>OY728155.1:14800000-17200000 GCA_963277665.1 Viscum album | reverse complement strand
AGTATTTTCTTTTTCATGCTATGATAATGTTCACTATAAACGACTCTCTTTCATATGGAAACTTATTCGGATAAAATTCTAAGGGATATAAATTATTTCAAATTTGTGAAGAAGATGCGTCATGTTATCAATTGAAGAATGGAAGAAAGGTAGTGTAAATGGGCAATCAATGTTTTTTTCAAATTTATCATCCTTATCATAGAATGAAAAAAGAATTTAACGGTTTATAAGAATAAAATCATCCCATGACCATTTTTAGTATAATAATATTATGATAGGGTGAAAAATATTTATTCAACATTTAGAAAGAAAAGAAGTTATGGCCTTCAAAAAAATATCTGGAAGAAACATTCTATCTTTTTTGAACTACATTATTAGATATTTTTAGAGATAAAACATAACATTGACATTATGCATGTTGAGAAAAAAATTATGTGATAGTTCGATTGGAACTCTATTATATATAAAAGGAAAGGGAAAAAATATGGATTGCATGATATATTGTACTTGATATCAATGGGAATATGTTTGGAGTTAGCTCCCACTATGAAAGGAAATAGAATATATTTACCTTCATCTTGTCAGACATTATGAAAGATTGAGAAGAAGAATTTCTATTAGTGTCTTCATGGTAATAATGTAACATGTGATTATTCTTCAAATTTAAAGATTTTATTGAAATTGTAGGATTGAAAATTAATAGGTGTGAAATCTCTTGATTGTCATGTATTAATGAAACAAATTCTACCAGTTGTATTGTGTGGTATATAACTAATAGCTGTTAGAAATACTATCATCAGATTATGTAATTCTTTCAAATCCATTTGTAGGCATGTCATTGATCCAAATTTGTTAGTTGTTTTAGAGAATAAATATTATCTTATTATTTTTTAATAAGAAATGTTTTTCCCAAAAACATTTTTTGGATATAATGGTCCATCTGGTGATTCAATTAGTGTGTGAGAAAAGAATATGTGGGCTTGTATATTTATGATGGATGTATACTTTTGAAAGATATTTGAAACTTTTGAAGGGATATGTTCAAAATGATTACCGAATAGACGCATCTATTGTTAAAAAATATGTATCAGAATAGGAGATTAAATTATATACTTGTTATTTATATGATGTGGAGCATTTTTTCCTCCCTATGTCTCAACATATAATAGTTGATAGTGAAGGTAGATGGATTCAAGGCTTAAAGGTATATTTCATTCCACATGATGAAGTGATGAAGGAAAATTTATACATTCTGAACAACACAGATGATGTTCAATCATATATACCATCACATATTGTAGAATTAATGTTACAATATCCAAAAAGAAATGAAAATTTATTGACGATTGAGCATAAAAAGACATTTCTTTCAGGGTTTAAAGAGAAATTCAACACATATATATCATCATCATAAACATTGAAATGGTTATCAGGGGGACCATATTTTAATTTGATCACATGGTCTGGTTTTGATATTAATGGGTTCACATTTTACCCAAATAATCATGATGACAAGAGTACTTTCAAAATAGTGGTGTAATGGTCATCGCTAAAGCACTTCATTTTTCAGGTGAAAAATACAAAAAACCAATTTCTTCATCAACGTTATATTTTGGAGTTCATGAAGACATATGAGAAATTGATTATATTAAACTTTGAGTCACCATATTTATGTGTAATTGGGTTGTAAGTAACAGTGGTGTGAAACATGATGAATATGGGTTTAAACTAGTATTTGAGAATATTTAATTGAAATGAGGAATCGTTTTTCATGGCCACATATTCAAAGAAAGTATTTTACGTCATTGATCCATTGAGTGATTAATGATCCATCATTTTTATAAGGAAAATGAATCCATTTGACTGATGAGGATGATGATGATGTTATTGATTTATATGGGACTTCTCCATCTATTACATGATTTCTAGATAACAATGACTATAATTCATACATAGTGCATATAGTACGAAATGATCATGTTGAAGGGATATGGGAAAACTCTAAATTAATCTCCAAATTAATCTTGTAATTATTTACATTATATATTTTTTTTAAAAAATTACATGTGTAAAAAATGTATTATTTAATAACTTCTAGACATTTAATTATATATATCTTGTTATTTATATGATTCTTTTGTGTTAAATTTTTATATTATATGGTTATGGTTAAATTGTTTTTCATTGAAGTACCCTACATACATTATTATATTTTGGTTTACTTTACACATATGAGAAAAACTTTTCAAACTTTTATATTTAAATTTTTAAATAGTTATATCTTTATATAAATAATGTTTATATTTAATAGTTCACCATGCATATTTTTTTGGTTAAGAGTCAAAACATTATTATTATTGTTTAAACAAACACATGCGTGAAACTTTTTTTTGCTTACATATTTATTATTTCCTATTTTATAATTAATGACACATCTAATTATATTCAAGTACAAAATAATTTATATTTATTCATGTTATTAAATATCCTATAATATAATTATTTATTGAAAGAAAACTGTTAATTTACAAAAACATAATTGTTGGAATAATGACGAGACTTCAGTGGGGGAGTCTTATACTTTGAGTATACAGAAATAGAATTCCCGAGTTGGTAAAAATAAAATTACATGATTAAAAAAACTATCAATTTCTCATGGAAATGAGAGATTACATATTAGTTTTGATGATAATAATAATTAAACTAGCCCAAATTTAATGCAGTTTATCAGCTATATCAGTATTTAGAGCCATTGCAGTATTATCATTTTATATCCAAATTGGATGTCTATTGACAAGATTCTGATAGATCATCTTTGGTACGCAATAGAGTTAAAATATATCAATTTATTTATTTTATCTCATTTTTTGAATATTATATATTTTAAATGACTAATATTTATGTTATAAAATTACATATGACTTTCAATTTTAAATAAACAAAAGAAATTATTAAAAAATGTCTTACCTTCGTGGCGGTTTGATGGAGGGATTTTAAAACAAAAATGAAAAAAATTATGTGTTTGGAAGGAGACAAAACGAAAACCCATTCGTTGTTTTTAGATAATGATACATGGAAGCAATCTTTTTCCACCCGAACTGATGAAAAATTTTAGGAATAAAAATTATATTATATGATATTGTAAAATTTCTTATATATGTACCTAATTACATAGTAGTTTACATATTATATTACAGGACTCAAGTAAATACCATCAAGACATCCAATTGCAGAATTTATACCCTTATAATTTATCCCATGGAGGGTGTCATTTATTAGAGGAAAAAATGATTGAGGAAAACATTTAAGCACTAAGAGTTCACTCAAATAGTGGTTATAATGAGGTCCAACCCTGTCCTACATCTCCACCCACCCACACCATGATAAATGGGAAAGATAAAGAAGAAAAAATGAAAAATATATTATAGAGAAAGATAAATAAGTTGATAAAATAATTGAAAGTAAACAATTATTAATTTTCATGATTTTTTTGGAATTTATTAATTTAAACCACTCTTATACAATTTTCATTTTTCATTTCAGGATGAACTTTAGGGGCAATTGACACAGGGAAAGTTTTTTATTTAGGTTAGAATGGACATCCTAGCCACTGATTTAGGAAATATAAAACACCTCGGTTTCATAAGAGGATATGAGGAGGGTGTTAGTATTGGTAAATCTATGGTCAGAAAAGTAAACAATCAAGAGACCCAGAAATCGAATCATTAGAAGATCAGTTGAAAGATATGAAATTGTCCATGAGAAATAAAATTCAAATAGCTATGTAGTAGGCTATGTTTGAACAATTCATGAGACATTCACAGTTTGCATAGCCTGCCCAGCGTACCTACTCAGATGCTCCACCTACTCACTCGGACCCAACCTTATAATGTTAGTTGTATGCAAGAGATCCTGATGTACATACTGTAGTGGTCAGAGTCATGTATTTTTTAGGGGATTATATACATCACTAGCCTATTCATATGGGTAATTTTAGAGTGTCGATACCTGATATTATTGATCCTACTACTCTACTACCATTCCCTACCATGGAGTTTAACAATGTTAGGGATTGTATGGGTAATTTTTTACTTTGGCCGTATAGCCTTATTAGTCATATTTCATATGAGGTATGGATTTTATTAAATATTATTTACATATGATTGAAAATTAATTATAATGTTTTCATAAATTTAACTTATATAACAGTATCCAAAATCCAAAGAAATGGAACAAATGAAACAAAAAGATTAACCAAAAACAATTGTAAATACTTCTGATATTTTTTATGTGATAAAAATATTATCTTAATATTATTCCTCCTTGGATAATATCTATGAGAAGCATATGTCTTAAAATAAATGTATATAAGACAATCCATTGATAATATTTAGAAAATATATCATGGATCTAATTAATTTTGATGTGCTATTTGTGCCTATATTGTAGTTGTTTTCCATGAAAGTAAATTGATGTTTCTTATTTTTAAATAAACATGGTTTAACTTGACTAACTATATTACTTTTTCAATTAGGTATCTACACATTATACTTATTCAAAATGACAACCCATGCGTTTAAGGTTTTACAGATCTAGAATTCATTTAAACAACTATTCTATATGTGTCGATTGAAAATATAGAGACATATATATGTGAGATGTTATTAATGATGAATATTGAGTGCTGGTATTTTCCTTTTCTTGATGGGTAGTGACAAAAACACAATTATTCTCTAATGTTCATTATAATGTCATTAAATTTTAACTTTTTTTATTGTAGAGGGCTTTGGATGTTAGGTATATTTTCCCAAGGGAGAATATATTATATCAGTTTTTCTCTTCATTATGTGGTGTCCGTAGAAATTTTCCACCATATTAGACATGGATGTTTTTTATAGGTTGATTAAGTTTAATTCTCATTTTTATACATGTATAATTAGTTGATATATATGAAAATGTAGGTCATGGAAATTTTATTACAATGATAACTTGTCAATAGAGAAGAAAATGCAATCAACTATGTGAATGTAAAGGTAATTATTATTTATAATAGATGTTATTTTTATTTTTTGATATATATATATATATATTGGTTTTCATTATCATGATAATGTTCTATTAATTGCATTGTCATCATCAATAATGACATATTGAATATGGTTATTATGTTCTACGATTCGTGAATGAGATAATCAAAACTGGGGCAAATAATGATTTTGATCATGTTAGTCATAATAATTATTTTATATTTTCTTTTATAGTATTATATTTTTAATATTATATCATTGAACATTATTGTAGATGTTAAATGATGTTGATTCATACACAATAGATGAACTTGAACTTCTTTGATCACTGTTTGTGAACTATTTGTTAAATGCGATTACAATTTAAGGTCTGTATATTCTAATAATTATGATTAGAATTAAATTTTTCTAATAAAAAGTATTCACAAAATAAATCTCATTTATAATAGGTTTTTGAACAAAATGATATCAAATGAATTATTCAACAATTAACAACCACAATCATGTTGGAAATTTCAAGTATGTGATTTTTAATTCTAATTTATAATACAAAGGCATATATAATTTTTTGATTAACTTTTTCAAAGATGGTATATTTTTATAGATTTCTAGTCACTAATAAATGTTGTTTGGTGGATGTATACTATATTTCTATTATAGTGATTCTAATTTTTTAATGAGGTGTAATATTTAAAATGTTAGAATATTTTTTTCAAAATTTGGGCATTAGTTTTCATAAAAACCAATGCTGAATAATTTAATAAAATTTGATTTGTTTTCAGTGTAGGTCTATATAAAAAACTGACGCTGAAAATAGTGTGGTTCACATTTTCGGTGTCAGTTTCATAGAGAAACTAACATTGTAAAGGTGAACTGAAGTGGTTTTTGACATTAGTTTCTTATATAAACTGATGCTAAAAACTGTACGGTTAACATTTTCGGCATCAGTTTCTTAGAGAAAACAATGCCGAAAAGCTATACAAAAGTGGTTTCCGGCATAGGTTTCTTAGATAAACTGATGATTAAAATGAATCTAGTTCATTTTTAGATGTTCATTTTTAAATAAACGATGCCCAAATCCTCAGTTTTCGAATCACTTTTATATACATTTGTTAAAAACCGATGTTAAAATTTAAAAACACTGACATTAAATCGTGTTTTTGCACTAGTGTTGGATAGTACAAAATAAAATATTCAAAACCCCAAACCATCTAATGGTTTATGCCCATATTTTCTGGAAAAGGGGAGTGGATTAAAATATTTTATAAGGCCATTGGATAAATATAATAAAATATTTCCCGAACTTATGTGGAGGTGAGTAATACATTGAAAGAAATGATTTTAAAATCATAAAATATTTTTTATGTCTTGGATGATTCACTAAGGAATTATTAAATAAATGAAATAAACTAAAAATCACATTATTTAAAGGGGAAAAATATAATTTTACCATTATACCATTTATAGGATTTATTACATCACAATTGGTTCATTATGTTTTCAGAAAACACATTGCATTTTTATAATTTATTTAATTTTTACCCAAATAGTTAAATATCTAAGAATATTATGAACAATTCACCATTAGATAAATTTTATTTCCTCATTCCGAAAAAAAATTCATTTTATCAAAATAATTTTATAAATATGGTAATTTTCACTTTTAAAAATAAAAACAACATTTATTGAAAATTGACAGGTTTTGACAATAACAGTTTTCGAACCCTAATAAAAATTAAATTGGACTTCATAGATATTATATAATCAATTATATTAAATAAAATTTATTTAATAATAATAATTTACTAAAATATTATTTATTTCAATAATCCATTAATTCGTAAAAATAGATTTCTTAACTGAATTTGAATATTAACATAAAAATACAATTTGTGTTTTTAAATCATTTACAAAGTAACAATAATGGGATGAAAATACATTCATTAATTTATAAAAAATAATCTACATAATACTATGTCTATGGTCTTGATACAAATCAAATTATCACAGAATAATATTCCCTTAGAGTAAGGTGTGCGATGGTTTGCCTTTCATGTGGTCGTTTGGTGAACATGGTTTGGGTCGTGATCTTGGTGAACTTAATATTCATTGGTAAATTATTTTCTCATGATTTAGTTGTTAGATATGATCTTGGTATTGGTCTAGGGAAAGAACATAAATTCTATATCCTTTAGAAGCTCTGATAAATGGGATTAATAGTGTACAATCCTATTGGTTGAAATCATCACTTCCTTTGTCTGTTCCAAAATGATTTGTTAAAACCCAATATTAATACTAGTCATGTGATCATTATTGAACAACTATATTATCAATGGTAAATATACATAATTTTTATTTAAATACAATTGGATAAAAAAAAATAAATGCATGTGTTTTTAATTTAATTAAAAAAGGGTAATTTTATTCATAACAGTTTGGGTTGTTACACTGGGTTTCCACAGTCATTACACGTAGATGAGATGGAGTTAAAAGCTTTTGGATAATAGTGATCTGGGATTGATTCTCAACCACTACTAGGATACTATAGTGGGACTTAGAAGGATTTGTGGTAATAGGGATATGATCATGATCTGGAGATACATTGTTACGATACCCCAACTGGGCTCTTCTACAAGGATCCCCATCTCGAACCATTGGTGTAGGCACAACCTCCTCTGAAACTCGTTGTGGAATCGTGGCCACATATCAATGGGGATGATCAAAACATATTGGAACCCTCCAAGTTTTCTCCAATGTGATCAAGTTTTCATGATGACTATCCTCATCCTCATCCCTTACATAGGGAAGGTGTAAATTTCTGCACTCCAGCGATAGGTTCCAATAGCAGTTGAAAGTGGAAATAAGGGCCATTTCCCCTCCCAACGCCATTCATGGGAAAGACGTATAATAGTAGCTCAACCTCCAAAGGATTTCATAATCTGATTCTAGAGTCTTGATAGAGTTGTTGATGTGGTATTCCCATCCTAAGAAGTTCTTCAATTGATGATGGAAGTAGTGTTTTGGTGACAACATATGTTGGGGCCTCAAGATCAAAGCAGGTTGACCAAGGATCTCAGGATTTCGTGGAAATTTTGATTAAATCATTTTGATTGCAAGGAATCTGGAAATCCTCAAGAATGAAACATGGCATCTTATCATTGAAACATTATATATATGAGTACATGTTCAATCAATTACTTTTATAGTTAAAGGATAAAGGGTTGATCCCTTCTTTTTACGTGAGGTATTGTTTGGTTAAAAGAAACATGTTGGGTTTGTTTTTTTTATAAAATGAGAACAACATAAATTAAATTGATGATACTATAAAATCTATTATTTCTAACCTGTTAAATGGATGACACAGTAAAAGAATTCACATTGGGTTCACCATTTTTTCGTCAAGTATTATACGCGTGAAATGGGTTTCGCTCATCAGGTTACCATTGAAACATTTCCCAGAAACTCCCATAGTTCCCCCATCTGTATCTAGGTATAGACCTACTTTCCAAAGGATGATGGTCATCTAGGTTTTCAATCCAAATGACTCTTGGGGACCCTCATTTGTTGAGAGGATGAGATTTCAAGCTCATCACACCCTTTTTTGGGGGAATTGTTTCCTACACTGGGAATCTCTTATAGATTTAATATATGTTCGTGAAATCTTTCCAAAAACCCGATATGGGAATGGTTACCCCTGTGTAAATGATGTGATTTTGAACATGTATTGATATGAATAATGGTTTGCATATCATTGGATCCCTATTGCTCTCTTATTTAATTATGATGCTTTGGGTCCTGGCCATGATAGAGAACTCTAGAGTTTACTTCCGTAATGGGAGGTGGATGGAGTCTTGGAGATGGGATTGGTCCTCTATGAGGCATCCTACCTACCTTTGTGAAAATGAATGAAAAACACATAGTTTATTTTCCATAGGTTATGGTCGTATGACTGGACCCATCCATGTAGTTTTTTGTCATATGGTAAGGATTGGAATTCAGGTTCAAAACTCAATGAGGAACCCTACATAACCTGTTTTAAGACAGGAATCAGATTCTACATTGTTCTTGTGACAGGCGCCTATGTCATGAGATATGTGACATTAGAGTCCCTTGGCAGGACTTACGCATATGAGACATCCCTGGATTTCTTCTTCGATAATGTAACCCTTTGAGTGGGGATTAGATGTAACTAGGCGTACATCCCAATAGTGATTCCTTAATGGGGAAATTATCATTATACTACTGGTACAATCATCACTAGTCTTTAAGTTCATGTGAGCTATGCTCGGGGTGCGAAGAAAGATATAATGGATGATCGGACACATTGCATGTGAGTATACCAATACAGGGCTTACACATTAAAATTTCCCTTAAATAGGTATGGTTTCCCATCCCAGGGAGGATATGGTATAGATCTAAGGACTTATGAAGGCATCCTACGTATCCCGATTATGGTGGGAATCAGAGTCCTCATACTTCACTTATCCCTTAACTTGATAACAGGTGAAGGTGGATGATCATAGTTGGATACATTGTGAACAACCTTGAGGTTTCCAGATTTCTAGGGGCTTATATCAATATAGATTCCCTATAGTTGGGGACATATTATATTATGTTGGTAATCGGGGCTTACATAGTGAGGATACCCAATTGGTTTGGGCTTACACTATAAGGCTTCCTGATTGGTGGAGACATTATGTATTATATTGGTAGTTGGAGCTTATGCACTATGACCGCCTGATTGGTATACACATTCTTTAACCTTTGGAGGATTAAAGAGATGTGATGGGGACCACGATAGATATTTCTGAGAGCATGAACATGGCAGGTTGAAGTTCGTTCATCACCTTAAATCTTCAAAGCCAATTCCCTTGTCAAAATGGGAATGTGGCTGTTGATTCTTAGGTGGGGTCCACATTGCATGATTCCAAGTAGGTATGTCGGAAAAGGTTGTCATGTCTTAAGGGATTTTATGAACATGTCTTGGATGTATTCTTCGTGTATCTTGATTGTGAGCCAGATATGTTGTGGAACTAGCTTTAACATGGTAGACACATCCAAGGGTGTCTTCCTGATTGATTAACATGCCATGGATGCCTTTGCATGAGTGAAGTAGATAATTCCAGGATTCTCATGAACAAAGATGGCATGTCAGGGGTCTCACATTTGATCAAATGACTTATCCCAAATGCCTTCACCTTCTCAAAGCTGACATGTTCAGGGTCTTGGGCATGATCAATCTAAAATAACCACTTGTTGTCGTATGATCAACTTGACTTGTCTTTAGACTATCACATGTCAATATAGACATGTCCATGTATAATCATTTGATTATTCCAAAATGTCAATGAATCATTCGCCTGATCAATGTGTGTTTTCTAGGATATCTTCGTATGATCAAGGCAAGAAGCTCCGAGGATCTTCACATGATTGACATGACTTGTCGCAAACATGTCAAGGGGGTTGTCGCCTGACCGGATAGGCCTATCTTCAGACTATCACATGGTAATGCCTCCATGTCAATGGGAAATCGTATGATTGTGCCAACATGAAAGTGGTGTCTGATGAGGTCATCCTAACTTATCTTGTGACAATGTGGGCCTGTCAAAGGGCTAATGCCTGATCAACGTGACTTGTCCTTGGGTCATCGCATGATAATGGTGTATTTCCAAAGGGTCTCCAAGAGATTAATCTGACTCATCCAAGGTTTTTCTTATGATCATCATTTCATTTCCAAGGTGTCTTGGGGACATCGTTAGACCATTGAAGGGTCTCATGCTCATGTGTCCTTGAACCATTCATGTGGCGGGGTCTCAAAAAAATGTCTAGGGTCTTTTGCTCAACTAAATACTTCATGTATGATTCTAAAGGATCATGCCTTGAGTTGCATGGGAAACCACATATGCCCAGGCATACATGATGGTGTAAACGATAGGGATTTCATGGAAAAGGAATGTTCTGTCCATAATTTCATGCACACACAAAGAGGACGTGCAGACGATGCTACTTTGTTCTTGCGATTCATAAGCCCACAAAAGGGACTCGCAAGGGAGTCTGGTGATGTACACGGAGGCTTCCCAATAACACTACCATCATAGGTGGGGGTCCGTGATTCATACACTCGAAGGTTTTCCCATGAGTTCTCCCATGCATCAAGGCCATATATAAGCTGGGGAATACCAACCTGAGGGAGTCTCTTGAAGCTTCACCATTCATGCGAATCGCATGTCCCTGAAGGGGTCTCGTGAAGTGTGCTTCATCCTTTAGGGGGTTAGTTTTGTTGAGGCCTCATATACTAGAAAAGTCATGTGTGCAATGAAAGGGGTGCATGACTCATGGGTTGAACACCCTCTCTATTTATTCTTTATGGAGAAGGTGTCCGTCGGGATGTTACATTTCATGGAGGCCACATCTAAGGCATCATGAATTCATCATGAGTTATGGGGACTCCAGGTAGTAAAAGACTAAGAGGATGTATTATTGTCTATTTTTCTTATCCATTAATGCCCGAGATGGAATCCTATATGATCATGGGTTTGTGGGGGTATCTCGCACTTCATGTAGCTTCTTTGTTCGTGGGGTACACACATCTTCAATAGAGGATCTCGCGATGGTCTCTTCCATGAAGCTAAGGAAATGAAAAGGGTGATTGCAGGCCCATGCAACCATATCCAGGGCAACCTGTGATAACCGTAGGGCTAGGATGCTCATGGTATTCGCAAGACCCGAGGGTCATCACGCACACTAGATCATACACATAGGAGTTTTTAAAATATGTTTTTATAATTTTTTTTTGAAAAACTGCTTAGGTCAATTTTTTTTAAAATACACTACAAAGGTGGCATCGCAGATGCCGCCTTTGCTCCCACACGTTGCCTTTGGCCCGGATCGATGACAAGGCAACGACGGCTGGGGGAGGCCGCCTTTCGCCTCAGGGTAAGGTGAAAAGCGGCTTCTGCGATGCCGCCTTTGGCCATATGTAGAGGCGAAAGGCGGCTTCCGCGTTGCTGCCTTGTCCTGAGCTCCCTATAAAAGGGCAGTCACCCCCCCCCCCTCTTCTCACTTGATCATTGCCTTCCTCTCTCCCTCCGCACTCCCCCTCTCCGAATTTCTCTCTCTCTAAAAAATTCATTTGTTGTGCGGGTTTTTACGAAACTTCATTTATAGGTATGTTTCTTTATTTAATTTAATGTTTTTATTTAATTAATTTAATTTTTTTAGTTTTAAATATTTCATTTGTTATGTAGTTTAGGTAGTTCTTAATATTTTGTTATTTATTATCTGCAAATAGTTATATATAGTTTTAATTAATTATTATTAGGTAGTATAGATTAAGTATTGATTAATTTAAGATTATGTATTTAGAAATTTTGGTAGATTAAAGATTATGTGGTTATCTACACAATTAAATTCCTATTTGGATACAAACAAGTGGATGTGGCTCTGGCACATATGTACATAGGGGTAAAACCCGAAAACACCGCTTTGAGCTAGACTCGAACGGGAACTGGTGCACGATAACGGGCCTTTCTGCATCATGGTTTGACACTCCCAGGGAATATGCTTAAGATTTTAGAGACCCTAAGCTTGACGTACATGGAAATTACATTACTTTTGAGGAATACTTAATACATAAAAAAAACAGACACACAAGGACCGTAATATTTTAGTGTCTTTGGAAACTTGGAACGTAATCTTCTAATCATGGTGAACGATCTTCAACGTCTCCCATAAAGATCTTCCACTTTTTGTTTCCTGACCTAAAACCTTTCTTTTGATCCTGGGGGAAAATAAAACATAAAAAGGGTGAGCTCAAATTCTCAGTAAGGGTAATAATGGATAAAATAAAACATACCATATACATTGGAACTAAAAAACATGAACATAATGTTTAAACATTAAAATATTGAGCAACGACATAAAACATGGAAGTACATAAGGCATAGATCATAATGGAACATAAACCATGATAAAATAGCATGGGAATAAAACATGTAATTGGGGAATCCATTAAACACATGTAATGATTTCCATA
The DNA here is from genome assembly GCA_963277665.1 of Viscum album. Classification (NCBI taxonomy): domain Eukaryota; kingdom Viridiplantae; phylum Streptophyta; class Magnoliopsida; order Santalales; family Viscaceae; genus Viscum; species Viscum album. The sequence continues at coordinate 17,186,938 of OY728155.1, read as the reverse complement.
GTAGCCAAGGCATTGCTTCCAAGACCATCTTAGTGGAAAAAGTCTCATTCTGAATCGAGTTCACTCCTCATTTCAGTCCTATAACACTGAACCGGATTAACTTACCGTTCTAGCCATGTCTATCTCATGAGATATAAAATCTTTACCCAATGCATTGGAGGGAGATATAGGTCCAACCCATCTCATAATGAAATCATTTGTACTTATGCCACAAAATAAACATACATCATTCATAAAAACCCAATGAATAAAATGGTTTTCATAAACATCATCCCATCATCACATAATCCATATAAAAGTAATGGATATCATTTCATAATAATAAAAGTGAAACCATGTAAATCATAGAGACATTATAATTGAAACATACACATATGAAATAATTTCATCTTAGATGGAAAAATGGTTTTGATAAAACTTTTGAAATGAATTCTTGAGGAAAATATCCTTTCTTCTTCAAAATCAATTTCTTTTCACACAACATCAAGAAATTTTAAAAGAAAAGTATTTTGTTGAAAATAGTCATGAAATCTTTTGGAGGAAGCTTCATGAAAATAAGAATTTATAAAATCATAAAAATCCATTTGTGATGTATAAGTTAAAAAAACATTCTTCTCGTACTTTTGCCAGAAAAGTCAAAAAGTACCTCGAAACGTAAACAAAAGAAAGATTCCTTACATACCATGTAGTAAAAGTCAAAAATGGGTAAAAATGACTTTAAACATACATGAAAAAACTTTTATAAAACATGGACCTGGATGATATAAATAACCCCAGTAAATACTTACGAATAAGAAATCTCGGATAAAAATTATATTTGCAAAATTATCCCTTACCTTATGTCCGATATGCTTCGTATGTATCCGAACATCCTCTTCTTCGATACGCCTCTTTGAAACCTCCTATTAGGGCACTAAGATTGGTCTTTAAAGTAGACCAGAACCTATAGGATGTTTCTAGGGAAGTGTAGAAGATAATTTGGCAGGGGTTGACTGAGCTTTAAGGCTCAAATTGGTGTGAGGAGGAGAGGGAGGAGGTGCCCTTTTATAAGGGAGGAGAGGGGCCCCTTTGGAATTCTTAAAAATATTAATTTATAATAAAACTAAACCCACTTAAAAACATCCAAAAATGACTCATATTCGAAGATTAGATGAGATAGGGTTGTAATCTCATCAACCAATCAAATTTAGACTTGTTTGGATCTTATTTTAAACCCTATCATTTTGATTTATCCTTATTTAATCTATTTAAGTTTATTTGTGGTAATAAAATTCTAAATTTTAAATTATAACAAATAATTACTTATTTGTTGTGAATTTTCCATAATTGTTTACTTTATAACATTATAGACTATATAAATTTAAATTTATAATTTTTAAATATTTTTTTGATTTTTAAACGATTTTATAATATCTGATTTTTATAAAATAACAAGTGTCAATTTTGATACTATTCATTTATTTGAATTTAAATAAAATATATACAGAAGATATGTTCGTACTAAAAGCTTTAATAGATTCATAAAAGGTCATATGTATCTATAAAATTAGTTGATCACATTAAATAGTTCATATAATATTTATTTTATTTATTTTAAAACCATTTATTTGGTTTATCTCTTAATAAAATAATTACTACGACATTTTTGTATAATTATTTAATATACTGATTTGTTGCATAAAAATTTAAAATAAAATCCTATGATGACGATAAATCTATTATCGTTCACAATAATACTTTTACTCGAATTTATCATCTTAAAATCACAATATTTAAATTGTTATATTTATTAAATTATGAAATTGACAACTTTGGCATCATTTAAAATAAAATAATACAAGTGTCATAATAACTTTTATAAGGATCCAAACGGTTATATATTAGGTAATTCGATGATTAAGGTGTATATATACACTACCAATATGTTTTGGTCAGGTTTTTGGGCCTTTTAATGGGTATTATTATTTCAATAAAAACTATATTACTTATTTTTCACTTAATAAATAATTTCTATATCATTAATGTATCACAATTAATAACAATTATTTAATCCCTAAAAATTCTAAATAAATTATCATGAGGTAGATAATTTTATTAGCTTTCTGGAGATTATTCATGTTCTAAGTTTTATGATGTTTATAAGTAAATTAAAATTATTATACTTATAAGATTTAAGAGAGTGACACGTTGTCACTTTCTTTGGTTTTAATAATAATTAAATTATTTTCATGGTCAAAAGTCCATAAAATGAATCTAATCCGACCCTTAGTTGATATGGGTTTACTTTTAGCCATCCAATAGAATTTTATCATGTGTTAGGGTAATTTTATAATATTATATTTACCCTTAATTACTCGATTTACCTTTAACTATGGTAAATAAAATTTACCGTAGTTACTATTCATAATTCCCAAAAATAAAAAGTAGCCTATTAACATAATTTGGAACCACTGATTCAAATATGGAATCAATTTTTTCAAATTCAATACACATAAGTTGCAGAAATTAAATTAAAATTAATCCCGTTGTCGAATGAAAATGGGTTTTTGTTTAAAACATTTCAAAAGATTGAATTGATTTAACCTACGAATTCAATGTAAAATCAATGCTAATGACATAGATTATATTAAATGGGAAAAGTATATTCTATTTATACTTTAAAACCATTCAATATTATAATTTAACCATATTAATTATTACGATGAAAAAAGTTGTTTTTCATTAAAATATATCGTGTTTTTACTATTCATCAAAATATGAAAGTTACCAGAATAATACGAAAAATTTAACCAAAGTAAATATTTATTTCCTGATTCCAAAGAAGAATTTTATTTTTTCAAATTGAACTTATAAACATGTCAAAAACTAGATTTAAAGTGGGTGCGCCATCAAAAGGCAGCAAAACTGCATTTTTTGAAAAATACTTATTTTACCTGAAAAATTTATTTTGTTTTTATACCATGTTCTAGAAAATGTTTAAGATCAATAATAATGTTATAAAATTCAAAATTTAGTTAATACTATTTATAATGGCTAGTTCATAATAATATTATAATAATATATCGTTGTTTAGTAAAACTCGGTATTGCGTACAACACACGCTATCGAGGAAGGTCGCGATTGCGTGTAATGCAAGCCATGTCATGGTTGCGTGTTGTGAAAGAATCCTTCGTTGTTTCGTATAATAGAATCAAACCATATTTTATTTATACATTGATTATATATATATATACTCAATGTTGCGTAGAATAACTATTATCAAAATTGTGTGTAACACGATCCAAGAATAGTGTTGCGTATACTGCAAGCTAATACGGTGTTGCGTATAGCGCAAGGTAATCTTGGCGTAGCATACAACACAAGACATTAATGAAATTAAAAGAATATTTTTCATAAAATCTTGGGGTGTTACATTCTACCCCCCTTAAAATGAATTTCTCCCTCGAAATTCATCGGGGTTATAAATGGTTTACTACTCGAAAGATTGTTTAATAGAAACCCACATCGTAAAAAGGAATACCAAAACATGGCTTTAAAAACTAAAGTATGAAATGTAACGGTTACCCAAATTAACTCATCACTGGGTTTCCATGTAGGAGAACATAGGTGAAAATATGGATATGGAAGAAAAATCTAACCATCATGTTCTGATGGAGAGTGGTAGAGAACATGGCTATGAAAAAGCCAACAATCACAAAGCTATTGATTTGTGATGATCTAAGGTACCATCTGATTCATCAGATATAAGGGAACTAAGACAACATTTTTGGTTTTCAAGATCATTTCCCTAAAGTTGATTAATTAAAAGAAATAATTGCATGATTTTGGCACAATCTCACTGTTGTTCATGAATAGAACAATTTCCACTTCATCCTTTAAATAAATGAAGTTGAATTTTTTATTCATGATGTGTTAGCGGATCACGTGATAGAATGATGGGTCATTCCATCTCTTTCAAACAAAAGGTTAGCAAAAGTTATAAGTCCATCTTATGGTTTGATTAATCGTATATGGTTCCAAAAAATGAACTTATACTTCATATATCATACTGCTTAATAAAATAAAACTAGTTTCTACTAACCCGGGACTTCCTATAGGCCAGTGGTAAGCGATAAAGGCCAGTCGCACTTCGGTTGTGGGTTCGATTCCCACAGCCTTGTCCGACGCGATGGGCTGTCACCCGTCCTGCAGGTTGTCCTTTTTTTAAAACTACATTACTATATCATCCCATCAATAATATCGAAAAACGGTTCTATCCTTAAACAATACTAACTTATGTCCAACATAATCCATTCCAATCTTTAGGCTTATCCATAATATTGCAGTCTATTGTCATATAATAGTGAAAAATATTACCAGAGATTTCATATAAGAAGCATGTTAATACCATCATTGATCCCCATATATCATAATATATGTCTTGTTGGTCACATTACAAATGTTCGAAGGCCTTAATCATGTATTATCTTGAAAAATGAATACCCATTGAACCTTAGTGAAAACATGAATGCAGTTAAAATTTAACACTTTCCATATACCAAAATCATCAAAATTCTATATACTCAAACCATGAAATCACATAGTCCTTATATCAATCATGAGCTCATGAATAGAATCAAACATCTCATTATCTTCTTATTCCTTAATTATGCGCATATAATCTACTTTACAAAAATATCTGAATAACATTCCATGGTTACTGGTACCATTCAACATATACTTTCAAATACTTTTAGGAAAAACAATAGTGTAACAATCCTTAGATGATTCTTTATTCCATAGTACCATTAACTATACAACATAACTCTCGATAAACATACAATCATTCCACTACCTTCTAAAACAACCGACCGAGCTTCAACACTTCTTTCAGCTCATATATCATTTGTAGTCTCCTCATCATCAACCACATAAATACTACCCATATGACCATGCTGATTCTCTTCATGAGATTTTTCATTAGGGCATTGGTTTGAATAATGCCTGTACATTCCACATTTAAAACATCTAATCATTGTTGATGTCTTAGAAATACCATTATCCTTGTCCATGGTGTTAACTGAACCTTTTACTTTTCACTTACTGGCTTTGTGTCCTTCTTTTACACACCCAAAGCATCTTCTAGTTCCTTTGAAAAAATCTCCCTAATTCCTCTTCCCACATGATTTACATGAGGGAAATTGAACTTTCTTTCCTCTATGATCATCATGAAAATCCATCTTTCTCTTATTATCTGAGTCTGGAAACTTACCAATGTTGAGATTATTGATCATATTATGAGATTGCTGATTAGGCATAATAACGATGTTTGGACTTCCAGATCCCGTTTCATTTGGTTTCTCATGAAGAAAATCATTCCATTGTCCGCCATATCCTCCATTATCATGAATCTTCATGTTTGCAGCCATTTTCTAAAACCCAAAAAGAATAGTGTGAGAGGCAAAAATCATGCTAAGGAAAATAACATAGTAAAGGGGGAGCACCCTCAATATCTGACATCTTAGGTTAAATTCTAATATCATTACCGTAGTTCTAGGACTATATCCTATACGTATTCTTATCCTTAGGTACATCCCAAGACATACCTTAGAAATAACTCTAGGGATCTCACTAATATTTTCGCATCCTAGTTTCCAAAGGTTGACTGAACCTTTCCTATGATACCAACTATAGAGACCCAAAGCTTGACATACATGGACATTACATTACTTTGCGGAATATTTAATACATAACAAAAATAGACACCCAAGGACCGTAATAGTTTAGTGTCTTTGGAAACTTGGAACGTAATCTTCTAATTGTGGTGAAAGATCTTCAACATCTCCTACAAAGATCTTCCACTTTTTGTTTCTTGACCTAAAACCATTCTTTTGATCCTGGGGGAAAATAAAACATAAAAAGGGTGAGCTCAAATGCTCAGTAAGGGTAAGCATGGATAAAATAAAACATACCATATACATTGGAACTAAAAAAACATGAACATAATGTTTAAACATTAAAATCTTGAGCAACGACATAAAACAAGGAAGTACATAAGGTATAGATCATAATGGAACATAAACCATGATAAAATAGCATGGGAATAAAACATGTAATTGTGGAATCCATTAAGCACATGTAATGATTTCCATAGTAGCCAATGCATTGCTACCAAGACCATCTTAGTGGACAAAGTCCCATTTTGAATCGAGTTCACTCCTCATTTCAGTCCTGTAACACTGAACCTGATTAACTTACCGTTCCAGCCATGTCTATCTCATGAGTTATAAAATCTTTACCCAATGCATTGGAGGGAGATATAGGTCCCACCCATCTCATAATGAAATCATTCTTACTTGTGCCACAAAATAAACATACATCATTCATAATAACCCAACGAATAAAATGGGTTTCACAAACATTATCCCATCATCACATAATCCATATAAAAGTAATGGATATCATTTCATAATAATAAAAGTGAAACCATGTAAATCATAGAGACATTATACTTGAAACATACACATATGAAATAATGTCATATTAGATGGAAAAATGGTTTTGATAAAACTTTTGAAATGAATTCTTCAGGAAAATATCCTTTCTTCTTCAAAATCAATTTCTTTTCACAAAACATCACGCAATTTTAAAAGAAAATTATTTTGTTGAAAATAGTCATGAAATCTTCTGGAGGAAGCTTCATGAAAATAAGGCTTTATAAAATCGTAAAAATCCATTCGTGACGTATAAGTTAAAAAAAACATTATTCTCGTACTTTTTCCAGAAAAGTCAAAAAGTACCTCGTAACGTAAACAAAAGAAAGATTCCTTGCATACCATGTAGTAAAAGTCAAAAATGGGTAAAAATGACTTTAAACATACATGAAAACACTTTTATAAAACATGGACATGGATGATATAAATAACCCCAGTAAATATTTACGAATAAGCAATCTCGGATAAAAATGAGATTTGCAAAATTATCCCTTACCTTATGTCCGATATGCATCGTATGTATCCGAACATCCTCTTCTTCGATACGCCTCTTTGAAACCTCCTCTTAGGGCACTAATATTGGTCTTTAAAGTAGACCAGAACCTATAGGATGTTTCTAGGGATGTTTAGAAGATAATTTGGCAGGGGTTGACTGAGCTTTAAGGCTAAAATTGGTGTGAGGAGGAGAGGGAGGAGGTGCCCTTTTATATGGGAGGAGAGGGGTCCCTTTGGAATTCTTAAATATATTAATTTATAATAAATCTAACCCCACTTAAAAACCTCCAAAAATGACTCATATTCGAAGATTAGATGAGATAGGGTTGTAATCTCATCAAAAAATCAAATTTCGACATGTTTGGATCTTATTTTAAACCTTATCATTTTGATTTATCCTTATTTAATCTATTTAAGTTTATTTGTGGTAATAAAATTCTAAATTTTAAATTAGAACAAATAATTACTTATTTGTTGTGAATTTTCCATAATTGTTTTCTTTATAACATTATAGACCATATAAATATAAATTTATAATTTTTAAATATTTTGGTGATTTTTAAACAATTTTATTATATGTGATTTTTATAAAATAACAATAGTGTCAATTTTGACACTATTCATTTATTTGAATTTAAATAAAATATATACAGAATATATGTTCGAACTAAAAGCTTTAATAGATTCATAAAAGGTCATATGTATCTATAGAATTAGTTTATCACATTAAATAGTTCATATAATATTTATTTTATTAATTTTAAAACCATTTATTTGGTTTATCTCTGAATAAAATAATTACTAAAACATTTTTGTATAATTATTTAATATACTTATTTGTTGCATAACAATTTAAAATAAAATCCCATGATAACGATAAATCTATTATGGTTCACAATAATACTTTTACTCGAATTTATCATCTTAAAATCCCAATATTTAAATTGTTATATTTATTAAATTATGAAGGTGACAACTTTGGCATCATTTAAAATTAAATAATATAAGTGTCATAATCACTTTTATAAGGATCCAAACTGTTATATAATAGGTAATTGGATGATTAAGGTGTATATATACACTACCAATATGTTTTGGTCAGGTTTGTGGGCCTTTTAATGGGTATTATTATTTCAATAAAAACTATATTACTTATTTTCCACTTAATAAATAATTTCTTGTATCATTAATGTATCACCATTAATGACAATTATTTAATCCCTAAAAATTCTAAATAAATTATCATGATGTAGATAAGTTTATCATCTTTCTGAATACTATTCATGTCCGAAGTTTTATGATGTTTATCACTAAATTAAAATTATTATACTTATAAGATTTAAGATAGTGACATGTTGTCACTTTCTTTGGTTTTAATAATAATTAAATTATTTTCATGGTAAAAAGTCCATAAAATGAATCTAATCCGACCCTTAGTTGATATGGGTTTACTTTTAGCCATACAATATAATTTTGTCATATGTTAGGGTAATTTTATAATATTATATTTACCCTTAATTACCCGATTTACCTTTAACTATGGTAAATAAAATTTACCGTAGTTACTATTCATAATTCCCAAAAATAAAAAATATCCTATTAACATAATTTGGACCCAATTATTCCAAATATGGAATCCATTTATTAAAATTCAATACATAGAATTTTCAGAAATTAAATTAAAATTAATCCCGTTGTCGAATGAAAAAGAGTTTTTGTTTAAAACATTGCAAAAGATTGAATTGATTAAACCTACGAATTCAATGTAAAATCAATGCTAATGACATACATTATATTAAATGGTAAAAATATATTCTATTTATACTTTAAAACCATTCAATATTATAATTTAACCATATAAATTATTACGATGAAAAAATTTGTTTTTCATTAAAATATAGCGTGTTTTTACTATTCATCAAAATATGAAAGTTACCAGAATAATACGAAAAATTTATCCAAAGTAAATTTTTATTTCTTGATTCCAAAGAAGAATTTTATTTTTTCAAATTGAACTTATAAACATGTCAAAAACTAGATTTAATTTGGGTGCGCCATCAAAAGGCGGCAAAACTACATTTTTTGAAATATACTTATTTTACCCGAAAAATTTATTTTGTTCTTATACCATGTTCTAGAAAATGTGTAAGATGAATAATAATGTTATAAAATTAAAAATTTATTTAATAGTATTCATAATGGCTAGTTCATAATAATATTATAATAATATATCGTTGCTTAGTAAAACCCGGTATTGCGTACAACACACGCTATCGAGGAAGGTCGCGATTGCGTGTAATGCAAGCCATGTTAGGGTTGCGTGTTGTGAAAGAATCCTTCGTTAGTTCGTATAATAGAATCCAAACATATTTCATTTATACATTGATTATATATATATATATACTCAATGTTGCATAGAATAACTATTATCAAAATTGTGTGTTACACGATCCAAGAATAGTGTTGCGTATACTGCAAGCTAATACAGTGTTGCGTATAGCACAAGGTAATCTTGATGTAGCATACAACACAAGACATTAATGAAATTAAAATAATATTTTTCATAAAATCTCAGGGTGTTACAAAGATGATTCATATTTTCTTTATAAACTACTAAAATATCTAAGAGAAGAAAAATCAAATCGGTATATTTATCAATGATAAATGATAAATATAATGTTATAGAATCAAATAAGGACATAAGAATTAACGAAATAAAGTTATTATTAGTTAATTATAGAATAATAGAATAATTAATGATTAGTTTTTATTAGTTAATTTTAGAATAATTAATAAATAACATAGAATTAAAACATGGATCCATATAATGATTAGCTAATGATACTGATGAACATATAAAGTGAAATGAAGAAGAAAAAACACAGTAAATAAAAAGGTGCTCTAAAATTACATTCTAATAAATATCATATGGTTAAACATCAGTATCTTAGTTTAGGGTATAGAATGGCGCCCTAAAATTACATTCTAATAAACATCATATGGTTAAAAATAATTGTTAATATTTGTTACACTATCATAATTTTGATGAAAGAAACATTTTTGACATAGAGATCCATGTTTTCATCTGTGTACTGTTATGGGGAGATTATTCCAACTGAGCAAGGAGCTTCTTACAGTACACAACCAATTACGGTGGTTAGTACAGTTGATTGTGTTACCATAGGTGGCCTTCAATAGAGAATTCATGTTTCCTTAAATCTGGGACCCGATCAAGAGATCATGTCTATGAGCTATAGACATTTGCAATTTCCAACAATACTGTGTCATATAGCTTGTCCATTGGTTGCTGATGTGCAGTGGGTCCAAGAAATTAATTTATTTTCTCAACGGTTAGATGGTACCATGATGGAGTTATACGTTGTTGTTGCTACTGTACAACAACAACGTCCACTTGTACGAAGACGTAGACTTACAATAGTGGTTGAAGACAGTCTAACCCATGAAATTGAGCTTATTCAAAATGATGCAGCAGAAGAGGACAACCTAGATGATCTCCTGGATATACATTTCAATCTGAATTCCGATGAGGAGTTTCGTAATGATGGAGAAGATGGCGACAACAGTGCTGGTGAGGAGGGACCAACAGAAGATAGAGAGGAGGTTTTGAGAAACACAATTGTTGTACATCAACCTCGGTCAATAAATCATCCACCACTCTTTTCATCTTGGTTAGAATCAATTACATGCATGCCTGAATTCGATAATACTGTTCTCACACCGACAACTGAGTTTTCTGGAGTTGTACCAGATAGGTTTAGTGAGTTGGACAAAACCTTATATATTGGAAGGACTTTTCCTAGTAAAGATGCCTTAAAAAGCACGTTAAAGAGATTTCATATTGAGAGACACTTCAACTATGTAGTTCACGAATCATGCCGTAGTAAATATTTTATACAGTGCATGAAGTATGGGGATGATTGTAGATTTTTCTTAAGGGCTATTCCAGACATTACATTTGGAGGTTGGAGAATCTCAGGGATTGAGGTGGATCATACTAGCGTTCAGCCAAGTCTCACACAAGTTCATACTTCATTGGATGCAGAATTTGTTTCATCTATTGTTGTTGAGATGATTAGGACATGTCAAGATGTTCCAATATACCTTGTGAAAGAGAGGATTCTATAGACATTCGGTTATAAGATTTCCTATAATAAGGCATGGATGGTGAAACAGAAGGCAATTGTGAATTTATATAGTGATTGGGATGACTCATATCGATTATTTCCGCAATTGATAGCCATACTGAGGCATCATAACCAAGTTTTCTTCCATCTGAATACAAAATAACATGTGTCTCATGATAATAGACTTGATCCATCTACTGTTCAATTTCATCGGTTGTTCGGGGCATTCCTTCCTTGTATCTCCGCATTTCATTTTTCCAAACAGTTTAATCAGATTTATGGAACATTTCTGTATGGAAAATACAAGGGCGTATTGTTGATTACGGCAACCCAAGATGGAAACCGTTAACCTCTTCCACTTTCCTTTTCCATTGTAGAGAAAGAAAACTATGAATCATGGAGTTGGTTTCTGGCATGTATCAGCAACCATTTCAGCAACATTCGAGGAGTTTGTTTGATATCTGATCGCCATCGAGCAATTAATGAGGAAATCAATGCAGATCCTGATACATGGTGATACCAAAATGCACATCATCGATTCTCCATTAGACACATTGCTAGCAATGTGTCTGAAAACTTCCACAACGAACCAATGAAGAAGGCAATCACGAGGCTTGGTACGTATTTTATTCGTTCTGTTTTACTGTTTCAATATAAAGATAAAATCCATTTATGTGAAATATCATCTATGTTTTGTAGAATATGAGTCGAACCAACGGTGATTTTAAGAACGTTTTAAACAAATTCGTCAGGCTAATCAAGAAGTTTATGATTATATGATGCAGATTCAAAAGAGAAATGGACATTGGCATACGATGGGGGGAAGAGGTATAGACACATGACGACAAACATTGTGGATTGCATCAATGGTATCTTCAAAGGACTTCGCAAGCTACCTATAACCGCCTTAGTTTAGGAGACATTATATCGATGCGTGAAGTACTTTGTGGATAGACAAAAACTAGCATCATATGGAATACATTAAGGGTTAAGATACGGAAGACACTTTCAACGAGAGATTGAAAAAAATATTGAAAAAGCTTATGGTTATCATATCTGTCTCTTTAGAGGAGAAGACTCTCGATTTGAATTTCAAGAGCGTTCAGAACCCATCACAAATCACGTCGGTGAAAAAATGTTGGTCGGAGTGGAATCTCAAGAGGGGGTAAATTAAGTTTTATTTATATATATTTATATAACCATACGAACATAATAATAAAACATTAATAATTACTAATTACCTAATTACAAATTATATAATTAATAATTCTATTACTAATTAACTAATTAATTAGTATGTAATTAATAATTATATAACTAAATAACTAATTATTTATTAAATAGTTAATAATTATATTACAAATTAACTAATTATATTACTATTTAACTAATTAGTTATTATACAATTAATTATTAATAATTAGTAATTAAGTAACTAATTATTATACAAATAATAGTTATATAATTAAAAATTATATTATTAATTAAAAATTAATAATTATAATTAGTAATTATTATGAATAATTATAATTAGTAATTATAATGAAGAATTATAATTAGTAATTATAATGAATAATTAGAATTTATAATTATAATGAATAATGATAATTTATAATTATATTACTAATTAACTAATTAAATATTATATAATTAATAATTATTTTACCAATTAACTAATTAATTATCATATAATAAATTTTTAAAATTAGTAATTATTAAGTATAATGAATAAATATAATTTATAATTAGATTACTAATTAACTAATTAACTATTATATACTGAATAATTATATTACTAATTAATTGGATAATTATTATATAATTATTTTTTAATAATATTAATATAATAATTTAATAATTTATTATATGTTTAATCCATGTTTTAACTTTAAATTATATCGGTCTTATAGTTTATATTTTATAGTATTTCAACGCCACATACTTGAATCATTTTTAAGTATCAAGTAGGTGGTTTTAAAAGCTTATAAAATATTTTTCATGAACATTTTTTACGATTTTTTTTTACTTTCAACAATTTTTTATATGTTTAATCCATGTATTAAGTTTCATTTATATTGGTTTCGTAGTTTATATTTTTTAGGATTCTAAAGTAACGTACTTGAAACTTTTTAAGTTTCAAGTGTGTGGTTTTGAAAGCTTATAAATTATTTTTTATCATCATTTTTTACGATTTTTTTTTTGTTTTCAACTATTTTTTATATTTTTAATCCATGTTTTATGTTTGATTTATATTGGTCTTATATTTTATATTTTATAGTTTTTCAAAGTCACGTATTTGAAAAAAATCCCACATCATTGATTATTACAAATATTAATTATAATTATTAATTATAATTATTAATTAGTGATTATTAATAGTTAATTATATAATAGTTAGTTAGTTCATTAGTTATATAATTATTAATTATATGACAATTAATTAGTAAATTAGTAATATAATTTTTAATTACATCTATTCATTACATTTATTAATTATTAATTAGTAATTAGTAATTATTAATTAGTAATTATTAATTAGTAATTATTAATTAGTAATATAAATATTAATTATAATTATTAATTATAATTATTAATTATTACTTATTAATTATTACCTATACAGTAATTATTTAGTTAATTATTTATATAACTATTAATTATATAATAATTAATTAGTTAATTAGTAATATACTTATTAATTATATAATATTTAATTATTTAATTTGTAATATTAATATTAATTATATACTAAATAATTAGTAATATAATTATTAAATATATAATAATTATTTAATTAATTAGTAATATAATTAATAATTATAACTAATTAATTAGTAATTAGTAATTATTAATTATTAATTATTTAATTAGTAATACAAATATTAATCATAATTATTTATTATAATTATTAATTAGTAATTATTAACTATTAATACGTAATACGTAATTACTAATAGTTAATTAGTAATATAAATATTAATTATAACCATTCATTAAATTATTAATTATTAATTATTAATTATTAATTATTACTCATTAATTATTACTTATATAATAATTATGTATTTAATTATTAATATAAATATTAATTATATAACAATTAATTAGTTAATTAGTAATATAATTATAGACTTTCGAATTCACGTAATTGAAACATGGTTTAGTTTCAAGTAGGCGGTTTTGAAAGCTTATAAATTACTTTTCATCAACATTTTTTGGAAATTTATTTTGTTTTCAATTATTTATTATATTTTTAATCAATTTTTAAAGTTTTAATTATATTCGTTTTATAGTTTATATTTTATAGTCGTTCAAATTCACATACATGAAACATTTTTAAGTTTCAAGTAGGCGGTTTTGAAAGGTTATAGATTATATTTCATCAACATTTTTGAAGAAATTCTATTTGTTTTCAACTATTTATTATAAGTTTAATTAATGTTTAAAATTTAATTTATATTGGTCTTATAGTTTGTATTTTATTGTATTTCAAAGTCACGTACTTGAAACAGAATCCCACATCGGAAATGCAGAATGTACTGTGCAGGAAAGGGAGAACCTGAATTCCACATCGAAAATGCAGAATAATTTTCAGGGAAAGCCCTCTTATAAAAGGGAGGCATAAGTGAGGGTTTCTGTCAGAATCTAGACTGCTGTAATGGCTGTAGCGCTGGATCTTTAATAGTAGAGAAATTCTGTTGAAATCTTTTGTTTTGATTATATATATATATATATAAACAAAACAAAACAAAAATAAAAAGAAATATAAAAATTTTCAAAAATAAAAAATTAAGGCAAAGGCGGCATCGCGGATGCCGCTTTTCACCCGAAGTGCAAAGGTGGCATTGCGGATGCCGCATTGCACCCGAAATGCAATGGCGGCATCTACGATGCCCCCTTTAAGGCACCGTTTTGAAAATATTTTTAACCTGGCCTGTTTTTGTAAAATATTTTTTTTACAAACGTAAAAAAACATTCCTACACATAGGAACCAGTATGGGTGCTTCATAAATTATAGGGCATGTATTTTTGCGTCGCATGAAACTATTTTTACTTCATGCGATCACCTGATCCAAATGAGTACTCTTTGGGGCATTTTGATAGTGACTGTTGAGGGCTCACACTGGCATAATCTATGCAGATGAGGGTCCTCCCTGGAACAGTCATGAAAGCACTAAACAAAGGGGAGCAGATCATGTGTTCCCTCAAGCACCCTACATAAACCACGTGTCGTCTGATGTCCATTTCGTCATGTGATCACATGTCCTTTAAAAAAACATGCATTGTTCTGAAGTGATCACCTGAGGATTTCCTCTGATGGGAGGTGCCGGGAGAACCTTGTTCCTCCACCTTCCGTCTTTTTCTAAGCTCTCTTCCCCTCCACCTTGCGTTGTGTTTTTTTGGATGGATTAGTGTTTATATAGATGAGGGGAGGTAGAGTATTTTTCCACTTTGCATGTGATTAGCACCTCCTGAAGTGGAAGAAGCATTTAATATGGCGATGATATTGATCACCGCGTGATCATGCGAGCAGCGTCACTGAGGTGACATGTCGAACAAGTTCGTGTGGGAGGTTGACGATGGAGGTCTTGCTCTGTGGGTGATCGTAAGAGTTTGGATTCGCGATCCATAGGGTTGTGATGGATGACTAGGATATGTTGGAACTAGTTTTTTCTAGCTGCCTTGGATGGTGCATCAACTCCAAACACCATGGTAGGTGGCAGCCATAAAAGAAGTCCATGGTGCATGGGGAGATTGATGGAGAATTGGTGGGGGAGTTGCGTCAAACTTTAAACCCCAACCATGGCTATATAAGGATGCCAAGGGAGCTTCCATCATAGAGATCCATGCCAACACTACTACAAAAACGAATAAGGGATGTGATAAACTTTTATCTACGCTAAAAAAAAGGGCTGATAAAGTCCCCCTTTATCAGCGCTTCTTTTAGTAGCGCTGATAAAGGGAGGGTTTATCAGTGCATTTCCTAAGCACTAATAAATGTTAATTTTCAAAACAAAACCAGGAAAAATAATATTTTGTTATCTAAGTATATTTATATTGATATAAATACAATATATATTTTTTAAATATGTTATAGATATGTATAAATAGACTATTACATTTAATATATAAGAAATTTAGTGAAAATGGATTCAAAATATTTTTAAAAAATATTATTAATTAATAATTTTATAATTATTATCTATTAAAAATCAGTTAATAACAATTTTATGACACAAAAAATCAAAACAATTAATAAAAGTTCTAAAATATGTTTAAAATGTAACTCAAACTTCAAACGACCATAACTTTTAATCCGGGTGTCCGTTTGAGCTCTAAAACATATCAAATCGAAGCCTATGAGGAGCTCTACACTCTTGTGACCCAGGAAAAGCCTTTGTCACATTTGTTGATCCCAAAAAAGGCCCATCAGGCCTCAAAAACTTAGTTTTTAGTCGGGATACCCCGATTTGTTAACATTCAACCAAGTATAACTTATGATCCGAATGTCTGTTAGGCCTTTACCACATATCATATCGAAGATTGATTTATTTTCTTCGATTTGACTAGTTGTGGTGTTAAAGCAAGATTCTAGATTGTAAGTTATGGTCATTTTTACATTCTATGGCTTTTCAAATACACATATATATGCATTTATTCGTAAATATATATTTGCTTGTTTGTGTGTGTGTGTCTATCTGTGTGTCTGTGTGTTGTATATATGTATATATGTATGTATTTATTTATTTATAAAAACACATCAAAAACATATTTTTTCATAAATGTATTTAAAACTAATCTTATAAGTACATTCTATGGCTTTTCAAATACACATATATATGTGTTTATTCATAAATATATATTTGTATCTCTGTGTGTGTGTGTCTATGTGTGTGTCTGTGTGTTGTATATATGTATATATGTATGTATTTATTTATTTACTTATAAACACACATCAAAAATATATTTTTTCATAAATGTATTTAAAACTAATCTTATAAGTACATATTAATATACAAATAAATATACGTATAAAAAATTATAACTATATATATATATATGAATTAATATATATACTAATATATGAATAAATATATTTATATTAATATTAATCTATATCAATATAAGAATAAATATAACGATACATGTTGATATATCATTAAATAGAGAACAAAATGAAATGGATTAGTGGTAAAGGTGCAGCTGCGAAAGGGGGGAGGTCGCGGGCTCAAGTTTGGCGCATTAATCAATTTTTTTTAAAAAAAAAATTGACCTTTATCTGCTCTCTGAAAAGCGATGATAAATGCCTCTTTTATCAGTGCTAAAAAAAGCGATGATAAAGTGGTCTTTTATCAGCGCTATTTTTTTGGTGCTGATAAAGGGGACCTTTATCAGCGCTTTTCAGAGTGCTGATAAAAGGGACCCCCCTATATTAGCACTGAGCATTATAATGATTTTTTAGCACTGTTAAAGCCCGTTTTTAGCATTGATATAGGCCATTTTTGTAGTAGTGCAGAGATCAGTTCAAGCCAAGAGAGCTCCATCCTTGAGACAGCCTTTAGAGCTCCATGTTTGTGAAAGAATGGGAGGTGTGAGAGGAGTCATTGTAAAACTTTGTTCTTGTGAAATAAAGTTTGGTTTTTCCTCAATTCACCTCTCTTAGTGGTTAGTGAACCACAACAAGTGGTATCATAAGAGATTCCGGTGAAACGACGACGGGTAGTGGAAATTTTCCAATGACCGGAAAATTCAAGTTGACTGGAATCGTGTTTTGAAGGCAGATTTTGAAAACCTATGTTTAGATAATTCCAACGGTGCAAACGACATTGAAAACAGAGCTAAAACGAGCTTTCTAGTCTCGATCAATGTTTGGTCAAACATCGAGTGCTACAATACCCCCTTGCCAGAAAAGAAGGTATTGTTTCAACTCCGGTGACTTTCTAGAATCCACTCCTACGATCCACGTCATCTTCATGTCATCGCCAGGTCATCAAATGATCTTGGTCGTTGATACTATTTCGATCATATATTGATCAATCAATGTCCGATTTCGATGATCTAGGAGTCGATTCCACCATTTTCGATCGTTTCGGACGAAATAGTGAGCTTCATTTTTCCAAATTATGC
The DNA here is from genome assembly GCA_963277665.1 of Viscum album. NCBI lineage: Eukaryota > Viridiplantae > Streptophyta > Magnoliopsida > Santalales > Viscaceae > Viscum > Viscum album. The sequence goes on along the minus strand of OY728155.1, from coordinate 17,168,697 downwards.
AAAAAGAATCAGAATTAAAATTAAATGGAGAGATTATCCACAAGAGTGATGATAATGTTGAATTATTAGAACTAATCCATTTGGATGTCTCTAATGGAAGATCTCCTCAATGGTAAGGATCTTTTTGACACCACTGATATTGAGGGAGTCAACCCCGATGCCACTAAGGAAGAACACCGGAAGAAACTGAACAAGAAGACGATCAGTCAAATCTGCCAGTGGATCGATCACAGTGTTTACCACTATGTTTCTTAAGAGACTGGTGCGTAAGAACTTTGGATAAAGTTGTAAAATACGTACCAGTTAAAGACCACTCAAAACAAGATCCTTTTGTTGGAACGGTTGATGGATCTTCGACTATTGAGGGAAAGCTCTATAGCCGAACATACCAGCGAGTTCCAAAGCCTGGTGAATCAAGGTAAGTTACTAAATGATGATGATCTGGCGAACCACTTACTTTTCACACTTCCCTATAGCTGGGATACACTTGTCATCTCACTTAGCAACTCAGTGCCTGGAGAAAAACATACCATGATGACGGTAAAGGAAGGATTGTTCAATGAGGAGGCTCAAAGGAAGGATGTGAGTTACAACCATACGCAAGCTCTCGTTTTTGAGAAGTGAGGGAGACCATAAAGAGGAGGCCATAGGGAATGAACCAGAGGTCAAAGAAAGAATAGTGGAAGGTATATTGATGGAAGGAGGCCAACATGAAAATGATTCCATTGTGGCATAGAGGGACGCTTGAAGAAGAACTGCCAAAATTTGTTACAAGAAAAGGGTCAAAGTAGCAACCAGCATATAAGCAAAGAATACGCACATGTGACTGTCACTGGAGAAGTTATTCTTCGCTCCAAAGACGAAGAAGAGACATGATTTCATACATCAGGCCAAGACACATAATGTGTGGTTAATACTACAGCATCGTACCACGTCACACCTCATTGTGAGTATTTCTTGACTTATCAAGCTGTTGACCTTTCTGCAGTCAAGATGAAGAATACCAGTTCGATTCAGATTATTAGCATGGGTGATATATAAGTCAAGAAGAACGTTTGATACATAATAACCTTGAAGGGGGTTTGACATGTTCCAAGTCTATGACTCAACCTGTTATTAGGTATAGCCTTTGATCGACAAGGTTATGAAAACATCTTCAGCAATGGAGCATGGATGATGACAAAAGGATCCATCATCATATCTTAAGGACACATATGTCGTACGTTGTATAAAACTCTGGTTAATATATGTGTAGACAACCTCAACATGATGAAAGGAGAAATTTCATCCAATATGTGGAAGAGAAGGTTCATCCACATGAGGGAAAAGGGTTATCTATGTTGAGTTAATAAGGATTCCTTATGACTTTTCCATTCCTCTATGTTTTGAAAATCACAAACACATTATCTTAAGGCAAACTATTTTCCCTTAAGGATTATATTCACAAGAAAAAATTTAGCTTCTCTAAGGAAATTTTTTTCCTTACATTTTTTTCATTATTTCCTTTTATAATCTCTATAAATCAAACTCATTTTATTTCTAAGTCTAAAATTTGGATTCTTATGTAAAATATTAGAATATTATAATTCCTTGTATACAGAGTGTTATTTATTTAGCCTCCAAATTCACTAAAATTCATATTCAAAATTCTTTGAAATTCAGACTCCAAATTTTCTAAAATTCAGATTCCGAATTCTCTAAAATTCAGACTCCAAATTCATTGAAATTCAGATTTCAAATTCTCTGAAATTAAGATTCAGAATTCTCTAAAATTCAGACTCTGAATTCCTTGAAAGTCAGACTCTGAATTTATCAGAATTCAGAATCTGAATTTCTCATAATTCAGACTCTGAATTACTCATAATTCATACTCAGAATTCCTCATAATTCAGACTCTAAATTCCTCATAACTTATACTCCGAAATCCATATAATTCAGACTCTGAATTCATTGAAAGTCTGACTCCGAAATCTATAGAATTCATATTCCTAATTTTTTGTAAAATAGAATCCGAATTTCCATGTCATATAAACTCCAAATGTTTATTTAGTTAGACACCAAATTCTATTTTTCCTTAGACTTAGAAAAAATGTTTTAATTAAGAATCTCCATTTTCATAACACATGTTATTGTTATAAAATGATATCATGTAATATATTTGTAACTAACTCTTGGTTGAGTGACTCATGTACAGGTCCCTCCGAGATTCAAGGAAAATATGATTGTTTGATGAGGGAGTAGACTGTTGGATTTGTGCCTATAAATAGTTTCTCATTTGAAAGAACTCATAACTATTCTATCACTGTAGAGATTACATGTTGTTAAAGTGATTTCTAGAGAGAGATACTCTCATGCCTTGTGCATACTGAACATCTTGTTCAGCTTGCTTCATGCGACTCTGATTCTTGTTGAGTACAATCGAGGGCTTCCGGGGATAGAAAGATAGAGGTGCTGACTAGATTAAAGTTCAAGGACTTATAGGGATAGGGAGACAGAGGTTCCGACTACCTTAAAGTTTGAGGGCTTTCAGGGAGAACAAGATAGATTCCGATATTACTATCGGGGGATTATCCTGGTGTGGGTAAGATATAATTTCTAGAAAGTGTAAATCAAGGGACCTTTATCCACGATTTTTGGATACCCTACTCTTTGAGTTACAAGATTTCATACTTGTTACTTGTCTTGTTTCAAGTTTATTTATGTTGTATTTTGATAAAGGAAGAAACTATACACTTCTTATAATTTAATATTCTTTTATGTACTCTGATAAATAATATTCTCTAATCTTTATGGCAGAATCTTTAACTGTGTAAACTTTCTTTATGTTCCCTTTCTAGAACCATATTTCTGGAACCTGGAAAGTTTTTCTTATAGAACTATTTTAGGGTTTGTGAATTTACCTAGTTTAACTTTGTTAAACATAGTTATCATTAAAGTTAATAATTAATTTTTTAAACATACAATTCACCCCCTCTTGAAATTGAGCATCTAAATTCATATTTTGATCATACAATCTACCATAATGAATAAGAAGTATATCATTATTGACAAGGATGGATCACTTGATCCCTGTAAGTACTGCTTGTATGGGAAGCAACATAGAGTCTCATTCAATACTGAATCATCACAAATATTAGATTTTTTGGATCTGGTGGATATGAATCAGAGTGCACCACTACATATGAGTTGCTAATATGGTACACTCTGATGTATGCAGACCCATGGAGGTGGATTCATGAGGAAGGATTCCATAAACAAAATATTCAAAGTCAGAGTACCTATTACTGACTGATGAGGGGGAGCCTGAAGGGTATCAAGAAGCATATCGACATTCGTTATCATTGGATACACAATGTGATAGATTGAAAACTGATGTGATTTTGGAAAATCATCAAGAAAGAGAACCCGATGGAAATGATGACAATGGTGGTTGCTCAAGAGAAGCCGGACCACTACAGATGCTCCATCAGATTGTAGTTGGAGGGGGAGAATTGTTGGAGCTTGTACATTTCCATCTTCCTTGGTAGGTGGCAAGTGCATCAACTCTACCCACCATGGTAGGTGGCAGCCATGGGAGAAGTCAATGGTGGGTGGGTGGGGTGGGGGTTGGTGGGGAATTGATGGGGGAGTTGTGTCAAACATTACACCCCCATCATGGCTATATAAGGAGGCCAAGGAAGCTTCCATCATAGAGATCCAAGCTAGAGATCAGTTCAATCCAAGAGAGATCCATCCTTGAGAGAGCCTTGAGAGCTCCATGTTTGTGAAATAAAGGGAGGTGTGGGAGGGGTCACTGTAATCCTTTGTTCTTGTGAAATAAAGTTTTTTTTCACTTCATTCATCTCTCTTTGTGGTCAGCGAACCACAAAAGGAAGCGTGAGGTGTTATATGACAATCAATGGTTGAATTGATTTCATGTTCATGACACATGAGATCAAAGAGGATGGTTGAGATTAGCTGGATATGTGATAAGATGACCCAGATTTGACCCCCATGGAAAAATTTCATACGTCATCGAATTCTTATCATGCCTTCCCTTCATTATATAACCCATACCATGACATCTTTTGGTTTGATTCAGCAATGGTTTCGGCATAGGTACCATCTACATCACTCTCACCATGGTCTTCAGTCCACTGAGTGTTTGGCTCAGACTATGCGTGTGCACGTTTGTGCTTACACACCACATATCCTATACATAGGATCGAAATCCTCTTACAGGAGCAATGCTCCACCATTGATCTTCCAGTTGGACAAGGATGACTCCCACTAGGCATGGATGACCTTTCATCCAACATGGGCCTATGGTCAAATTGGATTAGCTGGCTAGTGGTTGACCATAATTATTTTTGGTAATGGTGTTAATAGAAAAACCATAAATACTAATAAATTTTTTTTAGTATAATATAAGAGTCCCAATGTGATCTCCTCAATTCCCAAGCTGTTACATACTTTGTTTCCATGTATTACTCTATCGTCCTTGAATCATTGCTACAAAAGTGTGAAATGACCAAATATTTGTGCTAACAATTACATTGTAAAAATTCATGTGAGGTTATTGTCATTGGGATCATTAACTTATTTCTCTAGGGGTGACTGGATGTGTTGTTAGAAAATGATCTTGGAATTTTGGAATATTTTCATAATTACACTGGAAAAGATTTATAAAGTGGCACACATGAAGTGTATCAAGATTCTTAGTAAATTTCTATTTGAATTTAATAATCAAAATAAATATTATTCCTGATTTGTGGTTTAAAAATTAGTAGTTAGATCAATTACATAAATTCAATGACCTTTCATTAGAGTTAAAATAAAAGTTAATTGAATATTAGATAAATATTATATACAAGACCAACAATATATATATAATATTTATTTATTAGATCATTATTTTTTTAAATGTAGTAAATAATTACTTCTTTATTTAATTAATATTTATTTATTTATGTGAATATGAAATTTCATATTTTTTTATAAATTCAGTGACTATGATATTTATTTATTTATTAAATAAATTATGTAATGATGTTTATTTATTTAAATGAATAATAATTATTCATGGATTGATAGATCTAATAGAGGATTGATGCTCTAAATTAAGGGCTTGGTGGATGTAATATATTTATTTAATATTTCTTAAATAAATAATGATTTATTTATTTAAAAATTAATATTTAAAATTTTTTGAGCTAGAAACTGTCATAGAATTCAACAACAACAACAATATTATTATATTTTTTACATGGGGTTTATTTTGGAAAATAATTAGTTAAGGTCCTATGTGTAATTAGAAATTTTCAACCATGAGTATTTAATATCAAATATATTATTTTTGAGGAGAATTATAATTGGTTAAAATATGATTTTCCCTAATAATTCTCTCAAATACCTAGAGAGAACTTCTTAGGAATTCTCTCAAAAAATGAGAAAAAACCCTCCTCCTCCCACTCAAGATTGAGAAAAAAATGGAAAATTATTTCAAAACCGAAAGAGTTCATGTTGAGATCAATGAAAAATCATTTAATGTGTTTTGTTACTCTATGGTAGATCCCAGAATACTAATTTACATTTACTGAGATCCATAGAGAACATGTGGATACAAATATAGTAAACCTAGTTTGGATTGTTACACTTCAATATCTATTTTATCACAAGAGATGAAATTGAATTAATCAATATCAAACAAATAATTACGAATCTAAGATAATTATTATTTTTATATTAATTATAACTTATATGTGAAAAGATCCTTTCTATGATGAGTCTTGATTTGATATATCATGTTCTGAGAATTTTAATCAAATGATCTGATGAAAAACATTTTGGTCATGGGCCTGAATGCTTATGTTCTAACCTGGAACCTTTAAGGGGGTTATAATCAATCTCATTACAAGATTTAGTAGATTATGAGCGGGTTCAAATCTAGAAAAATTGGTATCAAGGAAAGAGTTTTTATGATACATCCTAGATTAGGACTTGGTATGGTTTTTTATGTTAGGTATGTAAGAAAATATTATATCTAAACATATGATATATCATAGAATGGGGAAACCAGGAAAAGATTTCAATGGAAAATCTATTCCTGTGAAATGACCTTGTTTGTCTGCTAGAAATTTGTAATGGATGGTTTACTCTCTATAGGTGTTTGTTCTCTATATGCATCATATTGATTTAATTCAGGATGACTAGGTTTGCTGTTGGTTAGAAGATAGTAAATGTGGGGATGGGCACTGGATGTTTGTGTTTTCTTAGACATACATATCATTGAGGTGATGTTAATATACTCGTGTTCAATTATTGATATGCCTAAAATATGAGGATATTAATATAGTGTTGAGATAAAGGAGGTGAATCTGAAAATATATGTTACAGATAGCTTATGAGTCCTCATCTTTTTATTGGGGTATTTATAAAATCCAATAACTACTAGAAATTTACTCTATACGAATAGAGATATACCAAATATTTGGAAAAATGTTGTTATAGGGTGGCTATACTAACAGTTTTTAAAACCTATTGGTATTGGTGAAACCTATACCAATGGGTTTTGAGAACTATTGGTTAATGTATTGAATATGGACCTATTCATACTATATTCTAAAAAGTTAGGTATATTTTATTTCTTGGACGTATAAGAATGGTTTTGGAAAACTATTTGTATAGGTCTCATTTGGCCTCCTATACCTATTATTTTTCAAATCCAGTTGAATAGGTATTGGATATTACTTGAACTTATAAAAATGGTTTTAAAAAATTATTTGTATAAGAAAATACTATTTTTTATATTTATATATATTAAAATTAAATTATTAAACATATTTAATTATTTTTATACGAATATATGTATCTAATTAAATAAAAAAAGTGTTCAACGGTTAGTGGATGTGTTTTTCAATTATAAGAGGGAGGTCAGGGGTTCAAAACTCACTAACATTTATTTTTTTTCATATAACATATATCATAATTTTATAAAGCCATTGGTATAGTCATATAGCCATGGTTTAAAAAACTATTGGAATAGGTATAACTTATAAAATTGCTTATACCAATGGTTCTAAAACTCTTGGTTTAGACAATCTATACCAACGTTTCATCCAAATGATTGTTATAGGTCTATCATGATATAAAACCACTCAACATTCCATCAATACATTTATATAGGATATAGTAATGGTTCAAAACAATTTTTATAGAATTTATTCTAGTAGAGAACATTATATATGATTAAGGGTGTTTCTTCTGATTTATAGATCGAGCGAAGAATCCATGTTGTTGAGAGACCTTTTTAATTTTGAAAACATAAATAATTACAACATTTATTTTGTAAAATTGGATATTTTTATACTATATTGGATGATTTATACTGGTGATAGTGATAATCATTCAAGATCAATAGCTGAATTTCAAATTCATTTTAGGAATAAATTTTATTGGTAACTCTCAGGGAAGATTGTCATCAAGAGACTATTTCCATTAAATAAGGGATTTCATATATAATTTTTTCTCTACATGGTTTATGAATCTTATAAACTATTACTATGATTCTATTTTTGATCAGGAGTTGGGGCCTAATATTTTAAGTAATTCTCATGTCTAGAGATTCATTGTCTGGTGAATTTTCATAAATTGGGGATGTACTTGACAGTGGTAGAAATGAAAATTTGTTGAAAGGAATCAAGGACAACAGTTTATGACTAGGGGATATGGTAGGATCTACTTTATATGATCTAGGGGTAAAATATTTCTCCTTACCAGAGTATATAGATATTGAAAAATCATCAAATGAATATAATAGTTATCATGAGGATTAGGTATTAGTAGTTCAATCCCATTAAGAGGTATCCAAGATTGATTTTTTTATATCCATAATGGTATGGGTCATATCTAAGCTATGTTAACCTCTTCTTAGAAACTAATTCATAGTTCAATGGTGGATAAACTACGTCAAATGTTTTTTAGGATTACTCAATAGAAGTTATATAATATCCCATTCTATAAAAAACCCTAATTATGATTTTAATAGGAAGGGTAAAATTTTATTACATTCTCATAATTTTTTTTTGTTTATTAACATATAGATTTAAAATAAAATCTTAATTATTTAACACTTAGGAAAAAATTTGGACACTTCCAATCAATGTCTATATTCTCAAAAAAACAAGTATATTAAATTCTGACTGATGTTTCATTAAAATCACATTATATTCTTTTAATATAAATCCACATAGAATAAATAAAAACATTATTATAGTTATTAATCATTATGAATTGTCCACAAAATTAGACTACTGTATCCCAGTTTTAATGGGTATTTTATCCCAATCAAGTTTTCCATTTATCACGAATTATTACTGATGGGCCTCCTATATAGGATAAGGGATGAATTTATATTCACAAGTGACACCCAATTATATAAAATATTCATCTGACATGAAGAGGTTTGGTAATATTCCCAGCTCCTTTCAATTTTCATAGTTGTGAATATGTGTTTTCAAGTCTGTAGGATTTTTGAGGGACTGATGTCTCCCCCTACATCATCGCTTTGACATGTTGAGAGACATCCTTGGTGGAATGTGAATATACACCCATTCTATTGTTGGAGCAAGAATATGTGCCTGCTCTTATACTAAATTACTTGTCAGTAAGTACCGAAAATTTTCTTGTGTGGGGGTAGATATATGAGTCTATCGTTAATTTACAACAACATTATGATAGATTATTTATCAAATTATTGTTGTATTTAAATAAAGGGATTGATATGCATCAGTATGAATTTTCATCTTCTTGTAGTTTTCCATTGTTTTTGACTAGAATTCATTACATAAATATCTGGGAATTTTCATCTTGTTATCGACTTCCATTGTATTTTCATGGAGGTCAAGATATTTTCAAATAAAAATTTTTGTTTGATGATTTATTTCCATCGTATTTGACTGACATGATTTATAAGAGTGAGAGGGAATACATGTCATGTCATTGACTACCACCGTATTTTCACGGTGGGTTTGATATTTGAGAATAAGAATATATGTCTTCTCATTTCATACTATTGTATTTGACTGGGAGGCTTGCTATGAATAGTAAATTAAATTCATTTTATCATGGTTTTCAACCTTATTTGATTAATGGTATTCATGTGAATTAGTTGCGATATGTGTATTCCTATAATTATTCATAGTATTTTCATGAAGGGATTGATAAGAATGATCCAAAATATACATCTTCCCATTGGTTCCTTCCGTATTTACATAGAGGTATTCCTCTTAAGGAATAAAGATGTTATTCTATTCCTAATTATTTGATTTCCATAACTTTCAGGAAACTTTAGGAAACCAGGTCCACATGACTTTAGATGGGGTCCGTAGGGTGGTGTCCTATTCATGGTGAGAATACCGAGTCGCACAACATTGACAATGGTTATTTCTGGAAGAAGTCCTTGGGTGGGACCTCAGTGCTTTTAGGATGAATTTTTTGGTGAACAATTAATGATCCTCTCTAAGGTAAGTTAGTAACTTGTTTTCACATTCCGAAAACAAGATCTTGAAGCTATTTAAGAAGTCTATCAGGGCAATCTGGTTCCGGATCACTGACTGCCACTGGGCGGATAGATGGCAGTGTGTCATTTACTGGAGGGCCTATCAAGATTCCTCTAGAGTGGGGAGAGTATAATTTTGGTATCACTATCTAAAATATTCATTTGAAATATAGTGTCGGATACATTGGGTGGGTGATGGAGTTCTTCATTTGGTTGAGGATGCGTCTAATGTAGTGGTTGATGTGTGTGCCTTTGATAATTAATGAGATGTGATAAGATTGAAGAGAGTTATATTTTAAATGTTCCTATATTATTTTTGACTAATATAGACAAAAAACCCCCATAAATGTGTCATCTTAGGACCACATACATAATTAATGGTCTCATTTGGAATACATCCATTTTGGATGGAAAAGGGGATTGACGCGGGGTTTCACCATCACCTTGTTTAAGGATTCACATTGGTTTCAGTATTTTGTTTTCGACAAAAACCATTTTCACTTAATGATTGAATGAAATGGGTTGAATTGTGTTAAATCACTAATGTCAGCTACAACATCTTTGAATAGTCTTCAATATGTTTTTTCATGGATTCGAAAACACCCAACGTCTCTTATATCCACGAAGACTCATAAACCTAGTTTCCAAAGGCAGATGTTTGTTGGGGAACTTGGACAATGATACTTGAGAACACACAATGGACGAGAGAAATGGTAATTTGGGCTTATAACAACCTTTTGGGGGGACTATTTCCTATTCAGAGACACTATTATAGATTTTGATATTTTCATGAATCCTTTATTAATACCCAATTATTATACATGGATCTCCCTGAGGTAACAATAAATTGCGAACATGCATGGGTTCGAAATAAACTATTTATATCTGAGGTTATCCATCAATGGAGAGATTTGTAAGTATTTTGGGGTTCTACATCAATGGTTTACTTTTTTTATGGGCAACAAAGAATATTTGGTCTTTCATTAGGATGATGTTAGTTTTAAGCCAAATGGTGGTGCACTCTAGAGATTATTTTCATTTTGTGAGTCATAAGTTGTATTGATGTTGGGATCGAACATATAATATTGGATTCCTACATATTCTTGTGAGATGAATATAAACCCACATAGTTGTATGAAACTTAATAATAAAAATAACATTTATAGTCATACGATAAGGAATAAACCATGTAGTTTAATGTCATGCGGGGAGGAAGCCTAGGTAGAAGGTGCATATTAAAAGTTCTTTATGGAACATACACCAAGTAATCCAAAGGGATTTGATATCCTATGTGGATAATAACCTATTGGTAATATGGAATAGATAACTTTAGGGGTAATTTTGGTGTTGGGTTTGGACCTCTGGTTGGGTTTCTACATATCTGAGATAGTTGGAAATCAAAGCCCCCATAGTTTGACAAGTTTGGACTTACACCTGTGAGGATGCCCATGTGGATGGGGTTACAAATGGAATCTTCCCATTTTAATTGACGTTGGGGCGTGAATCTATAGAAATGACCCCTGTGTTTAAGGATTATACTCAATGGGATCCCATTTGATGTTTGGGAATGTGTGGATGTCATGATCGACATTAACCTCTAAGCCCATGTGAGTAATGCTCAGTGTGAGAAACCAGAGGAAGCAGTTGATCTAAATGCCCCATTATACACTCTTCCAATTAGTGGTTGAGATTATAGAGCCCAAAGTGCGAGGGAGAGGATTTTGAGTGCGATCGTCTCCTCTTTTATTTTGATAGATAGGGTTGTCAAATCTGGTGATCCACCTATCTACATTCAGGTCCAGTGATGAGGATCAAGAGTACCACCTCCCACAAGAAAGGATAGGGGATTACTCTAGGAGGTATGCACATACTAGTCCCCTAGAGGGAGAGAGGAATGTTCATAAATAGTCCTCATCGAAGGGAAAGTCCAGTGGTTCCCCTCATTCCCTATAATGAGGGAGTTCATGTTGGACCCTCTATGGTCGGAACCCTCATTACCATGGGAATGTATAGTTGAAAAAATTCGAAGAACACACCTTGTTTAGTAGGATACACAGATGAATAATCTTACCATAGGTTTGTATACTCGAGGGGGCATGCTGATGCTCTTGATAATTTTAACATAAATCTCAAGTGCCTTTGGAAGATGCCTTGATATTATGTCGTTAGACTGGTTCAGAAAGGGGCCAATGTGAGGATCAATGATACGACATGAGGGAGTGGTGGTGGGTGGAGTGTAGAACACCCTGGTATGCCTCACCCATCATAACATGATATTTTGTGGGACATGGTTCTCTCTACATAGCATGTTTCTTCATATGTTAGGGTACTGTCTATATAGAATTTTGATATGAAGACCAGGATTCTACCCACGTAGTGTGTTTCTATTCAGGCCAAGGTTCTATCTATCTAGCATATTGCTAGGTGGGGCCCGGTTCCTCCTTTATAGAACATTACTATGCTTAGATGATTTCCTCCCACACAAGGTTATGTCTGTATATTGTTTTTATATGTGGGTTTTAGGAAATTTAATGTCCCAAAAAATAGTGTCCATAGAAGGGGTTTTATGTTCATGGTAGAATGGATGGGTTATTTATTTCATAATGTTTTGAAGAATATTTCTTACTAATGGTAATAGAAACATTTAGGTTTGGTCTCTTATATGGGATCTCCTCCAGCGATATCTGTTTTTTCTATCCTTATCTCTCAACCCCCATAGGGGAACTTTTATAGGGTAATGATCAGACCAAATATAGGTATAGCCGATCATCTATGGTGGGCCGTAAGGATTATTTTCCAGGTGCCGAAGGAGGATACCATAGCCTATGAATTATTGTTTTGTGGGGGGAAGTCATTTGTGGGGGTTTAAATCATTATCTAACCCCACAAATGATTGGTTTCTATTTTTGGGGGATGGTCGAACCATCTCATCCCACACATGACTTAATTTGTTGGAGATAACCATTACTGGGTATGAAATTCACCATCTAGCCATGAAAATGAATCTTCTATCAATTAAGAGCACCAGAAGTCTGTGTAACCTTGTGTACTAATTTTTTAAAACGGTTCTTCAAGATGTGGTGAAATTCCATTTAAATAATTGATCAATAAAGCGATTTGTGCTTCATGAGTTGAATCACTAATTCATGGCTTCAACCGTTTGAACCATTTTCTTCAAATTCTTCTTTGGATTTGTTTCCACTCCTTCGAAAAATTAATGGGATTCTCCTCTTCTTGTGTGAAGAATTTCTAAGACCCAAAAATCCCCCAAAAATATTATTTTCTATCATAATATAAAATTTTGAATGGAATAAAAAGAATAAATACCCTTTATAATTTTTTTCATAACTTACTCCTATAATCGGTGTCCAATTCTTGCTTCTCTTCATTTCTAGAAATGGATGGATAAAGTAGAAGAGGTGATATTTAATTATGGAAATGGTAGAATACAAAAAAGGAATGAAATAACAGATGGGATTGATGAATGATAGTATAAATTAGAAATTAACTATACATGGTGGGGACCCCTAGTTAAATGAGTTATATGAGATTAAATATCATAAAAGAGATGGATGAATATAGGGTAGTGGTGTATGGATTTGACCAAAAAAATTGTGTGAGGATGAGTGAAAGATGATGGTTAATAATATAATGGATATATAGAATTTATGATAGTAGTGGGAAGGAATGAATTGGTTTTGGTTATCCAATTCTAGGAGGTACTATATTTTCCTACCATTTGATAGTTGGAGATCCACGTTCCCAACCAACCAAATCATTCCACTTAAAATCCCCCTTAACTGATTACCCAAATTAGGTTAATATGAATGTAATAATAAATTCTACCTTATTGAATATACTCCATGTGTATTGGAGATATGGACAGTGGCTATGACTCATCTTGATAACTCTATGCTGTATAAATTTTAATTACATTATTTGGGGATTTATATAAATAAATTAGATTTAAATTTTCCGTGGGGGTATGGTTGGGATATCGTTGAGGACCCATGAGGCCAAATTGAGGCCTATGAGTACATTGGTTGGGCATATGGTTCCATTGGGACATGATAGGGCATTGAGGTCCTTTGGCAAGGTCTTTCCACATGGATTCACATTTGTGATGGTTGACATGTCATTGGAATGAGTAGGGGTGTCTTTAGGGGATGTGGGAATGGTCAGATCATTGGCTTCATCACCCTACTACAAATAACATAATTGGAACTTATAGAATCCTTGTAGATGGAGATCTTGACCGTGATAATGACTAAAAATTTAAATTTACCTTCATCAATGGTTTTAATTGGATGATCTACATATAGATGGACGTGCATACATTTTTGGTTTTTAATAGAGGTGATAGGGATCATATTATTTTGACGAAGAGGGTTTTGAGATTAGTTGGGGTGAAGCTCAATTGATTAGGATGACCAGGTGAGGGAAGGAACAGCTGGAAGGATGGATCTATACGATAATATTATCTAATGGTTTTTTACTTCATTGGGAGAGTCTCACATATATCCACTATCATACACACTTCCCTTGATTATCTAGTTTATCACATATCATAAATTCATTGTGCTATATGATAGCATTACCACCCTAGTAAGGTAAAATATTATATTGGGTTGTCCTAAAGCAGTAGTGTTTCCTTGAACTATGCCCCATATTTCCTTTGCTCCAATCCAATTATGGGACTCTTCTGTTTATGAATATGTGGTTTTCATTATTCTAATGGTACACATTGTTTCTCTCTTGTGACCCCAACTGCTTATTTCACCATTCCCTTGAAAGGGGTCTCCATTGACCTTAGGGTTACCAAGGTTAAACCCATATTTTTTATTTTTTTTCATGTACTCAAATTTTCCCCTATGAATTTTTAATTCCAAAACATAAATACCCACATCCATACACCAAATATAAAGAAAACACTATCAGTAAAATAACATTCCAGACTACAAAATAATATTTTCAATAAAGAGTGTATTTTTAGGATTTTAAAATAATAAAATTTTCAAATTGAAATCCAACTATAAAAAATAATAAAATATATAAAAAATAATATATTTACTCAAAATATCAGTAAATTATAAAAATATATATAATTATTTATTTAAAATGGTAACAAAAAAACTCTAAATAGTTATTGGTTATGTGTATTGTCATAGGAGATTTGGATGGCGGACCATATCATTATCATATGATGACTTATTCTTTTTTGGTAATGTGAGTAATGTATTCTCAACATAGATATATTGAGATAGATATTTAGGGTAATTTAATGTTCTTAATGATTCTTCTAAGGGTTTTTAAGAATGCAGGGAATAGCAAATCATGTATCATAATTACATATCTATTCCTTAAAGCATGCATAAGGAGGTTTTATGTGAGTTCCATATAAAAGTAGTAGGGATGAATTTTAATATTTCTAAGATGTAATATACATTAAATTGGTTTTTTTTGGCCTAAGATAAAGAAATATATATTTTTGTTTTCATAAATCATCCTTTCTAGTTAATGAGTTAATATTTAGCATAGAGTATTATCTAATTTATTGTAAACAATAACTAGTCCATAGTGGAAATTGGTGGATATTTTCATTTTTTTAATTGGTTTACCTCATGTTCATAATGGTTATGATATATTTTGGGTTATATTTGTTTTTTTAACTATATTATATCATTTACTGTTGATTAAGTATCATATTTTAATAGACAATTATTTTAGAATTCATATTGTGGAAGTGGTGAATTAACATGGACTTACTTAGATGATTGTATCTATGCATTATGCATGATTTAAATCTCAAATATAGATAGGATTACATTGTTCTTTAGAATATATATGTATCATAGGTCATTATTTTATCTAAAAATATATTGTTAGGATAATTAGTAAATATGTACAATATATGAGCTGTTAAGACATTATATTTTAGAATTTGGTTAATATTGGTTAAATCATTTCAATTTGATAGAGTTTTTATTTAGAAATCATTATCATTCATATATCGGTATAACCTATCAGGATATATGTAGTCAATATTGTCAATATTTATTATGTTGAGTAGATATTGGTTAATCAAGTATTATTATAATAGATCTAGTACGGAATATAATAATGTTAGTTCATAGGGTAAAGGATCATCTAATAACTACTTGATATACATAGAATATGTACTTAAATCAGAGGAGACTAATGGATTTCACTATTGGTGATCATTTAATTTTGAGTTTATCTCCTCATAATGGGTAGGGTAGGTATGGAAAAGGTAATAAAACATCACCATGGTATATTTTACCTCCTCAAGTACTATATCATTTTATATAAATTTCTTTTCAAATGTGGTTTCTTTCTATGTTATTTAATATTCAAGATATATTCCATGTTTCAAGATTAGGGAGTATATTCAGGATCAATCACATGTGATGAATAGAGGAGGTATTGATATGGATGATGATGAAACTTATGTTAAGAATCCTATAGATATTCAAGATCATAGTTAAAAGCATTTTCAAGGATGTTTAATTTCGATGGTATGAGTATAATGGAGGAACGATGTAATGGATGAATGTTCTTATGAGCATGAATAACATATTATTGTTTAGTACCTTGATATATTTTAGTTATTTATATTACATTTTATAAAGTTTTTTTTAATATTATAATGATATATAAGTGTTATTTTTTATTTATGGAATGTTTCTTTCTAAGTATGATTTTACTTAAACTTTGTGAGGTTGAATAGTTTTAAATGTGAGGAGAATGTGGAGAATCATATTTTTGTTTTTGGATTTTATAAAATTTTATTAAAATTATGGGAACGTATTGGTGATATGTATATTTTCAAGGAATATGGATTATTTTATTTATCTAGTTAGGCTTTTTTTGTTATTAATTTAATAATTTAAATATATATTTTCTATATTTTATTTGGGTTGAATATGGTTTTTATGGTGGGGATTTTATTTTTTAAGAAATCACATGAAATCCAATTAAAAGTATTAAATATTGATTTTTAGATGTCCAAAATGAGTAAATTATATACTTTATAAGTAAATTAGAGAGTATGATTTTTTATAGACAATGGTGGAAATTTCGAGGTTTAATATAGGTATTTTAATGTATTGTATTATCTTAGGGAATGGTGAAATCAAAGATATGGTGTAAAATCATCCTATAAAACGAGATCATAGCCATGATAAATATAATTCCATCAATGAATTATCTATTCTACCTTTTGTAAAATATTTTTCTAGATTTATTAATGTCATTCATGCTATGATGTAATAGAAATGAAGAAAGAGAGAAAGAGGATAATGAAGAGAAGATAGAATATGAACTAAGATTGGAGAATGAAGAATAATCGAGGTAAGTGAAAATAGACATCCACTTTTACTTGGGTTCTCTATGAATAAATCATACCAATATTATTTATGAATAATTTAATTAACATAACAAAATAAAGAAATCAACATATATATTTAATTAATAAAAAGAATTACTAAATTAAAAATTTGGAATTATGCTTTCTTAAATGAAATAGAAAAATGTTTTTCATGGATAAATGGGGAATTTAAATACCGTAATTTGTCTATGATTGATATAATACTGTTATGTAAATTTTTATAAAATATTTTTTGATTAATTTTTATTTTCACAGTCTAATGATGATTATGCATAGTGATGCTCCATAATATTAAGTTAGTGACTTTAATCGAAATTTGATTATGAGGTAGTGGTATATTTTTTGTGATTCATTCATTAGTAATTAAATAATTTAACAAGTGTTCTTCCACATATTGTTGAAAAAATCCTCTAATTAAGAGAAATACACGGGGGTAATATAGATTCAGAATATGTCACACTGAAATCGACACACGGTCCATGAAACTCATTACATTTTTATAGATTTCTGAAATAGTTGATGTGATTAGTGAGAAATATATTTTAGAATATGAAAAAGATATTATAGTTAAAATAATTAAATTATATTATATTAATATTTAGGGTGTAGTTATCAATGATTAATGATAAATTATTTATATATCAGGGGTTTTATTTACAAATGATTATTTACTTCGGGTTAATTATTAGTGACTAAAATCAATGGAGATGCTTAAAGAAATGGATGATATGGAAATTGATATGGTTATAATTATATATATAGATAATCTTTTATATCTAAACATTAATTCGGATATCAATATTTTTATATTGTGGGATTACTTTATGGGTTGTGTGATTGATTCTAAATACTGGATAATTACCAATGAGATACCGATTTAGTTATTGATATCATATTGAATTAATTACTAATGGTATTTTTGGATAAATAAAAATAGTTATTACTAGGTAATTAATAATGCTTCTTATAGGTAAATCTTGATGATTATTTTTGTTAAATTTCAGGTAATCATCAATATTGACTTTGAGTGATTATAGATGATGCTTGGTGGAAAAATTACATGTCATTAATAATTTCCCCTAGTAATTATCCATGGTGAAATTTATTTGTAAATATGTATAAAAATATAGATTTCTGATAGGGTATAAATATATTAGTTTGATAGATAAATTGGTATAAAAATTGTGTATAAACATGTATGATTTTATTATATGAGAGGTGATGTGTGCTAATCATCTGCTATGTTACCACCACCCAAGAATCAATGAATGGGAATAAAACATATCTAGTTATATATGGGAATAAGTTGATGGTCAGCTATAATAATTTCACCTTCCCCCCTTTTATGTTTTATTTTTTCTTTTTTAGATATGTATTTTTGTATTTAGAGCTATAATGAGATAGCTGGTGGGAGTTGGATTGTAGTTGACTGTATTTTATAAATTAGTCATTGTGTGAGTTATATATATTATTAAATTAATTAGTGAGGGGTATTTTAGTGATATTTGGTAAAAATAATTAGAACCGAAACAATGGTTTTTTTATCTACTTTCATCATCTCATAAACAGATTAGTATTTTTTTTATACATTGACACACTTTGGTTTAGGGATAGAACCTATTGAGTAGATTTATGTTCTCTAATATTATCTATATAATATTTTACAAATATCTAGGATAATATTCGTTGTTTCAATTTTCAAATATATGTTTGGATGAGGGGAATTTAGAAGATTTGTTACATGTATCTTTTAAGGTATAAATTTGGATTGTTTCATGGTCATCTCACCATTCTTATTTTGAAGGTTTGTTTTGATAAAATAAATTACCATTAATTTTCTATATATAAATACATATATATATATATATATATATTAAATAATGACTTATATTTATTATATAGATGGTGTTTTTATTTTTAAAAGGTAATTCCTCCCTTTCATATGTAGTATATAATTTATGCGAGTCGCCAACCCCTTTCATATTAAATGTGGGAATGTGGGTAATAGCGGGACTCATTCCTAACTCAAGAGAGTCCCATCGGGTAATTTTGTGATAAAGAGGTAAAAATTGATATTTTTTAGTATATATTTTAGAGAAATTATTATTTTGGTTTTCTAGTTGGTTGTTAAGGAAACAACATATATAAACATATGACAAATCATTAACTAGGGATACAAATAAAGGATACGGGTTGCCAATATATTTCTAAAAAGTGACAATGATTACATATTAATTATGAATACGGGGTGGTTTAATATTAATAGGGTGATATATTATTTGATTACATTTATCATATAGCTTTAGATAATGTTGATTAAATGGGTCGTGGATAAGAATATGGTATGCATAGGGAAGTATTTGTGGTGTTTTTATTTTCTTATACATCTATATCTATGAGTTGTTGTTGATGGACTAAAGTTCAAATATAGATAAACCAAGGGGATGATTATATAATTATACTGTTGAGTCTTGGTAGGTTTAGTAGGAACCAATTTATGGTAGATGGTTGATGATATTTTGATGGGTATTTGTATCATTTATAAAATTTTAGGTTGCTTATGTTTGAAGGTGTTATTTCCAACGTTCATATAGAGCAGTTAATAAAATATATAGATCTATAAATTGATCTTATATGTACATTGGATGAATATCATGTTTCTATTATACTATTTTATGAGATTATTATATGTTATGTTAGAGGATTTATGTTAGTAATAGATGACAGAATTTGATTTCATGAGAAGACATCCAAAGTAATTTCCTGAATACGTTTTTTTTTCACATCTCTTAGGGTTGATCAATGGTTGTATTAATTTTCTATTAAATATGGTTGTTCATTTTTTTGTGGAAGGTTTCTATGTGATTCTAAAATCTCATTTAATATTCTTTTGGTATGACTTATAATGAGGAGTTCAATGATGGATATTTTGAGTCATCTTATTGGGAAAAAATTAAAAGCTAGATGAATTATCCCATATTAAGGATGTATTAATAGTTGGTGAAAACTTGAGATTTACTTTAGGTGAGTCTTGTATGCCACATTATGACTGGATGAGATGAATTAGACACTAATATCAAATCATTGGATATTGTATTTCACCATCGATAGAGTGTGGGATAACTACCAGAATGATCATAAAGATGAGGTAGATGTTTTATATTTTCTTATAGAGGTTTCTAAGGTCTAGTATGCTATATGTATAGTGGTATAGGTTATATCTAGGATATATATTTCATTGTTCTAAGTTATGTTTATATAGTTAAATGGTGGAAAAACCACATCATAATTTATAAATGTATCCTCAACAATAGTTACCTCGGAGGAAATTTTTTGTAACAGTACAATAGGCGACCAGCGAAACCTCCTAATCAAGGTGTTTACAGTAGGATTCCTGCTAGTTATATTCCATGAACTTATATACTAAATGTTAATTATTATCAAGGAGTCAAAGGATAATGGGGTTTCAAAGGTAGTGGAGTTAGTCCTGGAAAGCTTCATGCAATGGTGGTGGACAAGATGGAAGGGGAAGAGTTATTGAGAAGTATAATATTGACATTCCTTAACCTCATAAATATTTTAATTGATCCTAAATAATTTCATTTAGTTATATTTTTTTATTTTTATCTGGTAGTGGTGGTAGGTTATTTTAATAGAATACCGTATAGTGATTTTTTTCAAGAGATGACTGAGGAGTGGATGTTGGTCAAAGAGTTAGCATATATGATTCTTATTAAGGGAGATGTGGATAGTGGAGATTTTATTTATGGTATGATAATTGATTCTTGTCAATTTTTTTATTAATGGATTCTCAAACTAGATATATTCAGACTGATTATTAGAGGTATTGTATAACTTTTTATGATTCTTCTTATGGTTGGTCTGAATATGGGGGCATCAAATCAAATTTTAAAATACCTTATATTTTCCTCAGAGCATGAGTGAGAAGGTTTTATATGAATTTGTAAGAACAAATATAGTATTTCATCATACCATTGATAATATGTTTTATGATATAAATATTATTTTTCATGTCTTTTGATAAAGAGATCAGTTGAAATAATTTTGTTAAGGTGTCTTACATATCAGTATGTCAGTATTATGCATCATATACCTACACGTTGTTTTAACCACTAAGTTGTTCATTGTGGATATAGGATGATATTTCACTGAATATTATTACAGGTATACATCATGTGGGAATAAGACGTTATTTAAAGTGGGTTATTATGGATTTCTTGACTAAGTCAACTCATTTATTACTGATTAAGGCGATACATTTAGTGGAAACTCCACCAGACAACATATGGATGAGGTGTTGAAGTTGTATAGTGTAATGATTCATTTATTTGGGTGTTGGTGGAGTGGGTGAAAAATAAAAAATAAAAAATAGATAGACTTAGTATGAAATAAAAATTTTTAATTTTAATTGAAAATGAGAGTTTATAGATATGTATGAGAATATGAAAAGGGTGTTCTAAGGTGAAAGTTTTGGTGGAAAAGGGGAAAAAGTGAAACGTTGGATAAGGGCTAAATGAGGTGGCATAATGGGATAAAAACATGGCCACCAAAAGTATTTTGAAATTCCACTAGACTTTCTGTATCAAGATGAAGAAAATATTCTCCCTCATATTGGTTCTAGTGGGGGTCACTGGGGACTCGATTCCCACACATGACCCTTACATTAAGTGAGGTTCAAGAGGGTAATTTATAGTGTCTCTTTTTAACTCCCATTCAAGGTGTTTTTCATCCAATAGGCAATCAAAAAGGGGAGGTTGTCCCCTTTATTTCACATATCTCTTCTTCTCTCTTCTTCATCTATAGTTAATCACGTAATATTTGTTTATTGGTTTATATGAGATATTCCCCTCTTTTATCTATAATTTATTATATCATTCAACCCCTTAATTTTTGTAGCATTATTTTGGTATTTGGATTTTCATTCCATTGAAAGCATGGTGGAAGAACATCATGATAAATTTTTTTTGTTTGGGTTATCTAGATAAGGATTATAGAGGATAAACTGACATGGTTGGATTTGTTTTGTTGGAGTAGGTTCCCTAGAACAAATTGAAATTGTAGTTTCCATTATCAAAATATTAGTAAATAACTTTTCACATGATTATTTTTATTATACATAACATAAATGTGATAATTTACATAGAGTATCTGTCTCATCAACGTGATATTAAAGTGCTCTCTTATAATGAGAACCTAGATATAATATGGAAATATTCAAAAAAATTATCATATTTTGTCGATAACATCTATATACTAGGATGTGGCTTATGTTTGACTATCAAGTGTTATAGACCGATAAGTCAGTGATTCTTCTTCTCATTAATTTTTTTACTTGGTAATCCCTACGAGTGAAGGTAATGAGGACTAAATATCCAATAAGAATTGCATATTTCATATCCTTTAATTAATATTCATATATTTTGACAAGATTTTTATTCTTTAAAATCGATATTATTATTAATGTATATCATGAATCACGTACTTTTATGTACATATAATGTTGGGAAGAAATCCCTTCATGCAACATGGAAGCATTTTTTGGTTGGTTGTGTTTATTGACAAAGCGGACCACATTGTTTTTTTGTGGATAACGTGGGTTCCTAAGTTTATTTTATTGAAAAAAGGGACTTATATTGTGAGTGGTAGAGTTCAAGAGATGTTGTTGAAAATCCATCTTGACAAACGGACCTTGACAAAAAAATGATCTGATGGAAACATAAAAAGAACAGATATAAGGTGGTTCCATTTTATAGTGTTTACATAAATTTTGGGCCTAAAAATTTGAAAATGTAGATGATTTTTTTTGTCAAATCAAGGTGCATGAAAAATTGGAGTGTGGTGAGAAAAATGTGAATTTCTGTGAGAAAATGGTTATTCTGTGAAAAGGATTTCATATAGAACGCACAATTTTACCGACAACGAGTGTACTTTGTGGGACATAAAGGTTTTTGCGACTGGGGTTCAGAGACACCTATTAATAAGAGGTGACCCCATCATTCGAAGAAGCTCAACCCTTAGAGAGAATCTGAGCACTGAAGCATGGAAGATATTTGCGCAAAGGTAGATGAGCGAAAAATATGGAGTAGCGAGTAAAATTGAAATTTAGGCATAAAATTTGAGGCTGCACATAAAAGATGACGTTGCGCATAAAATTGAAGGTTGTGTGCAAAGTTTAGTAGGTATTTCATGAAAAAATATTGGTTTTCTGCGCAAGGCAGAAGATTGCTTGCTAGGAATGGTTGGGGCTGCATGAAAAATTCAAGGATGCCCAGTTCATTTCTATTGTAAAGTGGTATTAATCAGTGGATAAAAGTGGGAGATAAATAGAGAATATATATGTATAATGGATGATGGATTCATTTTTGATAATGAAGGGACTGACATGTCTATAAACTGTGATTGGATCCCTTCCAAGAGCAGTGAGTGAAGTAAGGGGAAGAAAATAATTCTTCTAACCAGCACTGAGTCAGAGGATGAGATATAGGGAGTGACCCATGGGAATGCAGTGATCAAACCCTAAACATTGTAAAGGAATTGAGCCTGCTCATATAATATCTATCCCAAACGTTGTAAACAGTAGTGCGCTTTTAATGTATTTGGTACATGAGCACATCACCAATGTATGCTCCTTGGATGTACCTTAGTGAGGTTGAACCATGTAAAATAACTATGTACCATGCATGATTTCATTTTTGTGTATATATTGATATGGTAGAAAGAGATAAGTGTGTTTTATTTAATGATGAAACAAGATTAAAAGGGGTTTTAGTTTTATTTAGTAATACCATGATTCACCCCCTCTTAGGGTATTCAGCCTAATGGACATAACATATAAAATCCCTAATGATATTCTCATGTTGAGATAGAATACTATGGTTGAATCATAAGTGATATGAAATTAATTGAATAATTCAAGAAATGAATCATCTATTTCAAGTTAATTTTAAAAGATATCACTTACCCATAAATTAAAATAGAACTATCTGATTAAATCAATGACCATGGTAGTTTATTGATTAGTTAATTTATGTTAGTCAAAGATATACATAAATTGAGCATGAAGGTTGTTGAAATAATTATTATTCCTAATTGATGAAATATCATGAAATAGGGATTATATTAAATAATAGAATTTGTAAAAGTAATTGGTTTTTTGTTCCATTAAACATTTTATTTGTGTTTTACATAAAATATTTCTAGATGCTAATGTTGGACAATTTTTAAGTCCACATAATTCCACTGAGATAGGGGCCTAGAGGCTAAAATAAAAACTATATCTAGAGTATCATTACATTATATTGAGTTTAATATTAAGGATAAATATTATTCTTTTATTGTAGAATTATAATTAACCATATATTATTTACCTCATAATTTCAATCACATGATATTCATTTTCTGATTATGTGAGTTTAATATTATATTTTTTTTATTACTCAAAAGGTAATATATAATTATTTATCAATTCCCCAGTTTAGTGGATGTATTAATATAAATATTTATTTAGTTAGATGAATATTGACATAAATATTTATTCATGGGTCGGGTTTAAATAATATTGTCACATCTTATTTATTACTCAAAATATAATAAATAAATATTATTTATTCACCAGTTTAGTTAATATAGTAATAAAAATATTTACTTAGTTATATTAATATTAAAATAAATATTTATTAATGTGTTTATGGAATATAAAATTTATTTATTTATTGAATGAATAATATTTATTTATTTAAAATAAATTTTTTTCAAGGTTTCATAAAATCTAGGGAGGATTTATAGGTCATGTTAATGGATCGGTGGAGATGATATATTTATCTTTGAATTTTGATCTTGTTAAATAATATAATATAATTATTATTATTATTATTATATGAAATTATAGTTATTTTGAATAAATAGTATGAAATGGGTATTTGTGATGTTTTCAAATTTTGTATCCCTATGTATAAAATCTCAATTATATATTTTTAAATAATTGAGTTGGTGTGAACATAAGAGTTACTTTAGAAATTATCTCAATCCCTAGAGAGAAAATAACCCTCCCTATATCTCAAGACCAATATTGAATATTACAATTCTCTCATTAAATTCAATGATGAATAATAAGAAGCACTAGGTTACTCCATGTTATTACATAGAATTCTAGGACTATTGTTTATTGATTTGTGGAGAATTTGTGGATATACCTAGATGAATCATCAATTGGATTATCCACCACAATAAAGATGCAAAAACAGAAACATCAGAATTATTCAAGAAGAAGTATCATTTTTTAGGTAATTAGTATTTTAAAATAATTGAAAACTAAATGTAAAGTTTCATAACTAGGAGATCATGAGGCTTCCTTTATCATGTTTTTGATTTATATATTGAAATAAATAAAAACATAATTTAGACACTGAACCACCACTTTAATTTCACTCTGGAACCTTTATGAGGTAAATATTCTAAAAAATCGATCGATATTCTATTTCAATGTCTATAGGGTATTTTGTTTACTAAAAAAGACGGTTCATGGAGCTCCAATGTATTTTTTAAAAAGAATACTAAAAATTATATAGGATACATAATTCGTTACAAAAATGGAGAGGTTATGGAAATATTTGATAGTGTTTAGGACGATTGAATAAAATTAAAGGAATGGAAGGATTTTCATGAATGTGTTGACTTATGTGAACTTGGAAAGATTGAGGCACTAATTTTTGAAGAAAGGGGAGGATTATTTTGAAAGGAAATTAAAATTTTAGAAGTGGAGTTTCATGAACATTGAGTTACATGATGTTATAATCAATGGAGGGGATTCACTTTGTGGGCATGGAAAAGTCAAACAAAGGGTTTTACATGCCTATAAATAGGATGTTAATATGTTGTTAGAGGAGATAACACGACATATAGAATATATAATAGTTATTATTTCATGTAAGACTTATGAAATAATATTTTTTGAGAAAATAAAAAAACTTCAATAATCATTTTTATGAAGAAAGGAGATCATGTTTTTTGAAAAAATGTTTGGGTGAATATGGGTAGTGAAAACATCATTGGAGAAAAAAGTAATTTTCATGAATGTATGTGTTGTGAAAGTAAATTGTCTGATAGTGAATTTCACTACCTAAAATGTTTTGACCTTAAATTATATGTTAAATTTTAGTTCATAATTTTAATGAAATAATTGCTTCATAACACACCAATTATGATGTAAAAAATGTGATTAAATGCATTGGATGAATCTACTAAAGAAACAGTAAGTACACCTTAGAAAAGAGAGAGGTAAGCATTCAATAGGTAATTAGTGATTAACTCGGAGGGATAATGATTATTTTCTATAAATCTTTACAATAATACACAATATTAATTCAGATACACTGGAAAATTTCTTTGGTATTATCCTTATATTATCCCAGTTTGTGTGAACAAAGTAATAATTAATGTGTTTCTTACATATTTCTCATTTCATCATTTATTATCAAGAAAAAAGGATAGATGAGGGTTTTGTCTCTTAATTAAATAATACCACATAATATGAAAATTTTAATATTACATAGCCAAATTCTCCATCCCATTTTGATATTTTACCTAGTAGGGAAATAATTGGTATCAAATCTAATGGTTAAACCCAGTGAATCTCTCTTCATGGAAGCCACTATTATAGAAAATGACAAAGGGATTCTCATATTTCAGGTAAATAAGTTTCAAATATAGAATAATTGAATTTTTTAAACATTTATATCCTTAGTCATGGATGTATATATATTTTTCATATATGGAATTTCAATCATTATATATAGTGGGGATTTATTAGAATGAGTTTGAAAATATATGGATGCCGACATTGTAAGAATATATTATTTTGGGGGATATTAGTCCAACACAATATATAAAATGCTGATTTCATGAAAATCATAATTATTCAAATGGTAAAATATTCCTAAAAACTTTTAAGGTTACTCAAAAGTACGTGAAAAAAAGTTTTAGGTTCTATAAAACAAGCGCGGGGACTTGGGGATGCACCTGAATAAATATATTAGGTCATTATTTGATTGGTTAAATGTGAAAATATAGGAAATGAGTGATCATAGAGAAACACATGATGATGTAAATATCATCAAGAGTATACAGGAATATTTCCACCTCATTTTAATCAGAAAGTATCTATACTTGAGATAATGATCCAAGGTAGCTAACATTGGATAATCTACATTGTACTGTTATTGCATAATAGATAAGAGATAATGATAATGAAATTGTGGAAACGGAAAGTATAAAGTGGTGGAATTCCAGGATATTAAAACTCTCACAATAGAGTATGATGATAAATAATAAGATGTTGATGATGCCATGAAATTCCTTTCCTGAATAATGAAAATGGTGAAGGAATGTTCAATGGAAAACTTCTACTCATGTGCTTCCGGTAATGAAATGATATCAATATTATAGTGTAACGAACTATCATAGTATGGCCCAACACATTACCCAAACCAGTCTTCCACTATGCTAAAATGGAATTCTTAATCCCCATGAGATGGAAACTAATTAAAGGGTATCATGAAATCCCACTATGGAATTATTTATAAAAAATAAAAAGTAGCTGAATCTTTTCCAAGAATCTTATATGACCAAAATATGTATGATATTTCAATGAATAAAACTAGTAGTTTCAATAATAATTAAATAAACATTGTAAAATATAGTAATAATGATAAAGATAACTTATAAACTGCATCAATGCATAAATGAACAGATGGGAACATCAAACTTACAAATATTCTTAAAGAAATATATACTCTAGTAAAGTCGAAAATAAGAAACCCAAAAGAAGATAAAAACCAAAGATAATACCACAATCAACCATATCCTAATGACAGACTAGGGTAAAAGTTTTTTAAAAAAAATGCAACAATGGTGGCATTCGAGATCCCGCATTTGGGTCTCGGGTGAAAAGCGGCATCACCGATGCCGCCCTTCCCCTAAAACAAAAAAAAACTATTTTTTAAAAAAATATATTTTTTTATTTTGTTTTGTTTTGTTATATATATATATATATAAACAAAACAAAACAATAAATAAAAATAACATTTTCTGCAAAATTTATCCGCTATTTAAAATCCAGCAGTACTACCACTACAACAGACATGATTCTGACAAAATATCTCACACATGGCTCCCTTTTATAAGAGAGCTTACCCTAGAAATCATTCTGCATTTCCGATGTGGGATTCTGGTTCTCCCTTTTCTGCGCAGAACATTCTGCATTTTTGATGCGGTATTCTGTTTCAAGTACATGACTTTGAAAGACTATAAAATATAAACTATAAGACCAATATAAATGATACTTAAAACAAGGATTAAACATATAGAAAATAGTTGAAAACAAAAATAATTTCGTAAAAAAATGATGATAAAAAATGATTTATTAAATTTTAAAACCACCTACTTGAAAATTAAAAATGTTTCAAGTTCGTGACTTTGAAAATCCTATAAAATATAAACTACAAGACCATTATAGTTGAAACTTAATACATGGATTAAACATATAACAAATAGTTGAAAATAAAAATAATTTTGTAAAAAATGTTGACGAAAAATAATTTATATGTTTTCAAAGACACCTACATCAAACTTAAAAATATTTCAAGCACGTGAATTTGAAAGCACATAAAATATAAACTATTAGACTGATATAAATGAATCATAAAACATGGATTAGACATATAACAAATTGTTGAAAATAAAAATAAAATTCATAAAAAATGTTCATGAAAAATAATTTTAAGCTTACAAAACCACCTACATTAAACATAAAAATGTTTCAAGTACGTGACTTTGAAAGCCTATGAAATACAAACTATAAGACCGATATAATTTAAAGTTAAAACAAGGATTAAACATATAATAAATTATTTAATTATGTAATTAATATTATTAATAATTAATTTATAATTACTAAGTATAATGAATAATGAATAATTAATAGTTATAATGAATACTTATAATGAATACTTATAGTGAATAATTATAATGAATAATTATAATGAAAAATTATATTACTTATTAACTAATTAATTATTATATAATAATTTTTTATAATTACTAATTAATAATTATAATGAATAATTATATTACTAATTAACTAATTAAATATTGTATAATAAATAATTATATTACCAATTAACTAATTTATTATAATTTATTAATTTTTAATAAATATTAATTAATAATTATAATAAATAATTATAATTTATAATTATATTACTAATTAACTAATTATAAAAAGTGCATCGACTCTATCTTTCTTAAAAAATTAACTAATTAACTATTATATATTTAATGATTATATAACTAATTAACTAATTAGTTATTATATAATTAATTGTTAATAATTAATAATTAAATGATTAATAATAAAATTATTAATAATAAAATAATTAAAATTTATATAATTAATAATTATATTACTAATTAACTAATTCATTATTATCTAATTAATAACTATATTACTAAGTAACTAATTAATTATTAAATAATTATTAATTATATTACAAATTAACTAATTATATTATTAATTAACTAATTATATTACGAATTAACTAATTAATTATTATATAATTTATCATTAATAATTACTAATTAACTAACTTATTATTATACAATTAATAATTATATAATTAATAATTATATTAGTAATTAATAATTAATAATTAATAATTATAATGAATAATTATAATGAATAATTATATTACTAATTAGTTAACTAATTATTTTATAATAATTTTTAATAATTACTAATTAATAATTATAATGTAAAATTATATTACTAATTAACTAATTAACTATTATATAATTAATAAATTCATTAGCAATTAACTAATTAATTATTATTTAATAATTTTTAATAAATACTAATTAATAATTATAATGAAAAATTATAAATTATAATTATATTAATAATTAACTAATTATAAAAAGGGCATTGACTCTATCTTTCTCAAAAAATTAACTAATTAACTATTATTTAATTAATAATTATATTACTAATTAACTAATTAGTTACTATATAATTAATGATTAATAATTACTAATTAACTAATTATAAATTATATAAATAATAATTATATTAATAATTAACAAATTAATTATAATATAATTAATAATTATATTACTAAGTAACTAATTAATTATTAAATAATTAATAATTATATTACTAATTAACTAATTAATTATTATATAATTAATTACTAAAAATTACTAATTAACTAACGAATTATTATACAATTAATATTTATATAATTAATAATTATATTATTAATTAACTAATTAATAAATAATAATTAATAATTAATAACTATAATTTGTAATTATAATGAATAATTATAATTAGTAATTATAATGAATAATTATAATTAGTAATTATAATGAATAATTATAATTAATAATTATAATGAATAATTATAATTAATAATTATATTACTAATTAAGTAATTAACTATTATATAATTCAAAATTATATTACCAATTAACTAATTAATTATTTTATAATAATTTTGAATAATTAATAATTATTAATTATAATGAATAAATATAATTTATAATTATATTACTAATTTACTAATTAACTATTATATACTGAATAATTGTATTACTATTTAATTGGTTAATTATTATATAATTAATTTTTAATGATTTATAATTAACTGATTAATTATTATATAATTAATTATTAATAATATTAATTTAATAAGTAAAAAATCTATTATATGTATAATCCATGTTTTCACTTTAAATTATATTGGTGTTATAGTTTTTATTTTATAGGATTTTAAAGGCACATACTTGAAACATTTTTATGTTCCATGTAGGTGGTTTTGTAAGCTTATAAATTATTTTTCATGAACATTTTTTTACAAAATTCTTTTTATTTTCAACTATTTGTTATATTTTTAATCCATGTTTTATGTGTCATTTATATCATTCTAATAGTTTATATTTTATAGGCTTTCAAAGTCACGGGCTTGAAACATTTTTAAGATTGATGTAGGTGTCTTTGAAAACATATAAATTATTTTTTTTCAACATGTTTTACGAAATTCTTTTTATTTTCAACTATATGTTATATGTTTTATATATTTATTAAGTTTCATATATATTGGTCTTGTAGTTTATATTTTATAGGCTTTCAAATTCATGTACTTGAAACATTTTTAAGTTTTTATAAGGTGGTTTTGAAAGCTTATAAATCATTTTTTATCATCATTGTTTTACGAAATTCTATTTGATTTCAACTATTTTTCATATGTTTAATACACGATTTAAGTTTCATTTATATTGGTCTTATTGTTTATATTTTACAGTCTTTCAAATACACGTACTTGAAACAGCATCCCACATTGGAAATGCAGAATGATTTCCAGGGTAAGATCTCTTATAAAAGGGAGCCCAGTGTCAGAGCTTCTGTCAGAATCCTGACTGCTATAATGAAATATTGCTGGATTTTAAATAGCGGATAAATTCTGTTGATTTTTTTTATTTTTTGTTTTGTTTTGTTTATATATATATATATATATACAAAACAAAACAAAAAAACAAAAAATAGAAATGATTTTTTTAAAAAAAAATATATTTTTTTTTGTTTTAGGGGAAAGGCGGGATCGACGATGCCGCCTTTCACCCGAGACCCTAAGGCGGCATCGCGGATGCCGCCTTTGTGGCTTATTTTTAAAATACATTTAACCCAACATGTTTTTAAAAAATATTCTTTTAAAAAAAACTTTTAAAAAAAATTTGTATACATGATATTAGCTAAAAATTCTAAGTAATATTTCACTAATTTTTGTTTTCTAGTTCAATTAGAAAATATTTCATTAATTTCAGTTTGAAATATAAAAAAATATTCTTTTATCATATTATTGAGGTGAATCCAAATATCAATCCACAAACACTTTTATAAAACACTCCCTTTCATGGAATATGTAAGGGCTAAGCAAAACTATTTTTATCAAAAAAAATTTAAATCATTGAAAATGGTTTCCCAATTAATTTCATGAAAAAAGATAAATATTTTTTCTACCTAAAAATGAATTTCCCAAACCACCTCCTTGAGAAATATATACTAATTTACATTTTAATCACATTTTCTAAACTATTTATAATATCTATTTGAAATTAACCTTAAATCAATATTGAAATTACAGGAAAATATACAAGGGAACAAAGGAAGCACTGGATCAAAATATGTTCAAAAACCAAAGTTATGATTCCATTTTATCAGATAGAAACTAGGGAATATAAACAATGAATATAATGGAATCATCTAAATAATCCTTTATGTTATAATGAAAGATGAGAAAATTTCCAGGACATAAGTAATACAGACCCAAACTGGATACTAAAACCCTATTCAAGAATTAAAAATAATCCAAAGTCTCAAATTTCTTGATGAATTGGTACATTCTATATAACACATTCAATGAGTTCTCATCATCCACGAGCCATAGCCTTTCCAGGAGCACTCAACCTCTGCGAGCCACAATCCCCTATCCAGATCACGATCTCAAATAAGGTGGTGAACTCATCTTGTTAATTAAAAAAATCCCTATGATTTACAATTATATTAATTTAAAATGAGTTTATCATACTTGTAATCTAATGAATCATCACAAAATTAATAACCGAACATAAAAAATAAATCTTATATCCCACCTTTAAAACCCTCATATTAAGAAACCCATTTTCACATGTATAATAATCAACTAATATGATACAGATATATAATATCATCATTATGGTGTTTAATTTATAATTATTTATTCAACTAAGGGGATCAATAAAGGGCCTTAGATGTACTTTTAAGAAAAAAAATTAACGTTCCAAATGATCCTTTCATTAAAAAATGGTCATAATATAATTCTATTTTCATCACTTTAAATCATACCTTAAAACATTATTTTAATAAAAATTATTGTAAGCCACACTTTAAATAGTTTAGAACCATAACCCCCTATATTTAAAATAATTTAAGAATACCAACTCATTCATTTCATTCAAAAAACACTATAAAATCATTATTATCCCATTTTCATGACATAAATGGGATAAAAACCATTAATAATAAAATTCTATTTGAAAATTTCCCTTAAGAATAATTTAAAACACATTGAATCAAAATTTACACATTATAGAAACTAGGGAAAATCATTGAACAAATTTATTTCAAACGTTCTAACCATTTAAATTTTTTTTAACCCTAAATATTTTCACATAATAATTTAATTTAATATGAAAATCATAAAAAACCACTAATAAGTCAATGACATAGAATTTATAAGAAATATAAAAATAGCCTACCTCATTCCATGTGGAGAACCCTAACAACATGTTGAAATGAATCCATATAAATGTAATAGGCTCAAATGATCATGGTGGAAACTCCTATGACCTCCAAAAAACAAAATCAATAAATTAAAACCATTAACATAGCCATATATTGGTCCAAAAGAACCTATTTTTCAAGGTAGTGTAATGAAATTAAGGTAAATGTAAGAAAGGGGAAGGAGAAACAAATAAAAAATCATAATTAATGGTTTATCTTTATAAATCCACTAGGAATCAAAAGAGGATGTCACTTAGATAGAGATAGAAGGAGGGGGTATGATCCATCACATTATAAGGGGTTAGGCTAATGAAAATGAAATAGAGGGGGTCTAAAACCCCTAAATATAAGTAGGTAACTATGGTAATTTCAAGATTTTTAAGAAATAGACAGATAACATGGTTAGTTTTCACAGTTAGAAAATAGGCCCAATCAAGGTCCTCATACACAATTTTAAGAAAATCAATTCAATTTTCCAAATGTTACTTCCATTAAAAAACTCTTCATAATTAGATGTTATTTAGATCAGGTCAAATATTACATTAAAAAATTATTTAAATACATTTATAACCAAATCCCACTTCATTTAAAATAATTTATGAAATCTAACTCATTCCATCAATTAAAAAATTCCCTTTAAAACTGAACTTATCACTTTTTCATGACCTAAATTGGGTCAAAACATTTTATAATAAATTTAATTTTGAAAAATACTCATATTAATATTTTAAAACACTTGTAATCTGAATGTATACATTAATTAAATTAAGAAAAAAACACTAACAACCTTTACTTCAAGCATTATTACATTTTAAAATTAATTATAACCCACAATACAATCACATAAAGATTTAATTTCATAAAAAAAGCATTATAAATCTTTAAAAAAATCACTTTTATGAAATTAAATGTAAAAACACAAGAAAAAAAACCTCTGTTCAAGAGGAAACCACTCATAACAAGCTACCACAAATCTCCTTCAATGTAAAAGGCTCTAGTAGTAAATGATATAACCCTTACAAGGCCTAAATAACTAAATACCAAAATTTTATCCACTTCTATACCCTACTCAATTTCCAAATGACCCTAGGGTTCATGGCAGGATGATTAACCTAGGGTAAATGTAAAAAAATAGAATTATAAAGAAAGAACATAGAGAAATGCAGACTTCACCCTGAGAAAGTATCTTGGATTCAAGGGGGAGGGTACCAAAATAGAGAGGGTAAGAGGGGATAATCTAAGTTTCATGAATAGGGTTTCTTATGAAATTAAATGAAGAAGTAGGGTGGTATAGAACACTTAAAATTTAATGAGATAAGTATGGGAATTTCGATTTTTTTATGAACCAATTAACTCACACATTTAGGTGACATGGTTACAAAACTTATACAGAAACTGTGAAGTTGACACTAGACAAGAAACTCACACCTGCATGGTTTGAACACATGATTCACCAAAAAATTTAACAAATATAAAAAATACCACTTCTAAAAACTACATTTGTGATTTAGGGCCCCTTGAGTTGTTTTACTAACCATATAGTAGTTGTGTACCCACACACCCATTCATAAAAAGTCTCTCATGGTTTCTACTATATAAACTCTTTTTGGACCCCACTATGATCTAAAAATTTAGGAAAAACCATGAATGGTAAAAATAAATCATAATGGTTCATTCTCTTGGGATTCTATATGGTTTATCTTAATATATATATATTAACTGTGCAATAGAGGGAATTTTATTTAATGACCAATGTACCAAGACTAAATCTTTTCAAAAAATTAAATTTCCCCAAATTAATATAAATTTTATAATAAAAATAGAACTAGGGTGTCACATATATAAAATTATCCAAATATATTTTAATAAAATGATATGTAGGATGAAATTATCATGAAGAAATCCTAAACTAATTGGAATGATGGGAGGAGTACTAAGAACAACTTCTTTAGAAGAATAACTTACTTTCAAAAGAGGAAAATAAGTGAGACCAAATTAAAGAAGAATAGATTGGGGACTGAAACTGCATTAAATAACTTATTCTCAAGGATTAATAGAAAAATCATATACAAAATAAGAAAGAGATAAGGAAGAAGAGTAAGATGAAGGGTGAGTTGATCTCTAAGAATACATGGTAGCTTCTCAATAAGAGATGTATTTTTTGAGGTCCAAAAAAATTATAAAAATAGAATGGTTCATGATTAAAATCTCAATTTTTATTACCATTAAAAAGATGGTTGTGATTTAAGTGATAAAATTTAAAATCCAACATTTTAAATTACATAGATCTCAATGATATTGCTTAGTAAAATCTCAATGTTGATGAGTAAACCTATATCATTGATGATATGAAAAAAATAGTAAGTCAATCATATTAAAACATTTGTGGAATAAGTCATCAAAAAAAGATGAAAAATAGAATATCATAAGAGAATCATTACTCTTGATAAAAAAATATTAATAAATACCATTTGTTATAGAGAGTTTGGAAGAACATAAAGGTTCAATAGGGTAGTTATAGAACTATCTACATAAGTAAAAGAAATATCACAATCATGAAGCTGGTATGGGAATTGATCATAAGAAGTTAGTAATGATGACCATTACTAAACCAAAAACACCTAATCTAAAAGTAATGGTTTATTTGGTTGTGCCTTATAATAAAAATAATCATAGAATCTAATTGAATATCATTGTTTCAATGAGATCACAAAAAGTGTACTATGAATCAGATGTTACTATTTTTGAAAGATGGGACATTCTCAAAATGTGTATACCATATCTTAGAGGTACTAAAGGGAATATGAGAAACAAAGTATACTAATTAAAGTTTAAAATTCAAACAATTCTTTTGATGGATAATTTTTTAGTGTGGTTTATATAGAGTTATGTATAGATATTACTAATCAATTATACAGTGGAATATACCTTTGAATACCCACAAAAGTTATAATCATTGTCTCAAAGTATCATAAAAAGGATGAAAACACACAATAAATTTGTAACATTGAATGATGAAGTAAGTTAATCATATTCAGAGGAGGATTAATTGAACCAATCAATAACATGTTTTAAATCAATGAAATAAATCCAAAATAAAAGATTTTAGAAGGAAACTATCATAGTTATTTCTCTAAAAGCATCATATTGAGACAGTTCATGGATATTTTCATAATTGATATACTTCCCATTGGATATAAATTGAGGATCTTCTGTTGGGAATAAAGTACAATAAGTAATGTGTTTTCATATTTGAAAATTTTCAAAGATTAATGATCATTTTCTCTAGGGAATATATATTTATGGTTATATATATATGATATGTAGAGATTTATCTGTTCTTCAAGGTCTTAGTCATATTATGCCATGTTTTAATCCATTATTGACTTAGAGAATTCCATAAATATTACAAAGAATAACAACATCATCAAGGGAAATAAGAAAGGTGTCATAATGTAGGGGAAGCACACCAAGGGGATTATCTACCTTGTTAATAGAGAACAAAATTTAGTTTTTGAACATATCTGAAGCACCTATTTCACCCATGGAAAATGCTTTTTTTAGATTCAATGGATTATCCATAGTGAAAATGATGTGAATTCCATTACCAATGAATTTTTTTAATGAGTAGTAAAAAATAATTTATCCAGAACCAAGAGAGTTGATATTATAAAAATAATATTATAATAAATTTAAAATAAAAAAATTTATTTTTCTTGAGAACTTTCTTAATTTATGGTGTAAATCGTTCTAACCCAATTGGTGTATCATATTTCATATTGAGAAATCAATGAAAATCCCTTCTAGCAGTGGTCCATACATTCTCCATTGATATTAGAACATCACTGCTGAAACGTATGGGTGTTAGCACGACTAATTGGTCATATTGTTTTGTTCTACATGATCGATTCACATTACTTTGTACTTGATAGGTTCGCTCTCAATCTTCTTATTCGTGAGAGGAACAAGAATGACTGAGATCTTGAGAGGTAATTGTTGTTCACAATGACTAACCATTAAATGATTGATATGATCGTCTATAAATAATCCAATGGTTAGAGTTTAATCCCAATTAATTTCCAAAAGGCCCCTTATAATGAAAGAATCCCTAATATACCCTATAGAATATGATATCATTATTATTATTATTGTTGTTGTTATTATGATTATTATTATTTAACATATTACATGTGAAAACTCAAGCAATGATAAGTATTTATTTTACTTGTAAGTAAATAGTTTTTACTAGACTTGATACTTGATATGCACATCCTCCTCCTCATTTATTGAATTATCAAATAAATATCTAAATATATATTATTAATTCAATAAATAAATAAATATTTTAATCATAGGCTACTAAATAAAAATTTATTAAATATTTTTATTAATAAGTAATTTTTTTATTACGAAATAAATAAAAATTTATTACCATCAGAATAAAAAGTGATAAATGATATTATATATTAATGTAATTAAATAATTTCATCATAAATAAATATATATTTAATATTTTATTTCGATTAATAATTTCAGAAAAATATTATTTATCATTTTAGAGAATCATATTTATTGAAATTATTAAAAAAAATAATAGTAATTGATTTTGAGAAAAACACATTGTGTGTGGCCCTTTAGGTATCTTCTTGAGTTTCATTAGGTTGTATTTCCTAATATCCAAGATTATTGTTTATAAATTATCAAGATACCCAAAAAGGAAGAAGATATGATGGGATGATGATGACCACTATAATCAATTTTCATGATATCATAACGAGAATATTTTACACTTATTTCATCAACTAATATTCTTAATATGTGTTTCTTTGACTATCTGAAAAGGACCCACTATTTCACTATTTCAATGTAAATTAATGTGATAGTTCCATTTTCATCAAATAGATGAGATATCAATTTCCAAAAATATGGAAGGTAAATATCATTTTCAGAATTATTCTTTAATAACATACCATCCATGACACTACCATTGTTCACAACATCACCATAAACAAAATTTCATCAAGTTAATGGAAGTATGTCTAAGTTTATGTGTTGTGAATTTAATTAATAATAATATTAAAGTATGAGGATCATTACACATGCTCATAGAAAAGAAAAATAAATGACATATAGATATGTGGAATTCATATTATCAATTATACTCTCATAATCTCATAACATAGATATTAATCTAACACCTCCAAAAATTTATTTAAAAGATTAATAATCATGATTATTTTCTTAACAAGAAACATCGAGATTAAAGAGAATTGTGAAATAGTATAAAAATATTACTATTTAAATATGACTTTTATATCCTAGCCATTGAATTGATGGGTTTGAATATGAGTAAACTCATTATGATATATATATATATATATAATGGTTATACTCTATAGAAATTTATTTATTATTTATAATGAAATATGTACTAAATTTTTACTGAAGTCATTTTATACTTCAAAATTACATTTTCTTCAAAAAATGTTTTTTATTATTTTTCGGAGAAAAATTTATAATTAATTTATTTCTCTTCAAGAAAAAAAATTATAAAAAAATCATTTTTTAATCAGAATATGAAAATTATCTTAGGAGGAAATTTTCGTGTTTTTCCAAAAGATTTATTTTTTACTGAATAGTGAACAATATTGATTTTATTGAAAATAGTATTTAATTTTCATGTATTTATAATGTCCCATTTTATTTCAAATAGTTATATAATTTCATTTGATTCTTTTTATTAAATATAATCCAATTAATTTCATTTTAATCTACATTATGCTTAATTTTAGTTTAAATTGTTTTTAAACTTAAAATATTATTTCTCTAGAAAACTATTTTCGTTACGTTTTTTAGGTTAGTTTTAAAAGTAATTTCGATCATTTATATAGACTCAAATCGATAAATTGGATTTCACATATGGATTAATAATTTATAAATTTGGAAAATACTATAGCTATATTTTTTGTTATGACAAATAGTAACTGTGGAAAATATGTGTCACACTAGTAACTATAAAATAAGTAATTATGTTTAAAAATAAGGTTGTAAGGATTTAATAAATATCTAACTCCTAGATTATTTCTATTGGATGATTTAGGTTTATCCATACTCATCTAATATTGAATTATATGAAATCATTATTTTATTTTTCATTGATAAGGACCTTAATATTAATTTTATGTACAGAATTAATACAAAAAGTCACTCACTTTTTTTTAATATATTTATTTTTTTACAAAAGGATAAAAATAATTTATGATGGATTATAAATTTTTATGAAAGAAAATTTAACAATAACTTTTATCATTTAATTTATTTTTATTTTTTATTGATGGAATAATTACCTTAAATTCTTCTGCAATTTCCATGCAGTGCTTATTCAAGGAGTAAATAAATCAATTACATGATTATAAAAACATAAAGAGTAAAAAATATTTGATTTATGGTGTTCCATAATTTTTTTGGGAAAAAATAATTAAATAATTATTTTTTAAGATTTTATATTTTAGTTAAATTACATTCTTTATTTTTTAAAAGGAAACCTTGTGAATAGTTTTGGAAATGACTTTAATGGAATCTTATGTTAACAAATAATTTATTAAGTGAATTAAAAATCACAAAAATATTATATTCATAAAAGTGAATGGGGTATGATCTTTAATAGAAACCATTTTCTATTTAATGGTCACTATTTATTTTATAGTAAATTTCTTGACCCAAAAAGAGTAAAATACATTTATATAGTGGTAATCATCAAAAGGGTTAACATTGGGGATTAAAAATCATAGATAATGGTTAAGACATCACATAATATTTTATAAATTTTATTGTATGAGTGTATTTAAAATAATATTAATCCTAGATTATAAATCTATAAATTTGGAGATACTTAAAGATGAATATTAACTTATATTAATTTAAAACATTTTGTAATACGAAGGGTGAACCTTTCCTATATTATATAACGACACTACCTTTCCTCTCGTTCTCACACTAATTCATCCACTCTTCTTAACCAAAAACTACCAAAAAATATTACCAACTTCATTAGTTACGTTCTAGAGGTTTTATTCTTCTTAAAGTACTACTTTTAGGGTTCTTAAGGAAATATCCCAAGGAGGTTATTCAGAGGGGAGATAATCATAATAATAGAGAATTTTCATTATACATCATCATCTACCCACATAATTTAATTCTTAAACATAAAAATATAATATAATTAGTATATAACTTATAATTTGATATTAATATGTTAATTCAATAGCCTTATCCGTATCCTTTTTCCCATCAAATGGAAAATTAATGTATAGATTGTGTGTACGCGTGGATTAACACCTCCTCGATGATACATGATTCATTTTCCATCCCTGAATTGCAAGGTTGATCATAATTTTTATTATAATAAATATAATAGATATTTAAGATATTATTATGTTTCTATAAATTTTAATTAATAATTATATTCTTTTTTTATCCATTGAAAACTGAAACAGTACTCGTGTGTACGTATGGACAACCAAGTAAAAAAGTGATATAATTATTTTATATTCAATGCATTATAGGAATAGTTATATATATATATAATTAAATATGAAAATTGTGAAATGATTAAAATTAATAATATGATGCAACCGTGATCAAAATTCAAGGACCATAAGTACCAAACCAGGTATTTCATGAAAATTGAAACAGATGACACCCAGAAATGATGATTTTACTAAAGGGTTAATAATAATCGGGTATTGAAATGTTATAATTTGATTTTATATGATATTTTATGTTTTTATATTATTCTTGTTTATTATTATAATAAATTTTAATTTATTATATGGGATGTTTTAGTGATTATGAAGCAAGTTAAACATAAGGTTATAGTTTCTTATATCACTTTTATTTTTTTGAGACATATTCCACATTTACCACTTGTTTCATTTTTATTGGGTATATACTTTTCGAAAATGTCATGTATGAATATGGTTTTTATCTCAATAATGGATCTATTTAAAGTTTTTCTAATTCCTTATTTTGGACTTAATGTGGATTCCTAATGAGTCCATATGTGTTTTAGGGGTTTCCAGGGCTTGTTTGGGTCTTGGAACCCAATTTTTTGGGTGATACAGAGTGGATACATGGTTAGTGGATACCATTTCGGACATGTCGCATGGATACCCCTAACCGCGTGTGGCTTCATAGTGAGAATAAGGGGATTCTCTATTTGAGGAAACCATATATAGTGGGAAACATGCCCATGTAGGATGTGTGCAATTTTTAACAGAGATAAATCGTATGGTTGGCATAAGATTTCCTTATCCATGTGGCTAAACTAGGTGATTCCCCCCTTGAGGCAGTTTCATGCACATGTTTGGGGATTAGTTTTTCCAACCGTGTGGAAAAAATATGTGCCCCTATTATTCTTGGGTAAAATGAACAAATTACACATAATTAATGTTTTATTTCACCTCTTCTAAAAATTTTCCTTCCAACACATAGGGAAGCCTCTCTTGTCCCATTTTTAAGATCTCGAGCCCTCTTACATAGGGTTTTATCTTGTTATCCAATCCAAAATCTAATTCAATCCCTATTTATCACTTTGGATGTGAATTTTTAAGTACTTTAATAATCTTGATTCATTCTTCATTTCTATTATCCTCAAAATTTTTATTTAGGTTCGGGTTCATATGGCCTATTTTCAGGGTGTTCACCCATTTTTCAGTTTTATTCTGATATAGGAAAAACATAAATTCCCAAAAAACCCATGGTTTTCTGTGAGATCCTTGAGGCATGTAGAATTAACTTCCTAGTAACTTTTCAAAATTCATTTGGATTTG
Organism: Viscum album; assembly: GCA_963277665.1. Classification (NCBI taxonomy): domain Eukaryota; kingdom Viridiplantae; phylum Streptophyta; class Magnoliopsida; order Santalales; family Viscaceae; genus Viscum; species Viscum album. The sequence continues at coordinate 17,126,527 of OY728155.1, read as the reverse complement.
TCAAAATATTATTGGTTGTTCACTATGTCTCTCAATAGGTGGAAGAAAAGGCCCCCAAGATCGATGAATCTCAAGTGGTTGTTGATTTTGTGAGGTCCTAAATTCTCTACAGTTTTGGTTTACCAAGATTCATCATTAGTGATCAAGGTTTTCAATTTTTTCAATTAATTCAGAAATATTTTTTCATAAGTATGGGGTTGTTTATAAAATTTACACTTCACGTAACCCCCAAACTAACAGAAAAGAAAAAATCTCTAATCGGGAAGTTTAGAGAATCTTGGAAAAATGGTATAACCGGATAATAAAGATTGCAGTTTGTACTTGGATGATATAATTTGAGCATACAATATAACATTTAAAATCCCTAATGTAATGTCACCAAAGATGATTGTGGTTTTAAAGGTTTATCACCTCCGAATAGAGGTATAACACCATGAATATTAGGAAGTTAAACAATGTAATATGAATCTCTCAAATGTAGGTGAGTGTAAGAAGTTTTAAATTCAAGAGTTGGATGAAATTTAATGTGATTCATATGAGAAATCCCAAATCAATATAGAGAATAAAGAGGCTATCCATGATTGTATGATTCATAAGCGGAAGATTCATATTGGTGAGAAGTTACTCATGTATAGTTCTTGACTAAATATCCACCCAGGTAAAATTCATTCTCGATGTCTCGGTCCTTATATATTTTCTGATGTTTACCCTTTTGGTTCTATATATGTTTTTCATGAGAAGAGTGGAAAAGTGTTTACTATCAATTGGAAGATTCTTAAACACATCAATGATGATTTTCCAAAGCATCTGGTGGAGGAAATCAAATTGATGGATGCCACATATGAAACCGATTAGCAGATTGTCCCTTATCTCGACCTTTATTTACATGTATATTTATTTAAAATACATGAATTTAGGACAATTTAATTTCAAGGTATGGTGGAGAGTGAAATTTTATATTTAGTTTTAAAAAATCAAAAATCAAAATAAAAAAATCTAATAGAAAAAAACGAAAACAATAAAACAAAAAAATGCATTTTCATTTTTGATTTTCCCTTTATTTTGTGATTTTAGATAAAAATTGATCTTAAAAATAATATCCAAAATAATTTTCTATGATTTTGTTGATTCTGTTAAAAATTCCATTAGTTTTGGATTTATTTTGAAATAAATGTTGATATGGAAACTTTTTCTAGAATTTTTATTTTTAAATCATTCTAAAGTGTTTAATGGATTTTTTAATCCCATGCCTCATTAGAACTAAACAATACTTTAATTCCTTACCCAATATAAATTATAAGACAGTTATTGCTTATTCTTCCTTTCAATCACATTCTTGAGAGTCTCGGGTCATGTAGAGAAACTATAAATTTCCATGATTCTGATTGAAGCCACAAGATTTAAGTATGCTACATTAATGATAGTGGAAATCATTCATTGAAAATAATATTGTACGATTAACCTCTATTGTTGGACACCTTGAAATTTTACCATTCTTAAGAATTATAGTTTATGAAATTCTTGTAGGTATCCACATTACAAGATAATTTATCCCTACCTACCAATCTATTCTGTATATTCTTATTTTATATTTAAAAAGTGTGGGGGAGAGGGCGTTTCTATGGAAATTCTAGGGGGAGGATCATTATTAAGGTTTAATATAAAGGGTGCATACATTTTCCTTAGGAAGTGGATTCAGAATCTATATTATATCATTTTTTACACTATATTTCCTCTTTATATAAAAAAAAGCTATATAAAAAACTAGTTTTGAACATCAAAAAAATTGAAAAAAATAAAACAAAATGGTGAAAAGAGTATGCTTACTCATTATTACTCATTGATTGGTTCTAACCCACAGAAATAGACAATGGAGATAGTGAGTTTGAAGCGATACACTTTGTGAGGGGTTTACTGTGTATATTAATTCTAAATACATACTGAATTTTGACATGTTTTGTACGTAAGAAATTAAACACTCCTCTTATGCCTCGTATTTTAAAACATTAAACCATACCAGCCCTTGAACCTCAAGAAAACCTGTTAGAATTCCTCTTGAGTATCACACTCTTAGTTAATAGTATATAACTAAAAATCTTGTCAATAATATGGTTAGATAACATGAAATCTAGGAAAAGAGTATAAATACACTTTCATATGTTCTATGAGTGACGAGGAGAATTTTTAGGTGAGGTAGGTTGTGACATGTTCCATGGGTGAACAAGTTAAGTTTAACAAATTATATGTGAGAGAATAAAAATGAAAGGAAAATTTATTTAATAAACAAGACATGATGAATTTTATTTCCAAATAATCATGGAAGTTTTCTCACTATTGATTTAGGAATGGGACATAATTTGGATTTAAGACTTTGTCTAGGAGTACAAAAGTTTATGTGTGGGGGTGTGATCACATAGTGATATAAAATATTTTATCACCATTATTCTTGTGTATTATTTTTTATGGGTTTAAGGGTCCCATTATTAATTAATTATTTACTAAATATTTATTTTGAATTCATTTGTTGAAAACATGCTAAAAAAGATACAGTTTCACAATGGACTAATTTGAGAGAAGTTCACTGTTTATATCATATCATTAACTAAATCGACCCAAATGATTCAATTACATTTTTATAGGATTATATGTTCATTGTAATTCAATTCATCTAATTGGTCTAAAGGATAAATGTAAGCATAAGGGGCCCAAACGTGGCCTACAGCTGAATACATTTTGGGTATGCTGGATTGGACCAACCTTCTATATTTGGGCCATAAATCGAGGCACGAACCTCCAAATGGAATGATTGTACCTCCATTGGACAACTAATGAAAATCCACACTACTCCAATAAAATTTAAAACAATTCAATATTCTTTGTTCAGAACATCCAAATAAATAAGGAGTAAGTAGTCTTCCATGAATAGTGACCTAGTCCCTTAGGCAGTTGACTTTTTGTGTGGAAAATGTGGTGTATTTGACCATAAAATAACCCCAAACCGCCATTCTATCATGTTTCAAGACAAAGGGTAAGGGTGTGTTGAATTGGAGTGCTCTCTTCCCCCATTTTAGTTCCCTTCTCCATCATGTACTTCTAAACTTCTTTATGATCAATTTGGTGGGTTTCCATTGTTGTAATCCCAAGATCCACGCTTGTAATCTTTGTAAGGTAATTGAATTTATATTTTTATTTAAATAGATCTTTATTTTTACCTTTTTAATTTTTTTTAGTCTGGTATGATCACATATAAATCAATGGAAAAAAGAATCCCCCTGCTTCCATGCATAACCGAGATCTTGTAATGATTTGAGTGCTGTTGCCTTTTTCCACACCCCTTCACTCTCATGAGTGTGCAAATGGATTAAATCGTTTGATAAATTCTCAGAGCATTAATCCATTAATTTTAATGTTATTTTATTGTAGAGAAATTTATCATTGACTCAAATCTGGTCATCTCATCACGTTGTTGATATGATGCCTTGATTGAGTTCTATTTTTACATCGATTCACTAGGTTTGATTTTTAGCGGTGTCAGATAATCAATATAATTGATCAATCAAATACACGGTGGTATCTTTGTAATAGTTTAGATAATATACTAGTTTATTGTTAATAAATAAATTAATCAATGATTCTTCTCATCCCCTTGAGTGTAATAAAGGATTGAGCATCAAGGGACACTCACCCGGGTTGATCATGATTTCTCCATCATGAATCTATCTCTTAGTTATATAGTTTCAATTTCTGTTTTACAATAAAAAAACCCAATGTTTTATAAATTTCCATTCCAATTTTATTTTAAAAATGAAAACCTTCTTTTTAAATTTATGATCTAAGGATCCGTTGAGAGATGTCCAAGGGTTATTGCTATACTGCCGAAATTCTATTAAAACTAATAATCTAATTTAACCTGATAGAAAATGTAATCAATGCTATTCCTTTTTTATTCCCTTACTCAGATTTATAGATCATCCATTTCATATTTTTGTCTCCAAATTATACCCTGCATTTTTAAAATCCATGGAATTTTAGAATCATGTAAAGGAAGTTTTTAATAATGTTGTTGTGTCCCATGCTCAATATGTTATATTATGTACTTAATTCACAAATACACTATACTTATATATATTTTGGGTTTTATTAAGTGTAATTTTATGAAATAAATCAGGTATTAATTTGAATTAAGGATAAGGGTTATTATTGATGGTATCAAAGAAAAGGTAAATTATTTTTGGGATTAGAATTAAAAAACTCTAGAGAAAGCCTCTGGGATAACACTATGTATATGAAAGTATCCCTAAATTTTGGTCAGTATATAGTAAGTGGATTATCAAGTCAATACATCCCCATATGGATACTACAAGTGGATGTGGTTCTGGCATAGATGTTCCAAGGGGTAACAACTCCAACAAGGTGTTCCGAGCCTGACTCAGCGTAACCTAGTACACAACAACAAGCCTTACTGAACACTTGGTTGGACACTCCTAGGGAAATTATTTGGTAAATATGAAATCTCACTAGGAACCATTATTAATGGAATAAAAAATCACATCAGAATTTATGTTATGAAATAGATCATGGATAACACATATTTAAGCCTATAAACTCATAAGATAAGGAGATAAATGTTATTTATAAGTTACCCTTTTAATGTCATTAGATTACCCTTTATATGTTTAGTAGTTAAAAATAACCATCCCTAATTTTACGTTTATTCTATCTAATGTCTGTAAATTAGATAAATCTGGTAAAAAATCAATTTGATGGAGAATGCGATGACTGCCCCATCAAGATTCCCAACTCGATGAGAGTGGGAATCGTTGTCTTTATAATGATACTCTCTCAGCTGACTTAGGTTCAAAATAGAAACCTAGATCAAGAGGATCGTCCAAAACCCCATAAGAGAGAATGATGTGTGATTTGGATATTTATGCGAAAAAGACCTCCGACTTTCAATAGATGACCTGAGACCTTAATTGCAGAACAATGGATTAAATCCATTGAGAAGATCTTCTTGATCCTTCAATGTTCTAATCAAAAGATAGTTCTACTAGTGGTGGAAATTTATCAAGAATATAAATCCTGAGGAAGATATCAAATAAATAATGTTGAATGAATTCAAGAAAATTATTTCTAATAAATAATTTCCACAGACTCGCTATCTTAAAATTGAAATTGATTTCATTTTCCACAAGAAAAAAATAAGGAATCTATCCGAGCATATGAGGAAAACATCAAAAGACTTCCGTGAAACACCTATATATTTGTCGTTACCCATAAATGTAATGTTGACCACTTCTTTGGTGGGATAAAACATAGTCTATAAAAATCCCTTGAAATCTGTTCTTATGATAGATATGAGGATATATTCAGAAGTTACCTCAAATATTAAATGGATGTTGGAAAATATGAAGAGTATCATTGTGATTAGATGAAAAATGTGGATTTTAATTATGAAAGTCTCATGGAGAAATATAATGGTCCCAAGAAATTTCAGCATCCCAATTGTCAAATGTTTATAAAGAAAAACCCTATAAATTTCCTAAGGGGGACAAAGAAATTCCATATGTGCGAGAAGGAAGGGAACCTATATAGCATATTATGACTATAGAAACTAGATAATGTGATAAAAGAAATTAATGCTCCAATTAACCCTCACCGCATTGTTCATTGATGCAACTATAAAGGAAATATGGATCTTTTTCTACCAATTCACTTAGACATGGTTTTTCCAAGACAACAAAAAACCTTCAATGCAGCATGGGAGATCATTTTATATCTCAACTGCATAGGTGAATCCTGACAATTAAGTGGTGTCAGGTATTCTAGTTATTCACCCAATAATTGTGAATATTATTTTTGATTTTTGTTCTGTGCATTCTATTATATCATGAAAGATCAGTAGAACTATCTAAACACCACCACAAAGCATTGAAGTAGAGTTGTCCATGAAAATGGGAAATTGGAAAATTATTACATCCCATGTAAAAAACTCACCCTTATCAAATTTTATGGAAAAACATCAAATTTAACCCTTCCATATATCATTTTGTAAAACTAGATGAAATTATGGGCTTGGATTGGTTTTCCCTATATAGATCCAACATCAGTTTCTGTTAGAATTAAATCAATATCCATATCTCAAATCATTCTCTAATTCTGTACACATGAAAGGATGATGCTGAATCTTCCTTAGCACCAACATCTCAAGAATGTATATTATTTTCCTATGAAAAAGTAAATATATAGCTCAAATGATTGACTCTATGGAAGGAATAATAATTAAAGACATTCCTATTATGAGGGAATACACTAATGTGTTTCTTGTGAAATTTCCTAGTCATCCTCCAAACAGAGAGGTTGAATATTCAATCAATATTATACATAGTGCATTTCCATTATCCCATAATCCATATAGAATGACTATTTTTGAACTTGACTAGATATTGAAACAAATATAGTATAATCTAGATAAAGGGATCATACCCCCAAGTGCGTCACCATGTTGTCCACCAGTTCCCTTTATCAAGAGTAAGGATGGGTCAATGCACATTTTCATTGATTATCATGATCTCACCAAGATCATGATAGAAAAAAAGTATCCTCTTCCTAGGAATGAGGAATTATTCAATTAACTATATGGATTATAATACTTCTCTAAGGTGGAACTTTGGATGGGATATTATTATATAAGGGTGTATAAAGAAAATTTCCCCCAGACTGCTTTTCGTACAAGGTATGGGAACTGTGAGTTCATAGTGATGCCTTTTGGGCTCACTAATGATCCAAAAATCATTATGGGCTTGATGAATAATGTCTTTAGAGATTACCTAGTCAAATTTGTTGTGGTGTTTATAGATGATATTATAATATAATCAAAAATAATGTAGGGGAGTGATGAGTAACTAGTAATTGTTCTAAATACCCTAGGAAAGGATAAGATTTATGACAAGTATAAAAAATGTGATTTATGGTTAAAGGAAGATTCTTTATTAGGGAATATCATCAAAAAAACTGGGATATATATGGACCCTTAAATGATGGAAAAAATTAAAGGCTGGATGACGCCAAAATCTATGATAGATATCAATAGTTTTCATCTGTTATCTATAATTTATCATCGATTTTTGAGAAATTTATTACAATTTTCAAACCCTCTTACCAAGATAACTCGGAAAGGAATGAATTTATTTTTCAAACAAGAAAGTTAGTAAATAATTAAGGATCTAAAGAATATTCTTATCACTACACAATTCCTGACACTACCTAAAAGTGGTGAAATATATATGGTATATATAGATGATTAAAATATTGTATTAGGTTTTTCACTAATGAAAAATTATAATGTCATAATATACTCCTCAAGGAAGTTGGAAATTATTGAGAAAAATTATCCCATTCATGATCTAGAGTTGGAATTTGTGATATTTGTGTTTAAGATCTAGAAGAATTATCCCTATAAAGATAAGTGTGAGATATATAAAGATCACAAGAGCCTCAAATAAATACTCATATAGAATGATATGAATATAAACTAGCAAGGATAGTTAGAGATCATCAGGGATTATGACGTCTCAATCCACTACCTTCCTAGTAAATAAAATAAGGTGATGGATGATCTATATAGAAAGGATCCATCAATTCTATCATTAATGAGAATTAATAGGGATATATTAATCTTAGATTATGAAATGGTGGACAAATAAATCATAAAGGATGAAACATCATCAGTCTTTTCACAAATGATTCCTCAACCATACCTTATGTATATGTTAAAAGATGATCAAAGGGATGATGTTGGAATTCAGAAGAAAGTGGAAACTATAGGAAAAGGGAAATCCTCAGAGTTCAATGTCAATTAAGAATGATTTGTAATATTTGGCTTAAGACTATGTGTTCCATCAAATCCAAAGTTAAGGAAGGAACTGTTGGATGATTCAAATAGTTCAATGCTCTCCATTCACCTAGAAAGAAACAATATGTATCAATAACTATTTGTGAACTATTAGTGGGAAAATATGAATAATTATATCATGGAATATACATCAAGATGTTTGTTATATCAGCTAGTGATGGATGAAAGGAAGAAGTCTAAGGAGATGATGCAACCATTACCCATACCAAAAAAGAAACATGATAACATCAACATGTAATTTTTCACCAGACATCCCAATACATCCAGGGGACACATTTCTATATGGGTTTTTGTGGATCATATTACAAAGATAACTCACTTTATCACAATTCAAGAGGATTTAATGCTCGATCAATATGCACAGATATACATTTGAGAAGTGGTAAGTCTGCCTGGAGTACCACTTTCAATTTTATTTAATCAAGATCTAATATTAATCTCCATGTTCTAAAAAAGTATCCAACATGATCTAAACACTAAGCTAAAAATCATTACAACCTATCATCCTCAAACTGATGGAAAATCTGAGAGGAATATATAGGAACTAGAAAACATTTTCTAAACATGTTCTCTACAGTTCAATAGATGATGGGACCAACATATTCATTTGGTGGAGTTCTCATAAAACAACAGTTTACACTAGAGAATCCAAATTTATCCCTATGAATCCATTTATTGGAGGAGGTTCAAAGCACATGTAATTTGGGATGAAGTTGGAGAACCAAAAATTCCAGGTACTGAAATGGCCGAGGAAATGTAGGAAAAGGTTAAGAACTTTCAGCAGCATATCAAGGCTGTTCAAAGTTGATAGAAGATCTATGAGGATAATCATCAGTGAGACTTAGAGTTTCATACTGGATATAAGGTATTCCTACATATATCTCCATGGAAGAAAGTGACGAGTTTTGGGAAGAAGGGCAATCTTAGTCCAAGATAAATCAGTCCCTTTGAGATACATGATCACATCAGAGTAGTGGCCTATCGAATAACACTCCAACCTTACCTATCTCTGGTACATGATGTATTCCATGTATCCCTATGGAGAGAGTATATAATAGACCAATAAAATGTACTCAATTCAAAGGTGGTACCTTTGGAGAATGATCTTTCCTATGAAGACTGTCTTTTGAAGATATTAGATCGTAGAGAAAAAGTTCTATGAAATAGAACAATGCACCTTGTCAATGTATTTTGGATAAACCAAAAGTTAGAAAAAGTAACATGGGAAATACATGGGGTGATAAAATATAGTTTCCCTCATCTTTTTTAGTGTTGGAAATAAAAATTTCGATGAATAAATTTTTAAAGGGGGTAAGATTATAACGAACTGATGAATTATGAATAAAATTTCCCATTTGGTTTATTTAATTGTCTTAATGTGAAATATGGTTATAGAAAAAAGATGAACTAATTTGGTTTCATTATATATTATACGATTTAATTGACCATTAAGAATCATTAACATTGATAATATATTGGTTGAACAGTGATCACATGGTTTGTATAAATATAGGGTTTTAACAAATTCAATTTTCACAGAGAAAGGAAGTTATGGCCTCAAGTAGTAGGTTTAAACCATATAAAGACCATTTATTGGAGATTATAAGGGAGATAGAATTTATATTTTGTTCCCCTAAATAGTCCCAAACTAAGATAAAAAACATAAGAATGAGTGAAACTATTTATTAAATAAGTTCAAGCTCATCGAGATCACAACCCAACCCATGTTCGCCGAACCAGCCCATAAAAGTCTCACTATCGAACTCCTTACTCCTAGGGAATTGGATGGTTTATTAAATTAATATGTATCGATACTCTAGATATAAGAATATGTATATTATTTTTTATTTAATATGAATATATTTTCATCTAACAATATTTACTTTATTATGGATTTTTATTTTGATTCTATAAAACAAAAATAGTATTTTTGGTTAATATTCAAATTCTATAATGTAATATATTTTGATGAATTAAAGAATTTATGAAATTAATTAAATATTTTTAAAAAATTATTATTTATTTTATTAAATCTAAATGACTAGATAATATTTATGAAGTCAAATTTAACTATTAAAGGGGTTTGAAAATTATTTTTGTCAAAAAAACTAGTCCTTTTCAATAAATGTCGGATATTAGTTTCATAGTGAAATTTAAAATATTTAAAATATTATTTTAATAAAAATGAATATTATTTTTCAAATCAGAATGTCGAAACTATCCAAAAATTAATTTTTTAATATTTTCCGAGATAATCAAATTTTTGGGTAAAAATTAAATATATTATGAATATAGTTTGTGTTTTATGACATCATAATGACCCAAAAGTGATGTAATAAGTTCTTTAAATGGGATCAATGACCAAATAACTTTTTCCCAATATGTGAATGTTATTTTATTTTAGTTTTTTTATTTATTAAATCCATTAAGAATCCTCCAAAACCTAATATATATTTTAAGGTTTTCAAAACATCATTAAGAGTATGACTCAACTCCACATAAGAGAGGGAATTATTTTATTATGTTCGTCCCTTGTAATTATAAAATAATAAAATCCAATACCATTTGTTAGAAAACATAGGAAAAAACCATGGTATGGTTTGTGATTTTGGATATTTTATTATGTGGAGTCCAAAACCGAAATAATAATGAAATCCCCCTATTTTCCTATATAAAACCACACATGATTACATTTTTTTTCAGTAGAAATATTCGAAGAACATCCTGAATTAGAACTCCCATATCTAGAGTCCTTTAATGTTTCATTTATTCTCTCATGAAGAACCTCCCAAGCATTCGAAGTCACACACTCAAGTAAGGGATCTTCCACTCTCCTCTCTTTTATCAAGCACTTCTTTTTTTGGTTATGTCACTAAATTCCATTTTACATATGTCAGGATATTTTCATTAATATTCCAATAACATTCCATATGATATTTAAATAATTATATCTTCCTTTAACTATCATTAATCATTCTATGATCCTTTATGTATACCCGTTACTATGTCAAAATTTCGTATTGGGTTTCTCTCTTCTCATTTCCATTCAAGAACTTCTTTTATGTTATGTCTCTTAAATTAAAATTTATTATATTGTAATATGTTTTTCAATATTAACATTACTATCCAATTAATGTATAAATGATGAGATCCCCTTTCATACTCATTAATCTTCCCATGATCCACTATGTACACCAGCCACCATGCCAAAATTTCGTAAGGATTCTTTTCTCTATTCATGATTCTTCATTACCTTATTCCTTATATTCCATATTTATAATGTTTAGTTATTCTTTTACTTTTCCTATTACTTCCCAAATTATGTCTATGTGATGAGATATCCCTTTCTCTCCTATCAAACTATTTTTATGATTCATTATGTAATGCAGTTATGCTGATGGAATTTCTCCATGATCTTTGATGCCTAAACAATTGTGTGGTGAATACCATACCCATTTTCTATCAAGGACGTTCACATTTATGCACATATAATTTTTTATTTTGGACATACACATATTTATTCCACACTCTTTAATCATTTAATAAATCATTATGATGAATGAATTGATTCTTTTTATCTATGTGGCACACTTCTGCCTGAAAATGAAATGAATATGATGGGTGTGCCCATATAACACTCTTATGCATTTGGTAATGTTTAGTTTCATGATATATCACATTGGGATAGTAAATGAACTCGATTCCTTTATGGTACTTTTTACACCATGATGTATTGGTGGGTTTAGTAGTGACATATGTTTATGATTCAGTGTTTTATGTTTTTTTCACACTTTCCATGTTATTATTACCATGCCATATCGTGCCTTTTTATTCATGTTTATTTTATGCCCCATTTATATTCCAGTTGTCTAAATTGTGTTATATTCTTCATGGTATTCCTTATTTATTCCCGTATAGGGATTTATAGATCTCCCATTTCTTATGTTTTTCCCAAGGTTATCCCATGTAGTTTCAAAAAAGGGATTTGAAAAGCATATAAAGGAAAATTTTAATAATATCATTATATTCTATGATAATTATGTTATTCTATGAAACTAATTCCCAAATACAATATAATTATCAATCTTTTGGGTTCTATTAAATGTTATTTTATGTAATGAATCATATATTAATGTTAAATAAAAAGTAGGATTGTTGTATGGAACAGGCTATATAATGTTCTGTGATGAATATAGCATTGGGATATGAGTAGTGCTGATACAAGAGGACAGTGTCATTGCATAACGATTATGGTAGTTAAGGCCTAAAGAGATAAATTACTTGACACATGACCTCAATTTAGCAGTTGTTTTCCATGTACTATGTTGCTTGAGACACTATCTGATGGGTGAGTTCTTTGTGGTGTACACGGACCACAAGTGCCTCAATTATATCTTTCCAACGTTTGACTTGAGACACATAAAATAAAGAATGGTTGGATATATTTAGTCTATTGATTTTGAGTTCCCCTATACACTATGAAAATGTAATTCGGTGGCAGATACACTGATTTTGAAAACTCAGGCATTGGCCTTACAGGAAGCCAATGATGAAGGGAAATTGGTGTCTCTATTTTCTGAGATAAATATAGAGTTTCAGGAGAGCCATGACCAGTAATCTATTACAACCTTAAAAGAAACCTCTTCACTTCTTGAGAGGGTGAAGAGTAGAAAATATTTAGATCCTGAGGGTTTAGTCCTACAGGAAATAATTTCTAGTGAGGATCCTCCTCCAGATTAGAATTTGTATGGAGATTATGTCCCATATATACATGGAAACATCTGGGTTCCTATAGGTATGATAGAGGTACTGATGCAATATTCCTATGCCTCTCAATGGACAACTCATCTAGAAATTTCTAGGATATTTCGAGATATGTTATTACAGTATGGGTGGCTTGGGATGAAATGACAAATAGCAGGTTTTATCACTAGGTGTTACACCTAGCAGTAGGTGAAGGTGGATCTCCTATGAACTTCATTCACGTTATCACCACTTCCAGTCTTGAAATGGAAGTGGTATGAAGTTTCTATGAGTTGTTTAGTCTTATTATCAAGGTTTCTTTATGATAGAATCATATTTTGTCTATTCATGGACTGACTGACCAAAGTATTTTACTTCCTACCTATTGTGGGGACTTCATCAGATGATGATATATGGAAGATTGTATGTCTATGAGATCATATATTTTCATGGGGCCCCTCGCACTATCATTTCATATATAGATGATAATTTTACATCAAGGTTCTTGTAGGTGTTAAAAATAGCTATTGGTATATAGGTGATTCTGATAACAACCATTCACCATCAGTCTGATGTCTAGTCAGAAAATAAGATACAGGTTTTGGATGATGTGTTCTAAGCTTGTAGAAAAGATTTTGGTGGTTATTGGTAGAGTCATATCCCTCTTATTTATTTAGTCTATCATAATAGATTTCAATAAATGATTAAAATGGCTCCAGTTGAGGCCTTGTATTGCAGGTTATGTTGTTCATGACTGTGTTGATTAGAGGCAGGAGAGGTAGCCATACTAGTTCATCATCTAATGAAGTATACTTCAGAGTATTTATAGATGATCAGGAATTATATTTATAAAACATAGTCTAGAAAAAATTCTTATGCCAATCACCACTGAAGACCTCTAGAGTTCAAGGTTCGGGATCATTTTTTCCTAAGGGTATCACCCCATCTTAGGAATACATATATACAGAGGCAAAGGAAATTTTTTCCTAATTTTTTTAGGATGTTTGAGATTATATATAGATTCAGGTAGCAAGAATCCTTCTAGGTTTTAGAGCTTCACTGATATTATGCCTACTTGTCTCACACATTTGATCCTAAGGAGGTTGTGTTGGATATTGATTCTTCTTTTGATGAGTATATGATATGCATAATTGATCGAAGAATGAATGATATATGAGGTATATATTCTATTTTAATATGAGTACTATTGAATTACAGACATGTTTAAGACAAGACTTAGGGGAAAGAGGTTGGCATACATTCCCAATGTCGAGATTTGTTCTCAGATAGTGTTTCTCCACACATGGAAAGTGTACTTAGTGATGGGTTCCTTTAAGGGGAATGATATTATGAACTTATATTTTATATCACGAAATGATACTTTTAAATTTGGCCTAATCATTATAGTGGATTTATTATGGATGCCTAATGAGGTCATAATTTTTTAATTAGTATTCAAGGATTGTTTATATCATAGAACCAAAAAGTTTGGGTGAAAAATAATTACCGCAAAATTAGAATAAACCAAGAGGGGGAAGATGCATGGCTACCCCAAACCATGAGAGGCTTGATAGTGAAAAGCATGGGGTTTTATGATCTGAGGAAATCATATAGAGTTGGAAGAACACTCGAGTGGGATTCCTAAAACCGTTAAAAGAACTGAATCGCAACATTGGTGCATAGTTTACATAACCATGCAGCCTAACCGAGTGGGTCACGTTTTGGAGAAGTACCATGAATATTGTTGGTGTGTGATTTTTCCAATAGTGTGGGCAAACCATGAGCCCCTATTTTTCTTAGGTAAACTGACCAAATTTCCCATAATTAATTTTTAACATCACAACTGCCTCAATTTTCTCATTCCAATAAATAGGGAGGCCTCTCCTCTCCCATTTTGAATCTCTCAATCTATCTTCCATTGTTTTTTCTCTCGTTCTCCAATCCAAACACTGATTCAATCATCATTCATCATGTTGTATAAGCATCAATAACTACAACAATATTATTGATCCATTCTTCATTTTTATTCTCCTAAACAAAGTTATATATATACAGACTCGTATGACCTATTATTTTTCGTATTGATCCATTTTTCATTTTTCTTCCGATCTAGGCCAAGATAAAGGACGATACTAGATGAGGATATTTGTACGATTATATGGTAGGTTGTCTATGTTTTATTCCTTAATTCTCTCTATTATATAAAATAACATATTTTTTCACATTTCAATTTCATCGGATGTTTCCTATTTAATTAATATTCCTTACTTATAATCATCATGGTCATATTCTAGATCCATTTCTATATATTTTCAGTACACCATTAAAGGTCAAGACCTCAGCCCTTACACCACATGTTTCGGGTTTCTTAAAATATACATTGGTAACCCAATTGGGTTATTCTAACACATCGCTCAGGTATGTGGGTTTGAACCTTTTAATGTTAATCCTTCTTAAACAAGTGTAATATTGGGTTACTAAATGCTAGAACCTTATAGTTATCACTTGTACCTTATAATTAAAGTGATAAAATTATTAAATTAATATTTTAAATGATCAATGTAAAGTATATTGATACATTTCACATTTTATAAAAGAATGTAATTAAATGGTATGGTTTCATGCATATAGAACCCATTTTCATGTATAGTGGATGGTATAGGAATGATCCTAATGAATTTATTATTACATATATAAACTAAGTAATGGATGCATGTTCCTTTATCATTTTGAATTATTTCAATGGAAATGGAATGATTATTACATAGCCTAATATAGTAAATGTATTGAGTATAATATGACCATTTCATATGGACCATGACATCCTTATAGTATTGGTGAGACTCGAGCCATCCTTGGATTCCTGAGGGAATGAATTGAGTATTTGTGGTAACCATTACAATTCAGGGATCCTGGTTTCCAAGGGAGATACCCACCTAGGAACCTAATCTTTTTCGGTCATTGGATTCCTAGCACGACACCATAAGAAACATCTATTATCTTTCTGATATTAATATTCCTTGAATACACTCCTTGGATATAGTGTGACATGTACATACATGTGTAGCCATGTATACACCAATCAGGACCAGTCATTTCTTATCTCATTTTTCCTTGGACGGGATCCATGAACTTGAGTAGAATCATATTACAATGAAATGACTATGGTGATTCCCCTTGGATTACACACATCCCCCTTAGAAAGGTTGTAGAAAATTACGGAGTTGGATCTGCCCCTCAGGTCAAAGATTCCTTTTTTATTACATGATATCCTCTTTATTATTATAATTATTAGAGGATGCCTTGTGATATCTTGGATACTTAATTATTACTATCATAATATTATGTTGATGCTGACTAAACATCATGTGACTTATTATATAGACTAGTCTTAAATATATTAATCAAATTTTCTCATGTTTAGATACATTACCAGCTGATGCTAAAGTAGATGTCATGGTATTTACATTAATATACTAAATTATGTTTATATATACCTATACACTACTAGTTTATACATAAAAAACTTAATGGTATGGACGACATTGGTGGTGGCATAAAAATATTTATATCACATCCTATCTGGCCAGCTATTGGTACCTGATCAAAAAATATATATAAAGGTGTTGAAAATGGGCATCTTCCCAGTATGGACAACGTATATTGATTTCTTGTATTATGGTGGAGCTTCATAGCAGATGACTGAGCCCCGGATCAAGATGATGGATAATTTTGGTTTATTTTTATACTTTTAAATATTTGTAATTCTTACTGACTTCAATAACTATTTACCAGTTTTTTAGAGACATGAAATACATTATCATCATCTTTAATAAATGATTCTGTTTCTATATTTGTTTATTGTTATCTATTTCTTATGTTTTTATTTATTTTTATACTTATTCAGATACGTTAGATTTCTGGTCCATTATTCGTTGTGTCCAATTCTATAATTCCATCTATTTGTTATATTACTTCTACTATTTACCTATAATTAAATTTTATCCATTTTCTTCCACTATGGTAATGAGGGAATATTCTCCAAATGGACACACCCTAGCCCCTCGATTCTAGTCAGCATCCTCTAGTGTGAAGGGAGATATGCTTAAGGATATGTGGCCAACTGGGCATGAGGCCCCATTCCATGGAATCTGGGTCCAGAAAGTGACATTTAATTTATGAGTATTTTCAATAAAATTAAGGTAATTTAAAAATCAATATAATTTTCTCTCTTACATGAGGCTTTGATTCAGATATTACAAATGTTATAAGGGTTTGTCATCTCTAATTTTCTTCTTTGGGACATATGATATTTTATACACCTATATTATTTTATGAGGTGTATTTACTTTCCATTTGACATGTCACGACCCCCTCCCACCAAAGATGCCCCTCATGAGCTGGCAATGGTGAAAGGGAGATAATGACCCCCGACTCCCGCCTCCAGTAGGCCCCGGAGTGGCGACTACCACCATGGGTATGAGTTTTCACAAAATGATAGGCATTACCCTTTTTATTATTTAATATCAAGAAATAGGATGAATCAAACACCAAAAGAAAAAGGAACATGTAAATGAAAATAAACCCAAAACCAAACCCATATGCATGTTTTGTACAATACTGAAACAAAAGTACAAGTACAAGAAAAGATCCAATCTACAATACCAAAAAAATAAAGAAAAAACTGCAACCAGAAAAACTTTAACACCCAACTGGCAAGATCCCACACAGTCCCTGAAGTCCTCCTGAAAACCTGAAAGTAAACGTAGGTTGAGCATACAAGTATACTTAGTAGGAAAACCTAAAGCTCTCATGTATAGGTGGGGAGACATCCTAATGCCCCGTGAGAAAACAAAAGGAACCAAAGCCTAGCAGGGAATCTATCCACCAAACCTTACAATCCACAATCACCAAATATCACAAGTTATTAGAGTAGTATAGTAATATTATCAAAGTATGGGTACCCCACACCACATTTTCACTGAATACTGCTCAAGCCCTCACACCTAACGCTCTGATGATTCCCCCCTCTTTTTGAGATAGTGCCGCAACCTAGCCATATGAAGCTCAGAGTATCTCTTCGGTACTCAATCCTCATCCATAAGCACATCTCATCCCGAAGACACCTGGGAACCACATCACATCTCATCCTGAAGACACCTGGGAACATATCACATCCTCATCCCAAAGACTCTTGAGAAACATCTTTCGTAACCTGCCAAAAGGATCATGGGCTATAAAACCTAGAAGAGGGAGCACATGGAAGAACAGTAACCAACCATCCTTTAGATGTTTGATAATCTCACCCCCATCCCACGGGTGTTCAGCACGTAGTGCTCAACATGGGTGGGGTGCCTAAAGAAACATAAATCGTACAGATTTATATAATTATATCAACCACTCAGCCCATCCTAAGGCTTATACACAAAACATCCGAGCACATGCGTTGACACTGCTGCCTCGAAAGTATTCACAAAATAAATAGCCCCAAACCCCACTAAGCTTTTCATGTTTCAACGGTTTAAATTTATCAGTTCTTTAACTACTGAGAAACTAACAACAACCAACCCATATCAATCGTTCGTAAAACATATCCCTGGCACCCATAAATAAAGTTAGGGAAAACACAGGAAACACAATACCATTTTGTTTTATCAGCCAATCAATCCCATTGATTTTCCTTATTTAATCAACTACCAAGACCCACAATTCATTAATTAACTCTTCCAATTTTATTCATATGCACAACCCATCCCTGTAGCCCTATTTCCAACCACCATAACCACAAACACATCAAAAATAATACCCTTACAACATCACCATACCTTTGATACCATTTACCATAGCTCCACTACCCATCACAACCATATCAGTCACACCAACCCTCAGCCAAGCCAACAACAACCTTGCTGCTCACCCATTCCATAACAAGCCACGAAACACCCCTTCACATAATTAAACCCCAACCAGCACCCACAAAATTCATTCTTTCATTTAGTTTAACTGGGGTGATATTATAAGGGTTCCAGGTATTCATTTAATCAGCCAAATTTACATGATTAACCAATTTCCACATTCTATGATATTCCACCCACAGAACAATGCAAAAAAAATAGGGAAACATTTAATTGCGCAAGAAAAGGGCCCCAAAGACCGTGATTTTCAGTAGGCATAAGCCCATTCAATTCACAACATAATCAAAGTATAAGCATTGGAGAAAATAAAATAACAATATCAACAAAAATTTCCTCAATCCCATTCTCTAACCAGTTATTATCTTTATTTACTCATTAAACCATATCTCACGAAAACAAGAGGATACCCACCCCGTATGATGCAAAAAAGAGAGAGAGAAAAAGGTCAGATCCCTACTTGATCTGATTTTGATTTCCATCTACGAGAAAAACCACCAAGAGGATTTAGATCACTCCTCCCAATGACTACGTCCTCCCGTGGACGCTACGGCACAACTGCACTAACAACCAAGAGAGACTTCATTAAGGTTTATGGTGTCACTTGTCGTAGCATATAAAGGCGGAAGGAATAAGAACGGGGTAGAACATACCATTAAGATGACCTTCATCAAAGAGATTCATTCCCGTCAAATATCAGAAATCTCGTCGGTAGGAAACTGCGAAGAGGAAGTCAAAGAAGAGGGAAAGGAATGAGGTGCACGATGTTCGCCTCATCGACATGATCCCACAGCCACCGACAAATCAATGATCGGAGTCTGAATGATGAAGATAGGAGGAATGCTTCTGGGTCATCCGGGAGCATCGCCGTGCAGAGAAGAAGAGGGGTCCATAAATAACACGTGACCCTCTCTTATATAGGCAATGAAAAGGTAAAATGGTATGCAGCGTGTATTAATGAATACACGACGTGACCGTACAACTGTTACATTGTTTGACCGGTCAACACATGACATGTCATGTGGTTTCCATGAGTTTAATGATAATAACAACTTCAATTAATAATATGTGTTTTATTGACCCAACACATGAGTCATAAAAAGGTATTCATCATTGATCTTAAAATGACCGTCATAATTTTAGGGTTACGCTTCTGCTGACGGTTCGTCAATCTGATATCATCTGAAGAAGTTACAGACGAATTATGGTTTTGACAACCATAAATAATAATAATAATAATACTATATTATCATTATTATTTTATTTCATTGAAATTTTCTCTCTCCAATATCATTTAAGATTCACGTACAAAATCCTATCCCATTTGGTGTGCCTCACCAATTCATGAGATTATATTTTTTTATTAGTTTAAAACCTAATTTGTTTCCTTTAACTATTTATCTCTCCAATCTGACTCTTCCATTCACGATTTCTTTTCCCACTCCACCAAAAGTGGCGCCTCCCCTTGCCTTTACTCCATTATCACTTCAATGTTATTATTAATAAAATTAATATTAATAACACCCATCATTAATGTTCTAATTTAATCCTATTAAATTAGTTTATCATGGTTATTCTCATATTAGATTAAGACCATTCCATTTAATTAATCACACACTAAAATCCACCACTACCATTATTATTTAATATAATAGTAATAAATCCTCTTTCAATTTCATCAATGGGTCGCCATTATTATCATTAATTATTATTATTATTATTGATGCCCATTATTATCTTATAATTACTCCCTCTCTCCCATCACATGATATTCATGCACAGGTTGGGAACCCCTTCCATTCATCATTTTCATTTTATTATTTTTTATAATCTATTAAATGAATATTATTATAATTATATTAATATTCTAAAATACAAGTTGTATTCACCCGTAAGGGGTTGCGCCCCCCCTTCCATGCGCCTCTTCATGTTATTATTATTATAACAAATTATTATATAATAATACCCTTTTAATTTTATATACACAATTCCATCTTTAATTGTGGAGAACCGCACAACTCCTCCTGTACAAGGTCACGCCCATGCACCCCATGAATTTTATTCCTTTATAATTTATTCCATGTGCCTCCCATTATATGACCATTAGACACATAATTTATTATTTAATAAAATTTAAATAAATCAAAAAGATACCATGCACCTCCCCTCATTGAATTAAATACATTCAATTTTATTTCTTTTATTTCACAATGATTAAATTAAAACCATTTAATTTAATTAATACCAAATATTTTCAAGCCACCATTATCAATTATTATTATAAAAAATTAATATTATAACATGCTTCATGTTTGAACACAGCAAATTTTTACAAAGTAATGGACCAGAGAGGTCAGGGCCATTAGATCAGATACCTCTCAATACATTATTGTCCTCGAGAATTAAAAACCAACCCATAAAAAGGGGAATGATCCGAAAAACCACCCCAAAAGATACCTCTCAGGGCTCTCATCATAACAGGAATCCAACCACTATCCTAATTATATGAGTCAGGGAATTCCTTCCCCCATGTCGTTATATTATCTGCTTTAGGCGGAACTGACTCACCTGCACGGCTTTAATCGCACCCACATTAATGCGTCTCGATTACGGATTAGGTACTACAACCCCATAGTTTAGGACTTCTCATACACACACTACCCCCAAAACCACAAAAAACAAGAAATATGATTCCCCAACACATGGATTGGGGAATTCCTTCTTCCATGTCGAGATACTATCCGCTTTGGGCGGCACTGACTCGCCCGCACGGGTTTAATGGCATCCACATTAATGCGTCCTGAATAGGGATCAGGTCCTCCTCTCCCCACATGTTTGGACTCTTCACACACATTTAAATGAAAGAGGGAAACAACTTATCATTATAGACTCATGAAAAACAAGGTCAAGGCCTAAAGCATGGGCAAGAATGAGTTTCAACAAAGGAGTGTGATGCTCCTGAATTTAAACAAACATAAACGAGAGAATTTAAGTAAAACCAAAAACATCTCTCTCAATATCTGGCCTTTCTAGGGTTGCCGCTTTTGTTGTGTGAAACTATCAACGTACCACTCCTCTGACTTTATATTGATGTCCACCTCCTCGACCACATCCTAGTTAGGTTCCTTGAGGAACTCACTATGGTTGGCCACCACCTGCTCCAGATCCCCTTGGAGGGACTGGAGCCTATTGCTGCTAGAAGGGTTGGGCTGGGAACAACTGCGGGGGCTGGGGATGAACCTGGATAGTCCCTCTATACTGAGTCTAAAAAGGGAAATGTCTGCCAATATTCCCATGATTCCCACATGCAAAGATCCTCGGTCCCTAGCCCATAAAAAACGGGTTGAAATCGTGAGATTGGTATGGGACCTACTGAAGTCTTATCCCAACCGGTCGAAGCATGGAAGGTCCTGTTGCTAGGGTTCTACTGCTGACCGCCTCCTTCTTGGACAAACATGGGTGTCTCCTCTCTCGTGGTGGACCGAATTGTGAGTGAATCCTCTCAATTATATCCACTTTATTCTGTACTTCTAAGTATGTTGGTAAGGTGAAAGGGGTCACCACGCACCAAATAGAGGTGTGAAATGCCTCCTCTAACTGTCTGTCTCAAGAACCCTCATCCAGAAACAGATTTGGGGAAAAACGGAGTAGCTCCATGAACTTGACCCCTAGTTCCGAACCTGACATGATTCCTTGTTGGAGAGACAACAACTCCTACCTCTTCTCGGCCTTCCTCATCGAGGAAAGAAATTCCTCACGGAAATCTTTCTTGAAGTTCACCCATAGAACTTATGTCTCCTTCCCCTCCCCAAGGTAAAGCATCCACCCCTGACACGCCGCTCCTCACAGCTGGCTTACTGCTAGAGGAAGCTAGTACTCTGATGAAGCCCTGATCAGACCAAATGTGATCTCTAGTTCCTTCAACCAACTCACTAATTCCGTATCCGAAGTGCTACCTTCATACTTTTTCGAGATCTGTCGTAGGAAAGCACAAAACATGCGCTGCCACAAGTCATTTTCCTCCTATCGGTCAATCCTCAACTGATCGACCGTTTGAATCTGATGGGCCTCGACTGCCCGAGTCACCTGGGAATGGCGTCTAGGTGCCATAGATGTACAGTAAACAAAGAACACCTAATCCCAAGTAGCAAGGAAATTTTTTCATGGTTTTATTTTATCATTTTATTTCGATTTCTTTACCAGAACATCCAAATCAAGTAAAACAAAAATCATGATGATGAATGTACCTTTTCTAGGGTCTCTACCCTAAAATCAATGTAGCCTTACATAGTCATTCGGTAAGCTCAGAGTCCTTGCATTAGATAACGGGGGGCCCTAAAATCCCATGTCCTTGCTGGTCTTCCCTGGCCTATGTCACACACCAAGATCATCCAACACTATTTCCCTACCATCCCATGCAATCCTCACTGTGCCTAACTCCAGACTCTATCATATCTTTCAACCATTAGCCTCTGATACCATTCTATCATGACCCCCTCCCACCAAAGATGCCCCTCCTAAGTTGGCAATGGTGAAAGGGAGATAATGACCACCAAGTCCCTCCTCCAGTAGGCCCTGGAGTGGAGACTACCCCCAAGGGTATGAGTTTTCACAAATATGAGAGGCATTAACATTTTTATTATTTAAGATCAAGAAATAGGATGAATCAAACACCAAAAGAAAAAGGAACATTTAAATTAAAATAAACCCAAAAAAACCCCATATGCATGTTTTATACAATATTGAAACCAATGTACAAGTACAAGAAAAGCTCCAAAGTATGATACCAAAAAAGCAAAGCAAAAACTGCAACCAGAAAAACTCTAACGCCCAACTAGCATGGTCCCGCATGGTCCCTAAAGCCCTCCTGAGAACCTAAAAGTAAACATAGGGTGAGCATAAAAGTATACTTAGTAGAAAAACCTAAAGATCTCATGCATAGGTGGGGAGACATCCTAATTCCCCGTGAGAAAAAATAAGGAACCCAAGCCTAGCAAGGAATCTATCCACCGAACCTTACAAGACACACTCACCAAATATCACATGTCAATAGAGTAGTATAGTAATATTATCAAATTATGGGTACCCCACACCACCTTCCCACTGAATAATGCTCAATCCCTCACACCTAAGGCTATGATGATTCCCCCTCTTCCTGAGCTAGTGTCGCAACCAGGCCATATGAAGCTCGAGCTAGTGCCGCAACCTGGTCATACGAAGCTCATAGTATCACACCGGCACTCAATACTCAACCATAAACACATCTCATCCCGAAGACACCTGGGAACCACATCACATCTCATCCCAAAGACACCTGGGAACATATTACATCCTCATCCCGAAGACTCTTGGGAAACATCTGTCGTAACCTGCCCGAAGGATCTTGGGCTATAGAACCTGGAAGAGGGAGCACATGGAAGAATAGTAACCGGCCATCCTTTAGATGTTTGAGAACATCACCCCATCCCACGGGTGTTCAGTACGTAGTCCCCAATATGGGTGGTGTGCGTAAAGAAACATAAAGTGTATAGATTTATATAATTATATCAACTATATAGCCCATC
Organism: Viscum album; assembly: GCA_963277665.1. Lineage (NCBI taxonomy): Eukaryota > Viridiplantae > Streptophyta > Magnoliopsida > Santalales > Viscaceae > Viscum > Viscum album. Next base: position 17,102,393 of record OY728155.1, on the reverse strand, counting down.
CTAAGGCTTCTACACAAAAGATATGAGGACATGCCTCGGCACTGCTACCTCGAAAGTATGCACACAATAAATAGCCCCAAACCCCATTAAGCATTTCTTGTTTCAATGGTTTTAGTTTATCAGTTCCTTAACTACTGAGAAACTAACAACAACCAAACCAGATCAATCGTTCATAAAACATATCCCTACCAACCACAAATAACATTAGGGAAAACACATGCAACACAATAACATTTTCTTTTATCAGTCAATAAATTCAATTGATTTTCCATATTTAATCAACTACTATGCCCCACGATTCCTTATTTAACTCTTCCACTTTTATTCATATGCACAACTGATCCCTGCAACCCTGCTACCAACCACCATAACCACAAACACATTGGAAACAATACCCGTACCACATCATCATCCCTTTGATACCATTTATAGCAGCTCCACTGCCCATCACAACCATATCATACATGCCAACCCACATCCAAGCCAACCACAACCCCGCTGCTCACCCGTTCCACAACAACCCATGAAAACCCCTTCATAAAATTAAACCCCAACCAGCACCCACAAAATTCATTATTTCATTTAGTTTAACCAGGGTGATCATAAAAGGGTTCCAAGTATTCATTTAATCAACCAACTTTACATGATTAACCAATTTCCACATTCTATGAAATTCCATCCACAAAACAATCCAGAAAAATAGGGCAACATTTAATTGTGCAAGCAGAGGCCCCAACGACCAGGATTTTCAGTAGGCATAAGCCTATTCAATTCACAACATAATCAATGGATAATCATTGATGGAAATAAAAAAACAATATCAACAAAAATTCCCCCTAAACCCGTTCTTTAACAAGTTATTATCATTATTTAATGGTTCAACTGTATCTCACAAAAAAAGAGGATACCCACCCTACATGATGAACAAAAGATAGAGAGATGAAGGTAAGATCCCTATTTGAATAGGTTTTGATGTCCTTCTGTGAGAACAACCACCACGAGGATTTTGATCACTCCTCCTGACGACTACGTCCTCCTGTGGATGCTGTGGCACAACCTCACTAAGAACCAAGAAGACTCCATTAAGGTTTAAGGTGTCACTTGTCATAGCATTTAAAGGAGGAATAGAAAGATGATATTGATGAAGAAATAAGAACGGGGTAGAACGTACCATTAAGATGATGTTCGTCAAAGAGCATCGTTCCTGTAAAATATCAGCAATCTACTTGGTATGAAATTTTGAAGAGGAAGTCAAAGCAGAGGGAAAGTAATGAGGTGCATGACGTTCTCCTCGTCAACACGATCCCGCAGCCACCTACAGATCGACGATCGGAGTCCGAATGAAGAAGATTGGAAGAATGATTCTGGGTCATCTGGGAGCATCGCTGCGCAGAGAAGAAGAGGGGTCTATAAATAACACGTGACCCTCTCTTATATAGGCAACGAAAAGGAAAAACGGTACAAAGTGTGTATTAGTGAATACACGACATGACCGTACAACTGTTATGTTGTTTCACTGGTCAACACACGACACGTCACGCGGTTTCAATGAGTTTAATGATAATAATAACTTCAATTAATAATTGGTGATTTATTGACCCGAGACATGAGTCATAAAAAGGTATTAATAATTGGTCATAAAATGACCGTCATAATTTTAGGGTTACGTTGCCGCTGATGGTTCTTCAATCCGATATCATCTGAAGAAGTTATAGACGAATTATGGTTTTGACAACCATAATTAATAATAATATTATTATATTATCATTATTATTTCATTTCATTGAAAATTTCTCTCTCCAATATCATTAAATATTCACGTACAAAATCCTTTCCAATTTGGTGCACCTCACCAATTAATGATATTCTCTTTTTTTATTAGTTTAAAATCTAATATGTTTCCTTTAACTCTTTCTCAAATCTAACTCTTCCATTAATGATTTCTCCTCCCACTCCACCAAAAGTGGTGCCTCCCATTGCCTTTACTCCATTATCACTTCAATGTTATTATTAATAAAAATAATATTAATAACACCCATAATTAATGTTCTAATTTAATCCCATTAAATTAGTTTATCATGGTTATTCTAATATTAAATTAAGACCATTCTATTTAATTAATCACAAACTAAAAGCCACTACTACCATTATTATTTAATATAATATTAATAAATCATCTTTCAATTTCATCAATGGGTCGCCATCATTATCATTAATAATTATTATTATTATTGACGCCCATTATTATCTTATAATTACTCCCTCTCTCCCATGACATGATATTCATGCACGAGTTGGGAACGCCTTCCATTCTTCATTATTATATTATTATTTTTTATAATCTAATTAATGAATATCATTATAATTATTTTAATATTCCCAAATACAAGTTTTATTCACCCATAAGGGGTTGCGCCCCCTTCCATGCGCCTCTTCATGTTATTATTATTATAAAAAATTATTATATAATAATACCCATTTAATTTTATTTAGACAATTCCAAATTTAATTGTGGAGAACCGCACAATGCCTCTTGTACAAGGTCACACCCATGCACCCCATGCATTTTATTCCTTTATAATTTATTGCATGAACCTCCCATTATATGCCCATTACACATATAATTTATTATTTATTAAAATTTAAATATATCAAAAAGAAACCATGCACCTCCTCTCATTGAATTAAATACAATAAATTTTATTTATTTTATTTCACAATGATTAAATTAAAACCATTTAATCTAATTAACACCAAATATTTTCACACCACCCTTATCAATTATTATTATCAAAAATTATTATTATAACATGCGTCGTGTTTGACCACATCATATTTTTACAAAGTAATGGACAGGAGAGGTCTGGGCCATTACATGACATGTTATATAATTATTCCCTTTATATTATTTGTTTTTAAATTTTAATTTTGTTTTATTTATTTGATTATGGTTACGATTCAAAAGTTACTAATAGTGTAAGGGTTTATGTTACAATGAATTTCCATTCTGTGATGGTCTACAATAAATTTACATTGATGTACATTTTATAAATATTATCCTTCAAACCCAGTATATTTTCTTATCCATTGGTTATTCTAATAATTTTGAAGTATTATTACCATTTTTATCTATTTTATACTTTAAAGGATTATGATAATGTTTTTAATGGAATTGTGGCCTTATTTCCTCTTTCATCAATGAATTTTTTTTCCATGTCTAATTTCTTCAAAATTGTTTTATAAATGTTCTTAAGAAATTCTTTTTAAAAAGAAATTATTTTAACTCATTTTTATATTATTTACAAAGTTTTAAAGAGGAATCTTTCAAAAATTGGTTCTGAAGATTTGTTTTTGACTTTTTACAAAAGTGTGAAAGGAATGTTTTCTTTTTAACATAAATTGAATGAACAAATTTCAAGGAATCATGATCTTTCTTTTATTTGAATATTACAATACATGTCTCTATGAATATTTCAAAACAAAATAATTTCGAAATATTATGGTAATTTTATGTTAAAATGTTATCAAAGGAAAATGATATTTCCCCTATTTCCAATGAAATGTTCAAATTTACATTTAAAGTTATTTTTAATGCATGTCAACATCCATTGTTGGTTATTATACATAACTAGGGATAATTTATAATGATTCTATTCACGATCTTTCTCTAGGTGTATTATGTTTATATGATGAAGATGTTTTCATGAAACCCATTTCTTTTCTATGGGTTATTCTATGATGAAATGATGAATGTTTATCATTTTTAAGCATACATATTAATGGTATCATTATGTGATGGGAGGGTTTGTAAAATCCCTATATTGTTTTGGGTAAATCATTATATACCATGAGATAATTATTGGAAATTAGTTGATGTAATCAATCCACTATGGATAATAGGTAGGTATTCTCAATCCATTTTTATATGGGAAACATGTGGCGATACCTGATCTTCTATGATATGGGAAAATGGTCGGGATGTATTATCTGCTATCATATGGTGGTATCTGTAGTTAAAAATGGAATATGAAATGGTTTCTATTAATATTATGGTTCCACACTATTATGACATTTTTTTCATTCTTATGAATTGAACTCATGTATCATGATTGAGTTTTTAATGATTCTCCAATCTTATGACATACTAATTTTTTATATCATGACTCATGATTATGATATTTGAATTATAGGGTATGAATCTTTATTTATATTTACATGCTTTAAAACCATTATTCTTATTATATGCATACATATTAGCATTGATTTATATATCCCATGTTTACCTTTACTGAGAATCTGAGATAACACCGTCTTATGTTTTAATTTTACCATGGGTTATGAAGAGATTCTTAAAGTATGTCATTCCTCTGTTGGGTACTATATTTGGAGAACTTAGTGGGAGAAGATGTAGTTTTATATAGAATAGTTTCATTATGTATCCATGTATCCAAAAACACAAAACATCAATGGTTATTGCATGGATGGTAATGATATTTAATTATTAATCATCTAGTATGATGTAATTGTTATGTATATAATGTTGGATTTCTTTAATTACCAAATGTAAAATTCATGAGATGAATTATCATATTTATATGAGTACTAAAACCTAATAGTAAACATACTATATGTCCCAAGATATAATTTTATCTGACTATAGAATAATATTCATGAATATCCCCAAATAATTTGAAGGTTCTCATCATAGCAGGAAACTACAACAACCTTCTCATTTTGATAGATACATTAGAAAATTATTACACTAAAGTAATACAAAATAGTGAAAATAGGTAATAAGATATTAAATTAGTATTATTTTATTTTAATATATATATTCTCTCTAAATTAGAAATAGTTGGTTTTGAGACCCCCACACCAACATACTCCCACATGAAGTAGAGATGACGGATAAAGAATTTTAGTCCAATGGATTTCACAAGATCATCGTGATTCTACTATGTTAATACCCTATTTAATATGTCATCCATGTTGTGTTCCATGGAACTCTCGTAACTATAACATCACATCTCTGGTAAAAATACCTCAATACATGATATTTCTGAAGTATGCGTTTCATTGATAGATGAGACCATGGATCCTTTACAAGAGTTTCCACTACAGTATTATCAAAATAGTGTGTGATATGGTATTTACTCTTAGGTACCACACAAATCTATTAATTAAGTCTCATATCCAAACCTCTTATATATCATCCTTAGAATAAAAAATATACTTAGACTCTACTGAAGATTAAATGACCATGGATTTCTTTGATCTCTTCAAACTCACAATACCTCGATTGAGTGTGAGGATTTATATTTACATTGATTTCCTATCATCATGATATATTTGTAAACTAAAATCTGAATATCCCTTATGAATATTTCATCATCTCCTCTATAGACCATGAAAATATCCATATATTTCCCCAGATACTTAAGGATAGAATTGAATACCAACCAATTGAATCCACCTTGGTCAGCTTGATATCTTTTTACCACACATAATTTGTAAGAAATATTTTTCCTTGTACATAGAAGAACATAAATGAGTGAAATAATTATTGAATTATATATAATCCTTTCCGTCATTTATCCTTCCCTATGTTTCTAAGGACACAAATTCATTAAAATATGAATTTCATGTAAAATTGGAAGAAAAAACCTCTTGGATTGTTCTATATTGAAACTATCTCATGTCTTCTCAATGTACATACATCGAATTAGTCTAAGAAACCTCTTGGATCTATCTCTATGAATCATGATCCCCAAAATATATTCTTCTTTTCTTTAGTCTGTCATGGAAAAGCATGTATTAAACCAATATTTAATGGACTACAGGACATGTATTTTATTTCTAATAAGTATTATTTAATTTCAATAAATCATTAGTAAAATGATGGCACTCCTTATATACCTCTTATAGTTAAAATACTCTCATTAATGAATTACGAAATGAAAGTTTCTTGTGGATTCATCAAAAAAATATTACATGACCTAATATCATTTCATAATTCCATAAATAGATGTCTTCAACTTTTATAATTTCTTTGAAATCATTTAGATTCCAAAAACCTATAGGATGTGTCATATATAATTATCATTAAATATTCCCATTAAGGATTGTTGTTTTGAGACACATATTCCAAATCATATAGTCATAGTAAGCTACTAAGGAGAGTATAATTCTGATGGAATTCAACATAGGGACTAGTAAAAAGGTTTCATCATTGTCTTTTCCGTGAAATTATTTGATCTGTTTTATAACCATTGATTATTTTTTGGTACTAAACTATCACTAAATATATAGTTTTATCATAAATAAAAATTAAAAAAATGGGATATAGTTACACTGGAGGATCTACCAATGTTTATAAATTTTTAAATATATTTAACTTATTTTAGAATTCATAACTTCGTACCATATAGTAACTTTTGTGCTAGTTACATATTCTTTATAAGTTACATGTTCATTATTATTTACTAATAATTATATATAATCTTTAGTGACAAGAAAACCATATCATTCATGTTTTATAACATTTCTTATAATCTTATAGAGTACTTGTGTCTCTGGAACATCCTCTTCGATGAAGATTTGTTGAATCTATTCCAATGAAAAATATTATGTACATTGATCCTGTATTTATTTTTAGTTTATCTCACTCCAAAAACCTCATTTATACATTTAATACCTTCCTTTAAGGATAGTGTAACACCCCAAGATTTTATGAAATATTTGTTTGGAATTAATTTTGATATTTTGAATTCCATGTGACAATGAAAATTATATTTTTCTATATTAAAGCAATATGTTTGACTTTATTTTTACACAACATGAAGTTATAATCCCCTACAAAAAAATTGTCATTCTCTATTTTTAAAAATGTGGTTAACATACATTACCTGTAGGTTTTAGTTTCCTTGAAGGCTTGGGTAACACGCAAGACCATGTGTTACCAAGCTATAATATTTTATTAAAATTTTATTATTTAATATAATATGATAAATCTTAGACATTAATTTTATTGTTATGAATAATATTAAATAACTTATGAAAATACTTGGTTTTATTCATTAGTTACCAATAAATTATAAATGAATATATTAGTCAATCAAATAAAAAGGGAATGTTTTTATAGAAAATTATTTTTATGGTCACAATGGTATTTTATCCTAATTAATTAATTTAATTACAATTAGTGAGTGATATTAATGTAATATAAATATTATATATCAAATAAAATGTTTTTTATATTCATTAAATTGATATGATAATAATAAGATGGTAATAAACCAAATTTTACACATAGAAATCTATATTTTTATTTGGGCACTTTTATCGACTTTTAATGGAGAACCTATTTTAAATCCAATTTTTGGAAATTTTATAAAGCTTATATGCCTAAATAAACATTATATTTGTAATAATAACATAAAAATTTGGTTAGGGAGGTTTTTTTGGTATTTTGCTATAATGTTTCATATTTTGGTGAATAGTGTCAAATATTGAATTTTAATTCCAATCATCTTTTTCATATAATTTATTTATAAGGTTATATTATATTTTTTAATTTATTTAAATGTTATATTAGATTTAATTTTTATCAAATAATTTAATTTAGGTCATTGTAATTTATTTCTCATTGAACACTAATATAAAAACATAGAAAACTTTTAGATGCTTTTACTTTAAAACCTGTAATATCATCCCATATGTAGGATTACATTTAAATTAATTTTTTCCACCTATCTTATTATAATATGGTAAAATTGATCCCATATTTATAATATTAAAAATTTGAAATTTATTATAAGGCCAACTTAGTTATTTACCAAAATTATTAGTTAAAGTAAGTAAAATTAATTACAACGATTAAGGTAAAATTATTCTTAATAAAGGACTAACCCTAAATATTAAGGGATAAAATGACCTATAATCTTATAAAATATCCATTTTTTGAAATAATGATACCATATCCCAAATTATCTCTAATTGTATCCATTATTAAATCTACTTGACATGGGAAAAAAGTGGGTGGAATTCCTTTTCCCAAAGTTTACAAGAGGGTCACTCCTCCTCTAATATAAAAAAGCCTCCACAACTCCCATTTCTTCACACCTCTCAAAAAAATTAGGTTCTAAAAATATTTTCCCAATAAAATTCCCAACATCCCTATCTTTCTCATTTAATCGTCTCTTTGGGTAGAAATAAATCCATTGAAACCGTTTCATGAATACCAAAAGGAGTTGCCTAAAATGAGGCAATATCTTCCCCGAGCTCCTTTATCTTATTTTCAATACCCACCCCAATATTATTGTTGAATTATTATAAAAACAATTACCCTAAATATACTATGATTTTTTTTGAAGTTTCTGACCTAAATACACACACACATTTACCTAATGGGTATCAAACATATTGTTTATGTGTACGACGAACTATCGCCTCACAAAATGATGATTATTAGTTCTTCCTTTACCACATATAATGGTGGTAATTATGCTGGAAAACATATTTATAATTAATATATGTTATATTTATAATTTATTTAAGTTTATTTAATTCTTTTATAATGTATATTTTGTACTTTCCATTTTGTGTAAATACGGTAATTTCGTTTGAGGAAGTGTGGACTACCACCCCCTCAATGCGATGTGATTCGTTAACACACTACATGGAATGTATTAATGATGTGTTTAGACAAAATATATAATATAAATGAAATAATAACTCTACTATATAACTATATACATATATTTCATTTACATTCCTTATTTCAATATTACAAGAAAAATGGAAATTGTGTTCATGCGTATATACGGTCTACCATCTCCATGAATGGTTTTTTGGATTTAAAATTTCTATATTATATATATTATTATAATACTAATATAGTGAATAAAAATGATTTTTATATAAATTTTTGATATTCATTAAATGATGATATATATATAGGGACCAAATATATAACAAATTATTACACATTTGAAAAATAAAGCGAATATTACTCGAAGTGAATCCTTAACATAAAATTGTTAATAAGTGGGAAGACAATGTCATAAAAAACTGTATATGATATTAGATATAAGAATAATTTTCAGAAATATATTTATAATAAATATATATGTATTATTCCTGAAGTTCGTATGAGTACGATGAAAGTCAAGACACAAGGTAAGGGAATTTCAACTCACTTATTATTTTTGGGAGATAAATGCCTTATACACCACTCATTTCATTTGTTTGTTATATATACTTCCCATGAATGTATTATATGTATCATATAATTAAAGTTATGTATATTTTCATATCCATTATATGATATTTTTTCATGGGGTCGATGTTTCAAAAGTTACGAAATCGGTAAACTAATTCTTTCTCAATTTCTCTTCTTTGAGACTCATGACATGTTATGAACCTATATCATTCCATGAGGTGTATATACAAACTTTGATAGTAAATATCATTAATCTCCTCCTTTTCATGAAATTTAAAGCATCATGTAATGTTTTTAATTTAATTGTGTTATGAATCAAAGTTACTAAATTGGTAACAGTTTATAGCTACAGTATCACCATTTATCTAGATGGTTTGTGATTATGATCCCATTGAAGAAATATTATTATGCATCTCTAAATAACACTCATTAGTTTTCTTAACCTATGTTTTTTTAGGTTATATCCAAGTAATGGTACCATTTTCCCACACTTTTTTTATAGTATGATTAAGAGAGTGCTCTTAACTATGTTCGATTTTACCTCTCTCTTCGATAGGAATACTATGTTCCTTCAAAACCATGTTTAATAAAAGAAATCAAAAAATATTCTATCATTATCTAATGATATTTAGAAAAAAATTTACCAATGTTTTAACATTTATAAAAAGTGTTTTAAAAAAGTTAATATTCTTGTACTTTTCCTATCAAGACACTTTTCTAACTTTTTTTAATGGGAAAGGAATGTTCAGTGTGTACAGATTTACTCACCTTCACCATAATTTTCTTGAAGCTTCCATTAAAATATTAAAAAGTTATTTTTTGTTTTAAAAGACTATTTTTTCTAATATTATATATATTTAAATTTTTTATAGTTGTTTTCAATGAAAAAGGTTTTCGAAAATGTTTTATGGTTATCAATGATTTTTTTAAATTATTTAAAATATATTTTCACAAAAAATGGGTTTTCAATTTTCTTTATGTTTTTAGGCATTCATGATAAATTTTCAAAGTATTTTCAATGAAATATTTTTCAGAACTCTTCCAACAATTATTTATACGTTTTAAAAGAATTTTTGTCTTCAAAATGTTTTCCAAGCCTCTTTTTTAAATTTGTAAATTATTTTGAAGAAAATTGTTTTCAATGGATTTATGTTTTAGAAATATGTTTTCCAAAAGAAAGGACAATTTCCTCAAAAAACATTTATAAAAGATATTTCAAAATTATTTTCCATCTATTATGACATCCATTGAAGTTAATCAAGACATTATGGTAAATGATCAAAAGTCCCCATTCTTATTCCTTCTAGAATGGTTTATGTTGTCATGAAATGATTCTTGTGACACCCATTACTCTTCCAAAGGACATATGCCTTTGGAAGCCTCTTATTTTCACAGGTTATTCTTTAAGAAAATGGTTATGTAACCTATCTATTTTACGTAGGTTATGTTTTGATTAAATGTTAATGATAACCATTTTATTTCATTGGTTTTTATTTAATATTTGTAACACCCATCTCATTTTATGGGTCCTGATATGTTGAATTTTTTGTTATCTTGTGGAACATGTATGTACGGTTTCATTATGAGATTGGTGGGACCTATATCTCCCTCTAATTCATTGGGTAATGATAAACGATTTATGTTATCAAAGGGTACATGAGATGTAATTCCAAGCCAAAAAAAGAAGAGGGAACATGGGAGGAAATCCCAAGTCTGAAACAGGAGAGTACACTGGAGGTCATCCCAAGCCTAAAACAAGAGGGTACACGAGAAGTTATACCAAGAACAAAGATAGTAAACTAGTGAGTATCTCAAGCCAAACATGTTATTAAGGTCTTGGTAGGTAGCCTCTATATAGGGTTTTTATATTCTTATGTTTCTTATAAAGTTACATGTCTTATTATTATATTAAGATTTCATGGATCATGTTCTTTATTTCTATATGATTCAGGTCTTATAAATAGAAATTTTTATTCCATGATTCATTTTTATGATTTTTGATATATAGGGTATGAACATATAATGAGCTTGATCATGTTATATAACCCCATATGTTTAAAATATGATTACACATTTCCTTTATTTACCCTTATTGATAATTTGATCTCACCCCTTTCTTATGTTTCCCTTCCCCAAGTTAGGAATAATGGTTTTTATTTTGAAATACATAGGGGGAAGATCATTATTTGAAAAATTAAAGATATTTAACTTAGAATATTTTTTCCATGTTTCCAAAGGAACAAAAATAATATGATTATTGGGCATCTATTTGTATAATGTTTTTATTATTCCACAAATGTTATGTAATGTATATGTACATTAAGACAAAGTAATTATAGTTGGTATTAGGGGAAAGGTCTATTCAACCATTAGAAATTATGATAAGAAAACTTAAGTCGCATCCCTAGGTATATTTCTAAGGATATGTCTAGGGATGTCTTTATCGATGAGTATAATGATGAGTTAATGTTTAAGAAAATGTCCTAGAATTTTTGTAAATAATAGAGTTAGTGGTTTCCTAGAAACAAATCCCTATCTATATCCTATAAGTGGATTTGGACTAAGGTCAGATGTACATATGGGTAACATCTTCAATAAGGTGTTTCTAACCTGGCTTGGTGTAACCTGGTACATGACAACGGGGCTTGCTGTGCACACTTAGTTTGAGACTCTTGGGGGGATATTCTATAGAAATTAACAAAAAAAATTATAAATAATCAAGAAGGATTTGAATATAATATTACAATTAATAACCCAGGATAAACCTAAGGTGTCATCTATTAAAAAGTAGGTGTCCTGATTTAGAAATCTTTTAACAAATTTCTCATGATTATGAGTTTTTATTCTATGATATGTGTTTCTCAACCTGTTCTTTCTTGTTTTAGTCAATGGAGAGAATTAGAAGGAGCACAGTTAACATTTAATTTTTTAGATATATATATCATGGGAATTATGAAAATTTATTTCCCATATATGAATCTCATAAATAGAATCAGGAAGGTGGTATGGTTATTCGATATACTTATAAAGATAAAGCGACCACAAAAGGCATCTGAAAGGTATGTGATGTTCTTCTAGGATTTTTTACATTAAACATAAGAAGTATGATTATATTGAGTTTTAGGAACCTTAATACATGATTCATATTTTATAATGTTGGAAATATGCATTGAAGAATAAGTTGATGAAGCTATAGTAATGGTTTAATGTTTTATGAATGAAGTATTTATTATTTTCAATTCAAAGATTATGTTATATGAATAATAAAATATATAATTGTTTTAGTAAAAGTATTTCTTAAATATTAAAAAAGATTATATTAAATGGTGATAAATAATTAGAAAAATGGTATTTTAATTTAGGGTAGGTAACACTTAATGTGATCACGATGTGGGGAAATGTATTATTTTCATGGATAAAGGGATTATTGATTTAGATAAAGTAAATTGTATAACACAGATTCCTCAGGATATAATTACCGATTATTTAAAAACTTTTCCATGTAATCATGGATGATGTTTACAACTTCCTAATTTATGGAATATATCTAGTAACATTTGGATTAAGTAAGCATGAATGCTTTCTGTAAGAGTTTATGGAAATTTAGGATATTACCACGTTTGAAGACAATATATGATGGCAATTGTTTGAAAAAACTCTAATAAGGTGTCTTCTCAGTATTTTTTGTGTGTGATTGTGTTTTTTGACAAGGCCATATGACTGAAAATTTGTTTGAATAGTGTTAAATTTTGTAGGTTTTTAAGGTGGAGCTATTTCCAAGTGTTTGCCAAATTTTTGGGCCTCAAAATCGGGAGTTTGGTTTTTGGAAAAGTATGATTTATGTATAGGGGTACACAGTACAAGGACCATGAAGTATAGTTTTCAGATTACAAAGGATATACATAGAAAATATTCTGGAGTAGAAAATGGTAGGTGGACCACGGAGGAAGAACGGTTCGTAGAACAAAGGAGGTTCGCCGGAAGGCTTGCAATTATTGAAAGGTAAAAAGTTCACGAGATGAAGTGTCATTCAGGAAAATGACATGGTGATTTTTTTGGTCATGAAGGGAAAGTAGTACCCGGACCTCATAGGGAATAGTGGTTCGTAGGAGGATGGTATGTAGTGAAGATTTGGGTAAATTTCAGATTAGTGTAATTTTCAGATCTATTTTCTTATATCAGGAGTGCTAATCCAAAAATTACGTAGAGAAATTTTCATAAGAAAACATCTTGGATTTGTTAATTAAGTGAAGTCAAAAAGTGTTTCATGAGGGAGAAATAATTTAAGGGTGAATTTCTTTTCCAGGAGGATTCCATGAAAGGAGAAAGAGTTCATGGAAATAGTTCGTGGAAGAAGAATTGGTCCATAGTAATAAGATGTCTGCAGAAGTAGATGTAGAATTCAGAGATCGTTCGCAGAGGTGGTAGTGTAAGCAGAGGCAATTCATTGGAGTGGTGATCTAGGAAGAATACCAGCTACGCAGTTCACGGAATAGGAAATGTGGTTCATAGAGGACTCAAGGAGCCTTTAAAATCACTAAAATTCTTCAGGAAAGAAATTTCAACTAACCTAACAGTACGTGGAAAAGTAGAGTTCATCTAAGGGTGATAAATGAACCTCAATAGTGAATCTACCAATAGTTTTAGAAGTGTTTTTTCATAAAAATGAAGGGAAATACAAGTCTATAAACTATTAGTGGATCCCTTCCAAGAGTAGTGATCGAAAAAAGTGGAATACAACGATCCATTGCACAGGTAGTGATCCTTAAAAAGCGAAACATGTAGTGACCCATGGGAATGCTATGAGTAGACCCTATATATTATAAAGTTAGTGAGCCTGGGAATAGAAGTGATGGAGCCTAAACCTTGTAATTGGAAGTGAGCTTTAGTGGATTTGGTACATCATCAAATTTTTGTTGTAGGCTCCTTGTATGTAGCCCAGTGAGGGGGAACCAAGTAAAATCATTATTTCCTATGCATGATTTATTTTTTTTTCATACATTTATATGATAAAAAGATAGAACTATGTTTTTTATAATGAAAAAATATCCAAAGGGGGTATATTTTTAATCTGTCATACCCGGATTCACTCTCCTCTTATGGTATTTGACATAGTGGACCGAAAAATGGTATTTACATGTTTTGAATGCAACAAATAATATCCACATTTTGATATATGTGGGATCATTGTTAAGTTTATTTAGTGTCATTCATTATAATGTTTCATATTTTTATCATTTAGAGGGGTTATAAGGTTAAACATTTATCAGATATTAAGTTAAAATTATAATAATGTTTGTGAGATTAATGTATTATCTCACCACATGAGGATTTAAGAATATTAGATAAAATTCTCTAAAAATCTTGTTTTTATGGAAACTAAAGAGATATAGGATGAATTATCATGGATCTCATGATCTTTTATTGATTTAGGACTAAATAAAACCACTTTTATTTTTGGAGAAAGTGGTGAAGTGCAAATTGATCAAGACATGACCAAAGGGTGAGATTGTACTTATGAAAGAGAATAAAATCAAGTATATATAACTCCTCATGAAAATTATTCAACTATAGGGAATGGACCTTGAAACCAAAATGGTTACCCTAGTACCTTATTTTACGATGAATGAAATGGTCTCATAGATAATTGTAGATTGATTGGGTTGGGATTGTTAACTTTCTTTAAACAATGCCCTCTGTCACTCTCCTCAAGAATCTGATAGTTATATTTCTCTTCCATGTCCATGTTTTTACATCCCACCTATGTTCTCCTATGTGGGGATCTAGTTATATGTTACATTGGGTAATTTTTATGGTTCCAGATTTCTTTTTAGGGGAGTTTTGGTGTTCATGTTTATGATGTGGGTTTCAATAAAAAGAAATTTAATGTATTAAAAATTTTATAACCCATATGATTTTCAAGGGAGAAATTCATTTTAAGGGATGTAGAATGTAACACCCTGAGATTTTTTGAAATATGTTTTTAATTAGTTTTTTTATATTTTTTATTTCATAAGACACCTAATAGGGTTGTTTTCTATATTAAATAAATATGATTGGATTCTATTGTACAAAATGTGGATTTATCATGCACTAAACACAACATAATGTTTTATATTCTCTACATGGAACACTGAGGTTAGTTTACATTACACCCATGATTGAATTTTTTTGATGTCTTGCATAACACACAAGAATGAGTGTTACCAAAATATAATATATTATAAAAAATAATATTATTTAATACAACAATATATAACCTAGATGTTATGTTTATGGTTATGAATAATATTAACTAAGATATTAAAATACATGGTTTGATTCATTAGTTACTAATGAATTATAAGTCAATATAATAACCAATGGAATATTATTATATAAAATTATTTTTATGATCACAAAGCTATTTTATCATAATAAATTAAATTTCTTTATAATTATTGAGTTATATTAATTTAATATATATATATTATATATCCAATATTTTTTTTAAATTAATCTAATAGATATGATAAACATAAGATGGGAGAAACCCAAATTTCACACATAAAAACCTATATTTTTGTTAATGTTTTTTATTGCCTTTTAATGGGGAACATATTTTATATCTGGCTTCCAGAACTTTTATAAATATTATATGTAAAAATAAATTTAATATTTGTAAGAGGAATATAAAAATTATGTCAAGGTGAATTTGTGGTATTTTTCTATGAATTTAATATTTTGATGAATTGTAAAAAGTACTAAATTTTATTTCAAAACTTCTTTTTAATAAAATTTATTTATATGGATAAATTATATTTCCGAATTTTCTTAAATTTTACATAGAATATTTTTTTATAGAAAAATTTCAATTTAGGTAATTGGAATCAATTTCAGACTGAAATTTAATATAGATACATAGCGAACTATTTTATGTTTTCCCTTTAAAAAACCGCATTGTCGTCCCATATGTGATATTAAATTTAGATTAATTTTTCCCACTTCTATGATTAGAATTTGGGAAAATATATTACTTATTAGGAATCAATTTGTTTTAATTTATATTAATTTTAACTTATTTTTTGACCAAATATATAATTGAAATTATTTAAAATTAATTACAACAATTAATGTAAAATTTAGATTAATAAGGGACTAAACTGTAATCTTAAGGGCCCAAATGAACTTGAAAAATTTTCAAGAGCCATTAGATGACCATATTTTTACCCTATACTCCCTTGTATCTATGGTTTTCTATTATTAGATCTAATTTACATGGGAAAACTTAGTTGGAATTCCTTTTCCCAAAGTTTACAAGAGTACCACTCCTCCACTATAAAAAAGTTTTCACTCCTCCCAATTATTCACACCTCTCAATTCACTTTGGTTCTTCTAATATCTATCCAATATACTTACCAAAATCACTCACTTTTTCCTTGAATCATCTATTTTGTCATAAAGCAATCCAAGGAAGCCCTTTGGGGAAAACCAAAAGGAGTTACCCATAGAAAATGTAACATCATCCCTCAAGCTCCTTTATCTTATATTAATTCTCTACCCCCTCCAGTTTCATTATTAAATGATTTTAAATTAAACCAATATCCTAAAAATAATTATATTTTTTTATTATAATTATTTTACCAATTATTACACACACTTCCATCTAATGGGTTACAAAAATATTGTTTATGTGTACGGCGGACTGCCACCTCATGAAACGATGATTGTTCATTATTCTTTTACCACCTATCACAGTGGGAATTATGATAAAAAATATAATTATATATAAATTATTTTATTTTTATAATATATTTAATCTTCTTTAATTATGTTATAATTTATATCTTTATAGATTCTATTTTGTGTAAATACGGTAATCGCGTTCGAGGAAGTGTGGACGACCACCCCCCTCAATGTGATGTGATTCATTCACACCCTAAATGGAATGTATGGATGATTTTTTATTGAAATTATATGATATGTATGAAATAATTATTCTTCTATATATATATACAATTTTTAATTTACGTTCTTTCTTTAAATATTACACAAAAAATAGAAACAACATTCATGCTTACGTATGACCTACCATCTCTGTGAACAGTGTGTTAAATTTTATAATTATATATTCTATGGATTATTATATTACTAATATAGTGAATACAAAATATATTTATATAACTTTTTACATTCTAGAAATCATTAGATATATATAAGTACCAAAGATATAATGAATTAAGACTCATGTGAAAAAACCAAGAGGATATTACCTGAAGGGAAGCCTTAACAAAAAATTGTTAACAAGTGGGTTTGATAAAGTGATAATCAATACATATATGATATTAGATATCAGAATATGGTTCTGTGATTGAATTATAATAAATATATACTTATTATAAAGAAGGTCTGTACGAGTACAACGAGAGTCAATACACAAGGTAAGGGAATTTCATCTCACTTTTTATTTTCATGAGATACATGCCTTATACACCACTCATTTATTTTATGTGGTATATATATAGAACATGAATTTATTATATGAAAACTATACTTAAATTTATGGGTATCTACATATCCATTATATGATCACAATTTCTTGGGGTTTTTGTTTCAAAAGATTCCAAATTGGTAAAGTAATTTTGTCTCAATTTAGCTTATTTGAGACACATGCCATGTTAGGAACCTATATCCATCCATGAGGTGTATATAATGACTTTAACATGTTATATAATGAATATAACCATTTTAATGATATTTTAATCTTTATAAAATGTTATTCTATTTATATTTTTATGTTTCAATGTTACCAAATTGGTAACAGTTTATAGAGACAATCTCACCATTTATCGAGATTGTTTGTGATTATGCTCCCAGTGGTAAAATATTATGATACATATCACAATAAATCACATGAGTTTTATTGGACTCTGGTTATTAATGTTATATCCATGTAACAGAACCATTTCCTACTCTTGGTATATAAGATGACCAGGAAAGTGTTTTTATGAATGTTGGACTTTACCGATCTCTTTGGTTAGAAATATGTGTTCCTCCAAAAATATGTTTTCTAAAAGGATTCCAAAAATATTGTATTATTAGATTTTTATATTTAAAATACATTTTTACCATTTTTTAAATTTTAAACAATTTGTTTTTAAAGTAAATCTTCTTGTCTTTTTTGATTGAGATACTTTTCTAAGCATTTTACAGTGCAAAAGGAATATTCGGTGTGTACAAATTTACCCACCATCATAGTCAAAATTCCCATAAAGATTACATAAAAATATTAAAATGAAATTATTATTTAAAATAAATTGTTTTACTAATATTATATACATTCAATTTGTTTATAGTGGTTTTCAGTGAAAATGGAAATAAAAAATATTTTATGGTTACCAATGCTTACTTTAAAGGTTTTAAAATCTATTTAAAAAAATATTTAAAAATGTTTTATGTTTTCAAGATTTATTGATAAGTTTTATAAGTGTTTTTAAAGAATTATTTTTAAAATAACATTCATTATTTATTTATAAGTTTTTGAAGGAAATGGTTTTATTAATGTTCTCAAAGAATCCATTACACAATTTTCAAATTTTTTTTCAAGAATTTTTTTTTCAAATGATTTTATGTTTAAAAAAATTAAAAAAGGAATGATAATTTCCTAAAGAAATGATTCTAAATGATATTTTAAAGTTATTTATCCATAACATGATATCTATTGATGTTAATCAATCCCTTATGGTAATTGATCTAAAGGTCCCATTCATAGTCCTTGAATGTTTTATGTTTTAATGGAATGATTGTTATGACACCTATTAAACTTACATGGGTTATATTCCATTGAATCACACTTCTTTAATGGGTTATTATTTAAGGGTATAATTAGGATAACTATCAATTTTCAATACACTATTATGTGATTAAATGTTAATGATACCCATTTCATTTCATGGGTTATGATTTTATTGTTATAAAACCCAGGTCTTTTCATGGGTCGTGATATGATGAATGATTTTTTATCTTGTTCTGCATGTCTTTATGATTACATTATGATATTGGTGGGACCGATATCTGCCTTCATTGAATTGGGTAATGACTAAGGTTTTATGATATAAAAGGGTACATGGGAGGGCATCCAAATCTGAAAACCATAGGTTACATGGGAGATCATCCCAATACTGAAATAAGAGGGTACATGAGAGGACATACCCATCCCAAAAGAATAGGGTGTACAAGAGGTTGTCCCATGCCTGAAGTAGGTGCACAAGTGATTAGACCAAGACAAACATGTTACATAGGTCTTTTTATGAAGCTTTGACATATGGTTTTTATATGATTATGTGTCTACCAAAATTCCATGTCTTATTATTATATTATGATTTCATGGCATATGTTATTTATTTCCTTTTGATTCATGTCTTATGAACTAAAAATATTTATTCCATGATTCCTGTTTATGTTTTTTGAAATGTTGGGTGTCATATTCAAATTATCTTGATCATGTTTTCATACCCATATGTTCATGATATGATTTCACTTTTCCTTTATTTACCCTTATTAAGCATTTGAGTTCACCACTTTCTTATGTTTCCCTTCCCCATGTTATGAAGAATGGTTTTTAAGTAGAAATAAAAAAGTGGAGATCTTTGTGGAAAACATTGAAGATATTTCAATGAGTTAGAATATTGTTTTTTTGTTTATATAATCAAAAGGGACTAAACTAATACGTCTTTTGGTGTCGGTTTGTATAATGTTTTAACAATTCTGCAAAAGTTATGTAATCACTATGTACATTAAGACCGTGTTTTTAAAGATGGTACATCTGATAACTAAAAATTTATTATTTGTATTTTTATATATGTAATTTACTTTAGTTTCCATAGGATACCCTATAGAGATTCCCTTAGTTCATTAGGGTTGATGTTGGGTTCTTGAAATATCCATAACAAATTCATTACAACACAATGCTCGTAGATGTGAAAAATGGGATTATTTTAATGTAAATTTTGATAGGGGATACCAATTGATTATTTTATTATAAATAATATTATTTTTTATGTAGTTTTTAGTTACCTGTATCCCAAAATGTATAACAGTGTTCTTGGATGACTCATCATTGATCCCACCATGTCTAACAGGGTGTGGTTACTCATTTCACTTATATCATTATATTATAATGTATACAAAAAATTGAGTTGTGATAAAATCAAAAAATCCTATACATGATCAATGAAGTCTTGATTAAGATATTCTAAACCATATTCTGTTATGAGTTTCTTAAAAATTATTCCAATTTGGATCTCAAATTCGTTTTTATTTTCTATGAATTTATCAAAATATTATAACTTATACCTCATTAAGTATCCAAATTCATATTTATTAAAATCATAAAAAAGTTATAAATTAGGAGTACCCTCCCTTAGGATCAACTTGATATGGTCCACACACATCAGTATAAGTCAACTCAAGAATCTATTTTTCCCTTTCACCTTTTCACCTAAATTGATATTTTGTAATTTTTCCTTGTAAACATGCATGATGTAAACCAAGTGGTTTTAGTAAAAATGAATCAAAATATCAGTCTTGGGGTAATATTTTCAAAATTGTATACATTACATGACCCATATAGTGATTCTATATTTTTATGTGGTATTGGTTATGTGAAATATTTTTTTATTAATTTTAATTACTTGGTTTTTGTAATCTATTTCATAAAGGCCATTATTTAAATATGATTTACTATAATGAGTTATTTTATTTAAAAAGAAGAGATAATTATTTAAAAACATGAATTTAAATCCATATGTTTGGGTCTAGACACAAAAATACTATTTTGGTAATAGAAATGACATAATAACCATATTTTAAAACCATGATCATTCCATTTTTAAAAGGTAGGTGGTAGTCTCCAATAGACAGAATAGTAAGTACGAATCTGTTGGATTCTAATAAATACACATCACTATGGGAAATATTTCGGAATATACATAGATTATGTATTTGAATAAATATGTTAGAACACCATTTTGTTTCTAATAGCCAATTTGTAGAAATAGTTAAATTGAATATGATCATAAATTCATTTGAATATTACACCGGCCTCCACCATTTTATAAGGGATACCATCGGCCTCCCCCATTTTAGACCCCCTTAGTTTTCTTCCTCCATTGCTTCCTTTACTTCCTTTTTCAGCTTCTCTCTATTGTCTCATTTTTAATAAAAAAATAATTTTGATGAAACGATTAAACAAAATTATCAATAACATATATGAAATGCAACAATAATATTATAGGATAATGTAACACCCCCAGACATTAATAAATATTAATTTTGGAACAAATTTAATTTCTTCAATAGCTTGATGTAATTGAAACCCTATAATTTTAATGCATGATAGCATACAAGACACAGAACACCATGATTTTCGAAACCATGGAATAATATTTTTTTGATAAAAATATGATCACTATTATCTAGCTATTAAATTAGTGGGTGTGAATAGTATAAACAAAATTAATATATATATATATATATATCATAATTAATATAAATTTATGATTAATTATTAGTATATAATCAATCATGTTTTCGATAAACTAAAATTATTATTCAAAAATATATTTTCATGAGTTTTTTTATTTATTTTTGTGAGAAATATTATAATTAATTTTTATATTTTTTTCAAAATGAAATTGATAGAATTGTATTAAATTTTAAAATCATAATATCAAAATTAAAGATCATAATGTTTCTCTATTTTAATTAATATTAACAACCCCTAATAATGAATTATATTATAAAAATATATATATTATATCTATAAATTTTAATTTATACTTATATAATTAATATTACTAGTCATGGAGTTAATATGAATTCGTTTTTTCCTTTCCAACTACACTTCTTAAGAACTCTATTTTTTATCGAATCTGCGGGTTTAATTTTAAATTTAAATTTTCCAATTATGCAACATTAATTAAAAAAATGGATTTATTATTTAGAGTAATCATAATTTATATTATTTTATAAGTTTAACTTAATTTTTTTACCATGATTAACTGTGAAATTTATAGAAAGAATGTACATCTATTAGGATGAAAAATATTTTACAAGGGTTTAAACGAAAATGATAAGGTTAAAAATGACCTAAAACCCCGTTTTAATGACTATTTAATTAAAATATTTAGAAATTATAATTTATAATTCTTGATAATGATCCATTTTTGTTTCTTTTGGAATGTGACAAATATAGAACATATGTTTCTTTTCAGAACATACAAGTGTGCCACTCACATCACTTATAAAAGGACACCCCTCTCCTCTCATATTCACACATTTAATGCTTGTTGGTGTGGCCAGTACCCACCCAAATATCCTCCAAAATACTCTCACGACTACCTATATCTATTATTTTGACCATAAAACCATCAATTGAAGCCTTATGGTGCTTACTAAAGGAGGTTAACTGAAGTAGATGTATCCTTCTGACCTGAGAATCATTATTGTAATCTTTCTTCCACCTCTATCAAATATTCTATAATTATTCATATATATTAATCCATTATATAAAATAAATTATAATCTTTTTATGTTAATTTAATTTCCTAAATCCATTTAATTTTCCATAAAATGGGATACAAAATCATGATTTATGTGTACAGTGTGCTACCGCCTCACGAATTGATGTCATTCATTTTATATCATTTCCTATCACGACATTTTGTAATGATGAAATTAAATATATATAAATATTATATTTATAATATAATTATATTTATAAAATTATGATATCAGATATATATTTTTTAATCTCCATTCCATGTTGGATGTGATAACATCACTCAGGTGTGTGGAGGGCTACCTCCTTGCGAAGCGATGTGATGCATTTTTCAGTAACGCTTTACATCAATGGGAATAAGGATAATGAAAATGAAAATTTTTTGGAATAAAAGACACAATTATTAAATTAATAGCATATTTATAACTATTAATATATAATATATACCATTTAATTTTATATTTCCATTCATTTATAGATGGTTACATTGTTCATGTGTAAGTGTGGACTACTACCTCCACTGAGTAATGTTATTATTTTCTCATCACAAAATCACATGGATGATATATATAAGTATATTTAATAAAAAAATAAGTTATTTATGAAATTAATATGAATAAATGAATAAAAATATTACTTACCTTCTTTACATAATGATCATTTAAAAATAGAAACCATATTTATGCGTACGTATGACCTATCATCTCTATGATTATAACAGAGTTTGTTTTTTCATAACCAAATTCAATTATTGGTTTTAAATGTATATTTGATATATAAATAAGATAATATTTCATGATTATTATTCTGTTTATATTGAAATAATGTTCTCTTTTACCATATCCAACACATCAAAACCAGTTTGAAACAATGAACTGAATGTCCTCAAAACAGCCAACATGGAATTAACTGATTATATATTTCAATATATAATTAAAAGAAATAAAATTAAATATTTTTTATAATTTATATAACATTAAAAGGTTATTAATAAATAATATAATTGATATAATCTTATTGTGTAGGATTTAAAGGACATAAATGGAAAGTCTCGACCCATGGTAAGGTGTTTCTAGTCTCTCTTTTGTTTCTGGGAGGCATATTACATATTAGCCACTATGTCATTTTATGTGGTGTATATTAATCAAATTTTAAATTTTATATAGTTAATAAATTTATTCTCATGATATATTATATATCAGTTTATTCTATTATTCAATGTGGCTTAAGAGTCATATGTTACTAAAGTGGTATGGGGTTCCTCGTCTCACTTTTATTTATCTGAGACTTATTCCATATTCCATAATTATTTTTATCATTATGTGTTTATTTTGACCATGAATGTAATTTTTATTTTCATGAAATTTTTTAGATTCTTAAATCCATATAGGGTTCTAAATTTCATAAGGTTTTGATCTAGATATTTCCAAAGTTGTATAGTACTTCATCTATGTTTCCTTTCATTGAGGTGCATTTTCATGTTATGAACCAATATTATTTTATGTATTATATATACATCCCATTTTACATGTTATATCATCAATATATAAATTATCATGATATTTAATATTTACTATTGTTATTATTTCATGGGCCCTATAATTCAAATACTTCCAAAGTGGTAAATGAAATTATTGTTAAAATCCTATTTTTGTGTTTCCTTTTCAAATATTTTCAAAAGGTGTGTATTCTTTTAACATATAAATATTCAACATAATTTCCCACAAAAATGACACATAATTTATATTATGTTTCCTTTATATTTTTCCAAGGTTATTTTCATGAAATTGTTTTTTCTTTCTTGGTGAAATGTTTTTATATTTTATAATTATATTTTTATAAAATAAAATATTTTTAATAAAAATTGACGACATTTCATTCTTTGGTGAGAACAAATTTCAATTTCAAATCAATATTTTATAAAAAAATTATTTCAAAATTTTTTTTAACATTAAAAAATAATTAATTTAATGAATTTTCACCCATATATTTCATTTTACAAAATAATTTAAAATAAATCTTCCTATCATTTTCTTAACAAGTCTCATTTGATTATTTTCAAAAATATGAAAGTCATCATTTTTATAACCTGTGCATTATGAGTATATTTTTACACCATCATAACCATTATTTTATTTAAATCATACATTGAAGTTATCTATAGTTATTTTTAATGAAATTAATTTTCAAAAAGTTTTATGAATTTTTATATTTTAAAATTTATTTTGAAAGTTAAAAGGTTTCTTTCCTAAAGAATGTTTTAAATGGTATTTACATTCATCAATGTTAAAACACCTTATTGTTACTTATCTTATAATTATAATATGTGGTATTTATACCATTCTTATATGTTCTCTTAATGAATTATGATATTTAAATGGAACCTGCTTCTTTTCTTCAAGTAAATCAAGCAATAATAGAACAATGATAATTATTATATTGAAAAGTTAATTATTCTATGTTTTTTATTCCACAACGGTACTTTGATAATTCAAGTGAGACATATATAGCTTATATGTTGGGTGTTACCATAAAGTGTTGGTTATCATGATATATCTTATAAGATATGCGAACGTAGATAGTTCTCCAATGCATTGGGCAATGTTCATTGTATATTAAGGGAAAACAAGAGGGAGTTACCAGTGGGTTTCTCCTATGGATTTAAATGAGATCTAGTTAAATCAAATATTGGGTTAAAATGGGTTTTGAATATTGTTTCCCAAGGTAACAGAACGTTTTTGTTATGATTTCTATGGGATGTAAATGTTTACATTTACCAAGATCAATATCATATGGCTCCGAATTATTTAATTTGATGAATATTGAATTTGTTAAAGACTTATATGATGTTTCCAGGTTTGATGTACCATGCATTTGATGGGTATGAATATTTTTAATATTTTATCATGAAAAATGATTATATCATCATACCCTTATTTTATCCTTATGATCACTAATTAAATCCAATAATTAAGGATTTTTTACCTTTACGGATAATTTTATATCACACTTATTGATTTTCCATTTCCCTGAATTTTGATGAATAATGATTAAATGATTTTTTTTCTAGAATGTCTAATAACATGGTGAAATTTTTGGGATATATTAATGACATAATATTAAATATGAAATGATGGGTATATAGAGAGATGATGTTTATCTTTGTGATCCATTTGTTTATTATTCCATGTTGTTAATTATTTTCCCTTATTATTTAAAACTCTAAACAAAAACATTCCTTCGGTATGTGGGTGATTAAATATTTAATTTTCATGTTATAAAATTTGGATGGCATAATTTGGGTAATAATTATTAGTATCAAGACAGAAATGAAAAGTTTATAATTTTAGCACTGAATCCATGAGTTCAGGTTTGGGACTATTATAGTTGGCATCAGATCATGATTTAGATAACTTTGGAGTTTAGGATATTTTCATGTGAGGTTATTTTATGACTTATGGACACCATTATAGGCATATAAGATTAAGGTTTATCATAAGTTTAAATTATGAGAGACCCATTTAGAGGTTATTTGGGATACATGGTCATTAATTTATGGAATGAATTAGGCTGAACATTTGATATTATTTTTGTGATTAATGTATTATTTTATCATTTGATTGTTTATTAATTTTAGGAATCACATTACCTTCTTATAATTTTTTTGTATTATATTTATAAATATAGGATAAATATATATATATATATATATATATATATATATCATTTTTGAAATAATTAGATTCATTAAAAGTAGATTTTAGTGTTTCATGTATGAAAAAATCACCTTGAATAGTCATGTTTCGGAGAAAAATATGATTTTGTGGTGGAAATGTATTAAAAGATAAGATTCAACTCAATAATTATGTATATTTAATTATTTTAATATTCTATATTGTATTTGAATTCCATAAATCTAGAAAAAACAATCTTTTATAAAATTTTTGTTCAATTACCATCATTTTTAATGAAATAAATTATTCTTTTAAACACAAATCAGTTTTATGGTATTTTTGTTGTTGAATTTATATTGATCATTCACTATATTTTGATCAATGATCTCTATCACACTCCATCATTAGTTTTAAATCAATATTTTCATCCATTTCCAAATCTTCAATTCCCACATATGTTCTCATATATGGAAACCTAGTAGTTTTTACTTCAGATGAACTTCGTACTTCCATTTTACCTCTTACCGAGAGGATGTTTTATTAACCGTTTTAATGATTTGAGTTTCAATAAATTGTATTTTAAAATATAAAACCTTTATTTACCTATATAAATTTTAAATTTCAAGGATGAAATTAATTAATAGAGGTGAGGATGTATCACCTTGAGGTTTTAAAAGAAGGAAACTCTATTTGATGGTGTATGTGAGACACAACACAAATCTTAGATGAGAATTTAACATGAAAATAAATAAGACTAGATTTATTTTTGAATAAATTTAATATCATTAGTATATTTTGGTACAATAAACAACAACATTTTTATGCTCTATAGCATACAAGACACATAACACTAGGCTTTAACGAACAATGAAATAATATTATTTTAAATATTACCTCTATAGCACATACATTAAATTTGTAGGTATGAATTGTATTAACTAACTTATGAAATATATAAATCGTTGTTTATATATGTCCCAATAAATATATATTTATTGAAAAACTATTAGTAAATAGTAAATTAATTTTTTTGTAATGTGACTTTATTCATTAAAAATATGTTTTCTTCAAAAATGATTTTTATTTCATTATGTGAGAAAATATTATAATTTTTTAGCAATTTTTGAAAATTATTTTTCAAAAAAATGAAATTATTTTTTAAATCATCAAATGAAAATTAATATAAATGGAAATTTTGGGATTTTTCTGAAAATATTGATTTTTTAGTGAACAGTGAAATATAACGATATTTGTAAAAGAATCATTTCTCTTTAGTAAATAAAGAAATTTAAACATCCCATTATTATTGAAATCTTAATTCATGTAACATAATTATTAATTATCAATATTTCTTCTAATTAATTTATTTTGAATCATCAATATATTAGAAATTAGTATACGTTTGTATTTGGGTTTAAAAACGATATTTTTATGAAAATAGTTTTAATGTGAATAATGTTTCCCATTTTTGATTAATTAGAAAACCCCTAATTATGATTGAATTTAAATAAATCTATATTTTATATATCTATATATATTATTTTAAATTAATATAATTATTATTACTATTAATATATTTAATATGAAATATATATAATTATTATTACTATTAATAGATTTAATATGAAATATTAATTTCATGAAAAAATACACTTCTTGAAAACCCTATTTTTTGTCACATCTATGGAATTAATTTTAAATTAAAATTTTCCATCTATGTGAGTTGAATTTGGTAAAAAATATTACTTCGTTTTTTGAATAATAATAATTAATATTATTTAATTGTTAGGCGGAGAAAGAAAGAAGTGATGGCAAGAGGGGGGTGAATTGCCTTTTAAAAATAAATTAACAAATTAAAAATCAAAGTGAAAGTGCAGCGGAAATAAAGGAGGAAAAACACAAGGATTGATAACGGAGTTCGGCTTAAACCCAAGCCTACGTCTCCGCTCCCAACTCAACCGTTGAGATATTTACTACCGCTTGTTTTTAATGGTTTTAGCAAGAAACCCACTAGACTTTAAGGTTAGTCTAGAACCTATTACAGCTTGCTTTTATTGGTTGAGCAAGAACCCACTTACTTTTAATGGTTGAGTAAGAACCCACTAGCCTTCTTACAGGTGAAGGCTAGCTCACCTATGTCTCAAGCCTTTTAAAGGAAAGGCTTGACCAACCTCTTCACACCTTAAAGGTGATGTGAAAACCCAAAAGAATGGAGGATGAAAGAAGTGGGAGTTTGTAGGCACAAACTCAACTTGATGCTCAAAATAAATAAAACAATGAAAAACTGTAATTGAAGAGAAGCCTTGGGCGCCAATGGATGATTGAAGTTGAAGACGTGCACTCCCAAGCTTCTTTGGCGGTGCTCCTTGGATGTGGAATTGAGTTGGAGCTATTGGAGTTCCTTGGAAGAATCCGCCGGAGGTTCGCCAAATGATCAAAAATGTGTCCGTTGGCTTGGTTATGGTTCTACAATGAATCCTTAGGGTTCCGAGGGTTCCAGGTCCTTTATTTATAGAGGGGGAACCCTCATATGGCCGTTGGAGGCCTTTGGAGCCGTTGGAGAGGATTTCGGAGCCGTTGGAGGCCAAGTGGACAGGCTGGTCAAAAGCCCAACGGCTAGTTTGACTGCCTCCACCGGCTGACCGGTACAGGGCCACCGGTTGGCCGGTGTGTGCAAAATGGAGAGGCCTTCGGGCTCAGGTGCCACCGGCTGGCCGGTGCTGAGGCCACCGGTTGGCCGGTGGTGAGACAGTAGCTCACACTGTTCTGGCTGGGTGCCACCGGCTAGCCGGTGCTGAGGCCACCGGTTTGCCGGTGCTGAGGCAGTGGCTCAGCCTTCTGTCTGGGTGCCACCGGCTGGCCGGTGGTGAAGCACCGATTGGCCGGTGCTCTGGACAGTGAGGAGACTCTCTGTCCAGGCACTACCGGCTGGCCGGTGCTGAGCCACCGGTTGGCCGGTGCACATGAAAACAGTGCACTTTGCTCCTTTCTTGGCTTCATCTTGCTTGGCCCCAATTCCTTGGTAACCTGAAATGATTCCTATCATCCAAAAACACTTGAAAGAGTATTAGATAAATAAGTGAGTGATTGTGATCATGAAAATCAAACCACGAGGGGTACGAGAGGTACAACAATCTCTCCCTATTTTGATCATCACAATCACCAAAACAAACAATGTAAAAATGCTGAAATGAAAGGCATGCTTTAAAGAATAAGGCAAAGTAAAGTAAAGCATGAGAGAAAGATTTCTCCCCCAATCAACCAAGAATTTCTCCCCCTTTGTGATTATCAAAATAGCACGGGGCATAAAACTTGATTGAGGGAAAAAATATTTTAAACCAATTGAAATTTTTGAAATTTGAATTGAAAGTATTGAATTGAAAGATTGAAATGAAATTTTGAATTGAAAGTTTTGAAATAAAATTTTGAAATGGAAGTTTTGAATCGAAAATTTTGAAATGAAAGTTTTGAATTGAAATTTTGAATTGAAGGTTTTGAATTGAAAATTGAAAATTTTTAATTGAAAATTTGAATTGAAAAATTTTGAATTGAAAGTTTTGAATTGAAATATTCAATTGAAATTTGAATTGAAAAATTTTGAATTGAAATTTGAATTGAAAAATTTTGAATTGAAATTTTTGAAATGAAATTTTGAATTGAAAATTGAAATTGAAAGTTTGAAATGAAAATTGAATTGAAATCAAAAGGGCTTAAACGATCCTAACTCCCCCTAAATAAAAACAACAAAACTCCGGGGAGAGGCTTATCAAACCGAGACAAATTTTGGTCCGGTAAGACTCGCTAAAAGGGATTTTTCAATCCATACTTGTCTAGTGGCGGGTCTTCTACTATAAAATTCATCATTGAAGAAAAAAGTTTTGGGGCGGCCATACCGGGCATTTTTGCAATTGCACTCATAGATTAAGTGCCCGGGTTTTTTGCAATAATTACAGAATTTAAATTGGGAGCTCCCCCTTAGAAAAATAGTTGGAGCATGGGAAGAGTAAGCTTGCTTGGAATAGCCAAGCCCTTGGGTGGTTCTAGATATGCATTGGGAACCTAGAAAATTGGTCAAATTTTGTTCACCTTGGGTGAACTTGGCAAGGGATTCCCTTAAGTCTTTGATTGTTGATTCCATGGACTCAACATCGGGAAGGTTTTGGACTTTGATGGACAACTCCTCCTTCTCTTTGAGAAGTTGATCCTTTTCGAAAGAAAGTTTTTTGAAATTCTTTTTTAATGCAACAAATTTGGAAGAAAGTTCGTGAAAACCTTCCTCCAATTGATCTCTTGCATATTGGAGATCCTCATAAGATAAATGATTGAAAGAATTAGAAGAACAAGAGGTTGAAGAGTCAGAAGATGTTACCTCATGGAATGCCATTAGGCATTTGTTACCGTTGTCACTTGAGGAAGAGGAGGAGGATGAGGAGCTATCACTCCATGTGGCCTTGAATTCCTTCTTCTTTTCCTTTTGCTTGGCCTTTTTCTTGTTGAGTGGGCAATCGGGCTTGTAATGGCCTTTCTCGCCGCACCCGTAGCATGTTACCTTGGGCTCGGATTTTTCGTCGTGTTTTTCCTTTCGAGCCTTGCGGGATTTCTTCTTCTTCTTGTGCTTCTTCATGAATTTGTGGATTTTGTGGGCAAGATTCTCCATTTCCGAATCGCTGCTTGAAGAGGAAGACGACGAGGAGGAGGAGCTTTCTTCTTTTTGAACCTTGAAGGCGATGTTCTTTGGAACTTTGATCGGTTTGCCTTCTTTTTCAGCTTGCCTCCTCATGGTGATCTCGTAAGTCATGAGGGATCCGATGAGCTCTTCGACCGGCATGTTCTTGATGTCTTTTGCTTCTTGAATTGCCGTCACCTTTGGAGCCCATGAGCTTGGTAGGATCCATAGGATCTTCTTGACCATCGTTTCTGCAGAAATATTATCTCCAAGAGATTTTCTACCATTGCAAACGTCAGTGAAGCGTGTAAACATATCAGAAATATTTTCAGATGGATGCATGGAAAAAGACTCAAAATCTTGACGGTACATGTCCAATCGAGTATCCTTCACTTTGTTGGTCCCCTCATGGGTAACCTCCAATAGTTTCCAGATTTCATGTGAAGAGGTGCATGTGGAAACTCGATTGAATTCATTACGATCAAGGCCGCAATGTAGAGCGTTCATGGCTTTGCCATCAAGCTCGAAATTTTTAATGTCGTCTTGGGTCCATTTGAATTCATCGGGAGAGGAGAGAGAATAACCATGCATGACAATTTTAAAAATGGGATAACCTATGCTTCTAAGAAAAGTAGTCATGCGGGTTTTCCAATAGGTGTAGTCGGTTCCATCAAAAAATGGAGCACGACCCAAAGAATATCCTTCGGGGGCAAAAGAGGTTGAAGCCATCACAATGGATCTTTTAATTTGAAACCGGTTAAGGTATTACTCAAATTTTGCCTCTGATACCAATTGTTAGGCGGAGAAAGAAAGAAGTGATGGAAAGAGGGGGGTGAATTGACAAATTAAAAATCAAAGTGAAAGTGCAGCGAAAATAAAGGAGGCAAAACACAAGGCTTGATAACGGAGTTCGGCTTAAACCCAAGCCTATGTCTCCGCTCCCAACTCAACCGTTGAGAGATTTACTACCGCTTTCTTTTTAATTGTTTTAGCAAGAAACCCACTAGACTTTAAGGTTAGTCTAGAACCTATTACAGCTTGCTTTTATTGGTTGAGCAAGAACCCACTTACTTTTAATGGTTGAGTAAGAACCCACTAGCCTTCTTACAGGTGAAGGACAGCTCACATATGTCTCAAGCCTTTTAAAGGAAAGGCTTGACCAACCTCTTCACACCTTAAAGGTGACGTGAAAACCCAAAAGAATGGAGGATGAGAGAAGTGGGAGTTTGTAGGCACAAACTCAACTTGATGCTCAAAATAAATAAAACAATGAAGAACCGTAATTAAAGAGAATCCTTGGGCGCCAATGGATGATTGGAGTTGAAGACGTGCACTCCCAAGCTTCTTTGGCGGTGCTCCTTGGATGTGGAAGTGAGTTGGAGCTATTGGAGTTCCTTGGAAGAATCCTCCGGAGGTTCGCCAAATGATCAAAAATGTGTCCGTTGGCTTGGTTATGGTTCAATAATGAATCCTTAGGGTTCCGAGGGTTCCAGGTCCTTTATTTATAGAGGGGGAACCCTCATATGGCCGTTGGAGGCCTTTGGAGCCGTTGGAGAGGCTTTCGGAGCCATTGGAGGCCAAGTGGACAGGCTGGTCAAAAGCCCAACAGCTAGTTTGACTGCCTCCACCGGCTGACCGGTACAGGGCCACCGGTTGGCCGGTGTGTGCAAAATGGAGAGGCCTTCGGGCTCAGGTGCCACCGGCTGGCCGGTGCTGAGGCCACCGGTTGGCCGGTGGTGAGACAGTAGCTCACACTGTTCTGGCTGGGTGCCACCGGCTGGCCGGTGCTGAGGTAGTGGCTCAGCCTTCTGTCTGGGTGCCACCGGCTGGCCGGTGGTGAAGCACCGGTTGGCCGGTGCTCTGGACAGTGAGGAGACTCTCTGTCCAGGCACTACCGGCTGGCCGGTGCTGAGCCACCGGTTGGCCGGTGCACATGAAAACAGTGCACTTTGCTCCTTTCTTGGCTTCAGCTTGCTTGACCCCAATTCCTTGGTAACCTGAAATGATTCCTATCATCCAAAAACACTTGAAAGAGGATTAGATAAATAAGTGAGTGATTGTGATCATGAAAATCAAACCACGAGGGGTATGAGAGGTACAACACTAATAAGGTCAACTTAATTTTTTTACCTTAATGAATGTTGAAATAATTAAAATTAATTACAACTATTAAGACGAACACAATTTTACTGGTGGTTACACTAAAAAGATAAAGGTCAAAATGACCTCAAAATATGTCCAAAAACTAATTTATAGAAATATTTATAAACTTTTATATACAAAACTCTATAATGGTCAATTTTTAATCCTTTTGGAATGTGAGAAACATTGTTACACCTTTTAGTTTTCAAATATTACAAGTGTGCCACTCACCCCAGTTATAAAAGTCCATCCTCTCTCCACTCATAGTCACACCATTAAATCTCTTTATATTAGATGATAACTAGTCAAATATCATCTTAAATTCCATATCTATGACCTATATACCTTATTTTTATCATAAATCCATCCTAATAATCATTTTCATTACATATGATGCTTTCCGAAGAAGAGGTATCATGCTTAACTGAGAATCATTATTTTATTCCTTATTCATCCTCCATAAAATACTCTTAAATTGTGATTAAAAAATTCTAAAAATATTTATCTCATATAATAAGATTTTATTATGTTAATATCATATCCTAAATCCATTTCATATTCCATAAAATAGGATATGAAATCATCATTCGCATGTATGTTGGACTACTGCCTCGCGAACTGATGTCATTCATTTATCATCATCGCCTATCAAGTATTGTTTTAATGATGGAATTAAATTAAAATTATGGTATTTATAAAATAATTGTTATTATTGGATTATTAAATCATACATACCATTTTTTACTTTACATTCTATGGAGGATACAATAACATTCCTCGTATGTACAGTTGATAACTGCCTCACAGATTAATGTGATGAAGTTTTTCACTAACACTTTATATGGAAGATAATAAGGATAATGAAAATGAATATATATGATATAAATTAAATAATAGTGATATTTATGAAATATTTATCATTATAAAAAATATAATATATTTTTTTACTTCTTCCTTTCCACTCACTAAGGGATGATAACAGCGTTCGTGCGTACCTGTGGACTACCACCAACATGAAGCGATGTGACTCTTTTCTCATCACCACGTCACATGGATGATATATATAAGAATATTTAATAAAAAATAACATTATTATAAAATTATTATCATTATATAAATATAAAATATTACTTATCTTCATTCTGTAATGATCATTGAAAAATGTAAATGTTACTCATTCGTACAAATGACCTACCATCTCCATAATTGTAAAATAATCCATTTCTCATAAATGTAATACACGATTTTTTTAAAGTATAGTTAATTTATTAATACGAAAAATATTTCATTATTAATATTCTATATATATTTCAATAATTTCCTCTTTTACCACAAACAACCCCACAAAGTCATTTTGAAACAATGAAATCAACATCCTCAAAACACCCGATGTGGACTTAACTTATTAGGTATTTAAATATGTAATTTAAAATAAATAAATTAAATGAATTTGATATAAGTTATTTTAGATATAAAAGGTTTTTATTAAATATAATAATTGATATATTATCATTATAAAGTAGTTAAAGGATAAACATGGAAATTATAGACTTGAGGTATGGTATTTAAAGTCTCTCTTTTATTTCTCGGAGACATTTGACAAATTCATCACTCTTATTTTTTGTGCTGTGTATACCTCCCCTTTGAAATTTTTTATCATGAATCTAATTTTACCATTATATTTAATTTTTTATTTTATTTTATTCTTTGATGGGGATTAAGATTCATAAGTTTCCAAAGTAGTATGTGGTTCTTCGACTAACTTTTATTTCTGTGAGACATATATCACATTCACCACTAATTTTTATTGTGTGGTGTATATACATAGGATGAATAAATTTTATAATTATATTCAGGAAATATATTGTTATTTTAAAATCCATATTAGTTTCTCACTTATATGTTGTTTTGATCCATAAATTTCTAGAGTTGAAATGGAATTCATGTCAATTTCCTTTTGTTGAGACATATTTTGATGTTATGAACCAATATTTTTTATGTGGTGTATATACAACCCCTTTGAAATTTTAGATCATAATTTTAAAACATATAATGATATTTAATGTTTTTTATGGTTATTATTTTTTGTGACTTATGATTAAAATGTCTCCCAAGTGCTAAATTATTTTGTTTTAAAAATTATTTTTTGAAGTTTCCGTTTTGACTCCTTTCAAAAGGAATGTAATTTGTAGACATATAATTCTTGAGAAAAAATTCCCACCATCATGATGACATAATGATTTGAGGATAATTTATAATTTTCCAAGATATGTTTTCAATGAAAATGGTATACTTTTTACATGATTAGTTTTTAGATTTTAGAATGTTATTTTTAATAGAATATTTCTTATGGAAATCCAATTTCGTTTCTCTCTTCAGCCAAAAATCATTTTTATTAAAAATACATGTTCTATAAAGTTATTTTAATTTTTTTAACATTATAAAAATGATTTATTGAAATAATTTCCACCCTTGTATAATTAGTTTTTGAAAATAATTCTTCATGTAATTTTCTAAACAATGATCATTCAGATTTTACAAAAATTGCGAAAGTAAATATTGTTTTCACATGTATGGAATGAACATATTTTCCATTACCAGGACCATTATTTTATTTTAATATTTAATTAAATATATCCAATTTTATTTTCAATTAAAATAATTTTATTGACATTTTATAAATCGTTAATTTTAAAATGTTATTTTCAAAGTAAAATGTTATTTTACTCAAAAATGATCTTAATGATGTTTTAGTGGTATTTCTATTCATCAAAGTCAACAAAAATAGTGTATACTAATATTAAACTTGGGATATGTGTTATTTATACCATAATTGTTCATTATTTGGATGGATTATTAGATGGACATGTAACATATTTCTTTTCCACTGGTTAATTAGTTAATAAATGAACAATGATTATTGTTAGGTTAAAAGTGAAAGATTCTAATTTTTTTCATGGAAATTACTTGGACATTGAGGGTGATCCAAATATAGCTTATGTGAAGGGATTTACCCCATTATAGATCAAAATTAATCGCAATATATCTTATACATTGGTTATTCCTAGATTACATCAGGTGATTGCAATAAATCATATAAAATGGGTGATCCTAGATGTTGCTTCAATGCATTTTTTATTATTCTATGTCAATTAGGGAAATATTTAGGTAGATGTTAGTGGGTTTCTCCTGTCAATTTAACTAGCCTCCAATTATTTCTAAAAATATTTTAAAATGGGTTATGAAGATGACATCCCAAGATAGAAACACGTTTTCATTATGCCTTCTATGGGTTATAAATATTTAATTTGATCAAGATTGATATCACATGGACCTTGATTATTGATTCAAATGAATATTTCCTTTGCAAAATCTTTATTCCATGTTTTTATGTATAATAATAAAATTATTGATGGGTATGAATAATCTTATTATATTCTCATGCACTTTGATTTTGTTATCATATCCCAATTCTCTTCTTATTCTCGCTATTGAAATCTATTTTTTAATGATAATGTTACCATTACTGAGCATTTGAGATCACTGCTCTAATGTTTTCTTTCCCCCTGGTTAGGAATAATTATTATTTTATAATTTGTGTCTAAAATGTTTTTAAAATGAATATTTTTGTGGGATATGTTTGAGATTTAATATAGAATTTGAGAAACCAGGTATAATGGGAGTTGATATTCATCTTTATAAACTAGTTTAAAATTAATACATGTTGTTAATTTGTTTTTCTATTTCTCTAAAACTATAAAGAAAATTTTTATTTGTTATGAAGGTTATAAAATATTTTCTTTTCATGTATTAATATTTCAATTGAAAAAATTGGTTCACATTTATTGGTATCGGGCCCGAAATATAAAATTTATAATTTTAGAATCAGATCTGAGACTTTCGGTTCAAGGATAGTATAGTTGGTATCATTGCATAGTTTAGATAAAAATGTAGATTGTGGTGTTTTTATATGAGTTTAAAATAAGATTTATAGACACCATAATAGGACTATAACATTAAGGTTTATCACAAGTCTGTATAAGACACCCCTTTTTGAGTTTATTTGGGATGTCAGGTCATTCATTTATATAGTGATTTAAGTAGAAAATTGGGCATTGCTACTCTGATTAATTTATTATTTCATAATATGATAGTGTATTAACTTTTTATTAATTTTAAGTTTTTCTATACATTTATGGTTATATTAATGTTTTATATATTGTAAAATACCTGGGTATCCTTTTGGTATTAATGTAATCTATTAAATGACGATTTTTTTAATTCCTGAAAGAAAAATTCATCCTGAATACTCATCATTTGGAGAAAAATATGATCTTTTGGGGAAAATTTATTAAAAGATTAAGTTATACTCGTCATGTATGTATATATTCTTATTTTATTCATCTATATGATAATTTAATTCCTCCACTCTAGTGAAAAGATCTTGAAACAAAATATTTTCATATTACAATCATTTCTGATGAAATTAATGACCTTTTTGACACCTATACAGTTTATTGTTTTGTTGTTTTTGACCATCACATGATTATTAAAATTATATTTATCAATTATCTCTTTTAATATATATCAAGATTTAGACATTTGTTTTATTATTCCTTGTAAAAATCAGCAATTCCCATATGTTTTCTCATGTTTGGAATTTTATTATTTGTTATTCTAGATGACCTTTATACATATCTGTTCAATCATATCAATGGAATGTTTTCTTAACCCTCTTTAGGATTTGAGTTTCCAAAAATGTTATTTGAAATATAAAAAATTTTATTGATGAGATATTGTTCAAACTCCTAGGACACAATTTACTTAAATAGGGAAGGATGTAACACCTTGAGATTTTAAAAGAATAAAACTATGTTTGATACCATATTCTATATGAAAAACCAAAAACACATGTGATTTTAACACCCCAATACATTAAAATATATTTAAATTTGAATAAATGTAATCTCTTTAACTGAATTTGATTCACGCAACCCTAATATTATTATTCTCCATAGAGTACAATACTTACAACACCAAGCATTAATGGACTACAAATTAATATTATTTAAAATGTGATATTATAACAAAACCATAAAATTCATAGACATGAATAGTATTACATAAGTTATGATATATATATATACATATATGACATAATAAAGAAATATTTTGTGATAAATTTGTAAATAATCAATCAATTTTTAGTAAAGTAATATTATTCTCTAAAATATGTTTTCATAAAAAATCATTTTTATTTAATTCTTTTGAAAATATTATAATTAAGGATAATTTATTTTTATAATTTATTTAGTGAAATTAAATTAATTATTGATATCATTATAGTGAAATTAACTTTGGATGAAATGTTTGGATTTTTTAGAAATATATTTCTTATCCAATGAATGGTGGAAAATACAAATTTTTTTTAAAACTATCATTAATATTCAATAAATTAAGTAATTTAAAAGTTTCATTTTGATTTAAATGTTTTTTAAAGTCACATTAGTATTATTTAGTTATATTCAATCCATATAATTTAATTTTAATTGGTTTTATATTGGATTTTACTATAAGATTTGATTTAGGTTTGAAAAGCGGATTTTTTTGGGAAATTTTTTAAAGTGAATAATTCTTCTCAATTATAATTAATTACAAACCCCTAATGATAATTTATTTGATCGAAATTTATATATTTTATATCAAAAAATATTAATTTAAATTAATATAATGATTATTACAAGACATTGTATTAATGTGAAATCATCTCTTTCTCGAAAAATAAATTTCTTGAAAGTCTTATTTTTGTGTCGTCTGTGAGTTTAATTTTCAATTAGAATGTTCCAATTCCATGTGTTGAATTTGGTAAAATGGACTCAATATTTATAATAAAAATAATTTATATTATCTAATAATGATAATTTTTTTTTCAATAATTAATAGTTAAAATAATTTTTTTTACCATGATTAATGTGAAAATAAGTTTACTAGGGGTTAGACAAAAATGATAAGGTGAAAAATTACCAATTGTTTCTATAAAAAATAATTTATGACCATTTCTGGATTAAATAATGACTATTAATTTATAATTATCCTTTTTGGATCCTTATTCCATGTTAATAATGTGGGTAAAACAATTTTATTTCAAAAATTACAAGTGTACCACTCACCTCACTTATAAAAGGAAACACCCCCTCCTCTCTTGTCCACATCTTCAAATCCCTTTTTATCATCCAGTACATAAGAATTTTTCTTCCTAAAATCCATAAAAATCATTTATATACTTTAATTTTATAATATATCTTTCTTAATAATACTTCATGTGCTTGCCTATGGAGGATATCCAAAGAAGAGGTATCACGCTTAACTATGAGTTTTAATTTTATCCATTCTTCCACATCCTTCTCATATTTTTAAATTTATATTACATAATAACACCAGTATATTCCATATAAGTATAGAATTTTAGGTTAATATTATATTCTAATTCAATTTCATCTTCAATCAATTTGTATATGAAATCATCATTCATGTGTATAGTAGACTACCACCTTACAAACCAATGTCATTTGTTTCTCATCATCACATATCATGGATTGTTTTAATGTAGGAATTAAATTATATATATGATATTTATAACATAAATATAGTTATATAATTATTATTTTACATATTAAATCTTTATTTTTATTCCACAATTGATATGATAATGTCGCTCATGCGTACGATGGACTACCACCTCACGAAGCAGTGTGATGTGTTTTTCAATAACAATTTGCATGGAATCTAGTAAGGATATTTTAAACGAATATATGTGATATAAATGAAATAATTATGATATTTTTAAAATATTTATCATTCATAAAATATATTATATACCGTATACTTTTACCTTTCCCCTCATTGAGAGATGATAACGCTATTCGTGTGTACGTGCGGACTACCACCTCCACAAAGTGATACAATTCTTTTCTCATCTTCACATCACAAAGATGGTATATATAATAATATTTAATAAATTCAATAATTTATATTTGATATTATAAACATTATTTTATTATAAAACATTACTTTATTTCTTTCTATAATGACCATCAAGAAATGGAAACGTTACACATGTAGACTTATGACCTACCACCTCCATGATTGTAAAATTATTCATTTTTCACAACCATATTCCATAATTGGTTTTAAAATTATAAATATTATTTTAAAATTATAAATATTTCATCATTATTATTCTATATATTTGTAAATAACGTACACTTTGACCAAGATCAACAGAACAAAGATGTTTTGGACTAATGAACTGAACGTCCTCAAAACACCCGATGTCGAAATACTTAATTATGTATTTAAATATGGATATAAAATAAAATAAAATAACTTATTTAAGTGTAATTTATTTATCCAAAAAGTTTATTTTGAAATCAACTAATTTATATAATATTATTATATAATATTCAGGGATATTCATGGAAAATTTATACTCAAGGTAAGGGATATCTAGTATCTCTTTTATTTCTATTTGATTTTTGTCATATTCATCACATTTTTCTTTTTAGTGGTGTCCATACTACCTATTGGAAATTTATATCATTAATATAATTTTTTCACTATATTTAATGTTTAAATTAATGTTATTATTTTATGGGGCATATGATTTGGAAGTTTCCAAAGCTATAAGGGGCTTTTCATCTCACTTTTATTTTTGTGAGACAAATTCCATTTTCACCATTTATTATTTTTGGGTGATTTAAATAATTCCCATGAAATAATTTTAACATTACTTTACTAATTTCTATTTTGATTTAATAATATATATGTTGTTATCTATTTTATAGGGTATTGATCTTGATTTTTCTAATTTTTTTTGTGAATTCTTACCTATTTCCATCCATTGAGAAATATTTTGATATTGTGAACCTATATTATTTTCTATTGTTTATAAACATGCCATTTATCACGTTATATCATGAATTTATCAATTTTAATGACATTTAATGTTTTGGTTATTGTTATTCTTTCTTGGGTCTTGTGATTCAAATTCTTTCAAATTGGTAAATGAATTTCTTTTAAAAAACTATTTTAAATTTTTCTTTTCAACTCCTTTTAGAAGGAATGTATTCTTTTAATCATATAATTATTGAATATAATTTCACAAAATATTAGTCACTCAATTATTTTATCTTTATTTTATATGTTTCCATGTTTACTTTCAAATAAAATGGTTTCCTTTTTTTTGTGTGAAATATTTTGATTTTAAAAAAGTATTTTTTAGAAGAAAACATTTTAAATAAAATTGAACATAATTTCACTATTTTTTCAAAATTCCTAGTTCCCAAATATCAAATTTTTTATAAGAAAAAAAAAATATTTTACATTCTCCAAATGATTTATTGAAGTCATATTTACCCATGTATTACTTTTTACAAAAAAAAATTAAATTCAATCCTTCTATCATTTTCCAAATGATGGTCATTTGGATATTATTGAAAACGTGAAAGAAATATATTTTTTAATATTTATTGCATGAACATATTTTTACTAAAATCATGACCATTAATTTATTTGATGTTTACTTTTCATGTATTCATAGTTATTTTAAAATAATTGTTTTTTAAAATTTTTAAATGAATTTTTAGTTTTTGAAAGTGACTTTCAAAGTGAAAAGGTTATTTTTAGTCAATAATTTATTTAATGATCTTTTAATGGTATTTCCATTCATCATTGTCAAAACCCCTTATTTTGAGTTATCCTCCAATTGGGATTTATGGTATTGATACCATCCTTTTTTCCCTAGATGGATTATGATATTGAAATAGAACACATTTATTTTCCATAGGTGAATCAGGAAATGAAAGAACAATGTTTATTATTATGGGGAAAATTCATAGATTATAAATGATTTATTTATGAATGGTACATTTAAATTATAGTTGTTCCCAATAAAAATTATATAAATGTTTGTACCCCGTTATTAATCAAGGATAATCCTGATATATCTTATATGATGTGTGAACCAAGATAGTGACAAGTGATCCCAACATGTATTATCAAATGACTTCACCTAGATAGTGCTATAATGCCTTGGGAAATAATCCTTATACATTAAGGAAAGAAGGAGGGAGTTATTGGTAGCATTATCTTATAGATTTAATTTTCATAAAGTTATTTCTAATAATGGTTTATAATGGGTTATGACAATTATATACCAAGATACCTACACATTTTCTTATAATTTGTATCAAATATAAATTCTTCCTTTGAAAATTATTGATATCACATTGATCATTGTTATTGGCACTGATTACTCTTGTATTTGATAAAGAATTCTACATTGCCTTTATTTTTTATGATCGAGGTAATAGTGGGTATGAATATTGTTTTTATATTCCCAATCAATTTTATTATTTTATCATACCCTTATGTTCTTCTTATCCTCACTGATGACATCCAATTGTTAATGTTTATATTTACCATTGATATGAATTTCAGCTCAACTTTATTATGTTTTTATTTACATAGTTTATGAAGAATAATGACAAATGATTTTTTTATAAAACGGTTTCATACATGATTATGTTCATAGAATATGTTGGATAATTCATATGAAATATGTATATCTTTTTATAGTGGGAGATGATGTTCATATTTATGACCTAGTTTTTTATTAATCCAAGTTGTTAATAGTTTCTCCAAATTATTTAAAACCTTATACCCATATGGTCTTTGGGTATGAAAGTGATCCCATATTTTATTTTGATTTTT
Organism: Viscum album; assembly: GCA_963277665.1. Lineage (NCBI taxonomy): Eukaryota > Viridiplantae > Streptophyta > Magnoliopsida > Santalales > Viscaceae > Viscum > Viscum album. The sequence continues at coordinate 17,059,380 of OY728155.1, read as the reverse complement.
TAATATTTATAATGAAAAAACTAGGTCACATCTATCGGTATCAAGCCTTGAATTAAAAAATTATGATTTCAGCACTGGATCTGGGAATGTGGGATTGATGCTGTTATAACTATTCCAAAAACTTCCCATTAATAATCACCTTCATTAACAGAGGTTGTGTAGAGTATTTAAACTTGAATATAGTGTCCAATCCCTTTTAATTGCTTTTACACTTGTTCACCATAATAATTGAATGATTTTTATGCTTCATATACTTTTCAACAATGACATGTAATGTGATAAGATATAGGAGATAATTACCTATGTTGTTCATATTGAAATTTTTAACCAAACTGGAGAATCTTTGAGGGAGTGATGAAACAATGATATTAGTGGTAGTTCATCAAGAAACATATACCAAAGAACCTCTATAACTTCAATGTAGTCAAATATTTTTACTATACTAGTCCCGACAGGTTCACCTTCTCCAATTATTATCATGAAGAGTGCCATAGATATCTCAAGCTATTCTTATTTGGATGCCTCCAAATAAGGATCAAGAATATGTTGGAACATTTTATTGGAATCCATATTCACTTGTGACTTAATGATTTCTCTAGACATGGGAGACACATTAAATACTAAATATCTACCACATAGTTTTAGTGATTTTCATAGATAGTGAACTCTTCATCACTCACCTCCTTAGAATAAATATTAAGGATTGAAGATTCTACCATGAAATACATACATTCATGGAATAATACAACCCATATGCATCTGAGTAATTCCTTAATGTTACTACCAGTTAAAATATGGTCTTTTTTAAAAATTGATCGTAGGGATTATTTAGTTTATGAGGATTTAATTATTTAAATATTAAAAGGTAGAATGTTATTATTACGTTATTTAACTATAAATTATATAGGATACGATCAATTTATGTTTATTAAGTCTCCCACAATTTTAGTAATTCTTAACTTCCCTCTCCATTGAACTCAAAATATCCTTTGAGTTAAGATATTATAGTATCAAAGCTCCATATTTCCCTCTTTATAACCTAAAATATTTCTTTCAAAACCATAAGAATCTGTATAGTTAAGTGATCTAGTCAAATTAAATCTGGTATGTCCTAGTTCCATTGATCGGACTCCCCAATCATAAAATCTTGAATCAAATTTCCTCAAAAATTCCCTTAAAATTTGTATTGAACAAAAAATGACGGTTAAACTCAATAAATGATTGGTTATTTCGACCCATCATCGTAGATTAGATGACTGATAATTAGAAGTTCTCGTGAATAAGGACTAGAAAAACACTTTAACTATGTTTTTTCTTAATTTCGATAATGGAAGTCTTAATTACATAATATTAACTAAATGTATTTTCTTTATTGTGTATAAAATATCTTATTTTATCAATTTACATGTCTTCCTAATGTTATGTGAATTATAAATAATGTGATTATCCATGTGATTGATAAATGTTTTATGCATAATCCTTATATTTTAATTAAACATTTTCATATTAATCCATTTATATATATAATAAAATCCTTTCATCTATAAAATAAACCATTTATTAGACATTAATAAAATAAATTATAGGTTGAATGATCACACGATTTAACTAGAAGTTTATTTATTTATATTATGATAAAAAACCAATTACCATATGGAAAATAACTCATTGTGTCAACCTATAACCAACTATTACATTACAACCCTATCTGATGTATGTACTAGGTTTGGTTTCACCTAGGCTCCATCTTAAACCAACTCCAAGTGTCTAATATCTCCATCCTTATAAATAATTTACATTACACACAAGTGAAGGGAACTAGAAAAGGGTGTTTAATAAAAAGAAATTATGAGCACATAGGCTCGTACATAATAAATAGTGAGAGATGACTTGCATGAAAACATTTTAATTTAATAATAATAAATAAAAAAGACCCAGGAAATAATTAAATTAAAAAATCATAAAAATGCATAGATTTATCTAATCCCCTGATTATACACTTTTATAATGAATAACAAATTAAAATAACTCAATATAACGGACTTTAATTCAATATTATTTAAGAAAAATCAAATGCATATTAATATTATTAATAATTTGATTAATCAAATAATTCATTTTATCTTAATATATATCCAATATTTCTGGGGGATACCCATCCTATGTTATTTTAAATCAACTAAATAAATTAATTCTATTTAAAATTTAATAAAATATGAATATATCTTATAGTTGGAAGAATCTCTTGGGGAACCCATTCAAACTACTCATCATATGTTGATATCATATATGGTATACTCAGGCAGCCTAAAAAATACACATTATATCATGTAATTATGTAAAATTTATTAATAAATAAATTGAAACATGAAATTAAACTTATTTATTATATCATTTAATGTATTCAATGTGTGTGAAGTAGTCAATGTATTATCATTATACCAGGTATTTAGTTTAGATATTAACTTAGAAATTAATTAAGAATGTATAATTTGGATCATATCACATGGAATGTATGTGTCAATTAAACGACACAAAGAACACTTGTTTATGAGGTTTAAAGAGTAATAAATAAATATATAACTTTTCCATAAATAGTTTGGGTACACTGTGTATACATTGAGATCCATTTCAAGTATCTAACTCATTGTATGTCCATGATAAATTTCTATAGACAAGGTGTTTATTTATACATAGGAAAGTGTGAGGTACATGATGTGTACAACTGGTACACACCACATAATCAACTTTCTATACACTTCATTGGACTACATGTCATGTAACACTGTTATAAAAGATGTACTCCCTCTTTCCATGTTTTATCCTAGCTTGGTCAATACAGTAATCATTTAATGTACTTCATGTCAATCATTACAATATGTGGTGAATTAATTCACACAATTTCTTATGGAAATTATCATGGTTATATGGTGTTTACTTAAGTTACATTTTTTTACTTCTTTGTTGTCTATCTAGACTTCCCAAAACCCCAATATGGGATCTTCAGATGTTCATAATTAATATTTTATTTGATACAGATTAAATGAAAAATAAACAAAGGGAGGAAGAAGAGATCTCAACTATCAATTTCAATAATAAATTATAGGAAATGAAAAGTAACCATAAATGTGTATAACAATCAATAATAATAAAATAATTACAAATTTAGTGTGACCACTCTGATTCCACTTTCAATTTTGGGATGTAGTGGAAGAACCAATTTGGCCTATGGATGACTCAGAGTTTTGTTAAATTCAAAAAATAATCAGAAATGTACATGAATTTAATTTAATGACCAGTGAAACTTTTTCCTAACAATATTAACTAATAATTTAGCTGGAACCAAAATAGAGGATCTTTTCTTGATAATTTTAAAATTAATTAAAAATAAAATAATAAATATTACCACAATCCTGGGATCATTCTTTGTTAATGGCATTGATCATTCCAACCTAATTGATACATCATCATTGCATAGTAAGGAACCAAAAAAAATCCACTCAAATAGTGATCTATACATGATCCTTCGATCTATCAGTAATGCTCGTAATGTTTCAGCTACTATCATAGATGATTGATCCTCTTTAATTATTTTCCATGATCGCTTCACATGCCTTCGGGAATTAACATATTTTTCTTATTCGTATTAGTCTTGATATGAAAGATTAAGATGAAGATATTGAGAAGTTATTTTTATACATAATGACTAAATTTTCCCTAATTTACATATACATCTTTAAATACACATAGGCATGGGGTTTATTTCCAATTAATTTCCCAATGTCCCATTTCTATGATTTAATTCCCAATAAACACCCTTCCATGTGAATAATTTATTATATATTTTTAACTTATGACTTGTGAAAAACCACTTAGTGATTAATAATTTGTTTTATATAATGGTACGTAAATATTTATTATCAAACCCATAAATCAATTTGTTCATCCTCCTCATCATATATTGAATTTAAAAATAAATATGTAAAAATTATTATTCATTCAATAAATGAAATAAATATTTTATTCATAGTCAAATGAATTTTTTTAATTAAATATTCCATAATTTAATAAAAGATAATTAATATTATATATTTATTTTACTAAATAATTAACTCATTAATAAATAATTTTTTAATACTTATGATCAATTAATAAATAATTAAGAAATATCATTTCTCAGTATGGAGAACTAAATTTATTAAAATTATTAAATAAATATTATTTAACTGAGATAGATAGAAAAACATTTTTTGTGATACAATATGCTTCTTTTTAAGTTTCTTTAGGTTGGCTTGCATAAAGTCCAAGATTATTTTCTAGTAATGGGTCAAGAAACCCAAAAAACGAAGAAGATATGTCACAATGAAAACAACCACATATGGAATCTCATTGTATAATATAATCCTTTTATCAAAATATATCATCAATCATATTACACAACCATGTCATTAACCAATATGATTAATACAACTTTCTATTACTATTTGAAATGAACTTGTTGTTTTAAAATTTCCATGGATTTTAATTTGGTGCTTCCATTTCAATTAAAGGGTTGAGATATAATAATTTATAACACTAGTAAATAAATGTTATTTTGAGTAATTCTTGAGTATTGGATGATGAAAGTGACCATTGGTTCAAACTCATATGATATAATTAATTTATTTTTCACAATAATCATCACTATTTTGTATTGAGAAAAGTGTTGAACTAATGAATAACATAATGTGAAAACACCCCTCTCATCCACTATAAATACCTCACATCACAACCTCCTCTCATCAACCCTATAAAACTTTGAGCATTGTCTAAATTATACTAAACATTCCTCCAAAATCTATACCTAATTTCCAGGATCTCTTGTTCTCATCAAAATAACAAAACCTCTTCCCTATGTATTCTCTCAAGAAGGAGAAATTCAAGAAGTAAATTCCTATTTTCTTTTCTTTTTATTTTTGTTTCAAGTTCATTCTTTTCTTATTCATTCCTCACCAACCATAAAACAAATGGAATTATAACTAATATACCACACAAATATTGTAATTTTATAATTTTAAAGAAATAATCGATCATCAATTATTTCCCTTATCCTTTAAAAAAAATTAAAACATCATCTATGATGTGTTAATTTATCACATTCAAGGATAATGGATTTTTAATATTTGTTACAATCATCAATGCTGGTCATGAAACCATTTTTATAATTGGAAAATATTATAATATGCATATATATATACATATATTATCATATGAAATTTTCTTGAACCATTATATTTTCATGATATTAAATAATAGAACAAAACAAGTTCATTGTGATCGAAAAACAGCTAAAACTAGTCCAAACAATTATCATTAACATGTTATCAAATGATTCATCCTTATATATCACTATTGGAAAACTAACCTATACCAACAGTTTGGAACCGTTGGTATAGGCCTCCAAACCATTGGAATAGCCAATACCAAAGGTTTGGAGAACCATTGCCAAGTAAGCCGTTGGGATAGGTCTATACCAACAGTTTTTCCAAAACCGTTGGTATAGACCAGTCCCAACGGTTTTGGAAACCATTGGTATAAGTAATATGAAAATCTATACCAACGGTTATGGAACAGTTGGTATATGTATTTCAAAAAAAACATTCATTGGGATTTAATCCCAGGACCCCATGTTTATCATTGAATGACTTAACCGCTAACGTAACATGACTTTTGTGAACATAATTACATAAATATATATATGTATTATCATAATTATTTTAAATTTTGTTTTATATAATGTTCTTGGTAAGAAGACCTGATAAAAAATCAAAACCTATACCAACGGTTTTGACAACTGTTGGTATAGGTTTTGATTTTGGATTTTGATTCTGTGTTGAAGGTAGATTCACGGAGGACCTTTCCCAACAGTTTGTCCAAATTGTAGGGATAGGTATACCCTATCCAAATGGTTTGTCCAAACAGTTGGGAAAGGTGTCTACAAAGTGGACTTTTCCCAACGGTTTGGCCAAACCTTTGGGAAAGGGTATACCTATCCCAACGGTTTGGCCAAACCCTTGGGAAAGGTGGCCACGAAGTGGGCTTTTCCCAACGGTTTGGACAAACCGTTGGGAAAGCCATACCCTTTCACAACGGTTTTGCCAAACTGTTGGGAAGGTGCCCTAAAAGTGGGATTTCCCAAAGGTTTGGCCAAACCGTTGGGAAAGGGAACCTATACCAATGGTTTTTACAAACCGTTGGTATTGAAGAGTTGGGAAAGGTCAGATTTCTAGTAGTGTATGGGAAAAGACAATATATTAGAACAATAAATATTTATTGATCATTAATAACATATTATTCAAATAATGTGTAATTATACCCATTCTACAAGAACTTCAATACTCATATACCAGCAATCCAATCATGAAAACCATGAGAACAAACACTTCGAAATGAAGAAATTAAACACTATATCTAATAGAAATGACCATAAATGATCTTACTAAAGATATAATGAATAAAATCAATGTATAAAACGTTCTATATTAGTAAATTAATGAATTTAATTTTATAATTCATGACATTAACATCAATTGAAGAACCATTTCGGATATAAGGTAAGGTATCCTTTCTGAACTTTTATATATTCATTGGGTTAGGTTTTCTCTCTATTTTCCCAATGAAACTCTTATTTTTCATATTTAATTATTTGAAATTAATTTATATGTTCCAAAATCATGAATTTATAACATATAATTCTTATTTGATAGGGTGATACATGTTTAAATAATTTTCCCTTCTCAAATCTTTCTAAAACGAAAACCTAATTCAAGGGAATTTCCAAATTTATTAACCATGTTAAAGTAAACTCCATAATAATTTTAAATCCACCTTTACTTTTAAAAAATAAAGAATTTTATTATGAGATTATATCGTGGTTTATTTATTGTTTTATAAAAACAATTAAGGCTTTTCCATTTTTAATAATCTTTAATATTTTCTTTAAACCGTAGTAAAATTTTTTATTTCTAAAGATTCTTAAACATTTTTTTAAATGTATTCACTTGTGTTGGACATCACTTGTAATGATATATGGATATTATTTCTTATAAAATAACCATGTATGAATTAAATCCTTCCTTTCATGAACACCATCATAATATTCCCTTATGATATGTCATTAGACATGATTATAATACTCAATTCCTTCTATGGGTAACCCTTATGTTTGACTGCTTATGTATGATTATTTAGGTGGAAAACATATTAATGAACATGTATAGTGATATAATGAATATTTTTATGTATAGAATCATGATATTTCATGAACAAGGGTCTTGGTGGTTATCCTGGACTTGTGCCCCATGTGCAATGGTCTTGGAAGTTATCCTTAAATCATGACCCTTCATGTGCAATGAGCTTTAACTCATGCTAAAGTCATGTTTTATGTTGATTAAACATTAAAATTATTCTATGATTATATGTTACCATGTTATACATGTTATTATTACTTGTTTTTATTCATGCTGTAATCATTTTATGTCATCATGTTATTCTTTCAAACCCATGTGCTAGGTTTAATTCCTATGATTATTTCCAACTAGGCGTTAGAGGTCATCCCTTTTGTTCATGTATTACATAGGTTATCCTATATAGTTATAAGAGAATACTATAAGTTAGGAGCTCATTATTATGATTAAATTAAATATGTTCTTATTTTTTGATCATGAAGTTTAATTATATAAATACCTTCCAAGACACTAGACTTTACGATCCTTGGCTTGTAATTTAATGTTTAATTAAACATAAAATTATTTATTGTTACGTGTAAAAGGATAGGGTGATTATAGTTGGTATTATATGAAGTTATAGTTATTTTGGGAGATTATTAATAGAAAACTTTAGGATAATACTAAATATTAGAAAACATCCCTAAATTTTGGTTAGTATGGAGTAAGTGGTTTATCCAGAAAATACATTCATGTTTATATGATATAAGTGGATGTGGTTCTGGTATAGATGTACATAGGAGTAGCAACTCTGAAAAGGTGTTATGGGCCTAACTTAGGGTTACCTGGTACAAGACAACTTGACTTAATGCACACTTGGTTTGACACTCCTGAGGGATATTCTTTAAAAAATTAATAAGCTCTCTATGAACCATTGTTAAAGGAAAAAAATCCCATAAAAATATATGTTAGAAAATAGATCATGGATAACCTAGATTGAAACAAAGAGAATCATAAGTTAGGATATAATTTCTATTTACAAGTTTATACATTTTTGTTCTATGTTTCCATTAATTATGATTAATAGTTAGGTATTAAATCTCCCTAATTATACATTATTTTTCTTAGTTAATGGTTGGGAATAGAAGTAATTTTTCTAAGAATTAATGTGACAAGAAATAAGAAAATTTCACTAATGATATTAAAAATATGATAGTAATTGGTGATTTAAACATGATGAAAATACTTTATCAACTGTGTCACATTATGAATAATAACTTGAATCATGTCAAACTCCCTCTTTCTCCAAATAGAGTTGAATTTTCCATCGAATCCTTCATGTGGAAAATTCCTCCCATGTTATGTAGATCTTCTGATCCCCTCATCACGATACTGTGGATTAACTCCATTGAAAAGAAATTATTTTTTTGCCAATGCTTATATGAATAGAATGTTATGATGGAGGTCTTCCGTATTAATGGGGAATCTGATCAATGCTACACACTGATAAAAAAACACAAAGTCTAAGGAGGAAATTGATTCCATGGAATGATGATATTTCATGAAAATATTCTTCAATAAATATTTTAACCAAAACAAACATCTATATATGGAAATAGAATTCCTCCAAATTAAGAATAAGGAAGACTAGTCTATCAGGGCATATGAGGGAAACATCAAAAGGATTTCTTGATAAATCTCTTTATATTTCATGAACACTGAAATCAAGGTGGATAACTTCATTGTTAGACAAAATCCATGTCCACAAATATTCTTGGAGATTTGAGAGTATGATAGCTACGAAGATATTGTTCATTGTGACCTTAATGTTAAAATAGAGATCAAATACTCCTAGTTGTCTCATGATCATAATTACAAAAATAGGGAAATGGAGTATATTATGGGAGGATCCGTTGATAAATACCATGATGGAAAGAAAACCCAATATCGCACATGTCAAAATTCTGAGAAGAAGAATCCTAAAAAATATCTTAATGGAACCAATAAATGCTTCAAATGTGGAAGAATGAGGCATCTGGATAAAAAATACTGAAGGGATATGAAGAATCCCACTTATAACACCCCTGCTTTTTTATTTCACAAATAAACATAATTTATTACATAAAATTCACTTGATAAAAAATAGAAAATCAAGAGGTATAGTTTCTTGGGGACTTTGGATCATTACATAAAAACTGAAAATATGAAATAAAACATCTTTATTAAAAACTTTCTTTATATGACCACTATATTCCCTCGTACTTATCATTGCATGGGATAAACTGAGGACATGTATAAGAAAAGTGTGATCAATAAAGCCCAGTAAAGAAATAATCATTGAATAACATGAGGAATACAATACATGTTAGACAATTGGAATATCAATAGAGCACATGATAATCATAAACATAAAGGCATGATAAATAATGATAATCATAACATGGAGATGTGGCAACAACACTTCATGTGGAATTAGCATGAGCCAAGGCTCATTGCACATGGAGCATGAGTAAACAATCATTGCACATGAAGAATGAGAAAAACCTTGTTGAACATGAATTAGAATGAGTAAAAACCCATTTAAAATTATGTATCATGATACTATACTTTACCCAATTCATTGGAACGCTATTAGGGCATACCCTTCTTAAACATTTCATTTCATGCATAAGTGTGCCACATGGAACATATAACATGGATTCATAAAACGTCATAATTTATTCCACGATAAAATAATGTGATATCAATACATGAAACTTTATAATCAATAAGTAAGTGTGCATAAATTTTAATACCCATGATAGAGAAATGGTCATGGTATTCACTACACAATGCCACTGGCTTGGAAAATCGATGCAATTTCGGCAGCATAATGACGCGACATAAGAATTCATAAAAATGGTTGATGAGAGAGAAAGGGGTGTCTCATCATATATACATGAAATGGAAATTAAGGGGGTAATATAGATACATGTCCCAACAATTGTAATGGAATTTAGATTCATGATATAAAATAATTTCTTGAATGTAAGTGAGGAGAGATAAAGTTTTTCAGAATTTCGGCATAGTAACGGGTGTACATGGGAGAAATTTATTGAGAGAGGAAGGGGTCTCACATTATTCAAAAATAAAGAGGGTAGTATGGGTGTGGTGAGAAACCGTACCCCAACATTTATAATTGAAATTAAAATGTCATAACAACTTAAAGAATATTGGACAAAAATCGGAAAGGAAGAAAAAACTCTTACTTGGATGTGTGCTTCCAAAGGCATGAGAGAGGCTTGAGAGAGGCTTATTGGGTGCTTGGAAAACCCTGGAAGGATTTCAAAGAAAGGAGGGAAGATGATGGACAAAATAAAAAGGATTTTAGTGAGGAGGAAGTGGTAGCATGGGTGGGTTTATATAGGAAAGGTGAGGGAATTCTTTATTATTTAGGTTTGGGACACCTCACATTAAACAATTCCAAACCACAAACCAGCACATGGTTTTTGCCTATGGTTTTTGGAAAAGCGAAGTGGAAAAAATATTTTATAAGGCCAAAGTATGAAATTCTTAAAATAAAGGGGTTGCTTATGTCGAGGTGAGTCACACTCCCAAGGAAAAAAATGTGAAAATATAAAATGTTTAACAAGTCTTGAAGGGTCCACTAAAGCTTTGTAAAATAAATCAAACAAACCCAAAATCACATTATGTTAATGTTAAAACATATATTGGCCGAACATAAAGTTTATAGTATTTTATTACATCGCTATTGGGTTATTATGATGTCATAAAACACATTATATATTTAAACGGTATTTAATTTTTACCCAAAATTTGACTGTCTCGGAAAATTATGAAAAATTCAGCGTTTTATAAATTCGACAACCTGATTCTAGAAATAATATTAATTTTATCTAAATAATTTTCTAAATATGTTAATTTTTACTTTTAAAATAAAAACCGACATTGATAGAAAATTCATGGGTTTGGACAAAAATGGCTTTCAATCCTTAATAAAAATTAAAATTGCATTAATAAAATTATATGATAATTTATATATAATAAAAAATAATTTAATAATAATAATAATGTTTTTTTAAAGTATAATTTAATTCAAAAATCCATTAATTCATCAAAATAGATTTCTTAGTTGAACATTAACTAAAAGTAATATTTTTGCATTAAAAATTATTTACAGCGTAACAATAATAAAATGAAAGTATATTCATTATTATATACAAAAATAATGTACAAAACCATAGTTTTAAGGTCTGGTTAAATAACTCCTTAAAATACCCGCATACGACCGAAGGGTGAGGTGTGCGATGGTGACAGACTCTGGGGGTGGCTCGGATAACATCACTCAGGTGGTAATCTCTATCAACTTCCACCTTTCTCAAAGGCAGTCCTGCTCAAGCTTAAAACATTCAAGCTTGGATTGGTCTTGGTCAGGAGTGAAGCTCAAGGACCGAACCTCCTTTTTGAGCTCTTAAAAATGGGCTTCGTATGGGGCATGTCTACTGGATGAGGCTATTGCTTCCTTTGTTTGAGTAAATTGGATTTGTTAAAGCCCTATATTTATACTAATCATGTGATCACTATTCAATGACTATATTTGAAAGAGTCACAATTCTTAACATAAAACCAAAGAATTTTTCATTTTATATAAATATTTTACATAAAGAGACATTTAATTAGATCAAGAGGGATTTTTATTAATGAAATTTTGGGTCGTTACACCACTAATGTGGTAGAATAAGTGAAGGTTCAGATAAACACTCATCCTATAATGTAGTGTTACAACTGATTGAAACATGGTAATTATGAAAACCATTTCCCTAAGCTAAGGGTTGTCGGATGAAATCAATAACAATAACATCCAAGGTAGTAGGTAAGGGAATATTCTATCATGATAGTGGAAGTGGAGCTGAAAACTATTATTGTGATAGATATTCAAGATATTCATTAAAGAATAGAACCTGTACTATTTGTTTCTGGGTCTATTAATTCTTCCATATCTTTCAGTTTTAGTTGAACTATTCAAACATCACCTCAAAATATAGAGGTTGAGTTATCTGTGATAATATAAATTGGGGAAATTGTTAAATCCAATGTTTATAACTCCTCATTAGAAAATGTTTGTGGACTGAACATCCCATTAAATCTTATCATACAAGCTTTGGTAGAAGTTGATGCTATTTTTGGCATGGAATGGATATATTTATATGGATCCAATATCAACTATTCGGAAAGGGAGAACTCTATTCACATCTTGATGCATTCTGCAATTATATACAATTGTAGGGAGGAGGATGAATCTCCTTCAAAATAATTGTCTCATGTGTAGATATTACTACCTCATGAGCAAGAATATCATGCTAAAATGATTGAGAAAACTTAGAGAATCAGGCTCGAAGACATACCCAATGTGAGGGACTGCACTAATGTGTTCCTTGAATAGTTTCATGGAATTCTTCTTGATCGAGAGTTTGAGTTCTCAATTGAACTTATTCTTGGATCTCTGATAATATCAAAAACACATTATAGAATGGAAACCCTGGAGCTGGAAGAATTAAAGAATCATTTATAGGAGAATCTAAAAAAGGTTTTTATATTCTTGAGTTCTTCACCTGGGGGTGAACGAGTCCCCTTTGTCAATAATAAGGATTGATCAATGCACCACTTCATTGATTATCATGAGCTCAATAAAATCACAATAAAAAACAAGTATCCCATCCCACAGATAGATGACTTGTTTGATCAGCTACAAGGGGAAAATTATTTTTATATAGCGGACCGTTGATTGAAATATCACCAATTAAAGGGAAGGAATGAAGATATTCCCAAGACTTCATTTTTAATGGGTATGGACACTATGACTTCATAGTGATGCCCTTTGGACTCACTGAGGCTCCAAAAAGTTTAATGGGTTTAATGAATAGAGTATTTAAATATTTCCTTGACAAATTTGTGGTAGTATTTATTGATAATACTCTAATATACTCCAAGAGTAAGGAGGAGCATGGGGAGAATTTGAATACCAAATTGAAGACATTTAGAACAGAGAATATTTATTAAAATTATATTAAATGTGAGTTATTGATGATGAAATTATCATTCTGGGGGCATGTTATCTCGATAAATTGAATTTATGTGGACCCTTCCATGAAAAAGGAAATTGAAGATTGGTCCAAACCAAAATATATAATTGAGATCCATACTTTCCTTAGTATAATAGGGTATTACCAATGGTTTGTTAAAAACTTTTCATGATTGTCCAAAACACTAACCAAGATGAATCGAAAGGGTGTGATTTTTTTCTAGACCAGTGAATGTGGAGATAGGTTCCAAGAGTTTAAGAAGAAGCTTTTCACCGTAGTAGTACTCAAACATCCAATAAGTTGAAACTCTCTTTGGTCTATAGTGATGCTTCAAAGAAGGTATTATTTTGATTACTGATGAATAATGATAATTTGATATCCTATGCCCTATGGAATTTGAAAATTCATGAGTAAGACTATGCCACACATGATCTTGAGTTGGAAACTGTGATCTTTGCATTGAAAATATTATGGCATTATCTATTAAGGTAAAAGTGTGAGATGTATACTTATCAAAATAGTATCATATATATATATATATATATAAGGACCACAATATATTCCAGGAATGATGGTTAGAGCTCATCAAGGATTATGACAGCTCAATCCACTCCCATACTGGTAAGGTAAATAAGGTTGTAGATGCACTAAGTATAATGTATCATGAATAATTATCAATAATAATAATTTATAAGGATTCAATGTGATTATATTTTCAAAGGATGGAAATGGGAACCAATAAGGAAGGAAAATCATCATTACATTCTCAAATGATTTCTTAACCATCCCTTGTGGATGAAAAAAATGATTCTGAAAGGAATGATGTGGAAATACAGAATAAAGAGGAAACTATATGAAAAAGGAAATAATTAATTTTTAATATTAATGAGGAAGGAGTTTTACGATTTGGGTCATGATTATGTGTACCATCCGATTCGGAGATAAAGTAGGATATTCCGAATGAAACACATAGCTCATCCTTCTCTATCCACCCAGGGAGCACAATGATGTATCGAGATCTCTGAGAGAACCACTAATGGGAAAATATGAAGAAAGATATTGTTGAACATACAACAAAGTGTATGGGATGTCTGGAAGTGAATTTTGAAAGAAAACATTATAAGGGGAGGATGCAACCACTACCCATACCAACATGGAAGTTGGAGAACATTCCCTAGACTTTGTCACTCAAATTTCCAACAATTCTAGATGAATCAATGCTCTATGGATTGTAGTGGATCATATTACAAAGATATTTCACTTTATCAAAATTCAATAGGAATTATCACTATATAAACTTTTATGAATATATATCAGATAATTGGTAAGGATGCATGGAGTACAACTATTGATTGTATCAAATCAAGATTTGAGTTTCACATCAATGTTCTCAAAAAGGCTCATACATGCTCTAAGAACACCGTTGAACTTATGTACATCCTATCATACTGCAACTGATGGAAAATATGACTTGGAAATTCAGACACAGGATGACATGTTGAGATCATGTTCTATGGGTTTCAAATGAGTATGGGACCAACATCTTCCACTAGGCGAATTATCCTATAATAACAGTTTCAACTCATGAATCCAAATGGATCAATACAAATCCCTTTATGGGAAAATATGTAGAACACTAGAATTCTATGATGAGTTTATCAAATATATGATCCTAGGAATTGAAATGGTTAATGAAATGATAGAATGTGTGAAAAACATTCAATAACACATCAAGCAATCCCATAGTCAACTAAAGCATTATGAAGACAATCATCGATGAGACATTGAGTTTAAAGTTGGAGACATGGTATTCCTCCACATATCTTTATGTAAGAGGATAATGATATTTGGGAAGAAAGGAAAGTTATGACCTAGGTTAATTAGCACCTTCAAGATCCTTGGATCATGTAAGAGTTGTGGCCTATTAACCATAACATCCACTTATAATGTCCCAAGTACACAATGTTTTCCATGTATACCTCTTGAAGAAGTACATACTGGATCCTTCACATGTACTGAATTTAGAATAGGTAGAGTTGGAAAATGATCTCTCATATGGGGAGAATCCAGTGAAGATCTTGAATCATAGAGATAATGTTCTACACAACAAGACGGATCACCTATTCAAAGCAATTTAGAGGATTCCTAAGTACGAAGAAAGAACATGGGAACCTTTGGAAGTGACGAATGAGAAGTTCCCACAAATGTATTAAAATTAGTATATACAATAAATTTTGAGGTTGATATTTTATAATGAAAAATAATGTAATCAGGTAAAATTTTATCAATGAAAATTCCCTTCTAATAATTATTTTATATTGAATAAATAAAATTCAATCACAAAAATTAAACAATATAAACTTTATAGATGAAGAATAGATGAAATAAGAAGTATTTATAGAAGTTAAGGAACCTATACTGATGAAATAGTAACATGACCGTAGGAATAGTAATATGACTCTTAAGAATAGTAAACAATCCATATGAATAGTCTCATCACATATGAAAGTATAAATAAAATTTAGTCATCTTAAAAATAAATGTATTATATAATTATATCATAGTATAAGTAATTAAATGTTTTAAAAATTATTAATTTAGTGTTGGTATTTTTATAAGTCATAAATATTTAATTACAATTTAATGAATACTTTAATAATCTAAAAGAAAATTTATTTTCACAAAATGTATTCATATATTCATATATTTTGTTCTTATGATTCATAGATAATTTTAGGAGTTGTTATTGAATTTTTCTAAGTGTTATAAATTTATTTATAATATTAAAATGTGTATTTTTAATTAACTAATCATTTTGGTGAAAAATTAAAATTTTCACCTATAAAAATTTATTTTTAATAAAAATGGGTTCATTTTTGAATTCTACGTGTTGAAAAAAATAATAGGGTTAGTTTTTTATATTTTTCTAAAATACTAGATTATTTGGTGAGTAGTGAAATATCATAATTTTCGGTATAAGTAAATAAATGATTTTTTGAGTCACAATTGAGTCATAGATGATATAAGTTACCATTGATTCAAACTCACATTCCCTAATTATTGTTTTTAATTACAATAATCATCACTATTTCTTGTCTTTAGAAAAATAGTAAACTATTGGATAAAATAATGAGAAAACCCCCTCTCCTCCAATATAAATACCACCCTCACCAGCTCTTCTCATCAAACCAATAAACATTTGAACCTTATAAAAATTCATCTCAAATATCCTCCCACACCTGTCCTTCACATCCAGAGGCTCTTGGTATCATCCGAAGAGCAAAACCACTTCCTTAAGGAGGCGATCAACGGTAAGATGTTCGAGAGGAAAATTCCTATTTTTTCATTTATTTTTATTTCATGTTAATTATTTTATTAAAGAATCTTCACATCCACTAATTAAAATGGATCAATATCTAAGTTAAAATAAATATAATTTGATTTATAATTTTTATTTAATAATTAATCATCAATTATTCCCCCTCCTTTTGTTTAAAAAATTCAAACATTGTCCAAGAAGTGTTAATTTATCACATTCAAGAACGAAGGGTTTTCAATTTCAACTACCATATCAAGGTTGGTAATGAAACCATTTTATGGTTTAAAAAGATTTTAATATATATATATATATAATATCTAATGTAATTTTATGTAACCCATATATTTACATGATATGATGTAATAGAACAATACATGTTTCTTATGATTGAAAAACATCTAAATTTAATCCAAACGATTATCATTAACATGTTATCCAATGAATCATCCTCATATATAGAATAAAATAATTTATAAGACCAATTACACTTATGGTTATTAATTTTTAATATTTATTTTCTATTCTGTGTTATTATACCCATTCTAGATGAACTTATATACTCATATAGAGGCAAACTTATCATGAAAACCAAGAAAACGAATACTCCCAAATGAGTAAATTTAACTCTATAACTCATCAAAAAGCCCATAAATGATCTTAATAAAACTATAGTGGATAAAATTAAAGTATTAAAGGTTTATTATTAGTATATTAATTAATTTAATTTTATTATTCATGAAATAAATCTCGAGTGAATAACTTTTTCGAACAAAAGGCATCAGATCCTTTTGGAACCTCCAAATTTCCTTCAAGATAAACTTTCTATCTATTTTCCCAATGATTCATTTCTTTATGTTTATATATCTATTTTAACATAAATTTATATATATTCCAATATCATGTTTCCATATCATATCATCCTTACTTGATGGTGTAATGCATGTTTTAATAAGGTTCCATTCTCAAATCTTCTAGAAAAGAAAACCAGATTCAAGGGAACTTCCAGATTTTTTTCCCTTTTCCTTGTGAACCCCATTATCTCTCTTTATCCACCATTTTATTTAAATTACTCATTTTATTATAAAAATATATCATGGTTAATTTCAGGTTTTATAAAGACAATTATTCCTTTTCTATTTTAAATAATCTCTAATATTTTTCTTAAACCTCACAAAAATGGTTTATTTCTAAATATTATCTAACACTATTTTTACATGTATTAACCTAAGTTTGAAATCACATATCATTACCTATATAACAAATAAATTTCCTGAAAATAAATATTGAATGTAAGAAATGGTGATTCCCAAAAAAAATTTATAATCTAGTCATTAAACACAACTTTTCGTCTACTATGTTTTGAATTTCGAAAAACGGTCATCTAGAGTTGTGATCAGTAAGTCATTTAGAGTCTGATAAAACCCACTTGATATTTGGAGAATAATAACATACCCTTATGAATAGTAATAGTACCCTTATTAATTTTAAATAATAATAATATTCTATTTTCTTAAGGTAATAAGATAATGAGATCTTAATTAATTTTTCAATGTGATATAAAACTAATTTTACCATTAAAATTGTTATTTTTATGATTAACTATGATTTTATTTAAAAAAAATAAATTAATAATATTTAGAATTTTTTTTCAAAACTGAAGTTCGTTTTTAAATTTTAGACGTCAAAAAATGGTTAGGGTGAATTTTTGGGGATTTCTGAAATTCATTATTTTTTTATGAATAGTGGAATACGGTAAATTACTGTATATAAAAATTATCAGGTAAATACACTATTTATAGAATAATAAGTAATTTGAGGCCACATGGTTCGAATTCACATGCACTTATTACTATTATGGGTCACATGAAAATACACTATTAGATTTATTAAGAGAAATAATAAAATAATGATTAAAATATTCAAAATTTTCTCATCTCCTCCACTATAAAACCCCCCTCACTCCCTCATAACATCACTCCACTAATCCTTGAATCTCCTAAAGGTTATTCACAATTAACCTTCCCTAGTTACTCCCCATGTCCATGAAGCTCTTGTTCTTTCCAAAATACCAAAACCCCTTCCCTTAAGGAGGTTCTCAAAGAGGTTATTACAAAATGTAAATCATCTTTCATTTCCATTTTGTTTCATTTCAATTTATCTTATTTTATTACTCTATCATAACAAACTCTATCAAAATGACCATGATTACTATAGTATCATATATATACTAGAATTATATCATGTGAATGGAATAACCATCATCAATACTCTTACTCTCTCTCTTTTATTTTATAAACAAAATCATTGTCCGTGAGGTTCCAATTTACAACCTTCGTGGATGACGAAGTTTTGTTCTTCAGTTTCTCCTTTATTACTGGTCATGAAACCATTTCTATGGTTTAACCAGATTATAATATTTGTATTATAACCTATTTAATATTCAGTAACTAGTATATGTACATAATATTAATTCATATGACCAAACTATTTCATAATAATCAAAATACAACTTAAATAATCTTTGTCACTGTCATTAACATTTCATATAACGATTCATCCTCATGCCCTATAAAAAAATATATAAATTACTATTATACATTTTTATGTCATAAATAATATTTAATTTCAATTCTAGGGATTTACATTCATTCCTCTTGAACTCCATTACATAAAAACTTGTGCACCAATTATGAAAATCAAGAAAACGAACAATTTGAAATGATAAAATTCAATCTTATAACTAATGAATAAGGAAATCATGAACATAATAAAATTATGATAAACTAAATAAATTTATAATAGGTTCTCAATTAATTTATTAATAATTGTAATATTATATTCTAGGACCATAAGTTCAAGAGGGAGAAACAATCAGACTTAAGGTAAGGGTTTTTTTCACCTAAACATCCATTTTCATTCAAGTTGATTTAATTGTCTAATTACCTCAATTAAACTCTTGTGTATTATTATGTAATAATAATAAATTATGCATTAGTGTTATATATATGTTAACTAAAAAGAATCTTTCCTTATTTTATAAATACTTACGTGTTTCAAAAGGAACTTTCAAAACTGTTTTTGAAATACAAGCCCGATTCAAGGGAATTTCTAAAATTATTACCTATTTTCAAGGGAACTCTATAATATGTATTTGGAAAACATTTCATTTATAAAATCAATAATTTTATTATGAAAATTCTATCTTACTTCACTTTGGGTTTATACAGATATTTTTCCAAAATAACTCTTCTTTTCAAAGTAAAAGATTATTTATCTCAATAATTACTGGAAGATTTTATAAGAGTATATTCATATATTTGAACAATCTTGTTTATTATTATGTATTATTGGAATTAATATTTTATGGTATAATCTACCATATTTAATTTAATATTTTTTGATTATTTTTTATGGATGTTCTATTTTAAAAACATTCACCCATTAACTCTAAATTGTTAGTGTTTATGCTTAATGTTCAGGGAAAGATATTTACATTTAAAATATTAGTTTCAATATGAATGTATATGTAGTTTTTGTTTATCCATTTTAATAAGAGGAATTAATTGGACATAGTAAGTGTTAGTTGGGGCCCTCTACAGCTCCTTGGTGCATCAGTTGGTCTCATGAAACAAAATATGGTCTTGGCACAAGGCCTTGACTAAATGAATATTTATGGTCTTGGCACGAGGCCTTGATGGTATGGTAATGATTATCCACATTATTAATTCCCTAATTATAAAAATAGTATTGATGGTTCATGTGTTTATTCTATTATTAGAATACCCATGATTTTGTTTTATTATGGGAATTATTTACTCAGCTCATATTCCTATCATAATGTTTTCAAGTTTATTATTTGTAAATGCAGGTGTTTTAAATTATTAATCATGAAAAATATTTATGTTATCTTCCACTATATTGATTATTCTTACTGAGAATTTGATCTCAGCCCTTTCTTATGTTTCATTTTCTCAGAACATAAATAATTTTATTATGAATGAAAGGCTGAAATAACCTAGGAGTTATGGATGTTTTCAAATTATTTTCTATGTCGTATTTCTTTTCAAGTTGTAATGTTGAACTTATGTATGTATCTTGTTTCCAATGATACTAAAATACTCTGTCCTTTGGGATGTATATTATTTTTTTAAATGAAAATGTAATCAAATAAGGAACCAGCTCTGGGCAACTAGGGTTGGGTCCTTAGAGTTGGTACCATAGGAAGTTTAGTCGAAAACATGGAAACTCCATTTATAAAATGTAGATTAGGGGAAAAATACCTAAGATAGTTGTTGAGGATATGAAAACAAGGACATCCTGGTATTTTGATAAGGAATAGATTATGTGGATATTTCAAGTAAACACTTACCTGTCTGGATACTACAAGTGGAAATGGTTCTGGCACAGATGTACCTAAGAGTGAAAACTCTGACAAGGAGTTTCGGGCCTGACCCAGGGTATCCTGGTACATGACGACGGGCCTTACTACGCACCTCAGTTGACACTTCCAGGGGATATGCTTAGGATAATTAATATTTTCTTTACAATCCATTATGTAGGATTTAAATGTAATTGTTTCCTTATAGAAACCATTTTTATGATCAAGAAATTAGTTATGTATAGAATTTCAATTTTTCCTAGGTACTTTTCTACATTGATATTATACATTATGATTCATACCCTAATATATTGTATACCATTATTTTTAAATGAAACCTAGTTATAGGAATGGAAACCAATTGAATGCATGTGTCCTATGTAGGTATTTACCTCCGATGCAAGATAATGATGTTGGATCTAGTACTATGACTGGTGCTGAGAAACTTATATCTATACTGGGAGAACCAACTTAGGTTATGAACAATAACCTTACCAATATGAATCATCTGGATCCTCCACATGGGGGAGTTTTGTTAGATTTCTTTATGCGACAACAGCCTCCATCATTCAATGGGACTACAAACCCATTTTTAGATGAACAATGGATAAGTTACCTATAGAATATTTTTCTCGCTTTGGGATGTAACAAAAGAGAGAAGGTCATCGTGGCATTTTATCGTATATTGGGAGATGCAGATCAGTAGTGGTCATTAATAAAAAACCAATAGAAGTAGGAATATATATAACATATAAAATGGAGGGAATTTAAAGAAATATTCCTAGAGAAAAACATTCCTTGTGAACAACAAGCAGATATGGAATGTAAATTCTTAAATTTGATGTAAAAGGAGGATGAAAATGTTTCCAATTATGAAGCCAACTTTACAAGGATAACAAGGCATGTTGTGGACTACACAAATAATCCAAGGAGAAAATTTAATTGATTATTTTATGGTTTAAAACCATTCCTCCAAAGGTATCTAGTCTCCCAAAGTTTCTCATCATACAATGTTACAATCTCTGGTGCTATCAAGTCAAATAAATAATTTCCTAAGTCTTATGAATTTAAATGAAAATAAGAGAATAAGAGGGCTACTAAAAACTATGGAAAAGTAAATAAGGAAATGGGGAAGAAGGGAAGAGTTTAATTTCCATCATGTAGTAATTGTGCGAAGAAATGCAAAAGATCTTGCTTGAAGGGAATGAGAGTCTGTTATAAGTGCAGAGAAAAATGCCACCTATGTTGTGATTGTAAGGGGAAGAAATAATCTACCAATATTCAATGCTAAAATTTTAGGGAGATGGGAAATTATTCACATGAATTTCCTAAGCATCAGGGAAACGTTCACCAAAGAATGCCAAGGGTGCAAGGCCAAGCTTATGTGTTCACAACTATGGAGTTAGAAGTTCCTAACAAAGTGGTGGTAGGTATGTTAACCATTTCATAAAACAAATACAATAATTTATTTTATTTTGTATTGTCACATTCTTTCATATGTTCTTAGTTTTCCAAGAATATAAGATATTTCCAATTTTATTTAATAATGGAGTTTTTAGTCAAAACTCTTAAGGTAAGTATCGTTATGACAAAGTTGTGTCAGGAAGTCCCTATTATGGAATATAAATGTTGTTTATCTGATGATTTTATTATCATACCCATGATTTACATTGATATAATGCTTTTTATGGATTGGATTTTTAACCATGATGAAATAATTTATTTCAAGATGAAAGAGGTTATAATTTTTTAGGATGATGTGGAATCACTTATCTTTAGGGCAGAAACATCACCAGTTGATTCTCATTTAGATCCACCCTAGTGGCTATACTAAATTAAATTATTGGGGAGAAAGTGAATGAAATAACTATGAGTGAGGAGAAGAATTATCAAATAGAGGATTTAGTTGTTGTGCAAGAATATGTTGATGTATTTTTATATGATTTACCTAGACATCCTCTAGAGTGAGAAATTGTGTTTTCCATTGATTTAATTCCAGGTTCAAGGCCCATACAGAGACCCATTATAGCATAGCCACTATGGAGTTATTGGAACTGAATACACAACTGGAGGAATTGAGTGATAAGGGATTTATTCACCCTATCATTTCTCCATGGGGAGCCCCTTTAATTTTTGTCAAGAAAAAAGATGGATTTATGAGATTTTTTATTGACTACATGGAGATCAATGCTATAAAAATAACGAATAAGTATCCCCTACATCACATTGATTATTTATTTAATCAACTTCATGGAGCCTAATATTTTTTGAAGATTTATCTTCGAACTGGATATCATCAGTTTCTTGCGAGGAATGAAGAAATTCAAAAAATAAAATTTTGAACCAGGTATGAGGATTATGAGTTTATGGTAATGACTTTTGGAAAAACTATTGCACCCTTTATTTTCATGGATCTAATGAATAGATTTTTCAAGGAATATCTTGATGACTTTGTGGTGGTGTTTATTGATTATATCTTGGTATACTCTAAATGCTATGAAGATCATGAAAATCGCTTGCACATTATTCTGAAGACTCTTAAAAGAAATGAATTATATGGGAATTTCAGCAAGTGTAAATTTTGGCTTCAATCAGTTTTCTTTATAGGACACATTTTCTCTAAATATTGAATATCTATTGATCCTACAAAGACAAATACTATGAAAAAATGACCTACTCCAATGAACATAACAGAGGTACGTAGTTTTATTGGTTTAGTGGGTTAGTATCAGCATTTCATTTAGAACTTCTCCCGTTTATCCAACCAAATGACCAAGCATACATGTAAAATGGTTAAGTTCGTATGGAAAAAATAATGTGAGGACTTTTTAGAATAATTGAAGAGGAGGTTAGTGAATGCTCTGATCCTAACCCTACCATTAGGGAAGGATGGGTTCGATGCATCAAAGAAAGGACTTGGTTGTTTCTTTATGCATAATGATCTAGTTATTGACTATGCATCAAGGAAGTTTAAAATTCATAAACAAAACAATCCCACTCAGGATCTTGAGTTAGAAGTGGTAATATTTGCTCTGAAGATATGGACACATTATCTCTATGATGAAAAATGTGAGATATATACAGATCCTAAAAGCCTAATGTATATCTTATCACATAAAGAACTCAACATGAGGTAATGATGATGTCTCGAATAACTCAAGGATTATGATTATACTATACACTTCCACCAAATGAAGGAAAACAAACTAGCTAATTCATTGAGAAGGATGGATCATGCATTTCTCCATAAAATGAGGATTGATAAGGATAATTTGTACCTGTAACTAGTGAGGATGGATATGGGAATTATCAAAGAAGGTGAAAAATCAATAATTTTTCATTTAGTTGTATAACTATATCTATTAGAAAGGATTAAAAGATCCATGCCTGATGATGAGAACCTACAAAAGAAAATTAATGATGTGAAAGATGGGAAGACGAATGACTTTGTGTGTGAAGATGGTGTTCAAAAATTTGGGAAGAGGATTTTTGTTTTAGATGTACATGAGCTAGAAAGGGATTTATTGGATGATGCTCACAGTTCAAATTTCTTTATACATCATGGAATAACTAAGATGTATAGATATTAGAAGGAACATTTCTAGTGGGATAACATAAAGAGGGAAATTATGGATTATGAATCAAGATGTCTAGTTTGTCAATAAGTAAAGGACGAACGATAACATCCCAAGGGAGCCATTCCACATATACATATTCCTACATGTAAATGCAATCAAATAACCATGGATTTTGACACTAGATTACCCAAAACTCCAGGAAATAATGATGAAATATGGGTAATTGGGGATCGGCTTATGAAATATTCACATTTCCTCGCTATACATGAGAAGTTTCCAATAGAGCCTTAGTAAGACTCTATATTAATGATGTTGTGAGAATTCAGGGAGCACCACTATCAATTGTGTCTAATAATAACCCATGATTTATGCCAAAATTATTGAAAAGTATTCAAAAATATTTGGATACCAAAATTCTATTGAGTACTTATTACCTAAACAAAATTATGGAAAATTAAAGAGGACAATCCAAACTTTAGAGGACATGTTGAGATCATGTTCACTTGACTTCCAAGGTATGTGGGATCAATACTTATTTTTATTAGAGTTTTCCTACAATAATAGCTTCTATTAAATTATTCAAAATGGTGACATATGAAGCATTGTATGGAAAGAGATGTCATACACCAACTTGTATGGATGAAGTTAGAGAAAGGAGGATTGTGTGTCCAGAGCTTGTGGAGGGAACAACAGAAAAGGTAAAGACAATTCGAGGTCATATTAAAGTAACTCAAAGAAGACAAAAGATCTATGCTGGTAATCGAATGAAGGATCTAGAATATCATGTTGGAGATTACATTTTCTTGAATGTATCTCCATGGAAGGGTGTTATAATATTTGGGATAAAATGGAAACTGAGCCCTAGGTACATTGGACCTTTTGAAATTCTGGAGATAATTGGAGTTGTTTCATATCATTTGGATATATGCCTCCAAGCCTGTTCATGGTAAAAAAATGTGTTCCGTGTCTCTTTGTTGAGAAAGTATATGCCAGACCCAATGCATGTTCTCCTTATAAAGGTATAAAATTAGAACCCGACCTATCTTACTATGAAGAGCCTATCAGGATTTTGAACACTAAATAACAAGTGTTGAGGAATTTAACGACTCGTCTTGTAAATATACTTTGGAAGAATCATAAAATCAAAGAGGTGAAACAGGAACCTGAGGATCCTATGATGAAGACCTACCCAAATCTTTTTTTGAGGTAATGTTATGTGAATTTTGAGGACAAAATTTTTGTAAGGAGGGGATAATGTAACACTTCAAAGTCTTGAAAATAAATATTCAATGCAAAAAACACGGATTCCCTACAAAACACCAAATTTTAAAATCTATTTGTTAAACAAAACGTTTCCTCTATAATGTTTTGAATTTCAAAAAACAATCATCTAGAGTTGTAATTAGTTAGTCATTTGGAGTCTGATAGAACCAACTTGATTTTTAGTGAATAGTAACATACCCTTTTGAATAGTAATATAAATAGTAATATGACTTTTTTGAATATTAAATAATAATATTTCTTTATTTTCATAAGGTAATATGATAATGAAATCTTAATTAATTTTTCAATGATATACAAAACTAATTTAACCTTTAAAATGGTTATTTTTTAAATTATTTATGATTACATTTCAAAAATAAATCAATAAAATTTTTGAATAATGGAGTTAATTTTTGATTTCTGCACATCGAAAATAGTTTTGGCTGAATATTTGGTATTTTTTAGAAATTTTTGAAATTTTGATGAATAGTGAAATACGATAAAATACTGTATATAAAAATTATTAGTTAAATACACTATTTATGACATCATAAGTGATGTAAGGCCACATGGTTCGAACTCACATGAATGTTTTACTATTATGGGTCACATGAAACCACACTATTGGTTTTCTTAAGGTAAATAATAAAATAATGAATAAAATATTCAAAATTTACTCCACTCCTACACAATTAACCCCCCATCACTCCCTCTTCTCTTCACTCCTATAAGCCATGAATATCCTCAATGTTCTGCCAAATTACCCTTCCCTAGTCACTACCCATGTACAAAAATCTCTTAGCCTTTCCAAAAGAAAAAAACCCCTTCTTTTAAGGAGGTTCTCAAGGAGGTAATTACAAAAGAAAAATCATCTTCCTTGTTCATTTAGTTTCATTTCAATTTATATTATTTTCATAGTCTCTCCTAACTTCCTCTCTCCAAATGACCATGATTACTCCAATATAATATATATACAGTAATTATATCTTCTTAATTGAGGATCCATCATTAATTCTCTTACTCTCTCTCTCTCTCCCTTTTATTTTAGAAATGAAGTCATCGTCTGTGAGGTTCCAATTTACAACCATCGTGGACGACGAAGTTTCATTCTTCAATTTCTACTTAATTAACTATCATGAAACCATTTTTATGGTTAGACCATACTATATTATTTTTATTATAACCTATTTAATATCCAGGTACCAGTATATGTACATAATATTAAATCATATAACCAAACTAGTTCCTAATAATCAAAATATCGCTTAAATAATCTATGTTATTGTCCATAATATTTCATCTAATGTTTCATCCTCATGACATGTAACAAAATTATATAAATGAAGATTAAATATTCCTAATGATATGTAATTTCAATTTTTGAGATTTACATACATTCCTCAGGAACTTCATTACATAAAAACAATTGAACTGATTATGAAAATCAAGAAAACGAATTCTCCGGAACGACAAAATTAAATCCTATAACTAATCAAAAAGAATATAATGAACATAATATAATTATGATAAACTTAATAAATGTATAATATGTTCTTAATTAAGTTATTAATAATTCTAATTTTATATTCTAGGTCTTTCATTTCAAGAGGGGAACACATTTAGACTTATGGTAAGGGTTTTTTTCACCCGAACCTCCATTTTCATTCGGCTTACTTTTATTGTCAAATTACCTCAATGAAACTCTTTTTTATTATTATTTAATCCTCATAATTTTTTTTGAGTTATATATATATTTTCACCAACTATAATCCTTCCTTATTTTAAGGATAGTTACCAGTTTTAAAAAGAACATTCAAAATTGTTTTCGAAATACAAGCCAAATTCAATGGAGTTTATGAAATTCTTAACAATTTTCAAGGGAACTTTATAATCTGTTATTGGATACCATTATCTTTATAAAATCACTAATTTTATTATGAAAATATTATCTTACTTCACATGGGTTTTATACAAATATTTTTCAAAAATAACTCTTCATTTCAACGTAAAAGAGTATTTATCTCAAGAATTTCGCGAAGATTTTATAAGAGTATATTCATATATTTCAACAATATTATTGATTCTTATGTATTATTGGGATTAATATTTCATTGAATAATTGAATATATTTAATTTAAGTGTTTATGATTAATGTTTTATGGATATACTATCTGAAAACCATTCACTAATTTACTCTGAATAGTTATTGTTTATGCTTAATGTTCGAGGATATTTATTTGAATTTCATATTTTAGTTTCAATATGATTGTATGTGTTTTTTCTGTTTATCCTCATTCATATGATGAATTCATTGAACATATTATTTTTTGGTTGGGGCCATCTACAACCCCTTTGTGCATTGGTAGGTCTCATGAGACAAAATATGTTCTTGGCACATGGCCTTGACACAATGATTATTTATGGTCATGGAACGAGGCCATGAAAGTATGGTTATGATGTATTGTATTACGAATTCCCTCATTATGAAAATAGTATTTATGGTTCATGTGTTTATTCAACCAGTAGAATACCCATGATTATGTCTTATTATGGAATTATTTACTCAACTCATATTCCTACAATAAAGTGTTCAAGTTTATTATTCGTAAAGGCATGTCTTTTCAATTA
Organism: Viscum album; assembly: GCA_963277665.1. Classification (NCBI taxonomy): domain Eukaryota; kingdom Viridiplantae; phylum Streptophyta; class Magnoliopsida; order Santalales; family Viscaceae; genus Viscum; species Viscum album. The sequence continues at coordinate 17,030,926 of OY728155.1, read as the reverse complement.
TTCACCATGCCTAATATTTATGTTATCTTCTTCTATATTTCTTACTCTTACTGAGCTTTTGCGATCATCACTTTCTTATGTTTTATTTTCTTAGGACATGAAGAATATTATTATAAATGACATGCTGAAATAACCTAGGAGTTATGGATGTTTTTAAAGGCGTTTCTATGTTGTATTTTTTTTTCAAGTTGTAATGTTGAACTTATGTATTTATCTTGTTTCCAATAATAATAAACTTCTTAGTCCTTCAGGATGTATATTACTTGTTTATATGCCAATGTAATCAAATAAGGCACTGGCTCTGGGAAACCGGGGTTGGGTCCTTACAATATATGCCTATTTTCTCATGTGAATGTCCATATATGATTTAAATCCTTCCATTCATGGACAAGTTCATAATATTCCCTTATGATATGCCTTTTGACATGATTATAATACACAATTATTTCTATGGGTAACCCTTATATTTGATTTCATATGTATGATTCTATATGTGGAAATCATATCATGAACATGTTATGATGGGTTCTCTAAGATAGCTCTCCAATGCATTGGGTAATTTTTAGCCTCATGAGACATCCTATGAAACAGTCTTAGTGGTTGTCCTTAACTTGTGGTCCATGTGCAACAGTCTGGGTAGTTATCATTGACTAGAGCTCATCCATGTGCAATGAGCCTTGATTCATGATAAATTCATGTTTTATGTTATGGTTAAATCCCTACATTCCATAATTATATGTTACCATGTTATACATGTTATTATTCCATAGGTTAATTAATTTTTCATGACTTTTATCTCATCATGTTACACTTTCTATGACATGTGCTTATTTTATTCCTATAATTATTTATTTATTGGGTTTTTTTATCTAATCACCTTTTTCATGTATTCCCCCAGTTATCCAATTCACTTATAAGATTTTAATGAAAGTTAGGAGCTCGTTATTATGATTAAATAAAATGTGTTCATATTTTGGGATAATGATGTCTAATTATATAACCATTCTCCAAGACACTAGGATTTATGATCCTTTGGATGTAATTTGATGTTTAATTATGCTTAAAATCACGTAATGATATGACAAAAGAATATGGTCTGTATACACCCATAGTCTTTCCACCAATCCAATATTTACAAAACGTTTTATCATATACAGTTCACTTTAGTTGGATCTAGTTTTTCTTAAATATTTATATTTAACTAATATGACGAAGTTTAGATTTTAAGAGATGTTAATAGAAGTGCCTCATATGAAAAAATCCACATCCACTCCTATAAAAACTGATATAGGGGTCTCATAAAACTCCTTGAAAAAAGGAATAATCAATATTCAGTAAATATAATAATTTTTTTGTAAAATGATAGGGAAATAACATTAGTTGATTATAATCATGATTGTAAGGAATTAGTTGTTAAATATTTTGAAGTTTATTCCTCTTGGGAAATAAGCTCTTTTTGTGATCATGGATATATTAAAACGAGCGATGCTATGTATCTTGAGGATAAGGATCAAATGAATAATTTTCTAATTGAAGCAGTGATCTATATCTTTATATTTATAAATGGACTTGAGAATGATAAGTCACAAATAGAAGAATTGGTTGCTATAATAAAAACTACATTGGCCCTGAAGTTCGGTAAATCCAAAACTCTTCCAAGAATAATTAATGTAAAGGATGGATCAGGTACAAATTTCAATGAAATAATATCTTAAACTGATGAGGAATTGAAAATGGTCTTATATGACATATATGTTTCTATGTTTGATGTGACATATGTAGTCAATGCATTGGGGAAGCTACATAATATACCCATGGATATAAAATCATCCCAAATTTATTTTAAATAAAAAGGTTGAAATTTTTGGTTAACTCTTTAGTAGAGAAAATAATTAATATGGAACAAACTCTTTATTTATATAGAGGATGATAAAACAAGCTGACATCAATGGACGATTTAAAGAACACTACCAATCATAAATTTATGGTACTGATAATTCAATTAGGAAATCTGGAAGAAGAATAATTTGGAACCTCTTAATCTCAATAAAAGAAGTGTGTTTCCAATTTTTTTAATTTATCCCAATATCAAATAAGGTCCAAATTGGTGGAAACTAAATCCATAGATCATGTGAATAATCATCCACCTTCGGTTCATTGGAAAAGGTTTCCCACTATACAATTAAATCTCGTTTCACCAAACCTTGACATTTTGGAAGTATAGGAATGAATAAAAATTATATTCAAATATGGAATGATAAATAGTCTTGGATAGTATCCAATATTTTTATGAAATATGTGCGAATTTCCAAGAAAAAAATATTCACCAACAAGAGCCCAAATGTTTTGTATTCTATCCCAAAATAATAAAGCATGAATATTTTGTTTTATTATGACTGAAGTGAAAAGTAAAATAATTATTTAAAGGTGTTAGTTCTGCTGGTAATTTAGGCATATGTCTATTAATTACTTTCATAATCTATCAGTATATATAATTTAGTGACATCCTAAATCACGGGGGGGGGGGGGGGGGGGGTAAAGATGAAATGATGGCAACACATGCTAATATAATTAATATCACACCAATAATAAAAAATCTATCCAAAATTAATAGATTTGAATCATTAAAAAATATATATGATATTTACCAAATTTTTTTCATTTTTATGATTAATTCTTTTCAAAGAAAAATAGGAAACTTAATTGGATTTATGTGAAAAAATAACCAAAAAAGGATAAAAATAAGGTTAATAATGAAATTTTGTTATCCTTGGGTGATTGAAATATGAAATCAGAAAAGATAAATAATCCTATGAAGGCAATGAAGAAAGGAAAACTTTAATATGAATCTATAGGTAAGAACTAATTCTATTATTGTAATAAATTTTACACAATTAAGATAAGAAATATGTCCATGTACCTGAATATAATTTGGGAAAATATGAAAAATAAAATGTAATAAATCGTGAAAATAGATAGTCAGATTGGTATTTTTATTGACAATCTATATTATGTGGTAGACAACCTATCCAAGGAGATAAAAGTAAATAATGAATAAGTATCATATCATAAGTGCAACAAGTCATGCCATAGTTTTTTAAATTATATGACATGGATGCCACAAAGAGAATAACTATGGTAATTAAGTGAAAATAGATATTATGCTCATGTTTTTAAAATATTTTTACAAATAATATTCCCATACAATAATGGATAGCTGAGCATGATCCCAAATATTTTTTAACCATATATCCCAATCTGTTGTATTGAGATTCAAAACTAGATAGAGATGAAATGAAAAAATATCTCAATATTATCAAGTCAATAGGACCACTATAACAAAGATTCAAAGTGATTATAGAACTAAGATCATGCTACCTAAAGGTGAAAATATTTTAAACCTAAATAGGTGGTGATATTGAATAAAAACTGGATTTTCAGAGATTCAAGGAAAAATAAAACTACGCTAAGGAATATTTATTTATCCCGAGTGAAAATAATTGATTAATTTATAGAATATACAACCTCTAATCATATAAATTTAGTGGTTTTTAAATGATGATCTAGGAGTTTGATAAAATCTGTAAAATATTCTATTGAGGGGGGGATTTAAAATAAGAGAATCTTCAAGAGTTTGAGAAATTATCATTGAATCAAAAAATCTAGTCATCTCCCACTAAATAATGAAGTTGAGGTATGCTATTCTCTCTCTAAATTTTATTTTATAGTCTTTACCTATTATTTTTGACAAGGGGAAGAGTTTTTAAATCAAAATAGGGAAGAATTTTAACATGTAATATTTTGATACATTTGTTCACATGACCATATATTCATACACTTTCTTAGAAATCAGAACTTACTACCCCCAAAAAGGATAAATAAAGTGACTGGTATTACATATTAAAAGGTAATAATCCTTGTTTTCTAAAGATTTCACTCTTGTTTCCAACCATGTTTTGGCCTGTATAGACTAAGATTTTATTTTTTTATGGAACAATACTATGAAAAATGTGATTCCATTTTTTAATTTAGATGATGCTAAAACAATATTGATTTCTAATTATCACAAATAACTAGTGAGATGTGATTCAAGTTTAATTCCTTATTACATGTTGTTATTAAATACATTTTCTACCAAGAAATTGGATTTTATATTATATTACCCACTAATGGAAATAGTATTTTATATGAACTAATATGTATAATGCCTTATAAATTTAAACTTGTACCTAGAAATTGCACTCATGAATTTAGAAAAACATGAATGGATCCCTAAATGGAGAATATGTTGTTAAATTATCATAGTGGTATTTTTAAAGGGAGATAAATTTGAAGATATTCCTCTACATGAATATCAATTGGTATTAATTTTAACCTCAAATGGTTTCATCTTTCATCTGTTATCCTATCCAAAGCGGTATCAAATAACTTGTTGGGGGGGGGGGAAATTAGTTTAAGATTGAGGAATTCCTCCCTCATATGAATCATGTCAACGAGGGGGAGAGGAAAGTGAGCCTTATATTTAGAGGGAGAATAATTTCACATAATTTCCATTTACTTTCAGTAAGGGGAGTAAAAATTACATTGACTATTGATGTTTATTTGTAATTGGAATTGACAAAATACATGAAAAGGATATTAAAGTCCCCAAATGCGTTTGGTTTTATATTTTTTTTTTATAAATTTGGTTTCCCAATTTAATTAATATAAAACATGTTATGGATTAGAGTATCCAATTAAAGGAAGTGAATATAATTCCTATAAATATTACGGGTTCCATAAAGTGTTGTTGTCTTCCCTTGAATACCGAGATGGATAGATTCATTTGGGAAGACCACATAAAGAGAAAGATATAAGTGATAAATGGTGTTTGGTTATATATGTTTTCAATCGGGTTTGTCAAATTAATAAATTTATCATGGATTATGGATTGAAATATCCACACAAAGGAAGTAAAGTTACTACCTATAAATATTATGGGCAATGGAAAGAGAAACTAGATTCCCTAGAATAAATGGATATATAGATTTAAGTGGGAAACCCATATAACATCATACGATTGGTTATGTTTGTATGAACGTATATGAAAATTGATGATGGTTAAATATAAAATTCTTCTAAATATTGAATTTATTAGATATGGGTCAAGATTGATTGAAGAATATATGCAATTTATCTTGAATAAATAATCATTGAGACACTCTAACATGACTATTATATATGTTTAAAAACATTTTATATATGTTTGAAGGATTTTGGAATTATTTTCATAATTATAAAAAATAATTTATTTGTTATTTAAGATGATTGTAGGATGTTTAGAGATTCACTTGAGTAAGAAAAAGTCATTTTGAAGATAACTATAAAAATATGGTTTTTTGAGTTCATGATGAAATGGCTACATCATGAGTGTATGGATTTTCCTACTTATGAAAAGTATTTTATTCCAAAAATAAGACTTTAGGTGTGTAAAGTAAGACTCTAAGATGATCATTAGGATTTTAGATCCATCATTTGACCTTTTTGGTCAAACTTTAGTTTTGTTTATATAACTCTATAAAATTACTTTGGCCCCTAATAGAAATTTCAAAAAAGAATTATTTTAATACATAAGATGTATCATAAGTATTTATTGTAATACATCATCATACGTCTTATTTACCACTATATGATTTTTATAAAACCTAATACTTCAAGATAATATTTATTATTGGAAAATGTAGTGGGTGTAAGTCTTCTTTGGATAAATTTATTTATTTGCATATAATCATTTTAAACTTGAATAATTTTAAATCCCTAGCATAAGACATGAAGACTGTTTCAAAAGAAAACAATCATCACCTAATGGTTGGTTACAAGGGTGTTGACTCTCCTTTTATCACAAAATCTAAAGATTGGAAAAGGGGAATATCTAAGCTCAAAGTGATTCAACCTTTGGACAAAATATCAAAAATTGAAAAAGGAAGGAATAAGAAGAATGTTGCACAAGGGTCGCGCAAGTACACTTGCGCGCCTAAATGGTCATGAAAGTGACTTGCGTGATCTAATGGATAACCGCTCGGGTCTTCTTCAGCCTATAAATAGACCCCGTGGGCCCCCCATTGAGAGGTAGTTTTTTCCAAAAACTCAAATTTGAGCTCCCGGCACCCTAGTCTCTTCTCAAAGATTCCGAAACACTTACAAGGTAATTTCTTACCTAGAACAGAAGATCTAAAGAGGGGGAGGAAGGCCTAAGTGTTGAAACTCATCAACACTTGCGTGCCTGAGTGGCCAGCCCTTAAGGGAAATGGACACACTGGAGCGCCGCCTTACTCCTTCAAAAGAACTTGCGTGCCCCTCTTCTGGAAGAATCGCAACATGATTCTAAAGGATTTAACCAAGAGTCGCTCAAGTATTACCCTGCTGGTTAACTGTCGCGCAAGTACCCATGTGTCGCGTAGGTATACCTGCGCGACCGGGACTTGCACGCCCATGCAGTACTTGCACGCCTTCCAGGACTTGCGTGCCTCTGCCTCCATGGGTGCCCTTCTTGACCATTTCACCCTCTTATTTCATTCCACCTCTCCTATTCAAGATTCAGTCTTCAAGACACTATTCAAATCCATTTATGGCATGATTTCTTTTTTTGAAATCCTTATCTGAAAGGAATTCTGCGGAATAACTCTCAAAATCTAGTGATTTACACATCTTTATGTCACTAAAGATTGAGATTTCATTAATTCAACCTCATCCTTTACGATGAGAGAAGTCATTAACCTGGGAATCCTCCTTAGGAGTAAGCCCCAGTCCCCTAATCTGGGCCTCTTTTTTAGAAGTAAGCCCCAGTCCCTTAATTTTTCAAGTCTCTTAACTTGGGAATCCTTTTCAGGAGTAAGCCCCAGTCTTAATTTCTCTTAACCAGTCCTAATTTACCTTTGATTTGGGATTCCTTTTCAGGATCAAAACCCAATCATAAGTCCTCTCCTAATGTGGGCCTCCTTTTTAGGAGTAAGCCCCAAGATAGAGTATTCAAATCTCCATGAATCACATATACCTTTATGGACACTATTCCTGGATTTCTTCCCTGAAGTAAATCCTAATCTTCATTTATCTGGGCAGTCATACATACATAAGCCCCACATTATTTCTTATGATTCCATATTTAATGGCACAATTGCCTATTTTTTACCAATACCTCTTATTTCTCACACCGAGCATGACTCACGTGAGCTTAGAGTGTAAAATTAATTATGACATCCTTCTTTGAGCCATCAATCATAAACATCATACTCCCTTACTCTAACTATGTGGGTTCTGATTCCTTTTATAAACAAAGGATACGTATGTAGCCCATCTGTGGGTTCGATCCCAACTCTGAAATAATTCATGTCCTTCTGAATGACAATAAACTTTAGGTGCCCCACTGAGTGGCTTTAAAACCAGTATGGTCATCATAAGGACCAAGATACTTTTACGTATCAAATGATACCATTGAATAAGAATGTCTAATAAATACAGATGATTCTTTATTAGTGAATAACCTCGAATACATATAAAAGATTCTCTAAATTTCCTACATATCGATCATTGATTGTCAGATCTAAAGGAAAACTCATTTTATGCTTGGTAATGTAATAAGGATTCACGAACATAACTTAAATTTATAAATAGAGTCCTGCAATAGACAATAATTCCCCTCAAAAAGGTGTGATGAGTCCGACCTCCCATCCTCTCGACCAATGAAAATTCCTAAGCCTCATCAGTCCACAAACTAATGAGCACCTACCTTTGGAAAGTAGATCCAAATGGATGTGGAATCATTGGAAGTTTCCGGTTCTACCAACTAACCCATTAGAAACCGATCAGAATGTTTGAACCTCTCATCAAGGAGGTCATCCCGAAATTCCGAGGGGAAACAAAAATGGTGAACCCGACGTGAATCCTTAACCAAGTTAAAATGATTTTTTACCTATTTCTTAGGCTCCTATTTAAAACTCAATAAGAGGTCCAACAAAAACAATCATTGACATATGTGCTCATCCAAAAGATGTAGTGGCTGAATTTATCTTGATTACGTCTGTTATATCAAACATGCACTCTTTTCCAAGATCTTATGCATTTCTAGAATGGATGCTCTCAAGTTCACACCGATGAATACTACTGCTACTCAGGTTGGATCATTATCCACTCTGAGGACGATATCACATACTCAGCATCTTCAACGCTGGGTATCAAACACGCTGGTTAAGGAGTACCGTCAACACAGTTCCATCCCAACTCTGGAGGCTGCCCAACAAGCCCTCCAAGTGAAAAACTCACACCAGTTGTCCGGACAATGATGACCAGTGATCAAGAAGCAGACGGTTCTTAATACCGTCTCCAACCGTTTCGGGTCGTTATCCCCGGAACACAATCACCATTCGCTCCCTTATTCTGGGGAGGTGAATGCGCAGGTCCCTCAGGGCCTTAATTCAAATTGACAGGAGTCCTTATTGAGGGCTCCCATCAACAATCGCTACCAAACTCGTGCGGTCGTGCGCCCTCAACATGATGAGCGTACCGACTCCAGGCGTTCGGCTCAGGTTCCTCGAACCCGAGCAGGCAAGACGAATTTCCAGAGGCGAAGTCTGGTTAACAGTGAGTAGATTCTCATCTCCGCCATCTCTGGAGAAGTCCACCAACCTAACTTGGTGGCAATCAATGAGCAGGCACACACACCTGCCCGTTTTAATTCTGCTGTCTAGCAGAATCGTCTGGCAGCATCACGCCAATCCCGCTAGGCAATTCCGGTGGAGTACTATAGGCAGGAACATACACTTGTTTATACATCATCAGCTAATCAGCAGTCTCGTCTGACTACATATGATGGATCTTGTCAACTACGTTCGGTGAAGTGTAATCAGCTGGGACATACACCTACTAGTACTAATCAAGCCTACCAACAGTCTCACTTGGTAGCATTCAGAGAAGTTAGTCGGAAAGCCCCAACAACAAATAGGAGGCAGACTCAACTCTCTGCCCCCACACTTGAGTACTGTCAGGATTCACTGACAGGAAAAGGAGGACAGGAGCAGGCACATACACCTACTCCAAGCCCGAAATGGATGTATATTCTCGTTCCCGTAGCTGAAGTCACCAAGCATATTCTATCAATGGTGAAAGAGCATAAGAAAATCCCTGCTCATATTCTAGATGCCTGCCAGGATATTATAACAAATTCAGCGGCATCTCAGGGAAAGACTCATAAATCTATCCCTAACAGTGGAGTGACACATCAAAAATTCACTCCGGAATAGACACACACATCTATTCCAGTCCAAGAGGGTTGTGGGGCATACTCGGCCATATCATACGGACAACCAAGTCAGGCACAAACACCTAATTTGAGTGGAGATCATCAGCCTAACCTGACCATCTTTCCTGATCAGGCACATACACCAGCTCAGAGTAGCCACTTTCGTGCACAAGTGGTTTCCAAAGAGAGTAATAATGCATCTAAGAAAAAGACCATCCCAGCACAGTCAGGAGATCAAGATCCATTATGTAACAAGGCCTCGCTCGATGCTGGAGTTCTTGAAGCCCTCAGACAATTATCTGTTGAAATTAAAGATTCTACTCCCTCATTTCCCAATAGTGGGAACATTAATTATGATGGTCTTCAACAGACACTTCCTCATGAAGGCTTTCTTCATGAAAATTTGGTCAATCTCGAAGTTTCATCTTCAGATAAGAGCCACAGGAACCCTATGTGTTGTCAGAAGACCAAGGAGCAAGAGATCTCATCTTTTTCTGTAACCCATTATGGTGGTCCTCCCCATGATGATGAATTTCGCTACGAAAGTCCTCTCCGCAGTAGTGATGCACATTGCCCGGAAATTGCTCTAGTGGACAATGTAGTGCTGAGAATGCCCTCTTATCTTAAGGCACTTGCAAATACGAAACCAATCATTTATGATGCTTCATCTCTAGCAGGAGAAATACTTTCTCAATCAGAAGATATCTCAGGGTGTAGGTCATTCTCCGAACCACGCCTAAGTCATGCATCTTCTAGTTTGATCATTGATTTCTCTACCAATACTATTGAATCCAATGAAGCAACAAGGGAACACTAACTATGGTCAAATCAGGTAGAAGAATCTTCATCAAATGATAAAGAGGAAATGATGAACATGAGAGAACAACTGGCGAAAGGTGAAGTGCCAGTCATGTTTTGGCCTCTGGCTGACTCTCAGTATGACATTCCAGAAATGTTGATGGAAGATGAAATTAATGATATTCATCTCAACATATGGAAAACTATTTTTCAATTGAAAATGAAAGGATTATCATATAATGAATATGAAAATAATCTTAAGATAATAGAAGTGTTACAACATCAGATTGATTTGGCGTCTCCATGAGTCTCTCGATATCCGAAGGATGAAAGGAAATAGAGATCCCTTAAAAATTCATACTTTGGCGCACTAAGAAGATTGGGTCACTTAATTGCCAACGCCCCATCTGGTATTCGTGTCAGAGGATGGGGTTTTCATGGAGCATCGCATTTCACGGTGCTCTCCAGTCAACAAAACCCGCCGAAAATGGTATCATGCAATGTTATTGCCCATGGCCGACCACAGTCAATGGGCTTTGTTTGTAGTCAAAAGCTTTCCCAAGAACATGCTTCAACTAGTTCCCCTCAAAATCAAGAATACAGAGAACATGTTGTTGAATTACTCTTTAATCAAGAAAACGGGAATATTGAACAGGCCTCTCGTTTAGAGCAAGCACGTCACCAAGTGAATGAAGTGTCAGAAATCATCCAACGGTATTTTGAACCGGGTGATAAAAATGGATACAGGTTAATGCATCCAGCTAATTTCCGGACTATGGTTAGCAAGATCAAGAGAGATTTTAAGAAAGTCTTAGACATAGCATGTCAGGAGCCACCCCAGCTCGCCAGACTGGGGACTCTTTTAAACCAACCCCCGGAATCAACAAATAAGATTTGAGGAGTTGAGAAGGAACATCCCCAGTCCACTGGACTGGGGACTTTTTCAAATCATCAATCCCCTCCTTAGAGAAATTCGGTCTTTTCTCGATTAGGGAAGAAGCCTCAAGAGGAATAAAGAGCCAAATTATTAGGAGATTCCCTCCAAATTATAGTTCGTCAAGAAGTTCCTGAGGTATCGAATCAACAAAATTCAATGTCTCATCAAAGACATGGAATAAGACAATATCACAGAAATGCTGATAGAAGGTATGTGATGAGTTATGCATCAATCAATTTCATCAATGCCATTGTTGTTGATCCCCCAGATGAGGATCACTCAGGGGACTCAAATGAAGAAGTTCCTGCTCAAGAAGATGTACGCACCGACACAAATGAAGAAGGTGTGCATACACAAAATCAAAGGATTACTCAGAACCTAGGTAATCCTTCAAGTAACCCACTTCCCCCTCTCCGAAAAGGATCCAACAAAGGGAAGGGAAAGAACCAGGTAACATATCCTTCCTCTGGATAAGGTCAATCTCTCTCACTAGAGAAAAGGTTTGCACAACAGGAGGAACAAATGAAGGAATTAAGAAGGTTGAATGCATAACTACTTCAGAGTAGTCTTCTTTTTAAGCATTCTTGAGTCAGTTAGCCAAAGGAATTTATTGCAGCTACTAAGATGGATCAATAATATCCTCCTCTATCAGTACACCCTCACTGGTATAATCCTACGGGTCAAGTGCAACAACAGTTGGTAGTGCTACCTTCAATTGCAGCACCAAACACTACATCTTTCCAAGCTCCAGTCATTGCACCTACCCAAGTCCAAGTTCAACCATATGTTTCTCAAATGTTAATAACTAATATTGAGTCATTAACAGCTCGGTTAGAAACTATGGAAGGGAAACATGCGCAAGTTCAGCCAGAAAAGAAAGTTTACCCTGAATGGGTAGATTCAATCTCTGCTCTATCCAGATTTGGGAACCCTGTATTCCTTATTTTCAATGAATCAGGCGATCCTGAATAGCATTTGATGCATTAAGTGTCTTGTTGAGATCCTATGATGGGAACTTTGGAGCAGCAAGAAGTAGTGAAACTCAGATGATTTTTGTGAACCTTGCAAATACCATCTTTTGTCTGGTATAAAAGCTTGCAATCCCGGTCAATTACCAGATGAGAGGATCTTCACCAAAAATTCCTCCTTCAGTTCAGCTCAACTTTTCCAAAGACAACAGTTTTTGATCTGACAAACTGTAAGCAAAGGAAGAATGAAAGGGTCTCTGATTTCATTGCTCGCTGGAAGGGATTAACATATTCCTTGAGCTTAGCACTCCCTCAAGAAGAATTCTTGCCAATCTATGTGGAAAATCTGCGTGACGAATTACGCATGCCGTTAATCCCTGTGAAATACACCGGAGGGTTTCGAGACCTTACTTCAATCGCTCCGCAGATTGAAGATTCCCTTATATAGGCTAAGGCTAAATCTTGTGTAATTCCATCATCTCTAGGAAGGTGAATGGGTAAAGCAAAAACTGCTACAGTAATGTTTAAACAAGCACCTGTACCTATTTCTACCTCAAAACCATCATCTTCTCGAAGGGCTCCACCTCCTGAGCTCCAACAACAAAGGACGTTTCTTCGAGACGATCAATGATATCAATGACGAAAACAGTTTGAGGATTCGAAGAGAAAAACATACTCTTTCCGAAATGAAAAATTTCCTGGTTATTTCATTTCGGCTCTGGAAAACAATTTGGTTCAATTTCCAATGCCCAAGAGGCCAAACAAGAAAGGAGATGAAGACCGTCCCAATTATTTCCCTTTTCATCAAATGTTGGGGCATCCCATCCATGAGTGTTTTGACTTCAAATACCTCCTACAAAAGATGGTTGACTCGGGACAAGTCAAACTGAAAGGCTCTTCAGCTTAGGTAGCATGTGTTACTGCTACAGTTCCAGCAGAGGAAGGCGAATGGCAAGAAGTCAAAATAAAAAATGCACATAAGTATGATGATTGGATGGTCAGAAAGACAATCAACTGAACTCATGCTATTTTTTGAACACAATTAAAGAAACCAATTGTGTCTTCTTCCATGAATGTTGTGGGAAAACTATCTTCGTCAAAGGGAAAGTCCTCAAAGAAATGGCATGATTCAAATAAAGAAAAAGAATCAGAAGAAGATGAGTATGTGTCAAAGCCAAAGTTGTATTTGACTCTGGCGGACTTCATTCCATCTAATTCAAATCCACGGGCACCGCCTCACCAAACTTCATAGCCTAAACAGGCTAATCAGGCTGAGTCTTCATCAGACAAAGAGTTAATCTTTGGTTCTATTAATATGATTCAATTAACAGATCCATATGCCAGTCGCAATTTCGATTTCAATGAGCCTAAATTCCCTATATCAAACAAGGGAATCAGAGGATGTTCTAGGGGCTCTGGATACAGGGGAAGACGTGGATCTTTCAGAAGCCACTATTCCAATTATACCCCTGCTAGAACTGTGTACGCAGCAGAAACTCGTGGTAGAGCCCTTCAGTGAGCTCAGCAAGAACAAGGAAGTTCTTCTACCAATAGAAAATTCAGTCCTGGCATAATTATTTTGGAAGACCGGATGAAGGTTCCATCTTCTTCCTCTCAACAAGTAAATGGATCTAATTGGTCTAATCTTCCAAAAAAAGGAATATTGCCAACTCCTATCCCGATACAAGATGCATAAACTTCCAAATCATCTGCTTCCAAGGTACCTACTAAACTACATATTCCTGTTGGGAAATGCAGACCTCTAGATCAAAAGTATGATATATTGAAACACTTGGCCCAAGTACTAGCCAAGTTATCAATTCTGGATGCTCTGAATCTATCAAAAGATCTTTGGGAAGCACTCATCGAGGCTTTGTCAAGTCCTCAGGAGTTTGAAACTGAAATTGTTACAGCTGAAGTCTATCACATAGAGAATAATCCTGCAGAATTCCATGCAATAATATCTTTTATTGATTAAGATTAAGATGATGTTGTGCATGGACATATTAGACCATTGTACTTGTCTGGAAAGGTCAATGGCGTAGACGTCCGAAGAAATTTCATTGACAATAGTTCAAGAGTCAACCTCATGCCCATTCGTACACTTCGTCGATTGGGCCTCACGAAATCTGATTTATCTACTTCTACCATGATGTTACAAGGATATGATAAAAATAATCAAGAACCACTGGGCGAAGTTATACTCAGAACTCAGTTTGGAGATCTTGTATCCAATTCATATTTCATGGTTTTTGATCAAGACTCATCCTTCAACATCTTGCTTGGAAGACCCTGGATACATCAACATGCGGCTATCCCTTCATCATACCATAAATGTCTCAAATATTGTTTCGATGGTCAAGTTGGGACATTGTATGGTGATAAGGCCCCATTCGAGACATGTGAGTCTCAATAAATTGAGGCGAAATTCTATCACATGAAGGGAATGGAGAAATTCAAAACAAAGGAGATTACCAAAGTTAATGCACCATATGGTTTGGAGAAAATTCCAGTAAATCCATTTACACATGCGAGTACAGATTATCTGTTTCCTATCAGTCAAATTGACAAGATAGACCCAAATCAAAATACTCTTATGGAAAGATCCAAAATGTCAATTACGACAATCGAGCCAGACAACATGGGAGAAATTGGTAATCTACCAAGCAGTGATGAAAGCACAAATGGTGACATCTTCATTTCATCTGCTGAAATCCAACAAGTCTATGCTTCTCCAATTAGGACAGAAAAAGTTATAGCAACATCAGATGTGAAAAATGATGTCGATTCTCAATCCATCATCTCCTCTTTATTACCCAAAGAAGACCCTTCATCATCAATCAGGTCGGAAATGGAAGCTTCTTCTTCAAGATATGCAAATTTTGACATCTCTTCTGATCATGAAAATTATACTTTATCATCTACTATGTAAGTAGAAACTGAAGAAATAACACATGATGAAGAAAAAGAGGAATATCTCAGAGAATCTCCTCCAACATTTGAAGAGGGTATCTCTACCATTGTGGATGAACTCAGAGAAATAAATCTGGGTACAAAAGAATATCCATGCCGCACTTTAATCGGTGCGGCCATGACTCTTGAAGAGCAAGAGATGTATATTTCTTTTCTAAAGAAAAATAGAGATATATTTTCCAGGAACTATACAGAAATTCTCGGGCTTGATCCTGATGTTTCTACTCATCATTTGGGTTTACCAAAAGAACATTGAGGATTTAAGCAAGCCGTGAGAACAACACATCCAACTTATGCTTCCAAAATTGAAGGTGAAGTGGATAAGATTATCAAATCTAACTTCGTCAGAGAAGTTCAATATCCCAAGTGGTTGGCTAATATTTCCCCTGTAAAGAAGAAGAACGGACAAATTAGAGTCTGCATCGATTTTAGAGATCTTAATCGGCATTGTCTTATGGATGAATTCCCAATTCCGATTACAGAACTTTTAATTGATGCAACAGCTAGCTATGAATCACTTTCGTTCATGGATGGATATTCCAGATATAATCAGATCTGAATGGCCCCAGAAGATGAGGAATCTACAGCCTTCAGAGCCCCTCAGGGTGTGTTTTTCTACAGGGTAATGCCCTTTGGCTTAAAGAATGCTGGTGCAACTTATCAGCATGCCATGCATTGTATCTTCAAACCCTTCTTAGGGAAGTTTTTTGAATGAAATGTAGACGATTTGGTAGTTAAACCCAAACAATGATCTAATAACTTGGCTAATTTGGAAGTCATATTCTGCAAGCTTCGACAACATAATTTGAAGATGAACCCCTTAAAATGTGCTTTTGGGGTAACCTCAGGAAAATTTCTCAGCTTTTTTGTACGCCATCGTGGTATTTAAGTTGATCCTGAGAAGCCCAAGTCAATCCTTGGTATGTCACCTCCTCAAAATTTGAAAGAATTAAGAGGACTTTAAGGAAACTTAGCCTATATTTGGCGTTTCATCGCCAATTTAGCAGGAAAAAGTTTACCCTTCACCAAATTGATGAAGAAGGGAGTCACTTACCAATGGACTGAAGAATGTCAAGAAGCATTCGATATTCTCAAGAAATACCTCTTGAGTCCACCAGTACGCATGCCACCTATTGAAGGAAGACAACTTATCCTCTACGTGACAGCTCTAGAGCGATCATTGGGTGCCTTTCTTGCTCAAAATAATGATGCTGGGAATGAAAACAGCCTCTACTATCTCAATAGAACTATGCTTGAAGAAAAAACCTGGTATTCTAGTATTGAGAAGTGGTTCCTGGCATTAATATTTGTAGTTCAAAAGTTGAGACACTACCTGCAACATCACGAGGTCCAATTGGCATCTCACAATAACCCGCTCAAATTCATCCTTAGTCGTCCAATGCTTACAAGATGACTGGCAAGGTGGGCAGTTATTTTGCAGAAATTGGACATACAGTATGTGTATCAAAAAGCGATAAAGGGCCAGGCTCTGGCTGATTTCCTGGCTGAACACCCTTCAGTGGAAGACACATCTTCAGATATTGAACTCCCAGATGAGGAAGTCTTCTCTATTCAAGAAATTCCTTAGGAATGGGAAATGTATTTTGATGGTGCTTCCAGATGTCCAACAGGAAGGAAAATGGAAAAACCTAAATTCAACAAAGTTGGCTTAGGAATTGTGCTCATTTCTCCAGAAAAGGCAGTGTTACCTTATTACTTCTTATTGTGGGAAGGTGGTACCAATAATGAAGCAGAATACCAAACTCTCATCGTAGGCTTCGAATTAGCACTTCAAGCACAAGTGAATCACTTAAAGGTGAAAGGTGATTCAGACCTGGTAATCAAACAAGTCAATGTGGATTATTCCATCAGAAAAGAAGAACTAATCCCTCTGTATGATTACATAAGAGAGTTAATGGTGGAATTCCCTTTGGAACCGACATTTTCTTATGTCCCAAGATCACAAAATGCTCAAGCTGATGCACTGGCTAATATAGCCACAACTCTGGCAGATCCAAATCGGGATGAGACAACCATCAGTATTTCCCACCGTCGTGCAATTTCACCTTATGTTCGAATCAGAATAGATGAAATTAATGAAATTAGTCCCATTCCTAAACCTTATGGTCATACTACAGGATGGATGTCACCTATCAGGGAATACCTTCAAGATGGAGCACTTCCACCTAATAGAGCTGAGAAAGAACAAATCCGGCGACGTGTGGTCAATTTTACTCTTTATCATAGCCCAGATCACCTAGAGAAAATTCTCTACAAACGTGGTTTTGATGGATTTCTCTTCAGATGAATTGATGGTGAAGAGACAATGGCTATCATGAAAGAATTGCATGCAGGAGTCTGTGGTGCCCACCAGTCTGGACATAGACCGTCTGATCAGATTCAAAGGCTTGGATACTTTTGTCCTTCAATGATAAAAGATTGAGTCGATTGCACAAAGAAGTGTATTTCATGCTAAGTACATGCAAACTTCATTCATCAACCTCCATAGTTGCTTCATATAGATAAATACTCATGGCCATTTTCCACATGGGGAATGGATGTGGTGGGACCTTACCCTTCGGCTACGGCCAAGTAGTTTAAGTACATTCTAACTACTACTGACTTCTTTTCCAAATGGGCAGAGCCAATACCTCTCAAGGAAGTCATTTCTAAATGCGTTGTTTGCTTCATCAAGTCTAGCATCATTACCAGATTAGGTGTCCCTCATACCATATTTACGGACAATGGCACCAACTTCTGTTCATCCGAGGTGAAGAAGTTGTATAAAAAATAGAACATCAAATCCAACCATTCATCTCGGTATCATGCAGCGGCCAACAGATAGATAGAATCCTTTAACAAGACTCTTTCAAATATACTGCAAACAATGGTGGATAAAGATAAGAGGTCATGTCCTGATAAACTCTTTCATGCTTTATGGGCTTATCGAACTACCACCCGCACTGCAACTCGGTCAACTCCATATTCATTGGTATATAGAACGGAATCCGTCTTGCCTATTTAAGTTCAACTACCCTCGCTCAAAGTTTTCATTTTGGATCAATCATCTACAGATGAAAAATCTCAAAAGCTATTGAATGAATTGGAACGGCTAGATGAGAAAAGATTGTGCACTTTTCACCACTTGGAAGTCTATCAGAATCGAATACCACGAGCTTTTAACAAAAAAGTTCGTCTTCGTTCATTCACTCAGGGAGAATTGGTATTAGTTCTCAGAACTCCAATGATACCAGGAAAGAAACCTCCCAAGATTAAGCCTAAATGGGAAGGACCTTATTCAATACATAGGGTCTACTCCAATAGAGCTTATTCATTAATTTCGATGGATGGAGAACTCATCACTACTCCAACCAATGCCAGATTTTTGAAGAAGTATTTTTTATAAACACAAAACCTTCATTGTCCTTGCTATATGACATTAAACTATACAGAAATGGTCGATACATATGACCTTAAACTATCTGCACATTCGTCCCACACAACGTTAAACTGTGAAAAAGTTCCCTAAATGGTCTACTATGACCTTAAACTGCAACTAGGTCCTGTATGACCTTAAACTACATCAAAGGTCCTGTATGACCTTAAATTGCATCATCAACGGTCCATGCATATGGCCCTAAACTATTTGAAAGTCTCGTACGTCCAACAAGACGTTAAACTGTGACGTCCAAACTACATGACGCTAAACTATATAAAAGTCCCTTACGTCCGGAAAGACGTTAAACTACATAATCATCAATGGTCCTGTATGACCTTAAACTACACCACCGTCCAGCATGACATTAAACTGCACCATCCACGGTCTATGCATATGACCTTAAACTATTCGCACTTTCGTCCAACATGATGTTAAACTATGAAAAAAGTCGCCAATGCATCCTACATGACGTTAAATGGTGTACTCTTTTATCCTCACTGCATGACATTAAACTGCACAGTCCCCCTTTCATCCAACATGACGTTAAAATATATTGTACCCATCGTCCTAACTACATGACGCTAAACTATAAAGAAAGTCCTTGATATGTCTTACATGACATTAAACTATACTTTGTCCCTACTACATGACACTAAACTGTGCAACACCAATAGTCTTAACTGCAAGACTTTAAACTGCATAGTCTCTTTATAAGTCCTACATGAAATTAAACTATGCATCATTAAGGTTGTTGTTACCTCTTGTTTCTCACACCGAGTATGACTCACGTGAGCTTAGAGCAAACCTCAACCATAACACTCTCTTTGGGCTACTAACCATGTGTAAGTCCCAACAACATTTATTTAGGTTTTTGTCCCCAAGAACAACTTGATTATTAATTCATTATTTAATTGAACTACGCGGACTTTGATCCTTCCATTCTAGGCTCGGTACGTAGGCAACCTCCCAATGTTCAAGCCCAAAATCAATCTCTTCACATCGGTTCACCTCCATCTCATACGATGTTAATTCGTGAAACCGCCCCTAGAATCAATATCTTTACATTGGTTCACTTTCATCCTTGTTATAAGACGTTAAACTACACAACAATTTTGTCCAGTATGACAATAAACTACAATATTCTTTGATACCCTCACCTGAGAGGGAACCATTATTTACATTGATTTTTCAATCATGTTTCATTTCAAAGACTGCGTTCATACATGGCAATGCCCAAACCTTTTATCATGGGTTAAACCATCATTGTACTAAAGTCCCCTTTCACCCTTCACATGTACGAACCAAATTTGTAAAAAGGGTATTTCTAGAACTACGTGGGCTTGATTCACATCCTTATGGATTACGTAGGAATGTTCGAGTGTCCCTCAAATCCAGCCCCAAGTCTTTGGGCCTAACCCCAAATTCCACTTTCAGTCCCTTGGATGAAAAGTCCCCATGAAAACACACACTGTGTATTTCTTACAGTTGTCTAAGCTCTATGACCCTAAACTAAGATCTCCAATCCTTTTGTCCCGCACGACGTTAAACTGTAGTTTGAGAACTATGTGTGGCTTGATTCCTATCCTTATGGGATACGAGTGATGTCCAACATTTCCATTCAGGACCCAGCCACAACATGATTATGGTTTGCATGGATCTGTGTATCTCTGTATACATTGAAAAATACCCATCTTTATGTGTCATAATCCTAACCATAAATATTTTCAGATCTTAATAGCCCTTTTCTTGACTTCTAGTCACAAAAATGTCAAACATCTGAGAGTTCTTTTGCCAGACTATACAGCACGTGCCCATAGGCGGCCTTGCATAAACAGTCTACATAACAGACTTATTAGCCAAAAGATACTATTTATTTAACTATGTAGCCAATGCCCTTAGATGGCCCTGCATAATTCAACCCCCTAACAGGTTTGTTAAATAATGGTAACTTCATTCTTGGGAAGAATGCCTCTTTTGTCCTTATTTGACTTAAATGATAGTATGTAAGGATCCGAAAAAATATCCATCCTTAACATATTTGTCCCATATCCATTTTCATGATCTGAAAGTATTCATGTATATGGTTTATATTCACCTTACCTATGTTTGGGTCAGATCTTCGTAGGAGTAATATCCATCCATTTCTTCGATAATCTTGTTTGGAAATATCTTCTCCATATTCAAGTACCTCTTTCCATACAGAAAACTCTATACTTTGGAAGATTTGAATCTTCATAAACTTTCACTGGCTTTTAGCACTAGGAAAGTAAATTTCTGAGTGTTCTTTTTCCTGACTATGCAACACGTGCCCATAGGCGGCCTTGCATAAACAGTCTACATAACAGACTTGTTAGCCAAAACATACTATTTATTTGACGATGCAGCCAATTCCCTTATGTGGCCCTGCATAATTTAACCCCCTAACAGGCTTGTTAAATAATGGTAACTTCATTCTTGGAAACTACTTCTTCTAATGCCTTTTAGCTCTTTTTCATATCATTCCTCAGGTTCAAATATACTTAAGTTATATTTTACATATTTTCCCTCATAAATGAGTATGGTACTATGTATTCAAATGAGTTGTCAAGGAATTGAGTCAATTCTAATCCATTTCGGTCAAAGCTATTTCGACCTTAAACATTAGACTTTTTATGTCTGACGTGCATGACTTTAAACTGCCCACAAAAGACAAGGGAAATCTGAATAAAAGTCAAGTTCTATCTCACAAAACATAAATTTTTTATGATTTAGGTAATATTGAGCAATTAAAAGGTTCAAAGTTTGTAGGGTTATTTACATTAATCCTAGTAAAAATCAAAAAATGCTTACTAGGACCATTGGCTTAGGGAAAATTTAAAGCAGGGAGGAAAAGAGAATGTATGCATAAATGATTGAAGGTAAAAGTGTTTTTCATTGATGCACAAGAGTAAGAAGGACATCCACATACTAGAGTCTCTTCTCTTTTTTTTTTCAAGAATTACAAAAGACTTTCAATGTAACACTTCATTTGATTTATGGCATCCCGAGCTTCATCAGTAGCCACCTATAACTCATTCATTCAACTGGATACCATAAGAGATGCAGTGATACCAGCTCTTCTTGGAACAATTGTAAAAGAATGTTCTTGAGTGTGGTTTGAGAAAATTTTCTGCTAATCAAACTGTGACTCTGTTTCTGTCCAAGAGACTTGGAAGATGGATACATGGATTTGAGAATGAATCATTGGAAGTAAAGATCCATTTAGAGAGAGTAATATTTTCAGATATTGCTCTAATGACATGTTTGTCTTCTCTCCACCAATCGGCAATGGAAAACATTTCAGCCCAAGGGTTTTCCATTTTCATATCTGCAAGGAAATGGCATGCAGGAAAAAATTGAAATTTCATGCCAATGTTGTTGCTCTTAATGCACAACATAACCGAAATAGAGGAGTAGCAGTGCAGCTACACCTCAGGCATATAATTCTTTGCATATGGAACATTGACTCCTTGTAGATGACCATGACCATATAGAGGCAGGTAGATGCTTTGTGGGAAATTAAGATGATATTTCTTCAA
Source organism: Viscum album (assembly GCA_963277665.1). NCBI lineage: Eukaryota > Viridiplantae > Streptophyta > Magnoliopsida > Santalales > Viscaceae > Viscum > Viscum album. The sequence goes on along the minus strand of OY728155.1, from coordinate 17,008,980 downwards.
GTACTTAGCCAAATTAGGGAGAGTGGTATTGCAGATATCATAGTAATCATGGCCAACAATGTTCATCATGTCATCAATCCACTTGCTTTCCAGTTCATCAGCTATTCCAATTCCCTTGGGAGACACTAAATCTGCACAAAAGTCAAATAATTAACTCTTAAGTAAGTTGATTTTTCATAAAATTTGTGAAATAATTCGAAAAAAATGGCAAAGGCATTAAGGCGCGCAAGTCTACAACTCGGCGCGCAAGTATGGAGGTGTCGCACAAGTATTTGGCACGCAAGTATCAACGCGCAGGTCCAGATACCTCTACAGCAGCGCGACATCAAATAAATAGCGGGAAACATAGTAACTTGCGTGGAAAATGCAACTTGTGTGGCGAGAGCTCAAAATTTTCAAATCCATATGCCTTGTATGGAAGTGAGACCCTATATTTATAGACGCGGCCAGGACCTTGTGCGTCGTACCCTATGCGATCAAGGGCTGTATCCCTGCGCGCCAGGCCATGCACACCCAAATCTCATTTGTGCGCCCCAATTTCCTTTTGATTCTCGATTTCCTCAGATTCAAGACCTCTTTTCTCTCCGGATCCAACTCTGAGGGGGGACTTTTTTTGACGCTCCTTTCTTCACAGAATCTAAAGATTGGAAAAGGGGAATATCTAAGCTCAAAGTGATTCAACCTTTAGAAAAAATATCAAAAAAAAGACAAAGGAAGGAATAAGAAGAATGTTGCACAAGGGTCACGCAAGTACACTTGCGCGCTGAAATGGTCACGCAAGTGAATTGTGCGACGTAAAGGATAACCGCCCGGGTCTTCTTCAGCCTATAAATAGACCCTGTGGGCCCCCCATTGAGAGGAAATCTTTTCCAGAAACTCATATTTGAGCTCCCGACACCCTAGTCTCTTATCAAAGCTTCTGAAAAACTTCTAAGGTAATTTCTTACCTAAAACGGAAGATCTAAAGAGGGGGAGGAAGGACTAAGTGTTGAAACTCATCAATACTTGCGTGCCTGAGTGGCCAACCCTTAAGGGAAATGGACACACTTGCGTGCCACCTTACTCCTTCAATAGAACTTGCGCACCCCTCTTCTGGAATAATCTCAAGATGATTCTAAAGGCTTTAACCACGAGTCGCTCTAGTATTACCCTACTGGATAACCGTCGCGCATGTACCCATGTGTCGTGCAGGTATACCCACACAGCCGGGACTTGCGCGCCCATGCAGTACTTAAGCGCCTGCTAGGACTTGCGCGCCTCTGCCTCCATGGGTTCCCTTCTTGCCCATTTCTCCCCTCTTATTTCATTCCACCTCTCATATTAAATATTCAGTCTTCAAGACACTCTTCAAAGCCATTTATGGCCTTATTTTTTTATTTGACATCCTTATTTGATAGGAATTATGTGGAATAACTCTCAAAATCTAGTGATTTACACATCTTTATGTCAATAAAGTTTGAGATTTCATTCAGTTAACCTCATCCTTTACGATGAGAGAACTCATTAACCTGTGCATCCTCCTTAAGAGTATGCCTCAGTCCCCTAATCTAGGCCTCCTTTTCAAGAGTAAGCCCCAATCCCTTAATTTTTCAAATCTCTTAACCTGGGCCTCCTTTTCAAGAGTAAGCCCCAGTCTTAATTTCTCTTAACCAGTCCTAATTTACCATTGATCTGGGATTCCTTTTCAGGAGTAAAACCCAATCATAATTCCTCTCCAAATTTGGGCCTCCTTTTCAAGAGTAATCCCCAAGTTAGATTATTCAAATGTCCATGAAGCACATATACATTTATGGACCCTGTTCCTGGATTTCTTCCCTAAAGTAAATCCTAATCTTCATTTATCTGGGCATTCATACATACATAATCCCCACATTATTTCTTATGATTGCATCTTTCATGGCACAATTGCCTATTTTTTTACCAATACCTCTTATTTCTCACACTGAGCATGACTCATGTGAGCTTAGAGTGAAAAAGTAATTATGACATCCTTCTTTGAGCCATCAATCATAAACATCATACTCCCTTACTTGAACTACATGGGTTCTAAATCATTTTATAAACAAAGGATACATATATAGCCCATCTGCGGGTTCGATCCCAACTCTGAAATAATTCATGTCCTTCTGAATGACAATAAACTTCAATTGCCCCACTGAGTGGATTTAAAACCAGTATGGTCATCATAAGGACCAAGAGACTTTTATATATCAAAGGATATAATTGACTGAGAATCTCTAATAAATACAGATGATTCTTTATCAGTGAAGAACCTCGAATACATATAAAAGATTTTCTAAATTTCCTACATATCGATCAGTGATTGTCAGATCTAAAAGAAAACTCATTTTATGCTTGGTAATGTAATAAGGATTCACGAACATAACTTAAATCTATAAAGAGAGTCCCGGAATAGACAACAATTCCCCTCGAAAAGGTGTGATGATTCCGACCTCCCATCCTCTCGACCAATGAAAATTCCTAAGCCTCATCAGTCCACAAACTAATGAGCACCTACCTTTGAAAAGTAGGTCTAAATGGATGTGGAATCATTGGATGTTTCCGGTTCTACGAACAAACCCGTTAGAAACCGATCGGAATGTTTGAACCTCCCATCAAGGAGGTTATCCCGAAATTCCGTGGGGAAACAAAGGGGTTGAATTGTGTGAAACCACTGACATTGAGTACAAAATATTTGAATGGTATCCAATAAGTTTTATTCATAGAGCCAGAAATTCCAAACAACTTTTATATCCATGATCACTCATCGACCAAAATTTTAAAGCTATCCCTTTATTGGGGAACTTGTCCAATTACATGTAAAAACTCACATTAGTCAAGAGGATGGGAATTTAGGTTCATCACACCCTTTTAGAGAGAATGATATCCAATTATAAGACTCAATTATAGATTAAAGATATGTTCATGATTCCTTTGTTCATTCCCAATATTCATATGTGGTTTTCCATGAATTAATGATCCATTGCGAATAAACATGGTTTTGGAATCATCTTTATGTATCTTAGGTTATCCATTGATGGATACCTTTTATGGAAGGATTATATATTCCATGGTCATTTATTAGCATGACACTAGTTTTAAGACATGTGGTTATACACTCTGAAGATTATTATAATCCAATGAGAAAAAAGATTCTTTGACATCAAGATAAAACTAATTTGATGGGATTATTACATATCATCATGAGAGGAATCAGAACCATGTAGTTCGGTGGCACATACTAGGGAACATCACCCTTTAAGGACATGTGACAAGGATCGAACCATGTAGTTTAACAACATGGAGTAAGGATTCCTCAGGAGAATGTTTCATGGTCAAGGATGGTGTGGGAATTACATCGAGGTGGCTCATTGGACCAGGAAGAGATGTGGTATCCAAGGTGGAAATGACCCTACCATGGATATAGCTCGAAGATCATTATAGATAATTTTGGTGTTGGTTTAGGACCTCTGAGTGACTTTTAATGTATCCCAGGTATTTGGGAATCAAATCCCACATAGAAGCTAGGGATTATTATAGGAATCTTCCCATTTAATGGGGCATGATTGGGGCTTATTCATAGAAGGATTCCCATATGTTTTACTTCCCTGTAAATATCTCCCTTTTTTGTTTTTTGGTTTGTTGGAGATTACACCTTATTGAAGGACCATTTGACTCAGTATGGTTGGATCTTATAATGTATAGGATGCCCTTTTGAGGTGTGGGATCATGAATGTGTCAAGATCATTTCTAAACTCTAATCCCACATGGGTCACGCTTGATGTGAGCTACAAGAGGAAGAAATGGATCTATCAATCACACAACCAATTATGTCTATTTTTGGATGCGTTGCGGAATCCCAAAGTGAGAAGAAGAGGTAATTGAGTCTTACAGAATACTATTTTATTTTCATAGCTAGGATGGTTGCATATGGTGATCCATTTGGCTATGAACCTGATTGAGGTGAAAAGGATCAAGTGTTCCACCTTTCGCAGAAAATTCTAGGGGATTACTCATAGAGGGATACACTAAAATTGGTTATGGGAGGAGGATATCGTTCCCCAAAAAAGGGAAAGAAAATTGTGATCCTTAACCTCTCTTCTTAGAATAAGGAGGTTCAGAGAGAAACTACAAGGTCAGAACACTTGTTAACATGGGAATGTATAGCCAAGGAAATTCCAAGGGACCTCCCCATTGAAGTTTTTACACACATTACTCAACTTAACATGGTTATATAGACTCAAAAGGGAATAATGGTGTGCCTGATGACCTGATCATACATTCTATGATGCTTTGGAAGAGGCCTTGGCCTAATTCCATTAGAATGGTTCATGCATGGACCAATATGGGCCCCAATGAAATATGGAAGGGAGTTTTGGGAGTTGGATATTATAATTACCTAGGATGTGTTATAATGTTTAGTTTGTCCATAGGTGGGATGAGGTTCCCTATACCTAACATATTGATACTCAGGTGAGGTTACCGTCTGAGTATCTTTCTTCTATGTGGCCATAATTTCTTCCTATATATCATATGACTAATAGGAATCAGTTTCTGCACACATAGAATGTCACTATATGGGGCCGAGTTTTTCTAGTGTAGCATGTATCTATAGAGGATCTTGTTCCTTCTTTGTAGCATTGGGCTATGCAGGGTAGGGTTCCACTTGAAAAACATTTTTTTAAAAAAAATCTTGTTTGAAAAGGTTACATCTGATTATGCCCAAAAAAATGATGTCTATATAGGGGTTTTTAGTTCGTTTATTGATGTGAAATTAATTATTTCCTCCTTACTAATATGAGGAAAATTATTACCTACTGGAAATAAACATAGAGGATCTATTATTTTGAGTTACCTCATTAATCACCTCTATCACCTCCCTTCATCATTTTTCATCCTTCATATTTGGTTCCCTTTGTGATCTTTTTATAGAATAATTGATGGACCAAATACCGATGTGGCAGGTCGAATTGGTTGGATGTGGTTCTTATACATTAAGGAGACCGAAGATAATTCCTTGTATCGTGAACGACTTATTCAGTATGAATTAGTCAACCATAGAGGAGGTTCATAATTTGTGGGGGCAGAAATCACAACCCGACACCTCAAATGAATTTTGTTTTGTTCATGGGGGGTAGTTGGTACCACCTCATCCTATAAACTATTTAGTTTTTGATGATTTCCATTCATGGGGTCAGAAATCACCACTCGTCCCTAAAAATGAATGTGGTTTCATCCACAAGTTCCACTCATACCACCTCATCCAGTGAACAATTTCATTAATGAGGTGTCTTGAGAAGCGATGGTACCCCATGCAGAGCGGTCATCCATGAAACTATTTGTGCTTTGTGGTCTCAAACCATCCTTTACGATCTCTCCCCTTTGAATATTTTATTCAAATAATTTTTTGGGGTTTATTTTAAACCTTTTATAATCCTGAATAATTATCTTCTTGAATGCAATATTTTCAAGACCCAAAAAATTCACCCCATCGGAATGCTTTCTGATCAGAACAAAGAGGATGATAATTTTTCATAGAAAGAAGTCATATTTTAAAATAAATTTTGATATGTAGGTGGTACCACAAGAGGGTCCCACACCAATAAATAGGGGTCCCATCTAATTTCACTTCAACTGTATTTATCATTAAACTGAGCACTCAATAGACTCCATTGATTTCTCACTACATCCATGCAGTTCCTCCTTTACAAAAAACTCTCTTTGAGAAATAAATTTCATCACCCTCAAACTTAAGACCTTGACCATGAATGGTAATTTCAATACTCCTAAACATGTGTAGCCGCTTGCTCATAGAATGCATCAATTCACCGAACATATCTTCACTGGCCAACACTTAATGGGCCAACGCCTTCCCAAACTAATGCTTTATAGGTCTATTCCTTCATGTACTGATAGTTTACATGACTTATAACATTAAAATAAATTTCCTCAATGAATGTCATATGCATTTGATGAACTTATCCCAATGATAAAATAGTTCTAGCATCTACCTTGATGACTATGGATAAGAGACTCAATTCCATTCTTGAGAGTACGGAAGAGGATCTGTGATATCAAATCATCCCCATGGAAGGTATTATAAAGATAATTCATTCCCTAGATCTTTTGACCTACCCACTGTCAAACAAAATTCCAGTTTATAACATTGAACTTCAAGATGATTATCCCATTCCATTAATTGATTAGAATCTCCAATGTACATTGTATTAGATGTCATGAGAGAGTTACCATGTAAACATATCATGTATGGGTAAAATCATTTCTGGTTCAGGCCTGAAGAACATCATTGTTTTGAATTGTTACATGTGGACACAATGCAACTAAAATAGCAATGGAATATCCTTTAAATCATCAATTCAAGATAATATATCAATATTAAACTTGTAGTGAGATGAAACAAATTAAGGGTAGAGATTTAGATGGGATTATTGATCTTGAGGGAGTTTCTTAGATAAATGGGCCAGGTCATTCTGGGTGCACCCTAATTGTATGTAACTCCCTAAATAGTATGAGTATGTTAGCCAACATCATGAAATGTTTCTCTCTCAATTTTCAATTTATTTTTTCACTGATGTGTTTCAGGAATTGATTATAATTTGGTTTCTGATCACCAATACTTTCCATTAATTGCATTGTGAAGTACGGATCATCATATGGGATGTCTATCAATGTAGGTAATCCCCACTCTTGGACACATGGAGATTGAATTTTAGGCTACGTAAAATACCTAGGAAAACACTGAGCAAGCGTATCTACTGGAAAGGGGAATGTTGACCTTGTTAGATGAATTTCTTGGTAAACCCCTCCATGACCCCTCACTCAATCAATTCAATGATTGGAAAAGGTTTTTTTAGTGGTCCAATTGCTAAATCCAGCCATACTAGGAAACATATAACTCAACAATCACAAGGAATATAAGGTTCATATTGGGCTACTTTTGAGGTAGGACAATACACCACATGGGGATAACACATTAATCTAGAACTATACCATGACTTTTGTATGGTTGATTTCTTTACAGTGATCCCGAGTGGATGGATCTTCCCAACTCTAGATTCCTATAATAGTGGCTGGCCCAATTCCTAGATGATGGAGACCGAACTAACGTAGGGAAACCATGTGAACCTAGTTTTTCCCACCACTACTCATATATATGAGTTGTTAGGCCATATTTTAGATGGTATGTATCCACATTATCTCTATGGGAAATTACAATTCGTTTATGGATGGGAGGAGGAAAACTGCCAATGCTATGAATATAATCATACTATAAAAATTCCATGTTCTGTATTTTCCCCTACATTACATAATTTCCCCTTTTTCACCTTAGATCCCTAGGCAACAATGGAACCATTAAAATTTGAGATAATTTTCCCACTTAACCTTCCTAGATTACTCTATTCCATAATTCATGTTGGTTAATGATTGTGAAGGGACTTCAGATGAGGGTTTTGACAGTATCTATCTATGAGATAGAACTATGGCTGCACAGGTGGATGGTATAACCGTATAAAAATTTTATAATCCTTACAAATTTGACCAATAATTCATATGTGTGGGGGTCACTCCCATTTTGGGAGTCTTTGGTGAGTAGCATGGTTGAAAGAAGCTTCATCCATGGGTTGGAAGCCAACCAGACTGACCCCAAAGACTCACATCAGGCGGCAGAGGAAGTCTTCATGGGTATATGGGATACCCAAAAAACTAGATAAATTTCTAGTTTTCCTCCATCTATAAAATAGGATTAAATTCCCATGTCTTGTATGCTATGAATCTGTGGTGCAGGGTGTGTATTTGTAATCCTCCGATGTGAACCAGAAGGAATAAACTGGTCCCCTTTCTCCCGTGGGTGTAGGAAAATCACTGAACCACATTAAATTTTTTTGTTCTTGTTTTACTTCTGTTTTGTGTGATTTGGGGTGCCACAAACCTATGTTGTAACCCCAATAAGTGGCATCAAAGGCGATCCGGAGTGATAAAAGTTGAAAAAGGGAACCAAAACCCTGTTTTCCAATGACCAAGAAATTTATATTGGTCAGAAAATTTTTATGAGGCCAGATTCATGAAGAGGAAAATGAGACGATTCCAACGGCTTAAGTGGCATTGAAAACGAAGCTAAAACGAAGGAGATAATCTCGGTAAAAGTTTGTTTAAACTCTTGGGTGAATATTATCCTCATTCCAGAGAAGACGGTATTGTTCACGACGTCGGAAAAAATTCTAGTGAGTTTCCAGCTGGTGCTCTGGTGTACCACGTAAGCGCCACGTTAGCGCCATGTCACCAGACAATCTGGACCATGGAACTAGTTTTGGCGAATCGCAACCAATTAGTGTATGATTTTGACGACCCAGGAGTTGATTCTCAATATTTGAACCGTTTTTTATTCATCTGTATGGTTAGTTTTTCAAAATATGCACTCTATAAGGTCGTTTAAGAATGGTGTGACATCAAAGGTGGTGATCACGTTTTGCGACAACGACGATGGCTGGTGGTGGAGAACTACCAAAGTATGAGATCAAGAAGTTTGATGGATGGAACAAATTTGGATTATGGCAAAGCACAATGAAGGATTTTCTTGTGTAGTAGGGAATTATCAGACAGTTGATCAGAGAAATGATCGAGGAAACCAGTAAATATGATTGGGAACAGCTCAAGATGCGGGTCGTCATCACAATTCGACTATGTCTGGTGAATGAGGTAATGTACTCGGTGTTGGATGAGACCTCACTGAAAGAGATCTAGAATAAGTTGAAGCAGCTGTATATGATGATGTCACTCACAAATAAATTATTTCTGAATAATAAATTTCACCAGTTGCACTTTGATGAGGGAACAAATTTGTTTGATCATACCAAGAAATTCAACAAGTTCCTGATTCAATTATTGGGGCTTGGTGTGAAGGTTGGAGAGAAATAAAAAGCACTTATACTTTTGTGATCACTACCAAGTTCATTTCATGGACTTGTGACTTCATTGGTCATGGGGAAAGAAACATTTAAGTAAGATGAGGTGATTTCATCACTTCAATATTGATAGGCATTCCGAAAACATTAGACGACTTCAGGTGAGCAAATCAGGGTGATGTGAGATGATCAACATAGGAGGAGTTGTCATTAGAATTTAGGAGGTAAAGAATAGTGGCCATAATCAAGGGGATGTGATCCTAAAGAAATCAAGTGTTTTTGGTGAAAGAAAAAGGGTCACAATAAAATTTATAGTGGAGATAGAAAATAGTACATTGTTAGGAAAGGGAAAGCTGAAGAGAAGGATGAAAACATCACAAAATTAACGGCAGATGATGAAGTGTATGTGACAGTGGGAAGCTCACACTCAGATGGGAGAGTCGAATAGAGAGAAGTGTAGTGTCATTACTGAAAAAGATACAGACACATGAAGTGGGAATGTTGATTTCTAAATAATAAGAATGGGTAGGCTCAAAATCCAAAATAAGATGGATGGGTTTCAGATTCAGGTAACTCGACACACATATGTACGACGAGAGGTACATTTCATACTATTCATAAGGTGCGAGATTTGGTGATACTTGGTAATGGGTCAACATGTGATGTTTGAGGAGTCGGGATAGTGAAGTTGAAGACACCTGATGGAGGAGTTCAAAAACAAGATGACATGAAATTAATTCTAAGGATGAGACGGATCCTGGTATCATTAAGTACCCTCGATGTAAAATGGTTCACAATTTCCAAAGAAGGTGGAGTGTTGGATGTTTCACGTGGGGACGTAGTGTTGATTTTTGGGAAGGATTCAAAAGGGTAGTATCATTTTATGGGGACTGTAGTTAGCCCAAGATCGATGGAAGATAGTGGAAGTGTGATGTCATCTGGCATGGAGAAACATGTTCGATTTGCAGATGATGTTTTCAACACCTGCAAGGAGACTAAAACTATAGATTCTACCCAAAATTGGCCATGAGGGGGATATTGTTGGGGGCCAATCCCATTTTCGGAGTCTATGGTGGGTAGAATGGTCGGCAGAAGCTTCGTCCATGGGTTAGAAGCTAACTCAGCTGACACCAAAGACTCATAGCAGGCGGTAGAGGTAGTCTACATGGGTAGATGGGCTACCCAAAGAAGTAGAGAAATTTATGGTTTTCCTTCATCTATAAAATGGGATTAAATTCCCATGTTTTCTATGCTGTTTATCTATAGTGTAGGGTTTGTATTTGTGATCCTCCAATGAAAACTGGAGAGAATAAAATGGTCCCCTTTCTCCTGTGGAGGTAGGAAAATCGCTGAACCACGTTAAATTCTTGTATTCTTCATTTTACTTCTATTTTGTGTGATTTTTGGCCCCACACACCTCCACTACGACCACAATTGTATATATGCAATGGTTTTCCCCTTTTCCCTTTTTCCTAAGTTAGGAATCCCACCAAGTTATTCTTTTCTAGCTGTGGATGATGATGATACATGAATGTTTTTTCATGAAAATTTACATGCCTCACACGAAAACACCCATCAATTTATCATATAATTATTACATGATGTGGAAATGGTGTTATCCCAATGGGATATTGGGTAAGTTAAGCCAAAGGGTTCCTAAAACATTGTCCTCGTTCATTTTGTTTTCCAGAAACACCCTCCTTATCAGTTTCAATGGAAGAATAAGTCATTTTCAGGTGCTCTAAGAATATCGGGGGAAGCTCATCTTCCATCTCACCACATAATGAAGATGGTTCAAATATGATTTTTTAACAAAATATTTTAAAATCCCAGTTGATGCTGGTCCCAATAAAACATCCAAAGGAACATCACCAACTAATACTGAGCATATCTTCCTAGTTCCTAAAGATGAACAGAAGGTGGAGATGGAATATTTTACAACTTTAGAGTTTTTATTTTACACTAACCTATTTGCGTGGTCGAAATACTGAATTATATACCTATGTAATTGAGTTATCCAGACTAAAATCCCAATATTTCTATTGAATACCAAGATGTGTGAAGATGATCATGACAACAAATTTGTACTCTCATAAGAGACACTCCTTTTGTGGAATTAGTTGGCAGGTCAAATATCCTTCACTCACATTTTTCCTTAGCTTGGGCATATGAAGGTTAGACTAATGGCACCTACATATTCTTATACACCAAATTGTTTTGGATCAAGAAGACTTATCTTCTTGCGAAGGTGACATGGAATAGTTTAACGCTTCCTACAATTAAGAAGAATCCTTACGAGATATTATAGTTTAGCTACACTACTTGGTTTTTGTAGAAGAAAGATCTTATGGTCAAGTAGTTTCACCGAATGATGATCTATGATAATGTGAGGCTCATGTTGAATGTTAAAGGTACATATTTCATCAAAAACTAAAAAAATTTATGTTATTAGGTGGAAGGGTTGATATCTCAGGGCCATCATTACACAAATGTGTCCAACATCTAAAACTGAAGTTGAGTAAAGGACCATATTAGAATGGACCCTTGATGGCTTGTGTCCAGCAGTAATATATTTTCTAAATAAAGTGATCCAAGCTTCATAGTAACGATTTTAGTTTTTTTGTGCTCTATTTTTTTGGTCACATCAGGGGGAGACTCTAGGATGTGTACTCTCTTCCATTTCACATTTAATACACAAATGGGAACATGTTTTCACTTTAATTCTTATCCTTTATATTTTACAGCAATGTCAATCAATTACAACTAGTCACATTTTGGAAGATAATCTCAATTGGATATTAATTCAAATCTCAATCTGGGATAGCCAAATCGACATGATTATCTATTTATCTAATTTTTTTAGAGATGAGGGACACAATTTTCATAGTTATCAATGTTTCTAGGGTTACATCAGAAACCATAAAAACATTATTTCCTCTCTGTTTTCACCATAATTGTTTTCTAATTCCACTTTTTTGTAGTCCTAGCGAGTATTAATTGACTTTTTCATAGGCCTCCCCTTGAGGGTATTCAACCAAGAAATATTATTTCATTTTTTTAATTTTTTTATGATTGCTTAATTTTCTTATAAACCATGTAATGAATAGGTTTGGTGAGCTGGTATTCAACTATTACCCAGGGTTCCCTTTATGGCTTTTCAACCTAGAGAGTACCATGTCTCATTTCAGGGGAATTTTAGAGACTTGTAATCCGGACTAATGAGAATAATTTGTTTTACTTTGAACAACTTTAACCATAAGTTATAGGATATCGGACCTAATAGTACTTTTCATTAATGTAAAAATAGTCTTTATACATGAATGGGGGATTTTTTCTGACCTTGGTTTTATGATATCTAAATCTAAAACATGAAATCAGACAAGTACATGAGGAGTAACTACAAGAACAGTTTCCTGTAAGATTTTTTTAGGGTTTATGGAGATGGGAAAAGCCTCTCCTATGAAGCAATTTTCCATTGGTAGGCATGAATTTTTTAAACTAATGAAAATACAACTCGGAAATATTGTGCGTAGTCAATCAACGGTGTCCTCAGGACACATACACTAAATGTTTGGTGTCTAGGTAATTTGGGAAATTTCAAATTTCTCAGGACCATTAATTGCGGTCTATCATGGTAATGAGGTCTCAAAAATGATGAATGAATCTATATCAGAACTAGGCATAAATATGAAACTACTCCCCCATGAATTTTTCATGTTTAAATGAGGGATGGATCATGGTGTAGTTTCATCTCATTCAATGAGGACATGGACCATGTAGGTTAATATCTTATGACAAGGACACTCTGAGGCTATAGCTTATAGTTGTTTATCTTTGACCCATGGATGACCAATTTTCCCATATAATGTTAATTTATCAAAAAATGTTCAACCATCATCAGGGATGAAGGGATGGAAGATTATAAGATTTATTCCATGGGGTTTTATGAATTAGAGTAGTGATGTGGGATGAAAAGGTCATTAGGGCATGTAGATATAGCAAAAGCCTATATGGGGGGTGAATTTTTCTTTGGGTGATAGGATTTTTTTGTTGGAAACATAGGTATATCCAACTAGGGAATACTTTCCATAGTTAAGAAAAGGTCTCCTCATGACATTTACATAAATTTATGATATTTGGAGTGGTTTATGGGGATTCAGACCCTTCTAGAAACATATTTTGGTTTGCGAAAGGAATTCAACAAGAAATTAAAGTATCACTTTCGGAGGAAACTTTTAGGGTATTGGTAGAAATTTTACCCTTACACAAATATGATAAGGTTCCACATGCAGGTATGACCCATGCAGAGGTAAGGAACATTTTTTTGAATGCACAAAGGATTGGAGACTCAGGTGTCATTATGTATCCCTTGAGGGATGTAATCAATCCATATGTAGTTCTAGAATGGTTTTCCCATGAATCAATTGAACTATTGTGTGGGAAAGGGGAATTTTCTTTGCATACAAGCTCACAAATGGGGTGAGGCTCATATTATAATATCCTATAAATATCTAGGTTTGTATAAAAGAGTGGGTCATTTTTATATGTTAATACTAGAATATACGATTTTGGTGTCTCTACATATCCTTTCAAAGTGAGAATCAGGTCATACACAGTTCTTGTAAGGCTTCCCACCCTAGTATGAACTGTGAACAAGGAAAGGGGATTTTTATCTTTTTTCTATATATGGCCCAAAGACTGGGAGTTTGGGAATCACAATGTACCCTATAGTGATAGGGATCTTGTCACGTGTAGTTCATGAAAACTGTTTACATTAGTGACATATTCTTAGGACACATTCCTTGTAGTTTGACATCATGTGGTAAGAACAACATCGAGTCCTGTAGTTTTAGGGCATGTAGTTAGGACTATATTTCATCTAAAATATGAGTAATAGGAGGATCATTGGGTGAGGATGTTTTGATAAAAAAATATATGTTAGTGGGAAAGAAAGTTTACTTCATGATTAGGGTAACTCTCAGATCAGGAGAAATTATATGGGGAATAAATTCAATTGGGGAATATGTAGATATAAAAATCCTTTCTTTAAGAGTAATTTTACTTTGGTGGATATGACTTTTTGTAGGCAACATGTGTAGATCCAACTCAGTCATATTGTGGATAGTCAAGTTAGGTTTCCATTAAGATAATGATCCACCACTTCTAATGGATAGAGGAAGGTTGTAGAGATACAAAATTTCCAAAGGCAAATTGAATTATGGATGGATAGTCTATTTCATGGTACATAAGAAACATTCAGTCCATGAGTATCCATGAAGTGTGAAATCCCCTACATAGATCAGACTCATATCTAGGGGTTCATTTTTGTTTTCATAATAGGTCCATAATCATGGAACACAAAATTTAGATCCCCTACATAGATATCTATTTGTACTTAGGATATTGGAAAAAACATTAACCTATGGCTAAAACTAGGACACAAGGTTTAGAATTATGTTTTCATCTTATCAAAATGAGAATCAAGAAATAAAATATTCTTGAGATACCATATAGTTTGACATCATGCGGTAAGGAAATTGGTTCCTTGTCATGAAGAATAAATATATGGAATTCCTATTAAGGTCTTTCTACTAGGGCCATGGTAATACTGATGTGGATTTATATTCCTTGATCATATTGGGAATATTGTGCCAAACTTTGAGGCCTACATGAGCTATTCTCGGTGTGAGAAACAAGGGGAAGCTAAGTTCTAATCCACCACATAGTGGTTATAAAATGAACTGTATGGGATTTTAAATTTTTTGGTGGATGGAAAAGGAAGTATGATCCAAGAAGCGCTACAAATCTCATTAGGATGATAATCAATTCACACAAATTTGTTGATTGATTTGTTGTGCCGTTTTGACCTATACATAGGGAGAGGAATTTTTTTTCTTTGTGACTAGACCCATTATTAGAGATCATGGTGTCACTACATATCCTATATGGGAATGAATCAATCCACACATAGTTTTAACATTAATTTCTTGCATATATCTGACTCATTCACATGGAGAGGGAACTTTTCCTAAAACTGGACTCTAAATAGGACCTCCTTTGGGGTCCCTTGCATTGATTTTACTTTCATGCAGGGAATGGTGAATTTTATTCATTTCATTGTTGGGACTAGGATATGATACTTGAGCATCACTACATATACCATTAAATTAGAATAAATCCACAAATATTTATCAATGAAAAGATCCATGCATATGTATGGACCGTACTCAGTGAGGGGTAATTTTTTACACTTTGGGTGGATGGAATATAATATACAATCCAAGCATCAAAATGTGTCTAGTGTGGGTAGGAATAAAGTTGTACATAGTTCTTGAATGTGGTGTGGTAGATGATTGATTCTAGGTGAAATGTTACCTCGGGTGAGATCATTTTGGTTTTGTG
Organism: Viscum album; assembly: GCA_963277665.1. NCBI lineage: Eukaryota > Viridiplantae > Streptophyta > Magnoliopsida > Santalales > Viscaceae > Viscum > Viscum album. Next base: position 16,993,654 of record OY728155.1, on the reverse strand, counting down.
CCGTTAACATCATACTGTGAGGAAATTGGTGTCATGCAGTTTATTGTCTTGTGACATGGACAGTGTACCATGAAATTTAAAGTCATGTAATCATGGTGATTTTTTATTATATTCATGGGAATGATGATTCTGTATAATAGTGAGAAACTTAATCTGAAAGTGAAAAAATAGGCATTGAGGCCAAAATCTACTAAAAATAATTTAATGAGTGGAGGGAGATTTTGCAGTTGAACTTAACACAAGAGGTCTATGCATCACTAAATGTCATATGATGGCATCTATCAAGTAACAATTAGTTCTATAAAGTATTACTATATGCACTTCTAACCCATTTGTTGAGGGGGAATTTTTGCAATTTTCTATGGTTGGGTCCCTGACATAAGGTCCCTAAATCACTATGTATCCTGTGATGATAAGAATCTAGATATATATAGTTTTTGAGTAACCATGTAGTTTAATGTCTTGTGAAAAGGAAATGATTCACCTGACATAATAAGAAATGAGTATTCTGGATAATCATAGGATTATAAGTTTGTTCATCACAACACATCCTATGATGACTGGTATCAAGAAACACATAGTTCTTGAGAAAGATAATCATTGCGTGGATTTGATTCTCATGATGAAAAATGGGTATTTCATCTTCCTCACTCCCATATCTATCTCATATAATGAGAATCATTGATTAAAATTATTCTTTTCATGACTATTAATGTTACGTGGTGAGGATGTTGATGTCATGATGTTTATTATACTATGACATGCACAATGGTGTCATGATTTTTAAGTTCATGCGACAAGTACTAACTATCCAGTTTAATGTATTGAAGTTGGGACTATAGACCACATTTTTTATTATCATGTGATCTAGATGATAACCCCTGGTTTAAGGTCATAGAGTTTAGACCAAATGGGTAAGAGCTCCAAAAGGGACATGTGTGACATGGAGACATAAAAATCAACCTGAAAAGGGACTATGAAGTCCTACATGCCACATATGCATTCTTAAGGACGGTCACATATAGTTTTATACCATGATGCTTAGACATGGGTTTCGAGTTTAAATTCATGGAGTTCCTGCCAATTGAAAGAGGCTTCCCAAAATGGGAATTTGTGGTGTAGAGGAGTTACAAACCAGACTTGAGTGAGGTCCTATGAGTCCCAGTACCACACCACACTTCCCTAAAAGAATATCACATAATTAATATTTTCGATGTTTGGACATGGATACATAGTTTAATTTCCTTCGATAAGGATGATTAGTTTTTTTCAATTTAACTTCATTAAACTCAGATAATTTATCATGTAGTTTACTGTCATGCGATCAAGATGATTAAATGTAGCTTATGCATGAAATATTCATTTCCTATCTTCCACATGTCTGGCCAAGAGGGAACCTCGATGCACTACAGGAGTTTTAGGGGTGTGATTGGGACATATACTTGAGATAGAGGCCAAAATTTAAGTAACAATGAGGAATTTATCAAATCTTGGTATTTCATGGGATTCATAACATCAAATGAGGGGGATGATAACCACTATTTTTAATGTCACTCGGGGAGGACGATTGTGTTTTTACCGTTTTAGGTCATACGACTAGGAGCATATATCATGAAATTTCTCATAGTTCAAGGTAGAAGATGATCCCACAGATTTTAACATAGTTCAACATAGATTATCTATCATTTTATTACATGAAATACTTCTTCAGGAACCTTTTGTTGGTTAGAGTCATGGTGAGTTGTCCATCTATTGAAATTAGAGAGTAATCTCCATTAGAGCTAACCTTTTGTATAAAATAAGGTCCCTCTCATTTTGGTTCCATCGTCAGAGGTTTCCATTTGGTATCATCAATGTACGGAGGACCAAAACCATCTCTCCTTCAAGGAAGTATTTGTGGAGAACCTTTTTTTAAAGTATTGCTTGATCAAGTTTTGGTGGACTTCCATATGTTGCAAGGTATGCAGTCTTTTCTCATACCATCACTCTAATTTATATATCCATTTCCATTATTTATCATCTATGTGAAGATAATTTTAGAAGGAAACATGAAATGAGTGTAATTGAACCTCTATGGTCAAGCCCACCTATATACCATACATAACATGTATGGGGTCTTCTATGTGTTAGTGCAGGTCACGGTCTGGTAATCCCACAAGGAACATAAGAGCTTGTCCGGACAAGACATGTTATCCTTATCTATCATATTGTGGATTATATTTTATATGTTTATATTGAAGTCCAATATCTATCGGTTATATGCTCTATTAAAATAGGATTAATTGTTGGACTTGATGTGATACTCTTGATAGAGATTCTCCAATTTGGAGAAATTGGAATTGGTGCTATTTTCCATCAGTATTTTATGATGGAAACCAAATATAGTGATAATTCTTTCTTTCCAAAAGATTACTATATTCCTTAACCTGATTTCTTTAAGGGGTATAGTCTCAATTCACTTGGAGAATAAGTTGGTTTTGGTAAGAATGTACTTGAACTTCTTGGCAGTAGTAGGATGATATATTCCAATTATATCCATTATCTATATGGAAAATGTCTAGGATTACATGGTCTCATATAGAAACTATATGGGCTGGTGGACTAAGTTGTCATTAACCTAGAAGGAATGAAAATATTTTGTGTATTTAGTGTAGTCCCATGTTAGAGTGGGCCAATAGTACCCAATCCATCAGATTTGGTGGAAAAACATGTGTCATAACTTGTGATCACCACAGGATCTAATATACAATTCAATATTGACATACAAGGTCTCATATACATCAACACACTTAATAATGACTCTATTAAGGTTCTATTGGAATAGGAAATTTTGGTGATTCAGTACATCATATAAAACAAATTTAATTTATCATCTCTAGATTTGATTTCTCCCAGATCTCTCTCGTGGGAGTAATCCAATTTGATATTAGTCCTCAATGGGTGTCATCTAGTAGATTGTAGGACCATACAGTTTCGGGAGGGGGCTCATCTCATTGATATCCTATTTGATGACCTAATCAAAAGGCGAAACCATCCAGTTGTTCAAAATGATGATGACTATTTGATCCTGATCTAGAACAGCTAGAGATGTGGCTTCATTTTCCAGTGCATCATTGTGGGCCTTCAAAGACTGTGGAATGTGATTCAATATTAATTTTAAAGGGAACTTTACCATTTTCACCTAGACATTTTTTAACAGGGGAATTATATCTTCCTCAATGATATCATAGTCATCCTTAACCTACTTATTTACTTTCTTCAGAATATCCTTTTATATTCAAGTGATTAAATTGTACTTAACATTCACGATCAATCCTAAAAATGAGAGCATGATACTCTAATTCATTGTTCATACGCCCCTCTCATTATAGGAAGGTGTATGGAAGGAATTCCATTGCTGGAGATATGAGCATGACTTCCATCCCAACCTTATTGAGAATAGGGTCTTCCATCCTATTTCATGTCAGTATTCTAGATGAACTATTCAAATAAATCTCCCATAATTAGGGTCCCTATTGAACATATAATACATTTTCATTAGGTAATTTAGTTCCAAATGTAGGAATTTCAATTGAGGGATGTCCCACAATAAAATCTTCTAATGGTTGGCATTTGATCACTTTGTGTGGTATAAACTAAATGTAGAACTCCTTCAGAATAACCGCCCTCTGTAATAGATGTTTGGTCAATATCCGATGACTTATAGTGTATTTGAGTGGGTTTTTATGATAGGAAAAAAATAAACATTGTGATGTTGTAGATAGTGCACAAGCTTCTACACCACATTTATTAGCACCATACATCTCTTCCTAATACTATAGTAATGTGTCTCAATGTCGGTTATGGTTTTACTATGATGAATAAGGTTGTTTTTTTTCATCAACATTATTTTTCATGAGGGAGGTTCCTAGTGACCACTCTAGTGTCATCATGTACAAAATCAGTGGCCTTCCTTTAATAGATGGAATCAACACTAGTGAGATCTAGAGATATTTCTTGAGATTTTTTAATTATTTCCAACAATCATATGTCAACTAATATGAAACACCTTTTTTCATCATCCTGGTGAAGGGGAATTATTTTCCAGCAAGGTTGGTTTTAAAGAATCTAATATATGATAAGTGTTACTGGATTCCTCTAAACTACGTGAGGTTTTTATTAGGTGAATTTATGAGGATACCCTTTTTCTTCTCGGGGTCAAATATGACACCATGATGACGTATGATGTAGATGACTAATTTCACTAAGGTGACACTAAAATCACATTTTAAGGGTTTCATTTTTTAGGTTTTTATTGAAATTGGATGACTATGGTTTCAAGATCCACCACAAGTTCATAATATCTTTGAGATTTAACAACCAGGTCATCAACATGGAATTCAAGAAAATTTCCCAGGATGGTTTCAAAGATACGATGCATGGAACATTAGTATGTAGTGTTGGCATTATTCAATACAAATGGAATTACATGATAGAAAAATAATCCATATGGGGGATTAAAGTTGTTGGATTTGTTACCTTCTTTAGTCCATTTGTAGTTTATTATATCCTAAATTTCCATCAATGAAGGAGAGGGCCTGATATCTAGCCACTATATCGATCAAGAGTTCTAAAATTGGGACTAGGAAATCATCCTTCAGGAAATGTGAGTGGAGATCCATAAAATTTATGAATTCATTGATTTTATCATTCTTCTACTATAAGGGGATGATTTTGGCCAACCATATGCAATATTGGGACTACCGAATAAATTAGGATATGATGATATAGTCAACATCAACATCAATTTTTTTACTGAATGTTTCGGGTGTGTCCTTACAGATGCCAGTTTATAGCCTTGATGGTGTTTTGGTAATTCTATGTGGTGACTGGATGGAATATTGACAAAAAATTTTAGTTTAATTATATTTGAATACATCCTGATAGTGCTTTAGGAAGGAGGTATATACATCCTTCTGTTCAGAAGTCATGGAACCACTAATCAATGTGAGGCATGGGTATTTTTCTATACATAGGTTTATTTTTCTGATCTCATCAATTTTGGCAGAGAAAAATTCCTCAAATTTTGTAGGGGTGTCCCTAAGGTCATCATCCTCTTCTTCTTCATCCAATTTATCTTCTTCCCCTTTTTCCATAGGTGGAGAAATTAGTGAGATAACTTTTCCAAATATTGAAGAGAAGTCAATATCTTGACATTCTGAAGACATAATTACTTACTCATACCTAACTTGCTTTATGGGAATTCCTTGATTCTCTAGAGAGGATAGAGTGACGGATATATTAGAAGTTTATTTTCCTTCTTTGAGTGATTAGATATTCTATTTTCTCTTAGTTTATGAGGCCAGGATTTCCTGGAGCTCTGGTTATGAAATGGAGGCATCTTCATCCATGCTTTCACCATTTTCTTGGGGGTTAACAACTTTTTCAACATTTTTGAACTCAATTGTCAGGGATGAAATCATGAACACCACTAAACATGTATTGAAAGTTTGACTCATACACTCAATCATATTGATAGGTATAATATACTCTACATTGAAATATTTGAAGGGGTTGGTAAGGATAATTTCTAGACCATTCGTGGAAGTTCCCCAATCAACACCCTCAACTATGGATTGTTTCCCTTTCCCTTGATACAATCCATCATCGATGTAATGCGAATCATATGATTCTAATGGGTCCTTATTATCATGAACTGTACGAATTTGACCATTAACGCAGTATTTCAAGCATATATGGTACTATAAGGGGAATTTTGTGTGTTGATGAAACCATGACTTCCTATAAAGATATTTAAGGTTGTGTTCTACCAACCCAATATAAATTATGAGTTGTATATGAGGTCCCCAAATTGATCATTGAGCTCAACATGAAAAATTATATTTTCTCACTTTTTCCATATCCTTACATTTTTATGCATGAAGGTTATAAGTTATTTTCACCACAACATAGTCAAAATAATGTTAGTACTAGGATGAGATTAACTCTAGATCCATTGTGAATGAGAACATTTCATAAATCGACTACATTTATGAATTTCAACACCTACAAGTGTATAATGTGTCCCTCTATAATGGAATCATCATCTTGATTGGTGAAGGAGATAAATTCATGAAATTATGTACAATCGGTCATTTTTTAGTATACCTTGGTAGCGAACACTTTGGATTCAAACTCATTGGTGCTTAAACATTATTATATGAGTGCTTATCTGAGGTCTTTTGACAAAATAAGGGAATCTAGAATCAATTGTTTGGCCGATAATGAGGCTAAATAATTCCAAATATCATAGTCTTAGTCTAAATTATTCAACATTTCTATGTGGTGATGATATTTTACAAGAACATTAGGGTTTTGTGTATTTGATGTGACAGATCATACCTCAAGGATGGAGTTAGAAGCACCCATGTAATTGGTGTGTTGGGTTGGGAAGGTTTGTTGTCATGCTAAGGGTGATATGAAACTTGCTCCCCTTTTGATTGATATTCCGTAGTAATAGGTTTAGGGTGGATTTTGACCTATGAAAAATGATTTTCCTATTAATATCTAATTTGATGAAGGGATCTTCCATGTGTTTTGACAATATTGATAGCCTGAATAGGGGAATGACTAGAATTATGTTTCCTACATTGGTTACATCTTCCCCAATATCCTAGTCTCATGAAGGCTCTTCTTATGCTTTCTCAATCGGATGAGGAGAGATTGGGTTCATAACCATATGGATCATTGGAGAAGGAATCCATTAATTTAATAAAATTAATGGAACAAAAGAACAACAATTATTCGGATAAGGAATCTACCTGATTGGCCATTTTTGGTTGTGCGGTTTTATGGGGTGGTTCCCATTGTTTCAGACATGATGAAATATAATCTAAAAGTTTCAAAGTTGACTTTGACCATGATGCGGGTTGATCTTACAACACTTTCTTCTTGCCTTTCCATCTAGGCAGCTTTTTCGTCGTTTTGATTCTAGAGGTTTGTCGAGCTGATGACATAGGCTGAGTTGTAGAGGGTGTGGAATGGGGCATAGATGGTTGTTTCAAATATTTTTGGCTAATTCCATGATCTTGGTTGATTACCTTTTGAGTCATCCAACTATCAATTTTTTTTCCATTTTTCTAAAAACATATTACCCCCGCCTCCTTCTTCATGAGTAGTGGAAAAAATACATTCCACATCTATTGGGGGTCTTCCCAAATTTACCTTCCCAGAATCTACCAATTTGAATAAGATTTCATTGAATATGAAGAATTCTTAAATGGTGTGTCTGAGTATCTGGTGAAATGGTAAATAATATGTCCAGTCATCAAGACCTACTCGGTCATCCCTTATTGGCTCCTGTAGTTAGTGTAAATCAATGTCCATAACAGATATAAAATAGCCACAAAATTGATCACATCTGAATGAGTAAATTTTATTACTCTATTCCAAAAATTTATTCCTCTTAAGTCCCCTCCATTATTCATGTAATGGCCATGGTTTTTGTTCTCACCCTGGGGGTGCTGCGTGACACATAACAGACTTCAGAGATGGTGCATGCATGGAGGGAATCATAAGTGTGACGAATGTCACCTCATTATTCTATGATCTTTTACATAGGATTGGTGGAGTTATATAGGACTTTATATTAGTTATTTGTATGGATTATTATATTCTAGGGGAAATTATGGATAAATACTCAAATCCACATGAATATTTCACTGAGATAAGGGGTGTTCACAGCTCTTCACGAATGTTATCAATGTATAGAGTGATAATATATTCTTAAGAAAGTGGTAAGTTTAGGGAGTAGGTGAACCCTTTTCCATATGAAAATGAAATTATAGACTCTCTTGTTTTCTTTTAGTTTTCAATTTAAGAGGTCATTTATTGTTTTATTTTTCATTTTTTGTGCTGAAATGAAATGAAAATTGTCAATCCGGATCCTCTCATCCTATTATCGACTAATCAAGAAAATTTGTATACCATACAAAGGTATTATCTTTCAAGGTTCACATGAAGAATTTTAGTTTTTATGCTTCTTGTTTCATGGGAGTTCCCATAATTTTATCAAAATGTGATGCATATTGCATCATGTTTTGTTCCAGGTCACATGAGTCGTTGAACACTAAAAACATAAGACTCATAAAATATGGAGGCTGGAAGGTTTCTCTCACCCAACAAAGGTAATGTTTTCTATTTTTCTATAGTGGTGAATTCCTATCCTCAATGGATTGAAATAAAGTTACTAATAACTCAATTGTGTCAATAAGACCATGATTATTTTTTAGTTGAATAGGATCTTGGATAGGTTCACCAAGTGGTAGAATCTGGCATGCCAATTCTGCCATTATTTGAAGAGGATATCCATTCAGGGACATCTTTTAGGGATTTTAATGAACCCTTTCTAGGTTCCTCCTTAATGGAGGGAAATATTCATATCCATCCATGATCTTGTCTAGGTGAACCGATGGTCCTGACATTGAATTAAGAGATTTTCCCTCCCCTGCATCAATCACCAAGATGAATCCTCACTGTAGGGGTACATATAATGGAAGTGTACATTGAACATCAACCAGAGGAGCACAATTGATATGAATTCTTCATCAGTGTAACTCAGTATTGTGTCATCTCAACGCTTTAATTTTTTCCTCCATCCGAGTGAATCTTTTTTTGAGTGTTGGGATCTCCTCCTCATTGAGAGGAGGTGGTGAGTCATACAAGACCAATATTTTTTTCTTCTATTTTTTAGGGATTCTTTGAGGAGGTAGTGAGGGATTTATTGAGTGAGAACACAAATTATGGTTGATTCTCTGGTTCTGAGTTTTTGCACCTTCATTCACCATGTGGAATACATCCCTAATGGAACCATCCTTTCATTTTTCATCATTATTTGCATTATTTCGAATTTCATCTACCGGATTGACATCCATGATGTTCATAGATTATTAATTAATTTTTAGCATACTACTGACTCATGAATGATAGGAGGGTTTTCTGTATGTTTCTCTATACTTCTACATTTCTTGTCTGGGATCATATTTTGGATTCATGGAAAAAAGTGACTCTGAGGGGATCTGTATGCATTCTAGTCACACACTTCCCCTCTAAGAGAGCTGGGTTAAGAGATAGGATGGATTGGGAGACCTCTATACTTCTCATTCTACATAAATAGGAAAATATTTAGTTCTATTGAGGGGGTGGTTGAGGTAAAAATACCACCATCCCTACAGGCTGGGGTTCTACACATTCTCTTTTTATTGTGCCTTAACATTGATATTTTGGTCTTACAAGTAATTTAATGTTAAAAATTCCCCGATCTATGTAGGCTAAGGATGATCCCATACTACAGAAGTTTCTAGTATTGTCACCACACTATTTATCTCATGCATCCTTCATTGAGTGTGATATGGATACCATGCCGAGTCTACACATGAATAGTTTTATTCTGAATGCATTAGAAGTTATTTATGATTGGATTCCCTTGGGATAGAAGAATGATAAATTTTCATTGTTTCCTAGTTTTTGTGTTTTTGGATGGATTTCTCTCATTGTGTCTGGTACATTTAAAAATTATTCAAGGATGGTTTTATTGACTGTGTCATCTTTTCATTGTATGGGTTTATCTTAATAACCGACAAAGAATAATTACATTACATGATGTAATTTACAGTGGGTTCTACTAGTTGGTTCATGAGGTGAAGTGAATAGATCCATGCTCCCCCGCACTCAGATATGAAGACCAGGCGAGGTGTGGACAATTAGACGATATAAATTATGCGAAACATTGTGTCATGCTGATTGAAGACTGTTCCTCAACCTTTTATATCATGGTTGTTGTGAGAATGGAAGGGATTCAAAGTTGATTTGATGAAAATGATATTCTAATATTTTGAAATGGTTTTCAAACATGTAATAAGGTAAGAAATTTTTAATTAGGTTGCGGAGATTTTTCCAGTGATTCAGACAGATAATGTGTGTGCCTTCTTCTGACAATGCCTTTGGAATGTCGAACTGGGAAGTGGATGATGGAGAAAACATAATGGGTATATAATCCCAATTTCATTATCATTACTGATTTATATTTTTCTTCTTATATTAAGGACTCCTCTACATGATCTTCCTAACACGAATGCTTCTTGATTGTTTTTCCACAAGTAGTGGGGCTCGTAGGAGTCTTGTTGGCATGAGTATAGTCTAAGGGTGGCTCCGAGGAAGAGTGTTTCCATGGGAGCTCTTTAGGTTAATAAAGGATGGTGTTTTTCATTGATAGGGTATCCATCATGTCTGAACCAATATTTCTATGCACCCCTCAATATTAGGGCATTCTCATATTTTCCTCAGCAAGGTTAGAAACTTCTTACTGACGTATGATGTCACTGTGGGGATGTTCTTCATAGTGAATTCCATCATGATGAGTACTACCTTCATATATTGATATCCAACTATAGGGATTATTTTTTATAGAATATACCATGGAGAGTACCTTCATAGAGAATGAGAATAAGGGAAGGACCCTCTTATAGTTTGATCTTCTGGCCACGATGAGGGTTACAATGAAACTCATTAGGATATATTCTCTCATGGTCAATCAATTTGTGCCCACTAAGGATTCCTTCATGGTATATTAATTGGGGAGGACCATCAGAGCTACTACAAACAATGTTGTAGGCAAGACCTTCGCAATAGCTACTACCACTTTTGTAACATGGTAACATATTAGCAAGATATTGACCCTCCATTTCTGAAAAATTGATGGATTTATGAACTCAAAATTATTGTAGAGAATGATTATGATACTTATCATTATTTTCCAGTATCTTTTAGAGCAATTAATTTTTATTTTATCTCTTATGGGAATTGGGGCCGCTTGATTTAGGTGATGGGATTCATATATAGGTGCATGTTCGTTTGTATCCCCTGGTGCTACCCAGATATTCTAGTGATATTCAAGAGTTCTAGAAGGAATATATGCCATCCCTGGAGTAGCAAATTAAGTGGACCAGTGTCCACCAGTTGGAACATGTATTTTCACCTGATCCTATTGTCCATTTATCATGGAATATTTCTGATTAACATCCTATATGGGAGCAAGGATGCATTTATATTCTTGAGATACAACCATGTTATGTGCATGAGCCACCCCACATGGGGAAGTGAGGTTGTGGAAAATACTCCTTTCTATTTATGTGGATGTGATTACATATTGGAAAGTTTGTAGGATATGGTGTAGGATTGATAACTAATCATACACCACAGATAAGCTGTTCTTAGAGATATCCTTGGTGGGAACTATAATATATGTCCATTTTTGCATAAGAGAAATAATATGTTCCTTCTCTAGTCCTCAATTTATATCTATTAAATAATAAATATCCTTCCATTAGGGGCAAGAGATATTGGTTTACCTCTTATTTTCAACTAGGATACACCAACTACATTCTCCAATTTCCACAGCATTTACATGGAAGGATTGATATTAATGAGCATGAATTTATGTCTTCTCATTAGTTTCCATCATATTCATCTGATGGTAGTGAAATAAATCCATATGAATTTTCCTCTAATTTTATTTTTTAGTCGCCGTATTGGAAATTATGACATCTTATTCACATGAAATATTTACATCTACTCATTTTATAACATATTTGACTAAGTTGATTCATTTTTGTTGGTAGGGATATGCGTCGATCAACTATTTTCGACCCTATTTAGATGGTGGTATTGGAGTGTATTGAAGAAAAATTTTATCTTTTCATTGTTTTCTTCCACTCTATTGTGTTGATGAGTTTCATATTCAAATGTAGTGATTTTCATCCGCTTCTAGTTGGGGTTATTGTAATATTTGTATACTGATCTTGATATACACTACAAGTGAAATGCATATACATGTAATTTTCCACCTCATTTTCATGGAATTCATGGTGAGAAGTAGCATAAACTTTCACCTTCTGATAATTTTTGGTCGTATTTGACTGATGGGCTTCATAAGATGAATCTTGAATATATCCACCCATAGTGTACCTCCATATTGACATGGATGTCTTCTTCAGGATGAATGAGGAAAATGGACTTGTTCTTATTGGGTGATCATCACCCATTATGGGAAGCCTTGGTGACCTAGGTTATTTGGACTTCAGTGGGGGACCATGGGTTAATAACCTCTTCATGGAGAGGATGTCGGTCCACACCTCATTTGTGGGGATGATTTCTGATAGGGTCCCTTGGGAGGGACGCCAGCATTCGTGGGATGAATTCATTAGTGGTGACTTCATTAGCCTTCTTAAGGTAAGGGATTAATATATTATTGATTTCCTGGGATAGGCTCTCAAAACAGGTTGAGATGAATAGTGGGGTTGTCTGGTTCTGGACCACTGACCGTCGGTGGGCGGACGACTGGAGGGGAACACTGACTTGAGGGAATATCATTCCACTTCCAGGTTTGGGATTTTACTATTATAGTTGTATTCTAGAGACAATTCGTTTGAAACCAAACATTGAATATTCTTAGTGGGTGACATATTCCTGGTTTGGGTGAGAACCTAGCCTAGGCACCGGCTTATGTGAACATTCTCAAAATATGATGAGACTCAACTAGATTAAAGAGTGTTATAGGGAATATTTCCTTCAATATATGTGACAAATACAAATAAAAAACTCGTCAAAGTAGAATCTCATGACCATATGAGGAATTGATGGTCTTGATTTACCCTTTTCCATTTTTGATGCAAAATGGGACTGATGTGGGGTAAGACATACACCTTGTTTAAGGATTAACATTGGGTTCACCATTTTATTCTAAAGAAAATTATAATTGAAAGAATTTTTTATGAAAGGGGTAGAATTATTTTCATCCAATAACATCAATTACAACACCTTTGGAAGGTCTCCAGTGAGTTCTGTCATGGATCCAGAAGCCCACAATGCCTCTTATATCCATGATGACTCATTGATCTACTTTAGAAAGGTAGGATTTCATTTATGAAAATGGAAAACAACACTTAAGAAATAACATTGGTCAATATGATGAGAATTCAGGATCATCACACTATTTTGGGGAGAACTATTTCGTATTCTAGGGACTCTCTTATAGATTTAAGATATGTATGAAAATAATTTTTTCATTCCCACGTATTCATTTTCAGATTACTCATAATTAATTAGCCATTAAGAATAATCATGGGTTTGGAATAATATTTATGTATTTATAGTTCTTCATTTATAGATCCCATTTAGTGATAGATTAGAGAATCCTTGGACACTTTTCAGGAGGACACTAGTTTTAAGCCACATGGTGAGGTGCTCTAGAGTTTTATCCTTCTAAGGAGATAGAAGATACTTTGACATCAGGATTGAAATCATTAGATTAGCTTCATACATATCCTCATTAGATGAAAAATAACCCATCAAGTTCAGTCACACTTTATAGGGAACTTTAAATTTTAATTTCATGTGATAAGGACCAACCCATATAGTTTAACATATTACAGTCTAGACACCTTATGATAATGTTGCATAGTCATGGATGGTGTAGGACATATGCAAAGGCGACCCATGGGAATTGAAAGAGATGTGGTCTCCCACTTGGACATGACACTATAAGGGGATATATCCCAGAGTGCATAAGGGTGGATTTAGGTTTTGAGTTTGTTCCTTTGGGAGGGTTCCTACATTTCCCATCTAGTTGGGCATCAAAGGCCAAATAGTTTGGTATGCTCGGGCTTATGCCTAAAATCTTCCCATTTAAGGGTGAATGATTAGGGATTACACTCAGAATGACACCCATATATTTTTCATCATTAGGAATATGGAAGTTTGATGTTTTTGGGTTTTTTGGGACTGACACTATATCAGAGGCCCGTTTGAGATGGCATGGTTGGGGATTACACCATATAGGAGGCCCATTTGATGGGTGGGATCATGTGAATTTCATGATCTCTAATAACCATTAAGCCCACATAGGCTAGGTTTAATGTGAGAAAATAGAGGAAGCAATGGATTTGAAGATCACACAACCCATTATGTTCGATTATGGATGAGGTGATTAAGAGAAAATGAACTGGAAGAGGGAGTTGAGTGTCTATGTATCCTCTTGTATTCTTCTAACCAGGATGGTCACATCCATTGATCAATATATTTATGATGCATGATGAGGTGAAAAGGATATAGAGTATGTCTTTTTACACAAAATACTATGGGATAAACCTATGAGGGACACCCTGAAATGGATTCTAGAAGGACGATTTCATTCCCTATAAAATAGAAAGGAAAATGTGATCCTTACCCTCTCTTCCCATAATGGGGAGGTTCACATGATCACCTATAATGTTGGAACCCATGTTACCAAGGGAATATAGACATAAAGAAATTCTAAGGGTCCACCTTATTGAACTGGTAACACATGAGACTCTTCGTAAAAACACTACGTAGACTCAAAAGGGAATGCTGGTGTTCCCATTGATATGATTATACTAGGGAGGCTGCTCTGGAAGAGGCCTTGGACTTATGAAATTGGATTAGTTCTCAGAGGGGATAATATGGGGCCTCATGGCATGAAAAAAGGGAGTGATGGGAGATGGAGAGTATAATTACATAAGATTCAATTTTCTGCATAGCAGGTTCTTAGGTGGGATTAGGTCCCCTCTGTGTAGCATTTTTTAAGCTGGTGAGGGTACCAACCACATATATTTGTGCTAACTAGACTTGGGTTCTACTCATGTTGTGTATTTCTAGGCGGGATTGGGTTCTGCTCGCATAGTTTGTTTCTACACAAGTTTGAGTTCATCCTGAATAACATGACACTATGAGGGTCTGAGTTCCTTCCATGTATCTTTAGGATATATGGGGTAGTGTTATTCTAGCATAGCATTTTTCAATGCAGGATGCTAGTCCAGAAAATGGACCATCTGATTATTTCCCAAGGAATTCTATCTGAAAGGTTTTTTGTGTTTTTGTATGGATATATGATTTTTTTGATTTTCTCCTTAGTGCTAGGCAGAAATTTTTTACCTTCTTGGAATCATTGGGGATGATCCAATTTTTTATGTTGAATCAATGCTAATCTTATTTGAAACTCTTCTTCATATTTTCATCCTTTATATTTAGTTCCCCTTTGGTAATTTTTATAGAATAATAGAGGGACTGGATACCATTTTGGTCGGTTGTCCTCAGTGGGCTAGAGGTATTCTTTTGTGGGAGCCTAAGGGGAATTCTGTGGCCAACAAATGACTTAGTTAGTGGGGAGCGTTTATTCATAGAGGGGTTCCACTATTTTCAGATGTGGAAACAACCTGTCAACCCCTTAAATGAATGTGGTTTCTTTGACACTCTTCTTCATATTTTCATCCTACATATTTAGTTCCCCTTTGGTACTTTTTATAAAATAATGGAGGGACTGGATACCAGTATAGTCGGTTGTCCTCAGTGGGCTAGAAGTATTATTTTGTGGGAGCCTAAGGGGAATTACTTGGCCAGAAAATGACTTAGTTAGCAGGGAGCATTCTTTAATAGAGGGGTTCCACCATTTTCAAATGTGGAAACAACCAGTCAACCCCTTAAATGAAATTAATATTAAATAAATGGGATGATGTAATAGTAGTTTGATCATGTTATAAACCACATAAACACATCAAATATTATATTATCCATGATTTTAAAGAAAAATTAGATAATAATTGTGTTTTCAAGTGGAAGATAAAAGAATGATGATAAAAGAGTGTTTATAATAATATTTATGTAATACCCTGATATTTTAAAAACACTATGTTCGATAATTTACAAACCATGCAATAGCGATTGAAAATAAACAGTGACATAATTTGAATTTAAATATGAACATAATTTGCATGATTTTGAATTATCAGGCATGAATATGAGTAATTTTTTTATAATACCCCTACTAAATATAAATTTATTGACTAATTATTAGAAAATATGCACTCATTTTTAGTGAATACATTTTATTCTAAAAAATTAATTTTTCTTCAAATGTAATTTTTATTTATTTTTGTGATAAAATTTTATAATTATTTTACACAAATTTTATATATTATGCTTTCAAAAAAGGTTATCATTTCTGAAATTATAATATCAAAATTATAATATCGTCAAACATGGTGATTTTTTAGAAAATATTTAGTTTTAATTGAATAGTAGAAATAATGATATTATAGGAACCTATATTTTCAACTAATGTATTTAAAAATTTCATATTTTTGAATTGGTTTTTAAATTTTATTAATTGATTTTAATTATACCTAATCCAATTAATTTAATTGGACTCAACATTGGTCATAGTTTTGGTATTAATATTTTTTATACATAAAAATACATTTTTCAAGGAACACATTTTAATTGAATTTTACATTACTTATAATAAATTAATTTATTTCATTTAATGATATTTAATTATAAAAATAGGATTACAAATTTTGAAGTTGGAGGTTCAAATTTGGTAAATCTTTAAACTTTATTTTTTATCATTACGAATATTAACTATGTAAAATATTTTACACCTAGTTAAGGGAAAATCAGGTAATATACTATATCTACTAAACATATATTTTTATTTCCACAAGTTTCATTATATAATAAAATGTATTCCCTCCAAATAATTTCACCCTTACTACTCAGCTTTATTCCTTAAATTTCACTCACCCAAATCCCTCTACACCAATCCATAGTTCTACGCATGGTTGAATAAATTTTTTTCTCCCATGTTATCCTCTCTGGTCGACATTCTACTCCCAAATATCTTTCTTCTCATGATGTTGACTTCTTCTCTATGATTATTTCATCACATATCATCCATACCTGACCTCAAAAACAAGTGTCTACTTTTAATTGCGATCATTAGTTTACCCTATGATTCCTATAAATACTTCCCCATATGAGTATCAAAGTCTTCATTCCTCCATATTGGTAACCTCAAATAGTTAGGATATATCTCTATATTCCATAATGGAACCCAATGATACCTCATCTGAATCCCTTATAGAATTTTTATAATCTTCCCTTATATGGACACAAAATTTTCATCAATGTCATTCCTACCTCGGTGGATGCATTCCACAACTGTCATTCTTTAGTTTCTTTCATGTAGTTATCAAATATTCAAAACATAAGTTCCTCCATCTATATTCCTTTGTAACAATCATCATTCTAACTAAATCCATGAAAATCTAGGATACCTCTATCAATCCCCCTATATTCCATTTTCCTTCACACATTCTATACAAATATCACATATGTTAGGATATTTTTTCAATTTTTCCTCTTTATTATTTTATTATGTGAATGAAGTACATTTGTTTTGGTAATTAATAAATAAGAATATCTACTAAAATCATTCATTCAATGGTTTATTTATCTTTTTCAAGGGTTTATGGTTCATTGTTCTAACACACCAAAACCTATTTCATTTTAGGTAACCTTAACTTATATTATTAAATAATTTCTATACGTAAACTATTTTCTTAGTTAAGTTTTTCCCTTTTCTCTTCAACTAGTTTATCGAAAAATACTCATTTAATTTAAATATGGATTGATTTACTTCTATACATTCACTATATATATTTCAAAATTGATGTAATCTTGATTAATGATATATATACTAATGTTGAAATACATGCATAATGTAATTTTTGTTTTCTATTAAAAATTATATTTAATGTTGTATTAACATATAGTACATACCATGATTTTCATGAACTGTACGAAAATTTATTACAATGAAAAAAAACATAAATAAAAAGTGTATGTCATGTTGTATAGAATCATGTTTCTATAATAGATTACAAAATTGATAGTAGAAAACATTTCTCCAGATTATTATTTATCATTTCTTAATTTTTTTCCTTCAATTATGATTCATTCACTATCTGTATTTATTTTATTTCCATAGAAATAAGAGGTCCAAACTATCTTAAAAATTATTATACTACATATAATGGAATGACACACACTCCTACACATGAGCAATATCACCTAATGACAACATGAAGAAGAAAAAATAGATCCCGTTATTAATTATTTCAAGAACATTTTTATTCATTTTATGTTCACTGATACAATAATTTTTCATTTGTAATGTAATTCAAAATTTATATAAAATAACAAAACAATATTTACATTTAATTGATAGAGGCTAAAAAGTATGATGATTTTCAACTGTATTTTTTAGATCAAACAAGAAAAAATGGATATACACCATGTTACAATATGGAATTTCAATTTATAATTATGATACTAATATATTACAATGAAAAACTGGTACATATATAAGACTTAGTGGTATTCACTCATTGAATGATTTTTTATTACACACACTAGCTTCAGGAAATGTTGTAGATATTGTTAATGATTCAAAACTTCCCTCATCATCATAATAAGAACAACTCATTCTAGTACACACAATCATCATTTTATATCCGAAAATATTTATTATCTATTCCATATTTAATAGGAATCATTTCCCTAAAATTGTTATTGGAAATTTAAATTCATCTTATAGATCAAGTATATTAAAAAATGAAATTAAAATATCATACTTTACTTATACATATATTTATAATATTATATAATTTATTATGTACTCAGGATGAACTTATAATGTGTGTGTATGTTCTAGAAAATTTTCACATGTTCAATCTTAAATGAACAAATTGTTTTTAGGAAAACGTTCATAACCAGTGATACGATTGATGATATTTTAAATTATATATTTACTCCCACATTATAGATTTATTTTATATATTCCAACAGTTTACCATAGTAATTAAATACTAAAAAATATATAGTTCTTAAAATTAAATTATCATTGGTTACTATAAAAAATTCACTCATACATCAAACTATAGAACAGACAGGTTAGTTTAATAAAATCAATTGTATCATTAATAAAAACAATTAATAACCATGTTTTTGATATTATTATTACTCTTTTCACAACATGATATAATTTATTTAATTTTATCTTATTATACTTCAATATTGGAAATCCTTTTTAAGTCTTATAGTATTATGGTTCAAAAATAAATTTGTAATAAGAAATAAATAATGTTGTAACATATAAATTATATGATTGTCATTATGTTTCGCACCAGGAAAGATCGTGTTAGAATTAATTCCTATATGTACATAATTCCTAAGGACATTGGTTCTCAATTATTGTTCCTCCTAAGAAAACAATTTAAAGAGAAAATCAATATTTACAATGAAATGTTTTTATTCAAATCAATGGTTGAGAAAGGAGATAGATCGATAAAAAATGATGGGTGTTAAAAAAATATTTAGATTAAAAGTTCAAAACTACCATTACATTGGTAGTTTAGTTCCTCGTGATAATCAACCCCAATATTTTCATATATTTATTTATACGACACTGCAAATGAGGCTCATTACAGAATATAAGCTATCCGATAATTGTATAATTAATTATGGAATTCATTGATAAATGATTTTTTAGTTTAAAGTATCAAATTTTGTGTATGATGGTTTGATGAGAAGAATGTTAACTCATTGATAATTATAATAATGTGTAGAAACTAAAATAAATTCTTCATGGGAACAATTCTTTAACTCTTCATTTATTAACTATAAGGTATGTTCTTTAGTCACATGAAATTCCATATTTAAACTGTTGCCTTCTTAAATGATTAGAAATGGATGAAATTAAATATAATTAACCAAATACATATGAAATTGAAATTCTTATACTCATATAAAATATATATATTAATCAAAATAGGTATGTAATAATAGATAGAAAGAGTGGTGTCCTAAAATGAATGAATGTGCTTTACCCTTTTATCATTCCATTATAATATCCAAAAAAATTTTGAAATGGCTATGATGTATATTTTTACAATATATCTAATAATTCGACATCCATTGATACAGTAACTAAACACTAGAAAGTAAATATGAGAGAATAATTTCTGTATTAGCTTATATTGTATACCATTGATAAATATACCCTACCCTATTCTGCACGACTGCTGCAATAGATTATTTTAGATTTTTATATAATTATTGACTCTAAAAGACTTTCATTTATTAACTTTAGTCAAAATAGATTGAGAGATTAACATTGTAATGGCCTATAAGACTCATACCCGATATAGGATCATAATGGGTCTTCATGTGGAAACCATATTATCTTACCATTAAGCATTACTGGTGGTCCTATGTATATGATTTAGAATTAACAAAATGAATTGTTGATCTATAATTGGGTAGGATATATAGATTTGTTATTAACATTTACTTTCAATAAAAAGTGGCCTAAAATTTCAAGATTTATTAAAAATTAAAATCTCATACCTCTGAGATATCCTCAAATACTATATATAATATTCAATATAAAGGTTGACCTTCTAATGAAGAATTTAACATATAGATGTTAATTTTTAAAATCATGGGATGATAATTTCCTTCCATGTTACTATCCTAAAAACCTAGAAAATTCACAATATTTTTGTCATATTCTATGATATTTCAATAATACTTCTCTTTTTTATGTATTTTTTCATACATTGACATTCAATAAATGAGGGTTTCCTCAGAGGCACATTCCCCTATTTTTTTAAAAAAAAATAAAGTAACGACTCTATTATATATATAAAATTGTCTATGATAAAATTTCAATGAAAGTAACCTTACTAAGACTTTTGGATCCTATTAAAAAATGTACGATCCATGACTCATGTGGTGACACTAATAATCTATTTCTTAAATAAAAAACAATAAAATGATAAATTTATTTACCAGAAAAAATGTTTTTATAGATTAATTGATAATGATGGTCATGTAATTTATCATAGAAGGAATAGTGGAAATATGATCCTCAAGAATGTTTTCAATTTACATACCTATTTATGTGTCCCTTATATTACTATTTTTCTGTTAAATTATCAAGCTCATCTAAATATTTATATTTTCAAACCATGTTTTTCTATAAATTACCATTTTAAGTATATCAATAGGGGTCATGATCATGCAACACCGACACATTGTGAGATAAATAATAGTCAATTTTTAGAAAAAAAAATGTAGTTGAGATTAAAATTTATTCTGATTATGTATACATATCACATAGTGAAGATTTTTTTAGGATTTTTTCGTATGATATCCATTATAGATATCCTCCAATAGATAGATTAAATTTCCATTTACTAGGAAAACATACTACATTTGTATTAGTAATATTGAAGATATCATGAGTAAAAGAAATAATTTTTAAATAATGGTTATTTATTTGTATGAATAAAACGAAATATACAAAAAACAATGAAGTCTATCTTATGAATATTTCTCAACAAGGTTTTTCTTCAACTCCCATGAAAGAAAATTGTTTCCCTAGAAATAGGTATTATGTTTTGGAAGATTGTGTTATGTTCCACCCACAATTGGATATCTATATTACTTGTGAATATTTCTTAAAAAGATCAAAGGAAAAACTTCTTATCATGATATATTGATGTTGAACATAATTATTTATCACGTATTCAGAGCGGATTAATTTAGTTTTGGATTATTGGCTGATGACACAGATTTCATTAAAGCTATTAAAGAGGTGTAACTTGGTGATATGGGACACTCCTTCCATAGACTAATTTACGACATTTGATTGTAAAATAATAATTTTTTGCCACATATTATTCATCATGAAACCTGGAGTAGTTTGAGTGAAGACATTCTCTATGCCCAATGCAAGAGGTTTCAAATAAAACATATATAATTTCAAAATATTTGGAAATTTATAATTAATTAGAACCGATTGATATAAATATTTTATTTTATTGTGATTATATATTTATTACATTTAATATTAGGAAATTAATGTTAAGGAATACATTTTTCTTAATGTAAGTTATAAATATCAATAAATTAATATAATATATCATTATTTTTTTATTATAAGATTAATATGGTCGGATTTAATATTAAAAAAATTTCATAAAAACTTTTCCTATAATATTACTTATTTATTTATAAAATGATTCGAATTTACTCTTTGTGATACCGAGATGATATTAAATATAAGTTGAAAATCATCAATTATGCATAAAACAAGATAAAAACTCTTCATGTTCTATTGAAAAAACTGTTTCTTCTACTATTCATTGAGATAAATTATTTGATGTCAATTGTTTTCATATAGTATTGGTTCTCTTTAGGACAAATATTTTTAAACTATTAACACTTTAATTTATATAAAAATTTCACTTAAAAAACACTCAATGAATATCATTGAAAAATTCATGCATTTCTTGGAATAGATATGATTATGTTCTTTTGGGGTACGAATATGATGAACAAACATGGTATACATATTTCATTTATATTTAATATAATTTAAATTCAAAAAATATTCCTACATTAATCTTTTAAAATATATTGTATAAAATATTTCATTCAAAAAATTGTTAACAAGAACACGAAATACACTAATAAAGTACGATCATCAAATTATAACTATTTGGTGTATTTTATAACTTAATCCATTTCATATTATCTAGCTTGAATATGAAAATTATATTAAAATTATATTATAATAATATATTAAAACACCATTTTTTATTTATTAATTTTAATATTAACTGATTATTAAATAAATATGTATGAGTTTATCCAAAAATAGAACATTATGTTTGTAAATGGTAGATAATTGTATTTTTATACTCCCATGCCGCCTCAAGATTCTTTAACTGATGTTTAAGGAAATATTTTAGTTGTATAAGAACATAATTATAACATAGAAAGATGTGGAGATGAGTGTAAAACTCTCCAAAGTAATATATCTACTCAATTAGAACATGTTATGGGGGTTATTATGTCTTCATTATCTTCTTCAGCTATGTTTTTTTATTCCATGGTTACAGAGGAATGGATAATAATTTGATTTGGATAGATTTAACATGTATGTTGTGGTAATAAGTTAATATTTTTCTTGTATTTTTTCTAATGGACATTCATCATTACTTCTTCTAGGTAGAATGATGGACCACTCTAACTACCATATTGTTGTATCAATTAATGATCATTTAGTTTTAAATCTCCAGTATGGAATTTATCTTTATGAACATCTTCCATTAAAAAAAAATAATTTTTAATGAGGCACCAATGATTCATAATCATTGTTTTCAATCCCTAGATCATTATTTGAGTTATAAAATTTTAGTAAAAATGAAAATTCTTCAAGGTACCTTTTGGTGTCCCTATTGTTATCTTTGATGTGGATTTCAAGAAAATATTACCTGAAATACCATGTTTTAATAGAATTTATATTGTTTTTTCTAGTAGAAATTCATAATATTTTCGGTAACACTGCCATGTTTAACATTGAAAAACAATATGATATTGTATTTGGATGCCTATAATGATGATTTAGATAAAATAATAATTTCCTCAATGGGTTTCTTAATATTGGTCATGGTCAAATTAGTGATCCTAATGATGGTGAATAAGTCGTCTGAATTCTATCTTCATAACTCATTATATTAGTTAAAAACCCAATTCATGAATTTTTTTACTACATATACCGAAATTTAATTGAGATCTATTTTAATGTTAATTAGATGAAAGAAATAGGACTATTATCAAATACATGTGATATTTTTTTAGAAGTTAATGATAAAATGTCATTTTTGACTTCTCATAAAACTAGAGAATACATTATTTTTGATTATGTGCATATAGAATGTTTTGATACTGTGAGTCTAGAGAAAATATACACACCCGACATTTTAAATAGTATTACTATATCTAGGATGACTCCCCATAAAATTACATAGATTATTGGGGTCCCCATTATATTTATCAAAAATTTAGATCAAGAAGTGGGATTATGTAGTAGTACTCAGTTAATCATTATGCACTTGGGTAACTAGGTAGTGGAGAATAAATTTTAACTGGATGTCATCCTGGGCATCTTGAAACCATGCCAAGAATTAATACAACACCCTCTGATTATAGATACCATTTCAAACTAAAATGAATATTGTATCTATTTATTGTTTTATATGCAATGTTTATTAGAAAAAATCAAGGGCAATCACAATATTATACTCGGTTATATCTTCTAGAGTTGGTTTTCATTAACGAAAAATATATATGTCATCGTATTTAAACTCCCATTGGAAAAATAATTGAAAATAGTGGTAGATCAAAAACATAACACCTCATCTGAATCCATGCATAATATTTTATATAAGGACATTTTTTAAAACATGTATTGGGTATCCATTTACACACATTAATGAAATTTGACTTTTTATTTCCACTAAATAAGAGTAGATAATCATTGTTTACATTATTATAGAAAACAAATTATATGTGAATTTAATTAATGTTTATAGAGTTACAAAAATTTCATGATGAATAACTCCATTAAATGGAATTACCCTTGAAGATGAAAAAACTCTAAAAGGTATTTCTCAATTTTCAATATGTGGTATAGTTTATCTTCCATGTACTCCAACGATGTTTTCATTATAAACCTCATTCTTGGTGATGTAAATTTTAGTGTGACATATATGAAAGAAATTTATTTTATTGTTATGGTAATATGTACAGTTTCCATATGAAATTAATATATCACGATGAGAAACTATAATATTTTTTTAAAATATATTATTAATTTTAAGTTATTTTATTTAGGGAATACACATTCAATGTAAAATTTGTGTATATTAACTAATCTCATAGTTCAAAATACTATTTCATGAAGGGTTTTTCTACATTATAAATAATTACAAAATGTCTGTAAATTAGGGTAGCTTTTTGGATACCAGACAAGGGTGTAGAATTATGATTACATAAACAACCCATGGCTGGCCATGTGATGCTGATTTCTAACTATTTTTCTTTGATTTGGTTTCTTTTGATAATATTATTCGGATCAAGGTAATATAAGATAATTTAATAGATAAATATTATTTCTAGTTCTCTTACACTCTTCTTATGTATGTTTAACAAACATATTTAATCAAAAAAAAAATAACACTGATATGACTAGAAAATCCCATTAATTTATACTCATTAATTTAACATTTATTTATAATTTATTCTACTACAAGTGTAATATTCTTTTCCATACTTGTAAATTTTATTTAATATCTATTATTTGGTTCTTCTATATTTAAGACATTATGTAAAATTTGTGTTGATACCATCTGATGAAATCTATGGGGAATTCTCGAAAAAAGATACAAATGTTCCTATATGGTGAAAGGTTATCCATTTTTGTATTTTAGATTACATTCTTGATAAATTATAACTGAAAATTAAGTTCCTTTATTTGGTTTTAGAGGGTTATCAGTTAATTTTTGTTGATGGGGTATTCTTTTGACACAAATGATTTTTTTTGGAAAACATTAATGAATCATCTACTATTTTTTAGTGAAGCATTTTAGGAAAAATAGATTGGGCACTAATCTTTATAACTACTCATTACATTTTTTTCTCATTAGATATATTTTTCATTTTGAAAATTTCTTCCAAAAAAACACCCAACTTCTATTTTGGACTTTCAAGGAGCTCATATTATTATGAAAGTTTGCATTAATGAAATGAAATTACATTTCAACCTTGATATTCCAATAGTATAAACCTTAAAAAAAATATGTTTAATTTAAACTAAATTTATATTTAATTTAATTGTTTCTATCATTTTTTACATCATATATATAATCCCCACTGTTTCTAACTGATAATGTTGATTATTTGTTATCTTCCAGGTCTATCTCACTCATGCCATCATAAAATCTCATCCATTGAACAATTAAATAGAAAATATTTATATTATTATGTTATACTATAGAAAAAATCAATTTATAATATAATAAGATTTATAGAAGTTAATAACTTGTCTTGAACTTTTCAATTCCACTATGCTATATTACATAAATGCTCAATTATTTTCCATCATATTCATGGAAATAATAACTGGCCAAAAAATTCCATAGAATTAAAGGTTCTTAACTATAGAAACATTATGGATATTTAAAATCACTAACATTTGGTATTGTGAATTATGCAACCCATCGATGATGAAATGTGACATTTTTTATCGACAAATTTAGTGGAAGTTATACCAATATTCTCCTAATTGAAGTATTCCAAGGTTTTTAGTTATTGTTTTCTATATTAATTAATATTTACTCCATTAATTGCTTATTTTTGGATTATATTATTTGAAATAATCATTATCTAATGTAATTTTTAAATCCAATAGATTCAGAGTGAAACTAATGGTGACTAATCATAGGGACCCAGTTTTAGTAATTCTATTTGATAAGAAATTTCAGATATTTTTATCTAAAATAGTTGCATAGTTGAGAGATTATTTGATATAGATGAAAATATATAAATTTTTACATTGTTTAAATACATTTCTAGTTAAATTGGAAAATAATTTCTATTCAATTTCAATTAATGAAAACAATGAGTTCTTGTTTCGTCTGGAGTTAAATATTTTAGAATCAAAATGTATTTAATTGTATATAGATGTAACAAATGAAAATATTCTTAACCATCACCATTATTCATAATAATAAATATAAAAATCTATTTTCTTTTCAAAAAATGAAAATTAAAATAGTAATTTTTATCATACATTTGAACATTGTAATGTACTATTTATTTAAATATATTAAATTTAATTTATAAAAAAAATATCTAACTTACAATATTATTTTTATCATTACATAAAAATAGTACTATAGTATTTTATATTTATCGTTTAGTAGCAGTATTGGACATTAATATGTGTTATTATATTCAATTACAATAATTTCATCTATAAAAAAATGACAACTACCACATTTAAAAATTCCTTTTTCCCTTCAATCATAAAAGAATTAGTGGAGTGGATCTTCATGAATTAATAGGAGAACTGAAGTTCAATTTTCTAAAACAACCATATAGATTTCTTATACTTAGGTATACATGTTTACTTTTCATCGACTACTATTTTTATTGATACTTTAAGTTTGAGAAATTATATTTATACTTTATATAAATTCCTATTGTATAGAAATATGAAAACTAGAAACTAAATTCATGCCTCTAAGAGTATAACTAATATATCGGTACTAAAGGGCTTCATAAGGACATACGTATCCATGCCTATTTTTGTACCCTTATTATCTATTTCTATAATTATATTTATACTTTATTCTATTATTTTAAATCTATGTTCATATTATATTTCTACATTCAGTGGATCCATGATATTGAATCCATTCCTATTTTGTATCCATTCAATACTAAAAATCCAATCTATATGAGTTTTTAATTAATAGCTGAACAACCAAAATATTAAACATATATAAGATCCTTTTTTCAATATTTACCCAAGAATAATTCTACTGTGATGTTAGGTATTTTTTGGTTATTAATTTATATGTAATTGATTTTTTATATAATTAAATTTTTATAGAACATCGAATATCTCATGGGTTTTGAGTAATTTCACTACATATGTAGGCCTTCACGATTTATTTTGATAAGTTGTTGAAACATTGAATTAAAATATAATATGGTGAATTGTGTTATTGGGAAAAAGAATAATTCATTAATTATGGCCAACACCTGAACTCTAACTCAAAGTTTTAGATTTAAAAACAATAGATTTATTACCCCTACTATGTATTTTACCCTTTATGAGAGGTGATTACAATAGTGTTATTTCCATGTTCATCATGTTCAAGCATGTTCAAATTGTGTTACATAGGTTTCTACTCTTATAAAATTTTCATATATCATTATTTCTATATTTATGATTGATGTTTCTTTCCGTTCTAATTTAAGGAATTTCCAACCTTCCCATGTTGGATAATGACACACCAAAATGTGGTTTAGGGAGGGAAATCATGACATTCACTACCAATTTAGCAGCATCTACACATCCAAAATATTATTTTCAGTATATAAAAAATTTTGTGCAATATTAGTCCTCATTATTCCAAATTTTACCTATATATTTTTTCAATAATATTATTCCACTCATAATGGTATATGAATTCAAATTATATAAGTAAAATGAATTCTTTTCATTCATTTCCATATCATCTGTGTTTAAAACATATAGTTAACTTTTTATTTACAATTTTACACTGTTAAAATTTCTATTTATGATTATGTGATTTTATTCGACATTAATATTCATTATAAAACTAAAAGAAACTCAATTTTATTTATATAAAACCAATTACATGACATTTATGGTGATGATGCATTTGAAAAAATTATTTTAGTGGGTTAGGAATCGAAAACTACAATAGACGAAGATAATAGACCATAGCCATATATAAAGGAAAACATAAAACAAATATTGAAAAAGTGATTGATATTTTATCATCCATCATTCCAGTTTCCTTTTATCTATATCAAAACCAATTAATTATATTATGTTATCTAGTACTAGTCATATTATTATAGACTAAACTATTTCTTTTTTTAAACAAAATTATATTTTCTTATTTTGTTAAATGTAATTGGGAACAGAGCCATGCATTTTCATAAGAAATGTACTAGTTAAGGTTTAAAATAACTTCGTAATGAATTCAAATTATATATAACAAATAATTTAATTATATTGAATGATTTTAGTTCAACTATCCTCATCCAATATTATAGGATATAGAAACATAGTGAAATTTTTCATTCACAATGAACATAATATTATTTCAATAATAGAATAAATCTAAAATGACACTCTCATTTTTTTAATAACATTAATATTTTTTAGCAGGAATAAAAATAGTTTAAGTTTAGTTTTAAATGGTTATTTGAAATATGAAATATTTTTTTATCATGGTAATTTATTTCTAATTTTAATTGATGGGATTATTTTCCTTAAATGTTTACGTAATGTAGAACTCATTGCTTATGAAAGGATTAGAAAAATCAATAAAATAGTTTTAAAAACAACAATGTAATTTTTTTGGGGGGATTTATGATGTTATAAGTTTTTTTTGTATAACTATAAAGTTTTTTTTGATGTGATAAAATTTTATATTGGAACTAAATTTCAGTACCTATATTTTATTAATTAAAATTATTTGAATAGTCACGAAAATGAATTTAAGTTATTTTATGAAGAATAGTTTTTTATCCAAAGATTTAAAATACATAAAAATATTTTATTTCACCAAGTTAATGTTATATGATCTATAATATCATACATTCTCCATTTTTGAGTCAATTAACCTTATATAATGTCTTTATTGACCCATAAAGAGTAAAAAAACATTTTTATCACGATTATCATTATAAGAGTTAAACATGGTTAAAACTAAAAGATAGAGTTTTAAAACCACCAAAACATGTATAAATATTATATTAATCAATTATTTTTAATTATTTTAAATTATTGTTACTAAATATATTAATTTGTTTCTACTTTTAGGTGAAAATTAATTTATATTATTTTAACACTTTATATAATTCTATGGATTCCCCTCCCCTCACTTATAAAGGGAACGACCCATCCCCTCTTCATCACACTTCAAGAGCCTCTTAGCTAAAATAACCCCAAAAACCACATATTCATAAATTCTTAACTAAATTATAGTGGAGGTTTTCATATGAAATAGTCAATCCTGGGGTCCTTAATGAGATATCTAGATGAGTTTCCTCAAAGAAGAGGCAATCTTTCCAATCAAGTGTTTTCATTTTACTACTTCCTGTACCTCCTTACATTAAATCATAAAAATTAAATTATAGAAGATTCATTATATACCATATAATAATATGATATTTCTTAATTGAATAAAATTATTAATCTCTATTTCAATCATATGGGTAATGAATACATCATTCACAAATATGTGTTGAAAACCTCCTCTATGAAGTGATGTGTTTCACTTTCAATAAAATCCTCTCATGGTTATTTATAATGATGGATTTAATGTATATATATGATATTAAAGAAACAATTATCACTATAAAAGAATAATATATCACCAATTTGATTAACCTTCCATCCTATGGAAAATGGTAACTTCATTCATTTGTATGTTTGGATTACCACCTCCCTGAAGTGATGAAATCCGTTTTTCTTCTAAATCATTAGTGGATTATACTAAAATTGTATTTAATATATAAAAATTAGAATAATATAGTTATGATTATATCTTTATATTATGAAACAATGACCCCTTTGATGGAAGTCAAGCTATCGTAGTCATTTTATAATTATGAACCGAATATTCTTAAAACACACAACATGGACTTACCTAATTAAGAAATTAAATATTTAATTGTAATAAATGAAGTCAATTTTTTAATGATAAAGTAATATAATTGTAAAAGGTTAATAATAATATAATATAATTCATATAATTTTATTATAAAATATTTAAAGGATATACATAAAAATTCTAGACTAGAGGTTAGAGGTTTCTTAACTCAATTTCCGTTCACTAGGATATAATTAAAATTCAATGACAATGTCATTACTATAGTATATGCGAATTAACATCTAATTATATTAAGTTTTATTTATAAGTGGTTTTTGGGTTTCCAATTTTTCTCATAGAAATGTCATTGGATATATTGCAACTTCAATGATATGATCATTTTAAGGATTATTCAACTCAAAATTGTTTCTTTGATACTTATCTTGTATTATCCACCTACATATATTTATAAGAAGTATATGTTTCCATTTGAGATATTATATGATGAATGAGTATTGGATCATGATATTAATGTTTTTTTGAAGTTCATTATATCATGAGTTATTGATTCAAATGTTATAAAAGTTTTATGGATTTTCAAGGTCTCAATTTCAATTATTTGAGACATAATTCATGTTATAAACTATGATTTATTTTATATGGTGTACTAACATCCAAGTGAACTCATTTTAAAAAAATAATTTATGAAAATAGTTTATTTTATAGAAACATTTAATGTTCCTTAATTCAATACCTTATTTTTATTCTAGTATTACCTAGGTTGCTATGGTTTCCCATCTCAAACATCCTTCCAGGAAATATGTTTCGATTGATGAACCCATATTCATTTATATAGTTTAAAAAATGACACTTGAAATATTATATATTGAATAATTTTATACTCATGGTATTTTATATTTCATCATATTTTATTATTCTCATTTTTTTGGTTTTAAAAGATCATAATGGGGTTTTCATTGAAAACATTATTTTTAATTTTATAATGACTTTCTATTAAACTCTTCCTCTATGTTCTATGTATTATTTCAAGAAAATTATTTTAAATACATAAATTATTAAGTAAAGTTAATTTCCATAGTATTTTAGCTTCTTTTAACATGTTTTAAAACGATGTTTATTAACTTCTTCCACATGGGTCACTTTTGACCCCATTTATAAAATTTGAAAAAATATTGTTTATTTTTATCTTTTATGACAAAAATAAATCATCTTACTGACATAAAATATCAATAATTTTTGAATTCATTTATAATTATACATGGTGATATAAAAAAAAATATTTCTACAAATATTCAAAAAATATATTATCAAAAGAAAGGGATATTTTTCAAT
This sequence comes from Viscum album, assembly GCA_963277665.1. Classification (NCBI taxonomy): domain Eukaryota; kingdom Viridiplantae; phylum Streptophyta; class Magnoliopsida; order Santalales; family Viscaceae; genus Viscum; species Viscum album. The sequence continues at coordinate 16,962,137 of OY728155.1, read as the reverse complement.
GTTATCAAATACTTATCTTAAATACTCATTTTAATTTGATTTTCATATATGGAAATATGCTTTATTTTTTTATTATACAAAAATGAGGATAAATTATAATCATACCATCTTATTATTACTATGTATGTATTATTAATATTTTAATGATATCATTTTGGAACTCATTTCTTTTCCACATGTTAATCTTGAAAAAAGGGATGATGGCTGTTTTAAGTGTGTTATATTGAAAAGTGAAAGATTTTGAATTTTCTAGTCATTCTATGGTTCTTAAAAATATATATGGATTATAAAAAATTGGATAAGTTTTAAACCATGGAATGGAAGATACATTATAAACCAAGGAATAGTGTTTATGGTATAATACAAGGATATGTGGATACATTATATCCATCTAATGCATTAGGAAAATAAAAAGTGATAATTTATTATAATTTTCTCATAAGATATGAATAATTTTAAAATTTTTAGGTTAAACATAAGGGATATGATAATTATCTATTTAGGTGTTTCTATGATGAATTTTTTATGTTCCAAGAAAATGATATAGTATTTATATGATTTTTAATGGATACATAGAACAATGATTGTTTTCATAGGGCTCATTATTAATGAATTATATAACCCTAGAATTATTCTAAATCTTTATGAAATTAATTATTAGTTATGATACATGTTTGTATGGGTATAAATTATCTTATATTATGATCATGCACATTGATTATGTAATCACACCCTTATTCTCATATTATGATAAATGAGGACATTTAATTATTAATTCCTATTTTTAAAATAATTGAGCATTTTTTATCACCCTTCCTATGTTTTAAATTACCCCGATTTAGGAATAATGATGTTAAATAAATTATTTCTGGAGAGGATTAATGTGTCAGGAATTTTATAGACCATTTTTAATAATTATTCTGAAATAATAGAGGATGTGTATAGTAGAAAAAAATTATCACTTGAGGAAATGGGTATAGTTATGTAAGAATTTTTCCTAATTGTCTAAAACACTAAACTAAAAAGGTACTTTTATATATGTGTTATATAATATTTTTTGTTTTATTTTTAATGTTTTCTATGTATAAAATTGGGTCAGGTTTATTGGAATCAAATACAGAAATGTAAAGACTATGACTTTATTAAAAGATCCTGGAGTGTACTTTTAGGGTTGTTATTTTCTTTATCAGATGATGTTTTAGATAAATTTGAATATTAATATGTTTAAATGTGACCATAACTTTAAATTTATGAATACCATCATAGTTTTATAATTTTAAGCTTCATTATTAGTTCAAATTCATAAACACCCATTTTGGGGCTCTATATAATGGAATTTCAATGTGATTAATGATATTTTTCAATAAAGTTTAATGGTCTGAGGTGCAAGTGACCCTTAGTTGTATCATGGGATTTAACATTAAGTATTATTTGGGAAGTATTTTGTTAATTATTTAGGAATGTAAGATTTATTTTATGTGATATCCTTTTATAATAAAACATTCCTTAATGTTGAGGTTATTAAGGTTAATTGAGATATTGGGTTACTTATTTATGGAATAATATATGTTATTTGTAGGGTTTTATTGTTGAGTAATTTATGATAAATTTAGTATTTTTTCATAACGAAAATTATCTTAGAGTTTGATAAATATTTTTATTTTCATTAATGTCTAAATAAAGGAGGAACATTTTATTTTCCTTTTGTGGATCGTGTGGTCCTCTAGAAGTTGATTTTATTTCTTCAAAAATAAAAAATTCATCTTGAATATTCATTTCGTGAAATTAGAGATGTCATATAATTATAAATTGATTGAATCATAAAAAATGGATGAAATTATTTCTTAAAAAATGGAGTGAAATAGAGTAAGTATATTTTCTTGTGTTTAATATCATAATGTTAAAATAATCCCTCAACTCTAGGAAAAAAGGATATTAAAATAAAAATGTTATACTTTTAAGATCATTTCTAATGAATTGACGGTATCTGGTATTCTAAAAATACTATATCAGTATCTCTTAAATGTATTTTTTAGGTCCACGATTTAAATTCTATCCAATGTTTTCCTTATATGGAGTCTTAATTATTTTTCATTCCAGATAACGCCCACATATCGGTTTTATTTTTTTCAATGGGATTTTTTATTAATTTTTTTTAAGATATCAGTTTTCAATAATATAATTTTGAAAAGTAAACCCTTAAAATACCTAGATCAAGATAAAATATTGAGGGATCAATTTCTATAAAGTGGTATAATGTAATACTCCTAGATTTAAAAAAGACTATGTTTGATAACTTACATGACATGAAACAACATACCTAAAAAAACAAGAAAAATGTTATTTCAAATATGATCATTATTACATATTCATTGAATTATCATGTATGAATAGAAATTAAAAAATTATAATAATCCTACTCAATAAAAATGCACTATTTAATTCATAGAAAATAATAACCAATTTTTCAAGGAATTCATTTTATGTTTCAAAAATAATTTTTCTTTTAAAAATGGGTTATATAGAATTTTTCAAGAAAATATTATAATTATTCTATGATACTTTCAGAAATTTTATTGGGAAAAATGTCATAATTTTTTAATCATCATATCAAAATTATCTTAGATTAAAATTTTTTATCTTTTTGAAAAGATTTTTTTTAATGAATGGTGAAAAATATGGACTTTATAGAAACTTGTATTTTCTTTCCATGTATTTAAAAAATACAATTTTGTTTTTAATTCGCAAAAAAATATAATTAATTCCTTTTTAATATAACAAATATAATTAATTTAATTGTAATAAAAATATATATAATTTTTATATAAAACATTTTATAACTTATAAATACAATTTTCAGGTAACCCATTTTTCAGTGTGTTTTTTGCTTTATTCTTCTATAGATTTTTTACATTTAAAGATTTTTAATATTTAAAATTTTATTTACTAATTTCAATCAATATTCGAAAGCTCCTCAAATATTTCATCTTTATTTTTTCTTTATGGATTGAAAGAGTGGTAAATATCTTTCACCATGATAAGGGTAAATTAGGTAACTAAGTTTATACAAATATGAAAAGGTTTTAAAAATATATAAAAAACCTAACATATTTATATTTTATATGTTTATTTCTACCATATTACTCTGATATTTATATATATGGTGGCTTAGTGGAATTTTTCTTTTTATTAACCATAATATTATTTTAATTAACTTAGATGTCTAAATTATCACACTCTTTCTATAACGTGAGAATATTTCATAGGGATAATAGTAGTTTAAGTTCAGATATAAACGGTAATTTTAAATTTTGAAGATTTTTTTTATCATGGTAATTTATTTAAAATTTTTAGTGATGGATTAATTAAATTAAATTCTTACACCACACAGACCTAGTCTTTGTGAAAGTAGTAGAAATGTCAATTAATTGATTTTTAAAACAGAAAATGTAATTTTTTTGCGTGAGTTATGGTGTTACAAAAATATTTTGGATAATTTAATGCATTAATGAGGTTTTTAATTTTTATATTGAAACTAATTTTTTTTATTTATATTTTTTGATTTCATTTTTGGGAATAATCCCAAAAATTACTCTATAGGTATATCATGATAAATAATATTTTATATAATTATGTAAAATTTATAAAAATATTATATCCTTCCAATTATATTTTATATGGAATATAATATCCAAAATAATACATTTATGTGTCACATTACCTAATATAGTAACTTTCTTGACAACTAAATAGTAAAATACATTCTTATCACAATAATTGTCAAAAGGGTAAACAAGTGTTATAATTGAATAAAATTGATAAAACACAACCTAAACGTGTATAGATTTTATTTTATGAGAGTATATAATATTTTATTCACCATATATTGTAAATATATCAATTTTACTTAACTTTTAGATGAACATTAGTTTATAATATTTTAATACTTTAAGTAATTCCAAGGATTCCCCTCAACTCACATATAAAAGGATGTCAACCCCCTGTCTTCCTCACACATTAAAAAAATATTATCTTAACAAACCCATATAAAACTAGCCTTTAACTTAATTATATACATCCTATACGTTTTGGTCTTCTTATAACACCAACCCTTGTTTCCTTAATGAGATATCCAAAGGAGGCTCTTGAAAGAGGATGTAATCATCTGAACCGTGAATTTTTATTTTACTTATTATTCAAAATCATTTAATTATATCCTAACCATTAAAATATGCTATGATATATATATATATATATTAGATGTCATTATATAAATTTCATAACATTATTTATCTCTTTTTCATTCCTAAAGGGATCAGAAACATCATTCATGCATACGTGTGGACTTCCACCTCTATAAAGTAATGTGTTTCATTTTTCATCACCACACATATCTTGTCAATTTATAATTATAGATATATTTTATATATGATATTAATGAAGTAATTATAATTATAAAATATAATATATCATCAACTTTTATAACCTTCCATCAGTTTGAAAACCGTAATGTTGCTCCTGCGTACACATGGATTGTCACCTCATGATGCGATGTGGTTCATTTTTCATATAAACCTTCCATGGAGGAATATAGAATTATAATTATTTTATGATAATTACTATTTATATTAATTAACAATGAAGACTTTTTCCAAGATCAACCTACAAATTTTATTTTGAAATTATGAGTTGATGTCCTCACAAAACGTGATGTGGACTTAACCGATTAAGTGATTAAAATTTTCATTATAATAAATGAAATGAATGATTAAATGACAATGAAATAATCCAATAAATAGTTCTTAAACATGTAAAAATATTAAAAAAAATTTATTATGTTATATTTAAATGGTCATACATATCATTTATAGATATTAGGTAAGGGGTTTCTAAAATCAATTTCCATTCTTTGGGTAATACTTCCACTTTATTGACTATGTTATGTCATAATTATATGAGAAATAAAAACTTATTATATTATTTATTATTTCCAATATTTTTTGGTCTCTTATGTTTTACACATAATATTTTTATATATTAAATTTTAACTTTAATGATTCAATATTGTTAAGTATCATTTGTCTCAATAATGTTTCTTCAAAGAAAATATTTTACCATTAAATCCTTTTATAATGTGTATATGATAACAATTGAGATATAATATCATTAATGAATATTTTATCATTGCATATAATTTTTCTTTTATGTTATATGTTTCATGAGATACTAATTCAAATGTTTTAAAAGTTATCTGGGTTTTATTCATCTCAATTTCAATGCCTTGAGACATTACTCATGTTATGCACCATGATTTATTTTATATGATCTACTAATTGTCACAGAAATATATTTTAACTTATTATTATATTGGTATTATGTGTTTTATATATTCAAGTTATTTTCTTACATTTAATGACTTTTTGATCAATAATTCCCAATGATGCAAGGGTTTCCTGTCTCAACCAATCATTTTTAGATATTATTCGATTGATGCATATATATTCATTTTAGAGCGTATATAATGACACATGAAATATAATATCATGAACCTATATTTATTCCTAAATTTTTACATTTCATCTTGTGCTCTTTTTTTAAATTTTTTTAAAACTCCATAAATTGTATTTCTTGAAAAACAATGTGTTTATGTTTTTAAGTATTTCTAACCAAACTCTTCCTCCATGTTCTTTATCTTATTTCAATAAAGTTATTTTATAATCATAAATTATTTCCAAATTTTATTTTACATGAAATATGAACTTTTTTTAAAATGATTTAAATACATATTTCTTTATGTTTTCGACATGGGTAATTTTTTACTATATTTAATAATGTTTGAGAATAATGTTTATTTCTAATGATTATGACATGAACAGATTTTTCCACCACAATGACTAATATTTCAGTTGAATATTAATTTATATATTTCCAAGGATATTTTAAAATAAAATCCTTTTCCAAATATTCTAAATATATTTATAAAATATAATCAATGTTAAAGGATATTTTCCCCATTTTCAACAAAATTTCTAAAATGTTCATTTAAATTAATTTCTTATATTTTAGAAATATCCTATATTGTTTTCTTACATTCCAACGAGGATATGTTCCAATGATAAAATATTTATTTTTATTATTTACTGATTATTATAGTTTTGAATATTGTATTATGGAATCCATTACATTTCCACGCGTTAATCAAGTTAAAAAATGAATGATGGTTCTTCTCAAGGGTGTTATGTTCATAAGTAAAAGCTTATATATTTTTCATTGTATGGTACTTTGAAATATGTATGGATGGTTTTAGAGTGGTTTTGTTATAAATAAAGAACATGTAGTAACATTATAAACAATGTATGGGAGGATATGTTATGAACTAAGGATAGGTGGGTTTGTAATAAAACTTAATTGAATTGTGTAAATCAAAAGAGATAATTGATTTTATATTGATCCTAAGTGATGAAAAAAGTTTTATGGTTATAGGTTACTCTTATGAGATATGATAATTATCTAATTTGGTGATTTTGTGATGAATTTTTTATATTCTATTATATCAACATAACTTTTCAATGCTTTTTATGAGTTATATGTGTTGAAACCCAACCTTAATGTACATGGACATTACACTTCTTTCATAGAATACTTAATAGAAGACCTAAATAGACGCCCAAAGACTATATTAGTTTAGTGACTTTCGAAATCGGAATAAAATCTTCTAAATTAGTGAAATATCTTAAAAATATCCCACAAATATCTTCAAATTTTTTTCCTACATAAAACCATTCTTTATATCCCGGGGAAAAGAAAACATAAACAGATTGAGCTCAAATGCTCAGTAAGGTTAAACATGGATAACGTAAAACAAAAAATATACATTTGAAAGTAAAAACCTTAACATAAAGTTCAAATATCAAAATCATCAGTCATGAACTAAATCTTGTCAGTTTGTAAGGAATATATCATAAATGAACATTAACCATGATAAAATATCATTGGAACAAAACATATAATTGTGGAAAACTAATGAACACATAATATTATTTTCATAGTAGACAAGGCATTGCTGCAAAGACCATCATAGTGGAAACAGTCCATTACTAAATTGGGTTTACATGTCATTCCATCAATGTATTACTAATCCATATTTACCTGCCATTCTATCCATGTGTTACTAAACCGAATTTACTTTTCGTTCCAGACATGTTTATCTCATAAGATATAAATCATTACCAGATTCATTGGAGGGAGATATAGATCCCAACCATCTCATAATGAAATCATTTTTTCATGTGCCCCAAAATATAAAGCATTCATCATATCATAACCCAAAAAATAAAATGTATTTCTTAAATATCAGTCCATAATAACATAATCCATATAAAAGAAATGGAATACACCATTCACGGAGACGGTAGGCCGTACATACACATGAAGGATGTTTTTGTTTCCTTATTGAATTGAATGGAATTAAGTAAATGAAAAATATATATATATATATATATATATAAATATTGTACCATTATTATGTTATATATTTCACGATTATTTATTATATATACTTTATAATCATTATTGAATGGTTAACAAGGAGAATTAATCTCATTGTGTTGTGGTGACGGTAAGCCGTACATACAGACGAGCGACGATGTTGTTCCAATACTTGTTGAATGGTATTCAAGTGGATGGTTTATAATATCTCATAATTATTATCATGTTATAAAAATAATATTTAGATTTATTTCCACCATTATACCCATCCAAGTAATGTGGTGGTAAAAAACATATTACACCATGACGTAGAGACGGAAAGCTGTACGTACGCACGTGCAGTGATTTCATTTTTCATAGGATGGATAGAAGGTAAAATAGGTTTGTTTCATATTTATAATAAAATATTATTATATGAGTGATACTAATGTTTTACTTTATAATGAAAAAACTAAATAATAGTAAGTATAAGAAGAAATAAATTTGAATGATTCGGTAGAAGAGATTATCTCTTCCTTGACAAGCCTTCTTTAAAATTTCTCTTAGGACACTAGGGTTGGTCTTTTGAAAAGACCAGAATCTATATAATGTAACTAAGGATGTTCAAAAGAGAAATTGGTAGGTTATGACCGAGTTTGAAGGCTCAAAATGGAGTGAAGAGAAGAGGGATGATTTCCCTTTTATATTAGAGGAGAGGGGAACTTTAGGAAACTCTCAAAAATATTAATTTATAATAAAATAAAAACCTACAAAAAAACTTACAAAGTGTACCAAATTCAAAGCTTATATGTGATAGGGTTCTATTCTCATCAAACAATAAATTTTGGACCACTTTTTTTTAAAACCTTATCTGTTTAATTGATACTTAGTTATTCTATTAATTCTTTATTTTGGTAATTACATTCTAAATATTTAATGGTAATGAATATTTACTTATGTGGTGTTAATTGAACACAAATGGATACGTTATGACATTTTAGACATAATAATTATCACTTTGAATTTTCTAAATATTTTAATGATTTAAAAAATAATAATAAAATTTTTTGTTTATAAAATGTCAATAGTGTCAATTTTGACATTATTAATTTGATAGACTTTAAATAAAATTAAAATAGAATATAAATTGTAAATCAAATATTTAATACACTCATAACATGTCATAGTCACCTATAAAATTCATGGAGAACATTAATTAGTTCATATGATATTTATTTTAATATTTTTAATACTATTTATTTGATATTTCTATTAATAAAATAATTTTTTACGTCACTATTGTGTCATCAATAATGATAACTAATTTATCTATAAAAGTTTAAAATAAATTCACATTATATAGATAATTTAATTATATTTATAGTGGCTATTTAATTTCTATGTTTTATACATTTTATCACTAAATTAAAATTATTACACTTATAAGATATAAGAGAGTGACATGTTGTCACTTTCATTTGTTTTAATAATAATTACATCATTTTCATAAAAAGAGGTCCATAACCGAACTTCAATTTTTTATTGAGAATAAAAAAATTTAATTAAAAGTGGGAAACTAGTCAAGATACAAAGGGACATCACCCAACCTGATAAGAAATAACAGAATCACTGAATTGTAATTTAGGCCTATTAGAAAGCTTACCTCTGAGGAGGCTCCATTGCAGAGGCGAAGCCTTCTCTTCCGGATTAGCATTGAGAAAGATCTCAATGTTGTATTCTATCATGTCCCAAGTTGGGATGAGGTCTTCCATCTAAATATTCTTCTCGTTGAATCCACAAGCCAGTATTCCAAGATGTTTTTTGATCCAGTCGCCTTGCTCATTGGAATGACTTACCTGAATACTCCTCCCCACCAACCTGTCAAATTCTTCTTGTGTAGTGATGACTTGAAGGCCCTTGTCATAGAAATCGTCATTTTTGTTGATGATGCTTTCTAACTCATCACATTCAATCAATTCCTTACCGCTCTGGGGGAATCATATTCAGCATCCTCTTTATCATCATGCAGCTGCTTGGAAGCCATCATAGGCATCTTTTATTTGCTTGAGGATTGAGTAACAGGGGGCTACATAAAAAGGAGTAATCCTTATTCCTACGCGGCCTTCGAGAGTGATGGATAAAAATATTAGGGTATGTTAGAGTGTTTTTATCCTTCCTTTAAGAGGCTATGATATATTCCTCCGCAATGTCCACCTCCTTGAACTCAATAGATAAGTATGAATCAATATCCATACCCTCATTGGGAGCCGCCAAAATTTTAGAGAGGTTCTTATCATGGGAAGCCACCACATCATTTCCTTCCTCAAACAAGTGTCCTTCTTCAACTCCTAGCACTCAAAACCAGTTTTGAGAATGAATGACCTTACCTTTTGACTTAACTGTGTCAGAATAGGATGGTTCTGTCTGTGAGACTTGAACTGAAATGTCAGGACATGTAGGATTCTTGTATCTACAACCCATGAATTGATGATTCTTGTTAGTGTCTTTCCATCCCTAGCCTTGTGGGCCACCGAGACCATGGTCATCACAGACATGCAGGTACACTTCAACTTCATCGATAATTCTCGCTGCTACCAGATGACTAACCACATCCACATCCATGGATGCCTCCCTTTCCACTCCACCCTCCTGTACTGCCTCCCCTGACCTTCCTTGCGACAAGGGGCTGATATAAAAATTGTTCCTCAATTGGGATAAGACATCCACAACCCATGGCCCTGAGTCCTTAGGCATTGCACTCTTTACTGCACCTAAACACACCATAGTATGACCATGCAAGATCCGGTCCACTCTTGAAGGGTCCTCTCGGGAATTGCCTTCCAGATTTAACGGAGGAGAAAACTGGGGAAGCATCTAGCGATCCTCTTCAAGGACCTTTCTATCTTTTTGGTTGACACCCAAGTTGCAATTCGATAAATTAAGAATTTCGGGGACCATCAGGTCGTTAAAGCTCTTTTCTGTCGGCATCGTTGGGTCCATGACACCCAGATAATCAAAAGCCATAGATACCAAAGAATAATTCTCATAATGTGGAACTTTTTTTATTGTACCCGTGTGAGGCAAGAAACCACGTTGACAGATAGTGGATAAGTGTCCCAAATAGCGACATGAAGAGCAGAAGTCAGTACAGGATTCAAAAATCACCAGTTGTTTGCACTGGAATTCCTCCTCAACCGTGATCCAAATGTAGTCAATAGGAGGTTTAGAAACCTCAATCTCAACACAAATGCATGGGGATATGAGATGATAGACCGACTCAGTTCACTTATATGAACAAAAGAAGCATCTAACCATGTTTACAAGCATACGAATGATTGTAGGATCATGGAAGGGAAGGGGGAGTTCAGAAAAAATAACCCAGACAACTATCCACGGAGTGTCACGATTCATGTAAAATTCATAGTATAAGCGGGAAATATGGAAGCGATATCTGTTGCAAACATGAGGATCTCTAGACCACACACAGATTAGGTCTTCCTTTGATGAAAAACAAACCATAATGTGATGCTTTTCCAGAATCCCCACGACTGCTCTATCTTGTCAATCCCATGAATCGAAAACAAACCTGTCGAAGGCATCAACTGAGGGATAAAGATGCCTGAAGCGAGCCACCAAGGTCAGTTGCAAGCGGGTCAAAGCTACGTTGAATTCCGAAGGAGATAAGTGGAGAATAAGGTATCCTTCATGGAGGTCTGGAACTTTAGGGCAAAGATTGATGGATGGGAAGGGAGAAAAATATTCTGGGATAAAAAAGGGGGAAAAGGGTGGCTGGGAAGATGCGGGAGGAGGGTGTCCCTCCCCCTCTAGTAGGGGAGGGACTGGGCTTGTGGCCATCACCGCCTAAGGCATCCTTCCTGAGCGTCGAGCGTTGTAGCGAGCATCGAGACCTCGAGTTCTTCCCCTTTCCATAGACAATTTTCCATGAAATGAATCTATTCTGACCCTTAGGTGATATGATCCGAATTTTATTCATACAATAGAATTTTTTCAGGTGTTGGGGTAATTTTTTAATATTATTTTTACCCTTAATTTCCCGATTTACCTTTAACCATGGTAATAAAAATAAATACGAAAGTTACTATTTATAATTTTCAAAAATAAAAAGTATCCTATTGACATAATCTGGACCTACATATTCCAAATATAGAATCCATTTTTCATAATTCAAAACACAAAAGTTGTATTAATTAATTTAAAATTAATCCCATTGTAGAGAAAACGAGTTTTAAAAGGTAAAACATTGTAAATGATGGAAATGTTTTTACCTATTAATTTAATGTAAAATTAATGCTAATGGATTAAATTATATTAAATGGTAAAAATATATTGTATTTATAATTTTAAACCATTCAATAATATATTTTAACCATATAAATTATTTTTATTGAAAAAAGTGGTTTTCAATTAAAATTTACCTTATTTTCATTAATTATCAAAATATGAACGTTATCAGAAAAATATCAAAAATTCATCCAAAGTTAAATTTTATATCCCAATTCCAAATAAGAAGTTTATTTTGTCAAATTGAACTTATAAAAGTGTCAAAAACTAGATTTAATATGGTTTTCCATCAAAAGGTGGTAAAAATGCATTTTTTAAGATACATATTTTATCCAAAAAATTGATTTTTTCTCATATTGTGTTCTATAAAATGTGTAGGATGAATGAAAATGATATAAAATTAAAAATTAAGTTAATAATATTCCTAATGTCTAGTTTATATCCCATTAAATAATAATATATTAAAAATATGTCATTGTTTAGGGAAACACAGTATCGCGTACAACACATTATATCGAGGAAGGCCTCTCTTGCGTGTAACGCATTCCAAGTCAATGTTTCATGTCATCAAAGCTTCATTTGGTGTTGTGTATAACATAATCCAAACATAGTTCACTTATACAGTGAAAAAAATACATACTCACTATTGTGTGAAATGAATTCTGTCAAAAGATCTTGAAATTATATACAACACAAGTGAAGAATGTTGTGGCGTATACAAATAGCTAACACAGTGTTGCATATTGTGCAGGCTAATCATGTTTTAGAATACAACAGAAGACATAAAAGAAATTAAAAAGAATATATTCTATAAAATCTCAGGGTGTTACAATATGGATCATCTTCTCAAGGATATTTTTTCACATGGCTCCTGATTGTAGACATATATTACTCTTGTATTATGATACAATTTTATACCATTTATCATGAATTACGATCCATGTTTTTTATGGTTATGGCTTCTCTTATGTTATTCTCATTCACTTTGAACAAGTCATCACACCTTTATCCTCATCTTATTCTCATCGATGACATTCAATTTGTAATTCTTATTTTTGCACTTAATGATAATTTGAGTGAACACTTATTATATTTTCCATTTCCTAGGGTAAGAAAGAATGATGTTGAATTAATTATATCTATAATGTATTCTTGTGTTAATAATTTTATAGGATACATTGGATACTTATTATGAAATAAGAGAAGCATGGTATAATAGGGAAACATTTCACATGAAAACATGGGTATAGTTATGTAAGAGTCTTTCATAATTATCTATAACTATAAACTAAAAATATACTTCAGTATATTAATGATATAATATTTCTCATTCTACGTTGAATGTTTTAAATTAATAAAATTGGGTTAGTTTTATCAGTATCATTGCCAAAAATATAAAGATTATGTTTATATCATTGAATCTGGGAGTATGGATTTGAGGTTGCTATATTTTAACATAAAGGAAATAGGAATAACTTTATGTTGAAGTCATGATTTAATGTTTTAGAAATCATAAATCATTGAGAATAATATATTCAAGCTTGTGTTTTTGATCTCCATGTTGAGATCGTAAATGACCAAAGTGTGGAAGAACCACTACATAAATGTTTTCATGATGAAAATAAATATTATGAGATTTTATGAATAATACAAAGGAGGAACCATCAAAACGTGATTCTAAATTTTATCATAGATAACACCATTTTGTTCTATGGTTGTTCAAGTGCTCATGGTTATATGATATGGATGTCTCTGAATTTCTTGAAGACTTGGTAATTTATATAACTCCCACATTTAATTAATCTAGAAATTAAAGATAAATTTCTTACTATATATATCTATTTTATACTGGTGATAGTAATTAGATTTTATGATTTGGTATTTTTATGGGTGATTTTAGAATTATAATTTGTGGAAAATATATATCCATTCTAATGTTTTTTGGATGATTTTCAAAATAAAAATAATTTAGTGTGGTGTTTTTTGGTATAGAGCATCCTGAAAAAGGTGTTCATAGGATTTCAGGTAAACATATCATGGGTATATATTATGGTGTTTTTAATATATTACTACTTATATCAATTGGTATTACATTTAAGGAAAACTGAAAATGAAATCATAGATTAATATTTCCACCTTTGTACAAGATTTAATGAAAATATCAAGGAGATGAAAATAAAAAAGAAACCTAAAACTATATTTCTTGATAAAAAGGGAAAATGTATTATATGTGAGTATATCAGAGTAATAAATCCCATAAAGAAGAATAGAATAATCAGATTCATGTTATAAATAAATAAAATTACTAGATAAATCTATAATGTTCAGTGCCTTTTAGGCTTGTTACATTGCCGACTTTGCGTGTTGAAAGTGTTTCGGAGAAGGCTTAGGGAGGTTCTTGGAGTTTTCAATGGAGTATGGAGTGGTAGAAAATCTATTGTAGGAAGTTCATATTGTGTATATATATTACACGATGTATAATGGGGAATCATGGAATTTTTTCTGGAGAGTTATAAGATTATATGAAAATAGAGGGGGAATCCATGATATGGATTACACATCATGTAAGTGGAATTGACGATGTCGATTACTTAAAGTCTAAGGTGATAATTTTTCTAGGAAAGTCAAAATTTTCTCTATTGTTGTGGAATTTTTATCATGTATATAATTACCTAGGCTTCTTATACATGGATATTAAATCTTGTTTTATGAATTGTCATTACATAAAAAAAATTCATGTCTGAAGATAATAAAAGTTTGGTTCCTTTGGTAACATGGAACATAGAATTTATAATTCATGGAAGTTGTTCAATGTCTCTCGTAAGGTTCTTCAAATTTTTTACCCCTATATAAAGATGTTTCTTCTTAATATAGGGAATATAAATATAAGAAATGCTGAGATACGATGCTCATTAAGGGTAAACAAGGGATATATATAAGAATTAAATTATCATAAGGGCATGGTAACATGATCATAACATACAAAAACCATACCCTATATATCAAAGATCATAAACATTAGTTATGGCACATATATTGGTAGTTCATAAGACATAAATAAAAAAGAAATCAAATAAAATGTTCCATGATAAAATAACATTAGCATTAGACATAGAATTATGCAATACACATAAGAATATAAAATCAAATGTCTTGAATACCCACTAAGTCATTCATAACATGTTAGCCTTATTCTAACCACCAATGTACATTATTTATAGCTTAGGTTAACCACATGAGTACCCTATTTTTTGAGCAAGGGATAACCATTTGTGTATCCAATTTTTTATAATTAGGATAAACACCTCTTTACCCTTTGAGCTCATAGAACATTCATCAATACCAAACTCATTGGATTGATATATAGGTCCGACACATAACATTATAAAAATCATACAAATGTGTTCTAGAATATTGTAAAGCATTATTCATATCATAACCCATGAATTGAAATGGGTTTCATAAAACTTTTATTATAATAACTTATTGTAAAGATACAAGATTCATATTCATTTCATCATTTCATCATATCATAGCCCAGGGAAGAAGAAATGGGTTTCATAATAATTGTATCATTGAACAACCCAATGAAATGAAACATGTTTCATAAATATCATTCCATCATAAACCATTTAGAAAAACAATATGAATAGAATCCCTGGTTTATATCCCTAAGAAAGAAAAAGTTACAACAAAGAATTTTATATTAGACAGATAAATAATTCAAAATATGAATCAATTGGAATGTTTCTTAAGCAGAATAATATTTTTTGAAAATCAATTTTTGTAACTAATAACCCAAAAACTATTTGGAAATCAATTTCTTTTAAAATAACATTGAATACATATAAAGGAAGATTTAAAATCATTTAAAAAAATCTTGAGAAAAATAAAATATTTTTTTAAATCATAATAAATTTTGAAAATACTTTTCAATGAAAATAACCTTAAAATTTTCGTATTTAAGATTCAAAGAAAATAACTTTCATGACATCCTGAAATTATCTTTCATGTCGTAATTGATTAAAATAAATATTCTTTTCACATTTTATGTAAAACACTTACATACATTTTTTTTGAAAATGACATGAACTTTAATTTGAAAAAAGTTGGTAAAATATTAAACATGGGTAAGAATGTTTTTAATAAATCATTCAAATCATGTTAAAAAAATTCTGATTTTTTTAGAATACATGGTTTTGGAAGAAAACTAGTTGTCAACCAAAAAGTTGATTTTTCTTAAAAAATTTATTTTTTAACTATTTATTATAAAAATAGAGTAAAGTGAAGAGGAAACATTTATTCACTTTAAATAACTATAGTATAATAAAATACAAGAGTTTTATGAGAAATATACCCTATTTTTTCATCATTGGATTTGTAACGATAAACAATCCCAATAAACAGTGAGATTGTAAAACAAACCTCTTACCACATTGGTAACATTGAAATGTAATCTTCAGGATGGAATAACATGAAATGATACATAAAATATCATGAGAATAAATATTATTATGATAATACATGTCAATGTGGTTGTATATACACCTCAAAAAAGAATATATGTGCATAACATGACATAAGTCTCAAAGAAGGAAAATTGTGACACAAATACAATATTGCTCTGGTAGATTTTGAATGATAAAACCCAAGAATGATTTGTCCTAAAATAGAGATTTTAAATACTCATATTTATATAGATAAAAACCATAAAATACATTTATGGCATGTATTTACTCCCTATAAAATAAATAGCGGGTGAATATGACACAAGTCTCACTGAAGTAAAACAGTGAGATGAAAATCCCTTACCACTTAATTAATATTTTGAATTTTCCGAAAAAAATGAATAATGAAAAAAGATAAATTAAATATAATAAAAATAAGTATATTTATGGTATAACATGTAAATGGAGTAGTATATGCACTATAAAAATAAACAATTGGTGAATTTTAATATATCTCCCATAAATAAAATAGAGACTATAAATACCATAATGCTTGAGTAAATTTAGAATCATAATACTTGTGAAATAATCACATAAATATAAACTTTAATAATCATTTAATTAGTTATATTACTGATATATCATTTTATAGGGCATTATATACACCACACGAAAGAAATGAGTGTTGAATATGGAATAAGTCTCTCAGAAATGAAAGTGAGAATAGAAATCCTAATACTTTAAGTCTTGATTTATGTCATACTAATTAAATATTCAGGTATAAAAAATATAATTTTATTTTAAATATATTATAGAACCATATTTATAAATATCCTACCATATGTTTTTTCTTATTATCTTTTATTACCCATACGATAACAATTTCATATTAATGTCGTGTTTCGAGCAATAACTACTTTGTTTTTCGAGTATTTTTTGGCATTTTATTTTTGGTGATCATATTTATATAATTATTTAATCATATCTATAATTTATTACAGGATATAAATATCATATATATTAAGAATATTTTTATTTATATTAATCTATAAAATTTGTTGATAGGAAATGAAATACACCGCTCATGGGGACTGTAGGTTATACGTACGCATGAACGATGTTTCAATTTACTTGTCAGACTGAAAGAAAGAAAATAAAATGAAATATTATCATTATAGACTATTTTTTATTTAAAAAATGTCTCATAATTTAATTAAATACATCCTTAAGTAAATCCATGTAAATCAGGAATGAATCACATCTCTTTGTGAGGTGCTAGTCTATTGTACACACAAGTGACATTATTTTATTCCCACAAAATGTAAGGAAAGATGGTATGTGTGATATAATAATTAAAGAAGAATAAAAATACCATCAATATCACATATAAACAATAAATCAATCATTATTTCCAATCATGACATGTGCTAATAGAAAACTGAATGACATCGGTTTGCATGGCGGTAGTTCTCTGTTCACATAAATGATGGTTTTGTACTCCAATTCATGGAAGTGGAGATGATTATAGGATATTAAATTAAAGTAAAAATATATAATTAAATGGAATGTAAACTATTCATTATATCATTGTGTTATATAAATATTTTAAGGAGGTGGAGGAATATATAATACAAAAACCTTTGTTTATGGATGTTACCTCATCTTTGGGGATCCTCTTTAGGTTTGTAGAAAACTCCTTCCTAGGTTGGATTTCATTCCATAATAAGGATTATATAATTATGTGAGTTAATTAGGGATGTAATTTTGGAATTTAGTTTTAGTTATATAATTTCATTAATTTGTGAAGAGAAGATGATAAGTGTTGTCCATTTATAAGCTAGGTGAGTAGCATACTTTTAAATTTTTTAAAATATTCAATAATACCCACATTTGTATCATGAAAAACGACTCAAAAATGATCTTTTATAGAACTGAGAAGATGAAATTTTTAAATATGTCTATAAAATTGGGTTTTCAGATGTTGATAGTTTATTTTTAACCAATATCGCCTTAGTTTAACCCCCAAAGAAAGCAGTTTTTACCTTAACTATGGTAAATATGTTCTAATGTTTTTACTATTAATTTTGGCCTATAATTATTTTAAACTTATTAGAAATTATATATTATGAGAATCCAAAATATATAATCCGTTTTTATAAATTATATTCTCATTATTGGATCAATTTAATTTAAAATTAAAACTATAGAGGCGATAAAGATGTGGGTTTTTAAAGGTAAATTGTCAAACTGTTCAGAAAGTTTTTATATAGAAATTCAATATGAAATTGATTACAATAACCAAAATTTGGATTAATGGATGTATAATTGAACTAATTATAATTTAAAACCAATTTTAAATATAATTTATCTTTAGAAACAAATTTTAAAAAAGTGAAGTTTTCACCTAAAATTCAATATATTTCACTATACATTAAAAATGATACTTTTTAGAAATGTCCTCAAAATTTAATTTAAGGTAATTTGGACATTTTGATTTAAAAATTTATGTTTATTTTATAAAATACATTTTCTAAAAGTTTATTGGATTGATTTTATTATTTTATAGAAAAAGAAACAAATAACCATTTTTTGAGAATTTTATTTTAAAGTGTATAATGAATCATAAAAAAATAGTTTATCTTATTATTAATATATTTTATTTACATAAAATTTTAATTATTAATATTTAAAAATTATTAATTACTATTCATATTTCTAATTATAATGGATATGTTATAATGGTTCTGTTCAAATAACAATATTAATAATATATTATGGTTTTATTAAAACTCAATGTCATGTGTAACCTAGGAAAACCAAATATTGGATATTTTCTTTATGAGGGTGGTGCCTCAATCAAAGACTAAGGCACAACTTATTGAAAAATAGAAACACAACACATTAGTCTAAAGGATGCAATCTTATTACAATATTTATCAAAAAAAGGGGATCAAATCACCTGGAAAATCATCCTACCATGTAATGTCCTGATTGACTCCCTAGTTGGAAAGACCATCTATAACCATGTTCGCTTCACGAAATGTATGAGTAGAAATGTAGTTAATATCCTTGAGATAAGCAAGTAAATTTATCCAAAGGGTGGTGAGTGGCCTGGAAAGATGCACTACCCACTTCAAAATTGCTTGAATGATAGTGGTTGAGTCACTTTCAGTCTGGATATTATTCCATACCTTATGCTTGAAAAAATCAACTACATGGATAACTCCAATCATTTCAGCTTCCAGAGCTAAGTCCATACTACAACTACCAAAGAAGAACCCATAACATCTTCCTAGGTGACCCCTAAAGATAGCACCGCAACCTACCAGACCCGGGTTTCCTTTAGATGCACCATTGATATTAACTTTGATCCATCCTAGAAAAGGAGCCTGCCAGAATACCTCAATGGTGCGCCAAGGCGGTCTGTAAATTCCAGTGATCCGAAGACGATGAAGGATCTCAAAGTCCCCAACAAAGTTTTCAGTATACGCTTTCTAGATCGAGGTAGCTTCGAGAATCGCAATGAGAAGTCGAGCCTTACCTGAATTAATCTTAAATGAGCAGTTATTAAAACTGAAATTATTCCTATCATACCAGATCACATGAAGATGCTCGACATTGACATCCAAAAATAGATTCTAGATTTGTTGAGATGAATCAAATTCAACGCAATGCTACAACTGAGAGCTGATAGAATCAAAAATTAACCATCTGTAACAAAAAATATCTAGAATTTAATCCTAGAGAGCTACAGTTGTAGCACAAGATAGAAAAAGATGATTGACATCCTCTCTATGCTGGTAAACTTTATAGCATTGAGAACAAAGATGAATCACAAAATATTGTAGACATACATCATTAGGGATTCTGTGATGAGTAATATTCCAAACAAGAGTAAATATCGAGGGCAGAATCCAAGGTTTTCTGAAGGATTTCATCCAACATAAGTTAGAAACAGAGTTTATGAAATTGTAATTTTAGAAGCTTTTGGAGTCCAGAACACCATTAGGAGTAGGCTCCCAGATGAGGAAGTCCCCAGAGTTAGAGAACTGATAATTTTCAATGAAATGAGTTATATAATCATGAAGATTGATGTTAGAAGAATTTACAACATCCTATATGGAGGAATTGATATTAATAGGAAGAGAATTTGGAGTCATCATGGAGATTAAAGGAACACCAACCTAGTTATCAAGCCAAAATTTAATGGTGGATTTCACCCTAACCATCCATATAGAATTTTTCATGATGTTGGAAAATGAATGATGAATGGATGGCCAAATGGAAGAAGTGATATAGTTTAGATTTCCATTATTAATCTTTGTAAGAAATCTGTTTTGGAGATAGGTAGTGTAATCCACGTTATTATGAATTAGATGCCAATTCATTCTAGCTTGAAGATCCTCATTAATGGACTTTTGATTTTTGATTGCAAGACCACCCTTATCTAAAGGTTTACAACAAGTGGTCCAAGGTATGGTTACTAGATTTCTCTCAATCGTACTTCCATTACAGACAAAATTTTTGATGTAGATGTTTAATTTTTTTAGAAGACCAGGAGGCCATAGGTAAACCATCATCGAATATACCATTTTATAAACAATAGTGGATTTCAGAAGACAGATTCTGCCAGCCATAGATAGAGTTTAACCCTTCCAAAAAGAGACTTGATTGATTATTTGAACAAAAATTCTAGAAAAGTAATTAGATTTAGGTCTTCCCCAGAAGATAGGAACACCAAGATAAGTGAATGGGAAGGAACCTTCCTTGATTCCTAAGTAATTGATGATAGTACCTTTTATGTTAGAAGCTTTTTTTTCAAAGAACACAAATGATTTCCTCGATCTTATAGATTGACTAGAAATATTCTCTTCAAATAATTTTTATTATTTAGTTGCTTGCATTTCATGCAATCATGGGATTAAAATAACCATGAAATTTTCTTAGTATAATGTTACCATTATAGACTAGTCATTAGGTTTGTGGGAATAAGTATAACCAACTTAGGAAAATGCATTGTGAATTCATTGGCTATCAATTACTTATGAAAAATATAAATAATATATTTTTATTTTTGAGTGAATTAATATTGGTAATGAAATTAATGAGATATATATGTTATATAAAATTTTTTTTTTTTCATCTGATGGATATTTTAATCACAGGGTGTGAATAAACCCTATTTTTTATATAAAGACTTATATTTGTTTATAGGGAAATTTTACGCCTTTGAGTGGAGAACCCATTTAAATTAAGATTTTGGAAATTTAATAATATTTATATGATAAAATATATATTTTTATTTTAAATCTGGATATAAAAATTTTATTTGGAATAATTTTTGATATTTTTCTGATAACATTCAAGTTTTGATGAATAGTAAAAATACACTAAGTTTTAAGTGAAAACAACTTTTTTCATCGAAATAATTAATATGGTTACATTGTAATGTTGAATTGTTTTGATGTATAAATATAATATATTTTTATCGTTCAATATAATTTATGTAATTATCATTAAGTTTACATTTATTCCAGATATAAAAATCATTGAATCTTTTGTAATATTTTAGCTTTTAAAACAAGTTCCCTCTTTCTGAAAATAGGATTAATTAAAATTTAATTATTACCACTTCTATGTTTTGAATTTTTAAAAGTGGAATCCACATTTTTAATTAGTGGTTCAAAATTATATTAATAGGTTACTTTTATTTTTTGGGACATTGTGAATAGTAACTTTAGTAAAACAAATTTCTATCGTAGTTAAGGTTAAATCCGATAATTAAAGTTAAAGATAATATTATAAAATTACCTTAACATCTATAGAAATCCTATTAGATGACTAAATTATACCTTTATCATCTATGATTCGAAACTGAATCACTTAATGGCCAATTTATCATGAATATGACATTAATTATATTAAAATCACTAATTGTGACAAAATGTCACACTTTCTTTTTATATAAGTATATTAATTTTAATATATGGATAATCGTAAGATAATAATGACTATATATAGTCTATGTAAATATAGAATAATTAACTATATCATATAAATTTATTTATAACCATTAAAAATTAAATAATTACCATTGAGGATGACATAATAGTGATGCAGAAATTATTTTTTTAATAGAAATATCAAATACAATTTTTTAAAAATATTAAATGAAATATAATTTGAATTAATTAAGGTTATCCATTAATTTAATAGTTTTTTTTGACATTTTTTCTAATATATTAAATTTTTTGAAGTAAAATTCTATGTAGATTTAATTTAAAATCAAAGAAATCAGTTGTGTCAAAATTAATAATATTGATATTTTATAAAAATAACATTATATTAAATTATTTAAATAACATAAAAATATTTAAAAATTAAAAAGTGACGATTATATGGTATATAATGTCATATAATATCCATTTATGGTAAATTAACACCATATAATTAAATATTTATAACGATTAAATATTTAGAATGTTATTTCCATAATTAAAATTAAACAGATTAAATAAGGATAAATCAAAATAAGAAGGTTTAAAATAAAATAAAAACATTTATAAATTTCATTGGTTGATATTATTTCTAAACACCCTCATATTATCTTATAAATAATATACTTTGGTGCTAATTTAATTTAAATAATAGTTTATATTATTTTAATAGTTGTTTTTCAAAGGTACCCCTCCCCTCTCTAATAAAAGGGCACATATCCTTCTCTTTTAATAACACTTATAAATCCTTTTTTTCTAAGCATAACCCTATCCATTTTATCTCCCAACTTCCCTCAAATAATTTTATATTCCACACAATTGGTAGAAATCCATGTTATGTAGGCCTTCTGTGCAAATCAAAATGAGATACTCAAAAAAGAGGTAACTGTTTGGCCAACTATTTCATAATTATTTTCTTATTATACTACTTATTCTTATGTTGTTTCATTACTAATGTAATAAATCCAGTATAGTCTAAATTCTTATATGTTATTATAATTATGGTAAAACATTATACCTCCCTTTATCCATCCTATTAATAACTACATCATCATTCGTGTGTGTGTACGACTTACCATCTCTAAACCGTAGGGTAGTTTGTTATTCAATAATACTTTATTTGGATGGGTATAATGATGATTATAATTGATGTAAATAATTAATATAACATGATAATTATTCTATATATTTAATATACCATCAAATTCTATATCATTTAACATTTAAGTGAATGATATTATTTCACATGCATACGTACGGCCTACCGTCTCCATGATGTGATGTGATTCATTCTATATGATTTTTATTAAAACAAGATTATATACATGAATGGAATGCAAAAATATGATATATATTATTCAAATATAATTGTGTAAATGTTAGAACTATAACTTAATAAGTGGTATAAAAACTTATCCAACAAAAGGTGGATAAGAACATAAAGTAGTTAATATCCGAATAACGAGTGACAATGAAATGTTATTAACAAAAAGATGATAATATAATCATATATGATATCATAAATATTATTATTATTATGCAATAAGTAAATATCATTATTAAAATCATTATATTGGAGGTTCAGATACATACAAAGTATATTAGACCTAAGGTAAAGGATAATTTTATAGTCTTATTATTATTTTAGATTGTTTATATGTAAATACTTACTGGGGAATATTAATCATCCACATCCATGTTTTCTATAATATGTACTATTATTTTTAATCTTATAAAAAAAATTAATGTTAATTTTACCCATTTATAAACTTTTATTAAACAATATGAAATGAATGTTTTGATATTTTTTAATATGATTTACTTTTTGACTTTTCCAGTAAGAGTACGAGAAGAATTTTTTTTAACTTATAATTCATGAATAGATTGTTATGATTTCATAACCACTTAGTCACATAAATCTTACTTAAGAAAAGTTCACGTTTATTTTCAATTAAATTATATTCTTTTAAAATTATGTGTCATTTTGAGAAAAAAATATGATTTTGAAGAAGAAAGGATATTTTCCTCGATAAATAATTTCATTTATTTTATGAAAATAATTTTCCATATAAGATGACATAGGGTTATATTTCTATTCATATTATTAATTTTATTTTTTTTTTATGATTGAATTTTTTTATGAAATACATTTATTTTAAATGGATTATGATGGAATGATGTTTAAGAAACATATTTTTTGTTCCTTGGGTTATGCTATGATAAATGAATTATGTTTTTGTGTCACATGTATGAATGATTACATGATGAGATGCATGGGACCAATATATCCCTCCAATGCATTGGGTAAAGATTTATATCTCCTGAGATAGACTTGATTGGGAAGGAAAGTAAATCTGGTTTAGTAATATAGGGCTGGAATGGTATGTAAAGTCGGTTCGGTAATGGATTTTGTTCGCTATGATGGTCGTGGATATGAGCCTTGTCTAATATGGAAAGGATTTTCTATAATTATGTGTATTCCAGAAAACATCATGTCTTATATTTTTACTTTTGGTATTATGTCCATTAATTATTATTAACTTTTATCTCATTATATGATGTCATGATCTTTCATATGGAGGATAATAATTCCAAATGTTATGTTCTTATGTCTTATTATTGTGATATGATTGATATTTTCCCTCATTTACCCTTACTGAGCATTTAAGCTCACCCTTTCATATGTTTTTTAGGTTGTGAAGAAGGGTATTAAGAAAGATATACCAAAAATGAGTCTTGTTATGAAGAAATAAGCAGAAGACAATGTATATGTCTTATGAACCTGTTGTTTATGTTTCATAGTTTCTAATGAAATTATACCTATATGGTCCTATAATGGATTTATTTTATATTGTAATGAATATACTTAAATATTTATGTAATATCAATGTATGTAATGTATGGGTCACTATAGTTGGGATTAGAGGAAAGGAATAGTTAACCTTTCGAATGTAGGATGAGAAATCCTTAATAAGAACCCTATGGATATGTCTATGTATAGAATACAATCCTAGTGTTTTAGAAATTTCCAGGAAAAACTTAGGATAAAATTGGATGTTCCATAAATTTTAATTTTATTCTTCATTATGAGGTTTCCCTGTTATGACTAGGGTTTCTCATACTATGCTTCTGGTTTTTAGTCGATGGATGGAACCTAAAGGAACCACATTAATGCTGAATGTTATAAGCAATGCAATGATTGTCCCCCTTAGAAATCAATTATTATGGGATCTGGAATGAAAAGTCTTGTAGCCATTATCAAACAACTTTCTCAATCTATGAATCCTGTAGGACTTCCAAATGATCAAAGGAGGGAGAAAAATTCTATTGAGTCGTTCATAAGCTAGTTTCCACCTTCATTTAGTGAGTCTTATGATCCATTTTTGGATGAACAATGGATCATTACCACCAAAAAATATTCTCAGTTCTACAATGTTCTGAACACTATAAATTCATCTTTGCAGTCTATCATTGGGAAGGTTAAGCAGATCCATGGTGGATTCTTATCATGAATATGAGGCAAAGAGATGAAATTGAGTCCATGTAATAGGTCTATTTCATGTTTTTTTCAATAAGTATTTTCCTCATATTCTTCGAACAAATATGGAGAAGGAGTTCATTGAACATAATAAAAAGGATGAAGAATTTGATGGTACCTACAAAGAAAATTTTACAAGAGTTACAAGGTATGATTATGGAATTATTGTCCTACATGAGAGTAAAATTCATTCATTCTTTAGTGGCTCAAAACCACGTTTTCAAAGAGAATTATCCATAAGAGAATTTAATAGCTATGAGGAAATTGTTTGATGTTCTCTCAAGGGTGAGATGGAGATTAGAGTAACCCATCATTCATATGGGTCTAATAAGAAGAGACAAATATAATTTAAAGGAAAATATAAAGACCAAACAGAAAAGGAGATGAGTTTTCCCTTATGAGAAATGTTTGTAAAGAAACATGAATGAAATTTCCTGAAAGGGACTAGTAAATTTTTTAAGAGTGGAAAAGAAGGTCATTGGGAAGTTGAATGCTGATGTGATTGGAAATAGATATCTATTGATGTGAACAGAGAAAATTCTACATCGAATGCATCTCCTACACTTCAATGATATATGTGCAAGGAAATGTGCCAATATTCCAATCAATTCCCTAATCCAAGGGTTATTTAATATTAACTACGTCAAAAAACTCTTAAATACAGTAACAAAGGAAAGTCACATGAAATCACTGTCAGCGGTGTGGAGTACAGTAATGAAGTGGTGAAAGGTACACTTACCACCCACTATAAAGTAGAAAATGTTTTATTTTATTCTGAATCCAACCACTCTTTTATTTTCAAATAATATTCTAACTATATCACCATATTATCTCAACAATTAGATATTGAGTTATCTTTGATGACTACTAATGGAACAACAGTCACATCAGATGATAATAATTCTTCTCCAGTTGAAGTTTGTTGGAAATTTCTTCTTGAAAATATTGTAATCCTTCGTATATTGTAATTTGATGTGATTATTAGAATGAATATTTTTTATCTATATGGATCTCATATCAATTTATTTGTAAGTGACATCACATTTCATATTCTAGTTCAATATATGAGTATTTATCGATGAAGTGAATGAATGTGACCTTACAGTAGGAATTTCTTCCATCTTATGGGTATTGATTTATATAAACTACGGTTATCCCAAATGGTTGGGGATAAACTCACTATTAAGAATTATCACATTGTATGAGTGCTTGATGATGTATTTCCATTGGAATTACCAGGTCTTCCACCAAATTGTGAAGCTGAGTTTACAATAGTACTCATACCAGGTGCTATGCCTATTTCAAAGACACCTTATAGAATGGACCCAATTAAGTGTAATGAATTCAACAAGAAACTCGATGATAATATTGATAAGGTATTCATACACCGTAGTGTGTCACCTTGGGTAGAACCTAATCTATTTGTGGAGAAGAAAGATGGATCAATGAGACTTTTCATTGATTATCGAGAACTTAACATGATCACTATAAAAAAAAATACCGGCTTCCCTACATTGATGACTTATTTGACAAACTATGTGGAGATCAATACATTTCCAAGATTAAGCTTCGTTTAGGATATCATCAATTAATGGTAAAAAATGAGGATATACCAAATACGACATTCCTTACAAGGCATGAACATGATTAATTCATAGTGATGACATTTGGTCTTACTAATACCTCTGAAATTTTCATGGATCTAATGAATATAGTCTTTTGATACTATCTAGATTAGTTGTTGGTAGTCTTTATATATGATATTCCTTTCTATTCCAAGAGAAAAGAATAACATGAATACCACTTGGGAGTTGTACTCAATACCCAGAGAAAATAAAAGATTTATGAAAAAATTACAAAGTGCGATTTTTTTCATCAGAATGTTTCATTTTTGGAGCACATAATCTCATAAAATGGGATACCTATGTATACATCAAAAATAAAAGTTTCTGAAAGTAGCAAGAGAACAAAAATAGCAACTAATATCCAAAGTTTTCTTGGATTGGTTGGATTTTATCATAACATTGGAAATATTTTTTGTGATTGTCTAATCCACTCACCCGGTCCAACATTGTTATAGAGAGTAATTATTCCCAATTTATGATATTTTTATACCCCATATGTTATTCACCAACCATGGGCCTACTGAAGGTGGGACTCAGGTTCCATTATTTCTCTCCAATCATTATAGAATCACTAATATGAGGGGGTCTTGAAATCATATGTAAATCAAAGATCATTTCGAGAGATTTGAAAAAATGAGAAAGATAATAGAGGAATGATCAAAAATGTTGTGAAGTTTCTAGACTTTTGGTGATGGGTGAGTGATGAAACCATGTGTGAAGGTTCTAAATATCTATGAATTTGAGTTTTAGGTAGTAGCTGAGTTACAAGATATTTTCAATGATTCTCCTGCATTTAAATGAGATGATGTTGAGTTGAATAAGATTCAATATAATAGTTCATAAGAATCCTTTAAATTACTAGGTATATCTTCCAAGAATAACTTCTAAGAAACACATTCCCACATACTCACTCATACACACACACACATACATATTTATATTGGGAATCCATAGAAATTATGTGGATCAGAGTATTCTAGGAGGTTATCATATTAAACATTAACAATAGTGAAATTCTATTATGATAATTTTGGTATTACTTTTGAAATAATGAAATATTATGTGAGATATAAATTTTTTTCTAGTGAAACTCTATGACTATAAGTGTGTAAAATTCCACCTATTAAAATTTAGATTTAATTTTAGTGTAAATTTTATCATTGGGGTTAACAAAAAAACAAGGAGTATATCATAATACCAAATCTTGTAAAAAAAATATATTTTCTGCTTTTTTATTAGATTACATGCAAACATATAGTTTATGATTTAATTCATAGCATAAAATAGATCCATTTTGACTAACTATA
This sequence comes from Viscum album, assembly GCA_963277665.1. Lineage (NCBI taxonomy): Eukaryota > Viridiplantae > Streptophyta > Magnoliopsida > Santalales > Viscaceae > Viscum > Viscum album. The sequence continues at coordinate 16,933,454 of OY728155.1, read as the reverse complement.
AAAAAATCTCAAATTTGAAAGGATGAAAGGATTCATAGAATGTGTTTTGAATTGGTAAAAAAATATAGGAAACACTTAATTCACCCCAGGAGTTTATAGAAATCGAAGAGGAACAACAAATATAAATATAATGTTGTTTCTATGGATATCGATGTATAATGGGGTTACATTATGGGCAATGAGATAGATTTTGAATACCAGATAATTGAAAATGGTGTACTATTTTAATTATTAATAGTTTTCAAAATTAATTTCCAATGGTATTTCAATATAGTTTACAATAGTTAATATAGGGTAACTAAAAATGGTTCTTTGTGGTAAATATTTATATTCCATGGTTCCGAAATTTAAAATAACCCTAACTAGTTCCTCTAAATGATTATTGATGATTCATGGTGGCGAAATAATGGGTAATTACCAATTTTATCTATAAACAATTATTAAAGATACTAATTCTTAGTGAATATGTATATCATTTTTTTTCTATAGGGTATAGATAAGGGATGTTGATTGTGATACTATGATACCAATTTTATAGAAACATATATATTTATGCTACCCAAGAGATGGTGGATGCCCATCATCTATTATTTTACCACCAATTGATATTCAAGGATGGGAATGACAAAAATATAGTAATATATGGGAACTAATAGATGTCTAGATACTCTAGTTTCACATTCCTTTATATTATGTTCGAATATTCTTTTTTGGAGATATAGAATTTGATATTATGGTATATGGTTAGATATTCGGTGGAAGTTGTCATATAGAAGACCCTATTTTATAAATTAATCATTATGTGAGTTATGTATATATTATTTACTTTTATAGTGAGGGTTCTTGTAGTGATATATGGGAAAAACGTAGGAACCCTAATAGTGGTTATTTTTTTAATTCCATCATCTCACTAACATATTAGTATGCCTTTACACCATAGTAAATGGTGTTTTCAATTTGAAACATATTGAGTATGTTTGTATTATCCCCTATTCAATATATACTATTTTTAATATATATAGGATCCTGGTGGTGATGTAATTTTTCATTGATATATTGGGATGAGGTTCATTTAGAGGAGTGTTAATATTTATATTTTAAGGATTACGTTTGTAATTTTTCACAATTTTCTCACAATTGTTATTCTGAATGATTTTTATGATATTTTAAATTATCATAAATTTTACATATACATTTAATTATGATTTACATTTAATATATAGATGGAGTTTTTTTATAGAGTTTTATGCTTCACATTTTTGTATAGTATACCCTCGATGATAATCATCAACACCTTTCATATTAATGGTGAGAATGGGAGTTATACATGGTATCATTTAAAACCTAGGTGCAGTCCCATGGTGTAGGTCGATGATAAATTTGTAATAGAGTGAGTGTTTTTGTGATTGAGTTCAGAGTAATCACTTGTGAGGATTTCAATTTGGTTAACAAAAAAAATAGTATATATGAACATAGGATAGATCATTAATCAAGGAAAATGGTAAAGGATGTGGGTGGACAACATATTCCTATGATAAGAAATTCATTTTCAATTAACTATGCCTACAGGTAATTTTACTATCATTAAGGTGATGTATTCATTTTTGACACACATCATGTTGTTTTAGGTAATATTGTTTTCTTTTGTTGTAGATAAGTAGATAGTTTGTGCAGGGTAGACATTGGAGTGTTTATATTTTCTTATAAATCCATATCCCTGAGTTTATATTGATGGAATCGTGTTCCATTACATATATTCGTTGAGGTTGATGTGATAATTTTCTATTTATGTCTTTTCTGGTTTGGAAGGAAACAATTTTATGATCGAGGGTTGATGATACTTGGTATGTATAACTCTATCATTTCTAAAAGACAAGGATACCTAAGTTTGATGGTGTTTATTACAATGTTCATACTTAGAACTGGCTCAATGAGGTGGAAATATACATTAATATTATATATAATCTAGATTAATTTTTTTGTTTCTCTATTAGTTATATTTTTATTATAATTGTCTATGTTGTAGTGGAAGAATTATGTTGGTGAAAGAGATGAATTTTTTTTAACGGGATGACTTTCGACAAATTTTAATTTTTTTTCATCACAACTGTTAGGGCTGATTAGTGGTTTGATTTATTTTTTATTCAATAAGGATGTTAATTTTTCAGAAAGATTTTATTGTGATTCATTAATCACCTTTAATATTATTTTGATTTTATTTATTTTGAGGAGTTGAATTATATAGATTTTGGATCATCTTATTGAGAAAATATTAATTGTTAGATGACATCTCACTAATTAATGATGTACTCAGAGGTGGTGGAAATGGTATAGGTTTTTTAATGTGCTCATGGATTCCACATTATTACTGGGGGAGATGTAATACACTGTAATATCATATCTATGAATAAGATATTTCACCATTCGTAAAGCATGGGACAACTACCAGAGTGGTCATGAGGATCAGGTAAAAGAAGTATATTTCCATCTGGAGGTATCTACAAATTAGTATTATACCTATACAGTTTTATAGGTTTTATAATTGATATACATCCGTATTCTTAATGATTATCATATAGTATAATTGTTGATGGATCTGATCATAATTTTTATAGGTATCCCCAATAAATGTTACCTATAAAATGTTTTTTGTAGTAGTAGAATAGGGGACCTATTTGATCACCTAATCCAGGTAGTTCTAGTAGGGTTCCTCCTAGTGATATTCAATTACCCTGAGTATAACCTATTTTTCTTAGTCAAGGATCATAAGTACAGTATAATTTCTAATGTAGTGTATTTTTTCATTGAATCCTTTATTCAATTGTGGCTGATAAGACGCAGAGGTAACATGTTATTAGAAATATAATTTAATCCTCTATAACCAGATAAATAATTTAATTGATATTAGAGATTTTTATTTATATATATTGCTCTTTTGTGAGATATTTTTGGTGGTAGATTATTTTAATAGAGTATAATAAATTTATCTATCTTGCAAGTTTATTTTGGAATGTATGTTTATGGAATTATTAGAAACATTGAATCTTGGTACGAGAGACGTGGATGGAGTAGATTGTTCGTAGTATATTATAATTTATTATTATTTAGTGTATTTATTAATTTATTCTCAAATTATATTTTTTTATACTGGGTTTTAGAGGTATTATATTATTTAAGTTGATGTTTCACATGGTTGTTCTGAATACAGAGAGCATCAAATCCTATTTTAAAATATATTTTTTATTCCACAGAACATGTGAAATATGGTTTTAAATTAATTTCATACTACACCTATGGTAGTTTATCAAATAATTGGTATAATATACTATGATTTAAATATTATTTTTTGATGTCTTTGGAAACAGAGAATAGTTTCTGATTTTTTAGTCAGATGTCTTAACTATTATCAGTTGAAGACAATGTATATTGTTTCTATAAGTTCTCTTCCACCATTGATAATTCAATAGTAGACATGGAAATGTTTTTTCAGGAATTTTATTATTGGTTTACCTCTTCATCCTTTTGGTCTTTATTTTATATGGTTTATTATGTGTCAGTTAACTATGTCAGATCATTTGATACCAATTATGGAGAAACGCTTTGTGGAAACTATAACATGACATTATATGGAGGAGTTGTTGATATTAAAAAGTCTAATGAATCGTAAATACTAGGAAACAAGGATATAACCACTTATTTTGAAAAACCTGTGGGTATATGTCACCCTATACCCATGGTATTACATAAACCAAGGGCACATGGATTGGTTTAGAACCTATTTCTACATATTCTGTATACGAAGGAATTATGTTGTAATTTAAAACATATTCCCATGTTTTATCCAAAACAATGGGTATAGGGTTTGGTTCAATACCCATACCAATGCTTAGTCAAAAAATATGGGTATATTTCAAACCTATAACTAAGATTTTTACAAAACCATGGGGAGAGGGTTTGGTTCAAAACCTATACCCATGGTTTCTGATAAACCATGGGTATAAGTTATCATTATAGCCACTGTTTTGGTAAACTGTGGGTATATCCTTCCCACATAAGCATGGGAAAAATTTATCAGGAAAACAAATTCCTTAGAAAAACCTATTACCATGTTTTTTCACAAATACCCATGATTTAGAAAAATATATCTAAGTAAATATATATATTTATATAACTCCTGTCATATGTGGTTTAGTGGATAGGTGCATCGATTGTATATAAGAGGTCCAGAGTTCAAATATGGCAACATGCATTTTTTTTAAATCTTTTAGCCACAGTTTGAGGATCATGGGTATAGAGTTGTTGACATGATGGACTACCCTATTCCCATGGTTGATAACTGTGGTTATATCATTTTCAAGCTATGGATATATTGTATAGATATCTCAATGGATTCATCTCCCATGGTTATCTTTACCATGTGTATAGATTATACCCATTATTTTATGGGCTATACCCAAAGTTCAAAACTGTGGGTATAGGGTATTTTTCTAGTAGAGATGGTTGTTGAGTTATGGTGGAGTATGAGAAAGAGAAAAAATAATGTGGTACTAAAACTAGGGATAATTTAAAATTTAAAATATGAATTAAAAAAGGGAGTCAATGAAGATGTTTGAGAAGGTTAAAATATTGTTTTATGGTTAATTTTTAGGATAAATTTCCAACGTGAAAAACTAAACAATGGGTAAATTAGGTTTCCAAAGTTGCTATAGAAATAGGCCACTAAATGTTTTGTGGGAGGCCATTATACATTTATTTTATACTTAAATAATATAGTTACCCTAATTCGTTCTTTAGTGGGGTTCACATGGGACTCGATGGACTTGTGTGGCCCATACATTATGTGAGGTTTAAGATGGTTCTTTAATGTGACTCTTTTTATTTTCACTTTAGGGTTTTGTTCTTCTATCTGTATAATAAGAAAAGGATGCTTCCATATTTCTCTCATATCTCCCCTATTTTATCTTCTTCATCTATGGTTAATAAAATCACATTGGATCATTATTTGAGGAGATATTTTCTATTTATTTATCCATTAGTTATTATCTCATCTCAAATATAAATTTAACATATTTATTTAGGTATTTGGAGTGTTATTCAACCAAATCATGGTGCAATTTTATCATGATGATTTGGATTTTCGGTGGGTTATCTAGAGGAGTCTTAGGAAGGATAAATTAATAAGTTTTCAGGTGTTTATGATGATGTTTTTCCCCTATAACCAACAGAATGTTTACTTTAGGTTATCATAATTTTAATAAATAACTTTTTGTGTGGTTATTTTTCTAACGTGTATCATTTATGCGATAAAGTCTTTAGAGTATTTGTTGTATTGAATGTTTATGGAAATTCCTTGATCTAATACCAACCTATAGCATATAAAAAATATTCTTAAAATTTTCCAATGGTTTCAATAATATCTATATTACATGGCATTGAATATGTTTGACTATCATGTGTTGTATACTTTTAAGACACTAAGATTTCTTCTCATTACGTTTTCACTTGGTAAACTCTATGAGAGGAGGTCATGATTATATCACCTCCAATAGAAATACTACTTGATATATATTCTAATGGATAAGAATTTATATGAATGTATGTGTTGGTATTTACACATAATGTTATTATCAATTTATATCATGAATCATGTACTTTGAGTATTAATGAAAAAATGATGATAGAAGATCATGGTGAGATAGAATACATTGGGTGAGTCATAAATTATATGAAATTAATTGAATAATTTGTGAATTGATTTTTTCATTTCTGAGTAATTCAAGATGATATCAATAGACCTGTTACATAAATGGAACTATCTAATTAAATCCAAGACCATGGTGGTTTATTGATTACTTAATTTTTGGTAGTCAAAGTGAATGAAAAATCAAGAATGAAGGATGATGAAAAAATTATGAATCCTACATGATGAGTTATTGTGACAAAGTTATTACATTAGATAATTGTGTTCATAGAAAGGTTGTGGTCTTGAAACCTTAACCTTTTTCTTTTTTTTGGATCCTTAACATATTACAAGAGTATAATATTGGACTTTATGTAAGTTTGCCTAATAAAACTAAGAATGATATATAGTGTCTCACAGAATAGGTGTGTCAAGAATGGAATAAAATTACATTGATTTTAATATTATGGATATATATTATTATTGGATTGTGGAATGATAATTATTCTTCTATTTCTTATCATAAATCCAATCACCCGATATTCATATTTAGAATATTTGACTTTAATTTTTACACTTTATTAATATTCACAAGAAAATATATAAATATTTATTTATTTACCTATTTTATGTGTGGATTAATTAAAATATTTATTTTGATACGTGAATATAAAAATAAATATTTATTCATGATTTTAGTGAATATAATAAATTTTATTTCTTATTTATTATTCACAAGGTAATAAATAAAAATTTATTTGTTCCCCAGTTTAATGAATATGTTGATATATAAATTTATTTAATTATATTAATATTAAATAAATTATTTATTTTTAGATTTCTTGGAGATTAAATTTATTGAATTATTAAATCAATAAAATTTCATTATTTAAATATATATTATATTCACTGTTTTGTAAATTTAAAGAAGGATCTATTGGTAATGTTAATGTCCTGATGGAGGTGATATATTTATCTATGAGTTTAGTTCCTATCAGAGAATAAAATAACAGTATTAATAATATTATTACTTTATATGGGGGTTACATCGAAAAAAATTTATATAAAGGTTATTTTTTTAATTATTAAATTTTTAACCAAAATTATAAAATCAGAATAAAATAATTTTAGGGAATAATGTTATTGTCTAAAAAAAAGAATCTAGAAATTATATCAATTTGTAGAGGAAAAATTAAAATCCATCACTCTCAAGAATATGATAGAATAACATAATCCACTAATTTTGATCAATGGTTAATGACATAAAAAAGTTGGTTCTTCTGTGATAGCACTAAGAATTCCAAACGTTTTCTTCAGCGATTCATATAGCACATGTGTATACAACTATAGGAATCATTAATTATATTCTCCACCACAAAAATGAAACAAAAAATAACCATTAGAATCTATTAAGAAGAACTATCTTGATTGAGGTGAATCTTGTTTCAAATTAATTAAAAATTAAATCTAAAATATCCTATCTAGGATATTCTCAGGCTTCCTTCATCAAGTTATTTGTATTTATATATTCTAACCATTGAAATACAAAATTTTGGAACTGATACACTTCTTCCATTTCACAATGGAACATTTAAGTGGTACCTATTGTAAAAAACACCTTTAGATTCAATTTCATGTTTTTTGTGTCGTTCTGTTTTTTGGAAAAGTAAGTTGATAATGTTATAATGTTTTTGTGTAAAATGTATATTATAAACATTATAGGATTTTTAAGACCTTAAAATTTTAATTAAGGAGTGTTTCTTGATGTTTTTAAATTTGTTCAATAAGTTTTTAATAAAATTAGGGTAAAGGATTTCTTTTCATGAAAGTGTTGTGTTTCCAAAACATGGGGACTTAGATCCACTAAATTTTTATGTAGAGAAAGGATTCATGTATAAGGAAATAGGAATTATGGAGGTCGAAATTTTAAAATATGGAGTTTAATGAATTTATCATAAGTACATGTGATGTTTTTTACCATCATTGAGAAGTTACATAATGGATTACCCAACCATATAAATTTTCCATTAATTTATCATTAATGGAGAGAGAAAGACATATAGAAAATGTAATAGCTTTATTTAATGTAAGAATTACATGAATATGTTTCTTATAAAATACATTGGACATGATAATTATTTTAGTGAACAAAGGAGGCCATATTTTTTGATCAAGTGTTTCTGTGAACATGTGATTTGAAAATATCATTGGAGAAAAAATTTCCACTATCGTAAGTTATGTGGAAGTAAGTTGTATAAAAGTGAGTTGAATAAACCCAAAGGGTATTTAACATAATTTATACACGAAATTACAGTTCATAATTTTTTTAAATAATATATTCATGACACACTAACTGCAACTTAATAATAGGTAATTCAATTCATTAGTGTTATCAAGGAGTAATGAGTGCCATTTAGTTGAGAGGGTAGTGTAATTTCAACAAGTGATTTTTGGTCAAAAATAATGGATAGTGAGGTTAATCTGTAGATTTGTAAAATCATTTTCCTTAGTTTTTTTGGTATATTATCATATTGTCTTTTTATTCTCCTTGGAATATCAAAGTTTTAACAAACCAAGTAAAAATTGTTGCATATCTTGCATGTTTTTCTGTTCATCATTTTATTCTATGAGATAAAAATATGTTACAGTGTTCTGTTTAGTAATAAAACCTTATCATAGTGAAGGATTATTTTAATCATCAATTTTTCAATTCACCCCCACTCCTCATAGGTTATTTAACCTCTTAACACCAATAATTTATATTAGAGAAAATATTTAATGTTAGGGAATCTATCTTAGTGGAAGTCATGGTATCAGTTAACTAAGAAGGGATCTGATATTTTAGGCAAATAACATTAAACTATTTAAGATTCATATACAACACTACTTATGATCATATGGTATGGATATATATAGTGTTTATACATGGATTTTTGATTAGTGTGGATAATGGGGATTTATTAGAAGCATATCGTAAAGAGATAGAAATTGATGTCATGGGAATCAAATATTTAGATGTATCTTTTTCTAACAATATCTTTGTAAATGTGATATCATGTAAATAGTTACTTTATTTAAGGGAACATATTCGTTATATCTATCAAGGATACTCAATAGTATGTGAATAAAAAATTTGTGTTCTATAAAACAAGTACAAGGACTTTAGAATACACCCAAATAAACCTATTGGATGATTCTTTTATAATATCAATGTGATAATGGAGAACATTCATGGTATAAAAACAAAATATTTATGATGTAAGGAATATAATTTTCATCTTTAGAAGATTTACACTTGAGTTCAATATAAAAGGATCTATACTGATGGAGAAATATCCTTGGGATATATATTGGATAGTCTACATTATTGTCTTATCATATATGAGATGAGAATTGATGGGAACGTGGTATCTCAAAAGGGGAAGTCTAGGGATATTTTATTCAAGGATATGAAAAATATTATCATATAGGATGATTCGAAAGAAGAAGAGGTAGAAAATATATTTTTATTATTTTCATCAAATCTAAAAAGGGTAAAATAAATGTTTAAAGGAAAACCTCTACTAATGTGCTTTAGGTGAGGAGGGGTGTTCAATCTTATAGTGTAACAATGTGGCTCAGGATTACCCAACATGTCATCCAACCAAATCTACCACTAAGATCAAAGGGATGTCATGATACCCATGGTAAGGAAACTAGTATATTTTTATAAATAACGCACACCTACAAATGATTAAACCCTTATATAATAATTAAAGAACTAGTACAAACTTTTCAAAAATTCTGGTATGAACCATCCATGTATCATAGGCCCATATTTAAAATTAATTATTTAAACAATAATGTAAAAACTGAACATAGTAAAACACAACAACATTGATAAACATCAATCATAAACTAAATCAATTTATAAATTTGAAATATGAATACATCACATATACAAACAAGATCTCCCCCATCAATCTTGATAAATAAGAATCCAAATAGAATATAGCAACATAATCATCAACCATCATCTACTATCTTATAATTAATTATGATCCCTCACCACATCCCATAATATCCCTCATTTGAAAAAATTCACATAATACCTGAAAGAGTAAAAATAATGGAAACCCAAAAAAGAAATCATGATAGTTATATACACCCATTTGTGTATACAGTGTGTATGCTAAAAATTCATTGTAATATTTCACCAGTGTTCTTGAAATAACTTTCATTAATATTAGTTTTAAATATAGATTAGAAATAGTTTTTTCCCATGTGATATAAAACAAAATATAATTCCATAAACACTTTTATAAAACATCCATTTCATAGAATAAGTTAGCAAACAAGAGAAGCTCTAATTATCAAAACACTTTTAAATAATTGAAATTGGTTTTCCTATTATTCTCATGAATAAAATATAAATCCTAGTTCTTATTTAATTTTTCCCTTAATCTCTAATTTTGTGAAATACACACCACTTTTCATTTTAAACAATCTTTCCAAACCATTTAGTCAATCATTTTAAAGTTATAACAAATCACAACTCAAATAGAAGAAAATCATACATTGGAACTAAGGTAACAGTTGAGAATTTTCAGAAACCAAAGGGAGGGTTCTATAAAATCAGTCCAAAACTAGAGAATATGGTATATAATAAGATCCCCTAAATAATCCTCAAAATATCATGGAATCATCGATAACTTCTAAGGAAACATGTATTAAAAACTTGAGTTGGAGACTAGATCCCTAGGACTAGAATAAATAATACAATAATGTCATATTAGTCTAGAAGGAATCGTCATGATATATAACCCATCCCAAGAGTGCTCATTATCTGGAAACCCAAACCCTTTGCTGGATCACTCTGCATCCATGAGACACAATCTATTACCTAGAGCATGATCTCAACTAAGGGGGTGTACTTATCTTTTTTTTAAAGTAACACCATGGTATTTATCAGGCATGAAATTGAAAAATAGGTGATCATACTAGTAATCCAATGCATCATCACATGAATAATAACAAAACACACTAAATTAATCCTAAATATCACCTCTAATAACCTCACATGGTTCAAACCCTTTTCACATTCATAAGCATAAACAGATATGACATTGATATACAACATCCCAGTTAGGATAAATAATTTATAATGATCAATTAAAACAAGTGTCTCAATCAAGGGTTCCACACTCATTTATGAAAAAAAAATCCAAATTGGACTTTCATTTAAAATTTTACTCAACTACAATTTCATTTCCATCATTTGATAAATTACCTTAAAACATTATTTATATCCAAATCATGGTAAACCAAAATTTTAACAATTTAGAACCAAACCCCACTTTATTGAAAATAATTTCAAAACCTAACCCAATACTTTTACCCAAACCATTCTATATAAAATCATAAATATCTCTTTTCCATTTCCAGACAAGGTGAAAACCTTGAATCATTAAATTATCTTTGAATAATCCTCTTATATATCATTTAAAACACTTTGATTCCAATTAGAAACTTTATAAAAACTATGGAAAATCTTTAAATACCATTATTCCAATTATTAAAACATTTATAACATATTTTAAAATGCACAATATTATCACATTCAGATATAATTTATTATGAAATGAAATATAAATAATAATTAAAAAATGATATGGAATTTAAGAAAAACACAATAAAACACCTACCTCATTCCCAGTGGAAACCCCTCATGAGTATCCATAATGAATTTCCTTCAGATTTGGAGGCTAAAATAAGCAAGGAGATGAACCCTATAAGTTCTAAATAACCAAATCCATATATTAAACCCACTCACAGACCCCAAACTAGTCCAAATATCCTCTCTGTTTCATTGGAAGAAGAGGTACCCAATAGAAGTGGATGAAAGGGGAAGAAGAATGGAAGATCAAGGAAGAAGTATGGGTTCTCCTTGAGAAATCAAATTGGATTCTTTGGAGGAGTCCATCAAAATAAAGAGGAGAGGAGGGGAGAATCTATTTCATATTCCAATGGGATAGATGAATATGAATAACATATACTGGGTCCAAGAACGTTAAATAAGAAAAAGGGAACTACGGAAATTGATGGTTTTAAGAACTACGAATCACAAATGGTTAGGTCACACAATTAGAAAAACGTTGTGACAATAATGAAGTTTCCACTCAACAAACAATTTCCTCTATATAAGCATCAAAACCCACATAGTTTTGCTACATATTTTACCAAATCATACCCAAATTTTCCAAACCCACACTGTAAAAAGCTATAGCATGGGTTCATTCTAACTTGTATAGTTTTATTAATCACGTAAAATTCATGCAACCACCCACCCAATAAAAAAATTCCCATACTATTTCTTTTGAATTTTATAGGGTTTAGACTCAACCATGCACTACCCATGAAAAAACACTATGGAAGATAAAAATGAACTCAAAAGGTAAATTATCATGAAATTAAGAATCATTTCATTTAACCCAAGGGTATTAACAATGAAACATTGTAAATATTAGTAAATAAAATATATTTTTTAGCATTGAACTTTAAAATTTTCAAATTAACAAAAATAAATATTAACTATAAAATAATAGTAACATAGGGGTATAAAAGTTCCTCCCACTTTGTCACTTTCCCACCCATATATTCATTGATAAGAGTAAAATTAATTCCATACTGAAAATATCAATAGGTTTATATTTGTTTTGAGGGTATGGGAAAAGATAATGAGATCCAGATATATTGAAACTTGGGAAAACAAAAAACTCCTCAAATACATGGATATAATCACCAAGATTCAATAAAAATATCTAAGCACAACCAACTCATATACACCATATATAGGTATCTATGATTAAGGAAACCTACCATATGTATCCCTACCATTTATAATTCATCTAAAATAGTGTAAAAATAGATAAAATTCTACAAAATAGTAGAATCCCTTAAACAACAATGATTCAAAAAATCTTCAAAAGAAACCCTGAAATTCACTAACTATAATCAATCACCAAGAAACCATTTCAAACCCCATAAAGGAAGAATAAGAAGAAAATATATTTGGAAGACTAAAAAACATTGGAACACACAAAGATCAAAACATTGGGTCACTAAAACCACCACACCGTAAAATAACCAAAGGGTACTCATACCTAAAACTTGACTCAATAAATAACCACATAGCTCAAACTTGAGATCAAAAAAATTGCATCATGGGATAATATCGGCCAAACTAAAAAAATAGTTCCATGGATTACTTAAGAGGAAATATCAACCCAGTTAAACTAAATTTCCAACCATCAATGAAACACACACCCTAGTTATCCATGAACATACCATGTTTTCCCCATTGTCCAAACTGAAAAATATCATTCATAGCTTTCAACATCATGCTAGAATCAATAAAACAACCACACAAATAATAAATAAATAAATAGGTATGAACATCATTCAACAATAACCACATAGAAAGGAGAACCAAAAATGTAACTCAAGAAGCACCCTAAATAAAAGAAACCTCAAAACCAAAACTATCCTAAACTGATTACGCACTAATACCTAAACCGATTGTCAACCAAAAACCATAAAAGATCGATCCTCATTTACCAAACTAGATCACCAAGTCTCACTAAAACTATACCATCAAAATAAACTAATATATATCCCAATTTAACATGATTAATGAACATCATATTTTAAATTTACAATACTAGACATTACCCCATTGAGATAGTAAAATAATACCCACAACTTAATTTGGAGTTTGAGAAGATCCAAAACAGAAAAGGGATTCCCCTTAAAGATAAATAATCATCCTTTTATTAATATGTTTATTTGAGGCATACTATAAGTAACTTGAGGCATTAACCCCTATTTGTCTTGATTTCCCAAATTATATCAATCTTTCACAATACTAATCAATGAAAATTTTAAAATTCACAATCCATAAAATCAATAAAAAACACCCAAAAAACTATTTTTAACCTATTATCGTTTAAAAAGTAGTCCCAAAACACATTACAAATGAAATACATCTCTAAAGAACATGTGAACCTTTAACCAACCCTTTTCATTTAGTAAAACTAAAAGAAATAGTTTTCCCAAATTTCAAATAAAGATAAAATCCCCTCATTCTAAATTTAAAACTATCATATAATGATCCAGTTTCCATATCAAAATAGTTCATTTTTTTTAAAAACATGTAAAATTATTTCACCTTTGAACACCCATCACAGGTTAAAAACAACCACAACCCAAAATCTGATTTTAAAGAGAACAAACCTTTATTAAAATACAAAACCCAATTGAACTTATTTCAGTTCTAACATTATTTAAAACACATTATTCCTTAAAATATTTTCAAAAAAACCTATTTATTTTCATTTTAGAAGAGAAAGTTTTTAAAATATTACCCCAAGGGTGTTAATTACCATCACAAATAAATTCTCATCCCGTATTCAAACCAAAACACTTTTCATTTTTCATGATAAGGAAACCTCTTATAAATTTTGTTTTTGAAAAACCAAATCAATTTTATGAATAACCCTTAGGATAATTTTCAAACAAATACATTTTCCATGAAATCCTATATTCATTCACAAAACAAATATCATTTCAACAAAACAAGAAAAAATTTCCAAAAACCTAAACATATATCTAATCGAAAATCAAAAATATGTCACAAGAACCACCTGAATTCCTTACTCAGTAATAAAAATCACTTAAGAATAATCGAGTCATAAATGGGACAAATTAAAAAACCAAATAGGATGAATAACTATGCATGACTTGGTAGCACAGCTTAATGGTCCAATTTCTTTATCATGAAATAGTTCTTGGAATCAACTACTTGGTCAATATAATGTTTATAATGCCAAGTGATTCAACATTACCCTTATTATTTTCTTTCTTCTTTTAATGCCAATATACCAAGAGAAACAGACATGATTACTTTTATAATACCAATGAGGATCAAAATCACCATCTAAAACCTCAATGAAATAGAAAATTTAAAATAAAAACCAAAACACAAATTTTCATTGAAACTCAAGGATTAGGGTGATAAAATGATGTCTAGAAACTCCTCGGACCTACCCCCATTAATTTCTACATTTCTATTTATGTTGTGCTAAACCTCCCAAATAACAAGAGTGTTCTTCTAAAACCGAGACACATCACCAGAACCATGGATCTAATCCCATATGTAATGAATTATCCTGGGGACACCAAATACACCAAAAAACCGATCTGCTATTATTATTGAAGGGAGTTCCCGATCCCCGCAATATGGGAACTAGTGCATGGGAATCAAAAATGTACAATTGGAAATTATTTCACTCTTGCATAGTAATATAATTATAAGAAGAAACTTTCCCAATAATATGGAATGAACCATATGTGTATTATATTACAAGGAATAAAATCTATAGTTTCAATAATAATAAAATAGTTAAACATATTAAAATGCATCAATAATGATAAGATAAACCCAAAACTAAATTAATGAATAAACGAACAATGATAAAAATAACATATACAAAAAAGGTAGTAGAAAGATCTAGGATAGCATAAATGATACATAAGAATCACAATATAAATAAAAACCCAAATAGAAACCATATTCAACTTTGTCATCAAGACCCAGAGTCACTCACCACATTCCATAACATCGATTATTGGAAAATTGAAACATAAAACATAAATGAGGCTAGATCCTAAGAACATAATATAAAATCTATGAATTGTATACCCCTAATGGTGTATGGTGGTTGTGAGATAAATATTCCGAATGGGATTTCACTAAATATTATGTGAAATTTTCTTTTAATTCCCTTTAATTAATGCTAGTTTCAAATATGGATTAAAAATATTGTTTCCCATATGAGTGATATGAAACCAAATTTCACTCTAGAAACAATTTTATAAATCATTCCTCTTCATAGAATAATTAATTTTAGATCCAAAATACATTTAACAAAAAAAATTAAATCATGGACATAGGATTCATTATTTAGTTCATGAAAACAAGACAATTATCATTTCTCATATAAAAGTTATTTATGAAATTAATTTTTAAGAAATACACACCACATTCCTTTTAAAATTTATTTCCCATACCATTTAGTAAAGAGATTTGCTGTTAAAAATAATTCAAAACTGAAATGGATGGTAATTAGAAATAGGAACCAACATTATAATGGATCATAATAAGTTAATAAAACAAAGGGATGGTTCCATGATATTAGATATAAAATGGTGAATAAAAAAGTGGTATATAATAGAATACCATAAACAATAAATAAAATAAATAAGGAATAATGGGAAAATACCTAGGACACATGTAATAGGGACCTTATTTGTCCCATGGAACTATGAGATGACATTAAAGTATCCTTCAACATATTGGCAGTCCATCAAATCTGTCCAAGATAAATAAAAATAATACGAGTTCTTAGTATCTATGGGCCACAACCCTTCCCACTAGTGATAAGAATTCATGGACCCAAAACCCCATGATATATAATGATTTATACTATGTGTGTGCACTCATCCATGTTATCATCTAACTCCCTATAATTTATCATGTTAAAACATTAAAAGGATGTGACCATACTAGAAACCCACATAATCAATAGATGATTAATAATATAACACAATAGATAGATCCCACTTGACACCTCTAACTCACTCACATGAAACAAGACCTTTTCCTAGGATTAGTCATCAATAGATATGAAAAAGATATACAACATCCCCATTAGGGTCCAAAATTTATAAAAATTAATTCATACATGATACTCAATTGAGGTCTCATGCACAGTTATAAGAAAAAAATTGTCTTAGTACATTGATCACAAATTTTAACAATCACACATCAAGTTTATGTTGTTTCTAATATATATTCTGTTTGATGAAGGAAATTTTATTCTATAGAAACTAGTGAGCATTTCACTAGGTCGTGAATCAACCACCCAACCACCTGATAATCTATAGTGAATTTTTGACAAAGAAACCAAGTGACCATATTATTGATCCAAGTGAATATAATAATGTAATAAGAGATTTCTTGTTGTTAGAGAGACCATAATACAATCCAATAAATAATATTCTAAACAGAAAAACAATGATTATATGTTGAATGAAGTAGTTGTAGGAGAAGTATGAACATATTAAAAAGTATATAATCAACTGTGATTAGAATTAATTTTTTGTTAAAGTGTTGGATTGGATAAAAGTACAAGGTGACCAATTTTAAGTTCATATGATCGACCATATGAAAAAAATATCATCCTTATGTATAATGTGTTACTCTATAAATCTTATCTATATATGAAACTACAAAACTTAAAAAAACATTGAAGTAAACATGGAATGTAGATATAGAACATCATAATGTAACCACCACCATAGATTCAGACATAGAAAAATTTAAAGTGAACATATATAAATGTATGTATTATATTATTATATATTAATCCCACCATTTTTTATATAATTAAATTTTGGTAAGAAGGATTTATTAACTCAGATTTCGTTCTAATGTATGATGATTTTCATGATGATTTATCTATGGATATTTTTTGTGATGGAATTTTATAAATTCTAAAGTCACATGTCATAAAATATAGAGTGTAGAGAAAATTCAAGATAACTATATGAACAACATGAATATCATAACATTTCTTAAATTAAAACGATGAGCATATACTCTTTTATGAATTTTTGAGATACATTTGTTCCTACCAAAAAATTAGTGATGTATCTAAAAACTTTTGAAAATGTTCATACATAATATTCAAAATTGAAAGATAGAAATGAGAGAAGATTACTCTTCTTCAGAAAAACATAATCACATCCTCTAATAAAAAAATTTTATTTCTATATCTTAATATATTTTATTTACTTTTAATCTATGTGTATGATGTACTCTATTTATTCATTAGCACCATATCCTAAACTGAACTAAAGAGTTCAAGAAATAATATTACTTATTTTATTATTTTTAATTCTATGAATAATAATGGAATAGGTTTTGTGTCATGTAATTCTTTCATGATGTTTTTTATTTTATTTCACCCATGTATAATTATTGAGGAGGATCTATATAGCTTATAAATACTTGTTTTTTGTTGTGTGAAACTCGATCTTGGTTTTTGATAAATTTGTTTTATAATATAAATCTTGATAATGGGTGATTTCCAACTTATGGCGATTATGTATCACCAAGAGACTGGACCCCTTGTTTATTTCTGTTGTGTGATTTTCCAATTTAATTTTGTGATTTTCAATAAAAAATTTGATATATTTTCTAAAATGTATAAAAAAATACAATGAATGTTAGATTTAATTTTTGTTTAATATATAATCTTTGATACATGTAAATTAGTTTAATTGTTAAGGTGTTTTTCAAGACTATTTTAACTAAGCTGGGATTGATCTTTTACGAATATTTTTGAAAGATAAAATCATATAATACTATAATTTTACTAATATAGGGGTTCCAATTCAATATAAGGATTAAATTTTGAATCCTTTTTAGCATAATTTTCTTCTAGAAACATAGTTGACACCCCCCCCCCCTCTTGAGTTGTCCACTCCAACCAAAATGTGATATCAATGAATTTTAATTATTATTTAAACTGTTGTACAGTTTTCTTACAAATCAAAATTTCTATTATTTATAAATTTCTTTATTTATGTGTAATAATATACAATAAGGAATGGATACTAACTAAAATCCTTATTTTCATGTAACTTACAAGGCTTAATGGAATATCAATATGAAAATCATTATTGAGAGCACATGAATTGATATTTAGACTGTTATTAAGGAAAAATATAAAAAACCAAATGTTTCTAGAGATGAATGGAGTGATTCCACTAAGTAATATTATGAATAAAAATCTAAAGAAATCAATTAATTACATTGTTAATTATTTGAAGATGAATGTAATAAAATATTTATTTATTAGATTACTCTTGAATTTTGGGAACTCGTGCTATATATCCTTAAGGAAATTATAAAGTGAATGAGATGTGGATGAATACATACACTATAAAATATGATACATTAATGATGAATCTTTTTTAACCCATTTATGATATGTATCACTTGTATAATGATAATGTGAATACAATTCATAAACTAGGAAATAATAGTGTTGATAAATATCAACTGATGTGATATTTGAGATGTTTTTCCAATAGGCATAGAGGACCCTTTTTTATATTGACAAATCATGTGATATATTTAAGTTATTAGTTAAATAGACAATTAGAAATCTTATGAGGTATGAGTAGGAAATAAAAGTGATAAATGAATAATAAAATGTACACAATAGATACTTTATATGATTTAGGACTTATAACTAAAAGAAAAAAGAAAATATCAAAGATGATAGTATCGGTTATGATGAATCACCTATGGATAGTGATGGTGAAATGGAAAATTTTTATTGAGAATTGAGGAAATTATATAATATGAATAAATTAATAAAAATAAAAACTATGTATGAAGGTATGATATGAAATGGAATTGGGAAAGGTATAATCATTTTGGTGAAGTAATCATCTAAGAGTGAAATAAAAAAGAACATTTCAAATAATATTTTCTTAAATTAATGTATAAGAAGAGATTTGTGGAAAAAGTAAGAAAGGAAAAAAATTACTATAAAATCCACATAGAGTGCCTTTGAGTATAGTTTAAGGCAATATGAATTTATTATATAAGATAAAAATGATCAAACTAACATGTGTTTCCTGATAAATACAACTCAGGTAAAAAATGTTATTTCTGCATCTCTTGTTCATTTTTTAAAATCCTAATAAGAATGAAAAATTGATGAAAACATGATTAGTGAGGACATATTTGAGTAATATAACATTTTATAAAAATAATTCAGGGATCCCAAGGATAAATAATGTTTTTTTAATAAGTATCATGCTTTGTAATTTAATTTTTAATCCGATTATGTTTTAAAAAAATTAAAAACAAATACAAAACTATTAAAGGAAAACAATGATTTTATATTTACATTGAGATACATAAAAAGATATATAAATATTAAATTTTTTTATTGTAACTATATTTAAGTTTCTTTGTAAACAAACCATGCCATAGTATACTACAGGGATTGGTTTCCAACTTGTATAGAGGAAACTTTACAAGTGAAAATTTTTCCTTGTCCATGTTGTGCTATTTCTATAAATAAATATTAAAAATATAGACACAACAATGTTTTTATTTCTGAAAGATTAAAATATTTTTTTGGGAATATAGTTATACAACTTTGCATCCCTAAATCTTTTATCATGAACATATTTGTACACAATAATGTGTCCATTCTAAAATTATTTATGGGTAAATGTTTTGTCTCGGAAACCATATTAAAGAGTACCAGTAAACACTTATGGTATATAAAACGTTGATGTTCCAGAACTATGATTTTGGAATAATCATGTTTCAATAACCGTATCAAAGTAGATAGTATATATATCACATATTGTGATAATTACAAAGGAAAGATAAATTGACTTGTTCAAATCAGCAATCCTAGTATTGTTTATATTTCAAAAGTTTTATTTGTATAAGAATTATATTATACACTTATTTGAATCTAATATTTGTCTAAAAATGTTTATCTGTTAAAATATAAAATTAATTTCTGATAAATTATTAATCTAAAAATGTTTTAGTTTTCAATTCCTTTTGTAATTATAATGTTTCTTTCATTGACTTGAAATGGTTATTTTCTCAAAAAAATATTATTTACGTACCTTACACAAATATTCTGGACTTGGGAATCAGAGAAAAGGTCACTTAAACCATCACTCACATAGGAATATAACTATGAAATTATTATTTAATTATCCTCATAAACTATAATTTCCCAAAGAGAAAATATATAACGCATTTCAAAAAAGGAAGAAAAAAATATAACTCATACAAATTAAATAATTGTCAAATTCTCAAACCATAGAATTTTTTAACATGTAATTTATTATAAAATACATAGTTTCTTTCTTAAATAGGAAGAACAATGTCTATGTTTTGGTAGATTACTTTTTTAGATAAACCTAGTGTATTATTTTTAGCTCACAAAATTGATGCTTGTTTTATTTTTTGAAACTTGAAAAATTTGAAGAAAATATTAGCCAAATTTCTATTATGACCTTAATAAGTGAAGATGGATGTGAGTTTAAAACCCATGAAATTAAATATTTATGATCAAAATATAGATACAACCAAACATTTTGTTCTTATCGGACTCCATATAAAACATTTGTAGTTGAATGGTGAAAAAAACTAGTAAACTAATTATTTGGACCATGATCAATGAGTAGGATTTACCTATCTATTTTTTGGTAGAATATATCAATATAGATTAATATATTATTAAATTAGTTGTAGTTAAAAATCCCTTAATGAAAAAAATATATACGATTTATGGAATGGGAGAAACCCAAAGGACAATTACGTTATAGTTTTTGTATGCATGGTTTTCATTCTCAACATAAAAAGAGTATTTGGACAATTTTTCATCTAAAGGTGATGAAGGAATTTCACAGGTTATTGATAACCCAAAAAATAATATAGGGTATTCAATAAAATGACATGAATTTTTTAAGAATCAATACATGTAAAATTAATGAAAAAAATCCCAATGAACCTATGACCTCTTTAGAGAACGTTGTGGAAGACATTTTCTGTTATGTTATCAATGAGAAACCAAGTGATAGTTTTCAATATTGTTATAGAAAAATAACCCAGTAGATAACTATATTAACCAAAACCTGAAGGAGAAAATGTAGTATCAAATTATCTTATCACTAGAACCATTTTGAATCATAGAGACCATCCCTTATAAGTTTCTATAGAAGACAAATATAAAGGAATTCAGACTAGATCTTCTCTTATAAATCATGTTGAACATCATCCTTCTGGTCACAAATTGATATGTAGAACATCATTAATGTAATAAATAAGGAATTATTAGTAATGTAAATTCAATAGGAATTAAATCATTTTTAATGGAATAGAGTAAAGAAACAAGTACAAAGATCTAAATACTACCTAATTACTGGCCCGAAGTCGGTATTTAGAAACATGGTTATTGAATCTAACACTATAATTGGAAAAAAATACAGATTGATTTCATCAGGATATAGTCAAGAATAAGGAATTTACTATGAAGAAAATTTTTCTCAAAAAAGTAGACTTGAATCCATTATAATATTTCATTCATGTGAAGAATATTTTGATTTCAATATATATCAAATGGATATCAAGAGTGAATCTATAAATATTCATATTGTTGAGGATGTATTTGTTGAAAAACCACCTAGATTTCTAAACCATCATTTTCCAAACCATTTTTGAATATTTAAAAATGATTTATATGATTTAAAACAAGATCCTATAGCATTATATGTTAGGATAATACCTTTTCTAATTTCAAATGGTTATTCCAATGGAATAGATGATCATAGTTAATTTATTTAATGAATTATATAATATTTTATATTTTAACACATTTTTGTGGATGATATTATTTTTGGATCATATAAAAACTCCATGTGTAATAAACTTTCCAAAATAATGCAAAATTATTTTGATATGATTTTAATGGGTGAGGATAAATTCTTTCTTGGATTTAAAATTATTCAAAACAAAGAAGGAATTTTTTTAAACTAATGAAAGTACACTAATGATATTTTAAAATGTTTTGGCCAGGATATCACTAAAATTAGTGACACCCCCATGATTACAAGATGTATGATTGATCATTATAGAATTATAAAGAGAGTAGATAAAACTTTTCGAAGTGGTGTGATTGATAGTTTATAATGCTTAACTGCTGTTCAACATTATATTTTGTTTAGTGTGTGAATTTGTGGACATTTTCAATCAATCCTTAAATAATCTCATTCACTTGTTAAAATAATTTTAAAATACATAAAGAATAAAAAAATTGATTTATTTACCCAAAAGGAGATTAATTTTAATTACCTATTTATTTACATGTTGGTTTTAGTGGTTATATGTTAGATTTAAATGTCACCTCTAAAACATGTCATATATTTGGAAATTCATTATTTTTTAGTGTAGTAAGAAGAAAAATTATGTTTCATTATCTACTAATAAAGATGAGTACAATGTTGTAGGTAGTTATTATGTACAAATTTTGTGGATGAAACAAGAATTACTAGACTTTGGATATTAATTTCAGCATGTCCGTATATATATTTATAATATAAGTGTCATAAAAAATTTATAATAATTCAGTATCACAATTAAGAAAAATGATTATTCAAATATGAACTCATGTATTTGATATATAATTTTAAAAAGTGGATATCACTATTGATTCTATCTTCCCATAATATCAACTTAAAAACAACTTCATAAAACCATTAAATTATGAGGGATTAATATATGTCATACATGAATTTGGTATGAATAAATTTATTTAAAATATTTTTTAGTTTATTTATATAATTTAAATTTTATTCACAATATTATAAATATATGTGTTATTTTTTATTAAATTTTATTTTAGTTATTTCGTATCTATTGGGTTTATGAATATCTTATATGCTTTTTTCTCTACCCACATGTTATTATATGAGTAAAATAGTTACACGATTAAAATTTCAAATCAAAATCAAATCATTACATTGGCTTCTAACCCAAACCAAATCCGATTTTTGAACTATATTTCTCAATCCCTTTTCTTTGAATCCATATCTATGGAGCTGTGAATCATAGTTTTCTAAGCTATGATGAATATATACTTTTTGGAAGAATTTCCTGAATCATCTAAGAAAGAAAATTTCAGCTCAAGAAATTATAGAAATATTTTGAAGTCACACCTTCTATCTCATTAAGTTTTCATTGAAAAATAATCTGATATTGAAAGGGAAGAATATGTTGAATGGTTTAGAACCATTTGATCCTTTTTATTGATATCTGATTTATTTTATAAATAGATGATTTTATTTATAGATTAAAATTGGCCATTCTATTAGTACCTAGTAAAGGAGTTTTATATGAACGTGTTTTTGAAGCTTCATAGTATAGAGATAAGATTTGAAATTCCAATGATGGTTAAGAGTGAGAGTTCACTTTGACCATTTGTTCCAATTGCTTAAGAGTTCCACTTATTGTATAATATGTTGACTATCAAATATATTACACAATAAATCCTCCCAATTCCAAAAATAGTAATGCACTGGAAGAAATAATGAATTATTGAACCTACATAAGACTAGTTGTAATTGAACTTGGTGCCAAATACTAGATTTTGATTAAGTTTATTCAACATCCTATATTCCCATTGATTATATATTTCCATTATGTGAGGTATTGAGAATTGTTATTTCTATAATCGATGGTAAATGGGATTCAAATAATTCTTCATCCTTTATTAATGAGACATATAAATGAGTTAAAAAGACTAAATTCACGTTTTAAAACCCTTCCATAGCTAATGTTTATTTTTAGTTTACTAGAAAAAATATATTATTCCCTATTGTAATTGAGATAAAAATGTTTCCAAGTGGTTTATGTTTAAATCAGACTACCAATAAATGGATGAAGATATGCTATAATCCTTGGGAAGTGATGTGGATAACCGATTCAAATAATTTTAATGAGAAATAAAATCCAATGCCTCATCTATTGAGACCAAAAGATATAATATATCTATTTTTGAAACCATATGAAATTATTGATTCTAATTACTACTATACTAAGGATTAATCCAGTGTTGTAGTGGATACAACTAAGAAATCTAGAATATATTTTTAGGAGAGCATGGAATGGACTCTTATTCATGTATTTCTTGATGATATAGAACTAATGAAAGAATAAATACAATATTATAATGGTGTTCCACAATATTTTAATTTTCCATTTTAATATTTAAGAGATATTGAAGTACTTTTGTTACTTGAACCTGTAATAAAATAAGTACCACATGAGGGCGAAGAAATCCCCATGGTCAATGTTTTTTAACATCTCTTATGGGATTTGAAATTGGAAATTATTTGTAATCAATAATGGAAATTATGATTATGTTATAGATAGGGGATCTCACATTATTGATTCATCACCTTCAAATGAATAAAACATTCTAGAAAACCCATTCTTTGATTTGGGTGTATCTTCTACTATTGTTGATAACGGAACAAATGAAGAAAATGATGACCAAAAAAACTATTAAAGATGATAAGTATGATGAGGATGGAAATGATGATGACATGCTTTATGGAAAATATAAATTTGAAGAAGTTTTTTTTTGTTCCAAGGAAATAAGATTTAGTAGATCCCAGTATTTATTCTACTCCTATTTTATAGAGACAAGTGAGTCCTGAATCAACTAAAGATTTTTCAAACCTAGTGTCTACTCCTTATATTCAAAATATTAATGATATCATTTTTTAAAAAAGATATAGTTTATGAATCTTCTCTTGGAACATAATAGCTGTCTGTGGAATATTTTTATGGGGAATATGAGACCTATCTTAACAAAATTGAGATACCATAAAGGGCCTTCTCTCCAAAAAGATAATCTTGGAGAAGGATTTATGGATTAATTTCTCATTCTAAGGATCAATAAGATTAATTCATTTTTGAATATTCTCCTATTCGAGATGAAACTAGTAGATCTCAAATAGTTGAACACTATTTTATACCTCCCATTGTAATAATTGTTTCAAGACTTCATTCAGTTAAAGAATAGTCATTTAGATGTCATAAAGAATTTTTTTATGAGTTTAGTTTATAATATAATCTTTTACTATATGAATAAATTTATTAAATCATTTATTATGTAGTTTCTCACATTAATCCCATGGTGTTTCTTAAAAATACACCATTTTATCCTAGAGGTTCGATCCTTCAAAATAGAAATGGAATGTTTTAAAAGTCTCATTGGAGCCTTGTAAGAAGATATGAAAGAAATGTGTGATGCCCTGGATACTAGGTATCTCTCAATTTATTTATAGACCATATACCTAATCACATTCTCCTCCCAATGATTCAGTTTTTTTGATGTGAATTCGATTTGAAGTCAGATTCATGAAAACATTAAAAATATCAAGGGTACTGTAATAGATATCATAAATCAAGTTCAAATGGATACTTTTACTCATGTAGAAAAACAATTTCATTTTATTAAGGTTGAATAAATTAATACTAATAATGTTAAATTCATAATCAAGGGTGACATAAAGTATTATCACAAAAGGATTTACATTAGGGATAATATCAAGACTCAGTTTATGTTGTTTACTAGAGATGTGAAGATTCATACTCTAACAACTTCTTTTATAGATGTAGTTAGAGATGTTACATCTAATTAATCCTCTTATTTATCATGTTCATGTCAGAGAAATAATAGTTTCTTCAGGTTATGGATAATGGAATAAGATCTATTGCTTATTTCACAAGGATATTAGAGTTGTAAATGTATGTTGTTAATGACCTTGTGTAAAACCTACTTATATTCCTTTAACTAACCTCTCTACCTATCCCATGTAATCCTCACCCACATTTGCATTTATAAAAACCTCAATCTCACCTTCTATACCTCATATATGAAACCTTTTCTCTCACTCGTTTTCAAACCATTGGCTATATCATTATTATGTCCAATGGTATATCCATTCCTAGAGCTACTGTTACTCCCCGACCTCCAACTTCTTTTATTACTATTCAAAAAGGAATGGAACCTTATCTTTCTTCATATTCATAATTTGATTAAGGCTATGTTAGGGCTTTTATACAAAATTTTGAACCCATAATTAAATATCGGTTTATTCTTATTTTTTTATGATAATTTTTATTTTGTATGCATTATTTTTCTTTTTATTTCATAATTAATTTTTATCATGTTATAAATGTTTCCTGATAATCTCAAATGGGAAGTAAAATTTTGGGAATAAATGAGGTTGAACAAAATTATTATAAATAAAATTCATTTTTTAAAACTAAAAAGTAATTATACATTTTTTCAAATTATATGTTACAACTGGTTTATCATCAATTCTTAATATTTAATGTTGGGATAATTATTTATGCCCAAATTTGTGATCATTAAAAGGGGGGATATTTTTTTCTTTGTCCCTAAAATCATTATTTTAATAATCAAAAATTAATTTTATGTTATTTCTAACCTATCTTATATTCTCTAAAAAAATTAATTTATTGAAACTAGTGAAGGATTTATACGTTTCGAATCAGCTATACAGCCACCTGAACATCTGTAGTGAATTTGTGGAATAAAAACCAAGCGACCATAATAAAAATCTGACTGACCATAATAAAATAACCAAGTGACTACACATTTTCAAAGTGACTACAAGATAATAAAATGAAATGAAATATAAATAGATTAACTGTGAGTCTAAGTTGAAAGAAGGGATCATATGTGAATTATGGATATCTAACAATGTATAGAATAATCCCTGATAAGAATTCTATTTTCGGTAACATTTTGGATCGATAGAAAATACCAGGTTATCGTATAAAAGTTAAACGAATTTACCATAAGAAGAAAAGATCAATTTTAAGTACAACGTATTAAACTTTATGGCCCATCAAGAGATCTAACCAAAAAGCATTCAAATTATTGAAGTAACCATGGAATTCTAATGTAACACATCTTAATTAAACGTTCACCATGAATTCTAACCTGGAAGACCATAATTAGACTGTATATATTAGGTAGTTAATATATATATATAGATATATATATTGTGTTATATATTAATACACCATCATATTTGTGTAGAATGAAATACCATTTAGAAATATTTAATAACAAAAATTTCTTATGCAATTATGAGGATCTTCATGATGATTTCCCAATGAATATTTGTTTCAAATAAATCATTTTAAGAAGGCTGTATATGCATGGAATAAAATAGAGAGTGTTACGAAATTAAAATATACGTAAATGTGTAACATGTACATAAATATTTTCCCAAACAAAAATAAAGAACAAATATATTTTTTGAATTAATGTGCTCCCTTTTCTCACTAAAACTTTAGTGATGCATCTTTAATCATTTTAATGTCATCACATATAAAATTATAAATCAAAATATGATAATCAATAGGAAATAGTATTCTACAAAACAAGAGAATATCATACTTTTCTATAAGATAATTATTTATTTTTCTTACTTAATTTTATTTATATTAATGTTTTTTATTTTATACACTATTTAATCATTATAACAAGGTCATGTACTAGATTTAATATTTATGGGAACTATATTCTTTATTTGTTCATTTTTACATCGATGTAGAATGGTTGAATAGTTTGTTTATCATGGATTTTGTTTCATGTAGTTATTCATTTAATACTCACACATAGAACTATTGAAGTGGTATCATGTAGCCTGGACAACCTTAGGTGTTGTTTTTGTAAAATTATCTCAATATTTTGGATTATTTTATTTTAAAATTAAGAGAATGGTAGTGGATGTTTTTCTAGTGGACAAGATTATTCCTCAGCTTGAGACATAAGACCATGTTTATTTCTATTGTCTGATTTTTTTTCATTATTCAATTTTCTTAAAAAAATAATTTTTTTTTCTATAATACTTGATAAATATTTGAATTGATATTTATCTTTAATTTTTTTTTATATACTATGATTGGTATATGTAAATTAGTTTCAAATGATTATTTGTTTTAAAAAAAACACTAACTAGGATATAATATATATTTTAATAATCTTTTCAAAAGATAAAATTATTAAATTCCATATTTTTTTGTCAAATAGGCATTATAATTATACTGTAGAATTAAATTTTAAGTCATTTATAATTGATTTGTTTGGCGGAATCTCAATTCACCCCATTGAGTTATCTACTTTCCCCAAAAACATTTAAGTGACAATTGAGAATTTCATTCAAAACTATATCAAGATTCCAATCCATTTCCATCAATTGAATTCTTACTATAAAAAATTATTTAAATATAACATCATAGTAAACCGCATTTTAAACCATTTAGAACCAAAACATCTTCATTTAAAATCATTTAAGAAAACCAACCAAATATTTTCATGAAAACCATTCTATGTAAAATAACACCAATATAAGTATCATGACTTAAATGGGGTTATTAAATTTAAAATGAAATTTTAATATCAATAATCCTATTATTCATATTTTGAAACACTTGGAATCCAAATGAACACATTACTAAAACTAGGGGAAAACAGTGAAAACCTTTTTTCCAAGTATTCCATTCATTAAAACTATTTTTATAACCTAAAAGATTTCCAAATATAGAATTAATTTTTGAAACTAAGTATTATGAACCATATTTAAGTCGATGATATTGAATTTAATATAAATATAGAAAAACACCTACCTCTATCCAAGATTATACCCATCCTGACAAGCAATAATAAATCAGATTGAACGATGATGGCTCAAATAACAAAGATAAGATGCTTATTGCACCAACCCATACATTTTGAATGATAATTATTTCTAAAAAAAATTATTGTATTTTATACACAAAAAAAACACATCTCTTTAATAATGAAGTGAATATAAATAAAAATGTGACTATCTCGATTCCACTTTAATATGACAACTAGTCAATTTTGATCATTTTTCAACACTATTTTTGGAAATTATACTCTTGGAAATAATTATAACATTATTATTAAGTGATTATATGTAATAATGAAAAAGGATATTTGATACGGAACGATTATTTGATGTCCTCAACTAGTTTAGTAGGGAATTTTAAGACCATATATTAGAGATTGGAAGGGAGTTATCATCACTGGGATTCACCCTTAACCATGTACAAGATGAGATTCAACAAGTTTATATTTAATTAAATTTCCTTCGGGAGAAGTTCAAGTTAGTGTACATTACCACTCTATTGATGTTAGTCAAGACACCCCAAGAAACTAGAACTATTTTTCACCTTAATGTTAGGGAGTATGTGGGTATAATAAGTGGTAATGTGTCTAGACCTTAGTTACGTGAAGTTAAATTTTTTTATATAAATAAATTTTTTTATTTCATAATTTCTATTTGTAATAATAGTTTATCCTAAATATAATGAATTTTATAAATTGATTTTTAGACAAAAATAGTAATTTTCATAAAGGATGGAATTATTTTATAACAAAATATTGTATTAAAAAATATACATTTTAATGAAAAAGTCTGATAATAACACTTTTATTTAAATACATATGATAAAATAATTTTTTTTCAAGTATCATTTATTTTACTATACATTTTTAAAATATTTTTATTTATAATAAATAAGGATTTATTATATTTAAAATTTATGTTTCTCATCTTTAAAGGATTATTATGATAAAAATATAATTTTTTAAAATATCATGTCAAAATTATGATTGGGTGAATTTATTAGAATTTTCAAAAATACTTTCATTTTTCATGAATAGTAAAAATACAGTTTAACTTTTTCAGTATGCTTAATAACTTTATAATTATTCCATACAAATGTAATTATTAATTAACCTGAATCCAAGACATAAAATATATATTTTAATATCAATTATTTGAATATATTTTAATAAATTTCAAAAACCAATAAATTATTTTCAAAGGATTAAAATGAGAACTTTTACATTAAAGATATTATTTTCTGTAAACATTAATTTTTCATGTAAAAATAAGTAATATAAAATGATGGTCATCTATTTTGGGTGTAAATAAAATAAAGGTTTCCCATGTGTCAAATACCATGGGAAAATACCACGGGAAAATACTATGGCAGGCCCATGGTTTTTTCATTTTACACTACCTATGTTTCCAAGGCCTATATTTGGAAATTATTAAACCAATCCACTATGTTTTCAATAAATACCCACCCATTGGTCCATTTAAATTAACAAAAAATTATTTCTCCACAAATATCTGATATTTTTACCTCCTAAAAAGTGCTCCCATGGTTTCCTCAAGCTCCCAAGGTCCTAATAATCATGTTTTAGTAGTTACTCTTCAAGGTAAGGGTATTATCCTTCTTTTCTTTTTGATTCAAGAAACTCTTCTTGTATATTTCATTTTAATTTTAAGATAAATCTATATTATTTCTTTTTTATCCATTCCATTAGTGAAAAATTATATTTTATCAGTGAGATAATCTTGTCTATTCCCTTTTTACCCTTTTCAGACACTACAATTTACACCCATTATGCTTCAACATTTACTTCATCAACTTTTCCCTTCTCATAAAGAAATTATATTTTATATTATTTTTTGGGAATACCCTAACATTTTTATTTTCTATGTGTACTCACCAAGACATAAAATTGATTTATTTTATTTTTTGATTAATATACATAAAACCCACATTCCTTTTCATGGGTTAAAAATAACATAATGATCATGTTTTATGCACTTTTGAAACAATATTATTTTAATATGAATCCTATTTTTTTATTGTCTAGGGGTTACTTATGAAATTATTTATTACGATCTATGTGGCTCACATGATAATTAATACATATTAAGGGTGTTCCTTGATAACAATCCATTAAAATCGTTAAATAATTTAATCTATAAAGTTGAAATGTTATAAGATATGTTATTGAATAATCTTGGTAATTTTTACAACACCTCAGTGACTAAACGTGTGGATTTTGTTTTGAATGTCTATATTAAATGTTGTAGACAAAATTACAAGTTATTATTCATATTATTTTTTTATGATATGCCTCATGTTATCTTTCTCATTCCATAATTATATTGATCATGTTCTTATTGATATCCATCAGGATCACATGTTAACTGTTTCCCTTTCATATTCCCTTACTAAGACATATTCTTACCATTTCTTTCTATGTATGTCCCAGGTCCTGAGATGTGGTAATTGTAAATATGATAAACCAATGAAGATTATTTTCAAGTGGATTATAATAAATTAATATGTTTTCAAGTATTATATACCTTATAAATCCCCAGCCTTAAACATTACATAATATTGAATTAAATGAATAATTCACATAGAGGATCTTTTCAGGTTTAGTGTTTTAAAGAATTAGGACATAAATATTACATCTCAAAAGATGAAAAAGTATATACTTCTACTATGTTTCCATAAAATTAAAAAAAACTCTTCAAAAGAAACATGTCTAGTTCCATGTTTTAGATATCATGCCTTTCCTTGATCCCATCCTTGACCCTATTCATCTTTAAGTCCTGTGGAAAATATTTCAAAAACTTGGGATGATCATAAAAAACCCAATAAAGGATACACAAAGAAGAAAAACAGTTAGTTTTTCAAAACCATAAGTAAACCAAGCATACTTTATCAAAGTAATACTTTTCACCTTTATGAAGTAGTAAAAAACTCTTCACTGAATAAAAGATCATTACTTACACTTTTGTAACCAGAAGATTACCATAAAACCCATATAAAGAACACATAACATTTAAAGGTAACTTGGGACATAAACATACATAAATGGAATAACCATACGATCGACTTCCACACATATCACTTAATGGAATAGCCATACGGACGACTTCCATACCCAATGCATTGGAGGTTATAACGTAACCACCTGTCCTGGTATTCACGGCACCACCCATCATATAGTTTATCACGTAACCACCCATCAAATGTCCAAGTAACATTATAAAATCATAACACATAAAACAACTATAAAGGAAATAAAACATTTCCACATTTCAAGCACAATTTATCACTTAAATATATTGACATAAAAAATCCATTATCAAAACCACTTTCAATACCAAAATACATAAAAGAGTATATGGTATTTATTTACATTTAAAATTATAACAGCTTGTTGAGGAAGCCAAAGATCAAATAATACTCGCGGCGGTGGAAAGGTCATTGGCACCGCATACGTTAAAAAGGAACATACTTTTTGTCGTTTAGAAAAACGCTTCGTATAGAAAAGATTCCTTTCAAATAAAAGTAGAAGTTAGAGGGGTTTATACACCGTATAAAGGAAAGTTGTGTATAAAACAAAATATGCCTCAATGAACAGAGACTGAGACGAAGTCCCTTACATAGCTGGTATCCTTAGATTAAGGATAAATCAATTACTTGATTATGTCTGACAAATATGAATACACCAAATATAATTGGATATTAATTGTAAAACAATCAGAGGTCATTCACACATAATCTTGGAAAAACAAAACCAATGACATAGATATTTAACTCAATGAAATGAGATTGATTTATGATTTCCCATACAAGTTCATAAGAATTTATCAATGAGATGATCATTTGTAGAAATAGTATATCCACACAAAGGTTTGTGGAAATTACAACATAGATATTATACACATAATCTTGGCATAATAAAATCAATAAGTAG
This sequence comes from Viscum album, assembly GCA_963277665.1. Classification (NCBI taxonomy): domain Eukaryota; kingdom Viridiplantae; phylum Streptophyta; class Magnoliopsida; order Santalales; family Viscaceae; genus Viscum; species Viscum album. The sequence goes on along the minus strand of OY728155.1, from coordinate 16,900,418 downwards.
AGGTTTAACCCAAATAATTGAATGTGGGTTAAGAAGTTCCCTTTCAGAAATCCGACAGCCTAACGACGTTACTTTAAAATTCAGAAAACGATTTGATGAGAGAGAAAATGTTATCTCATCACTTGGACATAAAATTTACATCAATAAGGATATAGAAGAACATATCCAAATATAATATTATGTGAATTAAAATACATAACAAAATAATTCTTTTAAAAAGAGGAGGTTGAAAGGTTCCCTTACCGACTTGGGTAACTTTTGAAACGTACACCCCATGGAAGAAGGTTCATACAATGAAGATGTAAATACCCATAATTGAAATTATACTACACAAATATTATAATAATGGGAATTACATACACCACTCAATGGAAATTGTGGCAAACATAGCATAAATGTCACAGTAATAAAAGTGAGATGAAAAATACCTTACGAAAACTCGTCAGCCTAACGGCACCACTTAAAACTTCCAAAAATAGTTTGATGAAATCAAATAGGGTCTCTCATAATATGAACATAAAAATTACATTAATAGGAATATAAAATAACATCCCCAAACATAAGAAAGATGAGCTTAAAAGAAATGACGTAAAAGAGAGTGCTTAAAAAAGAAAGAGAGAGGTAGGATCCCTTACCTCGTGTCTGACATGACTCGATCGTTCTTTAATCTCCTGAATAATAAAATTTGGTCAATTTATAATTTCTCAAGGAACTACTTTAAATATTTATATTCAGTTCATAACACATATTATAATGTTATAATAATTGGTTAATAAAGTGAGTTCATATCAGACGTTTTTGTCGATGTTCGGTACATGAGTAAAAATTGAACTTGTTGGAAAAGAATTTTCCATGTAGTTATTGGTACATCATCTCCAGAATAGTATTAATATTTTAAATATCATATATATCCATTATATATTTATTTTATACTATTCCATAACATTTGGAGATAAAAAATTAAAAACACCGTTCATGGAGACGGTAGGCCGTACGTACACATGAACGCTAATTTAATTTTTTTGTCATATTAATGGAATTAATGTTAAAAGGGAGATATATATATTATAATTACAGAATTATATCCATAATTTAGGTGTAATATATGACATATATATCCATTATATATATGTACTTATAATAGTAAATAACATTTAGAGATAAGAAATGAAATGTACCGTTCATGGAGACGGTAAGCCGTACGTACGCATGAACGCTACTTTCATTTCATTGGCACATTAATGGAATTGAAACTAGATGAGATATATATATATATTATAATTAAATTAAAATATATATGTTATATATATCACATATTTTCATCAATTTTATTCTTTATACATTCCATGTATTGCATGAATGAGTCACATCACTTGAGGGGGCGGTAGTCCACACTTCCTCAAATGAAATTATCGCATTTCCACAACATGCAAAGCATAAAGGTATGTATTAATTATAAAATAAAGAAGCATATAGATGAAATAAATATAATATATATCCTAAATAAATATAGTGCCATCATAGTGGCCACCGTGAGAGGTGGTATGAGAAGGTAGAACAATCATCATTTCATGAGGCAGTAACTCGCCATCCACGGAAACAGTATGTTCTTTAACCATTAGGCGGAGGTGTGTGTTAGCGTAGCTCGAATACTCCCCATAACAACATCCTATTATATTTATGATACTGTTTTTGTTACAAATGAAATAAATAAAAAGAGTTTAGGGGGTTGGAGAAGCTAAATAAAATAAAAGAACACTAGGGAAGACATTACCTTTAAATCGGGTAACTCTTTTTGATTTGTTCTCAAAGGATTACTTGGAAAGGATTCTGCACAAAGTGAGGATTCTAGGAGTAAGATAGGTATTTGGAGAGACAAAATGGGCAGGGTTTTGCCGAGCCAAAGTCTTGAGAGGTGTGGGCAATGTGGTATAGGTGAGGGCCTTTTATAAGAGGAGAGGAGGGGCACTCTTGGAAAGTTATAAAATATTACTTTATTATAAAATGCTTTTCGGATATGAAAGGTCCCAAAATTATATATTTCTAGGGTAAGGTGATAAGGGTTCAAAATCCACCCATCCAATAGGTTTTTCACAAGTGTAAGTCTCAGATTTTACCTTATCTTCTCATTTTATTTTAATCCTTTATTAATGAGGTAACCGCTTCATCATCATGGTGTCATAAATTAATTAATTTATTTAATGTCTAAAAATTATATAAAAACATACACTGATGTAGGAAATTTTTTTATCTTTCTAATTAATATTTATAGTTAAACATGTGACTTGTATAACCCCATTGAAAAATTGTTTTAGTAAAACAACACATGTTTGTGACATTTTAATTTTAACTTTAAATAAAAAGTTATTAATGTCATTTTCCATCCAAAGTGGCTCCATGGGGTCCCCAAGTTGACCCATGGATTTTCTTTGTCGGACATGACTCATCCAATAAGGTTAGTACATGTTTCAAGGTCATTTCATTTTATTAAAACATTATTTTTACATTAAATTATACTAATTACCTCTAATCATGATTAAAACTTAAAAGTTAATATTCACCAAAAAATTATTTTAATCCCATTAAACCACATTTTACATCCTAATTACAACCATTTATGTCGGATTTTTTGAAATTAAAATCACAGAAATGGTAATGTTTCATTTAAACAAAAAATCGGTTTTTAAACTACCACTTAGTGGGTTCACTATTCATCAAAAATTGAAGTTTTTCCAAAAAATACCAAAAATTCACCCTAAGCTATATTTGATATTCCGAATTCAAAAATGATGTCTATTTTAAAAAAATTCCAAACATATATGTTGCATTAATTAATTTAATATTTAATTCCTGCTGTCAAAACAAATAGCGTGTTTTTTAGAAACAAAATCTATTAAAAGATTGACACTAGTTTAAGTCAAATTTCAAAGTGAAATTAATTCCAATGACCACTATTGGATTAAATTGTAAAAGTATATTATAATGTCACTTTAAAACCAATTCAAAATATAATCTAAACATATAAATAAATTAGATTAAAAAGAGGTTTTGAATTAAAATACAACATTTTTCACTATTCATTAAAAAATGAACTTTATCGGAAAAATAACAAAAATTTACACAAAGTAAATTTTGATGTCCCGATTCTAAAGAAGATTTTTATTTTGTCAAATATAACACATAAAATTGTCAAAAAGTGGATTTAAAATAGGTTTTCCATCAAAAGCCGGTTAATCGACCTTTTAAAAAATATTAGATTGTTTACGCTTAAAATTGGATTCATTCACATTTTTAATCCTCTAAAATTTATTGTAAAAAGTAAAAATATTTGAAAAACATATATAATCATTTTTTAGTTAGTTCTGTTCATTCCTGTCATTACAATGGCTAGTTGTTAACTACCATTTAAAATAAAACTATTTTATTATGAGAGTGCAACGTAAGATTTCAAAGGATCTCGTTGTCGCGTATTGGGTAAGCCATCGAGCATAGCATTCCCTTTAAATTAATATTAACATTTTATTCACAAATATGGATAAATATGAAAATGTCATATTCTTTATTTACCTGGGGTGTTACATCCTTCCCCCCTTTTGGGAATTACATCCTCGTAATTTTAAAATTGGGTTTGGAAACTTCATTGAAAATCCCACATCGGAATAAGAGTCAGTAAAACTATCACTTTAAAATAAAGAAAGAGAAGTACAAAGGTCACCCGAGTTAACCCATACTAGGATTCCATGTAGGAAAACATGGACATGGAGGAGAAAAAAAGGGTCATGTTCTGTTTGAGAGTGATAGAAAACATGTTTAGGAGAAAGTTAACCTCAAGAAAATCAAAAACTTGTGATGGGTTAAATGGTATTTGATTCCCCAGTAGGAAAAGTTAACAGAAAGGTTTTATTTTTTTAAGATACTTTTCATTGAGGAATTTATTTATGAGCGTAACTAAAACATAATGAAACATACTTACATGTAATGTTGACTTTCAAATTTTACTATATTTCTTACACAAACTCATATTTCTCCAAAAGAAGAGCATTTAGGATGACTTGTTCACATTAAGAGCGCTATAATCATCTTCTAGAGAATCACATAATCCAAAAAAGAGAAATATATATTTCCCATGTCTTTAGGCCCTTACCAAAACCAAAATTGTTAGAACAAGATCAGATAATCCAGAAAAGGATAACCCTTTATAAAAAGAAAATCTATTCTTAATCTCCAAAATTTGTCCAACAAAACCCACAGTTCAAAGAAGACCATTCGATAAACAATTTGTCCATAAAATTCTTCAAAGTAAACCAAACTAAGATTGAAACGCAAATATTTGAAGTATTTAATCACATAGTCTTCCAAGGTACAAATTAACACTTATCTCCAAATAACATCAGTCGCTCTTAAAGTCTCATATTGAAAAGTAATTAACCTAATCACATATCCCCCTTGATAGGTTAATAATTTCTATAAATAACCCAAAATCAAGTTACTCTTAATTTATAAAATCATATAACTAAAAATAATAAGTCATACTAACCAGGGACTTCACGTAGTCCAGTGGTAGGCGATAAATACCAGTCGCACTTTGGTTGTGGGTTCGATTCCCACATCTTTGTCCGACGTGATGGGTTGTCACACGGTCTGCATGTTGTCCTTTTTCCAAAACTATATAATTCTTAAAACATTCCCCAAAATGAGATAAAATCTTCAAAAATAATCATAACATATTTTAACCTCATGTTTATATCATGCCTTTCATTTTCCATCATAACATATAGTAACCCATAATTACCTCAAAAGTAAGGATCATATAAACCCAAATGGTTACCTTTATAATTATTACCTGAACTTCCACATCGAGTTGGTCATCTCATACATGATGCATTATAGAACGTACCAAGGTTCAAGTAGTTGATCATGACTCCTTGATAGTTGGTTTAGAACAACCAGTAGTTTCCTCATTAAATCCCCCATTTCATCTAGTCTCTTAATCAGAGAACCACCACAGTTTCCTTAAAACCCATTGTCACTTTGGTGCCTGCTAGATCCATCCGTTTACTAAAACCAAAAATGTCAGTGTGAGTATATCAACAAAATCATCATGTACTAATGAGGAAGATAAACACTAAGATATACTTACTCATTCACTTTATCTAAAAACTATGACTCTTTCTGGAATCATAACCATTATGGTAATGTCACTTATGCTTAAAGAATACCCTAACCTCTAAAGTTATCTAAACCGACCTTTGATACCAACTATAAAGCCCCGACCTTAAACATTACTTAATATTGAATTAAATGAATAATTCACATAGAGGATCTTTTCAGGTTTAGAGTTTTATAGAATTAGGACAAAAATATTACATCTCAAAAGATTACAAAGTATACACTTCTACTAAGTTTCCATAAAATAAAAAAACTCATAAAAAGAAACATGTCTAGTTCTATGTTTTAGATAGCATGTCTTTCCTTGATACAATCCTTGACCCTATTCATCTTTAAGTCCTGTGAAAAATATTTAAAAAACTTGGGATGAGCATAAAAATCCTTGTAAAGGATACACAAAGAAGGAAAACTGTTATTTTGTCAAAACAACAAGTAAACCAAGAATACTTTATCAACGTAATACTTTTCAGCTTTATAAACTAGTAAAAAATATTCACTGAATAAAAGATCATTACTTACCCTTTTGTAACCATAAGATTACCATAAAAACCTTATAAATAACACATAACATATAAATGTATCTTGGGACATAAACATACTTAAATGGAATAACCATACGGTCGACTTCCACCCATATCACTTAATGGAATAGCCATACGGACGACTTCCATACCCAATGCATTGGAGGTTATAACGTAACCAATCGTCCTGGTATTCATGGCACCACCCGTCAAATGGTTTATCACGTAACCACCCGTCAAATGTCCAAGAACCATTATAAAATCATAACACATAAAACAACTATAATGGAAAGAAAAAATTTCCACATTTCAAGCACAATGTATCACATAAATATATTGACATAAAAAATCCATTATCAAAACCATCTTCAATACCAAAATACATAAAATAGTATATGGTATTTATTTACTTTTAAAAATATAACGTCTTGTTGAGGAAGCCAAAGATCAAATAATACTCACGGCGGCGGAAAGGTAATTGTCACCATGTACGTTAAAAAGAAACATACTTTATGTCATTTAGTAAAATGCTTCGTATAGAAAAAATTCCTTTTGAATAAAAGTAGAAGTCAGAGGGGTTTATACACCATATAAAATAAAGTTGTGTATAAAAAAAATATGCCGCAATGAAAGGAGACTGAGACGAAGTCCCTTACAAAGTCAGTATCCTTAGATTAAGGATAAATCAATTACATGATTATGTGTGAAAAATAAGAATACACCAAATATAAGTGGACATTAAGTGTAAAATAGTCAGAGTTCATTCACACATAATCTTGGAAAAACAAAACCAATAACATATATATTTAACTCAATGAAATGAGATTGAGTTATGATTTCCCATACAAGTTCGTAAGTATTCATCAACGAGATGATTATGTGTAGAAATAGTATATCCACACAAAGGTTTGTGGAATTTACAGCATAGAGATTCCACACATAATCTTGGCATAATAAAATCAATTAGTAGAGGTTTAACCAAAGAATTTAATGTGGGTTAAGAAGTTCCCTTATAGAAATCCGACAGCATAACAGCGTCACTTTAAAATTCAAAAAATGAGTTGATGAGAGAGAAAATGGTATTTCATCACTTGGACAGAAAATTTACATCAATAATGATATAGAAGAAAATATCCCAACACAATAGTATGTGAATTAAAAGGCATAACAAAAGATGTCTTTTAAATAGAGGAGGTTGAAAGGTTCCCTTACCGACTTGGGTAACTTTCGAAACGTACACCCCACTGAAGAAGGGTCATACAATGAAGATGTAAATACCCGTCATTGAAATTATAATACACAAATAGTATAATAATGGGCTGTACGTACACCACTCAAAGGAAATGGTGGCATACGTAGCATAAATTTCACATGAATAAAAGTGAGATGAAAAATCCCTTACGAAAACTCAGCAGCCTAACGGCGCCACTTAATACTTCCAAAAATGGTTTGATGAGATCAAATAGGGTCTCTCATCATATGAAAATATAAATTACAGTAATAGGAATAAAAAAGAACATCCCCAAACATAATAAAGATGAGCTTCAAAGAAATGACGTAAAAGAGACTGCTTAAAAAAGAAAGAGAGAGGTAGGATCTCTTACCTCGTGTCCGACATGACTCAATCGTTCTTTAATCTCCTGAATAATAAAATTTGGGCAATTTGTAATTACTGAAGTACATAATTTAAATATTTTTTTCAGTTCATAAAACATATTATAATTTTATAATAATTGGTTAATAAAGTGAGTTCATATCAGATGTTTTCGTCGATGTTCGGTACATGAGTAAAAATTGAACTTGTTGGAAAAGAATTTTCCATGTAGTTATAGGTACATCATCTCCAGAATAGTATTAATGTTTTAAATATCATATATATCCAGTATATATTCATTTGATACTATTCCATAACATTTGGAGATAAAAAATTAAACGCATCGTTCATGGAGACGGTAGGCCGTACGTACGCATGAACGCTACTTTAATTATTTTGTCATATTAATGGAACTAAAGTTAAAAGAGAGATATATATATTATAATTAAAGAATAATATACATCATTTAGATATAATATATGACATATATAACCATTATATATATTTAATTATAATAGTACATAACATTTGGAGATAAGAAATGAAATGTACCGTTCATGGAGACAGTAAGCCATATGTACGCATGAACGCTACTTTCATTTATTTGGCACATTAATGGAATTAAAACGAGTTTAGATATATATATATATATATTATAATTCCAGTATAATATATATGTTATATATATCACATAAGTTCATCAATTTCAATTTTTATACATTCCATGTATTGCATGAACGAGTCACATCACTTGAGGGGGCGGTAGTCCACACTTCCTCAAATGAAATTATCGCATTTGCAAAACATGCAAAGCATAAAGGTATATATTAATTATAAAATACAGAAGCATATAGAGGAAATAAATATAATATATATCCTAAATAAATATAGTTCCATCATAATGACCACCATGAGAGGTGGTATGAGAAGGTAGAACAATCATCGTTTCGTGATGTAGTAATTTTCCATCCACGAAAACAGTATGTTCATTAACCATTAGACAGAGGTGTGTGTTAGTTTAGCTCAAATACTCCCCATAAAAAAATCCTAGTATATTTAATATACTGTTTTTGTTACAATAGAAATAAATAAAAAGAGTTTAGGGGGTTGGAGAAGCAAAATAAAACAGAATAACACTAGGGAAGACATTACCTTTAAATCGGGTAACTCTTTTTGATTTGTGCTCAAAGGATTCCTCAGAAAGGATTCTGACCAATGTGAGGATTCTAGGAGTAATAAAGGGATGTGTAAATACAAAATGGGTAGGGGTTGGCCGATCCAAAGGCATGAGAGGTGTGGGTAATGTGGTAGAGGTGGGGACCTTTTATAAGAGGAGAGGAGGGGCACTCTTGGAAATTTATAAAATATTTCTTTATTATAAAATGATTTTCATATATAAAAGGTCCCACAATTATATATTTAGAGGATATGGTGATACGGGTTCGAAATACACCCATCCAATAGGTTTTTTACAAGTTTAATTCTTATATTTTACCTTATCTTCTCATTTTATTTAAATCGTTTATTAATGTGGTAATCGCCGCATCATCATGGTGTCATAAATAAATTAATTTATTTAATGTCTAAATATTATAAAAAAATACTATGATGTAGGAAATAGTTTTATATTTCTAATGAATATTTATAGTCAAAAATATTACTTCTATAACCCCATGTAAAATTTTTTTAGTAAAACAACACATGTTTGTGACATTTTAATTTTAACTTTAAATAAAAAGTTATTAATGTCATTTTCCAACCAAAGTGCGTCCATGGGGTCCCCAAGATGACCCATGGATTTTCATGGTCTGCCATGACTCATCCAATAAGGTTAGTACATGTTTCAAGGTCATTTAGTATTATTAAAACATTATTTTTACCTTAAATTACACTAATTACCTCTAATTGCGATTAAAACTTAAAAGTTACTATTCACCAAAAAATTATTTTAATCCCATTGAACCACAGTTTATATCCTAATGACAACAATGTATGTTGGATTTTTTAAAATTCAAATCACAAAAGTGGTAAAGTTTCATTTAAATGAAAAATCAGTTTTTAAACTACCACTTAGTGGTTTCACTATTCATCAAAAATTGAAGTTCTTCAGAAAAATACCAAAAATTCACCCTAAGCTATATTTGATATTCCAAATTAAAAAATTATGTCTATTTTAAAAAATTTAAAACATATAAGTTGCATTAATTAATTTAATATTTAATTCTCACTGTCAAAACAAATAGCATGTTTTTAATAAACAATATCTATTAAAAGAATGACACTAGTTTAAGTCAAATTTCAATGTGAAATTAATTCCAATGACCACTATTAAATTAAATGGTAAAAATATATTCTAATTTAACTTTAAAAACAATTAAAAATATAATCTAAGAATATAAATAAATTAGATTAAAAATATGTTTTGAATTAAAATACAACATTTTTCACTATTCATTAAAAATGGACTTTATCGGAAAAATACCAAAAATTTACCCAATGTAAATTTTGATGTCCTGATTCTAAAGAAGAATTTTATTTTTTCAAATATAACACATAAAATTTTCAAAAAGTGGATTTAAAAGAGGTTCACCATCAAAAGACGGTTAATCAACCTTTTAAAGAACATTAGATTGTTTACGCTAAAAATTGGATTCATTCGCATTTTTAATCCTCTAACATTTATTGAAAAAAGTAAAAATATTTGACAAAAATATATAATAATTTTTTAGTTAGTTCTGTTCATTCCCGTCATTACAACGGCTAGGTGTTAACTACCATTTAAAATAAAACTATTTTATTATTAGAGTGCAATGTAAGATTTCAAAGGAACTCGTTGTTGTGTATTGGGTAATCCATCGAGCATAGCGTTCCCTTTAAATTAATATTAACGTTTTATTCACAAATATGGATAAATATGAAAATTTCATATTCTTTATTTACCTGGGGTGTTACATACCTTGATTCCAAGAAACTAAAATTTTAATGATCCTCTATTTGTATAATGTAGTGAAAAGTAATGTAATAAAATGGCAGTATTCCATAGTTGGTATCAAAGGATGGTTTAGTTATTTTTGAAATTAGGATGGAAACATTAATGAAAACCCTATGGAAAGGATTATATATAGAAAAAAATCCTTGAATTTTAGTGAATTATTAATTATGTGGTTTCCGAACAAACAAATCCCTATCTAGATACAAAAAATTAGGTGTAGCTCTGGAATAGATGTATCTAGGGGTAAAACACAAAAAAAACCTCTTTGATATAAATTTGAATGGGAACTTGTGCAAGAAAATAGATTTTATTTAATCCTTGTTTGTGACACCCAGAGGATATGTTTATTTAATCAAAATATATTTATGAACCATTATAAAGAATTTATAGAAAATTAAATTGTTGTTAAATAATAAGATAATTAAAAATGATGTATTAAGAAATAAAATTACATTATAATTATAATATTTTTAAAAGAAACTCATTTCTCACTAAGGTGTTATTCTCCTAGAAAATGGATTTAAATAGGGGATCGACATAAATGGTGAGTGCAATGAACCATTTTCTAAAGACCCTATGATAGAAGATGTAATGGAAAACTACACTATAATGATGAATTAATTGACTCGTGTTGTGATCTATAACTTGAATCAAGAAGTGAGACAGAATTCACCTCAAAATGAATAACAATACTTGAGTCCTAAGTGCATCAACGACCACCTTCTCTCAGTGGATCTACTATCCCATTTATTTCTATGAAAGGGATAATCTTTATATAAAAGATCTTTTCCATACTCCATTGTTATGAATAAGAGTAATTCACCCTATTAGTATACCTCTTAGAAGAAAAATATTATCAGTGGTGGGAATGATTAAAAAATGAATCCAACAAGGTAGATTGGTGATATGGATTGGGAAGAGATCAAGGGATCATTTTTTAGTAAATATTCCCCTCGTTCAATGGGAACAAAAATATAAAAATAATTCCTAGATCTGAATCCAGAGGGAAAATAATCTACGAGAAGCTATGAGATGAACTTTAAAAAACATTCCCATTACACCTCTAACTTTTTCCTAGATCCTAATCGAATGTCTGGTAGATTCTTTGGTTGACTAAGAATATATTTAAGGGAGAATCTTTCCAATTTAGATTATGACAACTATGAGGAGATAGTGTGAAGTTCTATGAAAGTTTTACTGAATTTTGGAGAGACACATTGTTCCCATATATCGAATGAAAAGAATATATTTTGGATACAAACATGGGGAAGAACTTTTATCATGGAAGAGGGTGAAATCTGGTGAAAATTACTTCATGAAAAAATGTGGGAAGAAATTTTTGAAGAACTACTTAATCTAGAGTGGGAAATGTTACAAGTGTGGGAGGGATGTCCACATTTCTCAAAACTATCATGGTGAGGTGAAGCATAAACTTCTCAAAACTAATAAAAAATGGAAGATGGTACAAGGCCATCTTGATGTACATTGCTATAAGTGAAGAATTCTTGGGAGATTTTCCAATCACTTTTCAAATAATTTGTTAATAGATGGAATCACCCTCAACCCCATCATAGTATAAGGGAGAAAGGATTGGTTTTTTCTATAAAAATAGATAAAGTAGAGGCCCTAAATGATATGGTGGAAGGTACTCTCATTTTTTCTCTGAAATTTATAAAATACATTGTTTGATTATGGTTATACTAATTCTTTTATTTCTTCCATGTTTGAAAAGAATATAGAATAAAATCCTAAAGTGTTATAAGTAGAGTTTTCATTCAAGACTCCTAGAGTGGTTATCCATGAATCACCAATGTATAGAAACTCTTATATTGAATTTTGTTATCAAAATATAATTGAAAATATATTAGTCATTCTTATACTTGAATTAAATATTATACCAGGGATAGAATGGATCTAAAAGTATAATGTTAAGATCAAATTAATAGGAAATTAAATCTCAGTTTTCATTAATGGAAAACCTATAGTTATTCTCAAAGAAGATATATATGGATCTGATCTTTATCTAGATGCACATCTTGTAGCCTTATTTATGGATTTAATTAATGAAGATGGTGAATGAAATTAATTATAAGAATATAAAATGTCCCCATAATTCAAGAATAAATTGATGTATTTCATGCCGAGTTACATGGACCTCCCCAAAAAATAGAGGTAGAGTTATCCTTTGGACTCATGCCTTGATCCGAGCTAATATCAAATACCCCCATATAGAATGGGAAATTTTGAGCTCGAGGAATTAAATTAAACAACTCCAATACATTTTAGAGAAGGGATTTATCTAAAAAATGCACCTCTTTGGAGAGCACCTATTCAATTTGTAAATTAGAGTGATGGATCAATGTAGCTATGAATTGATTATAGAAAACGAAATGGGATCATAGTAAAGAACAAGTACCCTCTTCTTAGGATTGATTAATTATTTGGCTAGCATCATGGGGTTCAATTCTTCTCAAATATTGATATTTGATCTGGTTATAATCAATTAAGGGTGAATAAATAAGATATTAAAATGTCCTCTATCAGGTGTAGATATAGGAATTATGAGTTTGTAATGAATCCCTTCAGCAGAACAAATGCTCTTGTTATATTTATATATTTGATGAATTGATTCTTTGAGGACTACCGTATTGTCTTTTTTGAAGTTTTATTGATGATATAATATATATTCGAAAATTAATAAGTATTATGAGTATCATATAAGGTTTATATTGAAAACTATAAGGTAAGACAGGCCATTTGGAATGTTTAGAGAATGAACAATCTAGTTACAACAATTTTCATTATTGGGGAACATTGTACCCAATAAGGAAATATTAGTTAACTCGGATAAGAAAAAGGTTTTGGAGGAGTGTACCCATCCTAAAATAGTAACTGAGATTCATAGTTTCCATGGTTTAGCAATATATTATTGGAGTTTGTGGGAAAAAATTCATGAATTTTTAATGCACAAACCAAGTTAACTAAAAAAGGGGAAACGTTTATTTGGGAAAAGGAGTGTGAAGTATGTTTTCAAGAGTTGAAGAAGAAATTGGTTACTACACACATGTTAACTCTACCACCTTTCAAAGAAGGAATCATTATTTTAATTAATTCATCTCTAAAAGGGTTTGGGCTTATCTTCATGCAATATGTCAATGTGATTTCTTGCGAATCTCTATAGATGAAGCCTCATGAGAAGAATTATCCTATGCAAGACCTATATAAAGATGTTGTTGTTTTTTCTATGATTATATGGAGTCACTATCCTTATGGGGAGAAATATGACATATAAATATATGGATACCACCAATTTTTGAAGTATATTTTCACACAAAATGAATTGAACATGATATAAGGGAGATGGTTGGGACTTCTTTAACACTATGATTGTTCAATTCATTATAATCCCAAAAGAAAAAACAAAGTTACTGATGAATTTATTAGAAAAGAACATATAGTTTTTTCAATGATGAATATTCAAGGATATCTTTTGATCAATGAACATATAAAACAGGGCATTGGAATCATAAAGAAAGGGACACCGTGAATCCTATACCAAATGATTGATCAAACATAATTACTAGAGAAGAACAAAAAAGATAAAATAGAAGATCCATTATGAGAAAATAAGATAGTGGATTTGAAGAATGTAAAGTTTCCAGAGTTCAATATTGATCAAGGTGTTGTACAGAAATTTCATACTAGGCTATGTGTTCCATAAATTTTAGAAATAATGATGGAGCTGAAGGATGAAGCTCATAGATCTATATTCTTTATAAATCTCGTAGGTATGAAGATGTATAGGGACCTTCTTGATCATTATTGGTTAGATAATATGAAGAGGGAGATTTAAGAATACATTGTAAGGTTCTTGTTATGTGAGTAAGTGATTGAAGAGAGACAAATTCATATAGGGGTACTACAACCACTATACAGACCAATAGTGAAGTGGGATAATATCACTATGGACATTATCACTAGTCTCATGAGAAAATCTAAAGGAAACAATATGATATGGATTATAGTGGATCGTCTCACCAATCCTTACCATTTCATTAATATTTAGGATGATTTCTTTCTTCACCAACTTTCCAATATTTATGTAAAGTAAGTATTGAGGTTTCATGGGGAACCACATTCAATCATTTAGGGTCCTGATCTAGGGATCACATCAAAAGTTTGGATAATTAATCAACATGCTTTGAGTACTATATTGAATTTCTTTTTGTCCTATCACCCCAAAATTTATGTCCAATATGAAAGGACTATTAAAAAACTCTAGAAAATTTTGAGGAAATTTTAAATGGAATTTAAAGGTTGATGGGATCAACATCTCCCATTAGATTAGTCCTCATACCAAAACAACCTATATTTGATCATTCAAATGTCACCTTATGTAGATCTATATGGGACGTGATGTAGAACTCCTATATTTTTGGATGAATTACATTAGAGAATGATTCTTGGTACAGAACATATGCAATACGTGAAAAAAATGTTTCTTTACATCCATAAACACAATAAGGATACTTAGAGTTAGCAGAAGAGCTATAGAGAGAACTATCAAAGGGACTTGGAGTTTGGTGTTAGTGAAAAAGTGTTACTTTGAATTTCACCTTGGAAGAGAGCGGTGTAGTTTGGGAAGAAAGGTAATTATATCCCATGGAAAATTAGCCCATATGATAACTTCGTTATTACAGAAGTAGTTGTCTATAGGCATGCACTGAAAAAAAATCTAGCTCATTTTAATGATTTGTTCCATGTATCTCTCTTAAGGAAGTATATACCTAAAACCTCACATGTATTTAATCTGGAAGTGGTGAAACTGAAAAATTACCTATCTTATCAGAAGAAGTTGGTGAAAATCGTATATCATAGAGATAAGGTTCTACACAACAACACTACCCACCTTGCCAATGTGTTATAAAGGAACACTAAATACGGAGAAGAGATGTGGGGAACCAGATGTGACAATGAGTAAAAAGTGTTGAAAAAAAAATTCCATTGAGAGAAGAAGTTGAAATTTCATGGATAAAATTTTTTAATTGGGGGATGAATGTAATGAATTAGAAATTTGAATGATTATTTTTTAATGAAAATGAGTGTTATAATATTTTATACATAAGAAGACCACATATATTTAATAATGAACTGAATTTAAAGGGAAATGTGACCATCATGGTTCGATCGTTATATAAATGTCATTTAATTATTACTGTTGGTTAGTATGGTTATTGGAAACTATACTCTCAGTAATTATTAAACCAAAATATTAATGTTCTTATAAGTACTAATGAAAAAGGGTAATCGGTATTGATAGAAGAGTCAATGGCCTTAACTAGTGGAGTCATGTTGTTTGAAGCCCATCTGTCAGAGCCTGTGAGGATGCGTCATCACATGGATACTACCTTGACCAAGTACATGATGATCATCATCAAGTGAATCTTAAATGAAATTTCCTTCAGCCGAAGTTAATGTTAGTGGACATTAACACTATGTCGATGTAAGTCGTCGCCCCCATGAAACTACCAACATTGTACTCCTTACTCTTAGGGCATATACAGGTGTAATAAGGGGTTACATTTCCAAACCTTATATACTCAAAGTGTAATTTTTTTTATTAATAAAATTATTAATTCCATTAATTTCATTTTAAATAATGGGTTTTCTTAAATATAATGAAATTAATTTTTTTTAGATACACATCTTACATTTTTTATAGTATATAAATATTTTATAATAAACTAATTTATTTAATAAAACCATATTTCAATTAAATAGTATGCTAAAAATACTTTTATTAAAATATAATTGATATGATATTTTTATTTTTTTCAATTGTCATAGATTTTACTATGCATTTTCAATCAGCTATTATTTTTAGTAAATAAGGTTTTTATATTTAAATGTTTTAATTATAGGATTTAGAGGATTATAATTATAAAAATTATATATCTTTTTTTAAATAATAATGTTAAAATTAGGTTATGATAAATTAATAATAATTTCCTAAAATACATTAATTTTTCATGAATAGTGAAAATATAGTTTGAGTTTTTTGATTTGTTTAATTTCTTCTTAATTATATCCTAATTATTGAATAATTATTTAAACATATTACAGGAACTATAATATGTAATTTTTTCAATATCAAGTATTATAACAGATTTTAATAAATTTAAATACCTATATATTACCATCCAATATAAAAAATGGAAACATTAACATTAATAATAATATCTTGTTGAAAATTTACGATTTATTGAAAAAATAATTTATATAATATTATGCTCAACTATTTTGGATTAAAATAACATAATTTTTGTTCTATTTTACAATACCTTGGGAAACCCAATGGTTTTTCATTTTCCACATTGCTGGTTTCCAAGTCCTATATTTGAAAACTAGTAAACAAATCCTCCACATTTTCTATAAGTTCCCACCCATTTCTACATTTAATTTTACTCAAAATTCATCCTCCATTAATCCCTAATATGATTCCTACCAATTATTCCCCCAAGGATTCCTTAGGGCCCCAAGGTCCCAATCCACTTATTTTAGGAGTTACTTTTCAAGGGAAGATAATTATCCTTCTTTTCTTTTCGATTCAAGAAAATATTCAAGTATATATCATCTAAACGTTATGGAAAATCAGTTGTATTTACTTTTTATTTATTCCCTAACAAAATAAAATTATGTTTTATCAAAGTTATACCTAAATTACCTATCTTTTTTACCCTTTTATAAATCCACATTTTATACCCATTATGCTAGTGAATTTATATCTCAAAATTTATCTCTTCTCCTCATGAAGTTATCCTTAATTTTATTATTGGAAATACACAAACCTATTTATTTTCTAGGGGTATTCACCAAGTTATAAAAATGATTTATTTTATTCTATTATTGATATACATAAAACCTGTATTCCCATTGTTTTTTTATAAATGACATAACGATCATGTTTTTAAGCACTTTTGAAACACCATGATTTTGATTTCATACACATTTTATTTTATTCTACATGGGTTATTTATGAAATGATTTATTATGATATATGTGGATAAAATGAATACTAAAAAATATGAAGTGTGGGTCTTTAAATCCATCCAATTCATTGGGTAATTAATTTAATCTCTAGAGATGAAATGTTATACAATACCTTGATGAATAGCCTTTGTAATTTTAACGGCACCTCAGGGATTGAACTTGGGGATATTATTAGGAATGCATAAATTATATGTCGTAGCTACATTCAGATGTTATTATTCGTGTTATAATTATGAAGATATACCTCATGTTCACTTTCTCATTCCATAATGGTATTCCTCATGTTTTTATTGATATCCCTCAATATAACATATAAATTGTTTCCATTTATTATTCCCTTACTGGGCCATATGCTTACCCTTTCCTTTATGTATGTCCATAGGTTATGAGAATCAGTAAATGTACTTAGGATGAAACAATTAATAATCTTTTAAATTTGATTATATTAATTTTTTGAGTAGTTATATATTATGTTTCTTATTTCCATGAAACCAAACTTTTAAAGATCATTTCTTTATACAATTTAGTGAAAAAGTTATGTAATAAAAAATCAAGGTTCTATACATACAAGACCTAAACAATCAAATTAAAAAATTAAATCCACCTCAATACCATAATAATTTCCCAAAACCCCTAGTGTTCATTGTGGGATATATCCATAATAAATAGAAGAAAAAGGAATCCAAAAGGATGAAAAAATAGGATGGAGAGGTTAACCATGAGAAATCTACTTGATTTCAAAGGAGGAGGTTACTAAAATAGAGAGGAGAGGAGGGGATATTTTCCCCCCACACACAAAGGGGTCATATGAATTGTAATAAAGGATTTTGAGTGCAAATTACATAATATAAAACGATGGTACTATTAGAATTTTATGATTTTTAATAATTGGGTAGCTCACAGGGTTCAGTTTAACCACTAGAAAAACTTTGTGGAAAATGTGTTTTCCCCATTGAAAAAATTCCACTCACCTACATGGAATAGTCAAATTGTTTACCAAAATATGCAACAATCATGTAAAACCACACTCCAAAAACCAATATCCATAATACATGATCACCTGAATGGTTTTCCTAACCATGCACATGTCATGCACCTACACACCCAAGCATAAAAACTTAGACGCATTTTCCAAAAATTTGAAAATGGATTGGAACCAACTATATTATTCCATTTAAAAAACTTTCTATATAAATATAAACTAGAAAGGTAAATTTCCATGGTATTATACATAGTTTATCTTTAAATGTGTGTATTAACTCTGAAATAGCGGGAATTTTCCAAAAAAAAAGTTTTAGGTTTAAAATTATTAAAATTTTAAATTACCCAAAATTAAAAAAAATTATAAAATAAATGTGGTCGAAGTGTGTCACATATTGAAATTTATCCAAAAAACACAATACATTGATAAAAAGGATGAAGTTCCAATGAATAAATCATTGACTAATGTGAAAGATGGGAGGATTACTAAGAATAACATCTTTAATAAGAATAACGGACATTCAAAAGAGGACAAAAGCTCAGAATAGATAGAAGAAGAAGATATTGATGACTATAAATACATCATATAATATGTTTTAATTTCTATTTTCGAAAAATTACAGTAAAAATAATAATATGATGGTTTCAAAGATGAAGTTGATGGGAGAGTTGATCTTCAAGTATACTGGGAAGATTCTCTTGGAGTGGAAGATAATTGTGGGCCAAATAAATATTGAAAATGGATTCGTTCATGATTCCAAACTCTATATGTATTCATAATAATAATATATGTCTAATTGAAGGTTAGAAAGTGAAAATCTCATAATTATAATACTAGAGACCTCAAAAGAGGTTGTTTAGTAAAATCTACAGGTTTAAGGGTAGACCCAGATAATTGATTGCTTGAAAAAAAAGAGTAAAATACCAAGTCAAACATATATAATAACATGAGGTAAAAAACATTCAACCATGATAGAAAATAAATTTTTAAAATATAATCCTTATGATACATATGACATAGGGAAAACATCACATGTCTATAGATTAGGTGAATGAATATTAAGGTCATATAGGGAATTTAGAGAAAATTCTATATAATAAAAAATAAATCATAACAAAGAAAATTTCATGGGAATCTATTAGAATAAGAAATAAGTGAGTATCAATTCAAAGACACACACACCTACTTGAGAACTTATGGTTGATTTGGGTGTTCCTCAGAATCATAAAAAAAATACTAACGACCACATTATCAATAAAGAGATCACACAAGAGTACATCACAAAAAATTGTTATTATTTTGTAAATACGAAGCCTTATCAAAATGTTTATTCAATAGCCAAGAAGAAACAGAGGACACAATGGAATCAAATCCATCTATTTATAGTTCAAAATTCCATGTATTCTTTTTATTGTCAAATTTTTTTGTGTTTCATATAGATATATTTTGGTACAACTCATTGATGATGAAGATAAATATTCCATTGACAACCTATATCATTTATATTCAACATATAAATGAATCATCATGTAGTCTTGAAAAAATATAATCTATTTTCAACTTTATAAGAGAAAGTTGGTCGATAATTTTTAGATAATGATCAATCATACAAATAAAAAATAAGTTTGATGTTTAAGAAATGGATCAAAAAGAAAATATATGAGAAGTAATTGATTAAAATATTTACCTATAATAATAAAATAGTGATTGTGCAAGGATGATTGATATTTGGAATACTTCCCATATGTTAAAATATAAGGATCTTTTCAATGTTATCAAGTATAACAAGTAAGTTATTATATGATATGGTAATAATGAAATATTTAAGCTCATTGGATATATTAAAACCAATTTTTATTTAAAATACATGATACACATAGATGTATTGGTTATTGATGATCTCAATATAAACATTGCAAATTTTATTCAATTGTAAATGTTAGGGCATGAAATACACTTTACCAGCAATATCTACAACATCACATGAAAGAATAGAGTAGTTTTAATTTATTGTATTCACACAAATCAGAATATAAATCTTTATGTTAAGAAGAATATATGTGTTTTATATCCAAGGAAGAAGAAAATGGATTTTGTTATAAATAACATGGACATTTTAGTCTAAAATACTTAAATAAACTTTTAAAAATGATGGATATAGAGATATCCTTAAACTATAACATAATAAAACACACAAGTGTGATGCTCTTAAAAAATCGATGATTATTTGAAATATAACCAAGTAAAAATATCATTAGTGATTAAGGGTTCTTGAGTTGGAACATAATTATGTGAATGGATGAATATAACCAAGATTTATTAATGGAAATGTATACTATATAATATTAATTAATTATTATATAAGTATGGAATGGTTGATTATCATCACCAATAATTTAGATGTTTTTATTTACAATAATGATTATAATTGGATGGATAAAATGATTCTTGGATAGATAATTTAGAAAATAAGGACTGATAATGGCATTGAGTATACAAATTTCTAGGTGTCAGATTTTATTACGAAGTAAGGGATATGGCACTAATTATTATTAATGAGAACTCCTCAATATTATAGTGTATTTTATAGGAGAAATAGTATGAATAAATATAAAAAAAGTGATTATAATTAAGAAATATCTACTATATATGTTTTGTAAGGATGTAATCATGACATCAATATACATTTCCAACAATAATTTATTATGTCTAATGGAAGAAAATACTCTTTATGAGATGTGTTTTGAAATGAATCCAACATTAAATCACTTTGTGATTTTTTATTGAAGTCAGTTGTTCATTATCAATAAGTAGAAAGAAAAAAATTGAGCCTTGTGGAGATTAATATATTTTCATTATCTACTCAAACAAGAAAAAATAATATAAATGATTTAATAATTGGATTAAAATTGATTTTAAAATAACTGATCATACTATAGTATAAAATGAGAATAATTTTCATAAAAATTTTGATTGATTTCAAGAAAAAAGTTATAATTAGGTGAGAAGTTTTGGAAGAGAATAAGGGGTAGAGGAAATTTCAAAATAATATGTTATTAATAAATTTAATGACGTTAGACCTATATCTACAAAATATCATCTTTGACCAGACTACACCAGTCAAACAGGGTTAATGAATTATCTATAGAAAACATCACTATAATATTCATTAGAGAATAAATATTTTAAAAAAGATTCAAAATATAAGAATTTGGTTCAATTTATTAACGAGTAACTTGAAAATTTTGAAAATCAACTAACATGGGAAATTGTTTTGTGGATAATGACTAAGAACATCTTCTAGAACAGAAGGATTTTCTATATCAAAATAAATGAAAATTGTTTGGTGATTATAAACAAGGAATGTATTATGTGTAATGGATACACCCAGATTGAGGTAATTAATGTAGATTAATTATTTTCACTTGGTTCAAGGATGGAGAAAATTTGACTATTTTGATCCGTAGCAGTGAAAATAAAATTCAAGTTAATACTGATAGATTTCAAGTTACAAATTCTAAATCAAGTAAAGGAAGAATAGTTTTACATAAGGAATCAGGATGGTTTTATTATCCATGAATATGAGAACAACTATTTCTATATAAAATGAAACTTTATTGACTAAACTGTTCACCTAGAGTGTGGTATTCAAGACTGGATAAATACTTGAAGAAGATCAGTTTCCAATGTGGTGAGGTAATTTTAAATCTCAACAGGAATAATGTGAGTGGTAAACTGATGGTGGTTTTAATTTATGTTGATGTAATAATATTTAGTGTCCTTAAAAATTAATAGTACAACTTTTTTATAGAAATAAAAAAGTGAGAGATTAAAATCTTGATTATTGGAGAGTTGATGTTTTTTCTTAGTTTGCATGTGTTAAAAGGAAGGGTTTCCACATTCATATCTGAATTTACTTATCCCATGGAGTTTTTGAGAAGTTTTATAATCGATTATTATAATGTAATAATAGCATTAGTTTGTACCCATATGAAGTTATTGGTGGATAACACTAGAAATGTAGCTAGTTTCCTAGTATATGAGAAAATAATTAGGATCCTATTGTACATAATAGTGACATTACCTGATATTGTGTTTACCACTTTTAAAGAAACAATATACCTAATTAATACCAAATAAAGACAATTTATATTGGTAAAGGGAATGTTGTGGTATTTGAGCCTATAGTGTATTTTCATTCACTTAACAAATAAGGATAAGAATATATGTTTTGGGGTATATTTAAATGGATTAGGATTATTCAGAGGATGAAAAAAGTTAACAACATGAGGTTATTTATATCTTTTATGATTGGGAATTTATTTTAGTATAAAGAAACATTATTAATTTCATTGAGAATTATAATAAATGGATATATTGCGACCACTCATGATTGAACACAACTATTATGGATGAACAAGTACCTTGAATATATGGTAATTGAATTGAATTCTTCAATTATAATCAATTTTGTAATTCAAGTGATATTGATATTATAAAAAATAATGTACCTCACTCAATTAATATGTACATTTTAATTAATCATTATTTTATATTGTTGGATATTGAGCATATTCTGGTGTTAGTGGAGCTTTAGAGCATAAATATTATGAACATGTCCTTATCTAAAGAGGTGTTTGAGTGGAATAATATATCAGTCTAATTTAATTTGACCCCAATCACAATGAAAATTATAGATATTAGTCCCTAAATCCCTATGGTATGATATGGATTTCTATGTGTTATAAAATATTTTCTTTCCATGTTTCATACTACAATGGAGTGACCATTTGTTTCCTTGAAAATTGGTTGTGATATTGTTCAGGAAATGGTGAAGTGATTTCTCAAACCATCAAAAGAATTCCCAAAATTTGAGAAAGGGTGGATGATGTGCTATATTAAATATGGGTGAAATGACGTAGAGGATAAGTTAAACATGACGATGCTAATTTAGTTATATCATTGATTATATATCCTAAAAGGATAACTTTTTGGTTTTTTATGGAAGAAGATTACGTAGTGTTATTTAACAAGTGGTCTCAATAGCTAGATATGGTTTCACAGGTGTAATCAAGAATCACATGATTAATTGTTGAGTTCTTCATGATACTATTTTTTCATGCTGATTTTGAATCATTTGGGATTATATTACCTGTTGATAAATTATTTGATTGTTAACTTGATTCGCATATTGTTATTGGTGTTTGGAACTGAAAGTATGCAATATTTACTAATAGGATGATTCAATAGGTTCATGTGTTTCCAAAAAACAAAAAACGAGATTATTATTTAAAAATCCCTTAATATTTTATTCCAATGTTTTGGGGTTATTGTGATAATTGAAAAGGTTAATTATCAAAGTTCCATTCTATTTGTTGATAAATTTTTTTGAAAAATATCCAGGATAATTAAAGCCTTATAACATTCATAAATTAGTTGTTATAGAATTTTTTTGAAGGTTTTTGAGTAAATTTATATATAATAGGGTCAAATGAATTATTTTTTAAAAATTATGGAGTTTCATGAACTCAGAAACTCGTAGCCTCCACTTTTTGAAGCAAAGGAAGGATTCTCATACAGGGCAGGAAGACTCACAAAATTGGTTTTTTCAAAAAAAAATTATTTGAAGATAATGTTAAATGAGGTAATATATATTTTTTGTAATAAAACAAATTTGAGAAGGGTTATACACACCTATAAATAAGTCATTAATACTTCTTTAAATGAGTGATAAATACTTACGAAAAATATCATAGCTCTATTTTTGTTGGTTTGTATCAAGGATTGTACCATTATTGGGGAGAATTAGGGTATTATGAACATTAATACTTCTTCCATGATAGTTATTTTATTCTCTCAATATTTTTAACACTTATCTCTCTCATGTAGTCTCTATTGAATAAATAAAAAAGTAAATAATACAAGTGTTTTTTAGTTGCAACACCCAAACAAATCTAATTAAAGGAGATTGAAAATTTTGTTATGTTTGCGAGCCTAAAACACTATAAAAAACCAAATTTATGATCTTATACATTAGAGTTACCTCACTGGACCTCTTGAATCATTATACCAAAAAAATTAACTACTCTTCTTATTTAATGATGAAAAACTGACATCAACTTTTCAAAAATTTCTTTTGGCTTCTCCCCTTATGATAGTCATATTCTCTAGAACATTTATAAGGGAAATAAATGTTGAATGGTGCATCAATTATTTTATATATTTGAAAAACATAAGGTTAAGTATAACTCTTGTAATATCTCATTTCTCTTCAATGATCCAATGTATATGTATAGAACTCATTTTCCATTTTTCTCTAATTCTGATTTTTCATGATTTGTGTGTTTGAATATTTCTACATTATCCTCTCTGAGAGCTATATTTTATTCTTATTCAAATTTTTTTTTGTATTCCATTAAAACTACACAATGGATGTGAAGTTGAAATTTTCAAATTCAAAATTTGGAACATAGATTTACTTCCAGCTGATTGAGATATAGATCCATTATTTTTCTTAAATTACATCATATTTACACCATTGCATTAATATTAGGTCACTAAATCTCAATTCATGACTATCAATTATTTATTGAAATTAAGAATCCCAAAATATAAATTTGAATACCATTTTGTATAATCCTTTTAAACACACCCATATTGAACCCCACATTTGATAGAACATAGTATACTACACCAACAACCATGAAACTACACTTCTTTTATATTAAAATGGCCCAAAAATGCCTTCTCCCTATTCAATAACCTGCTTTTCATGAATTCCATAAAACCTGAGATAAAATACGTCCTAAAAATATCATTATATAATAACTATAGTGGTATATACCTCTAGTACCTATATTTGAAACTCCATTCTCCATGACTTCCAACATGTCTACATCATCCAAAATGTTTAATTCTTTGATTTCTTTTGGTACTGGAAAATCATAATTGTGTAATGACAACCAAAATTGTTTGGTGTCTATTATAATATAGTCTTTACTATCTTAAACCAATATTCTCATTCCAGTGCCTTCCATCTCTACAAAATCATCCTTCATACCTATAATGTTCTTCCTCCTGTTAGACATGGAATCTTCAAGAACACCACACTATGTGGAATGGTGTGGTGATCCTTATTTTTATTCAGTGAATTATTCCGAAAACCCACGATGGATAGTACAAGCTCTTAATTTAACATGTTTGTATTCCACATTTTATATAGGTGAAACTCATGTGAAGAAAATATAACATCTTCAATATGGGAACTATCATATGACTATTTTACACTAATCATGGAATGGTGTTCTTTCAATGAAATGATACAAATCTCACATACCATTACATAGAACATGGAATACCTTTACATATCTCATGGAACTTTTCACAGATCATGGAATACGTTTATGAAAATACATGGAATTGTTTTACATAGATCATGTAAATTTTCTAAAAACTATATATATCTTAGATATTATAGGGTTACCTTCACATAAATTCTAGATTTTATTATTTACCCTTATGTAGTGCCCTTATCTCCTTTACACAACATACTATCTAGAGTGATGATCCTCACACAGAATATCATATCTATTTCTATATCCATAATGGAATAACTAGAATCACCATGGTATAATCCAAGATATTGTCAATGTTTCCTTCACCAAATAACATGATCTTATTCAATTCTAAAAACATGATGTTTTTTTTCACTTAAAATAATGTGTTAGATTATTTCCCATTTGAAATTGTAGAAAAACACTCCAAAGAACTCTAAAAGGGGTATTACAAAACAAGATCACCCTTTGTGTTTGTTAACCATTCAAAAAAAAATCTATTGATAATCAAAAACATTATCCAACATCATCTTTCAGAAAACAAATATGTGAATAATGAAAAAATTCTTAACACACAAACTTCAAAGTTTGTATCAATTAATAGCTAATAATTAATTATAATACCATCTGATCCATTATCAATTTTTCAAAAAATAATAATTAAATGAAAATTTCCTCAGGAACACTAACCCTAATCATTAACCACTTCAATTTTCAAACCGAAAACATACCTCCTGAATGAAAATTCAAGCACTATCCCCATTTATGGATAAGAAATTCCACTCATCTACCCTTCCTCATCACAAACCTAGATTCCCATTGTCTAAAAGAATAAATGGATACTTATCCTTATTTATCAATGAAACCAAATAGAACACTATTTTAAAGAATCATAATAGAATGTTAGGAATCCAAACATTTATCATAAGAGATTATACATACCTAACTCCAGAGGGAAATCTCCCATGGGGAAGTGGGGAATTTCTTAAATCCATATATGTAAATGGATTTGGATGGACACCATGATTCAACTGATATCTATGAGAATACACCTTTGGTAGTTCCTTATTAATAATATTAGTAACAATATTTTGAGTAGAAATATACTTCATAAAAGCCAACTTTTTCTCAAATTTGTCCATTGTCAAGTGATATTTTTTTATTGTGGTTGGTCAATGATTTATGAATGGGATTTTTTTATAATATTTATCACAGTCAATGTTTTTCGCTAGATATAAAGGGTAGATTTAACTTAAATTTAATTACCTTAAATTATAACTTCATCCATATAAATTATGTTTAATGTTGAGTGATTACTATATATTCAACATTAGTTTCACTCAAGGAGATAAGATCTTTGTTATTAGGTTGCATTGAAATACAAGAGATACATATATGGAAAGAACCTCCTAATATATATTTTATATCATATACCAACCCTACCCAATATGCACCAATAAATCCCAATAGATATTGTTATATTTTCTTTGATAAAAAGGCAATATTTCACTATTTGATTAATATACCAAATAATTATTTTCCCAACTTGCGGAAGACCTTTGGGAAATATTTGATAAAGAAAATATTCGCACATGAAAAATAAAATATCTGCTTATATATTGTTCATGTACAATATAATATTAATGATCTTTCTATAAAGAGTCAAATCAACTTCTTTGTTATCCACATATTTGGACAATTTTACCCAATATTCAAGGGGAGTGGTCATCAGATTATAATCATCCATATAAAATCTTATCAACACCACTTTGGTGTATTTATTGTTTGAAATAAATGTACCATTTTCTCTTTTTATCACTTTTATTCTAAGTAAAAATGATAATTCAAAAATTAAATACATATTTAATTCCACCTCACGAGTTATAAAAACTGCATACATTAAGTATCATCCAAGGCTCCATGTTTTATATCATCAAAATAGATAACGAACACTATCCACTAGTTTTTCACCATCTTAATTTAGATTTTTTGATCAAAAACTACTCTTTGAAAACCAAACATCATTAAATGATGATCTATCTAATATAACTAGATCCTTGGTACTTTTATTTGGGGATATAAATATTTATTAAACCATCATAATTTTTTTGTCTTTATCGATGATAAACTGACTCACCCACACATGTATCTAATTGAACATATTACAAGAACTATAATATTTCATTTTTTCCATATCAATTATTATGAATAAAATTCATTTTTTAAAACTAAAAAATAATTATACATTTTTTCAAATTATATGTTACAACTGGTCACAATCTTCAATTCTTAATATTTAATGTTGGGATAACTATTTATTCCCTAATTTGTGATCATTAAAAGGGGGGATATTTTATTCATTGTCCATCAAATCCTTACTTTAAAAAGCACAAATTAAGTTTTTGTTATTTCTAACATATCTTATATTATCTAAATGAAAATATAATTTATTGAAACTAGTGAAGGATTTATAAGTTTCGAATCAACTATACAACCACCTAAACATCTGTAATGAATTATTGGAATAGAAACCAAGCGAACATAATATAAATCTGTGTGACCATAATAAAATAACCAAGTGAATACACATTTTCAAAGTGACTACAAGAAATTAAAATAAAATGAAATATAAATAGATTAACCGTGAGTCTAAGTTTAAAAAAGGGATCATATGTGAATTTTGGATATCTTACAATGTAAAGAATTGTCCCTGATCAGAATTCAGTTTTTGGTAACATAATGGATTGATTGAAAGTACATGGTTATCTTATAAAAGTTCATCGTATTTACCATAAGAACAAAAGATAAATTGTAAGTACAACGTTTTAAACTAAATGGATCATCAAAAGATCTAACAAAAAAGCATTCAAATTATTGAAGTGACCATGGAATTATTATATAACACATCTTAATGAAATGTCCACCATGAATTCGGACATGGAAGACTATAATGAGACTGTATAATATGTAGTTAATATATAGCTATTTTGTTATATATTAATCCATCAACTTTTTTTTAAAATGAAATACCATTTAGAAGTATTTAATAACAAAAATTTCCTACGAAATTATGAGGATCTTCATGATGATTTACCAATGAATATTTATTTCAAATAAATAATTTTAAGAAGTATGGATATGCATGGAATAAAATAGATAGTGTTAGTAAATTAAAAGATACGTAAATGTGTAACATGAACATAAAAATGTTCCTCAACAAAAATAAAGAACATATATATTTTTTGAATTAATGTGCACCCTTTTCTCACTAGAATAGTAGTGATATATCTATAATATTTTTAATGTCATCACATATAAAATTCTAAATCAAAATATGACAATCAGTAGAGAATAATATTATATAAAACAGGAGAATATCATAATTTTCTATAAGAGAATTATTTATTTAAATTACTTTATTTTATTTACATTAATGTTTTTGATTTTTTATTCTATTTAATCATTATAACTATGTCATGTACTAAATTGAATATTTCTGGGAACTCTATTCTTTATTTTTTTCATTTTTACATCGATGTTATAACGACCCATACTTTACATACATTGTTAATACTTAAAAATTGAAGCACACTTATTACAACATATGACAAGACCACAAAGGATCGTATAGGTATAGTGTCTTTAGAAACTAGGAAACATAAACAACTGGTTCATAAATCTTCTACAGTGTCTCCCATTTATTTCATCATATCTAGGGTCCCTTTTAGCATATTCTACTTAATATCCATCTTCCTGACCTAGGGAAAAGAAAACATAAAAGGGTGAGCTCATATGCTCAGCAAGGGCAAATAAAGGAAATAAAAATCATATCATATCTTTTTGAAAATCATAACCTGCAAAAGAGATCATAATATCTTAACATGGAATAAATCATAGAAGTGAAATGAGATCCCCATAATCATAACATGAAACTTGAAACTTTGTGGAATTCACACATAATCATGGAAAATCATTTCTTGTTAGTCATGACCCATTGCCAAGACTATCTTAGTGGACAAAGTCCCTTTCTGAACCGAGTTCACTCCTCGTTTCAGTCCTGTATCACTGAACCGAAATAACCTTCCATTCCAGCCATGTCTATCTCATGAGATATAAATATTTACCCAATGAATTGGAGGGAGATATAGGTCCCACCCATCTTATAATTAATCCTTTCTTATGTGTGCCACATAATCATAAATCATAAATCATAGCGTAACCCATGTAATAAAAATGGGATTCTTAAACAACATGACATCATAAAACAATTCATATAAGATAAAGGAATTCATAAAAATATTTCCATCACAACATAATCAAATCCATGTAATAATAGGGATAAAAACAGAACCCATTTATTATCTTAGATGGAAAATAATTTTGATAAAATACTTGAACTCCATTCTTGAAGAAAATATCATTTCTACTTCAAAAAGACTTTTCCTTTCTTAACATGTCATACAATTTTAAACTAAAAGAAGTTGATTAAAAATAAACTTGAATACTTGTAAAGGAAGATTCTTGGAAATAATTTTTTAAAAATCCATTCATGCCGTATAAGTTAAAAAAAACATTCTTCGTACTTTTGTCGGAAAAGTCAAAAAGTACCTCGTACGAAAAAACGACAAAATATTCCTTTCATATTCTTTAATAAAAACTCACCGAAAGGGAAAAATTGGATTTAAAATATTGTAATTGGATGGAAACAATATTACATATTGAGGGAACATGGATGTGGATGATAAAATACACCCCAATAAATACTTACGAATAAACAATCTCGGATAAAAATGAGATTGTGATATTTCCCTTACCTTAGGTCCGATTTTCATTGTACGTGTCCGAAGCTCCTGTATAATGGTTTAAATAATGTTATTGACTTATTCCAGAATCATAAATATTGATATGATATCATATATGGTCATATTCTCATCTTCTTGTTAGTAATATTTCATTGTTACTTGTTACTCGGGTCTTTATTGCCTTTTGTTCTTATGCGTGTTTTGCCGAATAAATTCATATTCTTCTTTTAAGGATATAGATACCTTATATCCAGAATGGTATTAGTGTAAAATATATCATATTTATTCATTCAATTCATTTATATAATTACTATTTAATGATGATCTTGTAGAACGAGTCGCATCACATCGTGGAGACGGTATTCCGTACGTACGCACGAGTGATGATATCGTTCCTATGATCGTGGAATCGTATTGGAGTATATATATATTATTTCAGTATCAATATTACTTTATAATAATAATAAATAGTTACTCATTACACCATTATACCCATCCGTGTAAGGTGATGGTGGAAAATAGATTACACCACGGCGTAGAGACGGTATTCCGTACGTACGCACGCGCGGTGATTTCATTTTTCCGTAGGATGGATAGAAGGTGAATTAGGGTTGTTTCATATTTATAATAACATATCAGTATGTAAGTAATACTGATGTTATTACTTTATCATTAAACAACTAAAGAAGAAGAATTTTAAGAAGAAAGAAATTGAAAAGATCGGTAATGGATATTACCTCTTCTTTGGAACGCTTCTTTGAATCCTCCACTTAGGGAACTAATATTGGTCTTTGAAGAAGACCAGGACCTCTAGGATTATTCTAGGGAAGTGGAGAGGAGAAAATGGCAGGGGTTTGCCGAGCTTGAGTGCTCAAATTGGTGTGAGGAGGTGGGGGAGGAGGTGCCCTTTTATAAGGGAGGAGAGGGGCACCTTAGGAGTATCTCAAAATATTATTTTATATTAAAGTCAAAATCGGTTAATAATGGTTCAAAAGGGTCTTATTTAAAAGCTAAAGTGGGGAAGGGTCGAAATCCTATCAACCAATAGGATTTAGACAAGTTTAGGGTATTATTTTAACCTTATCAATTAGATTTAACTCTAAGTTAAATAATTTGACTTTTACCGTGTCTTTTTGTTTTCTTTCACTATATGGTTAATAAACTTACTATAACATGCCAAACGAACCCAAAATTATTTATTATTAATATATATATCTTTATCTAAGTCATTTTTCCGAACCTTAGACTTTTAGGAATAAAATAACAATTAATAATATAATATTTGATTTAAAAACTATTTTGTGTCAATTTTGAAACTATTTGATATATGATTTTTGTGAAAGTCATAACAGAATTATATGTTCGCCAAAAGTTGATTAAATCAACACTAATATATCATAGTAACCTAGAAAATTAGTGGAATTCATAAAAAGTCTCAAATTACATTTATTTTGGTGTTTATAACATCAATTATGTCAATATTTCATAAATAAGATAATTACTGCATCATAATTGTGTCATAAATAAATTAATTTATTTAATGTCTAAAAATTATAAATAAAATACCATTATGTAGGAAATCTTTTTAGCTTTCTAATGAATATTTATAGTCGAATATATCTTATGTATAACCCCATATTAAAAATTATTTACTTATTAAACTTTGATTTTAACTATTTTAACCCTTCTTTAAATAAATTAATAATAAATGTCCTAATCTAACGCAAGTGGGCCTAAATGGTCATATTTTATTCATAAGGTTGTTTGTGGTCGAATTACACTTATCCAATAGAATTAAGACATGTGTTAGGGTAAGAGTAATATCATATTTACCCCTATTTACTATTAACTGCGGTAAAAAAGTAAAAAGTTACTATTCACCAAAAAATTATTTTTATATCATTGAACCACATTTTACTTACTGATATCAACCGTGTCTGTCGGATTTTCGAAATTCCATTCACAGAAGCGGTAAAATTAAGTTTTATGCAAAATTCAGATTTTAACCTACCACTTAGTGGTTTCACTATTCATCAAAAAATGAAAGTTTTTAGAAAAATACCAAAATTTCACCCTAGGCTAATTTCGGTATTCCGAATCCAAAAATGAAGTCCATTTTGAAAAATAAAATTTATAAAATTTCAAAAAGTTGTTATTACTATTCATAACGGCTAGTTTTAATAATATTTTAATAGCATATCGTTGTTTAGTGAAACTCGGTATTGCGTACAACGCAAGCTATCGAGGAAGGTCGTGATTGCGTGTAAAGTAAGCCAAGCTAGTATGTAGTGAAAGATTCCTTTGATGATATATAAAAACAAAATATTACTCATAAAAATCTCGGGTGTTACATTCTACCCCCCTTAAAAAGAATTTCGCCCTCGAAATTCGTCACTTTGTAACAAACAAATGAGGATACTTCTCCCTCATCATATCCTCAAGCTCCCATGTAGCTTCTTCAAGTTGGTGGTTCCTCCATAAAACTTTCACCAATCGAGTGGTCTTGTTTCGTAAGACTTTTTCGCTACGATCCAGAATCTCTATCGGTTGTTCTTCATAAGAAAGATCTTGCTCCAGTGGTACAACTTCTGAGCTGAGTACATGTGAAGGATCGGGTATGTACTTTCTCAGGAGAGATACATGGAACACATCGTGAACTTGAGAGAGATCCGGTGGAAGCGCCAATCGGTAAGCTACCATTCCAACACGATCCAGTATTTCTAAAGGATCGATATATCTAGGGCTCAACTTCCCCTTCTTTACAAATCTCATAACCCTCTTCCAGGGAGATATTCGTAAGAACACTTTATCACCCACTTCAAACTCTAAGTCTTTTCTTCGGTTGTCGGCATAACTTTTCTGTCGACTCTGAGCTTCTCTTATGTGTTGTTGAATAGATCTGACCTTTTCTGCCATTTTATCAACGAGATCAGGTCCTAATAGCTTTCTTTCCCCAACTTCATCCCAGCAAGTTGGAGTCCTGCATTTCTTTCCATAGAGGGCTTCATAAGGAGCCATCTGAATACTGGAGTGAAAGATATTATTATAAGAAAATTCCACCAAAGTTAGGTGTTGATCCCAACCTCCTTTGAAATCCATAGAGCAAGCTCTCAACATATCTTCTAGGGTTTGAATTGTTCTCTCAGACTGACCGTCTGTCTGGGGATGATAAGCAGTGCTGAAAATCAACTCTGTATCCAGAGTATGCTGAAGACTTCACCAGAACATCGAGGTAAATCTCGGATCCCGATCAGATATAATAGAAAGTGGTACTCCATGCAATCTTACCACTTCCTTTACATATATCCTGGAAAGCTGATCTAGAGAGAAATCCTCTCTAATAGTAATAAAGTGTGCAGACTTTGTAAGACGATCAACTATGACCCAGATAGCATTATTGCCTTTGGATGTTTTAGGAAGTCCTTTGACAAAGTCCATAGTGATGTTTTCCCATTTCCATTCGGGTATGGGTAATGGTTGTAACATCCCATTAGACTTCTGTCTCTCAGCTTTAACTTGTTGACAAACCAAGCATCGAGAGACATATTCAGCAACATCTCTTTTCATGCCATCCCACCAGAAGTACTCTTTCAGGTCCCTATACATCTTCGTGCTTCCAAGATGAATAGAGAATAAAAAACTATGAGACTCATCCAGCATCTCCTTCTTTAATTCGGGGATGGGAGGAACACAAACCCAATTCCTGAACTTTATTATCCAATCACAATCAAGGTTGAATTCAGGAACATTTCTCACCTTCTTTTGTAACTCTACATCTTCTTTCTGTGCCTCTTTAATCTTCACATGTATAGATGGTTGAACATTCATTTGAGAAAGATAAGATTTTCCCCCTTCCATTATAATTCCAAGATCCATCCTTTGTAAATCCATAAATATTAGATCTTTTGTGATCCTCATCATGGATAAACTAGCATTGTCTTGTCGACTTAATGCATCTGCCACCTTGTTTGCATTCCCAGGGTGGTAATGGATTGAGCAGTCATAATCCTTAATCAGCTCCAACCATCTTCTTTGACGCATATTTGTCTCCTTTTGTGTGAAAATATACTTTAAACTTTTATGATCAGGATAAATATCACACCTTTCACCATAAAGGTAATGCCTCCAAATCTTTAATGCAAAGATTACCGCAGCTAACTCCAAATCATGTGTTGGGTAATTTTGCTCATGGATTTTCAACTGTCGTGAGGCATAAGCTATCACCATATCATTTTTCATAAGAAAACACCCCAATCCCTTCTTGGATGCATCACTGTAGATCACAAACCTTTCTCCACTACAAGGAAGTGTGAGAACAGGTGCATTGGATAACCTTCTTTTCAACTCCTTGAAATTCTCTTCACATTCTTCCGTCCAGACAAACTTAACTCCTTTTCGGGTGAACTTGGTGAGTGGATTAGATAATCGTGAAAAATCTTTTACAAAACGTCTATAATATCCAGCCAAACCAAGAAAACTTCGGATCTCAGTTACTGTTGTTGGTCTCGACCATCTTTTGATAACCTCTGTTTTTGTTGGATCCATAGATATCCCCTCTTTTGAGATTATGTGACCCAAAAATGCAACTTTTTGAAGCCAAAATTCACACTTGGTAAATTTTACATAAAGCTTCTCCTTTCTCAGGGTCTTCAGTATAATTCTCAAGTGATCTTCATGCTCTTCCTTTCTCTTTGAATAGACAAGAATATCGTCTATAAAGACTACCAAAAATTGATCAAGATAGTCTCTAAAGACTCTATTCATTAGATCCATGAAGATAGCAGGGGCATTAGTAAGACCAAATGGCATCACTATAAATTCATAGTGTCCATACCTTGTATGGAAAGCCGTCTTTGGTATATCCTCCCTTTTGACCCTTAATTGATGATACCCTGAACGAAGATCAATCTTGGAAAAGTATTGAGCTCCGCGTAGTTGGTCAAATAAGTCATCAATGCGTGGGAGAGGATATTTGTTCTTGATAGTGATCTTATTAAGTTCTAGATAATCAATGCAGAGTCTCATTGATCCATCTTTCTTCTTAAAAAATAGAACAGGTGCTCCCCAAGGTGACGCACTAGGGCGTATGAATCCCTTATCAAGATTCTCTTGGAGTTGCTTCTTCAATCCCGGTAACTCAATTGGGGCCATTCTATAAGGTGTCTTTGAAATAGGCAAAGCACCCGGTACGAGTTCTATTGAAAACTCAACTTCATGATTTGGTGGAAGACCCGGTAATTCCTCCGGAAAGACATCATCAAAATCCCGTACGATGGGCATATTCTTAATCGTAAGTTTCTCACCAACCATTTGAGATAAATAACCTTCATTTAGTGGAATCAAGACCCATAAGATGGAAGAAATTTCCACTGGAAGGTTATATTCATCCTTGTATCGATATACGATCGTAGATTGATCTGGAATATGAAATGCGACTTCCCTTCTTTGGCAATTGATATGAGCTCCATGTAGAGAAAGCCAATCCATGCCAAGAATCACATCAAATTCCACTAAAGGATGGATCACAAGATTTTCAGGAAGCACTTTCCCACAAACTTCGATCGGAGAAGAATTATAAACTTTTGATGCGACTGTTGTGCCATTAGGTGTTGTCACAGCTAACTCAACATCTAATTGTTGAGGTAATACGGTGATACCCTTAGAAAATTTTTCAGAAATAAAAGAGTCGGTGGATCTAGAATCAAATAAATCATTTTCTACTTTAGAGTGGATGGTAAGTGTACCTTTCACCACTTCGTTATCGTACTCCACATCGCTGATAGAAATTGCATGCGACTTTCCTTTGTCTTTAGCCTTAAGATTTTGTTGACGTCGACCATCATAATCAACCCTTGGATTTGGGCATTGATTGTCATAATTCCCCATATCCTTGCACTTGAAACATTGAAGTGTAGTAGGTTCATTCTGTGTATCCCTTCCTTTATTTTCATCATTAGACATCTTCTTCCCATTATCGCAGCATTCAAATGCCCGATGACCTTTCTTTCCACATTTAAAACATTTACTTGTCCCTTTAAGACAACTCCCTCCATGTTTCTTTCCACACTTTGAGCATAAGGGAAAGCTCATCTTCTTTTCAGTGTGCTCTTTAGATTTTCCTTTGAATTCCATCTTCCTCTTCTTATCAAACCCATGTGACTGATGGGTTACTCAAATCTCCATCTCGACTTTGAGAGCACATCGAACGATTTCCTCGTAGCTATTGAAGTCCCTTATGGCTAAAGCCCTTCGAAGAATTGGTTTTAAGCCACTAAGGAATCGATCGATCTTACTCTCAGGTTGGATAATAATACCAGAAGCGTACCTTGCAAGTCTTGTAAAATTTGCTTCATAGGTACCAAAAGATTCATCATCCCTTTGCTTCAGTTCAAGAAACTCTTTCTCCATCTTTGTTCGGAGAATACGAGGGAAGTACTTATTGAAAAATAAGTTCTTGAACTCGTCCCCTTCCATAGACTCAATTTCATCCCTTTGCCTCGTATTCTTAATAAGATTCCACCATTGATCAGCATCTCCTTCCAAATGATACACTGCTAGGATGACTTTATCATGTTCATAACATTGAAGAACTGAAAATATCTTTTCAGTAGTACTAATCCATTTTTCAGCAACTAATGGATCAGTAAACCCGCTGAAAGAAGGTGGACGCTGCCTCATGAAGGATTCAACAGAATGTTGCTCCTTCCTTTGCTCGTTTGGAAGTCCTGCATGATTCATAGCTTGAGAAAGTTGTGTGAGCATGGCTACAAAATTTTTCATTCCATCTCCCATATTCTTTGGTTGCTCAGGGGGACAATCATTGCATTGCCCATCGCATTCCGCATTAACATAGTTCCTTCGGGTTCCAGCCATTGACTAAAACCAAGAAGAATAGTGTGAGCAACACTAATTATAATAGGAAAACCACATAATCAAGGATAAAATTTCACACTTACGGTCTTATCCTAGGGTATTCATGGCCATTTCTAAAACACTAAGATTGTGTTCTATGCTTAGACTTATCCTTAGGGTTCTTACTAAGGCTTTCACATCCTAGTTTCCAAAGGTTGACTATACCTTTCCTCTGATACCAACTATAACGACCCATACATTACATACATTGTTAATACTTCAAAATTGAAGCACACTTATTACAACATATGACAAAACCACAAAGGATCGTATAGGTATAGTGTCTTTAGAAACTGGGAAACATAAACAACTGGTTCATAAAGCATCTACAGTGTCTCCCATTTATTTCATCATATCTAGGGTCCCTTTTAGCATATTCTACTTAATATCCATCTTCCTGACCTGGGGAAAAGAAAACATAAAAGGGTGAGCTCAAATGCTCAGCAAGGGCAAATAAAGGAAATAAAAATCATATCATATCTTTTTGAAAATCATAACCTGCAAAAGAGATCATAATATCTTAACATGGAATAAATCATAGAAGTGAAATGAGATCCCCATAATCATAACATGAAACTTGAAACTTTGTGGCATGTGTACTTAATCATGGAAAATCATTTCTTGTTAGTCATGACTCATTGCCAAGACTATCTTAGTGGACAAAGTCCCTTTCTGAATCGAGTTCACTCCTCGTTTCAGTCCTGTATCACTGAACCGAAATAACCTTCCGTTCCAGCCATGTCTATCTCATGAGATATAAATCTTTACCCAATGCATTGGAGGGAGATATAGGTCCCACCCATCTTATAATGAATCCTTTATTATGTGTGCCACATAATCATAAATCATAAATCATAGCGTAACCCATGTAATAAAAATGGGATTCTTAAACAACATGACATCATAAAACAATTCATATAAGATAAAGGAATTCATAAAAATATTTTCATCACAACATAATCAAATCCATGTAATAATAGGGATAGAAACAGAACCCTTTTATTATCTTAGATGGAAAATAATTTTGATAAAATACTTGAACTCCATTCTTGAGGAAAATATCCTTTCTACTTCAAAAACACTTTTCCTTTCTTAACATGTCATACAATTTTAAACTAAAAGAATTTGATTAAAAATAAACGTGAATACTTGTAAAGGAAGCTTCTTGGAAATAATGTTTTAAGAATCCATTCATACCGTATAAGTTAAAAAAAACATTCTTCGTACTTTTGTCGGAAAAGTCAAAAAGTACCTCGTACGAAAAAACGACAAAAGATTCCTTTCATATTCTTTACTAAAAACTCACCGAAGGGTAAAATTGTATTTAAACTATTGTAAGTGGATGGAAACAATATTACATATTGAGGTAACATGGATGTGGATGATAAAATACACCCCAATAAAGACTTACGAATAAACAATCTCGGATAAAAATGAGATTGTGATATTTCCCGTACCTTAGGTCCGATTTTCTTTGTACGTGTCCTAAGCTCCAGTATAATGGTTTAAATAATGTTATTGACTTATTCCAGAATCCTACATATTGATATGATATCATATATTGTCATATTCTTAGCTTCTTGTTAGTAATATTTCATTGTTACTTGTTACTCGGGTCTTTATTGCCTTTTGTTCTTATGTGTGTTTTGCCGAATAAATTATTATTCTTATTTTAAGGTTATAGATACCTTATATCCAGAATGGTATTAGTGTAACATATATCATATTTATTCATTCAATTCATTTATATAATTACTATGTAATGATGATCATGTAGAACGAGTCGCATCACATCGTGGAGACGGTATTCCGTACGTACGCACGAGTGATGATATCGTTCCTATGATCGTGGAATCGTATTAGAGTATATATATATTATTTCAGTATCAATATTACTTTATAATAATCATAAATATTTAATCATTACACCATTATACCCATCCTTGTAAGGTGATGGTGGAAAATAGATTACACCACGGCGTGGAGACGGTATTTCGTACGTACGCACGCGCGATGATTTCATTTTTCCGTAGGATGGATAGAAGGTGAATTAGGGTTGTTTAATATTTATAATAACATATCAGTATGTAAGTAATACTGATGTTATTACTTTATCATGAAACAACTAAAGAAGAAGAAGTTTAAGAAGAAAGAAATTGAAAAGATCGGTAATGGATATTACCTCTTCTTTGGAACGCTTCTTTGAATCCTCCACTTAGGGAACTAATATTGGTCTTTGAAGAAGACCAGGACCTCTAGGATTATTTTAGGGGAGTGGAGAGGAGAAAATGGCAGGGGTTGGCCGAGCTTGAGTGCTCAAATTGGTGTGAGGAGGAGGGGGAGGAGGTTCCCTTTTATAAGGGAGGAGAGGGGCACCTTAGGAATATCTCAAAATATTATTTTATATTAAAGTCAAAATCGGTTAATAATGGTTCCAAAGGGTCTTATTTAGAAGATAAAGTAAGGAAGGGTCGAAATCCTATCAACCAATATGATTTAGACAAGTTTAGGGTATTATTTTAACCTTATCAATTAGATTTAACTCTAAGTTAAAAAATTCAACTTTTACCGTGTCTTTTTGTTTTCTTTCACTATATGGTTAATACACTTACTATAACATGCCAAACGAACCCCAAATTATTTATTATTAATATATATATCCTTATCTAAGTCATTTGGCAGAACCTTAGATTTTTAGGAATAAAATAACAATTAATAATATAATATTTGATTTAAAAACTATTTTGTGTCAATTTTGACACTATTTGATATATGATTTTTGTGAAAGTCATAACAGAATTATATGTTCGACCAAGTTGATTAAATAAACACTAATATATCATAGTAACCTAGAAAATCAGTTTAATTCATAAAAAGTCTCAAATTACATTTATTTTGGTGTTTATAACATCAATTATGTCAATATTTCATAAATAAGATAATTACTGCATCATAATTGTGTCATACATAAATTAATTTATTTTATGTCTAAAAATTATAAATAAAATACCATTATGTAGGAAAGATTTTTATCTTTCTAATGAATATTTATAGTCGAATTTATCTTATGTATAACCCCATATTAAAAATGATTTACTTATTAAACTTTGATTTTAACTATTTTTACCCTTATTTAAATAAATTAATAATAAATGTCCTAATCTAACCCAAGTGGGCCTAAATGGTCATATTTTATTCATAAGGTTTTTTTTGGTCGAATTACACTTATCCAATAGAATTAGGACATGTGTTAGGGTAATAGTAATATCATATTTACCGCTATTTACTATTAACCGCAGTAAAAAAGTAAAAAGTTACTATTCACCAAAAAATTATTTTTATCTCATTGAACCACATTTTACTTACTGATATCAACCGTGTCTGTCGGATTATCAAAATTCCATTCACAGAAGCGGTAAAATTAATTTTTATGCAAAATTCAGTTTTTAACCTACCACTTAGTGGTTTCACTATTCATCAAAAATTGAATGTTTTCAGAAAAATACCAAAATTTCACCCTAGGCTAATTTCGGTATTCCGAATCCAAAAATGAAGTCCATTTTGAAAAATAAAATTTATAAAATTTCAAAAAGTTGTTATTACTATTCATAACGGCTAGTTTTAATAATATTTTAATAGCATATCGTTGTTTAGTGAAACTTGGTATTGCGTACGACGCAAGCTATCGAGGAAGGTCGCGATTGCGTGTAAAGTAAGCCAAGCTAGTATGTAGTGAATGATTCCTTTGATGATATATAAAAACAAAATATTACTCATAAAAATCTCGGGTGTTACAGATGTAGAATAGTATAATAGTTTCTGTATTATGGATTTTTTGCATGTAGTTATTGATTTACTACTCTAACATAGAACAATAGAAGTGGTATCATGTATCATGGACAGCCTCAGGTGTTTTTTTTTAAATTATCTTTTGGTTTTTGGATTAGTTTATTTTACAATAAAGAGCATGGTAGTGGATGATTTACTAGTGGACAAGATTATTCCTCAGCTTGAGATAGAACACCATGTTTAGTTCTATTGTCTGATTTTTTTTCATTATTCAATTTTCATAAAAAAATATTTTTTTTCTATAATAAATGATAAATATTTACATTGATATTTATCTTTAAATTTTTTTATATACTATGATTGATATATGTAAATTAGTTTCAAATTATTATTTGTTTTTAGAAAAACACTAACTAGGGTATAATCAATATTATAGGAATATTTTCAAAAGATAAATTTATTAAATTCCATATTTTTTTGTCAAATAGGCATTTTAATTAAACTTTGGAATTAAATTTTAATTCATTTTAATATAATTGTTTAGAAGAAACTCAATTCACCCCATTATTGAGTTTTCTACTTTCACAAAAAACATTTAAGTGACAATTGGGAATTTCATTAAAAACTAGATCAAGATTCCAATCCATTTCCATAAATTAAATTCTTACTATAAAAAATTAATTGTATAAAACATTATAGTAAATCACATTTTAATCCATTTAGAACCAAAAAATATTCATTTAAAATCATTTATGAAAACCAACCAAATATTTTCATGCAAACCATTCTATATAAAATAATACCAATATCATTTTCATGATGTAAATGGGGTTAATAAAATTAATATGAAAATTGAATATCAATAATCCTCTTATGTATATTTTGAAACACATGGAATCCAAATGAACACATTAATAAAACTATGGGAAAATAGTGAAAACCTTTTTTCCAAGTTTTCCATTCATTAAAACAATTTTTATAACCTAATAGTTTTCCAAATATAGAATTAATTTTTTAAAAGAAGTATTATGAACCATATTTAAGTCAATGATATTGAATTTAATGTAAATAAAAAAACACCTACCTCTATCCTAGTGGATACCCATCATGAGAAGCCCTAATAAATCAGATTGAACGATGATGTCTCAAATAACAAGGAGATGATGCTTATTATACCAAACCATACATTTTTAATGATAATTATTTCTCAAAAAAAATATAGTATTTTATACAAAAAAATCACATCTCTTTATTAATGAAGTGAATATGAACGAATATTTGACTATCTCTATTCCACTTTTATATGAAAGCTAGTCAATTTTGATCATTGTTCACCACTATTGTTTCAAACTATAATCTTAGAAATAATTTTAACATTATAATAAGTGATTATATGTAATAATGAAAAAGGATACTATATTCAGAAAGAAGATTTTATGTCCTCAACCAGTAGAGTAGGGCCTTTGAAGACAACATTTTGGAGATTGGAAGGGAGTTATCATAACTAGGATTCACCCTTAACCAAGTCAAAGATGAGATTCAACAAGTTAATATTTAATGAAATTTCCTTCGGGAGAAGTTCAAGTTAGTGTACATTACCACAATATTGATGTTAGTCAAGAAACCCCATAAAACTACCACTATTTCTCACCTTAATGTTAGGGTGTATGTGGGTATAATAAGCAGTAATGTGTCTAGACGCACATGAGCCTCAACCCAGTTGGTGAGGTCTCTCTAAGTGCATCCATCAGACCCAGGTTCAAAACCAGGCGGAGGCATAATTTCGTGGGCACTGTAGTAGTACTGTAGTAGGAACCATAGCAGGCACTATACCAGTTACTGTTGCAGTACTGTAGCAGGTAATGTTCAGTACTGTAGTAGCCGGGACTATTCACCTTGGGCCACTGGTTTGGGCTTGGAGTCCTTAAAGTCTTCGGGCCACCAAAGGCCTTTGGGTCAGTAAGGCTTTCGGGCCACCTCATAGCATTCATGCCACCTCAAGGCCCTTAGGGCCACCTTATTTGCAGTTGCACAGACAGATTATAAAAGGAACCACTCCAGAGGGGGAAAGAGCAGGGCACATCCACAAAAGCAGGGCTAAAAGGTCATTGGAAGAATGAGATGGTATGACATTTGCCATCGGCACCGTGCCTATGCACCCCTACACATTGACATGCTAGCTGAACGGTCATGTAAAGGTGGAGAGCTGATCACAATGCAGATGCTGGGGAGGAGTAGTTTCAAGTAGTCATAGTCTGTATGATTTCCTTAAGACCTACGAGTCATGTAATGTCTCCAAGCCTACGAGTAATGTAATTCCTTAGCCTACAGGCCTTGTAAGGGTTCCCCCTCATCCCTTGAAAGGGGGGTTATCAGAAAATCAATAAAAAAATAAGACTTTCGGGCCATTCAGTCAGTATCTAGACCATAGTTACGTGAAGTATAATTTTTTTATATAAATTAATTTATTTAATTCCATCATTTCAATTTGTAATAATAGTTTATCCTAAATATAATGAATTTGATAAATTGATTTTTAGAAAAAAATAGTAATTTTCAGAAAGGAAGGAATTATTTTATAATAAACTATAGTATTGAAAAATATACATTTTAATGAAATAGTCAGATAATAACACTTTTATTTAAATACAAATGATAAAAT
Source organism: Viscum album (assembly GCA_963277665.1). NCBI lineage: Eukaryota > Viridiplantae > Streptophyta > Magnoliopsida > Santalales > Viscaceae > Viscum > Viscum album. The sequence goes on along the minus strand of OY728155.1, from coordinate 16,856,611 downwards.
ATTTTTTTTCTAGTGACATAAATTTTACTATTCATTTTTAAAGTACTGTTATTTATAATAAATAAGGATTTTTTATATTTAAAATTTATAATTCTCATATTTATAATATTATTATGATAAAAATATAATTTTTTAAAATATAATGACAAAATTAGGATTGGGTGAATTTATTAGAATTTTCAAAAATACTTTCATTTTTCAGGAATAGTAAAAATACTGTTTTACTTTTTTAGTATGCTTAATAACTTTATAAATATTCCATAACAATGTAATTATTAATTAACCTGAATCCAAGACATAAAATATATTTTTTAATATCAATTATTTTAATATATTTTAATAAATTTCAAAAACCTATAAATTACTTTCCAAGGATTAAAATGAGAACTTTTTCATTAAAAATATTATTTTTCAGAAACATTACTTTTTCATGTAAAAATAAGTAATATAAAATGACGGTAAAATATTTTGGATTTAAATAAAATACAGGTTTCCCATGTGTCAAATACCATGGGAAAAACCATGGGAAAATACCATGGTCAGGCACATGGTTTTTCAGTTTACACAACCTAGGTTTCCAAGGCCTATATTTGAAAATTAATAAACCAATCCTCTATGTTTTCAATAAATACCGACCCATTTTTTCATTTAAATTAACAAAAAATTATTTCTCCACAAATATCTGATAGTTTTACCTCCCAAGGAGTCCTCCCATGGTTTCCTCAAGCTCCCAAGGTCCTAATACTCATGTTTTAGGAGTTACTCATCAAGGTAAGGGTATTTGCCTTCTTTTCTTTTTGATTCAAGAAACTCTTCTTGTATATTTCATTTTAATTTTAGGATCAATCTATATTATTTCTTTATTATCCATTCCCGTAGTGAAAATTTATATTTTATCAGTGAGATAATCTTATCTCTTCTCTTTTTACCCTTTTCATATACTACAATTTACACCGATTATGCTTTAAAATTTACTTCTTGAACATTTCCCTTCTCATAAAGAAATTATTTTTTATAATATTTTTTGGTAATACCCTAAAATATTTATTTTCTATGTGTACTCACCAAGACATAAAATTGATTTATTTTATTTTGTTATTAATATACATAAAACCCACATTCCTTTTCATGGGTTAAAAATTTCATAATGATCATGTTTTTAAGCACTTTTGAAACACTATTATTTTAATATGAATCCTATTTTCATTTATTGTCTAGGGTTTATTTATGAAATTATTTATTATAATCTATGTAGATCACATGATAATTAATACGTATGAAGGGTGTTCCTTGATAACACTCCATTGAAATGGTAAAATAATTTAATCTATAAAGATGACAGGTTAAATGATATGTTATTGAATAAACTTGGTAATTTTTACTACATGTCAGTGACTAAACTTATGGATTTTGTTATTAATGTCTATATTAAATTTTGTAGATAAAATTACAAGTTATTATTCATATTTTTTTTATGATATGCCTCATGTTCTCTTTGTCATTCCATAATTATATTTCTCATGTTCTTATTGATATCCCTCAGCATCACATGTTAACTATTTCCCTTTCATATTCCGTTACTAGGCCTTATGCATACCATTTCCTTCTATGTATGTCCCAGGTCATGAGATTTGGTAATTGTACATATGATAAACCGATGAAGTTTATTTTAAAGTGGATTATAATAAATTCATATGTTTTCATGTATTATGTACCTTGTTTCCAAGAAACCAAAATTTTAAAGATCCTTTGTTAGTATAATGTAATGAAAAGTAATGTAATAAAAAGGTAGCATTCCATAGCTAGTATCAAAGGATGGTGAAGTTATTTATGGAAATTAGGATTTAAAATATTATAAATACACTATATAAAAGATTAAATATAGAAAAAGATCCTTGTATCATGGTGAATAATTAATTATGTGGTTTCCGAAAAACCAAATCCCTATCTAGATACGAAAAAGTAGGTGTAGCTCTGTCATATATATATCTAGGGGTAAAACACAAAAAACACCTATTTGATCTAAATTCTAATGGGAACTAGTGCATGAAAATAGATTTTATTTACTCCTGGGTTGTGACTACCAGAGGATATGTTTTTTTTAATCAAAATATATTTATGAAAAATTATAAATGATTTATAGAAAATTAAATGGTTTTTAAATAATAAGATATTTAAGAATGATGTTTTAAGAAATTAAATTAAATTATAATTATAATATTTTTAAAAGAAACACATTTCTCACTAAGGTGTTATTCTCCTAGAAAATGGATTGAAATAGGGGGATCCATGTAAATTGTGAGTGCAATGAACCATTTTCTAAAGACCCTATGATAGAAGATGTAATCGGAAACTGCACTATAATGATGAATCAATTGACTCATGTTATGATCAATAACTTTAATCAAGATGTGACACCAAATTCACCTAAAAATGAATAACAATCCTTGAGTCTTATGTGAATCAAAGTCCACATTCTTTCAGTGGATCTACTATCCCATTTATTTCTGAGAAATGGATATTCTTAATATAAAAGTCTTTTCCCTACTCCATTTTTAGGAACAAGAGTAATTCACCCTAGTAGTGTACCTATTAGAGGAAGAATCTGATCAGTGGTGAAAAATGATTAAAAAATGAATCCAAGAAAGTATATTTATGAAATGGAGTAGGAAGAGATCAAGGGATCATTTTTTAGTAAATATTTCCATCGTTCGATGGGAACAAAAATATTTATAAAATTTCTAGATCTGAAGCCAAAGGGAAAATTATCTACGGGATGCTATGAGATGAACTTTACAAAACATTTCGATTACACCTCTTACTTTTTCCTAGATCCTAATTGAAGGACTGATATATTCTTTGGTTTACTAAGAAAACATTTAAGGGATAATATTTCCAATTTACATTGTGAATACTATGAGGAGATATTGTGAAGTTCTATAACAGTTTAACTGGATTTTGGAGAGACACATTGTTCTGATAGATTTAATGAAAAGAATATATATTGGATACAAACACGGGGAAGAAATTTTATCATAGAAGAGGGTGAAATCCGGTGAAACATACTTCATGCTATAATGTGGGAAGAAATATTTGAAGAACTACTTAATCTAGAGTGGTAAATGTTACAAGTGTGGGAGGGATGTCCATATTTCTCAAAACTATCATAGTGAGGTGAAGCATAAACTTCTCAACACTAATGAAAAAGGAAATATGGTTCAGGGCCATCCTAAAGTACAATGCTATAAGTGAAGAATTCTTGGTCACTTTTCTAATCACTTTTCAAATAAGTTGTTAATGGATGGAATCACCATCAACCCCATCATAGTACAAGGGAGCAAGGTAGGGTTTTTTCTATAAAAATAGATGAAGTAGAGGCCCTAAATAATATGGTGGAAGGTACTCCATTTTTTTCTCTGAAATCTATAAAATACATTGTTTGATTATGGTTATACTAATCCCTTTATTTCATCCATGTTTGAAAATAATATAGAATAAAACCCTAAAGTGTTATAATTAGTGTTTTCAATCAAGACTCTTAGAGGGGTTATCCCTGAATTAGCAGTGTATAGAAACTCTTATATTGAATTTTATGATTAAAATGTAATTGAAAATCTATTACTCATTCCCATACTTGAATTAAATATTATACTTGCGATAGAATGGATCTAAAAGTATAATTTTAAGATAAAATTCATAAGAAAGTAAATATCAGTTGTCTTTAATGGAAAACCTATAGTTATTTTCAAAGGAGATATATATTGATCTGATCATTATCTAGATGCACATCTTGTAGCCTTCTTTATGGATTTGATTAATGAAGATGGTGAATAAAATAAATTATAAGAATATAAAATTTCCCTATAATTCAAGAATAAATTGATGTATTTCATGGGGAGTTATATAGACCTCCCCAAAAAATCGAGGTAGAGTTATCCATTGGACTCATTCCTTGATCCAAGCTAATATAAAACACCCCAATATAGAATAGGAAATTCTGAGCTCAAGGAATTAAATTAAAGAACTCCAATATATTTTGGAGAAGGGATTTATCCAAAAAAGTGTATCTCTTTGGGGAGAACCTATTCTATTTGTGAATAAGAATTATTTATCAATGCAGCTATGCATTGATTATAGATAACCTAATGGGATCATAGTAAAGAACAAGTACCCTCTTCTTAGGATTCATTAATTATTTGACTAGCATCATGGGGTTCAATTCATCTCAAATATTGATCTTTGATCTATTTATAATCAATTGAGGGTGAATAAATAATATATTCAAATGACCTCCTTCATTTGTAGATATAATAATTATGATTTTGTAATGATTCCCTTTAGCATAACTAATGCTCTTGTAATAGTTATAGATTTGATGAATTTAGTCTTTGAGGACTACCGTGTTATATTTTTTGAATTTTTTATTGATGATATAGTATATATTCCAAAAGTAATACTGATCATGAGTATCATATAAGGTTTATATTGAAAACTATAAGGTAAGAGAGGCCATTTGGAATGTTTAGAGAATGAAAATTTTGGTTACAATAATTTTCATTTTTGGGGAACATTATACCCAATAAAGAAATATTAGTTAACCCAGATAAGAAAAATGTTGTGGAGGAGTGTCCCCATCCTAAAATAGTAACTGAGATTCATAGTTTCCATGGTTTAGCAAGATATTATGGGAGTTTAGTGAAAAAAAATTCATGAATTTTTAATCCACAAACCAAGTAAACTAAAAAGGGGCCATGTTTATTTAGGAAAAAGAGTGTGAAATATGTTTCCAAGAGTTGAAGAAGAGATTGGTTACTACACACATGTTAACTCTACCATCTATTCGACAAGGAATCGTTATTTTAAATTATTCATCTCTAAAAGGGTTTGGGTGTGTCTTCATGCAATATATCAATGTCATTTCTTGTGAATCTCTATATCTAAAGCCTCATGAGAATAATTATCCTATGCAAGACCTATATAAATATGCTATTGTTTTTTCTATGATGATATGGAGTCACTATCCCTATGGGGAGATATATGATATATATATATATTTATAAGGAGACCACCAATTTTTGAAGTATAGTTTTACACAAAATGAATTGAACATGATACAGGGGAGATGGTTAGGACTTCTTTAATACTTTGATTGTTCAATTAATTATAATCCCAAAAGAGAAAACAAAGTTACTGATGCATTAATTAGAAAATACCATATTGTTTGTTCAATGATGACTATTCAAGGATATCCTTTGATCAAAGAACATATAAAATTGGGTATTGGGATCATAAAGAAAGGGACATTGTGAATCCTATACCAAATGATTTATCAACCATAATTACTAGATAAGACCAAAAAAGCTAAAAGCGAAGATCTATTATTAGAAAATAAGATAGTGGATTTGAAGAATGGAACGTTTCCAGAGTTCAATATTGATCAAGGTGTTGTACTAAAATTTCATACTAGGCTATGTGTTCTATCCATTCTAGAAATAAATATGGAGCAGAAGGATGAAGCTCAAAGATCTATATTCTTTATACATTTTGTAGGTATGAAAATGTATGGGGGACTTTGTGATCATTATTGGTTGGATAATATGAAGAGGGAGATTTAGGAATACATTGTAAGGTTCTTGTTACGTGAGTAAGTGATTGAAAAGAGAAAAATTCATAAAGGGGTATGACAACCACTACACAAACCAACATGGAAGTGGGACAATATCACTATGGACATTGTCACTGGTCTCCTAATAAAGTCTAAAGGAAACAATGTGATATGGATTATAATGGATCATCTCACCAAGAAATCCCATTTCATTAATATTTAGTATGATTTATTTCTTTTCCAACTTTCCAATATTTATATAATGGAAGTGGTGAGGTTTCATGGGTAACCAAATTCAATCATTTGGGGTCATGATCCAAGGGTCACATCAAAAGGTTTGATAATTAATTAACATGATTTGAGTACTAGATTGAATTTCTGTTTATCCTATCACCCCAAAATTGATGTCCAATCTGAAAGGACTATTAAAACAACCTAGAAAATTCTGAGGAAATTTTCAATGCAATTTAAAGGTGGATGGGATCAGCATCTCCCATTATATTAGTTCTCGTACAACAACAACTTATATTTGATCATTCAAATGTCACCTTATGTAGATCTATATGGGACGTGATGTAGAACTCCTATATTTTTGGATTAATTTCATTAGTGAATGATTCTTGGGGCAGACCCTATTCAAGTGGTGAAAAAACATTTCTTTCCATCCATCAACACATTATGTATACTTAGAGTTGGCAGAAGAGCTATAGTGAGAACTATCAAAGGGACTTGGAGTTTGGAGTTGGTGAAAAAGTGTTACTTTGAATTTCACCTTCGAAGAGAGCTGTGTAGTTTGGGCAGAAAGGTAATTTTAGCCCATGGAGAATTTGCCCATATGATTACCTTGATCTTATAGAAGTAGTTTTCTATAGGCATGCACTGAAACAAAATCTAGCTCATTTTGATGATTTTTTCCATGTATCTATCTTGAGGAAGTATATACCTAACCCTTCACATGTATTTAATCTGGAAGTGGTGAAACTAGAACATTACTTATCTTATGATGAGACGTTGGTGAAGATCATATACCATAGAGACAAGGTTCTACACAACAACACTACCCACCTCATCAATGTGTTATGGAAGAACACTAAATACAGAGAAGAGATGTGGGAACAAGATGAGACAATGAGGAAAAAGTGTCGACACCTTTTCTCCATTGGGAGAAGTAGTTGAAATTTCATGGTTGAAATTTCTTAAGGGGGGGATGAGTATAATGAACTTGAATTTTGAAAGATAATTGTTTCTGGAAAATGAGTGTTATAATATTTTATACACAATAAGACCACATATATTTAATAATCAAGCGAATGTAAAGGGAAATGTGACCATCAGGGTTCGACCGTTATATAAATGTCATTTAATTATTACCATTGGTTAGTATGATTATTGGAAACTATAATCTAGGAAATTATTATACAAATATTTTAATGTTCTTATAAGTAATAATGAAAAGGGGTAATTGATATAGAAAGAAGATTCCATGGCCTCAACCAATGGAGTCATGTTGTTTAAAGCCCATCTGTCAGAGCTTGTGAGGAGGCATCATCACATGGATACTACCTCGACCAAGTACATAATTATCTTCATCAAGTGAATCTTGAATGAAATTTCCATCAGAAGAAGTTAATGTTAGTGGACATTACCACTATGTCTATGTAAGCCGACGCTGCCATGAAACTACCGAAATTGTACTCCTTACTCTTAGGGAATATGAAGGTGTAATAAGGGGTTACATTTCCAAACCTTAGATACTAAAAGTGTAATTCCTCTTTATTAATAAAATTATTAATTCAATTAATTTCATTTTAAATAATTATTTTTCTTAAATATAATGATATTGATAAATTTATTTTTTAGATACACATCTTATATTTTTTATAGTATATAAATATTTTATAATAAACTAAGGTATTTAATAAAAAATATTTTAGTTAAATAGAATACTAAAAATACTTTTATTTAAATATAATTGATATAATATTTTTATTTTTTCAATTGTAATAGATTTTACTAAGCATTTTCAATCATCTATTAATTTTAGTAAATAAGGTATTTTATATTTAAATGTTAGAGTTATAGAATTTAGAAGATTATAATTATAAAAAAATATATCATTTTTTAAATAATAATGTTAAAATTAGGTTATGAGTATTTAATGATAATTTCCTAAAATACTTCAATTTTTCATGAATAGTGAAAATACATTTTGAGTTTTTTGATATGTTTAATTTCTTCATAATTATATCATCATTATTTAATAATTAATTAAACATATTAAAAGAAATATATTATTTCAGTTTTTCTATATCAAGTATAATAATAGATTTTAATCAATTTAAATACCTATATATTACCTTCCAATATAATAAATGGAAACATTAACATTAATAATACTATCTTGTTGAAAATTTACAATTTATTAAAAAAAGAATTTATATAATATTATGCTCAACTATTTTTTATTAAAATAACATAATTTTTGTTCCATTTTTCCAATACCTTGGGAAAACCAATGGTTTTCAATTTTCCACATTCTAGGTTTCCAAGTCCTATATTTGGAAACAAGTTAACAAATTCTCTACATTTTCTATAAGTTACCACCCATTTCCCCATTTAATTTTACTCAAAATTCATCCTCCAGGAAGCCCTGATATGTTTCCTACCAATTATTCCCCCCAAGGTTTCCTTAGGGCCCCAAGGTCCCAATCCATATGTTTTAGGAGTTACATTTCAAGGTAAGATAGTTATCCTTCTTTTCTTTTTGATTCAAGAAAATCTTCAAGTATATATCATCTAAAAGAAATTGTTAATCACTTGTATTTACTTTTTATTCATTCCCATACTAAAAAAAATTATTTTTTTATCAAAGTTATACCTCAATTCTTTATCTTTTTTAGCTTTTTCTAAATCCACATTTTTTACCCGTTATGCTAGTGAATTTACATCTCAAAATTTATCTCTTCTCCTCATGAAGTTGTCTTTTATTTTATTTTTGGGAATACCCAAACCTATTTATTTTCTAGGGGTATCCACCAAGATATAAAAATGAATTATTTTATTCTATTATTTATATACATAAAACCTGTATTCCCATTATTTGTTTTATAAATGTCATAACGATCATGTTTTTAAGCACTTTTGAAACATCATGATTTTGATTTCATACCCATTTTATTTTATTATACATGGGTTATTTGTTAAATGATATATTATGATATATGTGGATAAACTGAATACTAGAAAATATGAAGGTTGTGTCTTGAAATTTGTCCAATTCATTGGGTAATTAATTTAATCTCTAGAAATGAAATGTCATACAATACCTTGGTGAAGAACATTTTTAATTTTTACACCACCTCAGGGATTGACCTTGGGGATATTATTAGGAATGTCTAAATTATATGTCGTAGCTATATTCATATGTTATTATTCATGTTATAATTATGAAGATATACCTCATGTTCTCTTTATCATTCCATAATGATATTCCTCATGTTTTTATTGATATCCCTCAATATAACATATAAATTATTTCTATTTCTTATTCCCTTACTGGGGCATATGCTCACCATTTCCTTTTATGTATGTCCCTAGGTTATGAGAATCAGTAAATGTACTTATGATGAAACAATTAATAATCTTTTAAATTGGATTATAATAATCTTTTGAGTAGTCGTATATTATGTTTCTTATTTCCACGAAACCAAACTTTTAAAGATCATTTCTTTATACAATGTAGTGAAAAATTTATATAATAAAAATTCAGCATTCTATACTTACAATACCTAAAAAATCAAATTAATAAATTAAATCCACCTCAATACCATAATAATTTTCCAAAACCCCTAGTGTTCACAGTGGGATATGGGACATAATAAATAGAAGAAAAAGGAATCCTAAAGGATGAAAAAATAGGATGGAAGGGTTTACCATGAAAAATATAATTGAATTCAAAGGAGGAGGTAACTAAAATAGAGAGTATAGGAGGGGAGATTTTCCCCCACACACAAAGGGGTCAGATGAATGGTAATAAAGGATTTGGAGTCAAAATTCCATAATATCAAATGAGGCTACTATTATAATTTCATGATCCTTAATAAATGGGTAGCTCACAGGGTTGAGTTTAACCATTAGAAAAACTATGTCGAAAATGTGTTTTTTCCATTGGAAAAATTCCACACACCTACATGGACTAGTCACATGGTTTACCAAAATATGAAATAATCATGTAAAACCACACTCCAAAAAACCAATATCCCTAATGCATGATCACCTGAATGGTTTTCCTAACCATGAACATGTCATGCACCTACACACCCCAATATAAAAACTCAGACACATTTTCTACAAATTTTCATATGGATTGGAACCAACTATATTCTAACCCTTAAAAAACGTTCTATAGAAATATAAACTAGAACGGTAAATTTCCGTGGTATTATACATAGTTTATCTTAACATGTGTGTATTAATTATAAAATAGAGGGAATTTTCCAAGAAAAATGTTTTAGGTTTAAAATCTTTAAAATTTTCAATTACCCAAAATTAACTAAAATTTTAAAATAAATCTGGTAGAAGGGTGTCACATATAGAAAATTATCCAATAACTCGAGACATTGATAAAAATGATGATGTTCCAATGAATAAATATTTAAATAATGTGAAAGTTGGGAGGAGTAATAAAAATAACTTCTATAACTAGAATAACATACATTCAAAAGAGGACAACAGCTTAGAACATATAGAAGAAAAAGATATTGATGACTATAAATACATTAAATAATATTCTTTAATTTCCATTTTTGAAAAATTACAGTAAAAATAATAATATGATGGTGTCAAAGTTGATGTTGATGGGAGAGTTGATCTTCAAGTATACTGGGAAGATTCTCTTGGAGTGGAAGATAATTGGTGGGCCAAAGAAATATTGAAAATGGATTTGTTCATGATTCCAAACTCTATATGTATTCGTAATAAGAATATAAGTCTAATTAATGGTAAGAAATTGAAAATCTCATAATTATAATACTAGAGATCTCAAAGGATATTTTTTAGTAAAATATAAAGGTTTAAGGGTAGACCCAGATAATAGATTCCTTAAAAAAAGAGTAAAATACCAAGTCAAACATATATAATAACATGAGGTAAAAATCATCCAACCATGATGAAAAATAAATGTTTACAAGATAAAACTTACTCCGCATATGACATAGGAAATGTAGAGACCCAAAGCTTGACGTACATAGACATTACATTACATTTTTAGAATACTTAATACATAAAAAAACAGACACCAAAGGACCGTAATAGTTTAGTGTCTTTGGAAACATGGAACATAATCTTCTAATCTTTGTAAAAGATCTTCAACATCTCCCATAAAGATCTTCCATTTTTTTCTTACCTAAAACCATTATTTATATCTTGGGGAAAAGAAAACATATAAAGGGTGAACTCAAATGATTATTAAGGGTAATCATGGGGAAAATAAAACAAACTATATAAATTTGAACTTCAAAACTTGAACATAATATTTAAACATCAAAATATTGAGCAACGACATGAAACATGGCACTATGTAGGGCATTGATCATAATGGATCATCAATCATGATAAAATAGCATTGGAATAAAACATGTAATTGTGGAGAACTATTAATCACATGATATGATTTCCATAGTATCCATGGCATTACTGCGAAGACAAATTTAGCGGACAAAGTCCCTTTCTGAATCGAGTTCATTCCTCGTTCCAGTCCTGTATCACTGAACCAGATTAACGTGCCATTCTAGCCATGTCTATCTAATAAGATATAAATCTTTACCCAATTAATTGAAGGAGATATAGGTCCCACAAATCTCATAATGAAATCATTATTACGTGTTCCACAACATAAACATAAATCATTCATCATAACCCAATGAATAAAATGGGTTTCATAAACATCATCCCATCATAACATAATCCATATAAAACAAATAGATATCATTTCATCATAAGAAAAGTGAAACCATTTAAATCATAGATACATTATACTTGAAACATGAACATACTGAATAATGTCATCTTAGAGGGAAAATAGTTTTGATAAAACACTTGAAATGAATTCTTGAGGAAAATATCCTTTCTTCTTCAAAATCATTTTCTTTTCACAAAATGACATGCAATTTTAATAGAAAAAGATTTTGTTGAAAATAGTCATTAAATATTTTAGAGTAAGCTTCATCATGAAAAGGTGTTATGAACCCGTAGAAATCCGTTCATGACGTATAAGTTAAAAAAAACATTATCCTCGTACTTTTGTCGGAAAAGTCAAATAGTACCATGAATGGTAAAAAAAGAATGTTTCCTTCCATAACACAAATTAAAAGACCAATAGGGGTAAAAATGACTTTAAACATACATGGAGTGATATTAAAAACTTTATGAAATACATTTTTATGGACATGGATGAAAAATATAACCCCAGTAAATACTTATGAATAAACAATCTCAGATAAAAACGAGATTGGAAAAGTTATCCCTTACCTTAGGACCGATATGCTTCGTACATATCCAAACCTCCTATATAATGATTTAAATAATTTCATTAACTTATTGAAGAATCATATATATTGTTATTATATCATATATGGTTCACTTATGACTTTATATTACCCGTTCTTTTGTAAATTACATGTTAAAGCAGCATTTTGGATAAAATTGTTTTATTTATCGTACTTGTTGTTCCAGATATTATTATTACTTATATCATGATTTACATACTTCTAGAATGTAAATCATGATTTATATGTCATATATATTCAGTATATATATATATATACATAATATATAGATAAATGAAATGAAATACACCATTCATGGAGACGGTAGGTCGTACGTACGCACGAACGTTGTTTCCCTTTCCTTATTGACATGAATGGAAGTAAGTAGATGACATATATACATACGTATACATAAATTCAGTAGAATAATTATGTCATATATTTCCTTATTATTCATTATATATACTTTATAATCATTCTTGAATGGTTATCATGGAGAATGAATCTCATCGCGTCATGGAGACAGTAATCCGTACGTACCCACGAGCGATGATATCGTTCCCATAATTATTGAATGGAATTGAAGTGGATGATATAATATTTAATAATCAGTATGATATTATAATAACCATATATAGTTATTCTTTACACCATTATACCCATCCAAGTAAGGTGGTGGTGGAAAAACATATTACACCACGGCGTGGAGACGGTATTCCTTACGTACGCACGTGCAGTGATTTCGTTTTTCGTAGGATGGATAGAAGGTGAAATGGGGTTGTTTAATATTTATAATAACATATCTGTATTTTAGTGATACTGATGTTATTACTTAATACTAAAACAACTAAAGAAGAAGAAGTTGAAGAAGAAAGAAAACTTGATTGAATTGGTAGAAGAGATTAATTCTTCTTCGACGGACCTAATTTAATCTTCCTCTTAAGGCACTAGAGTTGGTATTACGAGGATACAAAAACCTCTATAATGTTTCTAGGGAAGTTTATAATAGAAATTTTCAGGGTTTAGCCGATATTGAAAGCTCAAAATTGTGTAAAGAGAAGAGGGAAGAGGTGCCCTTTTATAAGGGAGGAGAGGGGCACCTTAGGAAAAACTTAAAATATTATTTCATAATAAAGACATATTCGGTATATAATAGCTCCAAATTGATTTATTTCGAATTTAAAGTGGTAATGGGTCTAAATACTCTAAACCAATAGGTTTTAGACAAGTATAGGTTACTATTTTGTCCTTATCATTTAGATTTAACTCTAAGTTAAATAATATAACTTTTACCGTGTCTTCTTGTTTTCTTACACTATATGGTTAATAAACTTACAATGACAAGCCAAATGACCCCAAAGTGGTTCATTATTAATATATATATCCTTAGCTAAGTCATTTGGCCAAACCATAGATTTTTAGGAATAAAATAACAATTAATAATATAATATTTAAAAAAACAATTTTATGTCAATTTTGACACTATTTGGTAACTGATTTTTTGTGAAAATCATAACAGCATGATTAGTTCAAAAAATTTAATTTACTCAATAATAACATGTCATATTAACCAATAAAATTCGTTTAATTCATAAAAAGTCAGAAATTATATTTATTTGGTTATTTATAATATCAATTATGTTAAAATTTCATTAATAAGGTAATTACTGCATCATCAATGTGTCATAAATAAATTAAATTATTTAATGTCTAAAAATAATAAATAAAATACCATTATGTAGGAAATATTTTTATATTTCTAATGAATATTTATAGTTTAATTTATCTTTTTTATAACCCAATAATAAAAATGTTTTAGTTATTAAACATTGATTTTACCTCTTTTAACTCTTCTTTAAATAAAATAATAATAACTGTCCTAATCTAATCCAAGTGGACCTAAAGGGTAATATTTTATTCCTAAGGTTGTTTCTGGTCGAATTACACTTATCTAATAGAATTAGGACATGTGTTAGGTTAATAATAATATCAATTTTTACCCTTAATTACCCTATTTACTTTTTACCGTGGTAAATAAAAGTATAAAGTTACTATTAACCAAAATTTATTTTTATCTTATTGAACCAAATTTTACTCTTTTTTATTAACTGTGTCTCACATATTTTCTAAATTCCACTGAAATAAGTTGTAAAATTAATTTTTATGTAAATTTTTAAATTCTCCTAGGAGGTGGGTAAAAGACGGTGAAAAGTTCAATAAATTGTTTATATATCTAAAATTTTTATAAAATTACTCCAATTAATTAAATTGAAAGTATATAGGTATTATGTATCAATTTTTACATAAAATAAATTTAAATATAATAAATAATTATTTAAATAAAAAGTCGGTTTTTAAATAGTAACCCAGTGTTTTGACTATTCCTCAAAACTGAAAGTTTTCAGAAAAATACCAAAAATTCACCCTAGGATAATTTCGATATTCTGAATCCAAAAATGAAGTCCATTTTGAAAGATAAAATTTATAAAATTTAAAAAAGTGGGTATTACAATTCATAACGGCTAGTTTATATAATATTTTAAAAACATATCGTTATTTAGTGAAACTCATTATTCTGTACAACACATGCTATCATGGAAGGTCGCCATTGCGTGTAAAGAAAGCCAAGCCAGGGTTGTGTATAGTTCAAGATTCCTTTGTTGTTGTGTATAATATAATCAAGCCATATTTCATTTATACATATAATATATATATATACACTCATTGTTGCATAGAATAACTTCTATCAAACGAACTTGAAATTTTGTTTAACATGATCCAAAAATTGTGTTGCATATGCTGCAAGATAATACGGTGTTGCGTATAGCGCAAGATAATCTTGGTGTAGCATACAACACAAGACATCAAATAAATTAAAAGGAATACATCTCATAAAATCTCGGGGTGTTACATTCTACCACCTTAAAATGAATTTCACCCTCGAATTTCATCGTTGTTAAAACTTGTTTACTACTTGAAAGTTTCTTTAATAGAAACTCACCTCATAAAAAAGAATACCAAAACTTAAATTTAAAAACTAAATTATGAAACATAATGGTTACCCAAATTAACTAATCACTGGGTTTCCACATAGGTGAACATAGGTGAAAATATGTATATGGAAGAGAAATCTAACCATCAAGTTCTGATGGAGAGTTGTAGAGAACATGGCTATGAAAATCCAAAAAATCAAAAATCCATACATTTGTAATGATTTAAGGTACCATCTAATTCCTCAGATACGAGTACACTAGGAAAAAATATTTGGTTTTCAAGATCATTTCCCTAAAGTTTAATAAAATGGAATTAGATGAAATACTTTCTTGATTTTGGTACAATCTCACCATTGTTCATTCCTTGAACAATTTCCACTTCATCTCTTAAAGAAATGAAGTAGAATTTTTCATTCTGTAAGTGTTAGCAGATCATGCGATAGAATGATGGGTCATTCCATCTGTATCAAACAAAAGGTTAGCAAAAGTTATCAAATATGTATAAGTCCATCTATGGTGTGGTTAATCATATATGATTCAAAAAATGGACTTATACTTCATCAGGTAATAAAATAAAACTAGTTTCTACTAACTAGGGACTTCCTGTAGGCTAGTGGTAGGTGATAAAGGCATGTCGCACTCTGGTTGTGGGTTCGATTCCCCCAGCCTTGTTCGATGCGACGGGTTGTCACCCGTCCTACGGGTTGTCCTTTTTCTAAAATTATACTATTATAACATTCCAAAAATAATATCAAATAGTTATAGCCTTAAACAATACTAACTTATGTCCAACATAATCCATTCCAATCTTTAGGCTTACCTAAAATACTTCTATCCAAGCTCATAGTATAAAGAAAAGAATTACTAGAAATTCCATTTACTGAGTATGTGAATACCATCATTTATCCCCCATATATCATATGATATATCTTGTTGGTCACATTCCAAACATGTGAATACCTTAATCATGTATTCTCTTGAAAAATGAATACCCATTCAACCTTAGTGAAAACATGAATGTTGTCAAAAGTTAACTCTTTCCACATACCAAAATCCCAGAATTTCTATATACTCAAACCATGATATCACTTTGTCCTTATATCAGTCATGAGCTCATAAATACTATCAAAAATATCATTTTATTATTATCCCTTATTTATAAGGATATCATCAACATTCCAAAAATATTTCAATTACTTTTCATGGTTACATGTACCATATAATTATCAAAAACCCCGATAAACCAATACATAGATATTCCAATGTTCCACAATACTATAAATGAGATTCCACAAAATTATTTCAGAATCCCATTACATAAACACATAATCATTCCACTACATCGTTGTCATACTCAAAATCACTAATAGTGATAACATGTGACTTCCCTTTGTCCTTTACCGTAAGATGTTGATGAGTTATATCATCCTTAAACCTTGGATTAAGGCATTGGTTAGCACAATGCCACATTTCCTTGCACTTGAAGTATTGAAGTGTTGGTGGTGCACTTTCTGTAGTCTTTTCTTTATTCTCATCCTTAGCTACCTTTTTCCCATTACTTCGACACTCAGCTACTCAATGACCTTCTTTTCCTCATGTGAAAAATTTTCTAGTACATTTTAGACAATCTCCACCGTGATTCTTTCCACACATTGAGCATAAATAAACATTCACCATCTTTTCACCATTGTTCTGAGGTTTTTCCTTGAAATCCATATCTTGTTTCTTGTCAAAACCACGAGATGGATATGTTACACAAACTTCCAGTTCTACCTTGATAGTACAACACACAATTTCATCATAGCTACTAAAGTCTCTTACTGCTAATTCCCTATGAAGACTTGGTTTTAAGACACTGAAGAATCGATCAACTTTACTTTCAGGTTGGATGATAAATCTAGATGCATACCTTGAAAGCCTTGTAAAATTCTCTTCGTATATACCAACAGATTCATCATCTTTTTGCTTAAGCTCAAGGAACTACTTCTCCATATTTGTTCGAGGAATACGAGGGATGTACTTATTAAAAAACACTTTCTTGAACTCATATCATTCCAAGGATTCAATTTCATCTTGGGGCCTTGTTTTCTTAATTAGAGTCCACCACTGGTCTGCTTCACCTTCTAACCGGTAAAAATCCAAAATTACTTTTTCATGCTCTGTACAACGAAGTATGGAAAATATCTTTTTAATGGCACTGATCCATTGTTCCACAACAAGTGGATCAGAAGACCCACTGAAAGAAGGTGGACTTTGCCTCATGAAGGACTCAATAGAATATTGTTCCCTTCTCTGCTCATTTGGAAGTCAAGAATGATTCATAGCTTGTGTAAGTATAGAAATAAGATTTTGGACTCCATCTCCCATAATGTTGGTTTGTTCAGGAGGAAAATAATTGCATCATCCATTACATTGATCGACATGGTTCCTTCGGGTTCTATCCATCGTCTAAAACCCAAAAAGAATAGTGTGAGAGGCAAAAATCATGATAGGAAATCAACATAATAAAGGTGGAGTACCTTCAATATCTATCATCATAGGTTTAATTATAATATAGTTACTGTAATTCTAGAACTATAACCTATACTTATACTTAACCTTATGGACATCCCTATACATACCATAGAAATATATCTAGGTATCTCACAAAAGTTTTCGCATCCTAGTTTCCAAAGTTTAACTAATCCTTTTCTTCGATACCAACTATAGAGACTCAAAGCATGAAGTACAGAGAAATTACATTAATTTTTCGAAATTATTAATACATAACCAAAACAGACACCAAAGGATCGTAATAGTTTAGTGTCTTTGGAAACTTGGAACATAATCTTCTAATCTTGGTAAAAGATCTTCAACATATCCCATAAAGATCTTCCCTTTTTTTCTTACCTAAATGCCGTATTTATATCATGGGGAAAAGAAAACATATAAAGGGTGAGCTCAAATTATCAGTAAGGGTAAGAATGGAGAAAATAAAACAAACCATATACATTTGAACTTCAAAACATGAACATAATATTTAAACATCAAAATCTTGAGCAATGACAAGAAACATGGCAGTACGTAGGGCGTAGATCATAATGGATCATCAATAATGATAAAATATCATTGGAATAAAACATTTAATTGCTGAAAACCATTAATCACATGATATTATTTCCATATTAGCCAAGGCATTACTACCAAGACCATCTTAGTGGACAAAGTCCCTTTCTGAATCGAGTTCACTCCTCGTTCCAGTCCTGTATCACTGAACCGGATTAATGTGCCCTTCCAGCCATGTCTATCTCATCAGATATAAATCTTTACCCAATTAATTGGAGGGAGATATAGGTCCCACCGATCTCATAATTAAATCATTCTTACGTGAGCAAAAACATAAACATAAATCATTCATCATAACCCAAAGAATAAAATGGGTTTCATAAACATCATCCCATCATAACATAATCCATATAAAACAAATGGATATCATTTCATCATAAGAAAATTGAAACCATATAAGTCATAGAGACATTATACTTGATCATGAAGATACTGAATAATTTCATCTTAGATGGAAAATAGTTTTGATAAAACAGTTGAAATGAATTCTTGAGGAAAATATCCTTTCTTCTTCAAAATCATTTTCTTCTCACAAAATGCCATGAAATTTTAAAAGAAAATGATTTTTTTTAAAATAGTCATGAAATATTGTAGATTAATCTTCAATAAGAAAAGGCATTATGAAACCGTAAAAATCCATTCATGTCGTATATGTTAAAAAAAATTCTCCTCGTACTTTTGTCGGAAAAGTCAAAAAGTACCACGTATGGTAAAAAAAGAAATATTCCTTCCATAACACAAAGTAAAAGACAAATATGGGTAAAAATGACTTTAAACATACATTGAATGATATTAAACAATATATGAAGAACATTTTTATGGACATGGATGAAAAATATAGCCCCAGTAAATACTTATGAATAAACAATCTAAGATAAAAACGAGATTGGAAAAGTTATCCCTTACCTTAGGTCTGATATGCTTAGTACGTATCCGAACCTCCAGTATAATGATTTAAATAATGTCATTGACTTATTATAGAATCATATTTATTTTTATTATATCATATATGTTTCACTTATGACTTTATATTACCCGTTCTTTTGTAAATTCAATGTTAAAGTAGCGTTTTGGGTAAAAAAAAATTATTTATCGTACTTGTTGTTCTTGATATTTTTATTACTTATATCATGATTTAATTTCTTCCAGAATTTAAATCATGATTTATATATCATATATATTCAGTATATATATATACATAATAGATATGTAAATGAAATGAAATACAATGTTCATGGAGATAGTAGGTCGTACGTATGCATGAACGTTGTTTTCCTTTCCTTATTAACTTGAATGGAAGTAAGTAGATGACATATATATATATATATATATATAAAATCCAGTAGCTTTATTATGTCATTTATTTCATTATTATTCATTATATATTCTTTATAATCATTCTTAAATGGTTATCATGGAGAATGAATCTCATCGTGTCGTGGAGACGGTAATCTGTACGTAAGCACGAGTAATGATATCCTTCCCTTAATTATTGAATGGAATTGGAGTGGATGATATAATATTTCAGAATCATTATGATATTATAATAACCATATATAGTTATTAATTACACAATTATACCCATCCAAGCAAGGTGGTGGTGGAAAAACAGATTACACCACGACGTGGAGACGGTATTTCGTACGTACGCACGTGCGGTGATTTTGTTTTTCGTAGGATTGATAGAAGGTGGAATGTTTTTGTTTCATATTTATATTAAGATATATTTATTTTATTGATATTGATGTTATTACTTTATAATGAAACAACTAAAGAATAAGATGTTGAAGAATAAATAAAACTTGAAAGAATTGGTAGAAGAGATTGCCTCTTCTTCGACGCACCTCTTTTATACTTCCTCTTAAGGCACTAGAGTTAGTATTTTGAGGAGACCTGAACCTCTATACTGTTTCTAGGGAAGTTGATAAGGTAAATGGTCAGGGTTTGGCCGAGCTTGAAAGCTCAAAATTGTGTAAAGAGAAGAGGGAGGTGGTGCCCTTTTATAAGGGAGGAGAGGGGCACCTTACGAAAAACTTAAAATATTATTGTATAATAAAGTAATATTCGGTTTATAATAGCTCAAAATTGATTTATTTAGAATATAATGTGGGGGTGGGTCTAAATCCTCTCAACCAATAAGTTTTAGACAAGTCTAGGTTACTGTTTTATCCATATCATTTAGATTTATCTCTAAGTTAAATATATTAACTTTTACCGTGTCTTCTTGTTTACTTACACTATATGGTTAATAAACTTAAAATAACAAGCCAAACGAACCCCAAGTGGTTCATTATTAATATATATAACCTTATCTAAGTCATTTGGCCGAACATTAGATTTTTAGGAATAAAATAACAATTAATAATATAATAATTGTTTAAAAAAACTATTTTATGTCAATTTTGACTATATTTGGTAATTAATTTTTTTGAAACACATAACAGCATGATTAGTTCCAACAAAGTTAATTAAATCATTAATAACATATCATAGTAACCTATAAAAATTTTTAATTCATAAAAAATATCTAATTACAATTATTAGGTTATTTATAATATCAATTATGTTAGTGTTTTATTTATAAGTTAATTTCTGCATCATCAATGTGTCATAAATAAATTAAATTATTTAATGTCTAAAAATTCTAAATAAAATACCATTATGTATGAAATCGTTTTTTATTTATAATTAATATTTATAGTTGAATTTATCTTTTTTATGACCCTATATTAAAAATGTTTTAGCTATTAAACTTTGATTTTAACTCTTTTAACTCTTCTTTAAATAAAATAATAATAAGTGTCCTAATCTAATCCAAGGGAAGCTAAAGGGTAATATTATACTCCTAAGGTTGGTTTTGGTCGAATTACACTTATCCAATAGAATTAGGACATGTTTTATGGTAATAATAATATCATTTTTTACCCTTAATTACCCTATTTACTATTTACCATGGTAAATAAAAGTGAAAAGTTACTATTCACCATAAATTATTTGATCTTATTGAACCACATTTTACTCCCTCATATTAACTATGTCTCTCAGAGTTTTTAAATTTCACTCACAGAAGCGGTAAAATTAAGTTTTATGTAAATTTTCAAATTCTCCTAGAAGATGAGTAAAAGACGGTGACAAGTTAAATAAAATTTTTATATCTCTAAAATTATTATAAAATGACTCCAATTAACTAAATTGAACTTACATAGGTATTATGTATCAATTTTTACCTAAAATAAATTTAAATAAAATAAATAATTATTTAAATAAAAATTCAGTTTTTAAATAGTAACCTAGCGTTTTCACTATTCATCACAAATTGAATGTTTTTAGAAAACTACCAAAACTTGACCCTAGGCTAATTTCGATATTCCGAATCCGAAAATGAAGTCCATTTTGAAAGATAAAATTTATCAAATTTCAAAAGGTGGATATTAATATTCATAAAGGATAGTTTATATAATATTTTAATAACATATCCGTGTTTAGTGAAACTCGGTATTGCATTCAACACGTGCTATCGTGGAAGGTCGCGATTGCGTGTAACGCAAGCCAAGTCAGGGTTGTGTGTTGTTCAAGATTCATTTTGTTGTTGTGTATAATATAATCAAGCCATATTTCATTTATACGTTGAATATATATATATATATACATTCAATGTTGCGTAGAATAACTTCTATCAAATGAACATGAAATTTTCTGTAACATGATCCAAGAATAGTGTTGCATATACTACAAGCTAATACGGTGTTTCGTATAGTGCAAGATAATCTTGGTGTAGCATACAACACAAGAAATCAAATAAATTAAAAGGAATACTTCTCATAAAATCTCATGGTGTTACAGGGAAAACATAACATGTCTATAGAGTAGGTGAATGAATATGAAGGTTATATAGGGAATTTAGAGAACATTCTATATAAGAAAAAGATAAATCATAAAAAAGAAAATTGCATGGGAATCTATTAGAATAAGAAGGAAGTGAGTATCAATTCAAAGACACAAACACCTACTTGAAAACTAATGGTTGATTTGGGTGTTCATCAGAATCATAAAAATCAAAAAATACTAACGAACACTTTTTTTAATAAAGAGATCACACAAGAGTACATCACAAACAAATTGTTATTATTTTGTAAATTCTAAGCCTTCTCAAAATGTTTATTCCATAGCCAATAGGAAATGGAGGACACAATGGGAAAAAATACAGCTATTTATAGTTAAACATTCCATGTATAGTTTTTATTGTCAATGTTTTATGTGTTTCATATAGATATTGTTTGGTAAAACTCATTGATGATGAAGATGAATATTCCATTGAAGACCTATATAATTTATAATCAACATATACATGAGTCATCATGTAGTCTCGAAAAAATAAAATCTATTTTCAACTTTATAAGAGAATGTTGGTCGATCATTTTTAGAGAATGATCAATCATACCAATCAAAAATAATTTTGAAGTTTAAGAAATGGATCAAAAAGAAAATATATGAGAAGTAATTGATTAAAATATTTACCTAAAATAATCAAATAGTGATTGTGCAAGGATTCTTGATAGTTGGTATACTTCTCATATTTTAAAAAATAAGGATCTTTTCAATGTTATCAAGTATAAAAAGTAATGTATTATATGATATGGTAATAATGAAATATTTATGCTCATTGGATATAGTAAAACCAATTTTTTTGTAAAATAAATGATACACATAGATTTATTGGTTATTTATGATCTCAACATCAACATTCCTAATTTTATTCAATTGTAAAAGTTAGGGCATGAAATACACTTTACCAATAATACCTACAACATCACATGAAAGAATAGAGTAGTTTTGATTTCTTGTAATCACACAAATGGGAAAATAAATCTTTATGTTGAGAAGAATATATGTGTTTTCTATCCATGGAAGAAGAAAATGGATTTTTTTTTATAAATAACACAGACATTTTAGTCAAAATTACTTAAATAAACTTGTAAAAATGATGGATCTAGAGATATCCTTAAACTATATCATAATAATACACAAAAGTGTGATGTTATTAAAAAATGGATGACTATTTGAAATATAACCAATTAAACATATCATAAGTCATTAAGGGTTCTTGAGTTGGTACATGATTATGTGAATGGCCGAATATCTCCAAGATTTATTAATGGGAGTAGATACTATATAATATTAGTTAATTATTATATAAGTATGGGATAGTTGATGATCATCACCTATAATTTAGAAGTGTTTATTTACAGTAATAATTATCAGATGATGGATAAAATGATTCTTTGATAGATAATTTATAAATTATACACTGATAGTGGCATGGAGTATACAAAGTTCTATGTGCCAGATTTTCTTACGAAGTAAGGGATATGGCACTAATTATCATTAATGAGAACCCCTTAATAATATTTTGTATTTTATATGAGAAATAGTATGAAAAAAATCAACAAAATGATTCTAATTAAGAAATATCTACTATATATGTTTTGTAATTATGTAATCATGACATCAATCTACATTTCCAACAACAATTTATTATTTCTACTAGAAGAAAATACTCTTTATGATCTGTGTTTTGAAATGAATCCAACATTAAATCACTTTGTAATTTTTTATTAAAGTCAGTTTTTCATTATCAATAAGGAGAAAGAAAAAAAATGAGCCTTGTGAAGATTAATATATTTTCATTATCTACTCAAACAAGAAAAAATAATATAAATGATTTAATAATGGGATTAAAATTGATTTTAAAATAACTGATCATACTATAGTATAAAATGAGAATAATTTTCATAAAAATAGTGATTGATTTTAGGAAAAAAAGTGATGATTAGGTGAGGAGTTTGGGGGAGAAAAAGGGGTAGGGTAAATTTCAAAAGAATATGTTATTAATAAATTTAATGAAGTTAGACCTATATCTACAAAATATCATCTTTGACCAAACAACACCAGCCAAACAAGGTTAATGAATTATCTTTAGAAAACATCACTCTAATATTCATTATATAATAAATATTTTAAAAACGATTAAAAATATAAAATTGGGTTTAATTTATTAATGAGGAACTTGAAAAATTTGAAAATCAACTAACATTGGTAATTGTTTTGAGGATAATGACTAAGAACATCTTCTAGAACAAATATATTTTCTATATCAATATAAATGAAACTTTGTTGGTGATTATAAACAAGGAATGGATTGTGTGTAAGGGATACACCTAGATTGAGGGATTTATGTTGATTAATTATTTTCACTTGGGGCAAGGATGGAGACAATTTGACTATTTTGATCCATAATAGTGAAAACAAATTCAAGCTAATCTTGATAGACTTCAAGTTACAAATTCTAAATCGAGTAAAGGAAGAATAGTTTTATATAGGGAATCTGGAAGGTTTTATTTTCCATGAATATGAGAACATTTTTTTCTAAATAAAATGAAACTTTATTAACTAAATGATTCACTAAGAGTGTGGTATTGAAGACTGGATCAATACTTGAAGAAGATCAATTTCCCATGTGGTGAGGTAATTTTAAATCTCTACATGAATAATGTGAGTGGTAAACTGATGGTGGTTTAATTTATGTTGATGGAATAATATTTAGTGGCTCTAAAAATTAATGGTAAAACATGTTTATACAATTAAAAAAGTAGGAGATTAAAATGTTGATTATTGGAGAGTTGATGTTTTTTCTTAGTTTGCGTGTTAAAAGGAAGGCTTTCCACATTCCTATCGCAATTTAGTTATCCCATGGAGTTTTTGAGAAGTTATATAATGGATGATTGTAAGGTAATGATAGCATCAGTTTGTACCCAGATTAAGTTATTTGTGGATAACACTAGAAATGTAGCTAGTATCCTAGTATATGAGAAAATCATTAGGAACGTATTGTACTTAATAGTGACATAACCTGATATTGTGTTTACCACTTTCAAAGATACAATATACTTAATTAATACCAAATAAAGACAATTTATATTGGTAAAGTGAATGTTGTGGTATTTGAGCATATAGTGTATTTTTATTCACTTAATAAATAAGGATAAGAGTATATGTTTTGGGATATATTTACATAGATTGGGATTATTCAGAAGATAAAAAAAGTTAACAACATGAAACTATTTATATCTTTTATGATTGGGAATTTATTTTATTATAAAGAAACAATAATTAATTTCATTGATAATTCCATTAAATGGATATATTGTGACCACTCATGATTTAACACAACTATTGTGGATGAACAAGTAGCTTGAATATATGGTAATTGAATTGAATTCTTCAATTATAATCAATTTTTTAATTCAAGTGATATTGATATTATAAAAAAAATGCCCCTCACTCAAGTACTATGTACATTTGAATAAATCATTATTTAATGTTTTTGGATATTGAGCATAGTTTGGTGTTGGTGGAGCTTTAGAGCATAAATATTATGAATATGGCCTTATCCAAAGATGTGTTTGAGTGGCATCATATACCTATCTGATTTAATTTGATGCCAATCACTTAGAAAAGTGTATATATGAGTTTCTAAATCCCTATGGTATGATATGGATTTCTATGTGTTCTAAAATATGTTCTTTCCATGTTTCATACTACAATGGAGTGACCATTGGTTTCCTTGAAAATTGGTTGTGATATTGTTCAGGAAATGGTGAATTGATTTCTGAAACCATCAAAAGAATTCCCAAAATATGAGAAAGGGTGAATGATGTGCTATATCAAATATGGGTGAAATGATGTAGGGGATAAGTTAAACATGACGAAGCTAAATTAGTTTTATCATTTATTATATATCATGAAAGGATAACTTTTTGGTTTCTAATGGATGAAGTTTACCAAGTGTTATTTAACAAGTGGTCTCAATATCTAGCTATGGTTTCACAAGTGTAATCAAGAATCACATGATTCACTGTTGAGTTGTTCATGATACTATTGTTTTTCATGCTAATTTTGAATCATTTGGGATTATATTACCTATTGATAAATTATTTGATTGTTATCTTGATTCGCATATTGTAATTGGTGTTTGGAACTGAAAGTATCCAATATTTATTAATAGGATGATCAAATTGTTTCATGTGTTTCCAAAAAGCAATAAACGGGCTTATTATTTAAAAATCCCTTAATATTTTATTCCAATGTTTTGGGGATATTTTAATCTTTGAAAAGGTTAATTATCAATGTTCCATTCTATTTGTTGATAAATTTTGTTGAAAAAGATCCAGGATCATTAAAGCCTTATAACATTCAAAAATTAGTGGTTATAGAAGTTTTGAAGGTGTTTCCGTATTTTTATATAAAATAGGATAAATTAATTATTTTTTAAAAAGTTTGGAGTTTCATGAACTCAGAAACTCGTAGCCTCCACTTTTTGAATCAAAGGAAGGATTCTCATTCAGGGCAGGAATACTCACAAAATTGGGTTTTTCAAAAATTAATTTATGTGAAGATAATGTTAAAGGAGGTAATATATTTTTTGGTAATAAAAAAATTTTGGGAAGGTTTATACACACCTATAAATAAGTCTTTAATACTTCTTTAAATGAGTTATAAATACTTAAGAAAAATATCATAGCTCTATTTTTGTTGGTCTTTATCAAGGATTGTACCATAAGTGGGGAGAATTGGGGTGTTATGAACATTAATACTTCTTCCATGATAATTATTTTATTCTCTCAAAATTTTTAACACATATCTCTCTCATGTAGTCTCTCTTGACGAAATAAAAAAGTAAATAATACAAGTGATTTTTAGTTGCAACACCCAAACAAATCTAATTAAAGGAGATTGAAAATTTTGTTATGTTTGTGAGCCTAAAACACTATAGAAAAGTACATTTATGATCTTATACATTAGAGTTGCCTCACTGGACCTCTTGACTCATTATACCAAAAAAAGTTCACTACTTCTCTTATTTATTGATGAGGAACTGACATCACCTTTTCAAAAATTTATTCTCGCTTCTCCCCCTATGATAGTTTTATTCTCTGGAAAATTTATATGGGAAATAAATGTTGAATGGTGCATCAATTATTTTATATATTTGAAAATCATAAGGTTAAGTATAACTCTTGTAATATTACATTTCTCTTCAATGATCCAATGTATATGTATAGAACTCATTTTCCAATTTTCTCTGATTCTGATTTTTTAAGATATGTGTGTTTGGAGATTTCCCCATTCTCCTCTCTGAGAGTTATATTTTATTCTTATTCAAATTTTTTTTGTGTATTCCATTAAAACTAGACAATGGATGTGAATTTGAAATTTCCAAATTCAAAATTTCTAACATAGAATAACTTCTAACTGATTGGGATATTGATCTATTATTTTTCTTTCATTACATCGTATTTATACCATTGCATTAATATTAGGTCACTAAATCTCAATTCATGACTACCAATCATTCTTCAAAATTATGAATCCCAAAATTTTCTAGTATATTCTATAAATTTGATTTCCATGTTTTGTAATCCTTTTAAAACACCCATATTTAACCCCACATTTGATAGAACATAGTATACTGCACCAAAAACCATGAAACTACACTTCTTTCATATTAAAATTGTCCTAAAATGGCTTCTCCCAGTTCAATAACTTGCTTTTCATGAATTCCATTAAACCAAATATACAATATGTCCTAAAAAATCTCTTTATATAATAACAATAGTGTTAGATACATCTAGTACCTATCTTTGAAACTCTATTCTCCACTACTTCCAACATGTCTACATCATTCAAAACGTTTACGTCTTTGATTTCTTTTGGTACTGGAAAATCATAATTTTGTCATGACAACCAAAATTGTTTGGTTTCTATTATATTACGATCACTACTATGTTAAACCAATATTCTCATTCCAGTGCCTTCCATCTCTATAAAATCAACCTCCATACCTAAAATGATCTTCCTCATGTTAGACATGGAATCTTCAAGAACACAACACTACGTGAAATGGTGTGGTGATCCCTATTTTTATTCATTGAATTCTTCCAGAAACCCACTATGGATAGTAAAGGCTCTTAATTTACCATGTTTGGATTCCTCATTTTATATAGGTGAATCTAAAGTGAAAAAATATAACATCTTAAATATGGGAACCATCAGATGTCTATTTTACACTAATCATGGAATGGTCTTCTTTCAATGAAATGATGCAAATCTCACATAACATTACATAGAACATGGAATGCCTTTACATAGCTCATGGAAATTTTTAGATATCATGGAATAACATTATGAAAATACATGGAATTTTTTTACATAGATCATGTAAATTTTCTAAATACCATATATATCTTAGATATTATAGAGTTACCTTCACATAACTTCTGTATTTAATTATTTTCCCTTATGTAGTGCCCTTATAGCCTTTACACAACATAATATCAAGAGTTATGAACCTTACACGAAATCTCATAGCCATTTCTATATCCATAATGGAATCACTAGCATCACCATGGTATAATAAAGGATATAGTGAAAGTTTCTTTCACCAAATAACATGATCTTCTTCCATTCTAATATCATGATGTTTTTTATCACATCAAATAATTTTTTAGATTATTTCCCATTAGACTTTGTAAAAAAACACCCCAAAAAACTCTAAAAGGGGTCTTACAAAACAAAATCACTCTTTGGGTTTGTTAACCATTCAAAAAATATATATTTATAATCAACAACATTATCCAACATCATCTTTCAGAAAAGAAATATGTGAACAATGAAAAAAAAATTTAACACACAACCTTCAAACTATGTATCAATGAATCACTAATCATTAATTATAATGTCATGTGATCCATTATCAATTTTTCAAAAAATAATAATTAAATAAATATTTCCTCCAGAACACTTACCCTAATATTTTACCACTTCAATATTCAATTGAAAAACGTATCCCTTGAATGAATGTTCAAGCAATATCCCAATTTATGGATAAGAAATACCACTCATACACCCTTCCTGATCACATACATAGATTACCTTTATCCACAAGAATAAATGGATACTTATCCCTTTTTTATCAATGAAACCAAATAGAACACAATTTTAAAGGATCATAATAGAAAGTTAGGAATCCAAACATTTATAATAAAAGATTATACATACTTTACTCCATAAAGAAATCTCCCATGGGAAAGTGGGGAACTCCTAAAATCCATCTACTTAAATGGATTTGGATGGACACCACGATTCAACTGATATATATGAAAATACAACTTGGGTAGTTCCTTATTAATAATATTAGTTAAAATATTTTTAGTAGAAACATACTTCATAAAAGCCAAATTTTTCTCAAATTTGTCCATTGTAAAGTGATATTTTTTTATTGTGCTTGGTCCATGATTAATTAATGGGATTTTTTTAAAATATATATCACACTCACAGTTTTTCACTAGATATAAAGGGTAGATTTAACTTAAATTTAATTACGTTAAGTTATAACTTCATCCTTATAAATTATGTATAATGTTGAGTTATTGCTATATATTCAACATTAGTTTCACTCAAGGAGATGAGGTCGTCGTTTTAAGGTTTCCTTGAAATACAAGAGATACATATATGGAAAGAACCTCATAATATATATTTTATATCATATACCAAACCTACCCAATATGCACCAATAAATCCCAATATATTTTTATATTTTCTTGTATATAAAAGGATATATTTCACTATTTGAATAATATACCAAATAATTACTTTCCCTGCTTGCAGATGACCTTTAAGAAATCTTCGATAAAGAAAATATTGGCACATGAAAAATAATATATCTGCTTTTTTATTGATCATGTACAATATAATACTAATGATATTTCTATAAAGAGTCAAATCAACATCTTTGTAATCCACATATTTGGACAATTTTACACAATATTCGAGGGGAGTGGTCATCAGCTTAGAATCATCCATATAAAATCTTATCAACACCACTTTGGTGTATTTAGTGTTTGAAATAAATGTACCATTTTCGCTTTGTATCACTTGAATGCCAAGTAAAAATGATAATTCACAAATTAAATACATCTTGAATTCCCCCTCATGAGTTATAAAAACTGCATACATTGAGTATCATCCAAGCCTCCAAGTATTATATCATCAAAATAGATAACGAATACTATCCACTAGTTTTTCACCATCTTAATTTAGATTTTTTGAATAAAACCAACTCTATGAAAACCAAACATCATTAGAAGATGATCTATCAAATATAACTAGATCCTTGGCACTTTCATTTGGTATAGTCCTATGTATTAGTTTATAATGTTGGGAAATAATAACCCATTGGTTTGGTTAAACCAATTAGGTATACCCACGATTCAATTATCCCATCGTTAGGGTATAATTTAAAACTTATATTAATTACACTTAGCGCCTATGAATAAACAGTCACATGATAATTATCACAGTCCTTCCCAAATCCAATTAGGTTAGGTTAGTTCAATTTCACTTCACATGGTCAATATTTTGAAAAACTTGTGATTAAAAATTAATATAATTTTAATGAATAAAAATAGTATTAACAAGGATCAATATATATATCCATTAGGCTCATAAAACCCCCTACTCTCAACCCCTAATGCTAGTTGTATTAGCTTCTCAATTTAGAGATGATAAAAAGGAATGAAATGTTAAACATTTTTTTGTAATAAAAAAATATTTGATATAGATGAAAACCATGACTAATAAATAAATAATAAATGTTAAAATATTAATAATGAACACATATTTAATCAAATTCCTATTTTAAATGAATAAATAGTGAAATAATGACCAATCTAGAATCAAATAAATCAAAAATAGGTCAAAATTTTACAATGAATGAAGAGAAGTTGATAGACAACCTAAGAATTGGTGAATAATGGTGAATGGTTTTTAAAAAGACATCATAATTAAAAACAATTGTTGAAATAAATGGATTATAGGCGAAAACATAAAAAAAACTCAAAATGGTTCAATAAAACAATGACATAAAGTAATGAAATCTAGTTTAGAATAAGAACAGATGAAAAAAATAAGAAAAAAAGGCATAAAAATGAGAGAAAATAAAATTGAATGGTTGTTTTATACAGAGAGGGAACAAAGAATATTAATAGGATAGAGAAGTACATGGCATGTACATCATGAAAATAATGTGCTGACTTAAATTACTTCTCTCCTAAAATATGCACATCGTGTAATTTTACTACTTATCATGTAATTTTGCCCCAAATTTAATGCTAAATAATTTTCTTCTATATTTGAAATGGAGAGCATTCTAACTTTTAAAATCTTTAAATCTCTATATGTTGTGTAGTAGATCAAATTTGTGTAGGATTATGTTCTTTGAAATTTTCACATCATGTAATGAATGAGCATGTCATGTATTAGAATCGTGTCATGAAACTGATTCAGGGGCTACTCTATGGCCTTTTCGGCATTCTATGAATGATGTTTTCAATTTATATATATGGTACATGGCATGTAAATCATGTTTTTTGGATGTTTTTCATTATTTATTACTTTATGTCCAGAATTCCTTATTCTGTTGACAATAAACCAAAACCTAGTGCATTATTAAAGAAAACATGAATAATATCTAATTAAATATATCAAATATATATATAAGTTCAACTTATCAAATTCCACTACACATGAAAAATTTATTTTCCTCAAGAAAAACCATAAAATAGGAATTCCAAAAGAAACTATTGTGTATATGAAACATTCATTTCAACCAGGAAAATAAATATAAGTGTATGCAGAAAAACTTAGTCCTCCAAAATCATTCCTTCAGGGAAAATTCGTCATTCCTCAGAGTTCATATCTTTATCTATATTATTTATTCTATTAATTAAAATTTCATAACTTTTTCTTAAATTCTATACCAATTTTTCAATATAACTGTCAATGAATTATCTCCCATCAATCAAGGTAAAATATAATTGGAGTTATGATCATACCTTGAATTCATGTTCTAAATGAAGTCTTGAACTGGTTCTATCATCTCATCTTTATAAAGGAAAATTTTAAATCAATCATGATGGATTCATAATTAAGGGTTCAAATGGATCTGAGGCTGATGGAAGGTGAGTGGAATGTAACAAAATCAATCCCAAAAAGAGGGAAAATATACTTTATAGTGCATGAAATTCATGAATAGTGAAATGAAGTAACTCCTCCAATATCAAAAGGTTTCCAATATCCTAATATCTTAAGGTGGATCCATTAATAGATCGAGTATGTATCAAAAATGTAACTGGTTCCTTTATTTTAATTTTTCTTTATTTTTTAAATTCAAGCTCAAGATGCGTCTCACATCCATCACCAAAACCACACAGGATCCACCATAGGATTCAATGGTCTGGAAAATGGAGATTTTTTACCTTCCTAATACAAAACCAAAAAGAATTTTCTTTATTTCTCTTTTTATTTATTTTTATATTTTCATAAAAACATTTTAGGCATACCAAATTCTAAAATTTATCAAAGGCCACATCATATAATTCTGGCCAAAATACCACAGTAAATTTACATAATAACAAGATATCATTTTTATTAGAAGTTATAATTTCCCCAATATTATTTAGAGGATAATCATGCATAATACAAATAACATGGTAGGAAGGGATCATCATATTAGAGTGGGTTCATCATAAAAATGGTATTCATGGATACTATGGGATAAAGAAGAAACAAATTAAGGTGGTTATCAAGAAAATTTGGCTAATAAAAATTTCCTCAATCAAATTTAAAAAGTAATTTTGTAGTCATATAATAAATAAGATATAAATTCATGTTTTTATAGGCTTATATTCCCCAAGTATCTCGTAAGAAATATTCTCAGAAAAAAATATGAAGTTTTGGGTCCAGAATACTCTCAGGAAAGGGAGTAAATAGAAATTAATTTCAATCAATTAGTGTACCAAATCATGTAACATGTAAATCAAAAGCAACTTCAAAAATAATGTGAATGTGAATTAAATTACTAATCTCAAAAATCAAGTTAAAAACTAAACCATATTAACAAATGTATTTTAAAAATATCCAATATAAATTTTCCTTTTATTTAAATAATTCCAATTTTCTTTCAGGTTTAAATCAATATATCAGTGAAAATGTCTCCTATATAAATAAAAACAGGAAAATATCAATGTGTATTGGAAATAAAGAACATGAAACACTCCCCCGCATATAAAATGAGAAAATGTATACATTGTACTATAAATTATAATGGAAGATATATCAAATATATATCATAGAAAAAATGAAATATAAACTTTAAATTGAAATTAGGTAATCAAGATATCCTTTTGATGATTTTTATTCTATGGGTAAACATGGTGGATAATGATTTCAAATTGGTAGACCAACATAATGTGTTAGATAGAAAAACTATTTAAAAGATAAAAATTAGTCCATGTGGTTTAAATAGGTTGAAGAAAGTGAATTGGGTAGGTTTACCAAGATAATAGTCAAGGAAACCAACTCATATAAATGAATATATGTGACTATAGTGAAGTTCAAGGATAGACTAGGAAAAAATAATGATAATAAAAATAAAACGCAGAACCTGATAAATGGATGGAAAATTAAGAGCACAATAAAAGTACGAGTTTCCCCTCATAAACTTGTAACATTGTCACTTTTAACTAGAAATATTGAAAAAGGGATCAAGTAATGTCATCCATTTGTTCCTAAGTCTGCTGCCTCTTAAAAGAATTGGTTGTTTTGTCATCCAGCTCACAAGGATGCATGGAGGGATTAACCACCAAATAATCATATTGATTATGAATCTAATGAAGTATAAATAGAAACCATGATCATCATGGAGGGTATATTTTTATGAGCATGGATTTCCAATGAAATCTCCTCAATCTGGCACACAAAATCATCTAATTGATGACTCATCTAGAGTAGGAGAGCATAGGTGGCGGGACATGGGCATCATTGACCATAGATGATGTAGAAGAGAAAGAAATTGATAAATTAATATGTTAATAAAATGAAAATAATCCAACCAGAACTAAGGAAAAAAATATCTTTCCCATGTATACATAGATTAATGATACATTAGTGAGAAATGGAATACAAGCAGTACCACAAAATGTTACCCAAAAAGAGTAAAAAAATGGAGTAGGGTTATAAGGGAAAATTAAGATACACGGAAAATCTTGTTGGCTACTACATCTGAATCACCCTCCTAAATAAATGGTCACTTGATCTAGGCTTCCAATCGATATCAACTATGGATATGGACAAAGGGCCATCGATGACTGTTGAAGGTGTCTTGGTACTGGTAGGTATCTCACTGGAAGGGAGAGTTGAGGTGTTAATCGTGATGGTGGTTGTGTGTCTAATAGTAGGTTTGATGTATGAAACCTCAATAGATGATGGTATGGTTGGACCCTTACCTCATTGGTCCTATTCTACTAAATACTCATATTGTGCAGTAGGATATATTAGCTCATCTGTGAATTTTTCCTAGGTAGGAGGTGGTGCTAGGATAGAGGCTGATAAAGGGATGTCAGAGGCCAGTGGGTGGAATTCTATTGGGGATGGTGTTGGGGGAGGGGTGGTAAAATGTGAAAGGTCGGAAAATTGAATGTGTATGTGGTGGGAAATGTAAAAAAGGCTCTTCAAAATACAGTGGTGGACCTCACATTGATATGTAGGTAATGAAGGGGTGGGTGATAGTGTGGAAAGTTTGTTGTGTATACAGAAGGAATATAGGATGTGGTAGGGTAGGGGGATGGTATCTTGTGGGGTAGTAGTGGTGGAAGCTATGGTTGTAACATATGGGGTGGGTGTATGGTCATATGGTGGGGAGGATAGTGTAGCTACATCAGTAGTATGCTATGTAGGGACCTCATCAACATCCTCTATTTACGATGGTGCTCATCAGTAAATGCTACAATCCTTTATAAGAACCCCCATAGTTTGGATCATTATGAAGATGATACCTGCCATAGGGATAAGAGAGGTATGGAGTTATGTATCCTCATAGGTTCCAAGATTCATGGCTAGTTGGGTTGTAAATGATCCACCCATCAATGTACCATGTTTCCTGTTCGCTACGGTCCTATATAATTCACTGAACTGCCTAGCCATTTTGATGACTGGGCCACCCATTGATGAAGAAAGAATAATTCCCTCTATATCACTCACCCCTATATGAGAATAAACATTGGACATCAAAGAATGATCTAGGTCCATGTGCAAGATCTATATGAATGCACCTCATAGTGTGGTGCTCATCATGGTGTGAAGATCATAAACAATATAGTGGTCTCTAGCAATACAAGGTCGATGATGTGCCATAGTGACCTTTTCATTCATGATCTGATATTTTTGGAAGAATATAGAAGTGATGATCTTCATAGAGTAGATGTAAAGACTGACACGAATGTCTCATAGGCTAAGATCCTAAGGCTTTCCCCTAGTGAGAAGAGGAAAAATTCAATGCCCCTATCAAATGTGGAAAGGAAGTCGAGGATGTTATCATTGTAATTATCCTATCAAACATGTGTGATCGGGGTAAAGTTAATATTTCCTAGGAGGTTCAAGGACCTATTTATGGTATAGGATTTACTCAAGTACTATGACATCCAACATCTGATTCATCCGTATTAGATTGTCCTAGAGATAGACCAATAAAATCTAGTGTGTTGGGTCAAAAACGTGTAGGAAGGGATGAAGGTGAGGATGTGTAGAGACCTAAAATACAATGGAATCATACTTTGAGTCCCTATAATAGGTATTGGATGCATTAGTAGAAGAATAGGTCAATAAGGATGGGTTTGAGAGTGATGGAGGAGGTGAGACCCTCTGTTGTTTAGGTGGTGGATGGATGTCCTTGCAGTCGATCGTGCTTTTGTTTGGTGGGGTGTGGACCATCTCAATTCTAGAAATTACATTTTGAGGGGATAGGGCAGGGTTATAAGATGGTGTAAAGTATGAGAGGATGGGGTACATCTTTGGGAATGGAGGCTCATATGATGCGGTTTTATGGGGAGGAGGAGCAATGAGGGGGGGTGAACCTTAATTTCATGATATTTAAAAATAATCCCCGACATTTACATTCTGTGTATTGAATACAAAACATGAAAATTATGATATTTTTGTTTTTTATTTTCTCAACATTTATACATCTTGTATTTCTTCCATGGTTGGTATTTTCCAGTTCATTTCCCTCTTTGGGCAAGGACCTCCCAACATACTTTTTGAAACCCTTAGTCTTACTAAAGACTATATTAACCTATCATAGCCTACTAACCATACCCAGGATTTCCTCTAAGTTAACACATTATTTATTTTCAAGAGAGACATATTATTATAAGAAGAATACTTTATCATTGAGTTGATACCCCTTATAGAGTGATTCATGAAAATAGAGGGGATAAAAGGTGAGACGGCCTTACATGTCCAAGGTGAAAAGAAATTTTCATTAATATGATCATTTAATCAATTATTAATATGAGGTAATTTCTTGTTATCATCTCTACTGGTCACATGATCTTCCACCTTATTATTGATTGAGATATCATTGCAGTTTAACAACTCATTTCATTTATTAGTGACCTTCTCCAAATCGAACATAACAGGTTCTTAACCGTCTCTAAAAATAAATCACCCTTTCTTCACATCAATAAGTATTATTATAGTGGAGATAAATGGTATTTCTAACATTAAGGGACATTTATTTACTATTCCACATCATGAACAAGGAAATTAGTGGTGGAAATTAATATTCAAACATTTATTAAGACATCCTTGAGCAACTATTGTGGCTGATTGACTAAATGGTCAACATGTTAGAGTTCCACCATGTTGGTTTCGGCTTCATGAGTCTCATATTCTTATAAAAACTTATTGGAATTAGATTAATAATTTCAACTAGATTTTACAGGTAAGTTTCAAAGGTATATTTATCGATAGTGATAGAAATTGAGAAACTTCTGGGGTCTCATATTCTAAGAGTAAGCTTCTATTGAACAACTATGGAGAATAATTCATTTAATGAGATGAATCCTAAGTCCCATATTTTCATTTTTCTCAATAATAATTATTTAAATAAACATACCTAGGTGGGTAATTGAGAAATTTCATCTTCAAAGTGAATGTTGAAGTATATTTTTTTAAAATTTATAAAGAATTACATTTCCTACCATTTTTTTCTTGTTTCATTCATTCAGGAAATGGGAGAGGTGGTTTCGATAATGGTTATAGTACATATTCATCTCCCTTTTTAGGAATTTCCACAAATATATCTTTCTCTTATGGTCCTATCACTTGGGTTTTCCATTGACCATCTTTATTAGATTCATTTAATTAATTTTACTCAACTCTTCATTATTTCAACAAATCCAACAAATTTTCACTTCTAGTAATTATTGATTTACCATTTTCTCTTTGATCATACTATTTAGTATTTTCCATGTACCTAATATCCTATTATATATGGATTTAGAGATCATCCCCATTTTATTTTCTAATTTTCATAGTGTATACTTATTTCTCTTTTAAGTTTCATAGGTTTTCATACTTTGTATAAATTTCTGTGTGAATTCAATAAGAATGCTTTTATGATTTGTTTGGAGTGGTTGAGATTGTTGAGTTGGTCTTGGTGGATATTGTTGATACAATTGTTTTTGTGCTTATGGGTACTATTGAGCTCTAGGAACGAGTGGTTTGAATTGTTGTTGCAGTCGAGGAGATAGACCTTGTGCTGGGTACCCATGTGGTCTCTAATTTCGTTACCATACATGTCCACGACACTTCTAAAAATTCTTTAGGTTTTATTGATGTGGAAGCTATGATGAACTACATTAGATTCTTTTTGTTGATATTTATAGGGATGTCAGTATCATTGAATTAGTTGATTGTAATTAATCAAATTAAAATCATTGAATTGAGGTTGATCTACATCTTCCTTGTAGTATTTGTATTGGTGTGGAACTCCGCACATTTGATAGGATTGAATTTACATCACTAGAGTAGGATGGGGTGGGGGAATAACAGGTAACTGAAATGACTCCAACTTCTCTTTCAGAGCCACTACTTGATCTACCAGGTGGTTATATCATAAACATGATTGATTACAAGTTGTTGCGTTATTATCTCACTTTTATATAGACATAAATTTTGTGAGACATCATCTTAAATTTCTTTATGACTTCCAAAGTCTTAATAATTAGTTCATCATCAGCAATGAAATATTCTATAGTTAATGTAGCTTGTAGAAGTCCTTGATAAGAATTCTAAATTTTTTCCACATATCTCTTCCATTATATAGGGATTTGTTGGTTAAATCCTTAAATATAACCCATTGTTTCCATGTTGATTATCTCTCTTCCAGGGTGACACTTTGAATTTCTTTCCTGAGCTTCCAATTCTAGATTAGTGGTAATTTTTTTTCTATAAATTTAATTTCTTATACCTCCCATGTCTTGATTTACTCAAAAGCTATACTTTTTTTCCAATCCTTGTATCAGTTGTGCAAGTATAATGGTAATGTCCTTAATCAAATTATTTGTGGGTACATGCCTTGGGTATATAAGGTATCATTAACCTCATAAATGTTTGAAATGTGATCATGGGGGTATTCTATTTTAATCCCACTAAACTTCCTGATCTTTTGGATCATGTGAACGAGTCCAGTATTAATTTCAAATTTATAAGGCTCCAGTCTTAAACATAACATAATCTAGAGTTAAGTAAAATAATTAACTTTCTCTCACATTAAAGATATTTTAAAGTTTATAGTTTTAGAGAATTTATCAATAAATCATATATAAAAACCCACTAAATACAGAGTGGAAACTTCCTATCAGTATTCAGTTTTTTCATAATATAAAACATTTAAAAATAAATCATGAATCCTTTTCTTGAAAAATCTCCATTACTTTCAAATTGAATTCTTCCTTTCCCATACCGATCCTTAAACCATGTGAAAAAATTTTAAAAACATGGTAAGAGTAGAAAAGGTATTTAGTAGATATTAAAATAATGTATCCCATTATATTATTAAAAACATGAAAACTCATATAACATTTACCATTATCTTCAATGTTCTTTGAGAATATGAAATTAAATATCTTCAAATGCAAAACTAACTCACATTTTTCTCAAATAAAATCATTAAAAACCATAGCAATCAATTAGAAATAATACAAGTGAGTTATATAATAGTAATCATTAAACCCATTCAAAACCCTTTTAATTGTAAAAATAATACGTTTAACTTCAAAATATTTTACTATTACAGATGGAATAACCATATAGTGGACTTCTATAACCAAGTCATTGGAGGGATATCACGGACCTACCAATAAATTAGATATAACAGGATCACCTAGAACTACCTATTCCAACCCATGTATAATATTTAATGGCCTCACCCAGTGCTATAAGAGCCACCCCATGTATATGATGTAACTGTCACACCCGGTGCAATCTGTTCCACCGCACATATAAGTTGTAACAGTATCACCTGGAACTATCTGGGAAACCCCTCGTTATGATATAACAAGTTCACTAATTTAATATAATTATTAAGTACCATATCATTAAGAAACCCATTCATCATAAATACCTTTCTAAAACACCTTTTAAACCTATATTAATAACAATTTTTTATAAAAATACCCCTCTATTTTAAAAACCCCAATTTCAATACCAAACACCCTCTTCTTTGGAAAAACATTATCACTACCAAAAATAACAAAAAAAGAAATAGGGTTATTAATTTAATATAACATGTAATATTTTAAATGAATCTAGATATCAAATTAAATTTTCGATGATATGAAAGGTTGGTTTCACTATACATTAAAAATTGGACATTTCATTTCTCATTTATCAAAATATTTCTTTTAAAACATGTAAAAAAGATTCCTTTGGAAACCATTGAATGAAATTAATAATAGAAATAAAACATCCATTTCAATACATTAATATACATATAAATATATATATATATAATAATATCAATAATATTAACTAGTGGAACATATTTTGAAATTAGTTCTTTAAACATTTAAAAAGAGATTTTGAAATCAAAGTGTCTCATACAACTTTGAAATATTTGAATCAAAATAACCATAAAATAATAACATTTAAGAAACCATTAAATAACATTATAAAAAATAAATTTATGATCTGATATGTCAAAGGGTCTTTATATACACATAATAAATGAAATTGGGTGTATAACATCATTATGTGCCTCAACAAAATGAGATTGAGATGAATCCTTTACCTTGAGTCCAACTTGTCAGATGTGTGTTTATCATCCTAAAAAATATACTAATGTTAAATATATAAATTCCTAAAAACTTTTTTAATGTTTATAATTATTTTATTTCACTTATTAAAATGTTTTGTAGAACTATATAAAAACGTTAGTCAATGTTGGGTGTTTTGACCCTATTTGGTTTTTGTTTCAAAATGACTAAGGTTGGTTTACTATGGTAAAGGTGGTCATTATATAAAAATATAAAGAATAATAATCATCAAATTTACATCATATTAATTAATCAATTATAATTTTAAAACCCATCATTAAATATGATTATCCAAAATGAAAGAACGTTATAATCATGCAGACGGTAGGTCATACGTACGCATGAGAAATGTTCCTATTTTTTCAATGATCATTATGAAAACAATTTAAATACCATTTACCATTACAAAATGATAATTATATCATATATTCCATATTATATAATCATATTTAATTATATATATATAATTATTTTTTTCTGAAATGATTAGCGAAAATAGTCCAAATTAATTACAGTGATTAAGGTGAGAACAATGTTACTTAACGATTAAGCATAAAATATATATGGTGTATAAATGACCCAACGCTTCAATAAAACCCATTTTATATAAAAAAATTTTACCTTAAACAACAGATTAAACATTTTTATGAGTTATTGGGATATGATTCTTTGAAATTGACTTCTATTATAAGTTAGGTAAGGAAAAATAAATAAAGGAGCCTTTATTTATTTTAAGACATACAAATCTTTAGGGTAGAGAAGAAGCTATAAATATAATATATATCACATGAAAACATTATTTCAATCATAATTCTATTACCCACTTGATCGAAGTGTGTGTATGTGTGGGTATGAAACAAAACATAGAAAATATATAATTATTTTTAGGATATTTATGTTATTATTATTGAATTTAAAATTAATAATTTTAGCATTTTGAGAAAGAAATAAACAGAAATATAGTTAACATTCTTTAAAACACGAAAATTGTTAATATTAAATTCAATAATAATAACTTAAATATCCTAAATATAATTATATATTTTCTATGTTATGTTTTATACCCACACATACACACACTTCGATCAAGTGGGTAATGGAATTATTATTGAAGTAATGTTTTTTTCTGATATATATTATATTTATAGCTTATTCCCAACCCTAAAGCTTTGTATGTGTTAAAATAAAGTAAGGTTACTTTTTTATATTTTCCTTACTTAACTTATAATATAGGTCAGTTTCTTGGAATCATATCCCAATAACTCAAATACATATTTAATCGATTATTTAAGGTCAAAATATTTCTATAAAATGGGTTCTAGTGAAGTTTTTGTTCATTTATACACTATATATATTCTATGTTTAATCATTAAGCAACATTTTTCTCACCTTAATCACTATAATTAATTTTGACTATTTTAGCTAATCATTTCACTAAAACGGTAATTTAATATTATGAGACCGTATATCTCAAACTGATTTCAAATATAAATATCCATTTTTCTAAATTCATCTCATAGAAGTGTCTAAAATTAATTTATTATTAATCTTACAGATGCAGCGAGACATTGAGTTTTTGACGAATAATATTCAATTGTCTGAAAAGTTTTTATATCCAATTTCATTGTGAAATAGAATCTGTCAAATTAAGTTTCATTTAATTATTTATAACTGAACTAATTTTAATTTAAAAAAAATTCAAATATAATATAACTATATAAATATATTAGATGAAAAAACAGTTTTTAATTAAAATATAGTGTTTCTCACTATTAATCAAAAATTGAAACATCTCAGGAAAAAAAATTAAAAAATCCCCCAAAATTAAATTTTGATATTATGATTTTAATAAAATGAATTTTTTTCCAAATAAAATTTTTATAAGTTTAAAATTTTAGTTTTTACACAAGTCTTCCATTTAAAAATGGTAAAACTAATTTTTTGAAAAATATAGTTTTTAACCATAAAACTCTATTTATTCATATCTTATGCCAGTCAAGACAATTGGGTGAATGTCAAAAAAATTATAAAATTTTGTGTAAAAATAATATATTTAGTCTTACTCATACCTTACAATATAACATCCAATTGTTAACTTCCTTATTAAAAAATAATATCAATAGTATATTATTTTTTGGTAAGACATGACCATGTGTGTAACACATGTTATCAAAGAAACTCGATGTTATGAGAACGACAAGGAAAATTTACTATTTCATATGACACAATATAAACATTTTATTTATTGTAACTCAATCTATGACCTAATTTAAATAAATTGGAAGGAATATATTTCATAAAATTCTAAGATTTTACATCATTACCCTCTTAAAAATAATTCCTTCTTTTCCATTTGATCTTTTCATCAGTAAAAATTGGTTGGATGTTTGAAAAAACCATTTTGGAAAATATCATATTACTAATGTATAAGAAATATTTTACTATATCATAATATAAGTAAATATGATTACAAGATATATTTCTATAACAACACTCTCAACCTCATAACATATTAGAAATTTTATGAACATCCATAAAAATAACCTTAATTATTGATTATTATATAAACCCTAAAGGTTATAAATACCTTAAAACTAATATTAAAATTTAAATGTACAATTCTCATTAAAAAATACTTACATAAAAATAAACCCTGCAAAACATATCCCAAAAATTACTTAACCACTTTATGATCACATCACATAAAACCTAAAAAAGAGTGTCTAAAACCAAAAACATATGGTTGAATTTCAAAAAATCAGATCTCCTTGGAGCTTCCATCACTTCACCAGATGGCCCCACATCAACGGCAGTAGCAAGAAAAGATTTTTACATACCATTATGTTTATGATAATGATGATATAATCCATGAGTATGTAACATTGGATACATATTATCATAATATACCAATTCATTATAACTAAAACATATCACTATTAAATAGATATCTATTACCTCACTCATGGATTTTTCAGAACTCTTCCCTTTACAATAAAGAGCCTTGTGAGAAGACAAACCATATCGTTAACACTTCATAAATCCTAATATAAATTCCTA
The DNA here is from genome assembly GCA_963277665.1 of Viscum album. Taxonomy (NCBI): domain Eukaryota; kingdom Viridiplantae; phylum Streptophyta; class Magnoliopsida; order Santalales; family Viscaceae; genus Viscum; species Viscum album. Next base: position 16,813,032 of record OY728155.1, on the reverse strand, counting down.
AAAATGTATTTTAACACACATTTAACATGTTTTAGGCTTAACTTCAAAATGCTTTATTGGTTTCTTCTCCATTTCCTTCCACATTGACTATTTCAAGGCCCTTTCATATCATAGAACATAAGTTTTAGAAAACTCCATCTCAACTTTTTTAGCACAATGAATAACTTTATCTTAACATTTAAGTTCTAGAGTGGCCAATGGACTTTGTTGTTATGGATTTAGTCATGGGTAAAATCTTTTAATTTAACTTTCAGTGTCTTGAATGAAATCGAGAATATACATATCGAATATTGTTATGTTTTCTTCATAAGTGGACACTTAATATTCATCATTTTTCTTTAATTCCAAGAATTGTTTCTCCATCCTAAACTGGACAAACTTATTGAAATATTTCTCAAGGATGAAATTAGTATATGTTTCCCATTCTATGGAATGAAGATCATATTTACATCTAGGATTCTTAAGAAATGACCACCATCGACTTGCTTCACCTTCAAAATGATAAATAGAAAGGGTTACTTTTTAATGTTCTGAACATCTTGTGACTTTTGATATCCTCTTTGGGGAATTTATCCATCCTTTTTTTACCACTATGTTAGATGAGTTATTAAATGGCAGGGGATGTAGTCTCATAAAATTCACCACTATTGAAATGTTCCTCCATGGTATATCAGGTACCTCTCTAGCGTGGATACCACCACCATTTATAGATTATGTTAACTGACCCACCACTCCAAAAAAATGTTTGGATCTAATTCCAACTATATAGGGATACTAATTTGGAAGGGTATTTCCTGCTAAATGCCTTCCCATTATAGCCTTATTATTTCCTCTACAAAAAATTATTCTAAACAAACAAACATTAGATGAAGAATCATGGAAATCAAAAAATTATATATCATTTAAACTTAACCATAAAGTAAAATATTCTATGTTCATGTCTTTGACACTATCCAAACCTTGAATGTTTTATAAACATTTCCTTTAATACCAACTATAAGAAATCTTCCTTAATCATTACCTAACCATGAGTTAATTCAACAATTTTACTTTCTCTTACATTTAGGATCTTTTTAGGTTTGTAGTTTTAGAGTATTTGGCCATAACACATACATAAAAAACCATAAATACTAAGTGGAAATGTTTTTAGTATCCACTTTTATCATAATATATAGAGTTTAAAAATAAATATTTAATTCCTTTCACAGAAAACCTCCATGAATTTAATCTTGACTTCTTCATTTACCTTAAAAATCCTTAAACCCTCTAAAAACATTTTAAAAAATTATGATGAGCACAAAAAATTATTAAGGGATATAAAAATTAAAGAAACTATTAGTTAATTAAAAACCTGAAAATTCAAATAACATTTATTTTTATGCTCAATGTTATTTGAGAATAGAAAATAAAAAATTTTCAGATAAAAGAACACACATTTTTATCAAATAAAACCATTAAAATCTATATAATTAAATTTAACTTATTTAGGTTAAATAGATCATTGTATTCATTAATTAATTTTAAAACCCCTTTAATTATAAAAACCATGTGGCCTACTTCAAAACATGTCACTCTTACTAATGGAATAGTCGTATGATCGACTTCAATACACAATGTATTTGATATATTTCATGGAACCACCCATCCCTTAAGATATAATGGTATCACCCAGTTCTATCTATTCCACCCCATGTATAATATATAATGGTCTCACCAAATGCTATCTCAGACACCCCATGTATTTGATGTAACGACCTCACCTAGAACTATCTAGCCACCCCAAATATAAGATGAAACTGGCTCACCCGATGCTATCGGGGGAAACCCATGTATAATACGTAATGGGATCACATGTTTCATATTATTCTAAATTACCGTATCATTAATAGAAAACTTTAATAATAAATTTCTTTTAAAAAATATTTCTAAACCCATATGAAAAACACTTTCGAATAAAATACCCCTCTCTTTTAATAATCCCATTTTCAATGACAATCACTATTTTCTTTGAAAACCCATTTTCAATATCAATATCCTCAAAAAGAAAATAAGTTTATTCATTGAATAAAAAATATAATCTTGCGAATAAATATATAAATCAAATATTATTCTTAATGACTTGAAACATCATTGTTTTTTTACATTAAAAAAGGACATTTCATTTATCCTTTTTTATAAAATTCCAGTTAGAACACAAAGAAGAATAAGTTTTAAACCTTTTAATAAAATTTAAAAATAGAAATAATACTCCCTTTATAATCCTTTAATTAACATATATATATATATATACATATAAAATTATATCAAGATTATTTACACGGAGTAAATGATTTTGAAATAAAATATTTAAACATTTTAAAAGAGATTTTTAAATATAAGATATTTTTACCAAAAGAGAAATTAAAGAGTTAAATTTATCAAAAAATTAAATAATGTGTCAGCAAATAAATTTATGATTTTATATTTCAGTGTTTCTGTATATATAACTCATAAATTAAAGTGGAAGTATGACAATAAGATATGCCTCGATGAGAGGAGATTGAGATAAAATATCATGCCTTGAGTCTGACTTGTAATGTTTGTCATTATATTATTGAATAATAAATATATGATAATTAATTAAATTAATAAGAAAAATTTCTAGGTTTATAATTAATTTTTTTCCCTTATTAAAATTTTTTATACAACAAATTAAATAATTAAGTCTACCTTAGTTGTTTTGACCATATTCGGTTTATGTTTCAAAAATACTATGGTTGATTGACTATGGTCAAGGGTGTCATTATATAAACACATACAGAATAAAAATAATGATATAATTATAATATTTATACATCAATTATACTTCTAAAACAAATCATGTTCTATGGTTATGAAAATGAACCAACATTACAATCATGGATACAATTGGTCGTACGTATATATGAGTAACGTTCTCATTTTTCTGTGTTTTTTATAGAAATATTAAGTAAAATTTATCTTAAAATAATGAAAATTATAAAATATATTCCATATTATTTATTCATATATAGTTACATATAGAATTATTTTTATGCAGAGAGAATCACATTGCTTCTAGGAGGCGGTAGTCCACACTTCCACGAATGACATTATCACTTTTTTAGTGTGTGAAAAGGTAATAAAGTAAATGATATATTATATTCACATAAATTTAATTATTTCATAAATATAATATAGTTGTTTTTTATGTCACATATCATTAACTAAACTCATCCTTAATACATTCCATGTAACGTGTGAGGGTATCACATTGCTTTGAGGATGCAGTAGTCCACACATCGACAAATGATGTTATTGTATTCACATAAAATAGAAATCATGAAGGTATAGATTATATAAAAAATAAAAAAGTATTAAAAAAATATAAATCCTATATATATAATATAAAAAATATTATTTTCATCATAATTCACAACCATGAGAGATGGTAAAAGAAAAAAACAACATCGTTTCTTGAGGCGGTAATCCACTGTACACACGAATGGTAGCTTCATTAGCCATTTGATGTAAATGTGTACTAGTGTAGGTATAAAAAATAAAATAAAAACTTTTATATATATTTAGGATAATTAGGATATTATATATTAATGTAATAAGAATAAATTATGTGGCTTGAAAAAGAAATAAAACTGAAATGCACGTTGAATAACGTTTCCACTTTTTTAGGAATTGACATTTGGTATTAACCAAAGGGATTCCATGGTGGGATTTCTGACCAAATTGAAAATTATAGTATGATATGAGGGATTGTTTTAATTTAATTTGGTAGAGTTTTTATGATCCAAAAGTCCTGAAATGTGTGAATATATGAGAATATTGAATGCCTTTTTATAGTTTGGGGGTGGCATTTTTATAAATACCAAAAGGTAAACACTATTGGTGTTCTCCATTACCTTAGGTTCATAAAAATTAAAAAATAATAGATTAAATGGGTATTATTTTAGATCTACACTCACAACACACAAAATTAAAAGAATTTTTTATCATTTTTTCCTTAGTCTTTAATGTTCTTTATGTTTTTCAATTTTGGTGTTTCATTTAGGTAGCTAGTTTTCTAACTTAGGTAATTCACCCATTAAGACAGAATAAAATTAAGACTTATTGTAAAACTTATACCCATATAATTTAAAATATTTCATATAATTTATAAAATAAAATACTCACCTGTGTTGGAAATTAATTTTAATAGAAATGCATGCATCGCACCCAAAAAAAATTTTTATCCCCTACTACACTAACAATGTTTTTAATATTAATGGGATAATATGTTCATTATAAAAGTTAAATTAGACCATTAATGGACCATATTTTATATTTATTAAACCCAAATTGTTTTGGAAGAATATAATTTTTATAGTAATTTTCAATCATGTAATAAATTATTATTTGTTTTATTTAATTATTAAGTAAATAATGAAAGTGATGGTATTTGTTAAGAATTTAATGTAATTATATCATCTATAAAAAATTAATATAAATTAATATGATAAAAATTACACATTTATATTCCAAAATAATATTTCTAACCATGCCTATATAGACTCTTCTCTACTCAAAATCAGTGTAAGTGTTAAGGTATTGAAGGTTCATTTTTTTTATTTTCCTAACTTAAATTATTATAAAGGTTACGTTCATGAAATAGTATCCCTGTAACTCATACCAATAAATAATAAGGTGGTGAGGGTATAAATATGTTCATAAAATGGGTATTTCCCAAGTTTATGGTCATTTATACATTTTATATATTATGTTTAATCATTCAATAATCTTGTTCTTAATTTAATCAGTATAATTAATTTTAATCATTTCCACTGTTGATTTAAGATAAAAAATGAAGTTCAAATTATAAGACCATAAAAATAATATTTATTCAAAATAATTATATTCTTTTTAAAAAATTATATTCGTGGAAGTGTATAAAATTAATTTAAAATTAATCTGGTAGATGATGCGATAAGGTGGGGTTTTAAGATGAAAGGTTCAAAAGTTTGAAATGCTTTTATACAAATATTCAATGTGAAACTGAATTCATTGAATTAATTTTTTTGTTGAATTATTATTAAAAAAAATTATAAATTAAATGCAATTTATAATTTTAAAAATCTGGATTTTTTTTGCAGGTATTTTCTCAATTTAGTGTGTTTTTGAGAAAAATTTATGTTTTTGGAAAATTTTCTAAGTACATGTCTTGTACTTTATGAGTACGCATCGTGTACTCGGTTGTCGCGGGTAGCCGTGTGTGGTGAACTAGAGATCGCCTAATGCAGGGGCTGGTAAAGGAAAGTACATGCCATGTATTTCAGAAGTACATGCCTTGTACTTTCTTTTTTTCATTAAGTGCACTGAGGTCGTGTTTAATAGAAAGAATTGTCTACTTCTTGACATAGTTCATCTGAGAGCATCTTTATGACCATGAACCTTCTCTAAGCCCCCGATCAAGCATCAGTTCTCCGATTCGACCACTGTCGATTGCGTTGGGATTTCCTCGTTAATCACTTCATTCTTCTAGAGCTTCATTCCTTGATTGTTCTTCTTTTTAGAGTTATCTCCAATTGAACGGTTTGAGCGTTTTTTTGTAGATCTATAGTATTAATGGGATATTCAAGGCTTGAGGTTCACATATGTCATTCCTGCAACATTGAGGTGGGTGGTTTGTGCCTTTCTATTGAAATTCTTTGAGTTATATGTGCAATTTTGTCCAATATCTTTGAACGGGGTAGTGCATGTTTACCGTTTTGGACTTGTTAATTGCCTTTTATGCTTGTATGTTTGAGTAGAGGTTAATTTGATGTAGATAGGGTTAATTGCTATGTTTTATAATTGTTACCCATGCATGTACTTTTTATGGCCATTTGGTCCTGCTTATCCTGTTAGGATGCCTTGTTTGTTTCCCATGCCTAGTATTGTAGGATGGTGTGATTGTATTTTCGCACATGCTGATATTCTATAGACTGTTAACCAAGTACTTCTTGAGGTTTAATTTGGCCGATATTCTTTGTTGTACTTGTTGACTTACACAAGGCCGTGAGAACCTGGTGTAGTAGACCATAGAGAGAATAGACGTAAAGGTGTATCCAAAGTGTCTTTTTTAATATTATTATGTGAGACTATAGGGGGAATTGATGTTGAGTGCTTCCTCAGAGAGTATGTAGTACATCGATGTGAGGCATAGGGGTAATGAGACATTGGGTGATTCCCCATAGTTCCTTTAGTATTGCTACAAGACTATAGGGGGAATTGATGGTGAGTGCTTCCTCAGAGAGTCAATACATTAGCTGAACTAGAGGGGTGAGACTGTGTGTGCTTCCCGGTGGGTTTCTTGTTCTTGTTTGGTAGAACCAGAGGGGTTAGGCTCTGAGTATGGCCCACAGGGTAACCTGATTTGATTAGATTCTTACTTGGTTAGGAAATGAATGCTTGAAACTGTGGATTATTACTGTTGAGTACTTCCTTGTTTGCTGCTTCCTTTTTCTTATTACCTGTTATATACTCACTGACTGTTAGGCACATATCTTTTGATGGTTTTCTACTGGGATTTAGTCTCACACACTGTTTAGGTCATGCTTTTGGGCCCAAAAAGATTATATTGTTGTAGGTATAGATTAGGGTAATTGCCATTCTACTTCAGGTACTTGACAATTTTTGATATAGGGAGAACGGGACCAAGATGAGGCTTGCGATGTGAAAGAGTTGTTTATCATATTTCTTTATACTTTGGTTTATTATTGTTGTATTCCATATTTGTGGTTTTTTTGTCTTCTTTCCAAGACATATGTATCATGTATCATTTAGGTATGTGCTCCAGTTTTTTCCTTATATTTATTTCGTTGTTTATGGTTGTATGGAATTTTTACTGCTTTCACTATTTTATATTTGTTTTACTTTTGCTTTGTTACTCTGCCAATGGAGGCATAATTTTCCCACTATCACACCCAAGGCCCTCACTGATAGTCAGCTGCCTCTGGCATTCAGGGAAATAAGCTTGAGGCCATGTGACCAAGCGAGTATGGGGAACCTTTAGGTGGCTTCCAGAACCGTGACGTTATAATAATAAAATTTAACTATATAAATAAATTAGACCAAAAACAGTTTTCAATTAAAATAATGTGTTTTAACTATTCCTAAAAATGAATATTTTCATAAAAATACCAGAATTTCACTAGAAATAAATTTCAATATTCACCATAAAAAATAAGTTTAATTTTATAAGGAAAATTTATTACAATTTTAAACATTATTTTGAATATAATTATTCATTTAAAACATAGTAAAACTACTTTTCAAAAAAATAAAATTTTAATCATAAAACTTGATTTATTCATGTATTATTCCAATCAAATATATTGAATGAATTTTAAAAAAATTTAATATTTTTAAAAAATATGTATATTCATTCTTATTCAGAACCTCTAATAAAACATCCATGCTATAACTTTCATATTAAATAATAATATTAATAGTATATGATTGTTCGGTAGGAATCAACATTGTGTGTAAGATAAGTTGTTGAAGAAACTCGATGATACATATAATGAAAGAAAAAAATGTTTTATTGTAAAACACATTCTAAACTTTTTGGTTTAATGTAACTGAAGCTATCAAATAATTAAATTAAATTTGAAATAAAATGTTTCATAAAATCATGGGATTTTATATCCTACCCCAGTTAATAAAATTGTGTCCTCTTATTTTGTTTTTAATCTCAGTGAAAAATGGTCGGAAATTTGATAACACCATTATATAAAAGATCTTATTCTTAAATTTAATAAATTATTTTACAGGCAATAAATATAAGTAAATATACATACTTTATATTTTTTTATAATAAAAATTTCATCCTTATAACATTCCAAATATATTATGAAAATCCCTAAAAATAACCATAATCATCGAAGATTATATATACACTAAATGTTAAAAATACCTTAAAAGTCAAATCCAAAAGTAAATTCACACTTATCACTTATCTAAATCCTTACTTTATCATAAACTCTACTAAAAAATCTCCCAAATAGTCCATAATCACTTTATGATAACATCACTTAAAAACTCAGAAGGAGTGTCTCAAACAATAAACATATGGTTTATATTCAAACAAATATATACTCCCAGGACCATCAATATATTCACTAGATGGTCCAAAAATAAAATTTAGTTACATGAAAATATTTTACAATACCTTTATTTTTTCAATCATGATGATTTCCACCTTAAGTAACTATCATTGGACACATGTTAGCTTAATGTCCCAACTCATTGCAGCTAAAACATATCATTGTTTACTAGATATATATTATCTCATTCTTGAATTGTTCAGAAAAATTCTCTTTGTAGTAAAAAAAGTTCTAATAAACATATGACAATAATAAAAAGTTTCATATCCTTAAATGCATTCACCAAAATGTATTTCACCACACTTGGAATATGTTTTAAGATTACCTCGAGAATTCATAGTTTCTTGTTCCCCCATTTCCTGAAAATTTCTATTTCCTAATTATTTTATAACCTGGCACATAAGTGTACAAAAAATCCATCTCAAATTTCTCAAAACAAAGAACTACTATAACATAACATTAAAATCTATAGGTGTCAATGTTATTCATATTATGGGTTTTAATCCAAAGTAAAATCAATTTATTTTACTATCAATGTCTTGTATAGAATCTAGAACATACCATAACATCTTTTCAATTTTTCTTCATATGTGCCCACTCAATTTTCATCCATTTTCTTTAATTACATTAATTTTATCTCTATCCTAAATTGAACATCATTAGGGAAATATTTCACAAGTAAGTGATTCTTAAATGTTTCTCATTCTATGGCATTAATATCATCTTTCTATCAAGTATTCTTAACCAACGACCACCATCGACTACGTTCACCTTAAAAATGATAAATTTAAAGGAATACATTTTGACATTTTGACCATCCTATTACTGCAAATATCTTATCTAGGGAATTGATACATACTTTAGTTTCCACTAGGTTAACTAATCTATTTAATGATAGGGGTTGTTTTTTCAAATAAATGGCCACTATAGACATGTTTCTCTATGGTATATCATGTTCTTCTATAGCATGGGTACCACCACCATTTATTTATTATTTCAACTGATCTGTCACTGCAACAAAATATTTTCTCCCAATTTCAACCATCTGGGTATGCTGATTTGGATGGAAATTTTCCTCTCGATGCATTCCCACTACTACTTTATTATGTCATTTTTGGAATACCATTCTAAAAAAACATACATTATATGAAGAAAAATTCAAATATTAAAATTATATATCATTTTAACTTAACCATAAATTAAAATCTTCTATGGGAATGCTATTATTTCTATACTATCCTCTATAGTCATATAATCATTTCATATGGTACCAACTATAATTCCTTAACTGTAAATGTTACATAATATTATGTCAAGTCAAGAATTTTGATATCTCTCCCATGGAGTATCTTTCCATTTTTATATCTTAAGATAATAATGTCATAACTCATACATAATAAAACCATAAAATACAAAGTGGACACTCCTGATCAATATCATTTTATCCTATAATATAAAAATTTTAATAATAAAGCATGAATTATATTCTCAGAAAATGTTAATAGCATTCAAAATGACTTCTAAATTTCCCTTACCCATCCTAAAACATTTTGAAAATATTTTAAAAACATGTGATTAGAAAAAAATATCAATAAGGGATATAAAAATAAGGGAAACAATTATTTATATAAAAACATGAAATATCATATAACATTTTCCATTATCTTCAATGTTTTTTAGAATACTTAATAAAACATTTTCACATTAAAAGGTAGGATTTTTCTCAATGAAATTCATTTAAACACATAGATATCAATTAAAAATCCTTTGGGTGACTCAGAGCATCGTATTCATAAAACCATTTCAAAACTCTCTGAATTGGAATAACTATATTACTAACTTCCAAACATGTCACTCTTACAAATGTAATAACCATATGGTAAATTTCCTTACCCAATGATTACGTGGCTATCATAGACCCATTAGGCATTTAAGCTATAACTCGATCACATGGTGTAATCTGGGACAACCTGGGTATAATCTTTAATGGGATCATTTGATTCTATCTAGGCCACTCCACGTATGAGCGGTAATGTGATTAACTTTTTCTATATTTCCTAACCCATGTATAAGCTGTAACGGGCTCACCCAACGCTATATTGGCCACCCTATTTGTAAGAAATAATGGGCTCACCAATTTTCTATTATGCTCGAGTACCATGGAATTAATGAAACACTATCCTCGTAAATACATTTGACAATTTCTTTCTAAACCCATATAAAAAACCCATTCACATAAAAATATACCTCTTTTGAAAAACACATTTTCAATACCATGCACTATTTTATTTTAAAATCAATTTTCAATACCAAAATACCCAAAAATTGAAATAAGTTTTTACATTTATGAGGGCATATAATCATTGAAATGAATCTAGAAATCACATAAAATTCCTGATGACATGAATGGTTGTTGTCTTCATACATTATAAATTGGACATTTGATTTATCATTTTTCAAAATGTTTTGTTTAAAACATGTAAAAAAATTTTCTTTGAATCCTTTGATTAAAGTTAAAAATATGAATAAAATTCCATTTATAATGCTTTAATATCGATATTGTTTCCGAAGCGTTCATCGGGGCACGTGCATCCATCACGTTCGGGGGACGTCGGTGCAGCTCTGTTGCCCCGCATTCCTACTTTCCAAAGGCGGGCAGCATTCGCTCCTTATTCAGGGATGTATGCTCCTTGATCGAAACGGGATGATGGGATGTCGGTTCTTCCTACCGTGGATTCCTCCTTAGAACTCGTCACCTAGTCTGGGTCTCCCTTATAGATTTAATATGTTGTTCTCCAAACTCTTCCCAGTTCCATGTTTCCATGGACGCCTGTTAATTACACTGCTTCTGTCAGGACATTTCAAGGGGTCCAGTCAGAGCAGCAACCTTCAGTTGGGGGAGTTGTCATGTCGAGGCATCACTAGCATGTATGGACGCTGGGGAATTGGCGTGTCTATCTTTTTCCCTTATCATAGGGCTTCTCCAGGGCATGGTAGCCTAATGAATCCCACATCGAGCGCGGGGAATCATATTCCCTAGGCATGTATCTAAGGTTTTCCTCAGCTTCCCATGTCTAACACAGGGTATGTTGCAAGTTTAATGTCCAGTGGAGACAGATCAGTCTGATCAGAACACCGATGAAGGTGGATCAGATTGAGGAACCCCTTGAGGGAACACCGATAATGGGGCCAACACATGGGCAGATTCACGAGTACCGTGAAGGGGAATGAAGGGGGCATGATATCTCTGGGATGTGGCGGCCCGAGTAAGAATCAGTATGGATGATGGTTTTGGTCCTGAGCCTCAGAGAGACTTCTTACATACCATGCCTTAGCATGGATTAAAGCCCTCGTAGTTCGAGAATGGATGTGTGGGGCTTACACTCTAGGCTGCCTAGGTGTTGGTGAGTCGATGTGAAGGAGATCAGAAAGACCAGGTGGTGGACTTGAACCTTGTGAGGCTTCCTACATACCATGAATTATCATGGATGAAAGTCCATGTTGTTCAAAATGGGTGTCGGTGAACCGACATGAAGAAGGACCTTGGTCTAGATGGATGGTGGGCTTGAACCTTAGGGAGCCTTCCTACGCACCATGCCTTGACATGGATCAAAGACAACGTCTTTCAGAATGGAATGTCGGTGAACCAACGTGAAGATGGACCGGGGGTCCGATGGGTATTGGGCTTGAACCTCAGGGAGGCTTCTTACATACCATGCCTTGACATGGATCAAAGTCCACGCAGTTCGGGTTAGTTACAATGGCTTACCGCTGGACTGGAATGTGGTTTAACGTCATGCGAGACGGGGGTGAACCGATGTGAATGGGGTCAGAACGACCATGAGGTGGGCTTGAACCTCATGATGCTTCCTACGTACCATTCCTTGACATGGATCAAAGTCCACGTAGTTCGGGTTGGTGTGGGGGCTGTTGAACTGACATGAAGGGGTGTCGGAAAAACCATATGGTGGGGTCACAACGGCTTACCGCTGGATTGGGATGCAGTTTAACATCATGCGGGACGGGGGAATGTTGGAGAACTGATGTGAATAAGGACCTTGGTCCATGTGTATGGTTTTCTTGAACCTCAGGAAGGATTCCTACATACCATGCCTTGGCATGGATCAAAGTCCTTGTAGTTCGGTTATATAGTTTAACGTCCCGCAAGATGGGGGCATTTGGGGCTTATGTTGTGATGCATCCCAGGGTGTTTCATGGTCGGTGCTTACTCTAAGCTCACGGGTGACATGCTCGGTGTGAGAAACAAGATGTCGTAGGGACCTGAGGATCACATCACGAAGCGTGCGTCCTTGGGAAGCAAAGACGGGCTTATGCATTGGGCGGCCCATGGTGCTGGGACTTACTCTAGGATGGAGGCCTAAGGGAAAGAAAGCACAGAGGGAGAGGGAAAGTATGGAGTTGCATGGGTTCTACCTTCTTCAAGAAAGGCTAGGGGCTTACACCAAGGAGGTTGCCCTTCCCCACGGAAAAACGCCACTCCTATAAGGAGGATATCATCCCTTGTGGATACCAGGGGGCATAGAGAATGTCCAAGGTGGGGGCACCCTGCATGAGAGGCACGAGATGATGTCACAGTTTAACGTCGTATGTTGAGGACGAGGGTGCATGGCATTTTAAAATCCTACGGCTCGGACAAGGTGGGTTTACTCTACACCCCTAGGACTTACATAATTGTACCCCCTGCTCCTTGTGGAATGGAAGGTACCAGAAATTCCATGCTGAAGGGGGGGGGGGTCGCAAAGTGAACCATTGATGGGTCCACGTTAGCGTGGATATGTGAAGAATCAATATCCATTTGCGTGCCAATGAGAAGAAGCATTAGGGGAAGCAACGCAATGTGTGGTATTATCCAGGGGACTTTGAAATCACAACGTGCGAACCTGGAGGGTCGCATGGGAAAAGGAATTTCCAAGAAGAGCGGTCCATAGGCGGGGGCCTTGTGGAGTTCAGTTGTTCTGCATGGTGGAAGGCACTTGCGAAGGGGTATGGTTCACGAATTGGGGTGACTTAACCTTAGCATGGGGCAGAGGTGCAAGTGGGAGGCGCTTCGCGAAGTGGAAGAGCATTCGTGAAGCACTACCTCGCGGAGCAATGGTTCCCTCGTGAAGCAAAGTGTCATGAAGCAATGTGCTTCGCGATGTACAGTGACCCTGCCTTGGCATGTGGATCACATGTATGTAAAGGGCGTTTCATGAATCATAAACGCTCCATGACTACCAGGGTCCCCTTAGGGATCCCCTTCTTTCACAAATTCCCTTAGGCTCCGTGAAGGGTATCCCTCTCCGAAGAGGGGATCAAAATGAGACAATGTGAAGGCACCTCGCGAAGCAAAAATACCTCATGTAGCTCATGATTTGTAGAGAAAAGGGTTCTACGTGATTTGGGAGCTAGGAAGGCGAAAGGTCAGATTGTCCGTCCTGTGGGCTCAGGGGGAGTCTGATATTTATAGGCAAGAGGCACCGCAAAGTAGAGCTTACGTGGTGCAAAGAGGGATCGGGTTGATTCATGGCGGGCTCACGAACATTAGGGGAGTTCGCGGAGGGTACCACCTCCTTTACTTCACAGCGGGCTTGCGAACTTCATGGAAATTCATGGAGGGTACCCCCTCCTTTGCTTCACAGTGGGCTCACGAACGTCAGGGGAGTTCGTGGAGGGTACCGCCTCCTTTGCTTCGTGGCGGCTGCATTGCTTGGGGGGCTCCCTGTCGTGGCTTCGCAAGCCGTTCGTGGGGCCTCTTTCTTTTATTTCTTTTCCTCCAACATTTTGTGGCCAACAAATCCCCCCCCCCCTTAGACTTGGACCCGCGGAGAGATCAAGGGTCGAAGTCTGAGGTAAATCGCTAAAATCAACGGCTGTTCACAGGGCTCACTCACGAAGAGGGAGCGCGATGTGGATAGGGGCCGCACACGCCGGACGTGTCGCGAAGCTACGCGCAGACTGGACACACAATGAAGCTCCAAAGGCCACCACCTATAAATAAAGTTCCATCCATCTCTTTTGTTCTTTACCTTCTTTGCGATTTTGTCTTTTTGTGCTCTCGATTCGCGAAGATTCGCATACTTCGCACCTGCTCTCCGCGAATCGGGCTTCAGGGAGAACCGCAAGTCTCTAACTCCGCGACAGTGCCATGTGAACGTGTGCTGGCAGGCCGAGGACAAACTCCATGATTCGGCTTCGCGAATGAGCTTCACGAACAAGCTTTGCGACCCAACCTGAAATTTGGCCGAGTTCTGAAACCCAACGGCCCACCAAGAGGCTGTGCTGGGGGTTCTTGCAAACACCACATAGAGGGATGATATGGAGAATTGTCTGGGCCTAGGAGAGTTGGTATGTAGCCACTCGGACCATAGTTGTTTGACGGAGCTGCTATTAGAGAGCAAAAAGAACTATCCTTTGTGAAGGAAGCTTCCCTTGTATGGATTTTGGCTGAGGGATGATGTCTTCATTCCTAAGGCGAGAAAGGACGAACTGGCTTGCTAGTTCCGGAGCACGCCATGCCATTGCCAATGGTTCAGTGCGGCTGATGGTCATGCATGGGAGGACATCACACATGTCACCTCTGACTGCCTATAAAATCATCTGGATAATTTTGATGGGAATCCATTGCAGGCGGAGAAATCCCCTCCCATGTACCGCACAATACTGAAGGAAACCTTGAGGGATGCAAAGAAGGGGTGGTCCGATGAGTGGGATATGTGCCAGGGAAGCAACTTCACAAACAATTGGGCATGAACCTACTGGGTAAGAGCCTAATGCTAGTAATTTGGAGCCGAGCTGAGGAGAGTGGGTTTTTATGAGGCTGCATGGGGCTCCCAATTCAACATTTATCAACCGAAACAGCTCATGTCTGAGCTATTGAGAAGATGTTTCTCTAGGACCAACACTTTTCACCTGCACCATGGTGAGGTTGGCATTAGTCTGTAATATGTCCTTAATATTTAGGGGGTACTGATCTTGGGGGATATGTACGATGAGTTCCTCCTTGTTATGAGTGAGTGGGGGGATCCTGAGCAGATGTCGTCACTGGAACTAGCACTGATGGGACTAGTCCTCGAAGAAGATAAAGAAGCGGTGAGGGATGTCAACTTTAAGAAGTAGTTCAACTAGTTCATGAACGTTCTGAAGGATCGAGAGTTTCCCCTGAGGCCTCGAACTTTCCCGATGGGGGCTCAATAGGGAAAGGAGCATTCATATTGGCGGATCTTGGAGGACAGCCAATGGAAGACCTGGGGTTTCAGTGTCAATACCGAACAACAGCCGATAGCCAGACTGGCGGTGTTTCTCACAGCCCTTATCTGTGGTTATATCCTTCTAGTGAGGGATACCAACATGGGGGTGTGGCCTAGCTCATTCATCCTGGTACCCATGCTGGCCATAGGAGGGAGGGTCAATCTGGGGATCCCGATGCTCGCCAGATTGTAGAAGATGCTACGGTATGTTAGCGAGGGCAAGAAGCCACTGAGGATATGTGGGACCTTCCATCTTCTGTATGGGTGGATCACGACGCACATCAGGGGGTTTATGGTTATCTGAACCCCATCTCACGTCCAGGGTCAAACTTGCACCCAACTATTCTGAATGCTTCCAGGAGCTTTCCATCCAAATTCACTGTACCATTGGTACTAAACTGGGTGTGGAAGGTGGATGAGTTTAATTTCCACCTGTTTGAATTGCTGACGGGGGTACGCAGCAACGACGGTTAGGGGACGGAAGAGCATCAGGCCTATCTCCTGGCCTTCCAAGGTGGATTCTTGGTGGAATGGGTGGACTGTGAGCCTCTTTGCGAGCCGTATACCCCTCACCAGTTTGAAAGGCATTCTAGTGCTTGCAGCGACTGACCCATCAGGTATACTGGGAGGTGCACCATGAGGAGCACCCGTGTGTGATGAGGAAATTGTGGCTCATGTTAAAACGAGAAGATGGGAAAATGCGGAATGCATTGCCTCCGCCTACTTCCGCCTTTGGACTGGTGAAGGAGTATGCCATAAGTTGGGAGGCAGCTTATCCAGGGGAAATGTTGAAGCAACCACCCATTTGAGCTGGTGATGGCGGGCCTCCCCTATCCCGAGGTCAGGGTCGGAGGGTGGAAAGGGCCTCTCGCGGTGGTGCTGTTGTCATGGCGATGGGACCTACACCTACTGAGGGTGTGGCAGCGGCGAAAGATCCAACAGTGGAAATGGACCCGGTGGTCCCAGGGGAGAAGATCCATCCGGAGGGGTGGCCACTGAGGGGATTCTGCAGGATATCCACTTAGGCTCTGGGGAAAAGGTTGCTCCATATAGACATGCCAGAGAATGCGGTTTTCCCAGAGGCCTGGGACATTTGGGATGTCCATCGGCAACTCCTCATCCCGCCTGAGATGTGGCAACACCTGAACCACCTCGAGATGGATTTATTGGGTATAGGCCTTGTCCGGGCTGGTTTCGCAGTGTCCCCGGTAGAGGCGGAGATATATCTGGATGAGGTGGAGGACTTTGTACATTCCAGTACTTCCCCACGTCCAATGACAGACCGAGTGAGGGTACTGATGGATCAGATGGTTCCCCCAAAACTATTGGCCTCAGAGATGAGAGAGTGCTTCCACTTACCAGAAGAATCAGACGAATCCTCTGGGGGGGACAAGCCCGGTGGAGGGAGCCCATTGGAGGAAGGCAAAGTCGGCGATCAAGACTTGGGTATCAACGATTTCGTAGAGGCTCTCAAGGTAACATCCCAAGTTTCTTTCTTCAGGGTATTCTATCAGGTCATTATAGATTTCTTACCAACATCTGAACCGTGCAGGAGGATCTTGTGCACAGACCTCGTTCTTGCCCCGCAGTGGGTGATTATGCAGGACCCTTGGAACCCGCACATGTGGCTGCATCCAGTTCTATGTCTAGCGGGGCTATTTCACCCTAGGTGGTTCCTCAAGAATCTCCAGACCTCCCGTCAATATACGGAGGGCCACGCTTCGGGGTCCAGTCAGCATCAACTCAGGAGCAGTATCTTGAGTTCAATCTATGTAAGTTCTCTCCACTGAATTCATTGCTTCCATATGCTGATCGTGCAAAATTACATCCATGCTCGTCTTTATCACCTATAGTTCTTCGACTGGCATGGGCCGCTATGGTGATGTTGGTCAGGATTTCTGGCGGCGCCCCTCCCAGGGGCCTACCAGTAATCATAGATATAGTTACCCAGCCCACCCGAGCTGCAGCTCCCCCTATCATTGGTGGGACCATCAGCATGGTCATGCCCAAAGTTATTGAGGTGGGGTCCGACGATGAGGATCTTCCGGTCAACCCAAGTCCCACGGCGTCTGATCCAACGCCAGATGCAGATCCCGCTGAAGATTTCCTGAGGGTGTATCCCACATACGAGCCTTCCAACCGTGCGGACTAGGATGAGATGGCCTCTGACGAAGAGAACATCGATATAGTCCACCGCCGATCATGGAAGTTGATCGTGCACTTTATCGAAAAGCCCCCCCCCCCCATGCATTATGGCTGGATGAGATGGACAGAATTCACTCACGACTGTGCAAACTTTGTGTTTGGGGAGTAGATGCCCAACACCCTCATATGCTCATCCGAGATCTCATGGAAGAGATGATCTGGGAGTATGATCACGGCCTTAGTGTGGGTGGGCAGCAGAGGAAGGATACAAACATCAATAAACTCAAGGAGGCTGAAAATGAAGTCCAGCGGCTACAGATCAGGGTGGATGAGCACTTAGCCACTCTTAAAAAATAGTCAGAGCAGATCTTGGGATTGAAGGCCTAGCTGGCAGAGGCAGAAGAGCATATGAGGCAAGCTTCTGAAGAAATGGTCATCATTTAGGCTGATGTAAAGCAGGCCCAAACTGAGGCTGATGAACTAAGCCCCATCACTACTAAGGAGGAGTGGGAGTTGAGCCGACGACAGCAATTCCTGGATGCCACAAGTCAAAGGGTGGTGAAACTGTATCTTTATTTTGATGGGTCAACCCGTCCATGGGAGGGATAAACCCCTTAGTTTTATAGGGATCACAAACTCTCGAATGCATGTTTTGATTAATTTTATTTCATATCATGCATTAGTTTCGTTTTCGAGGTTGTCTTCATACGCTTCTATTATATTCATGAATGGTCCAGTGGTCAGTCCCTAAGCTCACACGCGTTGAGCCCAATGTGAGAAACAAGGGGTGATCACCATGCTATTCTATCTGAATATAATGTGTCGACCAAACTTCGGGTAACCGGGGTTTATGTAACCAATCCAGGTCTTCCGAGAAGACATGGGAGAGGCCCGATCGGAGGATTAGGACCTCACAACAATCGACGATCCGTTCTTCCGACGTGCTTTGGTGCACGAGCAGGGTAACACCAGGGGTGTTGGGATTAGTCAAAATATAAGGAAGTGTAAGGCTTGAATCATGATACCCAAAAAATCCAAAACACTATGGGGGTGGCGTGACAGTGAAGGATAATAGTTGACCATGTTCAAAACATAATGCCCTTATTGTGTTAGCCTAAAATGGGTATAACAGATGAGGGTCTACTGTTGACCATGTTCGAAACACAGAGCCTAACTCAAAATGATATCCATTAGTCTTTCGGAACGTTGGCCTAGGACAGTAGATGGGCCATAGGCTGAGCATCCATACTATTAGGGGGTTCCTCAAGACATGAAAGAGGACGAGGGTCCGAATAAGGGGCACGCAAAGCGTGGAATGTGGAGTGAGGGTTTGTTCGAACAGAATCCAACACACCCAATGTTACGCCACCGTGGTGGGAGAAAACTAGATGGATGCATCGATTTGATCATGGATTATTCCTTTTTCAGACAGGACCTCTCTAGCTAGGGGGATGTCGCTTCCCAATATCATTGTGGGGCATCCCGAACTTGTTTAGGTCAAAATTGCAGTTACGTAGCTCCCCCCGAGGGGTCAGTCCAGGGGATATAAGTGGAGAGAAACATGACTTATGATTCCTGTGGCTGGACCCTTGGAGAAATACCGTGGTGTCTCTACATATCCCATGAGGATGGGAATCAAGCCGTATGTAGTTCTTGGGGCACAGTTTAATGTCATTTAGGATGATGAGAAGCCTGGTTTCACCGGTACGCATCCTACCAATACTACTAACCCCGCGTGAGTCGTGATCGATGTAGGAAAAAATAATTAGTGGGGGCACTTTCCCTACAAAGAAAGGGAGATGGTGGGGAAAAGGGACGCTCGATGAAAACTAGCCCAATAATGCTAACCCGTCCATGTAGAGCACCTAGACGTGCGAAGAGATAAAGCCGAGTATGTTGGAATTCCAATTGAATATGAGGTAGTGGAAATGTGTGAATCATGACGCTCGAAATTTGGATCACAATAATGGCGGCGTGACGATGGAGGATAACTGTTGACTGTGGAGGAAACGCTGCATCCATATCGCATTATCCTAGAATGGGGACAGACAAATGAGGGATGACCGTTGACCCTGTTCGAAACACGGGACCTCTCGTAGATGTCGTTTGAGATCCTTAGGGTCGTTGGCCCAAAACGATGGAAGATCCCTTAGGCCTAACATCCATGGAGATCCCTTAATCCTAGAATCCATGTCATCCGAGGGTCCTTTGGGATGTGGAAGAGTATGAGGATCCAAATGGGGAGCTCACGAAGTTTGGTCATGGAACGAGGAGAATGTCTCCATGAAAACTCCACACTTTGGGATCTATGTCAAAATGAATCTAAATACGACAATGAGACGTATTACATAGAGGGAATCGAGTCACTTCTTATAGGGAGATCTTAGTTTAGGGTTGTAGAATTCAGACCATGGATGGTAGGAAACACAGGAGACACGTGGTGGGGTAACTCAAATACCTGACGTGAATGGGAACCAGGGGTTCCGACCAACACGCAATCCTTGGAGAGGTTTTAGGTAAAAGGACCGAAAATGAGAGTCGATCTAGGCCTGAGGCAAAGTGTACAAGCATTCCTCTGTACCCCATGAGGATGGGGGTCAAGATGCACGTAGTTCTTGAAAGGATCTTAGTTTAAGGTCTTAGAACTCGGACCATGAAAAATGGAGAGCAGGAGACACACTATAAGGTGGTTAAAAAACCCGACGTTAATGAGGATGTAAGCCCTACTTTCCATGTGTTCTCTGGGGAAGTGCTCGAGTCGAGGGACCGAACACAAAAGTTAGGATAGGCCCCCAGGGAAGTGCCTGGGTGATCCTACGTATCTCATGAGGATGAGAATCAAGCGACATGTAGTTCTTGAAGGTGGCACGACACGGTAAGGTATCAGTGCAAAGGATGAAAGGGGCGCGCGGGTCTAGCCCTCGCACCAAGAGAAGTGGTATTTGATAATTTTTTTTTCCTTTAAGGTGAGTGGTTTGGTTTTTTTAGTGAAGTGACAGGCCTAGGGGAGCAAGCACGGGCATCGCCACAAGAATCAAGCCATAGTAGGCATTGACAAAGGGCATGGCATATGACCAATACCCAATGTGACATCCTCTATGTAGAGGTCATCACAATGCAGTGCCGTTTTTCATTGTGCAGCCAGGATGATAATGTCACAGTTTAGGGTCATGTGATAGGACCAGGCATGAATTTTATCGTCATGAAGCGCAGACGTAGCAGAGACGATGCAAGGTGGGGAATGTGTACGGTGCCGTGAAACATGACTGATGTGAATGGGGACATGATCCCACATCGCACCGTACATAATTCTGAGAGGGATACCTCAGGCAAAGGGTCATACATAGAGGTAAGAGGTAAATAGGAGGAGAGACTAGCTCCCAAATGAGTTGGACCCGAAAATGAGATGTTCGGGTGGTCCTACGTTTCCCATAAGAGTGGGAATCGAGCCATACGTAGTTCTAGGGGTGCCTTTTAACATCGTGCAGGACAACATACAGTTTAATTTCATGTGGGACAAGAAACAAGAGGGCTAATTTTTTAGAACGGGGTGTGCGTGGTGCGGCACTTGGAAACCCGACGTGAATGAGGACATAATCTCACACCACGCTACACGTTCCTGTAGTCAATGTCATGAAGGTGGGATAAAAAGGACATATTAGCTGAACATAAGCTGGACCCATAGACAAGGGGTTTGGGTGTTCCTACGTATCCCAATAGGATGTGAATCAAGCTGTACGTAGTTCTGGGGAGATCTTAGTTTATGTTCTTAGAGCTCGGACCATGGAGGGATGGCAACATTCCAACTAAGCGCAGACCTCGACCCGATCCCTACGCCCACGTGAGTCAAACTCGGTGTGGGAAACAAGGGAGGAATATCTTTATTGCAATACTTGGAACGTCCATCAAAGAGAAATCGTTGCAGATCCCTTAAGGACGCCATTGTCATGGCTTTGTTCCACTGACGTGCAGATGCGCACTAAGGAATAACGTCAAGAGTGTTGAAGAACTACTTGGACATGAGAAGGTGGGGAAGGATGTGAATCATGTAACCGAAACTTTGGTCTTAATGGGGTTGGCATGGTGATGGGGATACCTATTAACCGTGGCGGAAAGACAGTATCTCTATCATGTTCGCCTGAAGTGGGAACAACAAACGAGCATCGACCGCTAACCATATTCGCAACGCGGGATATGTATCAATTTGTTGTACGAAACCCTTGGGGTTTGGCTTGTAACGGTAGGAGAGCCCTTAGGCGTGGTATCCAGGACATTCATGGGGGTCCCTTCAGGTGTGAAAGGTTATGAAATCCCTGATGAAGGGGAAGACGAAGCCTGAAAAGCAGGTGAAAACATGTCTGAGTGGAACCCAACATTCCAGGTACTAAACCAGAGTACCCTTGGGCGTATTGGAGAACTGCCAAAAAGCGTCGACAGGGTGGCTCAGGAGGGGGAGGTACATGGTGTGGTTGTTACAATCCTGACGTGGTCGAGGACATAATCCCATGCCATTCCATATACTCCCCTCCCCAGGGAAGGGTAGTCCAAGGGGCCAATGTGAAATGGAGATTTCCTGGAGGTGGGGATGGACCCGAAGTCTAGACATTTCGGTGGTCCTACGAATCCCATAAGGATGGGAATCAATCCATACATAGTTCTCAAAATTAAATTAATGTCATGCAGGATGAGGAGGGGAATAAGATAGCCCCAAACAAGGGAGGTGTATGGTACGGTGAATAAACCGACGTGAATGAGGACATAATCTCGCACCACATCATACACTGCCATAAGAGAGGACCTGGGTCGGGGACCCGAAAAGGCCATGGGGCCTGATAGTTAGGCTCCAGTCAGGAAGGCCTGACCGACTTGCTTTTTAACTTCTTAAAATGAGGACGAGGGTCAGGGCCCAAAATGTTCGGGGAATAGGATTCCCTAGACAAGGGAGGTGTATAGCATGCCAAGTAACCCGACGTGAATGAGGATATAATACCACATCACACCGTACACTCTGGGTAAGAACTTGGGATAGGGCCCGAGAAGGCCAAGGGGCCTGAGACTGGGTTATGGTCAGGAAGGCCTGATCGGCTTTCTGTTTAATGCCTTGCAGTGAAGACGTGGGTCGGGGGCCCGAAAAGGCCATGGGGCCTGAGGCTGGGCCTCGGTCAGGGAGGCCTGACCGACTTGCAGTTTAACGTATTACAGTGAGGCATAGGGAAAAGTGGAAGGTCTCATCCGGGGATATGTACAGCACGATGAGTATCCCGATGGGAATGAGGACATAATCCCACACCATTCTGCACAATCCTATCAGAGAGAACCTGTATCGGGGCCCGAAATTCCCAGGGACCTGATAGCTGGCTCCGGTCAGGAAGGCCTGACCTACTTGCAGTTTAACTTCTCATAGAGAGGATGAGGGTTGGATAAGGTGTCTCATCCAGAGATTTTTATGACATGGAAAGTAACCCGGCGTGAATGAAGACGTAACCACACCACACCGCACAATCCCATCTTAGAGAACCTGAGCCAAGGGCCTGACAGTAGGCAGCACCCAGAAAGAGTTCATCGCTTGGGGAAGGGACATAACGAATCACTACACTCGATGTTTGGGACATCTTGGGGTGGCCCTAATGATTCGGGATAGCTATTGACCACATTCGAAACACAGTTCCCCTATTGTGGCCTAAAATGGGAGCAACAAATGAGCATCGACCACTGACCACATTCGAAACGCTGGCCTTGTATCGGCTTGTTGCTCGAAATCCTCGAGGACGTTGGCCCGAAGTGGATAGAGAGCCCTTAGGCCTAGCATCCATACCATTCAAGGGCCCTTATGGATGGGGAAGGCGATGGAATCCCTGTCAAGGAGTGGGTGAAGCATAGTTGTACCCATCTATGAAAGAGGAGAATGTTTTCAGGGAGCAGGGCATACGACCAGATCGAGGATTACTCGATGTGAATTGGGGAAAAGTATGCACCCTACCACATGTCTTGACCCTAGGGGAAGATTCTGGTTTTTGGGCTAGGCCAACAGACTAAATGTTCGGGCATTCCTACATATCCCATGAGGATGGGAATCAAGAAATACGTAGTTCTTAAAGGCCATGCAGTTTAACATCGTGCGGTGAAGACACGGGAGGATAGAAGAACGAGAGTGGGCACATGGTGTGACCATTATAATCATTGTATGAATGGGGATAAGGAATCCTACTCCACATCATGAAAGGACCCTCTAAGGAGACTATACCTAGGGGGATAGTAAAAGAGAAGAGCTCGGGTCTGGGCTCAAGAAGAGATGTCTGAGCGTTCCTACGTATCCCATGAGGATGGGAATCAAGCCACACATAGTTCTCAATATGCAGTTTGACGTCATGCAGGATGATGCGCAGTTTAAAGTCATGTAGGACTGGACAGGTTAAGGTCATGCATGACCGTCATCCTGTTTAAGGTCATACAGGACTATACAGTTTAAAGTTGTGCAGGACTGTACAATTTAAGGTCCTGCAGGACCGTACAGTTTAAGGTCCTGCAGGACCATACAGTTTAAGGTCATGCATGACCGTATAGTTTAAGGTTATGCAAGACCGTAAGGTTTAAGGTCATGCAGGACCGTATAGTTTAAGGTCCTGCAAGACCATACAATTTATAGTCATGCAAGATCGTACAGTTTAAGGTTAGGTAGGACCGTATAGTATAAGTTCACGCAGGACCGTATAGTTTAAGGTCATGCAGGACCATACTGTTTAAGGTCATGCATGATCGTATAGTTTAAGGTCATGCAGCGCCAAGAAAAATCAGGAAAATTATTGCTTGAGGGACTTTTCATTGGTGGGAGGAGTTATGTGCTCACCATCCATGGTCACCAAGGAATATGCTCCATTGGGGTAAACCTTATGAACGATGTAAGGTCCTTCCCATTTGGGCTTCAACATGGGTGGTTTCCTACCAGGGATCCTTGGTGCTCTGAGGGCCAATAGAAGGTCGCCTTTCAAAAAAGAGCGGAGGTGAGCCTTCTTGTTGAAGGCTCTAGCTATCTTATTATGATTCCTTTCCAGATTATGCAGGGAACAGAGCCTACTCTCATCAAGTGCTTCCAATTCAGCTAGATAGATTTTGGCCACCTTATCTAGCGCCAGATGGTCACAGATTGTAGTGTGTAAAGATGGAAGCTGGATCTCAATGGGCAGGATGGCCTCACCACCATACACTAGGGAATATGGAGTCACCTGGGTGGAATTGCGATTCGTTGTCTGATAATCCCAGAGGGCGTTGGGGATCTTGTTCGGCCAACTCTTCTTTTCTCCCCAACCATTTTCTGCAAAATTTTAGAGAGGGTTTTGTTGAACGCCTCAATCTGTCCATTTTCTAGCACATGATAGCGAGAGGTATGGTTCGAATGGATATTGTACATGGCGTACAATTTCTTTAGCTCAGCTACTCAGAATTTTGTGCCATTATTGGTGAGCACGGAATGAGGGACTCCGAATTAGTAGATGATGTTGGAGCTCACAAAATCGACAATGGATCGAGCCTTTACTTCCTTGAGTGGGACTGCGTCTTCCCATTTGGAGAAGAAATCCGTAGCAGTCCAGATGATCCTCCATTGGTGAGATGTCACCGGTGGATACGGTCCTACAACATCAAGCCCCCATACTGCGAAGGGAAAACAGTACTTGGTGGAGTGGAGAGGTTCTGGTTGCCGATGTAGGAAATTAGCATGAACTTGGAATTTGTGGTATCTCATAGCGAACTCGATACAATCGTGGATCATAGGGGGCCAGAAGTACCCCCAGTATTTGGATCTGATGGGACAGCTTCGGCCAAGCCTGGTGGGCTCCGCAAGAACCAGCATGAACCTCTTGCATGACCTATGAAATTTTGACCCCTTGAATGAAATAGAAGAGAACACCATTGAAACCACGCTTATAGAGGATTTTCTCAAGACTATGACCACTATAAAGGGTAAACTGCAGTGCGCGGTGTCGGATTCTCTCACGCTTGGCCTGGTCATCCGGGAGGCAGCCATTTTGGAGAAACTCGACAAAAGGTTCTCTCCTGTCGGGAATCATCTCAACCACTGCTTCTGAATAACGTGGGGCTATTGATGTGGAGGATCTGGTGGTATGATGGCTTACCCGCGGGTCGTCGTCATCCTCTCAGTTTACGGGGGTAATGACTCTCTGGGGTTCCACATGTATAATCGGATCATCCTGCTCAGGTTCTGCAAGTGACCCAGCTAAACCAGCTAAAGCATCTTCTCGACCATTATATGACTGAGGGACATGGGTAACCTTTGGTCGATAAGGGAACTGGGCTATTAGATGGAGGGTTCACTCCAACAATAGCACGAGCTCTAGATTCTTGACAACATAGTCGCCATTGACCTTCTTGATGACTAGTTCAGAATCCCCTTTCACGTGAAAATGGGGCACATCGATCTCAAGGGCCAGCTCGAGGCTAGTGATGAGAGCCTGATACTCTACCTCATTGTTGGTGCAGCCTTCTGACAACAGGAATTAGTACAGCAGAATGGCTTTCACCAGAGTGATGAAGATAATGCCCAAAAACACTCTGTTGATCCTAGGATCGTTGAGCCTCATACTGGTGGGGATCCGGGAGGCACAGTCAAAGTTCATTTTCCAACATGAGACGACATGATCGACCGAGAGGATTGCCTCATCAGGAAAATCCAGGTCCAGGGATTGGTTCGCAGAGGTTGGATGGGTAGCTAGGAAGTCTGCCAATGCCTGCCCCTTGATAGCCTTCTGAGGCACAAACCTAATGGAAAACTACTGGATAATTACCGCCCACCGTGCTAGCCGGCCAGTCAACATGGGGTGGTTCAGGAATTACTTCAGTGGGTCAACCTGAGAGACCAATTGTACCTCATGCTGTTGTAGGTAATGTCACAATATCTTTATAGAAAACACGAGTGTAGGGAAACCCTTTTATATGGGGGAGTATCTTGTTTCCGTATTGAGGAGAATGTGACTAAGGTAGTGGAGGTTGTTCTCTGTCCCCTCATTATTCTTCTGGGAGAGTAGGGCTCCGAGAGACCATTCCACAGAGGTCACATAAAGGACCACCGGCTTTTCGGCGAAGGGTGGCATCAAGACCGTAAGGTGGAGAAGATACTTCTTGATTTACTAGAAAGCGGTCTGGCACTATTTGTCCCATTCATAGGCAGAGCCTTTCTTCGTGAGACGGGAAAAGGGCTTACACTTTCCATCCAGATTCATGATGAATCGATGTATATAGGCTACGTGGACTTGAAGACTATGAAGCTCCCAAATATTACATAGGGGAGGCATCTAGCTGATGGACTTGATCTTCTCGGGGTCGATCTTGATGCACTGGTACCTAACAACAAAACTAAGAAACTTCTCGAAAGTTACCCTGAAGGCACACTTCAACGGGTTCATCTTCAGGCGGTGGGAACGGAGGAATCCGAATACCTTCTCATGGTCTTTGATATGGTCCTGGCGCTTGCGAGATTTGACCACCAGATCGTCCACATAGCACTCCACCAATGTTCCGAGAATTGTCTTGAATATGTGTTGCATGGCCTGTTAATTGGTGGCACATACATTTTTCAGGCCAAAGGGCATAACCTGGTAACAGAAAGTACCTTGGGAGGCCCTGAAAGTGGTGGAATCCTCGTCTTCGGGGGCCATCCAGATCTGGTTCTACCCAGAATACCCATCCATGAAGGACAGGGCCTGTAACCCTTTCGTAGCATCAATCAACAACTCTATCACTCAGAGGGGAAAATCAACTTTCAGACAGTGGAAATTGAGATCGCGGAAGTCGATACAAACTCTGATCTGCCCATTCTTCTTCCTGACTGGCACATTGTTGGCTAGCCACTTGGGGTACTGGACTTCCTTGATGAAGTTGGCTCTGATGATCTTGTCAACCTCATCCCTAATCATAGCACCATGATAAGGGTGCATCTTTCTAGGATACTTCTTGAACCTGCAATGGTTTTTCGGGAGGCCAAGATGATGGACGACTACCTTGGGATCTAGTCCGGGAAACTCGCCATAACTCCAGGTGAATACATCATGGTACTGCTTAAGAAAGTTCATGTATCACTGCTGCTCCTCAAGAGACAGTGCGGCACTGATCAATGTGGGCCTCAAATCTGCCTTGTTACAAAGGTTCACCTGTACCAGTTCATTGATCGTGGTAGAGAAGCCACCTTCAATGGAAGGGGGAGCATCCTCTAGATCCTCTTCTCCACTTGTGGAGGGATCTTCTGCGGGGGGGGGGGGATTTGTCTCTGAGCCACCAGACTCCGATGGGAGGCTGGTGCTGGCTTGAGTGGTAGTGGTCATCATACCAGAAAATTCATGCGCCACTGAGACCATAGCGATGAAGGCAGTTGATCCAATCCCATCTGGTCTTCGGCCCATGGGGCCATGCTTGATAACATCAAAGTAGTAGTGTCGCGTCGTCTTGAGCTGATTAATTATAGCCTAGTGATACATACATGTATGACATACCGCCGTTGCCATGATCCTGACATCTCGATACCGTATAGGGTAGGAGGTTCCGGGATCACCCAAGCCTGGTTGGTGTAGGAGTACGAGGTGGTTTCTCACTGTCGCTTGGACCTGGGAATATGCCTTCCTCTCCCACCCGAAATGACAAATAATTGTGCCATGTCGGGGGGTCGTGGCCTCCAACCGATGGATCGGGAAGATGTAGGCATCATCCAGACCTGCCCAGGGATCACTTGTGACTGGGGCGAGTTCAACCTCACTTGTCGGAATTTTTTTATCCTAGTTATGGTAATAGTCACCGTCTAGATAGCATGCTTCAAAAGAGGAAAAAATAGATTCATCTCCTTATAGCATGCCTAATAGACCATTGATGGAGTATTTGAGGCATTGGTGATTTGATAAAGGGATCGCCACATGCAGGTGGAGCCATGGCCTGCCCATTAATGTGTTGTACGCGGTGTCCTGGGAGACAACCATGAATTCTGTACTGGAAACTAGGCCACCAAATTGGGTCTTCAAACGGATCTTGCTAACCGGGGTCTGCTTGGCCCTGTGATATCCATGGATTCTGAGGTTTGAGGGAGTTAAATCATCCTCAGTAAAACCCAACTTCTGTAGTGTCTGATTCGGGATCAGGTTATTCCCATAACCTGTGTCAACAAGACAGCGGAGGACTTCGACGCCATTGAACTGACCAGTGATGTATATTGGACAAATGTGCCCCTGTATGGGAGTGTCTTCATCTTCACCAAAGAACGAGATAACTGCCTGGAATTCGGCGTTCTCAATTGCCTCAGTGTGGAAGGCTTCTGCAGCTGCTACCTCTGTCTCAAACTGGAGGGGGCTCCTTAGAGCCTCGGTGAGTGCCTCACGCATGTATGATGGTAGGAAAAGAGCCCCGAGGATAGAAAGCCTCGCTGAGATGCCAGCAAGGTGTTTC
Source organism: Viscum album (assembly GCA_963277665.1). Taxonomy (NCBI): domain Eukaryota; kingdom Viridiplantae; phylum Streptophyta; class Magnoliopsida; order Santalales; family Viscaceae; genus Viscum; species Viscum album. The sequence goes on along the minus strand of OY728155.1, from coordinate 16,784,060 downwards.
AAAACATCATACTTCTGCACCAGGTGTGAACTTCTGCTTACAGGAGGCCGCTCTTCGATTGGAGGCATTACGGGCCGTGCCGGTTGGACCGGTGGCTGGATAGTGCTAGGTACGCCCCATTGCTCACTAGTCGAGGCATGAAGAGTAGTTGCCGTATGAGGACCAGACAACTGAGATCATCCTGTAGCAGGGTGAGACTGGTCTTAGTACAGAAGAGGTAGCTCTGCCTGATCTAGTAGCATGAACGGCGACAGAGGTAGATCTGGGGACAATAAATGAGGAGGTTGTGTGTGCTTAGATCTGCGCTGGGCTTGCTGTTTGGTCTTCGTGGCATGCATAGCCTAGCTGAAAGTGCATGCTGACATGCCTTGACGGCCTATGTGGCCATGGTTCCGCTGACGTTGACGTCGGCTGGGGAGGTTCGCCTAGCGTTCCCACTCCACAAGAGTCATATAAGTTTTTACCAACTCCACATTATTAACCGAAGTGTACCTTTGATTATCGCTTGATAAATCATCCACCTCCGGGAAGATTCTTGGAGGGATCCCCATCTCAGAGGGCATGAAGTCACCGAGAGTGCAGAATGACGATGACATCAGTGGAGAACATTGCTTCTTCTTGCGCCGCCGATGCTTGCTCTTCTGGGAAGAGGCTGGCTAAGATGGTGATGCAGATGCGTTGGCCATAGGTTCTGAATGCTCCGGGTGATTCAGGCATGCCCAGATAATACCGTGGGTGCAGGCGACTGTTTATTAGCCATCCGGTCATCGTACTTCTAGGATTAATGGCTGGGAACCTACTGCCACCCACCTTCATCGTCGCTACCACTTTTTGACCTCAGAAAGATACCCACCACTTGTACAGGGGCAGGGCCCAGCCTGACTATGTTGTTATCGACCTGGTCTTGGATCCAGTATTTAAACACATGAAAATTTTTGAGGGTGTACCCCAGAATCCGATGATAGGGGTATAGTTGGGGAGATTGGTGAGATTCGCCTCTGCCGGCCTTCTACACTCAGGTAAGCGCACAATCCCCTACTCTAGAGCACTACAGAAGTAATCGGGGACCTGATCCTTGATGAATGATTAAGTTTTATGTTTTTTCTTTGGATAGGGGGCTCTGGGAGCCTAGCCCTAACGAGGGGCCGGAGGAGCCTGCCGAGGATGCTGGGCATGATTATCTCGCTTAGGCGGTGGTGGTGCGTTATGCGGGGCAGCCTTCCGATTCTGAGGTAGTCACTGCTGGGAAGAAGGTTGTGCCTGAAGTGGAGGGACTCTGTGAGCTTGTGGAGCTGGTACCACTAGAAGCAATTCTAGCTGCCTAGGGGATTCTATTTGGGCCACTGCCGTGGGCTCAGCTCTAGCATCCCTCCTTGCTGGGATCACTAGGGGCAGCAGACATTCCTGACTAGCCTGTTTCAGAGCTTCCTCGAGGCGATGGGCCTTATCTAAGAAGTCTCAGAACCCTCCAGGGTAGTTTTGAATGATTAGGGAAGGAACCAGTACCATTTTGACATTCCCTATGCACATCATCAGTAATTGTTCCTGAGTTAGTGGCATGTTGAGGGAGTATGTGAGCCCCTTCCACCGGGCGATGAAGTCTGCAACTCGCTCATCGGTCCTTTGCTTGCACCTGAAGAGGTCTGCAATATTGGTCTTTCACGTGGTGTAGATGAACTTGTATAGGAATTTCCGAAAAAGATCCTCCCAGTCGGTCACCAATCCAATGGGGAGCTGGTTGTACCCGACAAACACATGGCCTTACAAGTTCTACACAAAACATCGAAGCTTGGTGCCTTCCTATTGTACTGGGGTTCCCAACATGGGGCCACACCTTGTGGAAAAGTGGTCCAGGAGATGCGGTGGGTCCCCTGTCCCATTAAAAGGCGAGAAGGTAGGATTTCCAAAACCCGGGGGTGCAGGCATATCATCCACCCATGCGGGATATGGCTTGCCATCTGGTGGGACTGCCACCGGCCGCATTTCCAATGCCTTGAGGCGGGCGATGAGTGCCACCATTGGATCATCCGGGTCGGGGTCCCTATCTTGGTGGGGATCCCTAACCAGGAGTGCATTACCGGGCTCTTAGACATGGTAGAAGGGTTCAGCGGCTCGTGGAGTGACTGGTGGAATGGCCTGCGGGGTGGCTGGGGAAACCCGGGATGTATTCCTCGAATTGTCGCGCCATTCAGGAGTGTTTGGTGAGATGTATTGCGCCCTCTTTCCGTGAGTTACAGCTTCAACCCTATCAGCGGGAGTGGTATGATCAGGGTTCCCCAGAGGCACCTCACTGGGGGGAGTTGTTCCTGCCCCTGCTGCCCCGGCCTAGGATTTCCATAGTCAGGTCGTCACTCTATAGCATGCTCGGCCAAGAGTTCATCAACCAGCCTCTTCTGCTCAGCATGTTCTTGGCACAACACAGCCTTCTCGGGGTCTTCATCTGTCTTCTGCACTGAGGCGGACTAGTCGGAGTTCTTGACACCTCTGACATGCTCTTTACCCTTACCGGCATTCCGACTGAGTACCAAAGACTTGGTGGGTGCAGGGAGGCCTAGGAGGTTCCTCTACTGATGAGTAATTACCCCTGATGGGTCCAACAATGGTGGCGCGCCCTCAGTGGGGAAGTCTCCATCAAGAATTTCCATCTCATCCTCCTTGTCCGTGACATCGGCCATGTGGACTGTAGCCCTTCCTGGGGGCATGTCTTCAATATCATGTATCGAGCCGGGTTGTTGTCGAATAGGGTTGAAGAGGAGGGCATCATACTTCCCCGAGCCACAAACTTGCACGTGGGGGTAGCTTCCCTGATGATTTTGTTGAGTACCCTGAAACTCTTAAGGCATTTTTGTTGGAGGGTCCTCTGGCGAACTGGTGACTCAGGGCGCTGGGCCATATGGAGTGGGGCCAAATCAATTAGACGTCATTGCTCGCCGATTTCTCAAAGTGCGCTTGACTCCTTAGGTACACCACCCGATGATAACGAAGAGAGAAGTGCATCGCCCATAGGTTTAGGTGGAAGCACTCGACTTCCTCTAGGGTGACGGATTTCGGTGCACAGAAGTTCGATGCAGCCACCGGCCAGAACTTCTCCGGGAAGTGATCTACCGCAAGAATGTTCTATAAGTTTCTAGCCTCTGATTCAGGGTCTGGCCCCATATTTCCACACTCGTCAACCGGAGGTGGCTGAGGAACCGATAGCGGTACTGAAGCATACCATTGAGACAGTAAACTGGGTGGCGGAGAATACGTAGAACGATCTGACTGGCCACTGAATTCTGATCAATCCTCCGAGGAGTGCGGTATCCTGACCACAATGTCATGATACGTCGGGCTGACAGCCACAGCTTCTGGTGTAGGGATCGTGGTTGCTGGGGATGGGTCACACTGTTGCTCAACTGTCATCGGTCTCCAAAATAGCTCTCCACGATCTCTGGTCGAGGTAGAGGGCACTTCTAGTGATGATGGTGGTGACTGCACGGTCGGAATATGTGGGACTCCCAAGATTTCCTCCTCCTAGATGTACCTACGAAGAGAGGCGGGAATCCAGCGTACTTCACTCTTTAAGGATGAGGCATATACGTCTTGTTCCTGCCCCAGTCCTTGACATAGAGCACCAATGGGAGTGTTCCACCACTGAGTCATACTCTGCTTCAGAATCCGAGAAACAGAATGGTTTGATCTCAGTCTGAAGCTTTTCGGTATTCTTCTTATGGTAGTGATGACCCGCCTTTCTGCCCTAGGATGGCTCTACAGGGAAGGGACAATTCTCGTCATGAGAAGGTTCTTCGGTTGTATTATTGTTGGGTGGGGAGTTCTTCCACCTGAGTGGGCCTGGGTTTGAGGGGCATCGTGGAAGATGTCATAGTGGACATGGGGAGGACCATCATGTTGGATGCTGGTGTGGGTAGGACCCCTTCTGGAACTGGTGGGATCACGAGTAGGACCTCTGTTCTTGGATCCCTTGGTGACGTTAGTGTGAGGCAGGTCCCCGTACTGATTGGGCCGAACACAGGTAGGACCTCCATGCTAGGTGTTAGTGAATTGAAGTTGATCTCCACCCCTCTGGTTGATTGGACAAATAGGACCTCCGTCGGCTGCTACAAGGATGTGAGGAAGGTCCTCGCATCGTAGAGTGACTGGATGTACAACATCCCTACCCCGGTGGTCTATGGAAGGAGGGATGGCTCTATACCCAGTGTAATGAGCTTGGGAGAGGCTCCCATATGAGGTGTTTCTACCACTGGGAAGGCTCTCATTCTGGTCGAAGGTGGAATGGGGTATACTTATGAGACGGGCCTGGGAGAGAGAAATTCCCATGTCCACCATGGTGGTTTTATGGGGAGGGCTCCCGTAGTGGGTGGCATTGTCATGGGTTAGTCTGCGGTGGCCACTGCCTGTGCCAGTGACCGGGAGTGTCGACCAAACCTGCCAATGGGGTGGTTGGGGCCTCGATCTGGGTTGGGCGTACAGCTACCTCTGCTCGGCATATGCAGGGGGTTGATGATGCACATCGGCGGTGGCTGGGGTCGCAGTAACCGCTGATATCGACGCCCCTTGATGAGATCCCTCCTCGGCATGTGCCTGACATTGGAATCAGGTCAGACGGTCAAGTGTTGGTGGTGCAGGTAGGTATTCTACCTGCTCTTCAGCTCGTGGAACCTGGTAGCGGCGCTGGCATAGCCTGGTGGGGGCCCTCGCTGGGAACCCTTGGGATGGAACTCTGGTCGGGCTGGCCCAAACATCCCCTACCTCATCGGCCTAGGGTATAGAGTCGTTGAGGTGTTCCAGGGAGAGGCTCCCAAAACGGTTGAAGGTCAGAGTGGGGAGTAGTGGCGTCCTGCGCGGCCCTCGAGGGTGGTGTTGACGGTGGGTCCTGGATGCCTCCAGATCTAGGTGGGCCATATCCCGTTTTGGGATTATGACCTCATCCTCGTAACGGAATAAGTGGTCGTTAATCACCATTCATTGGATGACTTCCAATGGGAAAATTGGGCATGGGTGCCCCACGTTCGCGGACGCAGACGTCGTTGCGGTAACATTGGATCCATGCGGAGTGGATGTTCTAGAATTTCCCCTTCCCCTGCATAGTCGGATGGGCGGTGATCGTGTTCCTATGGCAGCAACCAGATTCTTGAGAATCATGGAGATTAACTCATTAGAACTACTGGGAAATGAAATTGACATCTAGTTCCCCAGTTTCATTCCGTCTTCCATGGCCGGTATGAGGGATCCACACTGACAACGTCATAGAATAGAATACCCAACGTTATACTGCCCCAACTTCCGGTGAGTTTCATGATAGGCCTGCTATTTTCTTGACGGGACCCGGCACCAGATATCTGGATCTGGTGACACATAACTCTACTGATGTCTCGAGCACTAATAATCTCCACATTAAGGAGAAGAACTTCACATCGGGTTCACCATTTATATTTTTGATGCTTTCACCGGGGCGCGCATGTCCTTCAAGTTCGGGGGACGTCGGCACGGCTTTGTTTCCCCACATTCCTGATTTCCAATGGCGGGTGACATTCTCTCCTTGTTCAGGGATGCCTGCTCCTTGATCGAAACGAGATGTTGGGATGTCAGTTCTTCCTTCCATGGATTCCTCCTCGGAACTCGTCTCCTAGTCCGGGTCTACCTTATAGATTTAATATATTGTTCGTGAAACTCTTCCCAGTGGCATGTTTCCATGGAAGCCAATTAATTACACTGCTTCTGTGAGGACATTCCAAGGGGTTTGGTCATAGCAGCAACCTTCAGTTGGGGGAGTAGTCCCATCGAGGCATCACCAGCATATCTGGATGTTGGGGAATTGTTGTATCTTTCTTTTTCCCCTTATTATAGGGCTTCTAGAGGGCGTGTAATCCTGAGGTATCCCACATAGATAGTAGGGAATCATATTCCCTAGTCATGTATCTGAGGTTTTCCTTAGCTTATCATGTCTAACACAAGGTATGCCGTAAGTTTAACATCTAGCGGAGATGGATCGGACTGATCAGAACACCGAAGAAGGTGGATCAGATTGAGGAACCCCGTTGAGGGAACCCTAATATTGGGGCCAACACATGGGTGGATTCTTGAGTACTATGAAGGGGAATGAGGGGGCATGATCTCTCCAGGATGTGGCGGCCCGGGTAAGAATCAGGATGGACGATGGTTTTGGTCTTGACCATCAGAGAGACTTCCTACGTACCATTCCATAGCATGGATTAAAGACCTCGTAGTTCAATAATGGATGTGTGGGGATTACACTCTAGGCTGCCCACGTGTTGGTGAGCCAATGTGAAGGAGATCAGAAAGACCAGGTGGTGGGCTTGAACCTCATGAGGCTTCCTACGTACCATGCCTTAGCATGGATCAAAGTCCATGTAGTTCAAAATGGGTGTCAGTGAACCGACGTGAAGAAGAACCATGGTCCAGATGGATGGTGGGATTGAACCTCAGGGAGCCTTCCTACAGACCATGCCATGACACGGATCAAAGACCACATAGTTTAGAATGGAATGTCGTTCAACCAACGTGAAGATAGACCGTGGGTCCGATGGGTGATGTGCTTGAGCCTCATGGAGGCTTCCTACGTACCATGCCTTGACATGGATCAAAGTCCACGTAGTTCAGGTTGGTTACAACGGCCTACCACTGGAAGGGAATGTGGATTAATGTCATTCGGGACGGGGGTGAACTGACGTGAATGGGGTCGGAATGACCGGGTGGTGGGATTGAACCTCGGGAGGTTTCCTACTTACCATTCCTTGACATGGATCAAAGTCCACGTAGTTCGGGTTTGTGGGGGGGGGGCTATTGAACCGACATGAAGGGGTGTTAGAACAACTGGATAGTGGGGGCACAACGGCTTACCACTGGATTGGGATGCAGTTTAACATCATGCGGGATGGGGGCATTTCGGAGAACCGACATGAATAAGGACCTTGGTCCATGTGTATGGTGGGCCTGAAACTCAGAGAGGATTCTTACGTATCATGCCTTGGAATGGACCAAATTCCTCGTAGTTCGGTTATACTGTTTAACGTCAGGCAGGACAGGGGCATTTGGGGCTTACGCTCTGAGGCGACCTAGGGTGCATCATGTTCGGTGATTACTCTATGCTCATAGGAGTCATGCTTGGTGTGAGAAACAAGAGGTTGCAGGGACCTGATGATCATGTCGTGAAGGGTGCATCCGTGGGAACTGAAGAGGGGCTTATGCGTTGGGCGGCCCAAGGTGCTGGGACTTACTCCAAGTTGGAGGCCCAAGGGAGACAAAGCGCAGAGGGAGAGTGAATGTATGAAGGTGCATGGGTGATACCTCCTGCAAGAAAGTCTTGGGGCTTACACAAAGGAGGTTGACCTTCCCCACAGAAAAACGCCACTCCTAGAAGGAGGATATCATACCATTTGGAGACCAGGGGACATTGAGAATTTCCAAGGTGGGGGAACCCCGCGTGAGAGGCATGAGATGATGTCACAGTTTAATGTCACATGTTGAGGAAAGGGGTGCTTAGCAGTTTAACATCCTGCGGCTCGGACAAGGTGGGTTTACTCCGCACCCCAAGGACTTACATAACGGTTACCCTCTATTCCTTATGGTCGGGAAGGTACCGACAATGTCGTGCTGAAGGGGGGTCACATAGAGAACCATATAGGGTTCCACGTTAGCGTGGTTATGCGAAGAAGAAACATCCATTAGCGTTCCTATGCTAGGAAGCATTAGGCGATGAAACTCTATGGGCGGTATCGTCTAGGGGACTTTGAAATCACATAGTGTGAACCTGGAGGGTCGCACGGGAAAAGGAATTTCCAAGAAGAGGGCTCCATAGGTGGGGGCTGTGAGGAGTTTGGTAGCTCTGTGTGGTGGAAGGAACTTGTGAAGGTGTGTGCTTCTCGAATTAGGGTGCCTTAGCCTTAGAATGGGGCAGAGGTGCAAGTGGGAGGTGCTTCATGAAGTGGAAGAGCGTTCGCAGAGCACTACCTCTCAGAGAATAGGTTCTTCGTGATGAAAAGTGTCATGAAGCAATGTGCTTCGATAAGTACAGGGACCCAGTATTGGCATGTGAATCACGTGTACATGAAGGGTGTTTCGCAAAGCTAAATGCTCCACGACTACCCGAGTCCCCTTGGGGATCCCTTCCTTCATGAATGCCCTTAGGCATCGCGAAGGGCATCCCTCTCGGAAGAGGGGATAAAAAAGAGACAATGAGGAGGCACCTCGCGAAGCAAAAATACCTCATGCAGCTCATGATTCATAGAGAAAATGGTGCTTCATGATTTGGGAGCTACGAAGGCGAAAGGTCGGATTGTCTATTCTTTGGGCTCAGGGGGAATCCGGTATTTATAGGTAAGAGGCGCCGTGAAGCAGATCTTACACAGTGCGAAGAGGGATCGGTTTTCTTCACAGTGGGCTCGTGAACATCAGGGGAATTCTCGGAGAGTACCACCTCCTTTTCTTCGCAGCGGTCTCACGAACGTCCGGGGCGTTCACAGAGGGTACCGCCTACTTTGCTTCGTGGCGGCCGCATTGCTTGGGGGGCTCCGCACTGTGGATTCGCGAAGCCGACCGTGGGGCCTCTTTCTTTTCATTCTTTTCCTACAACATTTTTGCGCCAACACATATAAATATAAAACATAAATTACAACAAGAATATTGACATGGAGGAATTGATTTTGAAATGAAATATTTAAACATTTTAAATGTGGTTTTTATATCAAAGTGTCACATGCCATTTTCAAACATTTGAATCAAAATCCCCATTAATGAATTATATTTTAAAACAATAATTATCTCGAGAATAAATAAATTCATGATTTGATATTTTAATGTTTATGTATATACACATCATAAAATAAAGTTGGTGTATAACATCAAGATATGCCTTAAGGATAAGAGACTGAGATGAAATCAATTACCTTGAGTCTGACTTGTGACACATGTATTGATCTTCTCCAAAAAACTTTAATTACATACTTTATTAAAAAAAATAAATTTTATAATTACCTATATTTCAATTATTAATATTTTTTATAAAACTACTTAAATAATTAATTCGACATTGGGTGTTTTGACTATATTTGGTTTATGGTTCAAAACAAATAATGCTGGTTGACTATGTTCAAGGGTAATTTTATAAAAATATATAGAATAATAATCATGAATTAATTATCATATTTATATATAATTTATACTTTTAAAACAAATCATTTATTATGTTTATGAAAAATGAATCAATGTTACAATCATGGAGACTATAGAGCCTGTATACACTTGAGTAACATTCCCATTTTTCAATGATCATTATTGAAATAAGGTAAGTAACATATAAATTCCAATCATGATAATTATTTAATATATACCATATTATATAATCATATATACTTAAATTAATAATGATTTATATGTAAAAGGAATTGCATCGCTTCGAGGAGGTGGTAGACATGATGTCCACGAATGAATTTGACACTTTTTTAGTGTGTGTAAATGTAATACATAAAATGATATATTAAATTTAAAAAAATAATATTATTTTAGTAATATTATATATATGTCATTTGTTTCACAAATTGATAATTAAACCCATCCTTAAAACATTCCATGTAATGTGTGAACGTATCACGTCATTGTGAGGAGGAGGTAGCCCACATGTCCACATGAGATGTTATGGCATTCCCACAAAATTGAAATCATGATGGTATGTGTTATATAAAAATCATTTATATATTAATAAAACATAAATACAATATATATCACATTGATACATTATTTCCATAATAATTCCCAACCACGAGAGGTGGTAAAGTAAAAAAAACAAATGACATTATTTCGCGAGGTGGTAGTCCACCGTATGAATGAATGGTAATTTCTTTACCCATTTAATTGATGTGTGTATTAGTGTAGGTCAAAAAATTAACATAAAAATATCTTAGTATATTTATCATAATTAGGTAATTATATATTAACGTAATAATAATAATTTATGTGGTTTGAGAATGAAATAAAACAAAAATGCATGTTAATGAACGTTACCTCTTTTTTGGGTAATGCCTTTTGGTTTGAACAAAAGGGTTTAATTGGATGGATTTATACTAAACATGAGGAATTTTGGATGATATGAGGAATTTTGGGAGTTGATTTGGGTTGTTTTTTTATGAGAAAAAGTCTTTAGTGATGTGAAGAGAGGAGGAGAGTGAATTTTTTTATCTGGTGAGTGGAATTCATGTATATACCAGAAGGTAATCACTAATGGAAGGTCTTCCTTACATAATGTTATTAAAAAATGAAAAATAATTTATTAAATGGGAATTATGGTCAATCCATACTCATACCATAAAAGAATAAGCATTTTTATTATTTATTCTTTGGTCTTTATTTTTCCTTATTTTTGCATTTTTGTTTTCCATTTAGGTAGGTAGTTTTCTAACACAACTTATCTATGCAAATTTATTAATGAACCCAAATAATTATATCATTTTTTCTAAATTAAATTAATATAATTTTCTGAAATTCATTTCAAATTAATCATGCAGACGCTGTGAGATAGTGGATTTTTTAGGTGAAAAGTTCAAAAGATTGAACTGTTCTTTATATAAAATTTATTTGCACAATTGAATTGATTGACTTAAATTGGACTGATATATTTATAATTTAACTAATTATTCCATAAAATAAGTTTAATATATAATTTTACTATATAAATAAATTACAAAAAAATATTTTTTCAATTAAAATGCAATATTTTTCATTATTCATCATAAAAATGAAGCTTCTCATAAAAATAACAAAAACTTAAAAAATGTAAATTTTGATATTAAAAATAAAAAAAATTATTATTTTAAAATGAAATTTATAAAATCATCTAGATTTATTTTATACATAATTATTCTATTAAAATGAGGTAAAATGCATTTTTTTGAAAAATACAGTTTTAATCGTAAAACTGGATTCATTGTTATTTTATGCCTATCTAATATATTTGAAAAATGTCAAAAAACATTATTAAATTAAAAAAAAAATTATAGTCAGAATTATTGACACCCACTAATATAATTTCCAGGCAATAACTTCCATTTAATTAATAATATCCATAGTATATTATTGTTCGGTATGACCTAGCTTTGGTGTAACACAAGTTATCAAAGAAACATGATGGTACGTTCAATACAAGATAATATTTGTGTTTCATATAATGAAATATACATTTTTAATTGTGTGCAAATCAGGACATATAATCATTTAAATAAATTTGAAATAATTTATTACATAAAATCTCAGAATGTAACTAAAATTGTGCATCGGAATAGGTGGGTGAACATTGCTCGGAGCATCACCACTTACGGATGGTAAACTATAGTATGTGATGGTGAAATAGTAAAGTGATGGGTTTTCACCTTAATTGGTAGGTGGAGAATATTTTGGGTCATGATGGTGTGGTGGAATAAGAGTGTTATTCTCATACATTGAAAAGGGGCAGTGTGGAACAATTGTTCTATTAATCCCAAGATTAAAGAGATGTTTCTCTTATAGATCTAGGATTATTTAGAAAGTCAAGGGTTCTTGGAACATGCACATGATGCAAGAAGATTATATATATATATATATATATGATGCAGGTGTTCCATAAGGATAAATAATGTAAAAGGGGGAAGGGAATAGAAGAAATGGTGAGGGTTTATATAATCCAATGTTTGATCTAAAGGTCATTGTGCCTAAGCAACAATAATTCCCCATAAAAAGTGCTGAAATTTGACTCAAACTCATGCTTAATTGATTTCAGGTCATCTAAAGTCACATTAGAAATCGATAATCACAATCTATGATTACTACCAGAGCGTAGTAAAGAGGCAGTGCGGGGTCAAACCCATGAGGATTTCTAGTAGGTTACTAGCCAATCAAAAACCCCTTAGAAAAGATTCCTTAGTATCACTCTTATGGTTTGGTTTTAACTAATACAATGTTGTTTGGATTTAATTCAGATAATAAAATAAGGGATCATGGTATATTACAGGCCTCTTGATAGAATATAGTCCTAGGTTTATCTTGGTATAGTCATATATATCAAGTTGTGAAGTGGCGTAAGAATTACCAATTAGTTTTATAAAAACTAATTGAATCTATCCTTGCTTCAATTATCCCATAGTTATAGAATAAATGAAAACACATGTTCAGTATGTTTAGATTCTATATAGAAGTAATCATAGTCTAATGGTCATAGTCCTTATTAACTCGATTTAGGTTGGGTTTATTCAATCTCACTTCTCATAGTCTTGGTTTTGTAAAATAATGTGATGAAAAATTACAATTAACCTAATTACTATCTATAATATTATAATGCTTCAATCTATAGATTCATTAGGCTCAGAATCATCCCTATAATTGGCCCCTTACCCTAGGTGGATTATATGAGCATTGATTTGACGATCAAAAGAAGTGAAATATTAAACATTCAATGCATAATCATGAAACATTTGATAGAGAAGAGATGCAAGATTAAACGGTGAAAAAATTGTTAATTTATTTTGAATCAATACAAATATGATCAAATACTTATTCACAGTGAATAAAAAAATGAAATAATGAAAAACATGAAATCCAAACAACTAATAAGAAATCTTGAACTAGCCGTGAATGGAAAAATGATGAAGAAAGATGCAAGCTTGGATGCAGAATGCAGAAAAGTTTTAAAACAGATGTCATAATTGTAAATTGTATAGAAATAAATGAATAATAGTAAAATAATGATTAATAACTCAAAATGATTAAATAAAAAAATTATAAAAATGATTGAAATATTGTTTAGAATAAGAATTGAAGAAAAAGAGAATAATAGATGGAAGAAAACTAGAGAAAATAAAAGTATATAGGAATTATATACATGGAGGGTGCTCAAAATATTTATAAAACCAAGAAGTTCACATCGTTTATGCAGGATGTGTAGTGGATTAATTGACTTCTTTCCCGATATATGCACCTCATGTAAGTTGGTTACACCTCATGTAATTGATATCCACATTTCCTACTAAATAGTGTCCATGTATCTTTTATTGGGAGATCCTTTAGTCTTTTAACATCATAGAAAATATACCTCTCCTATATTTTATCAAATTGTTTTGGGATTCTAATCTTTTAAATTTTCACATAGTTTAATGAATGTACATGTCATGTATTGGATTCACATGATTCAAGTGCTTCATGGGCTGGTTAGTGGCCTTATATTAATGTAGTGAATGAGGTTTACATGTTGTGTATGTTGTATGTGGTGTGAGTAACACCCATAGATTTTGTAAAATATGTTTTGAATTAATTTAATATTTTTGATATTTTTCATTTCACACAATACTAAATATAGATTTTTTATACGAAATAACTTTTTTTGAATTGTTTTATACACAACACCAAGATAATATTACACTACAATTATCACTTATATTATCACGATGAACATGAAATTATATGTTTATATTTAATTACACACAATACTGAGTCCCTTTAATATCTTGTGTCACACATAAGGATGATGTTTTATCGAACTAAATTTAATATTATTATAGCTACCACCTAGCCCCTGGAATGTAAGTTACAAAAAACAATAAATAAATTTTGAAATTATTATTTACACATGTATATAAAATAAATCCTTCGGTCATCAATTAATAGAATTAAATGTAATATATATTTCAAAATAAAGAAATTAATTTCCTAAGAGAAATATTTTTCTATGTGAAAACACATATGATATCACAATTAATTAAACAACACATATTTTATTAATTGTTTCATGAAAAGACTTTATATCCGATAAATATTTTTGATACTCATATAAAATATTCTATAGGTATAAGGTAAGAATAAATACAATTTAATGAATAAAAAAGTGTATTTTTCTAAAAGGTAATTTTACAGCCTTTTAATGGAGTACCAATTTGAAAGATTATTTTTGACACTTTTATAATTTTTATTTCACAAATTAAAATTAATTTTTGATATTGGGATATCAATTTTTTTGTAATTTTTTTTATTTTTCTTAGAAGATTAGTTTTTTGATTAATAGTGAAAAGCATAGAATTTTAATTTAAAACTACTTTTTCAATCAAATTTATTTATATAGTTAAGTAATGTTTTAATTTGGGTTTAAAGTATAATTTTATAAATTTTTAATAACTTAATACTATTTATGTCATTGGAATCAATTTCACTCTGAAATTGTTTATAAAACCATATGAAACTTTTGAGCATTATTACTTTAAAACCCCTCATTTTGTCCTATCTATGGGATAAAATTTAAATTAATTTCAACCACTTATGTGATTTAAATTTGTAAAAATGTATTTCATATTTGGATTCAGGATAATTTATATTGTTAAATATGGCCAAATTATTTTTTTACCAAAAATATCAGTGAAGGTGATTAAAACTAATTACAGTGATTAAGAGAAACATTAGCTTAACAAAGGACTAAACCTTAAAATTAAGGCCTAAAATATCCTTGAATCTTTTCCAAAATCTAATGAATATTCATATTTTTACCATATCCTCCCTTATATAGGCCTTGCAAAATTATTTTTTCCACTTGAAATGGGAAGAACATGCATGGAATTCCATTTTAAAAAATTTACATGAATGTGACTCCTCCTCCACTATAAAAAGACACTCACCTTCCCACTTATTAATTCCTCTCATGACATTTTTTACACAAAACATATGCTCAAATAAGCTCCCAAATTCCATCCCTTCATTCTACAAGGATATTTTTTGTTATAAATCCAACCATGTAATCTCTTTGGTGAAAACCAAATGTAGTTACCCAAATTAGATGTTACATCCTTCCTCATGCTCTTTTGTATTATTTCTATTCTCCACACCCTAAAATATTATTATTCCATGATTATATAATAACCTTATTATCATTAATATACTAATTTTTTTTTTACTATATTGGGTATAATTACACTTACAAATACTTCTATATAATAGGTAACTAACTTACCGTTTTTGTGTACAATAGAATACCGCCTCACGAAACAATGTTGTTTGTTTTTCATTTACCACCACTCATAGGTGGTAATTTTGTTGTATATGAATTTTTATATAATATATATCATATTAATGATGTATTTATTCTTTTGGAATTATTATATAATACACACCTTCATACTTTCCATTTTTTGTAAATACAATAACTTTGTTTGTGGACATATAGTCAACTACTTCCTCAAAATGATCTGATTCATTCACACATTAATAATTGGTTAAGCAAGATTATAATATATATATATATAAAATACTATTGATAATTGAATGAAATTATATATATATACATACATATATTTCATTTATTTTCTTTTAAAATGACGAGAAAACAAAGACAATGTTCATACATATGTACGACCTACCGCCTCCATGAACGGTGTATTCCATTTCGTATTTCTATATTTAATAGAATATTATGATTATTTATATAGTGAATATATATGATATTTATATCATGTTTTAGAATCATAAATAATGTAAATCATGATCTAATTAGGAGGATCAGTAATTACAATTCAAAGCATATATGAAAAATAAAGTGGATATTACCTGAAACGTAATAATAACATGGATTTGTTAATAAACCCCAAATATGAATGAATAAATATTAATATATAATAATATGGTTCTTTGGTAGATTTATAATAAACTTAAATTTATTATACATAAGGCTTAAATTTTTATGAATAAATTCAAGACATAAAGTATGGGTTTTCCCATATCACTCATTATATCGGGGAGATATATGTTATATTCACCACTCATTTATTTTATGCGGTGTATATACATACTCAAGAAATTTTTTATCATTAATTACCTATATTTAATGATAATTAATGTTTCAATTTATTTTATTATTTTATGGGGAAAACTATTCTAAAGATACTCTTGTAGGAAAGGGATTTCTAGCCTCACTTTTGTTTCTACGAGACTTATGTCCTATTCACTACTCATTTATTATTTTGTGGTGTATATACTACCAATTAATGTATTATATGGTTCTTATAATTAAATTTATTGTTATTTAAATATCCATTTAATGATATTTCATTCAAGTGGTTTGTGTTTCAAATGTTACCAAATCAGTAACGTAATCTTTATCTCAAATTGCCTTCTTTGATATACATGCCATGTTATGAATATATATTTTCTATGGGCTATATATACTTCTCATTGACATGTTATATAATTAATATCCTTATTTAATGGTATTTTATGACTCAATTGATGTTATTATCTCGTGTGTATTATGAGCCAATTTTACCAAAGTGATAATAGTTTATTACAAAAATATCATCGTGTATCATGATTGTTTACAATTATTCTTCCATTGAGTAAATCTTATGGTCCATATCGCAAGAACAATAATAATTTAATACTCTTCTGTTTATTGATGATATCTTCATTTCTTGGTATCATTTTTACACTCATTGGTACTTAATATAATTAGGAAATAGTTTTTTCAAAAAATATGACATTATCTCTCCCTTTAGTCAGAAATATATGTTATTTAAAACCATGTTATTTAAAAAAGGGTTTCATAAAAAATTATTCTTAAATATTTTTCTAAATTTTTTTTCAATATTGTTTTAGACGTTTTCAATGAAAAAGTATTTTAAAATATTTTCAATCATAATTTATTTTTTTCCAAGTAAAAAATGTTTTCAAAATGTTTTCAATATTCATTAATAAGTTTTTAAGAAAAATGTTAATCAAAAGACATTAAATATCATTTAATCATTTTCTATAAAATGGTTTTAAAAACGATTTGAATCAATCTTTCTATGTTTTCAATGTATTTTGAAAGAAAATGGATTTGAAATTACCTTAAAGAATCATAAATATGTTTTCAATGATATTTTAAATGAAAATGGGTTTAAAATATATTAATGTGTTAAAAAGAGTGTTTCAAAGAAGAAAATATATTTCCTCATGAAATTTTATAAATGAAATTGTATTACATTTTTTACAAGAAATGAATTTTTTAAAAAACAATTATGAAATATATTTTCAAATAAAGTTTTCTTTCCTTTATAAATATTCCACGAGAGACTATAAAGTCACTCTATATCTAATATGACATAAATTTTCATAGTTTATATTTTACTGGGGATATGATACAAGGATAGAAATCATTTTCTTTCTTGAATGGTTAATTTTTTTATGGAATGATTTTTATGAAACCCATTTCACTTCAACGAGTTATATGATTTGGAAAACCTATTCTTGTCATAGGTTATTCTTTGATAGAATGAATATGAGACCCATATATTTTCCATAGGATATGAAATAATGAAATATTTATGATACCCATTTCATTTCATGGGTTATATTTTAATGTTTATGAAATCCATATCATTTTATGAGTCATGATATGATTAATGTTATATTATCTAGTGAAAAAATTATGTATGATTTAATTATATAATGAGTGGGACCTATATCTCCCTCCAATGTATTGGGTAAATATATATTTATCATGAGGTAGTTATTGGAAAAAAGTATATGTTCTTGATATATAATGGCAAACATGTGCATCCTAATCCAAAATGGGATACAAGTGTTTCATGATCCACTATAGGAAGATGGGAAACCTGATCCACTATGGGAAGCTAGGGAAATATGATCCACTATATGAATATGGGGATCCCCGATCAACTCTAGGGATATGGGGAAACCTAGTCCACTATGGTAATATGGGGAAACATTATTCCTTATATGGAAAGGGTAGTGACTAGGGATGGTGTTGTGTCCCTCCCTGTTAGTGTAGCCCCCATGAAGTGCCCTGATAGGTTTTTGGAAATAATCCTTAACCTAGAGGGAATAGTTTTATATGATTATATGTCAACCACAAATTCTATGTCTTATTCTTAGGTTATTATTTCATGGATTATGCTTTTTATTCCCTTATTATTCATGTTGTAGGAATTTAAATTCTTTATTCCATTACTCATGTATATATTATTTGATGTATAGGGTATGATATTTAAATGTTATTCCAATGCTCTAATACCCCTCTGATCATGTTGTACTTATGTATCTTCTTTGTTTACCATTACTGAGCATCTAATCTCACGTCTTTATTATGTTTCATTTCCCAGGTTATGGAGAACTTATTTAAGTATAAGTACTAAAGTGAGAGTTCTTTTTCGTAAACATTTAATATCATTCATAAACTTAGAATATTTTGTTACATGTTTATAAATACTATAAACTATTATGGTCCTCAGGCGTGTATTTTTGTAATGTGCTTAATATTCATCTAAAATGATGAAATATCCTTTTATGTTAATACTAGGTTGTTATAGTTGGTATCAAAGTAATGTTTTAGTTTTCCTTTAGAATCTAGGATGATGAATCTGTAGTAATATCACTATGGATATTTGTACAGATATATACAGGGAAGTATCTAAGGATAAGACTAAGGTGCCATATAAGGTGTTGTAATTTAGACATCCAATATGTGATGTGTCATGGTCATTTAGTTTTTTTATAAAATATATTCTTATCACACTATGATTTATATTTTTAGTCAATGGAGGGAACAATATTTAACTGGGTTAACATTAAAACTGACTGCCAATTTTCTAATGATCATAAAAATGGGATGATCACTAGAGTGAATGATGTTGTGATAATGCCTAATTAGTTTTCATATAACATGATTAAAAATGTATACTTTAACCAACTCTTATACTATCCAAAGAATAGAATGAAGTAGTTCTCTAGGATTTAGGGTATTGGAGACCACAGAGGAACGAATATTTGGATTTCATTTATGTCAAGAATGTTGAAACAATAACCCAAGTGAATGTATTAAAGGAAGAATAAGATTTTTTGACCCTAGAAAAGAAGGTCACAAAGAATGTAACATGAAAAGAATAATTAATGGATTTGTTATTGAAATTTATGGGAATATTGACCTCCCTATGGTTTCATCGACTTCTAAATACTTGAAGTGTGGAATGAATTTTCATTATCAATATTAATGTGCCATGTTAAAAGTTGATGAAGAGAATCGGCTAGGTGGTATAAGTAATGGTTATATTACTTATTATGATGATACTATAGGTGAAATAAGAAAGGAAATAGGTCTTATGTAATAGTATAATGTATCTATGTTAATTGATTTAGAATGATGTGGAATAATCAAGGTTTTTATGTATCTGGATTCAATAATTATGTTATATAGATTGTTCAATTTATGTTTTTTCCCTAGGGATTTACAAGAATATGAGGAAAGATTTTGATAGACTGGTAAAGAGATTTAATGGAAAGGTTTTGTTTATTTAAAACACATGATTAAGGGATAAATAACCCATAATGTGTTCCTTATATTATGAAAATGGTTTTTGGTTAAACATATGTTGGATATGAATAAGTACTTTGGACGATATTGATTAACTTGGAAGTAATTAAGGATTTCTTTACAAGTGGGTTATGCAATCATTAATTAAGTTTGAAACATTTTTGGACATTAAGGATATATATAATAAACTTTGGAATAAAGAAACATGAATGGTTTCAATATGTTTTTATGTAAATTCAGGTTATTACCATGTTTTAGGAGAATAGTTAATGAAGGTATTCACATGTTTGGTATGTCACAAATAGGATCTACATTATGTTATATGGGGGATCAATTCTAAGTTATTTTCTAAAAATTGGTGACCCTAATTTTAAAATTCTAGACTTTCAACTTTTGGATGGGTAAGAAGGTTAACCATTTATGGAATGGTTTACACTGAAGGTAAAATGATGTTTTAGAGATTAATGTATCGTCTCTCCATATGTGGATTTATGCATATTGGATAACATGTGATAACATTTTTTGGTGACATTACCTTAGGAAAAATGAAATGACATGTCATTCTATTTATAGATCTCATGTTCTGTTAATGCTTCATGAATAAAAAATTCACCTTCATTTCTTGGAATAAGAGATGATGTGAAAATTGATAAAGACACAACAAAGGGTGAGGTTTTCCCGAAATCATGTAAGTATATATTCTCATGTCAATTATTCAATGGTTATAAAAAAGGGTATTTAAATAAAAAAATCATATTATTGTCATTATTGATGATAGCAATGACCTATTTCACGCTTCTTCAGTTTATGGTTATGTGATTGAAAACTTTTCTAGATCACCCACATTATTTTTATAAGTGATATTTATCAGTATCTTTTATTATTTATGATTTCATTAATATATTAGTTCTCACTATCCATATATGTTCACCTATGTCAAATCCTAGTTATGAGTAACATTGGGTAACCGTTATGGTTCTAACTTTCTTTTTTTTTAAAAGATGTTTCAGTATTAATTTTTAGGTTATTTATTTTTATTAATGGAACACTTAAGTATTAAATATTTGATAAAAAATATTAGTTTCAACAATTAAATTCATTTTATAGTGGTATAATGTAACTTTCAATTATTTTGTGAATTAATTTTCAAATTAATTTAATCTTTTTGATATTTTTCATTTCAGAGAATACTGAATATAGATTGTGTTATAATGAAGCCATATATTATTCTTAAATTATAAAAAACACCAGGTTAATATTTCATGACACGTAACACATAGATTATCTTGTGGTACAAAAAATAAAATATTTTTCTAATATTACACACAATATAGTGTCCCTTTCATATATTGTGTTGCATGTAAGGCCAATTTTTTACAAAAATATAATTAATATTTTTATAGCTACCAACGTGCCATAAGAATGGAAGCTATGAATATTATATACTAAATTGTGAAACTAGTATTAACAAATGTATATAAAATTAATCCTTTAATTATGAATTAGTATAAGTTCATGTAAGAACTAATTGAAAATAATGAAATTACTTTTCTAAGAAAACTATTTTTCAATATTTAGAAACAAATTTTATGATAATAAAATTAAAAAAAACCTTTGATTAATGTTTTAAATAAAATTTATATAAATTCAATAAATATTTTTGATACAGAAAAAATATATTTTTTAGGTATAATATATGAATAAATCCAATTTTATGAAAAAAATGAGTATTTTTTCTAAATGTTAATATTAGCGCCTTTTAATAGTGAACTCATTTTAAATATGATTTTGGAAAATTTAATAACTTTTTTTAAAAAATAAACAATATTTTTTAAATTTTAATATCAATATTTCTTTTGGGAAATTGTTTTTGTATTTTTTAGAGAAGTTTCATGTTTTGGATGTATAGCGAAAAACACTGAATTTTAATTCTAAACTTACTTTTCATATAATTTATTTATATAGATAAAAAAAAATTTATTTTTGATTTCAAATATAATTAGATAAATTATAAAAAAATTAATACAAATTATTTCATCAAAATATAATTTACATTTAAATTGGATATAAAAACATAGCAAACTTTTGAACATTTTGACTTCCCAAAACCTCTATTGTCGTCGCGTCTGTGGGATTAAATTTATTTATTTTTTATTAAAATTATTTGATTATAATTTAGAAAAATTGATTCCATATTTAAATCAGAATAATTTATAGTTTATAATAAGGATAAATTAATTTTTGTGAAAATTATTAGTGAAAATGATTAAAATTAATTACTGCGATTATGGGAAAATTTGGCTTCATAAAGGACTAAACTATATACTTGAGGCCAAAAAGGACCAAGAAAATTGACCAAAATACATTTGATATTCTTATTTTGACCATATCTTTCCCTTTTATTAGATTTGGACCATTATAGGATCCACTTTACATTGAAAAAACGTGGGTAGAATTTCCTTTTCAAAAATTAATAAGAATACCACTCCTCCTTCACTATAAAAAGGTACTCACACCTCCAACATTTTCACACATATAAAACCCTTCGAATCACAAAAAATATACTAAAATTAGCCCCAAAATTCTTTACCTTCAACATATAATCTTATCCATGGGATTAAATCCATCTGTAGAAGCCATTTGGTGCAAAACAAAAGGAGTTTCCCAAAGACTAGGTAACATCCATCCCAAATTTCTTTTCTTTACATTCATTACCCCCCCCCCCTAAAATATTATTATTCCATGATTATATAATATAAAAATGATAATTAATATATTTAGATGTTTTCATTCTGAGTTTTATACCTAAACATACACACACATCCATATAAAGGGTAATGAACTTATCGTTCATGTGTACAGAATATTACCGCCTCGCGAAACGATATTGCTTGTTTTCTCCATTAAAACCTCTAATGAGTGGGTATTTATATTTAAATACTATTTTAAAATTATATATATATTATTTATGTTGTATTTAGGATAATTTTATTATTATATAAAAAATACCTTCATACTTTCCATTTTATGAAAATATGATAACTTCATTTGCGGACATGTGGACTACCGCCTCCTCAAAGCGATGTGATTATTTCATACATTAAATATAATGTATTGAGGGTGGTTTTAGTGATATATTTGATATATATATGACATTATAATTAAAATGGGATGGTATTATATAGATAAATATATATATATCACTATGATAAGAAAACAAAAACAACATTCATGCGTACCTACATCCTACCATCTCCGTGAACTGTGTATTCAATTTATATTTCCATATCTCATAGATTATTAAAAAAATACTAGAAATATATATGATATTTATAAAATGTTTTAAATTATTTAAATAATTATATAATTTTCAATTCAAGAGGACCAATAATAACAAGTCAAAATATATATGAAAAATAAAGTGGATACTACCTTAAACATAACATTAATGTGGAGTTGTTTACAACCAAGTAATATATACAAAAATAATAATATTTGGTATTTGATATAATTATATTGTTATTTGGTATATCTATAAAAAAATTATTATACATTACTTTTTAACATGTATGATGAAATTCAAGACTTAGGCTAAGGGTTTTCTCCTCCCACGTTTTATATCAGTGAGATACATTCTGTATACAGTACTTGTTTCTTTTATGTAGACTATAAAATTTCCTAAGAAATGTTTATTGTTAATTAATTATATTGAATGATATTTATTGTTTCAATTGATAATATTATTTCATGGGAAAATCTATTCAAATTTACTCATTTAGTGAAAGGGATTTCTATTCTCACTTTTTTATCTATGAGACTTATGTTATATTCACCACTCATTTACATTATGAGGTGTATATTATACTAATGAATTTATTATATGAATAAAAAATTTAAATCTATTTTTATTTAAATAACCATTTTATTATATTTAATTCATTCTGATTATGGTTCAAAAGTTACCAAATCGATAAAGTAACTTTTCCCATATTTTCCTTCATTGAGATACATGCCATGTTATGCATCTATATTTTTCAATGGGGTGTATATACTACTCGTTGAGAAGATATATTATGAATATCCTTATTTCATGATATCTTAAAATTCATGTTATTTTATTCTCTTATGTGTATTATGATTCAATTTTAATAATGTGATACTAGTATTTGATACAATATAATAATTTATCGAGACTGTTTACGATTATGCTTCTATTTATGAAATCTTATTATCAATATTTCAAGAACACTCATTAATTATCATCTATTTAGATTATTCATTATATTGTCATGTATTGGTACATTTTTTTCACTCTTTTTAGCTTAATATAACTAAGAAATAATTTTTAAGAAAATATGACTATATATATCTCTTCAGTCTAAATTTTTTACTCTTTCAAAACAATGTTTTCTAAAATCAATTTCAAATTTTGTTTTATGCTTAAAAATCCATTATGTCATTTTAATGCTTAATTTATATGTTTCTAAGGAAAATTGATTTGAAATAGTTTTCAAGTATCTTCTATATGCTATATAGGAAAACATTTTCAAAATTTTGTTAAGATTATTCTATATGTTTTCATGGAAAATGATTTTTAAAATGTTTTGAACCTTATTTTATAAGTTTTCATGGAAAAATATTTTACTTTTTTTTCAATTTTTTTAAATAAGATTTCTAGGAACAATTTTTCAAAATTATTTGAAGAATTCCCTTTGTGTTTTCAAATTATTTTCAAAGAAATTTGTTTTCAAAATACCTTCAAGCTTCCTTTATAAGTTTGAAAAGTAATTTTAAAAGAAAATATTTTTCATAATGAAATATCTTTTAAATTTTTTTTCAAACAAAAAAATTTATTTTCCACATGAAATGTTTTAAATGAAATTGTGATGCTTTCTTTATAAGAAATGGATTTTTGAGATGGTTTTTTGAAATTTATTCTCAAATAAATGATATTTTACTTTAGAAATGTTCCATGTGATCCTTAAAAATCCTTCTCCATATAAGATGACATCAATTTTAATAGATTATTCTTTACATAGTATATGATCCGAGTATACCATTCTTAATATTTCTTGAATGTTTTATGTTTTGATGGGATGATGTTTATGACACATGTTTCAATTCCAAGGGTTATAAAATTTTGAATTACACTAATTTTAATAGGTTATACTTGGATAAAATAATAATGAGGTATATTTCTTTTCCCTTGGTGATGATATTTTCAAACGTTTATGAAATCCATTTCTATTCATGGGTTAATATATGATGTTTATGAGTCCCATCACTTTTTATGGGTCATGATATGATGAATGTTTTATTATATTGTGATACATCTATTTATTATATCATTATGTGATGGGTGATACCTATATCTCCCTATAATTAATTTGGTAATGATTTATATTTAATAACATAATTATGAGAAACAAGTTGACAGGCTTGATCCAAAATGGTAAATAGGTGTGTCCAAATCCAAATTGGGAAATATGTGTAACCTAATATACTATCGTATGGTGGGGAAACCCAATACACTAGGGGAATATGTGGAAAATTGATCCATTATGGGAAGATGGGGAAACATGATCCACTGTGGGATGATATGGAAACCCAATCCACTATAGAGAGATGGGTAAACATGATCCCCTATAAACAAAGGTATGCAACTAAGGATGGTGGTTTTTCTTTCCCTGTAGGTGTATCCCAAATAAAGTGCCCCAATGGGTTTTGTAAATAATCCTTGACCTATAGGGAATGATATCATATGCTTATGTTTCTAAAAAAAATATATTTTGTATTCCAATATTCTGATTCCATGAATTATGCTATTTTTTTCTTTATAAATCATATCTTTTTAATAGAAAATAATTATTCCATGAAACATTTATATCATCTTTTTTATGAATGGTATGATATTGAAATGTTATTTTCATATTCTCATAAACATACTATTAGTTTATTCTTATGTATCTCATTTTTTACCCTTGTTGATCATTTTATTTCACCCTTTTTTCATGTTTCCTTCCCCAGATTATGAAGAATGGTTCTAAGTAGAAGTACTAAAGTTAAAGATATTTGTGGAAAAGATTGAGTATCTTTCTCCAATTTATAATATTTTGATCCATGATTCTAAAGACACTAAACTATTATGGTCCTTGGGTATGTATTTTTTTAATGAGCTGAATATTCATAAAAAAGTATGAAATATCCATATATGGTAAGCTTAGGTTGTTATAGCTTGTAAATTATATCTTGGGAACTTTATCAAAATTTCTTAATTTATGTCCAAAATTCATAATTCTTATGAGAAATAAAGAAAAACAAAGTGAATTATCGCATAAAACATCAGTAATCAGTTATTAAATTTATCTAATATATCTAAAATTTTATATTATCATAAACCTATATAGTTATTAAATATATACTTATTCATCAAATACTCTATTTGGGAGTTCTTATTTGATATACATTGAATAAACATTGATTCTATTTTCCATATCCATGGAAAAAATTGTGGTTACAATTCTTGAAACTAGTGTGAATGTATCTTTTATATATATACCATATATTTGGGAATGACCATTCCTAACTACTTGGGCCTTCTTTCATGTGAATTATTCATCTTCATTGAGTTTTTTAAACCAATTTGATTCATATATTTTTTATTTAGCCTCAGAACAACATCCAATGTCACAATATTCTTGGTCTGATTAAGTTCTTTATGAATATCCTTAACCCATATCTCATATGTATAAGTTTTATAAAAAAAATTGGCTCCACCCAGGATATGAAGGAAATGTGTTGCTGTTATTTCATCATTCTTGATTAAAATGGGGTTTTCATATCACCAAAAATATTACTTTCAGTAATTTGAACCTTGTTGGATCTTACTTTTAATTTTTTTTCCTCACTGCATTTTCTACATCATTAGAGATGTAAATTTATTTTTCTATAACTACTTGAAATACCCATGATCCATACATCTCTTCAGCAGTTTTTTCTTTAAAAAATTGACTATTATCATTTGTAATATACACTATAGAACCTTATACTTTTTCATGAATTTTGTTTCTCATTTTAAACCATTGTAAAATCATTACATTCGACTGTATTCCCAATATACATTGTTCAAAAACTTATCAGATTTACTATTGGATAAATATCTTATAATAATTTTTTCATCACCATGATCCTAAAAATTTATGTTAATTTCTTTGTTAATAATGAAACACTAACTTCAAGATAGCCTGATGTAATTGAGTCTGGGTTTCTTTGAATACCATATTTTATATAGAGTCTTGTTTTAATTTTGATACAGTGAGGATCAGTTTGTGAAATAGTATACTATAAAGAATATTTCTTTTCAATACTTCTATGATTGTAATTTCTTAATTAACATAATATGAGCCATGTTTTTCACAATATGGTTCCTATTAAAAGTTTAAATTTGTTGTGGTGTCTCTACATATGATACATGGTGTTGAATTTGTTTTTTTCTAATTATTTTTTCACCTGACTATTTATGAATTTTTTTACCATTATCAGTGTGAGGTTATTAGTTCATTACACCATGATACTTTAAATATTATATCTGATATTGGGTGATACACTTAAATGATTTAGTTTTTTGGGTAATAAACATTAGGAATTTTGTTCTACTAAAATCATCCACAAATGAAAACATAATACATTTTTCCATTTTGTTTAATAGGTATTAGTGGAAAAAAAATAATCCACATGTACAAGATTGAGTAATTTTGAGGATTTGTTATCTCATCTAAAAAATCATACCCTTTTAAATGTGTCCAAAAAGCGAGTTTCATAAGAAGGATAGAGAAACTTCAAGCCTTATCAGTCCATACCATATTATAAAAGGTTTTTTGGATCAAATTTCCATGTTTCTTATGCCACAACCTATTTTCATCCTCCATAGACATGATACAAAAATTTTCTTAACCAATAACATAAATATTTCCATTGTTTAGTTTTCTTAGTAAAATGATTTAAAAACACTAAAATTAAGGGTTTACCCTTTATTTTTTAATTATAATACATTTCCCAAGCCACAAAACTAACTCAAAATTAGTATATTATGGCTAAGACTTTTAAATAAAAGAACATATGTTTTTCTGAGATCATTTACATGCACATTTTCAATTGTGGATACAATAACTTTATACCACTTTTTTTCAGAACTGAACAACTCCATGTTTATCATGGCTAATCCATGTGATGAGGTTTTAAATAACTTTCATATGAAAAGTAAAATCACTATATAGAATAAGTAATATAGGCTTATCTATTTCTCTTAAGTCAATTTCTTCAACATTTTCCTTATCAATTATTATTTTCTTGACCCATAACCATTATTCCAATTTTATTGATGGTTTGTGATTTTTCCCATCCTTCAGTTATATAGAGTCCCATTCATCTAGAAATACTAAAAACCTATTTTTAGTTTTCAAGTTTTTAAAAAAATATTTCAACTGTTGTCTTTTTTTTAAATATTACTTTGGATCCTTTTTTCACCCTTAATATTAAATTTTCCGATTTCTGGGTGAACTCTTTACAATAATAGAAATTCCAAATAAAAACATAATAGAATACTAAAAATTTTCTTGTCTATTTTTTTAATTCATGCTCTCAGAAATATCTTTTGAAATAGAGCACAAATATTTAATGTTTCCCAACATTACACAAAACTAAGACCAGATTTTTGTTGTTTTCTTCTCATGTTTTGTAAAAAAATTAGTACAATTTTAAGACTTTTATAGACCCACCTTTATATGGTGTATTGATTCTTGAATTTTTAGCATGAACCATGGATATAGTATTTTTATATTCACGAACAAAAATAGATTTATTCTTTTATTTGAACCAGTTTGCCTGTGGGATAAGTTTAAATTATTTAGTAGATTCCTTATGAGCTTCCTTTGTCTCTAATGTGTTTTAAATTATCGATTTTGCCAAGTGTGAGGGTTATTTCCTATTATTTAAACTTATTCCACCATATCAGGACCTCTCATTCAATATTATAAATCATTTTCACTTTATCTATCATATATTTGGATAGGTTATCAATCATATGATCATTATATTTAATTTTGTGCCTTATATCAGCCTCTTTCTAAAGGTTTATAAAATATCCATATCTATATTTTTTAATATATTACCATATTTTATAACATCCCCTACTATTTTTGTTTCATGTTAACCATGGAATCATATACCACTCTATTTTTTTCTAATCGACTTTTCCTCCCAAATTTAAATTTCTTTAAGGGTTTATTATTATTCTACGTATAGATCAATTAAAAATAAAACCTAAACATTTTCAGTATCATTTTATTCAACTTTTGGTATATCCATGGAATACTATAAATCATATTCATCAATATCATTAAATTCTCATCCTCTTCCACTTCAGTCTCCTATGAACTATCATATTTCGATGAGATTAGTTTTCTTCTCTTAATGAATTTTTATTATGATCTACCCTTTCCAATTACCACATTTTATTTTGTCTTTTAAGATTATATTTATCTTTATTATTCCTTTAATACTTATTAGTACATTTAGTGGAATTATGTCTAAATTTACTACTTCTAAAATGTGCTAGTGAATGCCTACCTATGAATTTTTCATTACCTATTTTTAAGTTAGAGGAAAGAACATTCATCACTTCATCAACCTATTCATCTTAACTATCATCTTTCATTATGAGTTTCTTCATATCTTTAAAATATATTTCTTAATAAATCTCTTTTTTCATAGTTACATTATCTTTATTCTACATTTCATATGTGTTAAGGGTACTATAACAGTTATCTATTGAAATATCTTTAGTTCCTTCTATTCAAGTACTTATACTTTTACATTAAAACATAGAGGAAGTCTTCTAAAAATAATTCAATGATTGTGATGTCTTAAATACTTTAACAAACTATAAGCATGTATTCAATATAATAACTGAGTTAGTCAAATAAATCATTGACTATCTCATTTGGACTCATCCTTAAATATTCATATGTATTCTAGCGAACTAACAAATTAATTTATCATAACATTGAGTCTCCTTCATAGATATTCAAAATATTATCCCACATAACATGATAAGTCGTCCATGAAATAACCTTACCGTTAATGGGATTTTCTAAGGCTCCCCCTAATGAATTGATAGCTTTAACGTCTTCATCAAATTGTACATGACCTTTCTCTGATATATCACAACTGTTCATGAAATAAAAACTACCATGCATTTATATTGTATACACACCCATTCCCAAATATATAAAATAATTTTTCATTCTTTTAATCAATAGTTCAATATTTCTACCTTCAAAAATATATATTCCCTTGAGTTTGGAAATAGTATTCTTGTTTTTTAGAGAGAAATAACTCTCCCAAAACCCATATCTTTGATACCACTTATTGGTCCCTATCAGGGCATATACCTTTATCAGTTGTATTTTTCTGGTAATATAAATATTAATATTTATTCCTTGATCATGATCTTGTTCTCCAAATATGAGTAACTCTTATTTATCTCCCTTATAGTCTCTCTTGAGTGAATAAATCCATAATGAACACAAGTGATTTGTACTTGGGACACTAAAATCAGCATAGTCTAAGGAGCATACAAAATAATGTGTTTCAATTCCACTAAAACACTATAGTAAACATATTTTTTGTTGTAACATAATGGAGTTGACACACTGACCCTCCAGAATCAATATCCAAACAAATACATAAATCTCACTACTCTCTTTCTTCAATGATGAGGAACCAACTACCCCTTGAAGATTTGTTCTAATTTCTACCATTGTGATATAATTCCTCTATTGGAAATTTATATGATAAATAAACCACGAATGGTGTGTCACTTATTACATAGAGATAAAAATTTCTAATAATGTAAAACCCATTGATTATCCCCTTTTTTCTAATATTCAAATTCGTATGCCTGTAATTTATTTACCCTTTTTCTATGGTTTTGATTTTATAATGTATTTATGTTTGTAGATGTCTCCCAACTCTTATTAAAAAACTCCTATTTAATTCTTTCCCTATTTTATACATATTCTTTTAAAAATAAATAGTGTTTTGGAATTCTATTTTTTCATATTAAAAATTAAAATATCCAATTAAATTCCAACTGATTTGGATATATACCAAATGATTTCTTGTCCTTCTACCAAATTGACACTGATTGATTTAGATTAGATCATTAAAGCTAAATTAATAATTTTTAATTAGTTATTAAAATTATTAACCTATAAAACTAATCATCACATCTATAAATTTGAACAAAATGTCATTATATCCTTTAAAAATACATATTCTACACACCAAATTTAAAAGACCATGGAATTTTTTATCACCATTATAGATAAAACCTTCTTCATGGATAAAACCTCTTTTAGAACAATCTCCTCGACATACATCTTCTTGTTTTCCAGTGATTCTAGAAAACCTGATATAAAATAAAACCGGAAAAATTCTATTGATGTAAAAACCATGTCATAAAATACCTCTATCTTTTTTATTTAAAACACCATTTACCATCACTTCTACCAAATCTATTTCTTCCAAAACTCACATTAATGGATTTTTGTTTTGAATAGATAAACAAAAATTGTTCTATTGAGACCACCATGGCGTGGTGTATCTTGTCTTCCTATTTTGAGTAAATTAATCAAACATAATCTTCCTAGTGTCTTCTTTCTCAACCACATCCATCGCTATATCTTAAATTATCTTCTCCATGTTAGATAGAGAATATCCCAGGCCACCAAGACAATTTCATAAGTGTTGTTCTCTCTATTTCTATTTGAGTAATTCTTATAGAAATAATGTATAGCCAATACAAGAACTAAAATTCCCATGTTGGGATTCCAAAATTTTCATAGTTGAAAATAAAGTGTAAAATTGTCACTAATTCATAGTGGGAACTGCGGGTCGATCATTTTACACTGATCATGTTGTTTTTTATTTTAATAGAATGACTGTAAATATCATATACCTTTTATGTAGATCATGGAATACCTTAAAAATCATAAGGAATTATGATATAACCCTTACATATATTGCATAATTTATATTTACCTTTACATATATTTTTTATTTTGGCATTGACCCTTATAAAGAAACCTGGTTACCTATACACAACATTATGTTAGGGGTGATGACCCTTATATAGATTTTCCAAAAAAATTCCATAGAGAAAAAGACTTCAATTTCATCCATAAGGGGTAGTCCAGGATGTAGTAACGGTTTCCCTCACTAAATAACTTGACTTTATTATAATATTAAAACTCAATATTAAATATCAATTCTAAGAATGTATTGGATTATTTCCCATAACACTTTTTCAAAGAAAAATATAAACACATATCAAAGGGGTTGTTCTAATAGTTATTATGTTATAATTACAAAAATATATTTCATTCATGAATACATTTCACATGATCATCACTTGTGTGAAGAAAATAGGTAATAATTCCCATAATTTTTTTTCTAACATGAGTTATGTGAAAATATTTATATCAAAATGTTAGTTTCATTAATGTAAATTGTGTGAACGTAAGTTGCATGACTGTGAAATGAATAATCCTGAATGGGATTTCGAAAACTTTATATGGTAAATTGGAGTACAAATGTTTTATGAAAGGTGACCCTTATGAAATGAAAACTATTGTGTAATCAAAGTTGATTTGATTCATCATCTCATTCTACTAAATTAAAAAAGAGTACACTACAACAAAGTGAGAAATGAGCTATCAATAAGTGATTCTTAGTGGACTAGGGGGACATTGAGTATTCTCCAAAAATTGAAACTTTGGTGTTATTTATATATTTTTTGTACATTGTAACATTCCCTTTGTATATGCCTTATATAATCCTAGATTGAGAGAACTATGTAAAAAATTCATGAACAATTTCATATTTTTTACTTCATCAAATATTACAATGAGACAAAAATAGGTAACATTGTTTTGTCTAACAATGAAAAAAGATCACATATGGGGATTATTTTAATCTCTCATACCATAATTAACTCAACCACCCCCAAGGTATTTAACATTGTGATTCTAATTGTATTAGAGTGTTCATAATAATTTTTATAATAATTTATAAGATGTTTGATTCAATTCATGAATTTTTTTGTTAGTATTGATTTCCATAATTTCATTTTAATACAAAATTAAATATAAATCATTTATTCAAATTCATATGGCCATGAATATTCCAAGAAGAGAAGAAGAAATTTTTAGGATCCCATCCAGGGGGTCAAATGATTATGGTTACATGACCTAGATACCAGACCTTTAATGGTAAATTGCATGACAAATAGGATAACCAAACATATTGTGACTTGCTTCCAACATGGAATTCCATGTGGATTGGTATTTGGTTTAATTAAAAACCACATATTTTCCACCAAGATAGAATATGGATTGATAGGGAGTAAAAAGTGTGTACCTGAAAAACACACTATGTAATGCCATACAGTTTTCACCACATGTAAATCACGACCTGTTATGTGGTAAAATACATGACATGATTACATTTCATTTATTTACTAATATCTACGAAACATAACCATAATTGTATTACACATATTTCAACTCTTTTTACATGTTGTGTAACACATGAAACCCCATGAAATATACATGCTGAGATTTTAGGTGCTTCATGTGGGTGACCAAAAGTAGATTACATAGTGTATTGTTGACTATACACACCATATAAAACATTAAAACTCATGTAAGGTACAATCTTAGACATGTATTTTGTGTGAGTAAACACATGGATAATTTCAGCAATACATGAAAAACATAGTGTATTCTGAGTTGTATACATAATGTGATTTTTTTATTTTACACTAAGTACATATTGAGTGATTTTTATCAAGTGAAGTGGATATAAATGATGAATGATTATTATCCAAATAAATATTATAACCACAAGACAGTTCATGGTTTCATACACACCATGTGCCTAATATAATTTTACAATGGTATATTTTACGCATATTTTTGGCATGTCATATGTCTATACAATTCATGAAGACTATGTGAATTGACCCAATGAATAAAATTCCATTTATATTTTTATATTTCATGTAATAATACATGTTGTATAAGTATAAAATACAAGACAAGGATTGTACACATCATAAGTCACATTATGGTTTGACTGATAGAACACACAATGTAATAATTAAATTCAAAGAATAAATTTAAATTGACACTAAAATACATAGGTTGTATAACCTCTAGAGTACATAGAGTATAAGTTTTAAATTCTAGTAATTAATTTAAACATACTAGGATGATATTAATGCTGTGTCTCTATAAATACATATAGTGCACTTAATAAATATTATATTAAAAATTATAATTTCTATAATTTATTTAAAAAAATAAATTCTAGGTATCATATCATATCTTAGGGAATATTTTGAAACATCATTAAGATAAATAATAAATTAAAGAACTAGTATAATATTATATTAATTCATGTAAATTAATATTAATAAGAACAAATTTAAATGATTGATAGAAGGTGAAAATGTGCAGTTATTGCATGTTCTAAATGATCATGATCTTGACCAACATATTTATAAATTGGGTTTCAATTATTTAATTATTTAATACATTTGATTTATGTGATAATATATTATTAATTTAAATATTTGTATATGTGTATAATCCCTTCCCCCTTTACTATTTATTGTCTTTCATGTCAATGTTGTATTTTATCTAGCCTAAAAACATTGGTACCCCTCACCTACAAGTCGGTAAACATTTTTAAATGATATAACTCCCATTAAGAGGAGATGGTTTATTACTCAGTCTAGGGTGAAACCTACTAAGGATATACACATGATAATTTAGGTGTTCTATAACTAATTTTGTTTAATGAATCAAGGATTTATTTTCCCTAATATTGGGGAGATTTTACATCTACTTAGTGAACCATCGTGTAGATAAATTATCTTGATAACATCACATATTTTTTAATTCTGAGTGCATTCTTATTTATTTATTCTTGTGATGTGTGATTTAATTATATGATTAAACATGACAACTTAAATTACATAAATATACTTTCATGATAATATGAAATGAGATAAATTTATTAAATATAAATTATTTTATCAAACATGGTTTATAAGTTTATATAAAATAAATAAAATATTAAAAACAAATTGGAAAATAAAATAAATAACAATTAAACAAAATTAAAATAATTTCCTTATATAAAATATTAGTCTAGTAATATTCTTCCATTTATTAAGTTATAATGAAAATATAGATCAATCATTCAGTTCATCCCTTGTTAGGTTAATTTCATTTATCAAGGTGTTTTGATGAATGTTTCGGGTTGACTTAACCACGTTATCATCATATGTAGTTTCTTGTGAAAGACTTAGTGTAACACAGACACAAGAATTAATGAGATAAGAGTATTTGATTTTTGGATTGGGGAGTTTACTCAACATATCATGTATCTAAGAGTTTTTCTAGTTTTCAAGAAAAGCCTACCTAAATACCTTTGAAAAAAAATTCATACCCTCTACTAGATTATTTTAAGGAAAATATAGATCATTGAAACTTCAATAACTTATTCAAACAATATTTTGAATAAAAAAATGAGGGCTATTAGGGTTTGACAAAATATTAGTAGACTAATAAATTAAATTTAACACATCTAAACCAATGTTCAAGGTAAATTACTAAAAATGTGTTAATATATTATATACAAATATGGAAGGAGAAACCATGGTAAAACTATGATCATTCCAAGACAAAGATAATTTCCTCAATTGAGAAACATTATAATATCATTTCATGAACTTATGCACTTCACTAATGTAATGAAATTATTTTTATGTGTTGGGATCCCTAATTTGAGATCATTCCCCTCAATGAGTGAGTAAAGGTGAAAAGGATGCCTACATGAGAAAAATGGGGGATACTTCAAATTTTCATTAAATAATATTTTTAGTTATGTCCAGAGAGATAGGGATGAAATATAAATACATGGTTGTATACACCATGACAAACCAACTCTTATAACCTAAAACCGAGAAAGCAATGATAAATATAAAATAAATATTCCCTACACCAGAAAAGTGTATACTAGAAGACAGATACTAATCTTGTGATCTTTCCTTCAAAATGTTAAAGTATATAAATAAGTTAGAAAATTTGAGCTTCTATATGGATAATAGATTATTTATTAATCTCAGGTTATCATCCTTAATACCATGATCAGTTATATTCATTAAGAATTATATAATGAATTGTATATAGAAGTTTCTCCCGAATATTTTGAAAATCTCATGACCAGTTCATAATGAAAAATGATTTTGATATTTTATTCATTCATTCAAAAAAACAAAATATTCAGAGTGAGAGAAATTAAAAATAGGTAATACATATTGTATGCAGAATGAAAGGTAAATAGAATAGGAAATATGATGAAATAAAGAAGAAGAAGAAAACTTATACTTGACGTATATTCATCATTGAATGTAATTTTTATAATTAACATCA
Organism: Viscum album; assembly: GCA_963277665.1. Taxonomy (NCBI): domain Eukaryota; kingdom Viridiplantae; phylum Streptophyta; class Magnoliopsida; order Santalales; family Viscaceae; genus Viscum; species Viscum album. The sequence goes on along the minus strand of OY728155.1, from coordinate 16,748,168 downwards.
TGGGTATTGAATAAAATATAAAAATAAAATATTTAAATCGAAATATAAGAACCATTGAATTATATAATTGTTGCAACAAGGGGAATATTTTGAGTAGAAAAAGGTTGTTGATTCCCAAGTCAGTAAAGAGAATGTCACAACATCACATTGTCGAGGGGATTACTTCGAATAAAAAATTATTTTTTACTTATTGATACCAATATATTAGTTTCCAATTATAAAAAAAATTTGGCATTGTTTTATTTTTGAAATTAATTTTTTATGGTATATCATACATAATTAATGGTTTAAGAATACTTTAATCAGATATGTACAATATAAAATATCAATAATGAATATAAAGTATAAAACTCAAATTATACCAAATTGGGGAAAGATAATTATTTTTTTAGTGAAACTAAAATAAAATTTCAAGGATATTCCTATAAGGGTGTTTAGACTCATTGGATGTAAAAATACTCGTATTTTTTCAGGATTAATTATAATTTATTAAGAAAATGAAAACTTTCCAGTTAAAGATATAGCCAAAATGAATTTAGAATTAGTTCAGAAAAAATATGTTTGAAAAATTATGATTTGAATATAGAGGTATACACATTTATTTTAAGAAATTTATTTAAGATATTTTAGGAATTAATATTGAGTAGTGAATACACCATGTAAAATATTTTAGATCTTCTAGGTGGGCTAGTCAGAATATGTCTTTTCCAAGTACTCATTAATCGTTTAAATGTCAAGTGGATATATTCCTAAAGATAAATTACCTTAATCACATCATGGTAATTTTGGTGGTAAATAAAGGATTAATGATGAGTCACATAATGATTTGATGTATTTCATAATTCCTTTTAAGAAATGTTTCACAAATAACAGCTTTAACACTTAACCAAATACCAACTATATTTACTAATTGATATCTTCTAAGTTATCATATAAATGAAATTCATCATGTGATAACTTTATTTTTCTAGATGGGAATCATTTATGAAATCTAATTTTATAAAATATGCAAGAAGTGAACAATATGTGGTTGTCGGCTAATTATCTTAAAATATTTTTAGGATATAGACATCCCTAATATAGAATGGTATTATTCTATTGATAGACTTTATTTCAATAATATTGAAGTAATTATATTTTTAAATAGTGGAAATAAGCTAGGATTTAAGGAATTCAAGGCCCCAGGTTTAAAAGAGTTAGAATTTGAAGACTGAGTTCTATAAATATTAGTTGTAAAAATTATTCCAGAGACACATATTGTGTAGTGATGTTAAAGCAAAATAGATGGTTTTTTAATCCCCAAGTTAGGTGATTGATTGTTTTATAATAATAATGATTCTTATAAATATGTAGTAAATGTAAATATGTTAATATTTACATGATCATATAAATTAAGGAATATACCCCATGTTAAAAAATACAGTTCTATATTTTTCTAGTTTCCCCAATTGAAAAAAATTTATTTTTGAGTATTCAGGTGGAAATCAAAAGTGGATAATAAATTTATTACCAATAAGGAAAAATTAATTACCATATGGTTAAACTGGCATCTGAACATATTCTATGACAAAACATATCACCTTTCATCTTTCTAGAATCAATTTGAATAATCATGGTCAGAAAAACCTTATATGATCATAATTTTTTTTAAAAATGGTGGTCAACACTTCCTTCATTATAGTAAACCTTTTAAAATAAGTCTGTACAATTAAATGACATGGTTGAGTGACAATAAGAAACTCGAATATGGTATGAATGTTTCAGTGACCCATTTATGGATTGAATCAAGCATTATGAAAATGGAAAATTCATTTTCATAAATCCATAAGAGGTTTTGGTTTTATTATGAATGGAAGTAATATATTTTTATATAAGAGGTTATTGTAAACTCTATAGTTTTAAAATTCATATATATTGATAACATATATAAATTAGATGTTTAGACTTATAGTTAATTAAGAGTAAGACAATATTATTTATCAAATATTGACATAATGTAGTACCCCAGTTTATATAGAACATGAACTACTCATATTGATATATGTGGTTGATTGGATCAAGTCACAACACATACATTGATAAGGTATTGAAAAATAAAAGATATAAAATTTCAAGAGTGGATTATTTCCTCTGTTACATGGTGTGAAATCTTCCAAATATTGTCTGTTATGTCTTGGTAGGTGATTATTATGAAGAAGAGAATTAAATATGATTACATTATTAGAATATATTTCGTATGATAAGATATTTATGGGTATTTTATATAGTTTATTCATAAATAATAGTATGAAAACTTTGTACAAAATAAAATAACATCATAGGGTAGCATTTGGAACTATCCAACAATACATTATACAGTTCAAAGACTAAGTTCTTGTTACATTGAGAAGTGGGAATACTAGTTATCATTGTTATTCAAAAACTAGTCTTAATTTAATGAAATTTGATATTATATATAATAATATTTATAAGTGAATAATAAATATATAATTATTTAAATAAAGTGGAAGACATATCAACATAGACTAAGTATGTTTTGGATTTTGATGTATCGAAAAAAGTAGTCAAAACAATGATTTTTTTTAAATATTGATGTTGTACCAATGAAGTAAATTGTTATCGTATTATTTATTATGATAAAAATATTGATATTAGTTTATCCAAAATTTCAAGTTCTTAATAGAGGACAAAGGGTATATACTTGATGATATCACTCCTTGATGGATTTTATCAAAAGATTTAAGTCACATCAAGTATAGTATACACAAAATAGCATTGAATGTATAATAGATATATACATACCTCAATAAAAAAATTATCATGTGAGAGATTACAAGTGATTAGTTAAATTTTTTATCTACTGAATGTTGGACTCTATTAGAGTTAGTTCACTAGAACCAACTAACTTACTACATTTGATTTCAAATAAGCTAATAAATATCTTATCATATGATTATTATTCTTCTGCATTATATTAATGTGATAATTACCTAAGAGTATTTACCACATAAATAGGTTATAGTATTCCCCTACTATAATCAGTACCTAGATATTCTATGAATATATTCTTAACCATGTGTCATATGGTCTAGATAGCATCAATCTAGATAGAAAAATGTGATGTTTTTCTATCAAGTGTTCGATGTTAATAAGAAAATGAGTCATTTTATCATTAATTTCAAACATAGTAATCTCGAGGACAGTATGTTTTTAGGATAGACTGGTGAATAATAATTCCACATCTTTTATATTTCATTGGATATTACTATATGTGGATGTTTATATTAGTCCTTACACTTGAGATGATTATTTTTATTTATAAACAGTGTACCTTGATATATGTATAAAAAAAAAGATAACATATTCTCATGTTAAAGTAGAAAATGTTGGTATAATCATAATTGATATGAAATTAATTATATAAGTGAAGCAATTATTTCTCTTTTCAAGTTTATGAAAGAAGATATATTTGAACCTGTGATTAAAATAGAATTATCTAATTAAATTCATGGACATCGTAGTTCATTGATGAGTTCATTTATAGTAGTCAAAGAAATATAAATAAATCATGAAGGATGATGAAACATGTATGAATCCTTCTTGACGATATATCATTATAAAATGATTATATTATATAGTAGTGTTAATTTGAATGTTGTTGTTTTTGAGACATTATATTCTTTCTCGATGGGTTACTTGACATGTTATAAGAATCTAATATTGATCCTTATGGAAGTTTTTCTAATTCAACTATGAAAGTGTCCTAGAGTGTAAAGACCCCAACTCTAGTAGCCCAGAGTTGATGCCTTACCTTATTACATTTTCATAGATTCAAGAATCGAATCTTAACTGATTGATTAGTTTTTTAGTTCTGGAATCCATATTACATACATATACATAACATTACAACTTTAATGGAAGAACAATGTTGAAAATCCATTTAAAACACCCTGAAAAACTTAGATTAACCGTACCATTCATTCATAATATTCATCATCATATATTGGAAAAATATGAAACATAAAAAAGGGGTGAGATCAGTTTCCCTATAAGGGTAAGTAATATAGAAAAATCCAATATAAACATTATGGACTAGTGAATGAATAAAAAAATCCCATTAAAACATAATATTAAACATTATATGGCAAGGATAAAATCTGAATAAATAATTCCATATGAATAATCCCAAGAAAAATAAACTTAACCATGTATATTATACTAGTTGAATATTCACATTGATAATAAATTACTAATATCATTATAAAGGAATTAATATGAAGGACATATAAAACATACTATCAAGGCCTCAACAAAGAAATATGAAAATTATTAAGGTCTCGGCCAAAACCATATCAGAAAATCGGCAAGGCCTCAACCAATGTCCATAACTAATTTTTCTCATGTGACCTACTCGTGCATCAAGGGGAAATATTGGGCCTCACCCATCACTTATAATTACAATTAATTCCTCATATGAGTGGGGTTAAACATAAACATCATATACGTATGAAATGTAAATAACCTTCCACAATCATTAAACATAATCACCAACCATTCTAAGTAGTTTCTTAAACGGTATCAAAATAGAACATCCCTATTAAAAATGGTCATAAATAATTTAATAATATATAGTATATGATAATCATAAGATACCAATATCAAGAAAGTATAATATTCAATAGAGTTTTTTAAATAGATTAAAATTATCTAATAAAATCATTGAGTAATTCCTGAGAGAAATACCCTTTTTAATTTTTAAAGAAGAGTTGTTTTGGAAAAATGATTTTTATTTTTCATGATTGTTTGTATAAAATTAGATATGACCAAATACATATTTTCAGGATAAAATAAGTTATTCTAGAAAAATAATGGTGTCTTAAAATATATTATGTATTTTATTTTAATATGGGTAAGAAATCTGGACGTTCCCTTTAATCAGGCTTTCGTATCGGGAATAATTGAGAATTAAGCCTTGAAAACATGTATTTCTTATAAGATAAACATGAAATGATATGGATACATTAGTTTGTAATGTATAAAAATAAATCAAAATAATTATATAAAAATAATGAATTATTACATTGGTGTATATAGGGACAAAGAATAACCCGAATGAAAATTGAGGTTTAGGAAGAAACCCCTACCTTATATCTTAATGTGTTCTTCACTTGAGCATAATGTCCTAGATAATGAATTAAAATCCATTAGTAAATTAATTAAGATCATTTATATATTTTATTTATTTTTTATAATTTTATTACATTTATTTATTGTATTTTTATGATCTATAAGATATAATTTTATCCTTCACGAGCATTCGTTTCCTTGGTTTTCATGATCAATTCGCTTATTTATATGTAATGGAGTTCATGTAAAATGGGTATAAATCTCTATAATTGGAATAATATGTTATTTATGAATATCCATAATTGTAAATGGTTATATATATATATATATATCATTTGGTTATATGGCTTTAGGATGAATCATTATTTAATACATTTAGTGATAATCGTTTAGATTATTACGACAGTTTGTGAACATAATGAACTCATTTAATTTAATCATTTTGTATTATATAAATATATTACATACAAAAAATAATAAAGGTTTTAATCAATATATTATAGTCTGGTTCAACCATAAAATTCTTTCACAAATATCCTTTATGGATAAATTGAATATTGAAAATCCGTCATCCATGAAGGTTGTAAATCAGCACCTCAGAGATGATGATTTCGTTTTTAAAATAAAAGTGAGAGAGAAGAGAGTTTTATGAAGGAAATCCAGTTAACATGATATCATTATTGTATATATATTATACTAGATTTTTTATTCTCATTTCGACATAGGTAATTAAGAGAGGATAATAAATGAAAAAGGTATTTGAAAGGAAATTAAAAGAAAAGGAAAGAGGGTTTACATCTTGAATTCTCCTCTTTGAGAAGCTCCTTTAGAAACCTTGTTTTGGTTTTTTGTTTAGACCAAGAGATCTTGGATGTGGGGTATAGACTTGGTAATATTATTGGGAAGAAATTTTACATGGCTCATAGCATGGATGTTATGAGGAGAAGGGGTGGTTAGTGGTGGTATTTATAGTAGAGGAGTGGGGTGTTTTTTGAATATTTTATTCATTTGTTTATTATTTTTTCTCAGGACTATTAATAGATAGATAATTATCATCAAATATATTAAAGTAATTATGTAAAGTTCAAGATTATGGCTCTTATATTAGTGATGACTCATGGAATAGTTTTTTAACTTATAATGTATTAATACCATAAATTATAGTATTTTACTATTCACCAAAAAATTCAAGTATTTTAGAAAAAAAATATTAATCCTAACTTTTTTTATATTGGTAGAATTTAAAATAGAACATAATTTTATGAAAATAAATTTATAAATATGAGAAATTTAATTTTTAACTAAAACTACCATTTACTTGAAAAATATAGATTTTATATTTATAACTAATTTTATAACACTTCCAAAAATAAACTAAAGTCTCATAAAATTACCCTTAAATGATAATAAAATAAAATATTTATTTATGAATAGATTTTAAGAAAATGAAATTTCTTTTAAATAATTTTATTAATTATAATATTTTAATTAAATATTTATGACTTACCAAGATACTAACACTTAATTATTATTATTTTAAATAATCACTTACTTATACTATGATATAATTATATCATAATTTTACATATAAGATTTGTAAATGTTATTTATATAAAAATTGTTGAGGTTACTATTCATTTGGATGATTTACTATTCATAAGGGTCATATTATTATTCTTATGGTCACGTTACTATTTCATCGATATATGTTCCTTAACTACTAAAAATACCTATTATTTCGTTCATTCTTCTTTAACAATTTTTTTTATTGTTTTATATAAGTGATTTTCTGTGATATATACTATATAAACATAAGAAGGGAAATCTCATTGATAGAATTTTGGGTCGTTACATTCTCCCCACATTCGAAAATGTCATACTCAAAATTTCTATAATGTCACATAATAATATGAGGGTAGTTTTTCATCATAAGTTCCATAGGTTACCATGTCGCATCTTTAATTTTTGAATTTTTATAAAGAATCATTACCACCTAAGTCGTCTGATTCCTCAACACCTATTCATATGTGTCCAGAATCTAAACAGGCTCTTCATAATAAGATAAATCAGGTTCCAATTATATTCCATCAGAAGTGAGTACATGTGTTAGGTCTGGCCTGTACATTCATAATAAAGAGATGTGAAACACATTGTTTAATTTAGAAAGTAATGGAGTAATTGAAAAAATATTATCCACATATCCAATTATCTCTGTAATTTCCAAAGGACCAATGTACCTATGGCACAATTTTCCTTTCCTCTCGAATCTTATGACACCCTTCCCGAGGGATACATTCATGAAAATGTGATCTCCCACTTAAAATTCCAAATCCAGCCTTCAATTATTAGCATATATCTTTTTCATACCTGGAGCTTCCTTGATATGGGTTTGAATAGTCTTTACCTTTGATTTCGTTTCCTCCACAAGAACTGGGCCTACAAGCTTCCTTTCACAATCTTTATCCCAACATATATTTGTGTATGAAATATCTTTCCATACAATCCTTCAAATTGTGCAATTTGAATACTTGAATGGAAGATATTATTATATGAAAACTCTACCATAGGTAAATACTAATCCCACATACCTTTGAGATAAATTGTTCATGATCTCAAAATTTCTTCTAATGTTTGGATAGTCCTTTTTTATTTCCCTTCAGTTTAAGGGTGATAATTGGTGCACAATTGAAGCTCATTATCCAAAGCATTATGAATAATTTTATAGAATCTTGATGTACATCAGGGATACAAAATAGAGACAATATAGAGAGTTTCTCAATGTAGTCTTACAACTTACTTAATATAGAACATTTTAAAGCAATCCAGTGGAATATCCTCCTTTTTAAGGAGGAAATGTGCAAATTTGTTATGTATAAACAATCACCCATACTGCATCATTATTTCTTAGATTTTTGGTTAATCCATTGAAAAAATCCATGGATATGTCATCCCATTTACATGATGAAATAGGTATTGGTTTCATGACTCCTCTAGGATGTTGCCTATCATCATTCACCTGTTGGTAATCTAAACATCTTGATACATAGTCTACAATTTCCCACTTCAAGTTTTCCCACATGAAATTATCCTTCAAATATCTATACATAATAGTGATACAAGGGTGTATATAGAAATGAAAACAATGGGAATCATCCAATAACTCAATTTTTAGCTCGGGTAGAGAGGGAGCACATAGTCTCCTCCCAAATTTCAGATTTCCATTCTCACACATGATGTCTTGAAACTTCACATCATTCACAGTTTTAATTTTCTTTTGAATATTCTCATCATCAGACTGTGAACTTTTAATCCTTTCTAATAAGGATGGTTGGGAATCCAATTGAAATATTAAAGATGTTTCACCTTCTTTGATAATTCTGATATACATATTTTCTATATCCATGTACACAAGGTCATTATTAAGCCTCATTTTGTTTAGAAATATATGATCCTTCTGGCTCAAAGCATCATCTACCTTATTTTCATTTCATGGGCGATAGTAAATTTAATAATCATAATCCTGAAGTAGATCGAGCCATCTCCTTTTCCTCATGTCTAGTTCTTTCTATAATAAGATATATTTTAATCTATTTTGATCTTTATAGTTCTCAAATTTTCACCATAAATATAGTGTCTCCATATTTTCAGAGAAAATATTACAACCACTAACTCAAGTTCATGAGTTGGATAGTTATGTTCATTAATATTTAACGTACTTGATGCATAGGCAATAACTCTATCATTCTTTATAAGGATACACTCGAATCCTTTCATTGACGCATCACTATAAATCAAAAAACCACTTTTTCATGATGGTAGAGTCAGGATCTAGGAATTCACTAATCTACTATTCAATTCAACAAAAAAGTCTTCACACTCTTTTATCATTATAAACTTAACCCCTTTATGAGTAATCATCGTTAATGTGTTATCTAATTGGGTGAAGTTATGAAAAAAACACTAATAATAACATGCTATACAAACAAAACTATGTACCACGATTATGTTCATTGGTATAGGCCATTTTGGAACAGTCTTTGTCTTCACAAGATCTACTAGGATTCCATCCTTAGAGATAATATGGCCAATAAAGGAAACAAATTGAAGCCAAAATTCACACTTTTTAAACTTCCCACATAATTCAGTTCTTTTAAGATTCTTTAGGAAAATCCACAAGTGATTCTAATGGTGTTCATAGCTTTTGGAGCATATCAAGATATCATAAATAAATACCACAAAGAAGTTATCAAGATATTCCTTGAGAAAAATATTCATTATATCCATGGAAATAGAGGGTTCATTAGTTAGTCTAAATGGAATTATAGTAAACTCATAATGTCCATACCTAGTTTGAAATTTTTTCTTTGAAATATCTTCCTTTCTCACACGCAACTGATGATATCTAGATAAATGTTCAATCTTCTAAAAGCATTGAGATATGTGAATTAGATAAAATAAATCATCAATGTGAGGTAGGGGATACTTTTTCTTTATTTTTATATAATTGATTTCTCTATAATCAATGTACAGTCTCATGGATCCATATTCCTTCTTAATAGAGAGAACATGGTCTTCCCATGGAAAAACACTAGGGTAAACAAATCCCTTATCACTCAATTAATCCAGTTGTTTCTTTAGTTATACTAAATTCACAGTTTCTATTCTATAAGGACTCTTCGATATAGAGAGTGAACTAGGACTTAAATCAATAGAGAACTCAACTTCCCACAATGGAAGATGTCCAGGTAAATCCTCTAGAAATATATCAGTAAATTCTTGTACAATATGTACATCCTCAATTTGAAGATTTATTTCCTTATCCATATATGATGTTTTCTCTTCATCCCCATGAATTTCATTTTATATAGTTACTGGGGGTGTATCTATATGAGAATTAGATGGTGATGTTTCTTCTCTAAAGATAAGGGATTCTATACCTTCCTCACAAATCATAATTTCATTATTATGGAATTAAATTTTAACATCATATGTTGATATCCATTCCATGAAGAGGATTGTATAAATTTTGACCATAGGTATGATGATAAAATCAGTATATAATGAAAATTTATATCCCATAATTGGAACTACCTAACACATCTTTGTTACAAAGAGACTTCCCTTAGGGATTTTTACTGAAAAATACTTTGTTAAGGTGAATTTTAAATTTTTAATTTTTTTAAAATATTTGGAATATATAATGGAATGAAATGATAAAGAATCAAATAAATGATTATCTAAATTTGCGGAGATGATTAATGTACTTGAAACCACATCATTAGGAACTTCAACCTCAGTTGTTTTGATAACATTAGCTTTTCCTTGCTCCTACAACCATTTCTAAGGAAACTTTCATTGATGCTTTGGAAAATAATATGCATAATGTCTCATCTCCATACAATTGTAGCATTTAACATTGGTAACATCATTCTTTTTTTTCATCCTTGAGAATGATGAAATTTCCCAACACAGTTGTAGAAAACTCGTTTCCCTTTTATACCAGCACTAGAGTGTTTCCTTTAACATGTATCACATGTTTTTTAAATTCACCATTTTGTTATTCCCTTTATCAAATCTTTCTCCACCACCCACTTATTCAATTTTTCCCTTAAATTCATAAGACATAAATAATTCCTTATCTGTCTTGATAGCACATGAGACTATATATTCAAATGATGAGATATTTTGGGATACTAATACCCTTCATAGGAATGGTTTTAAACCATCAAATAACTGATCAAATTTCGACATGGATTATGTATGATGTCTGTGGCATGCTTTATAACCTTGTAAAGTATGATTATTACTTTTCAATGTTTTTATCATCTTTTTATTTCAGACTCAAGAACATCTTTTCCATATCTTCTCGTTGTTTATGTGTAAATTAATTTTCTTGAAAAAATTCAATAAAATCCCTCCATTCTATATTTTTAATTTCTTCACCCTTTTTTGGGTATTTAATTAGTTACCACCATTGATCAAAATCACCTGATATATGAGAAATTTAAATTACAATCGTCCCCCCTTTCATTACTTCGCAAATCTATAAACATCTTCTCTAAGGAAATTATCCACTGATCTGCTACAAATGGGTTTGTAGTCCCATTGAATGATTGAATCTTTTGTCACATAAAGCTTTCTAAAATTTCACCTCCTGGTTGTGGTTCATGTGCTCCATATGGGTAAGGTTATTGTTCTAACCCGAGTCACATGTCCCAGTATAGTTATAAGTTTCTCAACACCAGTTATAGATCTAGTTCCAATTTCATTATCTTTCATAGGATTTCAGTCCCTGCATCGGATAGGCATGTTGAAATGGTTTCCATTCCTTCCACTAGGATTTATTTCTAAATAATGGAATATAGTAGTTTAGGTTATGATGCATAGTGGATAATCTCAAAATAGAAAAAAACATAACATTAATTCAAATTTTATACATATATAATCTCATAATCAAAATCATGGTTTATTTGGGGACATATTTACTTTAAGATAATTCATAATTTTTTGAAAACAAAATCTGACTTATCCTAATAATATTCCCTAGGAGTGCCAAATTAGGTTCATAGTAAGGCATGTTGTTGTGTTCAAGGTTACCCAAAGTCAGGATAGGGACACCTTTTTTGAGTTTTTACCCTAAAGAACATATGTTCTAGAACCACCCCCACTTATAGTATCACTAAGGGGATGTATTTCTAGGAAGATCAAAATAATATATACCATTAAAAAAATATATGATGTTATTCTATTGAAATATTCAAAGTCTATCTTAGGGTTATTTTCACTAATCAATAATTTCTAAATCCTATATCCAAGTATTATACAAAATTTCATCCAATACTAACTATAAAGACCTAGACTCTAGTAGCCACGATTTGGTTCCTTACTTTATTACATTGGAATATGTTAAAGACTTAAATACCAAAGGAACAAATAGTTTATTTGTTTTGGAATCAATAGTACATACATAAATATTCCATTAAAATTGATAGGGAAAACAATGTAGAAACTCCTTTTTAACTACCAAGAACTCTTAGATTAACCCTGCCAGTCATTCATAATATTCGTCTTCATATCCTAGGGAAAAATAAAACATAAAAAAAGGGTGATATCAGATTCTTAGTATGAGTGTGTAATATAATGAAATATTATATTAGCAATAAGGTATCGTGAAATAATATAAACACATGCCATTAGAACATAATCTTGAAAATGATATGGGGATAATAAAATTTGAATAAATAATTCTATATAAGTACTCACATAAAAAAGAAGCTAAACTATTGATATTATACTAGGAAAATATTCACATGGATAATCAATTACAAATATCATTATAAGGTAATTAATATGACGGACATCTGAAACATACCATCAAGACCTCATCCAAGAAATCTGAAACTGATTATAGCCTCGACCGAAATGATATCATAAGATGGGAAATGCCTCAACCAAGTCCATATTTGTTTTGTATCATGAGATGTATTGAAGCATTGATGTGATATATAGGTCCCCACCCATCAATTTATAAGTCCAATTAATTCCTTTTATTAGTGGGGTTAAACATAAATAACATATAAATATACAATGTAAAGAACCTTCCATTGTTTTTAAACATAATCACTGACCATTCTGAGAAGTATGTTGAACGCTATGAAGATAACACATTCACAGTCACAATAATCATAAACCATTTAGTAAAATATGGTAGATTATAATCATAGGATACCAATATTAATAAACTATATGATTTAATAGAGGTTTGGAAATAGATAAAAATTATCTAATAAAATCATTGAGTAATTCTTGAGAGAAATATACTTTTTAAATTTTCAAAGAGAGTTCTTTTGGAAAAATCATTTTTATTTTTCCTGATTGTTTGTATGAACCCAGATATGAAAAATATATATTTTCATTACAAAATTAGTTATTTTGTAAAATAAATTGTATCTGAAAATAGATTATGGATGGTACTTGAAAATGGGTATGAAAGCAAGACGCTCCCTTTAATTTGTCTTGCGTATCGGGAATAATTGAGAACTGAGCCTCGAAGACACGTATTTATTATAAAGAAAAGATGAAATGATCTAGACACATGAATATGTAACATATTAATAGAAGTGAGAATAATTATATAAAAATAATTAATAATTATATTAGTGTATATAGGAATAAATCATTACCCAAATGTAAATAGAGTTTTTGGAAGAAACCCTTACCATATGTCCAAATGTGTTCTATATATGACATTAATATCTGGGATAATTGAATTAAATCCTTTAATTAATTAATATAGAAACATTTATATACTTATTTTATTTGGTATAATTTTATTATGTTTAATTATGGTCTTTTGATGATTTAAAAGATAAAATTTTATTATTCTAGAGCATTCATTTCCTTGGTTTTCATGATTTGTTCGCATTTTTATAAGTAATGGAGTTCATGTAAAATGGTTATAATTCTTCAGAATTGGAATTATATTTTATTTATGAATATCCAGATGTGTGAATAGTTATATATATCATTTATTTATATGGTATTAGGATGAATCATTAGATAATAAATTTAGTGATAATAGTTTAGATTATTACGGCAGTTATTGATCATAATGAACTCATTTTGTTTCATAGTTTTTTATTATACAAATATGATAATTAAAGAACATAATAAAGGTCTTAAGACATATATTATCATTTTAATAACCATAAAAGTGGTTTTATTAGCATCTTTGGAGGAGAAATTTAGGAATCTAAATCGACCGTCTATGAAGGTTTTAAATCAGTACCTCAGATACGTTGATTTCATTTTTAAAAATAAAAGTGAGAGGGAAGAGAGTATGATGATGGATATTATGTAAAAATGATAAAATTAATTTATATATTTGGTACTCAATTTTTAATTCTCATTTGAATAGATTAGGTTAGAATAGGATAATAAATGAAAAAGGAAATTATTGGATATTAAATGAAATAGAAGGATGATTTACCACTTAAATTCTCCTCTATGAGAACCACGTTACGCCACCTTGGTTTGGTCTTTTTTTAGACCAAGAGATCCTATATGTGTGGGAGGTAATTGGGAAGTGTATTGAGTTGAAATTTGAAAATAATTATAGCTTAGAAGGTGTGAGGATAATGGTGGTGAGGCGTGGTATTTATAGTGGAGGGGAGGGGATATTTTTGAATATTTTATTCATTTGTTTATTATTTTAGTTCAAGAATATGAATATTTTAAGCATTATCATGAAATATTTTGAACTAATTAAAGGAATTTTGAGATTATGGTTCATATATCAATGATTACTCAAGGAATACTTTGTTTAACTTATAATGTATATATATCATAAATTACCATATTTTACTATTCACAAAACATTCAAGTATTTTTAAATTATCCCAAACATTCACCCCAACCATTTTATGACCTGTAGAATTTGAAAAATCAACTTCATTTGATAAAAATAATTTTCTAAATATGAGAAATTTAATTTTCAATTAAAAATCTCATTTACTCAAAAAATAATGATTTTAAATTTATAACCGATTTTATAATGCTTTCAAAAATTAACTAAGGTCTCATAAAATTATCATAAAATCATAATACAAAAAAAATATTTATTTGTGAATAAATTTTATTAAAATTCATTTTCTTATAAATCATTATAATAATTATAAAATGTTAATTAAATATTTATGAATTACAAAGATACCAATACTTAATTGTTAATTTTAAAAATATTCACATACTTATAGTATAATATAATTATATCATAATTTCATTTATAATATTTATACATTTTATTTATAAACAAATGGGTGAGTTCACTATTCCTTCACCCTATTTACTATTCATATGGTTCATATTAATATTCCAAAGGTAAAGTTTCTATTTCATCAGTGTAAATTTCTTAGCATCTATAAATACCTATTATTTCATTTATTATTTATCTATAATGTCTCTATTGTGTTCTATAAGTGATTTTGTGTGATCTATACTATATACACACAATAAGGTAAGTCTTATTGATTTGATTTTGGGTCGTTACATAGAGGGTCATGCATAATGGTTATCCATAATCTCATTAAATTCTATTAATTTTTACATTAAGAATAAATATTATTTTTATATTGTGGAATAATACTTTTTCAAGTATACTTGATCACTTCAATCACAATATATTTGAGTTTAGGATATATGTGTTGAATTTTATCCCTTTTTTATTAATCATAAGATAATAAATAAAAATTTATTAATTCACCAGCTTTGTGAATGGATTAATAAAAATATTTATTTACTTATATTAATATTAAAATAAATATATATTTCAAAGTTTAGTGAATATAATACTTATTTATCTGTTGTTTATTATTCATAATGTAATAAATAAATGTTTATTTATTCACTAGTCTAATGAATATATTGATATAAATTTATATTTAGTTATGTTAATATTAAAATAAATAATTATTCAAGGGGTTAGTGAATATAATATTTATTTAATTATTGAAAGAATATTATTAATTTTTTAAAATAAATATTTTATTCACGGTTCAATAAATTATGTGGAAAATTGATGGGTCCAATTAATAACCCAATGAAGATGATGTATTTATCCATGAATTTAGTACATGACATGGAATAAAATGTTATTATTATCATTAGTGTTTTACATGGGTATTAATTAGAGTAAATGTTTTCGAGAATGGAACTTTCCATAATTATTAATTTTTTAGCTCTAAGAATAAACTCCAAATTATATAATTTTATAATATATAATGGATGTGTAAAATTGTGTTACTATAGATATTCTACTAATCTATATAGAAAATTTCCTCCTCCATCCCCATTAATAATAAGAGAGAAAAATTGAATCCTCTTATTGTAATCAATGATAAATAACACAAATTACTATATACTTACGGGAAAGAACATAGAGTTCCCAGAGAATTGTTTAGAGATTAATAGTTCTTGTATTGATACAAATAAATGATTCTTTACTTGTATTCTCCACAAAAACAAATACATATTAAGAGAGGAATAAAAATTTATAAATACGGTTTATCTCATTCAATTTAATTATATTTTATAATTAAATAGAAATTAAATCTGATTGATCCTCTCTATGATATTTTGAGGTTTACATCATCATGTTATTTTAATTTGTCCATTAAAACTGGTGAAACCCAAAATTTGGGAATCATACAGCCACTTATGTTGTTCCAAAGAACCATTAGTTTTCTTAAGGTAAAATATTTGATGAATTTTCTGGATTTTAGAGAAATTGGATGGAATTTTCTAATAAACTATGTAGACAATTGAAAATATTTATCAGGAAAGATCCTAATGTATTTTATGAGCCATCTACTGATGTTTAACTATAATTTTAGAGAGAAAGTTCCACTCGATGAGTATAATATTATTATTACTAACTGAATTAATTTTTATTTAAAAATAAAATTAATTATAAAACTTTTATAAGTATTTTTATTGGTCTATTTATAGAGATGATGGATTTAGGATTTATTCTATTGTCAATGAAAACTTGGTCGAGGAGGATGATCATCTCTTGAGGGTATAAATCCATATCAAGGTATGTCGTCCTTAATCCATGTGATATATCAATGAGGTTATCATGTGTGAATAACCCAATGAGGAACTGAGGTGTGTTCCTATGCATGATTTCAGAAAAATATGGTCTATTAAGCTCATTGTAACTCTATCAAATGTTTTTCTTGGATTTTATTATCTCCAATCACTTTGTTTACTAGGTGAAATTATAGATTAGAGTGAAATCAAAACAATATAGGGTGTATAACCTTGAGTGAATGATTTAGTAACCTATTAATATAATAAATCCCTTCTCAAACACACAATACTATAATATTTTTTCCTTATAAATCTCTAAAATAAAGAACACCAATAAGTTTAGAGGTCTGGTTTCATTGGGATAGTAGCTATATAATACCAAATTTCAAAATAATCTATATAATCATTTATTTTCATATTCATAATACACTCATAGATCTTAAAATTACCTTATTACTACACTAGATACCAAGGGGACATATATGAATGAAAGGGTGATTTGGTATGTATAGTGATACTATTCAGAATGTGGTGTAACACAAAGATGGGGGTCAAATCAGGGTTACCGCAATACAATTTTAATTATAAAATTAAATTATCTAATGTTTTTAGAATCAGGATCCTCTCAAAATTAAATCTCACCCATACTATCATGAAAAAATTTAAAAGGAAACACAATCTGAATAGTATTTTTAAAAAGATCTCCCACAATTTGGGCAATTACATCCCTATTGTTTCTAGGTTGATAATAATAGACATATATCCACCAACATATTAAATTTATTACAATAGGGAAGGTACCATCTCTAATCCCTACGGATATCTCTTGATGAACATATATTGTCTCTTAAAAGGTTAGTTATTCAATCTCCCATCCATTTATAATGTTTATATCGCAAGATAAAATGAAAAATATCTTTTTCTTCAGGTTTATTTGATAATAGATAATTGGTCACACTTTGAGCCTTGAAAATAAACACTAGAAAATGATCACAAACTCACCTTTTATAATCTCATATTATAGAATATTAGTGTAAAAATATTTAGTATTTGAAACCTTAACTCCATGATCATATTAAATTTTAGTCCTTCCTCCTTGATTTCATAATTTTCTGGAATCCAAAATATTCTTCTTCAACTCAATGGATTTTTTCAAACATGTACGTCAAATTCTCAAACACTGAATAATATCAATGGTCACACAAATAATTACTTAGACATTTCTCGACTACTTTTAATTATTATATTGATTATTGAACCCTCTATGAAAATTAGTTCTGTGGGATACCTTTTTATTTTATAAATTTATTCAAAAAATATATGACATAACCAAGGCATCATCACATTTAAATATCATTCAATTTTCATTACCAATAACTTATATGTTTTCATAATTCATGGATTAAGACATGTGATATTTATATCTTGAATTATGGATTATAATTTTTAGACTTAAGCTTCTACTCCATGCTTGTTTAGGGTCATCCAGTTACATGTATTCTGTATACTAATGATTATTCTAATGTTGGCCACATTTTCCTTCCAATTTGAGTTCTACCACTGATTCCAAACATAACCATGAATTATATCATATGGCTCCCATTTCTTATTCTAACTAAACAAATCCTCAGTATCTAGATATATAAATTTAAAAATTTTTTTCTTATTTTATAATCTTATATAATAAGAAGATGTTTTACAATCATCCTCAACATTTTTATCTCTAAATATCTCAATTTTACCTTATAGATCAAGAATATTATTCATTTATTATACTCCTAGGTGTGAATCAATCTTTAGTCTTATCAAAGTCTTGTGTCTTCATGTAAAATTTTAGAATACCCTTTTTATAATAATGTTTCAAGAAATCCATTTCTAAAAATTATTTTTAGATATTTAATTCCCCTATCAATTATCTCAAACGCATAATGTCTTATGGCAGTACTTAAGCTTCTAGAAAAAATATAAATTTATCAAACTCTAGTTGAATCATGATCTCCAACGTGACACTTAATACACTAGTAATATAAAATAATCATATTACTGAAAGTCATATACCTTCTGAATTATTATTATATATTTTCTAGTTAAAGTTCCCCAAATGTTAGGTTTAATAAATTTACCTATTAAATCCTCTATGTTAATCAAATGCATATCATATTTCTTCTGGATATATTCATCTGTAGTATTACCACAAATTACAAACTCTATCTCTCATCCTATCCAGTCGTGTAAAAGTTATGCACTTATTTTCTTGGCATTATATTTATAGAATAACTATATATTCTTATATTTAGAAACAATTATTCTTCTTTTGTTAATGTAACTTTAAACGAATAGATTCGTACTATATCTCAAAAATAGTTTCAACACAAAATAAAAATTTTCAATTATTTTTAACAAAACCTAAAATAGATATTTATCACCTAAAAATTTCTAGAGGTTCTTTAATATCCCCAATTGTATTTTTTTCAACACCACCAAATCCAAACAATTTATATCAATTCATATACTTTCTTAAAGATATACATCTTAAAACACAACTATTGGATAAAGTAATTTTTTTAAAATAAATCCATTTCTCATTGATAATAATTTTTTCTTCTTATTTTTATGTTCACCCATTAATAAAATATCCCTTTTCTCCAACTTTTTCAGTGACATTAACTTTGGATTCAATGGAAGGCTTAAGAATTTTTCACCTTTCTACACCTTTGATAACAGATTTTAAAGGAATGTGTGGCATGTTACTTGTTCCATATTTATAATGGAAAGATTGAACAGACACATTAATCCTTAACAATTCAAATATTTCCCTCGACATGTCCTTTTTGAAAATATAATCAATATTGTCCTTTTGTAAATATAATTCATCCTCATATATTCATTGGAAACCTCGTATTTAATGAAATGACACTTGATATTAATATTATTGAATCAAAACTATTTATATGGATTTTGTGATAGATTAATAGAATTTTTATAATTATATTATATTCTAAATTGGTTCTAAAGATTAACATTTAAATCTTCAAATGGATCCTTTATCCAAATTTTCTCTTTGAATTCATTTGTAGCAGCAATATAGTTTACTTCAATAGTACTCAATATAACATAGATTTTTTTCTTAATATTCTGACACAAATGGTCTTCTTTCAAAAAAAAATTTCTTGTTGTTTAATTATTAGCAATAAAATCTCCATTTTAACCAATATTAGTGGATGAGATTAGTTTTAATTCATCATTTATTTTATACATCAATTTTTAAGTCAAATTTATTTTCAACTACTTTAGTTTTCTATTCACAACTAGAAATTGTGACTTTTTTGGACCACTATAATATCTAAAATATATTGTTACTACATAAAAAATATAAGGTCTTGATGTTTTTTGATAAATAAAGACTCCAATCATCTTTGTAATGATATTATGATTCAAACTTTACCATGCTTCATTTATTCTCAACTACACACAAATTCCCAAGTATGTTGATACTCCCTTATAAATTTCCATTCAAATTTTCATAATGAATTCACAATAATATTTATCTTTATAAAAGAATATATATTTTTGTTTTTATTAAATTATATTCCTATATAAAAATTTATTCCTCAAAGAATTTACATGTTAATGTACATTGTTTTTGAAATTTTTTTACTTGAATACATTATATCACCTGTAAAAGATATATCATAATCATAAATAACTAAAATTAAAGTAAAAATCTTAATATCCTTAAAATATATAATTCTATCTAATTTTACATTATATAAGTTTCATTGATTCAAAAAACAATCCAATTTGGAGTACTGGAATCCATGGGATCTCTTTAATCTATAAAAATATTTCTTCAACCAACACACCATGGTTTCATTAATATTGTGTATAAATAATTACATTTTATCAATAGTAAATTATTCTTCAAGATCTCCATTTTTGAAATTATACTTCATTATATTTGAAAATTTTCATATTTTATATGATCTCGAAGAACCAAAAACAATATAATGTCTTCTTATCTTCAAATAGTGAAAAAGTTTCATTAAAATCAACAGCTTCCACCTAAGAATATCCTTTTGAAAGTAACCTGGATGTGTTCATTAAGATCTAAAATTTATCATAATTTTTATTTCTAATTACCCTCATGGTTATAGTAGCATTCATTCCTTCTATTCTTGGAAAAAGATCCGAATTATAATTAATCTCAATCTAATCTGCACCTTTATTCAAATAATGTAAAAAAAATTATGAGAAACAGTCTCGACAACTAATTGTGATTCAACTTATGGAACAAGAGCTATTTGATTTTCAAACCTCAATTTCATTTCCATATTTATTGGATATTCCTAACATCCAATGATTTTTTTTGGTTTGATATGTTTTTTCTATCCTAGAAAATTCATTTCTAAAATTTTAACAATATCTTCAAAATCATTTGGATGATCAACACTGATTTTTTCGTAATTAGGTTCATGTATTAATTCTTTTGCAATGACTTTTTAAAATTATCTAATTTTTCTCCATTTAATTATTCAACGTCTTATTAATGTATATCTATTACACTAATATTATTTTCAATAATGTTCACATGATAAAAATATACCTGATAGTGTATAATTTTCTTATAGAACCTATAGCTTCTACAATTGGGATAATAAACATTGAAAACTCCTTCTTTATATTTTCCATCAATCATTCTCAATCAGAATTTTGAACCATAATTAAAATTTACTTCCAAATAAAATATTTATTCATGGTAGGTTTCTTATTATAGAAAATATCAAAATAATTCATCTTTTTTTAAATTCTCAACAATCATTTTTCTATATCCAATGTTCTACATATAGATTCTCTCTAAAATAATTGTGAAATATTGATATCTAAATGAATAATTAATACAATTATGACTAAGATTCAATGATTATTTTCTTCAACAAAATTCTACTAGGGAGTATAAAGAAAACAATATTGATGCTTAATCCTATTTTTATCATGATATGATTCAAAATAATTTCTAGTGAAATACCTTCTTTTACCATTTTCCAAATTTTTATTATAGATTCTTAACTCATAATTAAATTGTCCTTTGAATATTTTGAACATATCGAAGGCCTTAAAATTGTATTTCATGACAACAACATTTTTTAAAATAATGGAAGCACCGATGCTATTAATTATGTAAGGATCACCTTTAGTGGATTGGTGTATCATCGACCCACATAAATCAGCGTGTATTAGTATAAGTGGATTAGTGGATTATATTTCCACATTATTATGACGTTCATGTATGATCATCCCCATTTAAATTATTTCACAAATAACATAACTTAATCTCTTTATTTGGGGTAATTATTTCACCTCATCTTTATTTGAAAATTTTCACAATATCTTTTATCAAAGCTGAACAAGTATTTTGTGTCAAAACATATTTTAATATTCTACTGTCATATTACAAGAGCTACCTCATTCTATAATTTGGAATAAATTACTATAATTTCTTTATAAATTAGTGATAATTATTCCATCTATTAGGAACTTTATAGAATAATAGTTTCCTTTTAAAATAACCATGTTTGTATCATCACAAATTTGTCTTGCACTTAATAATTTTTTTAAGACCTTCCATAAGTAATACATCCTCATATTTAAATTTATAGGCTTAAATATTACCTGTAACAATTCCTTCAATTTTTAGGGAAATATTCTTCCACAAAATAACTAAACCACCATTATAGTAGGCATCATTCTTAAAAATATTATTGTAACATATAATGTGATATAAATAAGAACAATCTAGGATCCATGACCCATGCCTTTGGTAAGAAAATAGGGATACCTCAATAAGAAGGGGTTTATGATGTTTTTATTTCATTAAAAACATCTCAATAATCATAGTACGTATAGTGTTCCGTATGAGATTATTCATACATTGTTCATCATGGTGACTAGTTTATCTCATCTTCCAAAAAATTATTCCAAGTAATCAAATTTATTTTGAACCCAATATTTTTATTTTTTTATTAGTGAAATGGAATGGATACAATGATAAGCATAAGTCATACAGGATCCAAAGGAGGCCTAGAATAGTGCAGCCCGAGGGAATCCCCTCTTACAAGATTAACCCCTACTACTTCCAAAAAGTTCATATTTTAGAAGAAGGTAACATGGAATTTCTGGTCAGCTAAGGATGCAAGATGTTTCACCACTTTAGTTCCCTCACTCTATGTGTGAAGAACTTTTATGTTGTCATTTACAATACCTCTAAATTTTCGGGTCGTATAGGATATCGACCATGGGATAGAACCAGTGTCACACAAAGACTTGTGTAGTATCATGGATTTGGTTTCCACTTCATTGATATAAATTTTACCCTAGAAACATAGAATTAATTTAGCGAGCATAGCCTTGGCTTCAACCAAAAGAGAAGAACCACGACCAATGTAACACCCTGATGTTTTTATAAAATATTTTCTTTAAATTTTTTTTATTTTTCAGTAGCTTTTGTTGCACAGAATCCTATGTTTAAATGAACAGTGAGACGACCTTAGTATAAAATTAATGTTATAGCCCAGCTGTTATCTTAGCGTAATAAGTATAACTAACTTATGAAAATTCATTGGGAATTCATTGTCTATTAATTATCTATGAAAAATATAAATCATCTATTTCTATTTTCGAGTGAATTACTATTAGTAATGAAATTAATGAGATATATATGTTATATAAATTGTTTTCTATATTCATCCAATGGATATTTTGATCATTGGGTGTGAATAAACCCTATTTTTTGTATAAAAACATATATTTTGTTAGCGTAATTTTACACCTTTGAATGGAAAACCCCTTTTAAATTATGATTTTCACACATTAATAATTTTTATATGAAAAAATATAAATTTTATTTTAAATCAAGATATAAATATTTATTTTGTATGAATTTATTATATTTTTCTGATAACATTTTAGTTTTGAGCAATAGTAAAAATACATTAAATTTTATGTGAAAACAAATTTTTTCATCCAAATTATTTATATGGTTACATTATAATATTTATTGATTTTAAAGTGTAAATATAATATATTTTTATCAATCAATATAATTTAGGTCATTACAATTAATTTTACATTGAATCCATATATAAAAATAATTTTTTTGCAATATTTTAACTTTTAAAACCCCTTCTCTCTTTCCAACAACAGTATTAATTATAATTTAATTAAGAAAATTATGTATTTTAAATTTTGAAAAATGGAATCCATATTTTGAATAATTGGTTCCAAGTTGTGTTAATAGGTTACATTTATTTTTTGGACATTATGAATAGTGATGTGAGTACTTATGTTTTTCTACAATGATTAAGGGTAAATTGGGTAATTAATGGTAAAAATAATATTATAAAATTTTCATAACAATAGTTAAAATCCTATTGAGTGACTAAATTATACCCTTATCATATGGTTCTAAATTGAATCACTTAAGGTCCACTATACCGTGAATATGATTTTACATTTATTAAAATCAAAGAATGTGACAAAATGTCACACTTTCTTTTTTATATAATTGTATTAATTTTAGTATATGTATAACTAGGAGATAATATAGACTATATATAGTATCAATAAATATAAAATAATTTAATACATTATATAAATTTATTTATAAATTTTATAAATTCAATATGTATGATTAAGGATGACAGAATAGCGATGCAGAGATTATTTTATAAATATAAATATCAAATAAATGAATTTAAAAATATTAAAAGAAATATAATTTGAAATAATTAAGGTTCTCCATGAAATTTATAGGTGATTATGACATGTGTGTAGTATAATAAATGTTTTTTTGAATTTATATTCTCTGGGGATTTTATTGAAAATTAAAGAAATGAATAGTTTCAAAATTTACACTATTGATATTTTATAAAAAAAAATTATTAAATTATTTCAAAATCCTACAAATATATAGAAATTACAAAGTGATAATTATAGGGTCTAAAATTTCATAAAATATCCATTTATGCTCAATTAAAACCGTATAAGTAAATATTTATAATGATTAAATATTTAGACTATTATTATAAAATTAAAAGTAAATAGATTAAATAAGGATAAATCAAAATTATAAGGTTTTAAATAAATAAAAAACATGTCTAAACTTTATTGGGTGAGTTTATTTCGACCCAAACTTATATTATCTTTTAAATAATTTAATTTGGATCCATTTTAATTTAAAAATAAATTTATATTATTTGAGTAGTTTTTGTTTTTCCAAAGGTGCCCATCTTCTCTCTTTTAAAAGCGTACCTCTCCTCTTTCAATCACACCTCTAATGCCATTTTTTCAGCCAAAACATGCTCATTTATTCTCCCAAATTCCCTAAATTTATCTTAGAGTCCACACATTATTAATAAATCCATCTTAAATAGGCCTTGTCTAAAAATTAAACAGAGATACTTCTAAAATAGTTAATTGTTTTATCACATCTTTCAAAATTATTTTCTTCTTCTACTTACTATTCTTATGAAATTTCCATAATAAATTAATAAATACAGTATATTCTAAAATATGAGATGTTATTCTAATTATGGGAAAACCTTATACCTATTTTTATCCATCTTTTAAATAATAATATCACTATGTGTGCGTATATATGGCTTGCCATCTCCACGTAGTGGTGTAATTTTTTATTCAAAAATACTTTATTTGGATGGGTATAATGATAATTATAACATATTTAAATAATTAATACAACATCATAATTATTTTTATAATTAATATACCATCCAATTCTATATCAATTAACCATTATGTGAATTATATCATCACCCGTGCGTACGTACGGCCTACAGTCTCCACGATGTGATCTGATTCATTCTACCTAATCATCATTAAACAGTGATGATATACCTAAATGAAATGAATAAACATGATATATATTATACTAATATTATTATGTAAATGATATAACTATATTCTAAGATTTGTAACATGAACTTATCTGAAAAAATGTGCATAACAACACAAAGCGGTTAATATCCGAGTAATGAGTGACAATGAAATGTTACTAACAAATAGATGATAATATAATCATATGTGATATGATAAAAATGATTATAGTTCTGTAATAAGTCAATAAAATATTTATATAATAATACAGGAGGTTCAGATGCATATGATGGATTTCATACCTAAGAGAAGGGATAATTATACAATCTCATTATTATTTGAGATTGTTTATATGGAATTACTTATTGGGGTATATTTATCATCCACATCCATGTTTCCTATAATATGTAATATTATTTTTATTCTTCTAAAATTGTTTAAATTCAATTTTTCTCATTGGTAAATTTTTATTAAACTACTGTTTCCGACGCTTTCGCCGGGGCGCGCGCATCTGTCCGTGGGGGACGCGCGGCTTTGTTGCCCCGCATTCCCGCTTTCCAAAGGCGGGCGGCATTCGCTCCTTATTCAGGGACGTCTGCTCCTTGATCGAAACGGGATGATGGGATGTCGGTTCTTCCTCCTGTGGATTCCTCCTCAGGACTCGTCACCTAGTCCGGGTCTCCCTTATAGATTTAATACGTAGTTCGTGAAACTCTTCCCAGTGCCATATTGTCATGGACACCGGTTAATTACACTGCTTCTGTCGGGACATTCCAAAGGGTCCAGTCAGGGCAGCAACCTTCGGTCAGGGGAGTAATCACGTTTGAGACATCAGTAGCGTGTCTGGATGCTGGGGTACCTGGCATGTCTGTCTGTTATCCTCGATCACGAGGCTTCTCAAGGGCGTGGAAGCCCGAGGCATCCCACATCGAGCGCGGGGAATTACATGTCATAGACACGTATCTGGGGTTTTCCTCAGCTTCCCATGTTCAGCACAGGGTATGTCGCAAGTTTAACGTCTTGCGGAGACGGTTACACCAAAGGCGTTCCATCCGAGGTTTTTTTCTCAGGCATCTCATGTTTATCATGAGGTAGGTCGCGAGTTTAACGTCTTGCAGAGACGGTATGAGGGTGATCAGAACGTCCCATAGAGACGGATTAGATTGGTATATCCCTAGGAGGGAACACCTGGAAAGTTTACCAAGGCGATGGATCAGAACGCCCAATGAGGACGGATCCGAGGTGGTGCACTCCCTAGAGGGGAAAGGGTGATGAATCGGGGTGTACACAGAGGACAACGACCCAGAGATATAATGGGGCTTACACGTGGAAAGTGGCCCATGCGCCGCTAGGAGCAGCGAGGAGGTGGATGGCATGATCCCACCGGGATGTGGCGGCCCGGGTGAGAATCAGGATGGGTGGTGGATGAATGAATGAAGTGGAGGGGGAATGAAATGGGACCATCGCAGGGGGGCGAAAGTGAAGTTGGGCTTGAGCCTTGAAGAGGCTTCCTACGTATCCCCGTGGCAGGGAATCAAAGTCCGCGTAGTTCGGGATGGTGCCGGTAAACCGACGTGAAGGTGGACCTTGGTCCGATGGGCATTGTCAGCGTACCGACGTGAAAGTAGACCCGTGGGTCCACTAATGGCGGGCTTGAACCTTGGGGAGGTTTCCTACGTACCATGCCTTGACATGGATCAAAGTCCTCGTAGTTCAGGGAATACAGTTTAACGTCATGCGGGACGATAGAGAACCCTGACGTGGATGAACGACGGGCGATGAGTATCGGCGAACCGATGTAAATGAAGGACCTTGGTCCACTGTTGGTGGGTCGCAATGGCTTACCACTGGACCGGAATTGCAGCTTAACGTCGTGCTAGACGGGGGTGAAACCCGACGTGAAAGACGGGTGGGCTTGAACCTCATAGAGGCTTCCTACGTACCATGCCTTGACATGGATCAAAGACCTCGTAGTTCAAATGGAAAGGGTCGCAATGGCTTACCACTGGACCAGAATGGGACCCGACGTGAAACGAAGGGTGGGTGTGTCGGTGAACCGACGTGCAAGTAGACCTTGGTCCACTGATGGTGGGCTTGAACCTCGTGGAGGCTTCCTACGTACCATGCCTTAACATGGATCAAAGACCTCGTAGTTCAAAATGGGAGTAGACCTTGGTCCACTGATGGTGGGCTTGAACCTCGTGGAGGCTTCCTACGTACCATGCCTTGACATGGATCAAAGACCTCGTAGTTCAGGTGGAAGGTAGACCTTGGTCCACTGATGGTGGGCTTGAACCTCGTGGAGGCTTCCTACGTACCATGCCTTGACATGGATCAAAGACCTCGTAGTTCAAAATGGGAGTAGACCTTGGTCCACTGATGGTGGGCTTGAACCTCGTGGAGGCTTCCTACGTACCATGCCTTGACATGGATCAAAGACCTCGTAGTTCAGGTTGAAGGTAGACCTTGGTCCACTGATGGTGGGCTTGAACCTCGTGGAGGCTTCCTACGTACCATGCCTTGACATGGATCAAAGACCTCGTAGTTCAGGTTGGGAGTTTTGTCAGGGTCGGTGCTCACTCTAAGCCCACGTGAGTCATGCTCGGTGTGAGAAACAAGAGGTTGCATGGACCTGACGATCACGTCGCGAAGGGTGCGTCCGTGAGAAGCGAAGAGGGGCTTACGCGTTGAGCGGCCCATGGTGTTGGGACTTACTCCAGGATGGAGGCCCATGGCGCGACAAAGCGCGGGAAAGATGGACCTTGGTCCGACAGTGGGAGGTGCCTCGCTCCCTATCACGTCCTCCACTGACCTTAGTCGTGGGGAAGTACCGAGATGCACGGGTGCAATCATCCGTACCAAAGGTTAGGGATTTACGCTCTGAGGCGACCCTTCCCCTGCGAACATACACCGCTCCGACAAGGAGGATCTCATTCCATATGCGGAAGAGTTCCATTCCCGTGGAGACGAGTGGTGTAATGAATGCTCGAGCTGGGGGGACCCTTCGTGAGGGAGACGAGGTTGGGTCACAGTTTAACGTCATGTGTCGAGGACGTGGTGCTTGGCAGTTTAACGTCCTGCAGCTCGGACGAGGTGGGTTCACTCCACACCCCTAGGGCTTACATAACCGGTACCCTCTGGTCCTTGGGGAAGGGAAGGTGTCGGTAAGGCCATGGTAAAGGGGGGTCGCGGGAGGAACCATCGAGGGGTCCACGTTAGCGTGGCTATGCGAAGAAGCAATAGCCGTTAGCGTGCCTATGCGAAGGAGCATTAGGCGAAGCAACGCTACGAGAGGTGTGGCCCATGGAACTTTGAAATCACATCGTGCAAACCTAGAGGGTCGCACGGAAAGAGGAATCGCTAAGCAGAGGAGTGTGCTTCGCGAAGTGGGGTGCCTTGGCCTTAGCATGGGGCAGAGGTGAGGGTGAGAGGTGCTTCGCGAAGTGGAACAGTGTTCGCGGAGCACTGCCTCGCGAAGAAGGAGTGGTTCGCTAAGCAGGGTCCTGCCAAGCAATGTGCTTCGCGATGCGTAGTTACCCTGCCTTGGCATAGGGATTACTAGCGTGGGTTGGGTGTTTCGCGAAGCACGAGTGCTCCGCGGCTGCCCGGGTTCCCTTGGGAATCCCCTTCCCATGCGAACGCCCTTGGGCTTCGCGAAGGGCATCCCTCTCGGAAGAGGGGCTCAGAACGAAACAAATCAGAGTCGTCTCGCGAAGTAGAAATACCTCGCGGAGCTCATGATTCCCGGGGCAAAGCTTGCTTCGCGATTCGGGAGAGGAGAAGCCGAAAGGTCGGATTGTCCGTCCCGGGGACTCAGGGGGAGTCGAGTATTTATAGGGAAGGGGCGCCGCGATGCAGGGCTTGCGCGCCGCCTCTGGAGCTTCGTGGCGCGCTCGCGAACGTCAAACGCGCTCGCGGAGGATCACCGCCTCCGGTGCTTCGCGGCGGCTCGCGAACGTCAAACGCGCTCGCGGAGGATCACCACCTCTGGTGCTTCGCGGCGGCTCGCGAACGTCAAACGCGCTCGCGGAGGATCACCGCCTCTGGTGCTTCGCGGCGGCTCGCGAACGTCAAACGCGCTCGCGGAGGATCACCGCCTCTGGTGCTTCGCGGCGCCGCCAGGGCTGGGGCGCTTCGCGGATGTGCTTCGCGGCTGTGCTTCGCGGCTGTGCTTCGCGGCTGTGCTTCGCGATGCAGCGCGCCGGCTGTCTTTTTCGTTCCTTCCTTTCGGGCCATATTTTTGGCGCCAACAAATGCCCCCCCTCAGACTTGGAGCCGCGGAGGGTGAAGGGTCGAAGTCTGAGGGAAGATCGCCAAAACTGTCGGTGGTTCGCGATGCGGCATCGCGAAGGAGGCCCGCGATGCTCGTCGGGGCCGCAGATCCGGACGCGCCGCGATGCTCCGCGCGGGTGAGGCGCGCCGCGATGCTCCGGGGTCGGCGTCTATAAATAGGGGGTCCGCCCTCTTTTGTCTTTACGTGCCTTCTTTGTCCTCTTGCGCTCTCGATTTCGCGAAGCTCCGCGTACTCCGCGACAGCTCTCCGCGAATCGAGCTTCGCGGCGAACCGCGAGTCTCTGACTCTGCGTCCGCGCCAAGCGAACCTTTGCGTGCCTGCCTTGGCCGGGCTTCGCGGTTTGATCTCGCGACCGACCTCCGCGATCCAACTTCGCGACCGAGCTTCGCGAACGAGCTTCGCGATCCATCCGGAAGAATCCTTTTCTGAGGGCCAGAGTTAACATGGCTCATCAAGAAGCTGTGCGGGAAGTGCTTGCAGATGCTGCTCGCCGGGATGAGATGGCCAACCGCCCGGGCTTGGGGGAAATGGTCCGGAACCACTCGGACCACACTTCCTTGACAGACCTGCTGTCGGAAGGTCAGAGGGATTATCCACAGTGCAAAAAATTGCCGTTGTACGGCTTCGGACTGAGGGATGACGTCTTCATCCCTGAGGCGAGAAGGGATGAACCAGCTTGCTGGTTCAGGAGCACACCATGCCAGCGCCAATGGTTCAGGGCGGCCGATGGTCATGCACAGGAGGACTTCACACCCATCACCGCTGATTGCCTCTACAATCATGTAAATGACATTGACGGGAGGCCACTGCAACCGGAGACGTCCCCTCCTCTCTACCGCACCATACTGAAGGCGGCTCTGCAGGATCCGACGAAGGGATGGTCTGATGAGTGGGACCTGCGCCAGGGCGGCAACTTTACCGATGACTAGGCCTGGGCCTACTGGGTAGGCGCCTCATGCGAGGAGTTCGAGGCTGAGCTGAGGAGAGTGGGATTGTACGAGGCGGCATGGGCCTCCCAGTTCCACATTTACCAACCCAAGCAGCTGATGCCGGAATTGTTGAGCAGATGGTCGTCCCGAACCAACACCTTCCACCTGCATCACGGGGAGGTGGGCATCAGCCTGTGGGATGTCCACCAGATTTCCGGGGTCCCGATCTTGGGGGCCATGTATGATGAATTCCTCCCCGTCATCGGCGTGTGGGAAGACGCGGAGCAAATGCCGCGACTGGCGTCAGCGCTGATGGCGTTTGTCCCTGCGGATGACAAGGAAGCAGTGAGGGACGTCCACTTCAGAAGATGGTTCAAATGCTTCCTGAACTTCCCAGAAGATCGAGAGTTCCCCCCGAGGCCTCGAACTTGTCTGAGGGTAGCCCAACGGGGCAAGGAACACTCGTATTGGCGGGTTTTGGAGGACAGCCAATGGAAGACGTGGGGCTTCAGCGTCAGCACTGAACAACGGCCAATAGTCAGGCTGGCGGCGTTCATCGCGGCTCTCATCTGCGGGTGGATTCTACCAGTGAGAGATACAAGCATGGGGGTACGGCCCAGCTCATTCATCATGGCATCGATGTTGGCAATGGGGCAGCGGATCAACCTGGGGATCCCGATGCTCGCCAAACTATACAGAATGATGCGGCGCATTAGCGAGGGCAAGAAGCCGCCAAGAATATGTGGGCCCTTCCACCTCCTGTATGGGTGGATCGCGGCGCATATCAGGGGGATTTACGAGTATCCCAACCCCATTTCGCCGCCGGGATCGGACTTTCGCCCCTCCATTCTGAACGCAGTTGGGAGCTTCCCATTCAAACTGGCCGTTCCGATGGTGCTGAATAGGGTGTGGAGGGCGGACGAGTTCAACTTTCATCCCTTCCCTCTGCCGACGGGGAGGCTTACTGATGATGGACGGGGAACGGAAGAGCATCGGGCTTATCTCCTGGCCTTCCGAGGTGGAGTTTTGGTGGCTCGGATAGACCGCGAGCCAATTTGCGAACCGTACACCCCGCATCGTTTCGCGAGGCAGTTCCGGTGCCTCCAGCGGCTGACCCCACAAGTATACTGGGAGGTGCGTCACGAGGAGCACCCGTGCGTGATGAGGCAGCTGTGGATCATGTTCACACGTGAGGACGGAAAGATGCAGATCACATTTCCTCCGTCTACCGCCGCCTTCGGCTTAGTGAAGGAGTACGCCATCAGCTGGGAGGCTGCTTACCCCGGGGAGATGCTGAAGCAGCCAACGATCCGGGTTGGTGCCGGTGGGCCTCCTTCATCTCGAGGTCGGGGTCGGAGGGCAGCTAGGGCCGCCCGCGGCAGCGGGGCTGCCATGGCAGAGAGACCCGCACCGGCTGAAGGTAGGGCAGCAGCAGCGGATCCGGTGGTTCCGGGAGAGCAGGGTCATCCGGAGGGGCGGCCACCGAGGGGATTCCGTCGGGTATCTGCTCAGGCTCCGGGGAAGCGGCTGCGTCACGTCGACATGGCAGAAGATGCCATCTTTCCGGAAGCTTGGGACATCTGGGATGTCAACCGGCAATTTCTCAGCCCAACCGAGATGTGGGACCACCTGAATCGCCTCGGGATGAAACTGCCGGGCATAGGCCCAGTTCGGGCTGGATTCATGGTGTCTCCGGCGGAGGCGGAGCAATACTTGAACGAGCTGGAGGATTACGTCCACTCCAGCGGTGTTCCTCGCCCAATGACAGATCGGGTGAGGATACTGTTGAATCAGACGGTGCCCCCACAGTTGTCGGCTGCCGATCTGAGGGAGCGCTTCCCTTTGCCGGAGGAATCAGGGGACTCTTCTCAGGGGGACGAGGCTGGAGGAGGGAGCCCGTTGGAGGAGGGCGAGGTCGGAGACCAAAGCTCAGAATCCGACGACTTCGCGGAGGCTCTCGAGGTAGTATTCCGAACTCCTCTTCTTACGATCTGTTCTTGCATCCCTATGGGCTTCTCACCAATGTTCGAGCCATGCAGGAAGAACTTGTTCGTAGGCCTCGTTCTCGCTCCCTGGCGGGTGATGTCGCGGGACCTTCGGAACCCGCGCCTATGGCTGCGTCCAGTTCTGCACCTGGTGGGACCGGGGGGTTTGAGGTGGCTCCTCCGGACTCCCCGGGCCTTCCAACAGTATACGGGGGGCCTCGTCTTGGAGTCCCATCGGTACCGGTCCGGGAGCAGTGTTCGGAGGTCAATCTTCGTAAGTCTCCTTCACCAGTCTCTTCGTTGCCACACGTGGGCCATGCCAACTAACGTTCATATCTCTTTCTCTCTTTCTGTCATACAGTTCTCCGACTGGCGTGGGCTGCTGCGGCTAGGCTGGTTGGGATGTCTGGCGGCGTTCCTCCCAGGGGCATGCCGGTGATGGTGTCGATAGTCCCTTCACCTCCTCAGGCTGCGGCGCACACCATCACTGGCGGGACCACCAGTAGGGCCATTCCTGAAGTCATCGAGGTGGACTCTGAGGAAGAGGATCAACCGGTCAGTCCCAGTCCCGCCGTGCCTGCGCCGACGTCAGGCGTCGTACCAGACTCGACACCAGATGCGGATCCTGCTGAGGAATTTCTGCAGGCATATCCTGCGTACGAGCCTGCCGATCGCGCGGATTGGGATGAAATGGCCTCTGATGAGGAAGACAGCAGCATAGTCCGTCGCCGGTCGTGGAAGCTGATCACGCGCTTCATCAGGGACACTCCCCAAGCGCAATGGCTGGCCGAAATGGATAGGCTCCGCTCGCGGCTGCGTGAACTGTGTGCCGGGGGAGTGGATGCCCAACGCCCTCACGCGCTCGTCCGAGACCTCATGGCTGAGAAGATCCGGGAGCATGATCGTGGGCTGAGCGTGGGATGGCAGCGGAGGAAGGCGACCAACATTAGGAAGCTCCAGGAGGCTGAAGGCGAGGCCCAACAGATGCAGATCCGGGCCAACGAGCTTTCAGCCACTCTCGATGCGCAGTCTGAGCTGGTCTCACAATTGAAGGCTCAGCTAGCGAAGGCTGAGGAACATATGGAGCAAACCTCTGGACGGATGGCTGCCGTTCGAGCCGGGGTGGAAAGGGCCAGGGCCAGGGTTGACGAATTACGCCCCGCCGCTGCTGAAGAGGAGCGAGAGCTGAATCAGCGGCAACAGGCTTTGGCCGCCGCAAGTCAACGGGTGGCGGAGCTGCAACGCTCTTTTGACGGAGTCAACCCGTCCATGGGGGAAGTCAACCCCCGAGTATTGTAGCGAACCCGAAGAAATTTTTATTAACACTTTTGCGCTTCAACTCTTTCTTTCTCCTTTGTTTTGAGTTTCGTAGCACGCATGATATCCACTGTTGAATTGCCTTGTTGCATCCCTGCAATGTTTGCGGGACGTTTGACGACAATTCCCTCAAACCAGTCCAGATTCCCGAAAAAATGGGGAAGGCTTGATCGGGGGAGGAACTTCCAGGATAGCCGAACCACTGTTTCTTCAACGTGCTCTTATGCACGGGCAGGGCAACGCCAGGGGCGCTGAAATCAGTTCAAACAAATGAAAATGGGGAGTGTGAATCACGATGCCCAAATTCGGAACACTATGGAGGCGGCGTGACAATAAAGGACAACCGTTAGCCGTGGCGGAGAAACGGTATCCTTACTGCGTTAGCCTGAAACGGGGACAACAAATGAGCATCGACCGCTGACCATATTCGCAACGCGGGATTTTATCAATTTGTTGTCGATCAATCTTTTGGGACGTTGGCCCAGGACAGTTGGTGGACCATAGGTCAGACATCCTTACTGTTAGGGGGTCCTTCCAGACATGAAAGAGGACGAGGGTCCGAATAAGGGGCACGCAAAGCGTGGAATATGGAGTGATGGTTTGTTCAAACAGAATCCAACACTTCAGTAGTTACACCACCGTGGTGGGTGTACGCCAGATGGGCGCATCGGTCTGATCCCAGATCATTCTCTCTTCCAGATAGGGCCTCTCTGACGAGGGCTGGAAATGAGGAGGAATAGGATTTTGCGATTCCTGGGGCTGGACCCTAGGTGAAATGCCTGGGCGTCTCTACGTATCCCATGACGATGGGAATCAAGCCATACGTAGTTCTGAAAGTGCAGTTTAACGTCATGCAGGACGAGGAGCAGCCTGACCGTGTTGGTACACATCCTGCCAAAACTACTAAGCCCACGTGAGTCGTGCTCGGTGTGGGAAACAAGCAGTAGTGGTGGGAATTTCCCGACACAGAGAGGGGCAGGTGGGGGCAAAGGGATGCTCGGTGACTACCGGCCCAATGACACTAACACGATCATTCAGCGCACCTAGATGCGCGAAGAGAAAGAGCCGAGTATGATGAAGTTCCACTTGAACACGAGGGAGTGGAAATGTGTGAATCATGATGCTCGAGATTCAGATCACGATGATGGCGGCGTGGCGATGGAGGATTACTGCTGACCATGTTCGCAACACAGCATCCTGTCGCGTTAGCCTAGAATGGGGACAAACAAATGAGGGTCGACCGTTGACCATGTTCGAAACACGGGACCGTGTCACAAATGTTGTCAGATATCCGTGGGGACATTGGCCCGAAACGATCGAAGGGCCCTTAGGTCCAGCATTCATGGAGAGCCCTTAAGCTTAGTATCCACGTCGTCCGAGGGTCCTTTGGATGTGGGAGAGGATGAGGATCCAAATAGCGAGCTCACGAAGCTTGGTCATGGAATGAGGGGAATGTCCCTGTGAAAATCCCATGCTTCGGACTCTTTGTCGAAACACATCTAAATACGAAAACAAGACGTATTAGATAGGGGGAGCAGATTCCTTTCCCTTGGGGTGATCTTAGTTTAAGGTCATAGAACTCGGACCATGGAACCGAATACCAGGGTTAGGCTGGGCCTGCGGGGGAAATACCCGGGCGCTCCTACGTATCTCATAAGGATGAGAATCAAGCCATACGTAGTTCTGGAAGGTGGCAGGGTAAGGTACCAGTGCCAGGGGAAAGGGGAAGTGCGGGCGTGGCCCTTGCACTAAAAGAAGCGGAATTTGACGTATCTTGTTTGTTCTTTAAGGTGAATGGTTTTTTTTTTGTGAAGCGACAGGCCTAGAACTGTAGGTCGTGATGTCACCACAATGCGGTGCCGTTTTTCGTCGTGCGGCCAGGACGATAATGTCACAGTTTAGGGTCGTATGATAGGACCAAGCATGCATTTTATCGTCATGCAGCGCAGACGTAGCAGAGACGATGCTAGGCGGGGAATGTGCGCAGTGTTATAAAACACAATTGACGGAGACATGATCCCGCATCAGATTGTACGCCATCCGGAGAGGGAAACCTTAGGCCGAGGGGCCTATACGGAGGTGAAACAGGGAGAGAGACTGGCTTCCTGAACGGGTTGTACCCAGAGACAGGGCGTCTGGGCGGTCCTACGTGTCCCATGAGGATGGGAATCAAGTTAAACGTAGTCCCGAATGGATCTTAGTTTATGGTCTTAGAGCTCGGACCATGGGAGCCCCAAAGGGCGCCAGATTGCAGCTTTGTCCCCCTAACATGCAAAGGTGCACTGAGGGATAGTGCCAAAAGTGTCGAGATTCCACCTGGACATAATGGGGTGGAAAATGATGTGAATCATGTAACCAACATTCAAGGACTGAAGGAGCTGGCGTGACGACAAAGGATTACTGCTGACCATGTTCGCAACACAGCATCCTGTCGCGTTAGCCTGAAATGAGGACTGACAAACGAGCATCGACCGCTGACCATATTCGCAACGCGGGATTTTATCGATTTGTCGTCCGAAACCCTCGAGGGCGTTGGCCCGTATCGGTAGGAGAGCCCTTGGGCGTAGTATCCAGGCCGTTCTTGGGGGTCCCTCCGGGTGTGAATGATGATGGAAGTCCGAATAGAGGGGAACACGAAGCTTGACAAGTGGAAGGAACTTGACCAAGTTGAATCTGACACTCTTGATCCTAGACCAGAGTACTCTTAATACATGGGTGAACCACTGCAGGGAGCCAAGGGGCTCAACCTTGAGGGTGATCGAGAGATGGCAGATTCCTAGGGGAAGGGGGGCATGATGCCCACAACCTTGTATCATACCTACACACCCCCCGCTGGAGAGGGATGGACCAAGTGGCCTAGGTGAATAGGGAATCAGGATGTCTCCCAGAGGTGGGGCTGGACCCGAATCTTAGACATTCAGGTGATCCTACGTATCCCATTAGGATGGGAATCAAGCCACACGTAGTTCTGAAAGGTGCCTTTTAATGTCATGCAGGACAGGGGATAGAAGGACTGGACCTCAGAATGGGGCGTGCGTGGTGCAGCTATTGCGTACCTGACGTGAATGAGGACGTAGTCCCGCACTGCGCCACGCAGTCCTGTGATCAGGGTCCTGAAGGCAGGATTAGAGAGGTAAATTCGCTGAACTCAAGCTGGACTCGGGGGCAAGGGGCCTCGAACGTAGTCCCAGATGAGAGTCTTAGTTTATGGTCTTAGAGCTTGGACCGTGGGTGGTGACAACTCCCGAGTAAGCACAGAGGTCAACCCAATCCCTAAGCCCACGTGAGATAAACTCGGTGTGGGAAACAAGGGGGGAATCCTCATTGCAATACTTGGGGCATCCATTAAAGGGGAGTCAGCAGAGAGTTTCGAAGGACACCTTTGATGTAGCTTGTTCTCCCAATGTGCGGACGTGCACGGGGGAAAAGTACCAAGAATCCCAAGACTCTACTTGGACACGATGGAACGATGAAGGGTGTGAATTGGTTATCCGGCATTTGGGCTTAACGGGTTGGCGTGGCGACAGAGGAAAACTGTTATCCATGAAGGAAATACAGCGTCAGTATCGCGTTAGCCTGAGGTGGGAACAGCAAACGAGCATCGACCGCTGACCATATTCGCAACGCGGGATTTTATCGATTTGTCGTCCGACACCCTGGGGGGCGTTGGCCCGTATCGGTAGGAGAGCCCTTGGGCGTAGTATCCAGGCCGTTCTTGGGGGTCCCTCCGGGTGTGAAAGATGGTGAAAGCCCTAATGCGGGGATACGCAAAGCCTGGAAAGCGGGTGCGGACGTGTCCGAGTAAAGCTTGACATTCCGGGTAATGAACCAGAGTACTCTTAAGCACATTGGAGAATCGCCGAAAAAGAAGGATCGACGAAACAACTCAGCAGGGGGGGGAGCATGGCGTGGTCATCACGAGACCGTCGTGAATGAGGACATAATCCCATACCGCACCATATGATCCCCTCATGGAGGAAGGATAGGCCAAGGGGCCAAGATGGGATGAGGATTCCCGAGAGATGGGGCTGGACCCGGATCTTGGACATCCAGGTGGTCCTACGTATCCCATTAGGATGGGAATCAAGCCGCACGTAGTTCTTGAAGTGCAGTTTAACGTCATGCAGGACGATGGGGGAAAGAAGGGGGAGCAGAAGGCATCCCCAAACGTGGGGGGGCGTATAGCGTGACGATCAAACCGACGTGAATGAGGGCATAGCCCCGCGTTCACACCATACGCCGCATACCCAGAGGCAACTGAGCCAAGGGCCCGAGATGGGGATGGAAATTCCCGAAGGATGGGGCTGGACCCGGATCTTGGACATCCAGGTGGTCCTACGTATCCCATAAGGATGGGAATCAAGCCGCACGTAGTTCTTGAAGTGCAGTTTAACGTCATACCGGACGAAGAGGGGAATAACATACCCCTAAGCAAGGTGTACAGTATGGCGAGAAGCCGACGTGAATGAGGACGTAGTCCCACACCATACCGTACAATTCTATAAGATAGGTCATGGGCCGCGGCCTGGAAAGGCCGAGCCTCGGTCAGAAAGGACTGACCGGTTTGTAGTTTAACGTCTTACATGAGGACGGAGGGCCAGAGGCCCAAGGAGGCCAAAGGGGCCTGAGGCTGGGCCTCGGAAGGGAGTTGCACGGCATGGTACATGATCCCGACGTGAATGAGGACGTAGTCCCACACCACACCGTACACTCCGGGTGAGGAATCCTGGGCTGTGGGCCCGATCACTGGCACCACCTGGGGGAAGTTTTTCACCTCAGGATGGGGCAGAATGAATCACTGTTGACCATATTCGAAACACAGCGTTCCACGAAAGGGGCAAACACCTCCAGGGGGGAATGTGCAGCCGGGTCGAGACTTGCTCGACGTGGGTCGGGGCAAAAGTGTGCACCCTGCCATGTCTTGACCCGAGGGGAAGATTTTGGCTTTTGGGCTGGGCCAACGGACGAAATGTCCGGGCGTTCCTACGTATCTCATAAGGATGAGAATCAAGCCATACGTAGTTCTTGAAGGCCATGCAGTTTAGCGTCATGCGGTGAGGACGTGGGAGAGTGGAAGAACGGGAGTGGGCGCATGGTGCGACCTTTACAATCTTTGCGTGAGTGGGGTTGCATGAGCGGGGCCAAGAAAGCCGACGCCCTGCTACACAAAGATCCTCCAAGGAGACCATCCCCAGAGGGAATAGTGGAAGAGAAAAGCTTGGGCTGGGCTCAAGACGAGACGTCCGAGCGTTCCTACGTATCTCATAAGGATGAGAATCAAGCCATACGTAGTTCTTGGCATGCAGTTTAACGTCATGCGGGACGATGAGAAACACCTCCTTCGGGGATATGTGCGGTACGACAAGTAATCCGACGTGAGTGGGGACAGAGTCCTACACCATGCCGTACAATCCCGCAAGAGTGTAAGTCGGGGGGAGACCAAGGGGGTGAGGCCAGACCTTGGTGGAGACGGGGCCAGGGGCCCAAAGAGGCCGAGGGGCCTGAGACTGAGCCTCGGTCAGGCAGAACTGACTGGCTTGCAGTTTAACGTCTTGCAGTGAGGACGGAGAGGCAGTTTAAGGTCATGCGGGACCAAGTCGCAGTTTAAGGTCGTGCAGGACCAATGCAGTTTAATGTCGTGCGGGACCCTCTCGCAGTTTAGGGTCATGCTGGACCATCTCGCAGTTTAGGGTCATGCTGGACCATCTCGCAGTTTAGGGTCATGCTGGACCAATGCAGTTTAATGTCGTGCAGGACCCTCTCGCAGTTTAGGGTCATGCTGGACCACTTTTGCCCTAGGCAAAGTATCGCTTGAGGAATCTGGCATTGGTGGGAGGGGTTACACGCTCTCCATCTGTGGTCACCAAGGAGTATGCTCCATTGGGGTAAACCTTATGGATGATATAAGGCCCTTCCCATTTGGGTTCTAACTTGGGCGGTTTCCTTCCGGGAATCATTGGCGCTCGCAGGGCCAGCACCAGGTCACCCTGTAGAAAAGAGCGGAGACGAACCTTCTTGTCAAAAGCTCTTGCCATCTTGTCCTGATGCCTTTCCAGATTGTGCAGGGCACGAAGCCGGTTCTCGTCCAGTGCCTCTAGCTCAGCTAGACGGATCTCGGCGACCTCATCTGATGTCTGGCGATCATAAACGGCCGTGCGTAGCGACGGCAGCTGGATCTCAATGGGTAGGACGGCCTCAGCTCCGTACACCAGGGAATACGGGGTCACCTGGGTAGAGTTGCGAGTCGTCGTCCGGTAAGCCCAGAGGGCGTTGGGGAGCTTGTCCGGCCAACTTTTCTTGTTCTGACCAACCATCTTCTGCAGAATGTTAGAGAGGGTCTTGTTGAACGCCTCGATCTGTCCATTCGCCTGTGCGTAGTAGCGGGAAGTATGGTTTGACCGGATGTCGTACTTAGCATACAATTTCTTCAATTCAGCTGCTCGGAAGTTGGTACCGTTGTCAGTGAGGACGGCGTGAGGGACTTCAAACCGGTGGATGATGTTGGAGCTCACAAAGTCAACGACGGAACGGGCCTTGACCTCTTTGAGCGGAACTGCTTCTGCCCACTTAGAGAAGAAATCTGTAGCGGTCAGGATGAACCTATACTGGCGGGCTGTTGCCGGCGGATACGGTCCCACTACATCGAGTCCCCATACCGCGAATGGCCAAGAGTACTTGGTAGGGTGAAGGGGTTCCGGCGGCCGATGCAAGAAGTTGGCGTGCACTTGGCACGCGTGGCATCTCTTGGCGTATCCAATACAATCGTGGATCATGGAGGGCCAGAAGTACCCTAGCCTTCGGATTTGATGGGACAGCTTTGGCCCAGCTTGATGGGCGCCACAGGAACCGGCGTGAACCTCTTGCATAACTTGAGGTATCTCTACTCCTTGGATGCAACGAAGGAGGACACCATCAAAACTCCGTTTATAGAGGGTCTGCTCAAGACTAGGGCCGCTCTGGAGGGTAAATTGAAGTGCGCGGCGTCGGATTCGCTCACGCTCGGCCCGGTTGTCCGGGAGCTGACCATTTTGGAGATACTCGACAAAAGGTGCTCTCCAATCGGGGGTCGTTTCAACCACTGCATCCGACGAACCCGGGACTTCCGATACGGAGGGTCCGGCGGTGAGATGACTTACCCGCAGGCTATCATGGTCCTCTTGGGTGACGGGAGCAATGACTCTCCGGTGGGCCACGTGTATGACCAAATCATCTTGCTCGGGTTCTGCGAGCGATGCGGCTAAGCCAGCTAGGGCGTCCGCTTGGCCGTTCTGCGACCGCGGGACATGGGTAACCTCTGGCCGAGAAGAGAACTGGGCCATCAGGAGGAGGGTGTACTCCAGCAACGGTGCAAGCTCTGGCTTCCTGACGACGTAGTCGCCGTTAACCTGTTTGATCACCAGCTCAGAATCTCCCTTCACGTGTAGATGGGGTACGTGGATCTCAAGGGCCAACTCGAGGCCGGTGATGAGAGCCTGGTACTCTGCCTCGTTGTTCGTACAACCTTCTGACAACAGGAAGGAGTATGGCAGGACGGCTTGCGCCGGGGTAATGAAAACAATACCCAGACCCACTCTGTTGAGCTTGGGGTCGTTGAGCCTTCTACCGGTGGGGCTCCGGGAGGCGCCGTCGAAATGCATTTGCCAACACGGGATAGCGTGATCAACCGAGAGAATCGTCTCATCGGGGAAATCCAGGTCCAGGGATTGATCCGCGGAGGTTGGATGGGCAGCTAAAAAGTCTGCCAACGCCTGTCCCTTAACGGCCTTCTGAGGCACAAACCTGATGTCGAACTGCTGGAGAATTACTGCCCACCGCGCTAGTCGGCCAGTCAGCATGGGGCGGTTCAGGATGTACTTCAGCGGATCCACCCGAGAGATCAATTGCACCTCGTGGTGTTGCAGGTAGTGTCGCAACTTCTGCACGGCGAAGACGAGCGCAAGGCAGTTCTTTTCGATAAGGGAATATCTGACCTCTGTATCGAGAAGCATGCGACTGAGATAGTAGAGACTGTTCTCAGTGCCCTCGTTATTCTTCTGGGCGAGCAGCGCGCCGAGGGATCTCTCTAGGGCGGTCACGTAGAGGACCAACGGCTTTCCAGAGACGGGTGGCATCAAGACCGGAGGTTGGAGCAGATACTGCTTGATTTCCTCGAAGGCGATCCGACACTCCTCATCCCATTCGTAGGCAGCGCCTTTCTTCATGAGCCGAGAAAAGGGCTTACACTTGCCGGCCAGGTTCGCAATGAATCGGCGTATATAGGCTAAGTGGCCTTGCAGGCCTCGGAGCTCCCGAATGTTGCTCGGGGGAGGCATTTGGCTGATGGCCTTGATCTTCTCCGGGTCGATCTCGATACCTCGGTATCTGACAACAAAACCCAGAAACTTCCCAGAGGTGACTCCGAAGGCACACTTCAGTGGGTTCATCTTCAGGTGACGAGATCGGAGGAAACCGAACACTTTCTCAAGGTCCTTGAGATGGTCCTGGCGCTGATATGATTTGACTACAAGGTCATCCACGTAGCACTCCACCAATGTCCCGAGGATCGGTTTGAATATGCGATGCATGGCCCTCTGATAAGTGGCACCTGCATTTTTCAAACCGAATGGCATTACCCGGTAGCAAAAGGTACCCTGGGGAGCCCTGAAGGCAGTGGACTCCTCATCTTCGGGGGCCATCCGGATCTGGTTATACCCGGAATATCCGTCCATAAAAGAGAGGGCTTGGAACCCGGCCGTGGCGTCAATCAACAGCTCCGTCACTGGAAGTGGGAAGTCATCCTTTGGGCAGTGGCGATTGAGATCGCGGAAGTCGATGCAGACCCTAATCTGCCCATTCTTCTTCCTGACTGGCACAATGTTGGCGAGCCATTTGGGGTACTGGACCTCTTTGACGAAGTTGGCCTTGATTAGCTTATCAACTTCAGCCTCAACCATAGCGCCATGGGAAGGGTGCATTTTCCTGGGGGGCTGCTTAAACCCACGATGTTTTACCGGGAGGCCCAGACGGTGGACGGCCACTTGGGGGTCCAGTCCTGGCATCTCATCGTAACTCCAGGCAAACACATCGCGGTGCTGTTTGAGGAAGTCCACATACTGTCGCCGCTCCTCGAGGGACATGGCCGCACTGATCAATGTGGGTCTTGGATCTGCCTCGCTACCAAGGTTCACCTGTACCAGCTCATCGACCGTGGTAGAGACGCCTTCTTCAAAGGCTGGGGGAGCATCCTCTAAGTCTTCCTCCCCAGCCGTGGGGGGATTTCCCGCGACGGAAGATACTTCTGGGCTCTCAACACCCGAGGGGCAGCTGGTGCCGGCTTGGGCAGCAGCGGTCATCACATCAGGAGACTCACTCGTCGTGGAGACCATAGCAATGAATGCATTCGACCCTATCCCGTCCGGCCTTCGGCCCAAGGGGCCACGCCTGATAATATCAAAGCAGTGGTGACGTGTCGGCCAGAGTCGGTTGATTCCATCCCGTCGAAATAGACACGTATGGCGCACCGCCGTCGTCATGAGCTTGACGTCCCGGTACCGTACAGGGGTAGGAGATTCCGGGATGACCCGAGCCTGATTGGTGTAGGAGTACGAGGTGATTCTCCGCCGTCGCTTGGACGCGGGAATATGCCTTCCTTGCGTACCCGAAACAACAAAACATTGTCCCATGTCGGGGGTCGTGGCTTCCAACTGGTGGATCGGGAGGATGTAAGCGTCGTCCATGCTCGCCCAGGGATCACTTGTGATTGGAGCGGGCTCATCCTCGCTGACCAGGATCTGCTTGTCTTTGCTTTTG
Source organism: Viscum album (assembly GCA_963277665.1). NCBI lineage: Eukaryota > Viridiplantae > Streptophyta > Magnoliopsida > Santalales > Viscaceae > Viscum > Viscum album. Next base: position 16,704,249 of record OY728155.1, on the reverse strand, counting down.
TAATAACCCGCATCCAGATAGCGGGCCTCACAAGAAGCGAAGGGGGACGCGTCTCCTTGGATCACGCCTACTCGACCGTTGAGCGAGTACTTAAGGCACTGGTGATACGATGAGGGGACCGCAGCATGCAGATGGAGCCATGGCCTACCCATCAGTGCGTTGTAGGCGGTGTCCTGAGAAACAACCATGAACTCGGTGCTGGCAATTAAGCCACCGAACTGGGTCTTCAGGCGGATCTTGCCGACCGGGGTTTGCTCTGTCCTGTCGTACCCCTGAATCCTGAGGTCAGAGGGAGTCAAATCACCTTCGGACAAACCCAGCTTTCGCAACGTCCGGGTCGGAATTAGATTGATTCCAGAACCCGTGTCAACGAGGCAGCGACGGACTTCCACACCGTTAAAGTGGCCAGTGATATACAGCGGGCGAATGTGCCCCTGTATAGGAGGGTCTTCATCTTCACCAGAGAACGAGATAACCGCCTGACATTCGGCGTTTTCAATCGTCTCGGTATGGAAGGCCTCCGCGGCTGCCACTTCCGTCTCGAACTGGAGGGGGCTCCTTAGGGCCTCGGCAAGTGCCTCACGCATCTCGGATGACAAGCGCAGGGCCTCAAGGATGGAAAGCCTTGCCGGAATGCCGGCTAGGTGCTTTAGGACATCATACTTGCGTGCCAAACGCGAACCTCTGCTTACAGGGGGTTTTTCGGCATTTGGAGGCAAGGCGGGTCCTGCCGGTTGAACTGGCGGTCGGCTAGCACTGGGCACATCCTGCTGCCTACTAGTGGAAGCCTGGAGAGTAGTTGCCGGGCTAAGATTGGACAGCAGAGGCTGGCCTGTTGCCGGGCGAGACTGACTGTGATACGAACGAGGCGGCTCTCCCCAATCCAGTAACACGAACGGCGGTGGAGGTAGAGCCGAGGGTGCTGAATGGGTCTGCGCGTGCTGAGATCTGCGCTGAGCCTGCTGCCTCGTCTCGGTAGCGTGCACGGCTTGGTCACAAGTGCCTGCTGAAACACCCCGGTGACCGGCGCGATTGCGATTCCGCCGGCGTTGACGTCGGCTGGAAACATTGGGGCGGTCTGCCTGGGGTTCCCCCTCGTCGGGGGTCATATAGGGCTTTACCAGCTCCACGGTGTTAACCGAAGCGTACCCTTGACTGTCGCTCGAAGAGTCATCCACCGCTGGGCGGATTCTGGGAGGAATGCCCATTTCGGGAGGCATAAAGTCGCCAAGAGTGCGGGATGACGACGACACTGGCGGTGCACGTTGCTTCTTCTTACGTCGCCGCTGCTTCCCCTTTTGGGTAGAGGTCGACTGTGAGGACGATGCTGAGGCACCGGCTGTTTCTTCTGAAGGTTCCGGCTGCTTCAGGCGTGCCCGGATGATACCCTGGGCACGGACGACAGTTTTTCGAGCCATCCAATTGTCGTATTTCTGGGACCCGCGGCTAGGGACCTGCTGCCACTCACCCTCGCTGTCGCTGCCGATTTCTGATCCCGCAAAGACGCCTGCCACCTGCGCTGGCGCTGGGCCCAGCTTGACTATGTTGTTGTTGACCTGGTCCTGAAGCCAGTCTTTAAACACATAGCATCGCTTGAGGGTGTGCCCCAGGATCCGATGATAAGGGCAGTAGTTGGGGTGATCAGTGAGATGCGCCTCTGCCGGTCTCCTGCACTCAGGCAGACGCACGATCCCTTGCTCTAGGGCACTTCGGAAGTAACCAGGGACCTGATTTTCGTTAAACGAATAGGTATGGTACTTTCTTTCCGGGTAAGGAGCCCTGGGAGCCTGGTCCTGTCGAGGGACCGGAGGGGCCTGCCGAGGAGGCGGCGCCTGGTTGTCTCGCCTAGGTGGCGGTGGCGCATTGCGCGGAGGAACCTGTCGGTTTTGAGGTGGTCTCTGCTGGGCAGGAGCCTGTGCTTGAGGTGGAGGACCTCTGCGAGGTTGCGGGGGTGGTGCCGCCGGTAGCAATTCCAACTGCCTCGGGGCTTCTATTTGAGCTACCGCGGCGGGTTCAGCCCTGGCGGCCCTCCTGGCTGGGATCATAGGGGGCAGCAAACGTGCCTGACTAGCCTGTTGCAGGGCCTCCTCGAGGTGCTGGGCCTTATCCGAGAAATCTCTGAACCCTCCAGGGTAGTTCTGGGTAATCAAGGAGGGTACCAGCTCTGTCTTTACGTTCCCCACACACATCGTCAGTAATTGCTCCTGAGTCAGCGGCATATCGAGAGAATACGTAAGTCCTTTCCACCGGGCGATGAAGTCTGCAACTCGCTCATCAGGCCTCTGTTTGCACTTAAAGAGGTCCGCGATGCTGGTCTTCCGCGTGGTGGAACTGAACTGGTACAAGAACTGCCGGCGAAGATCCTCCCAACCGGTCACTGATCCGATGGGGAGCTGGCTGTACCAGACGAATGCCGGACCTTCCAACGTCTGTACAAAACATCGGAGCTTAGCGGCTTCTTGCTGCGCCGGGGTCCCCAGCATGGGGCCACACCTGGAAGAGAAATGAGCCAAGTGCTGAGGTGGGTCCCCTGTCCCGTTAAAAGGCGAGAAAGTGGGGTTTCCAAAACCCGGAGGCGCGGGCATATCATCTACCCATGCGGGATAAGGCTTGCCATCCGGTGGGACCGCCACCTGCCGTGTCTCCAACGCCTCGAGGCGGGCTGTGAGTGCCGCAATAAGGTCCTCCGGGTGGGGATCCCTGTCTTGACGGGGATCCCTAACCACGAGTGCATTTCCAGGTTCTTCAACGCGGTAGACGGCTTCGGTTGCCCGCGGGTCAACTGGCTGAATGACCTGTTGGGCGACTGGGGGAACCCGGATTGGGTTCTTCAGATTGCCCCGTCGCTCAGGGGGGTTTGGCGAGACGTATCGCGCCCTCTTGCCGTGTGTTCCGGCTTCCGCCCTGTCCGCGGCAGCAGCATGATCAGGGTTGCCCGGAGGTATCTCACCCGGGGGGAATTGTTCCTACCCCTGCCTGGGATTACCATAATCGGGTCGTCGCTCTGCGGCGCGTTCAGCCAAGAGTTCGTCGACCAGCCTTTTCTGCTCAGCAAGCTGCTGACGCAACGTGGCCTTCTCAGGGTCTTCATCCGTTTTCTGCACAGAGGCGGACGGGTCGGAGTGCTTGACTATTCCGACGTGCTCCTTACCCTTGCCAGTGCTCCGACCGAGTGCCAGTGACTCGGTGGGTACAGGGAGGCCTAGCAGGTTCCTTTGATGACGGGTAACCCTCCCCGACGGGTCAAGAAGCGGCGGTACGCTCTCGGATGGTAAGTCCCCATCAAGGAACTCAAGCTCATCTTCCTTATCCACGACATCGGTCATGTGGACTGTGACCCCTCTTGAGGGCATATCCTCAATGTCGCATAGCGAATCGGGCTGTCGTCGGATAGGGTCGAAAAGGAGAGCAGCATAGCGTCCCCAACCACGGACTTGCACATGGGGGGTGGCTTCCCTGACGATCTTGCGGAGTGCCTTGAGACTATGAACGCATTTCCGTTGGAGGGCATTCTGGTGACCGGGCGACTCGGGGTGCTGGGCCACAAGGAGCGCCGCTGCATCAATTAGGCGGCACTGTTTGCCAATCTCCTCGAAGTGCTCTCGACTCCTGGGGTACACTACCCGTTCCCAACGGAGGCGGAAGTGCGTCGCCCACAGGGTCCGACAAAAGCATCCCACCTCTTCAGGGGTAAACGACTCGGGTATGTGGAAATTCAGTGCCGCCGCGGGCCAAAACTTCTCTGGGAAGTAGTCCGCTGCAAGAATACTCCAGAAGCTCCTGGGTTCATCCTCGGGGTTTGGCCCCACATTTCCCCACTCATCAACCGGGGGCGGCTGGGGGACCGGTAGCGGCACCGAGGCGGACCTCTGGGATAGCAAACTCGGCGGCGGAGAATACGGTGTGCGAGCAGACTGGCCACCGTACTCTGGGCTTTCCTTTGAAGAGCGAGGTGACCTGACCACAATGTCACGATAGGACGGGCTAACAGCCACTGCTTCGGGTACGGGGATTGCCGTTACCGGTGTCCGGTCATGTCGTGGCTCTACCACCGTTGACCCCCAAAACAGCTCCTCGTGATCCCGAGTAGAGGTAGAGGGCGCTTCAGGTGACGGTGGCGGTGACTGCGCGGTCGAAACCTGCGGAATTCCCAGGACTTCTTCCTCCTGGATGTACCTGCGGAGAGAGACGGGAATCCGGTGGACTTCAAATTCCGGGAGAACGAGGCTGACGCGTCTGGTTCCTGCCCCAGTCCTTGATACGGAGGAGCTGGGAGAAGGTTCCATCGCTGAATCGCCCTCCGCTTCCGAATCGGAAAAGCGGGCAGGTTTGATCTCCCCCTGGGCCTTCCCAAGATTCTTCCCGTGGCGGCGACGACCCGCTCTTCTGCCCCTGGGTGGCTCTTCGGGACGGGGTTGACCCCTATCAGGCAGTCCTGGGGCGGCGCTAGCGCCGTGGCGGAGAGGGCCCCCACTTGAGACAGCCGGGGTGCGAGGGGCACCAGGGCAAATGTCAAAGGGTACATGGGGAGGACCTCCATGAACAGCACCCACGTGGGCGGGGCCTCTGTTGAAACCAGCAGGAGCATGGGGAAGACCTCCATGGTCGATGCGAGTGGAGCGAGGCTGACCTTCACTCCTTGAATTGCTGAGGCGAGGAGGACCTTCGCCAGTCGCAGAGAGGACGTAGGGGGGGCCCCCACGTCGAAGGACCGGATGGACGATGCCTTCAGAAGGATGGACTTCATACCCTGTACAGCGGGCGCGGGAAATGTTTCCGTGCTGAGCATCACTGCCACGGGGCAAGTCTTCCTGCAGGACGGGGGTGGCACGAGGCATGCCTCCATGGCGAACCTCGGAGCGGGGAAGGCCCACGCTCTGTGGAGTAGCGGTACGGGGAGGACCTCCGTACGGGGTGGCATCACCGCGGGTTAACTCGCGGCGATCACTACTTGGGCCTGCAACCCGAAGAGTCAACCCAGCCTGCCCGCAGGGCGGTTGGGGTCTCGATCCTGGTTGGGCGAAGGGGTGCCCCTGCTCAATGTAGGCGGGGGCTTTGTAATGTACGTCGGTGGTGGCTCGGGCCACTGTAGCTGTCGACGTAGACGCGGCTAGGCGAGCGTCCTCAGCCCGGGCCCGGCGCTGACGTCGGGTCAGGCGGACCGGTGCAGGTGGTGTAGGGACGTAGTCTGCCTGTTCTTCCTGCGGGGCCGGACGGCGGCGCTGACGTGGCCGGACGGGAGCTCTCGCCTGGGGTTCCTGGGTCGGGGCCCTGAGCGGGCTGAGCCGGACCGCGTCTGCCTCTTCGGCGTAAGGCGAAGAGTTGTCAAGGCGTTCTGGGGATAGGCTCCCGAAACGATTGAATGTCTGGGTGGGGAGCGGGGGCTCCCTGCGCGGCCTGTTAGGGCGGCGTTGACGGCGGGGCTTGGAAGCCTCCAAGTCCAAACGGGCCATATCCCTGGTAGGGATTACACCTTGTTCCTCATACCTGCGCACGAGGCTGTTGATCACCCTTCGTTGGATGACCTCTGATGGGGAGAGGGGACGTGGACGTCTCGCATCCCGTGACGTAGCAGCCGTCGTGGTGGTAGTGGCGCCATGTGGAGTGGCCGCAGTGGTATTGCCCCTGCCCCTGCGCGGGCGAGGAGCGGATGGTGACCACATCTCTGAAATAGCAACCTGGTTCCTGGCAAACGAAGGGATCAACTCATCAGTACTGAGAGGAAAAGGATTGACAGCCAGTGCCCCAGCGTTCTTCCATCCCCCATGTCTGTGAGAAGGATCCACGCCAACACGCTGCAGAGCGGGATGCCCCACGTTCTACTACCCCGACCTCCGGTGAGTTTCACGACAGGCCCGCCATTTGCTTGGCGGGACCAGACAACGGATATCTGAATCCGGTGACACGTCAGTCTACTGGTGTCTCGAACGCTACTAATCCCCATGCTGAGGAGAAGACTTTCACGTCGGGTTCACCATTTCTGTTTCCGACGCTTTCGTCGGGGCGCGCGCATCCGTCCGTGGGGGACGCGCGGCTTTGTTGCCCCGCATTCCCGCTTTCCAAAGGCGGGCGGCATTCGCTCCTTATTCAGGGACGTCTGCTCCTTGATCGAAACGGGATGATGGGATGTCGGTTCTTCCTCCTGTGGATTCCTCCTCAGGACTCGTCACCTAGTCCGGGTCTCCCTTATAGATTTAATACGTAGTTCGTGAAACTCTTCCCAGTGCCATATTGTCATGGACACCGGTTAATTACACTGCTTCTGTCGGGACATTCCAAAGGGTCCAGTCAGGGCAGCAACCTTCGTTCAGGGGAGTAATCACGTTTGAGACATCAGTAGCGTGTCTGGATGCTGGGGTACCTGGCATGTCTGTCTGTTATCCTCGATCACGAGGCTTCTCAAGGGCGTGGAAGCCCGAGGCATCCCACATCGAGCGCGGGGAATTACATGTCATAGACACGTATCTGGGGTTTTCCTCAGCTTCCCATGTTCAACACAGGGTATGTCGCAAGTTTAACGTCTTGCGGAGACGGTTACACCAAAGGCGTTCCATCCGAGGTTTTTTTCTCAGGCATCTCATGTTTATCATGAGGTAGGTCGCGAGTTTAACGTCTTGCGGAGACGGTATGAGGGTGATCAGAACGTCCCATAGAGACGGATCAGATTGGTATATCCCTAGGAGGGAACACCTGGAAAGTTTACCAAGGCGATGGATCAGAACGCCCAATGAGGACGGATCCGAGGTGGTGCACTCCCTAGAGGGGAAAGGGTGATGAATCGGGGTGTACACAGAGGACAACGACCCAGAGATATAATGGGGCTTACACGTGGAAAGTGGCCCATGCGCCGCTAGGAGCAGCGAGGAGGTGGATGGCATGATCCCACCGGGATGTGGCGGCCCGGGTGAGAATCAGGATGGGTGGTGGATGAATGAATGAAGTGGAGGGGGAATGAAATGGGACCATCGCAGGGGGGCGACAGTGAAGTTGGGCTTGAGCCTTGAAGAGGCTTCCTACGTATCCCCGTGGCAGGGAATCAAAGTCCGCGTAGTTCGGGATGGTGCCGGTAAACCGACGTGAAGGTGGACCTTGGTCCGATGGGCATCGTCAGCGTACCGACGTGAAAGTAGACCCGTGGGTCCACTAATGGCGGGCTTGAACCTTGGGGAGGTTTCCTACGTACCATGCCTTGACATGGATCAAAGTCCTCGTAGTTCAGGGAATACAGTTTAACGTCATGCGGGACGATAGAGAACCCTGACGTGGATGAACGACGGGCGATGAGTATCGGCGAACCGATGTAAATGAAGGACCTTGGTCCACTGTTGGTGGGTCGCAATGGCTTACCACTGGACCGGAATTGCAGCTTAACGTCGTGCTAGACGGGGGTGAAACCCGACGTGAAAGACGGGTGGGCTTGAACCTCATAGAGGCTTCCTACGTACCATGCCTTGACATGGATCAAAGACCTCGTAGTTCAAATGGAAAGGGTCGCAATGGCTTACCACTGGACCAGAATGGGACCCGACGTGAAACGAAGGGTGGGTGTGTCGGTGAACCGACGTGCAAGTAGACCTTGGTCCACTGATGGTGGGCTTGAACCTCGTGGAGGCTTCCTACGTACCATGCCTTAACATGGATCAAAGACCTCGTAGTTCAAAATGGGAGTAGACCTTGGTCCACTGATGGTGGGCTTGAACCTCGTGGAGGCTTCCTACGTACCATGCCTTGACATGGATCAAAGACCTCGTAGTTCAGGTGGAAGGTAGACCTTGGTCCACTGATGGTGGGCTTGAACCTCGTGGAGGCTTCCTACGTACCATGCCTTGACATGGATCAAAGACCTCGTAGTTCAAAATGGGAGTAGACCTTGGTCCACTGATGGTGGGCTTGAACCTCGTGGAGGCTTCCTACGTACCATGCCTTGACATGGATCAAAGACCTCGTAGTTCAGGTTGAAGGTAGACCTTGGTCCACTGATGGTGGGCTTGAACCTCGTGGAGGCTTCCTACGTACCATGCCTTGACATGGATCAAAGACCTCGTAGTTCAGGTTGGGAGTTTTGTCAGGGTCGGTGCTCACTCTAAGCCCACGTGAGTCATGCTTGGTGTGAGAAACAAGAGGTTGCATGGACCTGACGATCACGTCGCGAAGGGTGCGTCCGTGAGAAGCGAAGAGGGGCTTACGCGTTGAGCGGCCCATGGTGTTGGGACTTACTCCAGGATGGAGGCCCATGGCGCGACAAAGCGCGGGAAAGATGGACCTTGGTCCGACAGTGGGAGGTGCCTCGCTCCCTATCACGTCCTCCACTGACCTTAGTCGTGGGGAAGTACCGAGATGCACGGGTGCAATCATCCGTACCAAAGGTTAGGGATTTACGCTCTGAGGCGACCCTTCCCCTGCGAACATACACCGCTCCGACAAGGAGGATCTCATTCCATATGCGGAAGAGTTCCATTCCCGTGGAGACGAGTGGTGTAATGAATGCTCGAGCTGGGGGGACCCTTCGTGAGGGAGACGAGGTTGGGTCACAGTTTAACGTCATGTGTCGAGGACGTGGTGCTTGGCAGTTTAACGTCCTGCAGCTCGGACGAGGTGGGTTCACTCCACACCCCTAGGGCTTACATAACCGGTACCCTCTGGTCCTTGGGGAAGGGAAGGTGTCGGTAAGGCCATGGTAAAGGGGGGTCGCGGGAGGAACCATCGAGGGGTCCACGTTAGCGTGGCTATGCGAAGAAGCAATAGCCGTTAGCGTGCCTATGCGAAGGAGCATTAGGCGAAGCAACGCTACGAGAGGTGTGGCCCATGGAACTTTGAAATCACATCGTGCAAACCTGGAGGGTCGCACGGAAAGAGAGAATCGCTAAGCAGAGGAGTGTGCTTCGCGAAGTGGGGTGCCTTGGCCTTAGCATGGGGCAGAGGTGAGGGTGAGAGGTGCTTCGCGAAGTGGAACAGTGTTCGCGGAGCACTGCCTCGCGAAGAAGGAGTGGTTCGCTAAGCAGGGTCCTGCCAAGCAATGTGCTTCGCGATGCGTAGTTACCCTGCCTTGGCATAGGGATTAGTAGCGTGGGTTGGGTGTTTCGCGAAGCACGAGTGCTCCGTGGCTGCCCGGGTTCCCTTGGGAATCCCCTTCCCATGCGAACGCCCTTGGGCTTCGCGAAGGGCATCCCTCTCGGAAGAGGGGCTCAGAACGAAACAAATCAGAGTCGTCTCGCGAAGTAGAAATACCTCGCGGAGCTCATGATTCCCGGGGCAAAGCTTGCTTCGCGATTCGGGAGAGGAGAAGCCGAAAGGTCGGATTGTCCGTCCCGGGGACTCAGGGGGAGTCGAGTATTTATAGGGAAGGGGCGCCGCGATGCAGGGCTTGCGCGCCGCCTCTGGAGCTTCGCGGCGCGCTCGCGAACGTCAAACGCGCTCGCGGAGGATCACCGCCTCCGGTGCTTCGCGGCGGCTCGCGAACGTCAAACGCGCTCGCGGAGGATCACCGCCTCTGGTGCTTCGCGGCGGCTCGCGAACGTCAAACGCGCTCGCGGAGGATCACCGCCTCTGGTGCTTCGCGGCGGCTCGCGAACGTCAAACGCGCTCGCGGAGGATCACCGCCTCTGGTGCTTCGCGGCGCCGCCAGGGCTGGGGCGCTTCGCGGATGTGCTTCGCGGCTGTGCTTCGCGGCTGTGCTTCGCGGCTGTGCTTCGCGATGCAGCGCGCCGGCTGTCTTTTTCGTTCCTTCCTTTCGGGCCATATTTTTGGCGCCAACAACTACATGAAACGAATTTTTTAGGTTTTTTGATATGAGGTACTTTTTTACCTTTCTCGCAAGATTATCAGAATAATGGTTTTTTAACTTATAAAACATGAATGGTTAATTACGAATTCATAACTCCTTATTTCCGTGAATATTACTTTATAATATTTAATGTGTATTTTAAATTAAATACTTTTTTAAACTACATTACATTTTGAGAAAAGAAAATGTTTTTGAAGAGGAAAAGATATTTTCTACAATAATTAATTTCAAGAATTTTATAAAATAATTTTCCATCTAATGGGACATAGGGTTATGTTTCTATCCCTTTTATTACTTTGATTTGATTTTTTATGATGGATTTTTTTATGAAATCCATTTATTTTATATGTATTATGATGGAATGAGGTTTAAGAAATCAATTTTTTGTTCCTTAGGTTATGCTATAATGAATGGTTTATGTATTGTGGAACATGTAATAAATATTTCATTATGATATGGGTGGGACCTATATCTCCCTGAAATGCACTGGGTAATGATTTATATCTCATGAGATAGACATGACTTGAATGGAATGTAAATTAAGTTTAGTAATATAGGGTTGTAACGGTTACTAAACCTTATTCAGCAATGGAAATTCTCTGCTATAAAAGTCTTCCCTACTAACCATGGTTAATTTGGAAGTGATTTTATATGCTTATGTGTATGCCAAAAACATCATATCTTGTTTTTTTTACTTTTGGGATTATTTCTATTAATTATTATGAACTTTTATCCCATGTCATGATGTCACGATGTTTCGTATGCATGATAATAATTCCAAATGTTATGTTCTTATGTCTTAGGATTGTGATATGATTTATATTTTCCCTAGATTACCCTTACTGGACATTTTCTCTCACCCTCTCATATTTTTATTTTCCCAAGATCCTAGAAAAGGTTATTAAGTATGAAACATGAAAAATGATTCTAGTTATGAAGAAATAAGGGAGATACAATGTAGATGTTTTATGAACCAGTAGTTTATGTTTCCATGTTTCTAAAGACAATATACCTATATTGTCTTTTAATGGAATCATTATATGTTATGATGAATATACTTTAATTTTTAATTAATATAAATGTAGGTAAATTATGGGTCACTACAGTTGGTATCATAGGAAAATTATAATTAACATTTCGAAACTAGGATGAGAAATCCTTAGTAAAAACCCTATGGATATGTCTAAGAATTGGATACAATCATAGTGTTTTATAAATTTCCATGAATAACCTCAGATAAAACCTAATGTGTTCTAAATAGAAATTTTATTCTTGATTATGTGGTTTTATATTTTGATTAGTGTTGGTCACATTATGATTCTTATTTTAGTCAATGTCTGGAAGTTGATGCAACCCTATTAATGCTGAATGCGATGGGAAATGAAATAATTATCCCCTTGAGATACCAAATTTTATGGGATATGGAATTAAAAATATTGTTTCCATGCTCACAAAAATTTCTCAAGCTATGAATAATAATAGACTTCCAAATGAGCAAATGGGGGAGCAATATTCTATTGAGTCCTCATAGAGTTAGTGACCACCTTCATTCAGTGGGTCTTCTAATCCATTAGTGGTTGTACAATGGATCAGTACCACTGAAAAGATATTTTTTGTTCCACAATGTTCTGAACATGATAAATTCATATTAGCAGTCTATCATTTGAAAAGTGAAGCTTGTCAATGGTGGAATCTTATGAAGAATACAAGGAAAATATATAGAATTCAGTCCATGGAATGGGATGATTTCAAGAACTTGTTTTTCAATATGTACTTTCCTTGTATTATTTGAAAATATATGGAGAAGGGTTCCTTAAACTTAAGTAAAAGGATGATGAATCCATTGGTACCTATTAAAAAAATTTACAAGACTTTAAAGTTACCCTTCTAGAATTATTATCCAACATGAGAGTAAAATTGATCGATTTTATAGTGAATTAAATCCAAGTCTCTGAAGGGTATTATCCATAAGGGACATTAATAGCTAAGAGGAAATTTTTCGATTTTCTCTCAAGGTTGATATGGATTATTTAATAACCACAAAGTCATATGGGTCTGATAAGAAGAGAAAATGGAATTCAAAGGAAATTATAAAGTCCATACTGAAAAGAAGATGAGTTTTCCCTTTTTCTCTATGTTTGTAAAGAAACATAGAAGAAATTGTCTTAAACGGACTGCCAAATGTTTTATGTTTGGAAACAAAGATCATTGGATAGATTAATTTTGAAGTGATGGGAAGAAGATATCTAATGACACGAATAGATAAAAGGCTACACAGAATGAACCTCCTACAATTCAGCGATACAAGTGCAAGGAAATGGGGAATTATTCCAATCAATGAACTATTACAGGGGTTATTGATGATGATTGATGTCAAAAAACACTTTAGGAAAAGGAAAAGGAATGTCAGATGCAATCACTATTGGAACTGTGGAGTATGATAATAAGTGGTGAAATGTACACTTACCATCCAATCTAAATTAGAAAATGTTTTATTTGATTCTGGATCCACCCACTTGTTTATTTATTAATATTTTTCTAATAGAATCATCTTATTGAATCAATAATTATATGTTGAGTTATCTATGACAACTCCTAATGGCACAACATTTTCATAAAATGATTATAATTCTTCTCCAATTGAAGTTTGTGGGGAAGTGCTTCTTGCATATCTTGTAATCCTTCCTATAGTGGAATTTGATCTAATTCTTGGAAAGGATTGAATTTCTCTATATGGATCTCATATAAATTTCCAAGGAAGGGAAGTCACATTTCATATTCCAGATCAATCTTCGATCATCTATCGATGCAAGGATGAATATAACTTTTCTATAGAAATTTCTTCCATGTTATGTGTTTTGATTCCTATAGACAAAGGTTATTTATCTCAATTGGTTGGTGAGAAACTCATGATTAAAAATCCTACCATTTTATGAGAGTTTGATGATGCCTTTCCAGAGAAATTCCTAGGTCTTCCACCAAATCATGATGTGGATTTTTCAATATAACTCATACAGGGTGCTATGAGTATTTAAAACACACTTTATGGAATTCCCCCAATTGAGTTGCAGGAATTGAAGAACCAACACTAAGAGATTCTAGATAAGGGATTCATATGCCCGAGTGCGTCACCTTGGTGACCACCTTTTCTATTTTCTAAGAAGAAATATGGAACAATGAGACTCTATATTGATTATCGATAACATTACAAGGTCACTATCAAGAAAAAATATCCTCTTTCACATATTGATTACTTATTCGACCAACTACGTGGAGCTCAATTCATTTCCAAGATTGATCTTTGTTCAGGAAATCATCAATTAAGCGTCAAAAGGGGGGATATATCAAAGGCGACATTGTGTATGAGGTATAGAAACTATAAATTTAAAGTAATTCTTCTTTATCTTACTAATTACCAGAAAATCTTCATAGATATAATGAATAGAGTATCTAGAGACCATCTTGATCAGTTTTTGGTAGTCATAATGCAAGATATTCTTGTATATTCAACGACCAAGGAAGAATATGAATTCCACTTGATAATTGTACTAAAGACCCTGAGAAAAGAGAATATTTATGAAAAAATTTACCAAGTTTGAATTTTGTCTTCATAATGTTTCATTTTTGGGTCACGTAATCTCAATAAATGGTGTTTTTGTGGATCCATTAAAAAAATGTTTTTGAAAGTTTCCCGAGACAAAAAAACGATAACATAGATCCTAGTTTTCTTGATTTGGTGAGATATTTTTATGTTATGTGAGGGATTGTTCTTGATTATCTAGTCTGCTTACCAAGTTTGACACGTAAAGGAGTTTAGTTCGTATGGACGGAAGAATGTGAATATAATTTTAAAGAGCTAAAAATAAGGTTTTCTTGTGCACATGTGCTCACACTGTCTTGCAGTGGAGAAAGGGTTTTGATCTACAGTAATGCATCCTAGAAGGGGCTAGGGTGTTTTCTCATTCAAAATGACATGTTAATAGATTATGCACCAAGATAGTTGAAAATCCATGAGAAAAATTACCCTACACATTATTTGGTGTTAGATACATTATTATTTATAATAAAGATATGGAGGCATTATCTTTATGGTGAAAGGTGTGATATTAATACTGATTATAAAATTTTAATATATATTTTCACACAAAATGAGATGAATATGTGCCAAACAAGATGGTTGGAGTTGATTAAATATTCTGACTTCTCAATACATTACCACATTGTGAAAGTAAAAAAGGTGGTAGATTCTTTGAGTTCATAAGATTATCCTATCCTTATCCATTATAAGGGTAAAAAAATATCCAATATTTATGGATTTTCAAAGGATGGATCATGAAATTTTAATGGAAGGCTAAATATTATCTTTATCAAATTAATTTTCAACCATCTATACAAGTTAAGATTAAAGAGGAATTGTGGAAAGATATAGAACTTCAAAATAATGTGAGAAATGTTCTTTAATTCAACCTTGATTGTGATGAAATAATAAGGTTTATAAACTGGGTTTGTATTCCTACTATACAAGAATTAAAGAATAATCTATTGGATTCGGCTCATAGTTCTTCATTCTCTATTCACCCTTGAAGTATAAAGATGTACAGGGACCTGAAAGGGTATTTCTGGTGGAATGGAATGAAAAGAGATTTCACCAAATATGTATCTTGATGCTTGGTTTTTCAGCAAGTTAAGTCTAAGAGACAGAAGTCTAAGGGGATGTTAGAACCATTGCCCATACAGAAATGGAAATGTGAAAACATAACTATGCACTTTTTTTGGACTTCCTAAAACATCAAAAGGTAGTAATTCTATATGTGTTATAGTTGATATCCTTGTGAAGTGGGCACACATCATTGCAATTATAGAGGATTTCCATCTTAATCATATTGTCACGATATATGTAAAGAAATTGGTAAGATTTCATGGAGTACCACTTTCCATTGTATCTGATCTGGATCTGAGGTTTACCTCGATGTTCTGGAGAAGTATTCAGCATGATCTCGATATAGAGTTATGGTTCAGTGCTATTAATCATCCTCATACAGATGGTCAGTCTGAGAGGACAATTCATACTCTAGAAGACATTTTGAGAGCCTGCTCTATGGATTTCAAAGGTGGTTGGGATCAACACCTTCATTTGGAGTAATTTTCTTACAATAATAGCTTTCAACCAAGTATTCAGATGGATCATTATGAATCCCTCTATTGAAATAAGTTCATAACTCCAACATGCTGGGATGAATTTGGGTAAGGAAAGTTATTAGGACCTGATCTTGTTGATGAAATGGATGAAAAGGTCAGATATATTCAATAACATATAAAAGAAAATCAGAGTCGAAAAAAACATTGGGCTGAAAACTGATGATAATACCTAGAGTTTGAAGTGGGTGATAAGGTGTTTCATAGATTATATCCCTGGAAGAGAGTAATAATATTTGGAAATATGGGAAAGATGAGACCTATTCATATCATCTCTTTTGAAATTTTGGATCATATTGGGAAGGTAGCTTACCAATTGGTGCTTCCACTGAATCTCTCTCAAGTTCATGATGTGTTCCATCTATCTATCCTGAGAATTTACATACATGATCCTTCACATCTACTAAACACAGAAGTAATTTTTCTTGAAAAAGATCTTTCTTATGGAGAACAACCGATATAGATTCTAGATCGTAGTGAAAAAAGTGTACGAAATAATACCAATAACATGGTTAATGTTTTATAGCGGAACTAAAAATTTGAAGATGCAACATTGGGACATGGGGATATGATTAGGGAGAGGTATCCTCATCTTTTGGTTTCCAAATGACAAATTTTGAGGTCGAAATTCTGTTTAAGGAGGGTAAATGTAACACTTAAATATTTTAATGAGATATTTTCTTTAAATAATTTTTATTCTTTAGTAGCTCATGTTGCACGCAATCGCGAGTTTTAAATAACCTTGATATTCCCTTAGTATGAAATTATCATTATACCCTTGCTGTTAGGTAAGTGGGAGTAAGTATAACTACCTTCTAGAAATGCATTGTGAATTCATTAGCTCTCAATTATTTATAAAAAATATAAATTATATATTATTATTTTTTAGTGAATTACTATTGGTAATGAAATTAATGATATATATGTGTTATATAAAATATTTCTAATATTCATCTAGTGGATATTTTAATTATATGGTGTGAATAAGCCATATTTGTTGAATAAAAACTTATTTTTTTTAAAAACGGTTAATTTTATGCCTTTAAGTGGAGAACCCCTTTTAAATTAATATTTTGAAACATTAATAATTTTTATATGAAAAATACACATTTTATTTTAAATGGGGATATTAAAATTTACTTTTGATGAATTTATAATAATTTTTTTATGACTTTTAAGTTGTGATGAATAGTTAAAATACACTACATTTTAAGTGAAAACCAATTTTTTTTAATTCAAATACTTTATATGGTTACATTATAATAATTAATTATTCTAACATATAAATATAATATATTTTTATCATTCAATATAATGTATCTCATTATTATTAATTTTACATAGATATAAAAAAAATTAATCTTTGGTAATGTTTTATCTCTTAAAATTCATTCTCTCTTTCTGACAACAAGATTAATTCTATTAAAATAAATGAAACATATGTTTTTTAAATTTTGAAAAATGGATTCCAAATTTGGAATCAGTGGGTCCAAATTTTTTTAATAGGTTAATTTTATTTTTTTGGACATTTTGAATAGTATCTTTAGTAAAAACAAGTTATGCCGTAGTTAAGGGTAAATCAGGTAATTAAAGGTAAAAATAATATTGAAAAATTACCTTAAAACCTGCAAAAATCCTATTGTAGGACTAAATTATACCCATATCATCTATGGTTATAAATTTATTCATTTAATGGTCACTTTCCCATGAACATGACATAAATTTTATTAAAATCAATGAATGCGACAAAATGTCACAGTTTCTTTCTTACATAAGTATATTAATTTTAATTTTTGGATAACCAAGAGATAATATATAGTATTGATTGTATCTGGATGTCTAACAGAATTACCTACATTATAGAAATTTATATATATTTCATATAAATTAAATAATTACTATTAAAGATGACACAATTGTGATGCAGAAATTATTTTATTAATAGAAATATTAAATAAATGATTTTAAAAATATTAAAAGAAATTTAATTTGAATTATTTAAGGTTATCCATGAACGTTTTAGGTTATTATGGAATTTTTTTAGTTAATTAATTTTTTTGGTTTGAAGTTTTATTCTGTGTGGATTTTATTTAAAATCAAAGAAATGAATATTGTGATAATTGAAACTATTGATATTTTATAAAAATAACTATTAATTAAATTATCTAAAAAACATAAAAATATTTAAAACATAAAAATTGATAATTATAATGTCTAAAATCTCATTAAATGTATTTTATGGTAAATTAACACCATATAAGTAAATATTTATGACCATTAAATATTAGAAGTTTATTACCACAATTAAAATTTAATAGTTTAAATAAGGATAAATCAAAATTATAAGGTTTAAAATAAACAAGAAACACGTCTAAATTTTATTAGTTGAATGGATTTTATACGATACTCATTAAATCTTCAAAATAATCCACTTTGGATCCATTTTTATTTAAAAATTAATATTTATTATTTTAATTTTTTTGGTTTCTCCAAAGGTGCCCCTCCCCTCTCTTAGAAAAGGGATCCTCTCCTTCTCTTTTAATCACACCTCTAAAACCCTTTTTCTCAGAAAAACCCTTCCCATTTCAACTACCAACTTCCCTTGCTTCATCCTATATGTCTCTCTTTGGGCATTAATCATTCTTAAGGAGGCCTTTGGTGAAAATCTAAATGAGTTAATATCTAAATAACGAGTGACAATAAAATGTTACTAACAAAAAGATGATAATATAATCATATATGATATCATAAAAATGATTAAGATTCTTGAATAATCTATTAACATTATATTAATAACTATTCATGAGGTTAGAATACTTACAAAGGATATCAGACCTATGGTACAAGATAATTTCACAATCTCATTATTATTTGAGATTGTTTATACATATGTAAGTACTTACTAGGGTTTATTTATCATCCACATCCACGTTTTCTATAATATGTAATATTATATTTGTTAATCTGAAATTTATTAAATTCAATTTTACCCATTCGTAAAGTTTTATTAAACAGTATGAAAGGGATATTTTGGAATTTTTTGAAATGAGTTACTTTTTGACTTTTCTGGCAAGAGTTTGAGAAGAATGTTTTTAACTTATACGGTATGAATGGATTGTTACTCATTCATAAATCCTTATTTTCATAAATCTTACATTAAAAGACTTAAATTTTATTTTAAATTAAATTCTTTATTTTAAAATTGTGTGTCATTTTGAGAAAGGAAAAAGTTTTGGAAGAAGAAATTATATTTTCCTCAAGAATTAATTTCTAGTATTTAATCAAATTATTTTCCATTTATATTGATATAGGGTTATGTTTTTATACCTATTATTACATTGATTTTATTATTTTTATGAGGGATTTTTTATGAAATCTAGTTATTTTATATGGACTATGATAGAATGATGTTTAAGAAACCCATTTTTTCCCTTGGGTTATACTATGATGAATGGTTTATGTTTTTGTGGAACATGGATGATGGATTTTATTATGAGATGGTTGGGACCTATATCTCCCTCCAATATATGGGGTAACAATTTATATATCATGATATATACATTATTCAAATGGAATGTAAATCGGGTTCAATAATACTGGGCTGGAACAGCATGTAATCCCAGTTCAGTAATGGACTTTGTCTACTATGATGGTCTTAGCTATGAGCCATGGATAATATTTAAATAGTTTTCTATGCTTATGTGTTTTCCATAAAAATTCATGTCTTCTATTATTACTTTTGGGATTATATCCATTAATTCTTATGAAATTATATCCCATGACATGATGTCATGATCTTTCATATGCAGGATAAGACTACCAAATGCTATGTTCTTATGTCTTATGATTATGATATGGATAATATTTTAATTTCTTTACCATTAATAATAATTTTATCTCACTCTTTCCTATGTTTCTTTTTCCTAGGTCATGAAGAAGGGTATTAAGTATGATATGACAAAAGGGATTCTATTTATGAAGAAATAAGTGAAAGAAAATGTAGATGTTTTATGAACCAGTTGTTTATGTTTCCCAGTTTCTGAAGACACTATGCCTATATGGTCCTATCATGGATTCATTATATGTTGTAATGAATATACATAAATTTTTAAGTAATATCAATGTATATATTGTATGGGTCTCAACAACGAAGGTGTGATATAACCACCATGATGATAGATCCCATAGAATCAAAAACAACCCGAACTCCTCTCATGACTCATGAGTTGCAAGAACCATCAGGTTGAAGTTTTAGGCCCGTAGAGGGGTTTTTCAATCAAACCCATTTACACCTTAATTAATTTATATTGGGATGACCTCATGAGTAATAATTTGAATCGTTTTAAGCGTATGATAATCACACTAGTTTTTGATAAGTTTAACCATGTCAATGAGCCGGTTCTGCATTCTTACTGTTATGGACCTCCCTATTGATTGGATCCCCTCATGTCTCACTTTGTTTTTATCCTTCCATATACACTAGCATAAATCATTTAAGACATTGTTTAGATCCATTTTCTTTGGTCCCTTATTACTAGAACCATGGAACGATCAGTCTGGAAAAGATACATCAATCATATTTTGGGTAGTGAAAGAAGTAAACTCTCAGAAAAAGCTCCAGACATCGCTTTCCAAGTTGCCTTCAATGAAGAGATGCTATTCACTCTCCACTTGATGGGTTTTTCAACAAAAACTCATGGAATCAATTTTGACACAACATCATTTAACATTCTCATCTTTAGGGAATTCATTGTTCCTTATTCCACATGGGTGGAATTTGTATTTATTTTGAATTCTTTTGTACTACAATGAGTCATTCCAACTGTCTGAGTGATGGTGGGTTACCAAAATATGTCCAATATCCTTATGGTGAAGGCCCCCAAAGTGGGATAGGGTGAACACACACAAATCCGATTCTAATTTAATTTCAATGATATTGAAAATGTCTTACTGGTTTTTTCCCATTTCAACCTTGATGAATGATGGGTGGAGGATTGCCTCCATGGATGATATATAGGTGTATGGGCATCTTGGGAAACCGATATTTGTGCCTGACCAATTCTAGTGAAAAAATAATATATCACCTTTCTCAACAGTCTGGTGGGTGAAAGGTTGGATAACTAGGATGAGGGGGTATATCATATACCATAAAAAAGGCATGTTACCTCTAATGATATACGTGCTTATAAATTATTTTTATAGGGAATTTCTCCATAATGTACATTGCTACAAGATTTATCATGTGATATTTTCATGCAAGTATTAGAGGGTATCATCTAGGCCTCTAACGTTGATCACCCCTTTTAGGATGGGCCTTTCCATCATACCCCAGGAGACCCAATTAGGTTTACCATCTGAGAGAGAAATCCATATGAAACCTTATAGGATCTTTTCAATGTTAGTGATGACTCTTTTAGAGACCTTTATAGTTGAAAGAGAATAAACAGGAGTAGGTAGGAGTACATGGTTGACCAATGTGATCTGAAACCCAAAGTATAGGTAGTGATTTTTCCATTCGAGAAATTGGTTTATGATATATCTTATAATGTAATCAAAGTCACAAATTATAATCCTACCTAAAGAGATTTTGGCACCCAGGTAATCCATTAGAATGTTCCCTCTTTTCATATTGAGGAGTTGTCATAATGAGGAGACCCATTTGGATGCACTTCTATTATAAATGTAGACGTTTATCTTTGACTTTTTGATGACCTATCTACTCCATTGTAATTACTCCTCCATTAACTTATTGATTCCTCAAAATAACCTCTTGTTGGAATTCATGAAAATGATGGTGTCATCTACAAACATAAGGTGGGAGATAGAGGTGGAGCTCATCATTCTATGGTAAGGAAGAATCTCTTCATCAAACTTATTCTATTGATGAGGCATCTTGTGATTTCCTGAGTGATGGTGAAGATTCTCAGGGGGATGGGATCTCCTTGTCTTATCCTACAGTTCATATTAAAGAATCCATAAACCTTCTCTATGAATGTAAATTCTAACCAAGAAGAGCTAAAGAAACTAAAAATAAGATCGATTTTACAGGGGGAGAATCCCATACCTGTTAACACCATATTGATAAAGCTCCACTAGATTCTATAATATTATTTGTTCATATCGAACTTTATATCCATTTTAGAGACATCAGACATTTTTTTTGATGTCTTTGATCATATCTTGGCCCAAAGCAAAATCCTCTTGAATCGAATGACCAGTCACAAATTAGTGTGGTTCCATACAGACCCACCGAGGAAGATGGATTGATATCCTTGTGTTAATGATGATATCTAGTATATTTTATGGTAAATTACACATGCTCACTAAAATATTATGTAGAATGAATGAAGTTTTCATAATCATGGGAATGAGAAAAAGGGTAGAAGTGCAACCAACATTCAGTAAGATTTCTCCCCAGAAAAAATCTTGTATGGCTGCAATCATATCATCCTTAACCACACCCCTAGAGTCTCTTTAAAATTGTCCCAGGAAGCCGTCTTGTCCTAGCACAATCTGTGAGTTCAAGTTGAACATTGTCTTGTAAATGTCTTTTCCATCAGGTGTTGATCCCATCATATAATTTTCTGGGTTAGATACTTGGTTAGGAATCACTTCCAAAACCTCCACATTCCCTTCCAAATATCCATTATGCATGCACAGGTTGGGACTTGCAATGTTATATTTGAAGGAGTGGGCCAAATCCCCTAAAATTTATTTTTTCCCTATATAAGTTCCATCTTCTAGAAGGATATTGGGTTTTATTAGAAGTTATAATTCCTTGATACATGGATGGAAATATATATTGTTTTTGTACCCTTCATTAATCTATTTGATTTTATAATAATCCCTCACCATTTTTTCTTTTTTTAAGATCATGCCCAATAATGTGTCATTCTTATTAGAGAAATTCTCAAAATAGAATCATTCTAGTCCTCCTCAAGGATCATTTTGAGATAATCAATCTCCTTAATTATTGCATCCATGTACTCATCAGTGGGAGGTAAGGCTTTTGCCAATTCTTGAAGTTTATTTTTATGTCGTCATAGTTTGTTATAGGTAGAGACCCAAATAGTCCCTTATGTTGGTTATTTCCATATATCACTGAACATTTTTTTGTATCTAGGAATGAAAATCCATTTTTGATAGAATCTAAAGTGTTTGGGATTCTCTTACCTGGAACACAAGGTAACTAGGAGTGGTGAGTGATCAGAGATTCCACATACCAGATAATTAGCCTTGGTTTTAGAAAATGTATAGATAACATGCATGTTGTCTAGGAAATGATCATGGTGATTCCATGAGAAATTAATCCCTCTATGTATATTACACCAAGTAAAGTGGTCATCATATTATCCCACATCCATGAGGACTTTTCCCACCATGAATTGGAAAAATTCCATGACAGATTTCTTAGGGAAGGCCCCCCTTCCATTATTCTCCTCTGAGTTTTCCATGATGTTGAAATCCACCCGAATAATCCATGGACTGTTTCAAAAATCAAAATGTGTTGACTTCATGCCACAATATTTCTCTTCATTGGGAATCATAACTCCCATATATGAAGGAAACAAAGAGATTTATATTTCCATGGGTCACATATGTAGTCATAAATTGATCAACATCCTAATCTAAATCCACTGAGATGTCCCAATGCCAAAAAATCCATATATTCTAGTTGGTGGGATCTGTGTGCAAGCAAGAATATAGCTTGATCATTCGAGTAAACTCTCTTATTTAGAATTTTTTTAATGCCCAAGGATGATGATGACGGTGTCCTTACAATTGATGATATCAATGAATTTGAATTCTATCTTAACCCAAGAATCAGGGCCACATGTGTTCCATATGAGGATAGGGATCATTGATCAATGAGTGCCCTAGATTTGGCCCCAGGACTGTTGAAATTATTGAGATGGGAAGATGAGATCTTCCAAAAATTCATTAATGGAGATTTGATACACATTCCCGTACTTTAATCTGATAGAAGAAGTGCTGAGGGGGTGGAGAGTTCCTGGGGTCAAGGAGACGTCTCTCTCTGATCAATAGTAGAAGACAAAATCATTAGCCCTTGATTTCCATTTTTTGATCAGGGGTGAAAGGTTCTAAATTTTGATAGGGACTAGAAATAAGCATTGCACATAGCTCTTTGAATAGAGAATGCTGTGAAAGTATGACATCTTCAATAGAGTACCATTTCTCTACTAAATTGCTAAGATGAGACCCTATAAAAGGGAGAATTAGGGACAGAATACCTGGTGGATTTAAAGGACACCCATGTGTGCTCCCTAATACACAAACCTCATTAAGAAACAGAATGGTTTTTATGAAGGAGACAGGAGAAAAACATGGGAGGGAGATAGGTTCCCACAAATATAGGTCACCATAGGAAATAATATCGATAAACCACCATCTATAGAGGGAGTTAGAATATGAGAAAACTATGGAATTGGTGGGACTAATGGATCCACCACTAGGGCTTCTTCATTTTCCCAAAAAACACCAATGAAAATTCAGAAGATTTTTTGTTCAATGAGTTTAGCTACATGTCTCCTCTAATAGCTCCCTAATTAGGTCGACGATGACCACCATGATATTGATTTCTATAGACCTACAAGGAATGAACATGTAGGAGATTATGAGAGCAGTACCTTGGGAATACTAGGTAAAATATGTCCTAATTATAGAAAAATAAATCTTACATATGAAATGGGATCTTATCAAATAGGGGAGGAGATATCTCCATTTCAACACACATGTGAGACACCAGTGCATCAACATTGCACTGGGTGTGATCATAAGAGCAAGGGAAGATTCCAAGAGAGATACTAATATATTTTAGGAGAGCTCCATTTGGGAAGGGAAGAAGGATACTAGGGATACTAGTCCAAATGGATACGAGATATCTCTTCATACCCTTATGAACCTTTAATGACGAGTGGGTCTGGTTGAGGCACCACCTACCCATGGATTGGGGGGATTTACACCAAGCCTAGATGAAATATGACTCTAAAGCTAAAACTAGATAGATGGGGTTCTGATACAAAGGTTAAATCCTTTCCAAAGATTTTGGGCTCTTGGTATTGAAAAAGTACAAGAAGATCGTTATCGGAAATTTCTCAACAATAAGGAATTTATTTCTTATACCAGTTACTAAAGGCTTTGTGACCAAAAGTTCTAAAACATAAACAATAATCCCTATGTTTTTAAATTTCATAAAAATATTAATTCTTTTTTGAGAATTTGTGTTCTACCATTTACCTTTTTCTTCAGCAAATGGTCTTCTTTAATTTACCCACATATTCTCATAATATAGGAACTTATTTCTCATGAATATTATCAGTCCAAGCATAACCAGTTTTTATACTAGTGATGTTTGAAAAAAAAATATTTTCAAATTACAATTTATTATGTATAGATCTTATCGGATATTTCGTGAACATTCTCAGTAGATTTAGATAATTAAGACTAAACTTTCATGTCCTTATTATAGTCATCTCTCATATTTTAAAATATATATTTTAGCATCAAAACACCATGATTGTCTTTTTCATAACTATTATTCATTTATATTATATTTTTCATCATGATCATTAAAATTATTATACTATTATGTAATTTTCAACATGATATTATAAATTTATTCAATATAACTATGTTTCATTCTAAGAAATTTATCTATAATACTTTTCTTTTTTTTCAAACTTCATCACTAGTAGACTTATTTCCTTCTTGATTTTGGTGTTCTAATCAAAACATGTTTCAATTTTGACTTTCAAAATGTTATCAATGTAATTTTATTCACCTTCCTCGTTATTGACTAATGTTTTTTCTAGTTTTTAAACATGATCTATAAAGTTCCAAAAAATTCAATTTGATTAATATTCTGATTTTTTACTTATAGTGGAGTAGCGTACTTATTATTTTTTAATCATAATTATTATTTTTATTCTTGAATAATTATCCGTAATATTTACTGGATTTATTTAGGTATTTGAGTATATAATCCATATTTTCTTTTGGACATAATATTATTTCTCATCATCATCATACTTTCCACATTTATTCTATGGATAATCAATAGAAGTGTTTAAAAATTCACCACATTTGAAATAATTTAGTGCAAGTGTACCTTTGTTCTTACTCTTTCCATTTTAGTTGTAATTTAAGATAAGAGTTATAATTATCTTATAATTTCCATCCTTTTAAATATTATCTTTAGATTCACTAGATTAACGTCATATACCTTAATTTAAATATTACACAGGGATATTAATTTTGTCTCATCCTTTGTATTATTATAAAACACTTGAGCAATCCTTATCTTAGAGATAACAAGTGTATTATGTAAATCATTAAGAGATAAGTTATCACTTTCTTCCAAAGAAATAATTTAATCCAAACTTTTCAAGAAAGTTTCTCAATAATTTCCTAATAATGGTGGAATGCTCTGATTTATCTCTAAATCCTATGATGTTACTGAAAATAAAATTTATTCATGTAAGGAATTAATCATGAGTTTCTTCGTCAATATCCCTCACATCATCAAACATACCTCTATATATTAGTATAATTTCTTCATTAACATTTAAATTTCCTTCAAATATATTCTCATGCTTATCCCAAGTCACATTGGTAGATTTAATTATCATCTCTTTTGTATAAACTTTGGTTGATAAGAATATAGAAATTTCATTCCTCTCTATTCCATTAACATCCAAATTTCACTTATCCATATAATTAATTTGAGAAAATTTCTCAACTGGTTTAAATATCATAGTAATAGCCTCAAAATATCTAGTCCAAGTCAAATAAGATATGTAATCATAATATTAATCAATCCATGATAAATATTTCCATTAAATTTAGGTATTAAACTACTATTAGAAAAGTTTAAATTATTCATAACTTCAAAAAATATACCATATTTTATAGGAAACCATTGATTTTCTCTAATACTACTTCATGCATCGAGGAATGTGATCTAACACAGAGAATGGGTTTTGAATAAGTATTATATTACAATTTCCTTTTGGTAATTCACCGCAGAGGTTTTTATGAATCAGGATCCAATAAAATTATAAATCTCACCCTCACCCACATGTAAGAAAATGAAATTGTAACACAAGGAATACATCATTTTTACAAGGTTCACCCCCATTATGTCTGGATAAGTCTTTATCATCTTCTAGTTGAGTCTGGGACACAAATATCCACTAGTATATAAAAATCAATACTAGTAAGGGAGGTTTATTCCATAACCCTTTCTAATATGACCCAAAAATTTTATTTTATAACTTAATAGGTTATTTATAATAGATGTTTCTAGTTTATAATGGTTATACCATAACCAGCTGAAAAAATATCTTTTTATCTCTAATTTACTTAAACAATTGATAGTTTATCATCCCCTGAGCCTTATGAATAATTGGAATCAAGGACTTCTCACAATCTAAAATTCCAAAACCTCACTATATTGATTTTCAATGTTTGGAACATCAGTATACAACACCACATATTTGTGATCCATTTGAATTTTATATCATCCACCTTGATTCTAGGATTTTCTAGAATCACACATCTTCTCCTTTGACTAAATAGTTTTTTTAGAATATGCGAGTCAAAGGATTCAAAAAAATCATTATAATATATGTACTCCTATAAATATATAATTTTACATTCATCTACTAGTTTTATACCAAAATATGAGCATTTCTCTCTCCATGAGAATCCTAAGTGTGATATCCCTTTTAAATTCCATATTTTCCAATGCCATATATTTCAAATTAAATTCTACTGACTGATCCATCTTGACCATGAGGTCTTCACAATCAACTCTTGTTCACTCTAAATTACTACTCTGTTAAAAATTTGATTGAATCATGTAGTAAGGGTTGAGATATTTATATCTTGATATATAGCTCCAAATTTCCATAATTAAACTTATCTTTCATGTGTATTTGTAATATTCTGGTTACTTTTCCTTCATAACGTTAAAATTATTCTCATATAGGCATTATTATGATTACACTTCTATTCCTTCATCTAATTATAAAATTTTCAGTTAATTTAATCATGTGGATTATATATCTTCTTATAAATTATGAGTTCCTTGAAATTGAGAAAAATTAGATTCCACTTCCTCTCTCTCTTCTATACTCTCAAACTAAAACATGATATTCCAAAAGTTTACTTATAATATGAACCATTAATAAATTAGGATTCACATTTTTAATGGAGAAACTTATTCTTCTATTATTCTTTTGGTTATAGATCAATATTTACCCATCCCAAATTATTTTTTCTAATATAAAGTTATATACTTATATATTAAGAAAACTATTTCCATAACTTATTTGTGGATGTTGAAAGAATCTTAAAATTATCTCAAAGCCATCATGACTCCTCAAAATACATTAGTTTTAGGATTAAAGATCATTTCGTTAAACATTACATGAATCATGATCTATATCATGAAATTTAATCCATGAGGAAGAGAAATGTATTATTTTACACAATTCATCATCCCACAAAATCATTCTTCAATATGTTCAATTTTAACGTTCAAAACATCAGGTTACTATGAAACAAACATTAAATTTTATGAGTTAGCCTAACATGGGACATATATCATCCAAATTCATTTTTATATAGTATTCCCACATATTCTAAACTATAAATTTTTTCCTTACTAGCAATTTTTTGTTTCTACACTTCAATTGGGGTTATAATATTTCATGAAATTTGGATCATTATCATTTCATAAATCATGATATTTCTTTTGTTAATGTAACTTCTAGACATCTAATTGTTCCTACATCTTCAAATAATTATTAACTCTTAATCAAAATTTCTCAATCATTACTAACAAAGAAATACAACTGATTCTTATCAGTTTGAATAATTACATGTGTTCTTCAATTAGTAAGGGGATTATAAAACTGAACTTTACAGTGATGTTATATAAATGTTAACAAGTATGACATAAGATCATAAAATTAAAGTATAATAAATAATAACATAAAAACATGGCACAAGGGTAATGAAATTAAATGAATATAGTAATAATGATAATCAGAAGAATCATAAATATATATATATTCAATATAACACATGTTATCATAAATATAAATCAATGCTCAATGAGAAAATATCATAACATAATGTTCTTGGTTAACTACATATACATCATACATTGTATCTATTGATATTTAAGAATTATCCAATCAATTGGATGATTTTATAATTTTGGTCCCACTCAACAACAAAAATCATGCATATGTCTTAAATATATAAATAAATCAACTATAAATAATAAATTTGAAGCAAAACCCTGAGTAGAATAATGATTCGCATAATAATTCCACAAATAATAATAAAAGTTTGAATCTTGAAATTTCATACAAATAAATATAATACATCATATTGATTGTTAAATGGTTTAGACCAGAAAATATTAAATATATATATATAAGCTATGAAGAGTTATAAAATGGTAAAGGAAAAAATATGAGAATAATTAATGGGCGGTAGAAGAAATGTAAAGGGTTTCCAATCTATGTTTTAGGTTTGGAGTTTAAAATTAATATGAAAGAAACAAAAAATATATGAATATCAATAAAATAATCCACTTTTAAAAAAATAAATATGAAAGATGAAGAGAGGGGAAGGGAGAGAGAGATATAATATAATCTAAATGAAATTATAATTGTTTTAGAGTATTCTTACATCAATTCCTTGATATGACCGAATCCTAAAATATTTACATATTAAATCAATTTAACCGAATATTTTTTAAATCCCACAATAAATCACACACAAAAACTTATACATTTTATTTCATTGGAGATTAAATACATAACCAATAGAATTTATAAATATTCTTCAACATCAACCACAAGTAATCTTTACTCATGATACCCTTATAGACATATCATACAAAATACTATTTCTCACTCCCTGGGGAATATAAACATAAGAAAGGGTGAGAATAGATGCTTAATAAGGGGTTAACATAAGAGATATCAATCAAAAATATTTATTAACAATAATGTGAACATTTGGGTATGACACGTAATAAATATATATGAATTAAATTTAAGTAAATCATACCTAATAAAATATTGATCATAGATCTTAAATGTCAACAGAAGGCTTTCAACACGACATGTGAAATAAGATATTTCAATGTTAAATCGTGTGATAACTATTATAATCCATGGAATGTATCATAGTAATGTGGGGTGACATATAAATGTTTCCCAAGAATAATCATAGAAAATCGCTTCTTATGACAAGGATCACTATCATGACCATCATCACATAGTGGAAAAACTACCATAGTGCATTGGGTTCACTCCTCATTCCCATAAATATAGTGGAATGGTTCAACTTTACATTATATTATATTTAATCGCATGAGATATAAATATTTACCCAATTCATTGAGGGGAATATAATTCTAGTCCCACCTTTCATACAATAAAAAACTATACATATTTTTGTCACATGAACTTGAAAACATTCATAATTCCATCACATAATAATTAACTTAGGGGAAAGAAACAAGTTTCATGAATATTTAAACAATAAAATATTACATGGATTCTAGAGAATGATATTGGATAGTAACATTAGATTATATCCCCGGTGAAGTATTAAAATCATTTAATAATTTTGACATAAATAAAACTATTTTGGAAGAGAGTTATAAAATCCTATGAAAAATAATAAGAATATTCATTTTATAATTAATAACATTTATTTTAAAATTAAATAACATAAAAATCCACCATTTTGGAAAATTAATGGGGGAGTAATTAAAATTTACATTGAAGCACCACGAAAACATAGAAGGGAATCTTCATAAAGAAAACTGAATCAAATGGTGGGAGAAAGTGATCATTTAGAAAGCATTAGAAAATATTAATTTAACACATCCATATATAAATTTTTATTAAAAAATATTAACAAATAAAATAAGATGGTACATGGATATGGAAAAAATCATATAAAAATCATGTATGTAGAGGAGAATGATCCTTTACTAAAAGAAGAGATAAAGTCGGCTCCACTTTCAAGCATGATTTTGGTATAATTGTGAAACAAAAATGAGGTTAAATGATAAGTATACATGTAAACACAAAAAAATAACAATAGGAGAACATCCTGTATTTTTCTGCAGATAAATAACATATAATTTCCACTTATTTAAATTATTCCTGACCAATATCAATTTCAAAGTGACATTTAAAACTCTTACCTTTACTCCCAGCTTCCATGAAAGTTATTTTTCTTCTTATAAATTAAATATAACCATATTAACCACAACATTCAGAACCATATTCATATAAATATCATTTTTTACCCATTAATTATATTCATTAATTTCACATATATTAGTTAGTTATTGTTTATTTTATTCATTGGATGTTATGAACTATTATTTTTCCCTAAAATTTCATAATTGCTATGTCCATCCTTGGTTTTTGATAACAAGTTCATCATTATAAAAATTTTCAAGGTTGGGGAATAAGTTTGATTAAATTATTTATCTATTAAACTATTCATTTAATAGATGTTAGGTGTATTGTTTGTGTTAATAGAATTTATGAAGATCTTGTTTCAAGTAATTCATTGATAAAAATGAGTTATTTTATAATGACTATTAATTTTTATATCGCCCTTCCAAAACTATATTAACAATATAAAATAATATTTAACATCGTATTTTACCAGTATTATTGAGGAATATTACATTTTATGATTTGTTATAGTGTAATTTGATGTTTTTAATCCAAACATATTGTTATTTTATGGGTAATTATCACATTTAAATGTTTTATTAATATTTTGAGCTTAATTTATAAAATGGCCTAATTTTGTATTTTTATTTACGTATTTTGTGCCTAAAATTTCTGAAAAAATAAATAAATTGTGGAGGTAATTTTTTTATGCTTCTGTACATGTTTGGATTCATTGAATTAGATAGGTGAAAAAGATAAATCAAACATCTTAAGGGATTAATATATCTCATAATCTGGGCCTTGGAATCTATGGATGGATCTATAGAATTTTGAAGATGGGCCTATATCTCAAACCATTCTAACCCAAGTGAGATAACATTATACACTATGTTAGAGAAGAGTTTTTAGAATAATTTAAAATACTTTATCCATCCTTGATTCTACCTCCTTGAAGACTATAAATTCAAGGGAAGTTGGATCATCAGAATTATAATAGTTTCCAAGATAGAATAATTTATAGAGTAAATCTTACAAACCACTTTCATTAATAAGACAACAAATATGAACTTTATAAGTTAAAAGTGCATGAAAAAGAATAAATACATTTAAAAATACCATGTTTTGTAATTATTCAATTTAACAGGAATACATTGTGCCAAATTTCATAAAAAGTTTTTGGAGGAAAAATTTGTCAACCCTTCTACTATAAATTTGTACTCCCCCTCTATTTCAAGTGGTTAGAAAATTAATTTCCATTATTTGTTGCTTTCTATGTTTTTTATATTGTAATAAATTTTTATACTTTTAATATATATTAGTCTTCTTTTTTATTCCCATTTTCTCTCATTTATATTTTAATGCATTATTTCATTATGTTCAATTCTCAACTCCACTAAAAATGGAGAACTAAAATCATCATTTATTTGAGGGAGGGAATTTTTG
Source organism: Viscum album (assembly GCA_963277665.1). Lineage (NCBI taxonomy): Eukaryota > Viridiplantae > Streptophyta > Magnoliopsida > Santalales > Viscaceae > Viscum > Viscum album. Next base: position 16,672,584 of record OY728155.1, on the reverse strand, counting down.
TTTTATTTAGTTTCATTACACAGAAATTTCAATCTCATGATTTAATTATTTTAATTTCAATGTTGGTTAAATATATTATAGTGAGAGTTATCCTCATTTTCTCTACCCTTGATTTCGTCTTCTCATTTATCACATTCTGTTCCTTTCACTATTTGTGTCATGCATATGTTACAGCATGGATTAGATAGTGATGTTCCTTGAAACATTATCTTAGTTGATGTCAGGAAGTATATTGCTATATATGAAACTATCTAGGTATCCTAAGATCATAATTTAAATGATAATTTGAGGTGAGAGAGGTCTTGATCACCTTATTGAGTCAAATATTAATATCCCTTTTAAATAATGATATGAATCACCATGAACTCCCATGACTTTTTTCCATTATTTTTTATTCTAACATCATTCATTATTTCATTATGTGTGTGTGTGTGTATATATGACCAGAATATTTCTCCCCCATATATAATAGTCTAGTATTTTTTTGTTAGTTAGAATATCAATAGTGACCATAGAAATCAAATGTGTGTGAGAGGCCATTGTGAGATATAATTGAGGTCGTAATGCTATGGTGAATTCATGTGTAAATAATAAATTAATTTAATATTAGTTCATGAAAAAAAAATATTATCATCAATTTTGAACCATTTCATGGGAGGACAAGATCATATGGACACCTTTTAAAATAAATACTATAAATTTTAAAATTTTAAAATTGTAAAAAAAATTAATTTTTCAATATATTTCTTTTCATAGGTCAATTTAGATTTTTAGGATAATTATTCATATTATTGTCCTACCAATAACTAAATTTCATTGTTATGGGAGCTCTCAAATGATGTGTGGTTTTTTGGGTACTTACTTATTGTGGATTGGCTAACTAAGTTTATCTATCAAAGCAGGAACTGGTTAAAACAGAATATTACAGTTATTTTGAAATAAAAATTAATTTAAATTAACATAATAATTAAAATTATGGGGTTTGTTAACTCTTAAAACTAGAAGATAAATTCTAGAAGAAGATTTATTTTTTTGTTTTTTTTCTTTACAATTTGATTGATAAAACACAACAAGGATATTTTTACAGAATATTTTTTGTATGTATCATTGATCTATCTCTACCACATAAATTACTTATTAATAATTATCATTTAAATTTTAACCCACCTAATTATGATCCCCCATATTTTTAACCCTCAAACCCTACGGGAGTTAACTTAACCACAAAGATAAAATTAACTAAACCCTAGGATAGCTTCTGTACATTCAATGGTAGCACCCTAATTTGATTTTCATTCTAAGGATATATTATCGTTGAAAGTAAATTAGTGAATATATCAATTCTTTAAATGAGGATGAATTGTGTTTTTGTATTTTATTCTAACTCTACATATTTATACTGTGTTTTTTTTATTTAACCATTAATATATCACTCTCACAATTACCACATTACTAGAGATCACATGTTTATCATTAGTTATTTAGATTCTTTATTAGTTTATTTTAAGTTAAAAAAGGAATACCTAGATCATATTATGTGAATTAAAATATCTCATTAATTCCAAATAAATAAATAAATAAGGTTAGATGTATATTGATTACTAAGAAAAACTACTCTTCCACGGGTTGTGTAGTAATCATAGAAACAAAAAACATTCACAAAGTTTTAGAAAGGGTATAACTAAATCATGTTTATATTAATAATTTCCAGACCTAAAAATTTAATTAAAGACGAATAAAATTTAAAAAATTATAATAAATGAAATATAAACTAAGAAGATTTTTACTAAAATAGAAACATAACATTAGGGTGAAGAATAAGAATTCGTTGAATAGATCCCTACATCAATAGCTCTCCCTAATGAAATTATTGGAGAAATGGAGTAAAATCATCTACCCTTCGGCCCCAAACTCCTAATTCACATAAAAACCCCTTTGAAGGATAAAAATTCCCATTTATTGAGTAGATGAGAGGCTTGGGTTTTAAGACTTTTCAAGTGTGAATGAGATATTTATCCATATATTTATATCTAACATAAACTAATATATTGACCTCTAAAACCCATGAAACATAGGTCATTCTAGAAGGATTATTCGTGTGGAATTTGGTCGTATATCTACTGTAAAAATATCATCCCAATACAGTCCCGTATGTAGAAGATATGTCCCAAAATGTGAAGTGGTGTCCAATCTGGTGAGTCGAGCCCAAATTTGAAATAATGGCCCATTTAATCCAATAAAATTCATGATTGATTTTGGATTATCTAAATAAAATTTTTATCCAATTAAATAAATAATTCTATTACACAATATCATGTTCTAGTAAGCTATATAAAAATATGTATTACTAACATACAATAATGCACTTTAAAGGGTTTGAATAATAATTTTCATCCACTTTTCAAATGAATGCTATAATCCCAAATAGTCAATAAATAAATATATTTAACACAATGTGATTAAAATTATTCACTTTAAAATTAATAAAATATTCAATAAAAATGTGTTTTATCCACTACCCCACACTTTACCATTTTACACTCTTGAGAAAAACCTCATATAATGTAATCCAAAAAATTATGAAAATATATGAATGCTGATATTTATCAATCCATAGTGGAAATATAGGCAGAGAATGAATCTCATCATGAATTAAATTTCAAAAAAAATTGTATTCCATTATCTCGTGAATTTTAACAAAACAAAATCTAATGAGTATAATGTCACAGATAATAGTAAAAAACATTATGGCCTACCATTCCATTAATTCCCCATATGTTTCTTTTCCAAACATCCCAAGCACATATCTTTACCCTCTATTCAATGTATCCTGGTAATGTAAAACATTTCTTCTTGCCTATTTGAATTCAACCAGACCTATTCTACATTCCATTTTAAGAAAATTCCAAGACCCACTCACATAATAATTTCTTAATGTCCAACATTAATCTCCAGACCTAGAAAAACACCCACACACATGTTGTTCATTTCACCACTCCCTTCTTTATTAAGATAAAAAAATTTATTTTTAAAATTTAATTTGTTTAAGGAATTTTAAGTATTAGATATAGGCACACATGCATATGTCAATTTTGTATAGTAATGAAACTAATCAATATAGAAATGAACATATGGATCCACCATTGATATAAGATGAATTTTATTTGACCTAACATGGCTATACCATTAATTGAGTAGGAATTTTTTTACATTTCATGGTTCTTTGAAAGGTTGTGTGGAGAAATAAATGACCCAATTTACCATGAAAAATATCACCATGAATGGTGTAAATATCAAAAAGGTTTTATAATGACATGACCAATCATATCATCAATGACATAAATAATTAAAAATCTACCTTTAATGGTGAAAACATACCCATACCGATAATTCTACAATTGAATTTTGAAAATGTGATTTTTGCATATGTTCTACATCTAAATGATCATGTTATATGGTGTTTTTTACCTTTTTGTAAATTAACAAAAAAATACACACACAAACAGAACACATGACTAAAAAATGTAATGAAACTAACCCAAAATGTTTTCCCCTCCCCACCCATAAAATATTCCATTGTACTTAATGTGAACCAATGAAAGTAAAAACTAACGTGAAATGTAGAATTTAAATTTTGAAAAATAAAATAAATTTGAGAGGGTAGGGGACAACCTGATAAAATCAAATGATGATGGGATCATGCAGTGTGGGTGAAATGACCATGTTAATGGGGAATCCTTCAATACACTACTTGAACCACTACCAATTTAGTATAAATAGACTTTATATAGCCTCTTTAGTGACCTCCAATGCACCATAGTGAAAAATATGAGATACAACATAATTCTCACAACCATCTATAAAGAAACAATCTAGGAATCATCTTCAATCATGAATTCAGTAGAATCTCATTTTCTATTACATGGAACTACCTTTTTTGATGATTCTATCATAAGACTCTTTTGATATTCCGTTATATATCCTAGAGTTCTCATATAATGACAATCGAATCTCCTCATGCACATTAATTTTCATCTCTATTTAATTCCATTTTGGGAAAATTCATGTTACATTTTTTATATCCCAATATTCCTTTTGCTCGACCTCGATCAAAAAATTACATGATTTACTAAAAATGATACAGAAGTGGAGCATGATAATTGGAGTTCTCAATGTCTTCGTATAAGACCGTACTACATTATCTAAGATCTTCCTCCAATCCTTCCTATTTGACTTCCCTAATTTGTCTAATATCTACATAAAATCACAATTTTTATATTCATCATAATCATTTGATTGGGGTGGTATGGTATTGATGTTTTCTATGTCAACTCATACTTTCGAAGGAGGGAGGCCAAAATTTAGTTAAAAAAGTGTAACCCTTTGTCAATTTTGATATCCTTTGGTACTCCAAACCTATAGAAAATTTCATCCTTGACCAAATCCATTATAAGTGGAGAATCATCAATCCTAGTGGGCTCCGCCTCCACCAATTTACTAACATAATAAACATATACAATAATGTAAAATAAATTAAATGAGCTTAGAAATTGAATCATAAAATCATTTCCCCATACATAAAAATTATCAAAATCTAATAAGGGATTTTGGGCCATCTTGTGTCCCCACGAAATGTTTCTATTGTCATGGAAATGAAAGCATGACTTAAAAAATACTTGGACATAATTAAAGAAGGTAAGACAATATAATATAGAGTTTAATACTTTCCAAGTCTTCATTTTGGGTCAAAAGTTTACACCAAAATAATTTTTATGACAGAAATAAAAAACAGACACAAAATCAGGATAAGGCACACATCTCATAAAGAATTGGACACTAAAAATATGATAAAGGTAAGGATAATCCCACACAAAAAATTAAGATTCCCTAATCAATTTTTTAACTTGGTGTCTTGTTAAGATTCAATGAATTTCAAGTGAAACCAATAGATTCACTAAATCTACAAACCAAGCATGTGCATCTAATATTATATAGAGATAATCATCAGGGGAAGTATCAGGTAGGGGTTCCTAGTTTGTGGTATCATACTCCAATATATGAGTAATCTTTGTTAGGTGGTCATCTACTATGTTCTCTGACCCATTTTTATCCTTTATTTTGATTTCAAACTCTTTATGAAGGTGCATATAATGAATAATTCTTGTATCTGTATTTATCTTCTTAAGAATGTACCTCAAAAATCCTTGATAGTAGAAAACAACAACTTTACACGCAAATAAATAAGATAATGATTTTTATAAAGAAAACATAATAGAATTAAACTCTTTTTTACTTTTGGTTGTAATTTTATTAGGCTGAATCCAAAGACCTTGATTCATAAACATTCACATTGGACTTCTCTTCCGCCCTCTCGGATAAGACTTATCGAACTGAAATGTTTGAATAATCACACATAATCTCAAATGTGAAGGCCCACCATAGGAGTTTTATGGTAAATATAGTGTTCAGATGCTTATTTTTATCACCAAATGATTATCCTCACGAATAATCCAAAATTAATTCAATAACAGCTTGAATAAATAGAGATACGGGTAGAGACATCTTACTTAAATTATGGGTGAATCATTGATAAAAACCAACATGTCCAAGGAATGATCGAACATCATGAACATGTGTAGGATATGGAAAGGATGGAATTATGTCTATCATATATATATTAACCTAAATTAAATTTTATAACACTACATGACCTTTGAAAATTTCCATATCTACCATGAAATGAAATTTCTCAATGTTCAAAACCATATTTTTCTCAATGCAATAATGCATATTTGTTACCCAAACTCAAGATACATTCATTAATTGAGGAACCACACATAGTAAAATCATACATAAATACCTCCATGTAATAATAAAGTAAATTAGAACACATAATTATTGTGAATCTTTGGAAGTTACATGTGGAGTTACAAAGTCCAAATGGAATCCTTCGGTATGAAAATGTGCTGAATGGGAAGGTGAATTTGTTTTCTCCTGGTCCTCTATAGCAATGGAAACCTAAAAATATCAAGATAAACTATCCATGAAGAAATAGTATGACCTACCTACCAGTATTTCAAGAATGTGTACAATGAATAGAAGTGGTAAATGGAAATTACTATAGGAATGATTAAGGTTACTATAATATGTGCACACTCATCAACTATTATTTACTCTCAGAGGAAACAAATCATCATTTTCATTATTTATAATATAGAACCAACTTATTTGGGGTAAAACATAGACATGGATAGAAAAATTAGAGTCATAAATGGGTTAAATGACACTGGCCTCAAGAAACCATGGGAAATTTGTTTCGACAACTTCTAATAATGTGGGTTTAATTATCCTTTGTGTTTTCCTAACCAGTTTGGGCCCATCATCCAAAATGATATTATGCATGAAATTGGAATATATATGATAATTGGTATGTCTGTTAAGGTACACCAAATTTCCCTAATATTCTCCCATTTAATATTTAAAAGTGTTTTCGCTTTTTATGGATGTATATTTTTAGAAATTATTATAGGAAATATTCCATCATTCAATAGGTATGACCATTTTATGTTTCATAGAAATTTTTTAAGATATAGGTTTGGTACGTTTAGTATTATTGGAAATTATGTGGGAATGATCATATTTGAAAAATTAATATTATCGTCTGAATATACCTCATCAACATTATTGAATAATGAATCAAATCCATCTAAAAAATCAATAGTCATGTTATACTTATAAATTATATTCTAGGAATCAGAATAATAATCCACATTAGAATTAGAAATGAGTGTGGTTTGATCATGAGAAATAGGTGTGACCATATTCTTTGACATATAGAACCAATCCTAACGATCTATCTAATAATATAATGATCTCTAATCAGGAAAGATTGAAAATTTAAATTTATAGATTCTTTGCAAGCTGGGTGAAAATGGGAGTGGAAGAAATCTGAATGGTCCTCTAATGGGTACATCATAGAGTCCGAAATATAAAATATTACGATCTCATATCTAAACTCCATATAATGTGTACCCTCATGGACATTTGTGATTTTCTTCGTAGTTTTTAGGAATGGTGATGGGAGCATGAGAACGTACATGACCATCCTCAAAATTTATCATGTAGAAATCCTTAATAAAGTTCATGTCCCTCAACCAAACAAGGACATACTCAGTGACAAACGTCAAGTATGTTGTGTCCTTATTCACATATTTCACCACCTCTCTTGCCATTTTCAACTCCCCAACCTATATGTAATAGAAAAAAATAAATATGGATTTCATTAATGGGGGAACCTAAATCATGTAAATCATAAGATAATTGAAACTCCCCTATGGGCCATGGAATGGTGAATATGAGACCCCAAGGGTTTACAAATAAATTGAATATATAATTCATGCATCACCGATTCTCTGTTCAACAAACAATTTTTATTTTATAGGAGAAAATTATAACCTTGTCAATAAATATAATTTTCTCTCTTCTATGTTTTTAAATTTGAGAAACAGACGTACATACTTTCAATCAGTAATATATTTAGAGTCTGAAAGGATCAACATACATTTTTGTGAATTGTAACATAACCCTTATGAATATTAATTTTACCCTTATTAATAGTAATGTGACCCTTATGAATAGTAACCTCACCCATGTGAGTATAAATAAAATTTAGGTACCTCATAAATGAATGTATGATATAATGGTATTGTCACGACCCATCCTCAGAGCCCGTGTCGTGACTACCCCAAGCCCGCCTTCCATAGGCGAGGGGCTGGCGACTAGCATCAAGGCGTAATTCCCGGTAGGGAAGGCATTGCCTTTGGAAAGTAAACAATCACCACAGAGCAAGCAAGCAGAAGAAGTAAACACTAAGTAAAAGCTGAGTACAACAGTAAGTGCGGAAAAAGAAAGTGGGCCAGAATACAAACCCAAACTGAAAGTAAAATACAATTCAAAAGGAAAAACAACAACTGAAAAGTAGAGCCGCAACGTCGAGTCATCCACTGGAAGTCCCACCTGAAGGGAGGGTACATATAGCCTCCACACCTCCTCGGGTCCAGCCGTCCGCTCCGAGTACGTCCCTCCCAGTGGTCCACCTCCAGGTACCATCCTACTCCGCAAGCCTCAACCACGAACAACGCTGACTGTCGTCTGCAACCAACACAACGTAGTGCGGGCATATCCCATGCAGGGGTGAGTATAAGCTACTCAGTAGGGACCCCGAGACCCCCGAAGGTCTCACAGAATCCACGAAGGATAAACCACAAAGGAAAGATACAATCACGAAGTAACATCTGACATTGCTTAGGTATATGCCCATACATATACCTAAGTCATCAATTCTTATTTGGCTCCAACATCTGAGCCCAAGTACAACCCAGTCCACACAGGAAAGAAAAACGTAAATCCACATAGGATAACTCAACACAATCCACATAGGAAAGCAAACAGGATTTAGCTCACATAGTTATACTTCTTCGTATGATGATAAAGATGATCAGATATATCCACTGATTCATCTAAGTCATTGGACCCACAAAGGATCGATAGGTACTAACCCCCGCAATGACCCACAAAGGATCTGACCCACAAAGGATCGATAGGTAACTAACCCCCGCAACGACCCACACAGGATCGGACCCACACAGGATCTGTAGGCGCTGGCTCACACAAAACCGCTGAGCGCTGACCCACACAGGATCGGACCCACACAGGATCGGTAGCACTGATCCACGTAGGATCGCTGAGTGTTGTAGTCGTCGCCGTCAAATCCACTTTGGATCTCTATACAGTCGTTGTCGTTGTCATAGTCGCAACGCAGCCAGCTCTAGGGTTCCCGCAGACAGCAAGCTCGTTCGGGAGGGTCCGCTCCACGAGCCGAGAGGCTGATACATGAACTGACACAAAGTCTGGAGTTTATGTATCTAGAAGTTCCGTATCAACATCAGGAACTCAACGTCGCAGACGGTGTGTCAATCGGACGCCCGGTCTGAGAGTTATTGGCTTTTTCGCTCTAGGGCCCCGGTTGATTTTTTAAGGGAAAACCAACCCGACCGTAATCCACCTGCATCCAAACCTCGGGAGGATTAAGCCAAAATATCTATCTCACTAAGAGGAATCCAACAAAGTCGACGACACGTCAATCGGATGTCCGGAGCTCAAGATATGAGCGTTTCCGCTCCGAGGGCCCGGTTGGTTTCGTGTACGAACCAACTCGGCCGAACCCAAAGTAATCCAAAACCTTGAGTGCGATATACCAAAATGACCGTCTCGATCCAAGGATCTCATCGCAACTGACATTGTGTCGAACAGAGGCCCGTAACACATGTTATGGGTGACCGACCAGAAAAGATTCGGTATTAAGGGGTTCGGGCCCGGTCTGACACTGCCCGACACCCCCAGGGTCAGCCCGAACTGGGTCGACCCAAACCGGGTCCGGGTCCGGCCCTCTTGGGCGCGGCCCGGCCCGGGGCAAGGCGCGCGGCGCGCTGGGCGCGCCGGCCAGGCGCTCGGTCTAACGGCCGAGCCGTTGAGGAGGGGGGTGCCTGCCCCCCTGGTTTGTAACTGCGGCCCCCTTTAATGGGGGTCATTGTGCTGCTCGGTCGGGGGTTTGAACCCCCGGCTTCTTCTTGTCCGGTCGGCCCGCCCCGGCCGGCCGATTCCTGCCGCCACAGGACCGGTGACGGCCGGTCCCCTCCCTGCTCCGACACCGGCGGCCCGGAACCGGTTCCCGGTCACCCTGCTCCACCGCGGCCCGGAACCGGCCGTGGCCTTGGATCGTCCTACACTGCATGACGCCGCGGCGCCCCTCCGCCGCGGCCCCACTCCGGCCACGGTGTCTTCAATTTTCTCAGACACGGCACGACGGCGTCGCGTCCTTGTTTGATTTCACGGCGTGGCGTGATGGCGCCTCACATTTCTTGTCCCACGATTCCGCGCGGTGCGACGGCACCACACCATTCCATTCCAACCACAATAGAAACCAACATGGATAATGGAAGAGGGTCGGCCATGTTTTTAGGGTCCGGCCCCCTCTCGTTAATCGATAGCAATTGGTCATATTCCACGAAGAACGTCAAGGTAGTAATCATGAACAAAATAATTAAATCCCCTACCTTGAGCGTAGCTTGAACGGAGGTTTGTCGAATGAGGATTTGTCACGGAAAATCCTTCACGGAAAAGAGGCGTCGCAGAAAGAGGAAGTCGCGTCACGGATGTCGACCTCCGAGGAATCCTGCGTTCTTCGCGTTCTTCGTGTTCTTCGTCGAAGAGAAAGAAGTTCTCAAGCTCCTTGGATTTTCTCCCAAATTTCACACAACAAGGTTCCAACCACAAATAAAATAAGTTCATCTCTTATTTTATTAACAAAACATAAACTTTTGAATTTCAAGAGTTTGAATTAATTCCAATTAATTAATTCATGACAAGTTGTCATCCATAATGTTGAGTTGAGGGGGTTTAAGAATGTGAAGGGGTGGGGTTCGTGTGGACCCCATCACCCTCATAAACTTCCATGGGAAGTTGGGTAGTTACCCAACTTCCACCCAAAGCTTAAACCCACTTAGAGAAAAATAAAAATTATAGTTAAATTTTTATTTTAACTTCCACAATTTTTATCAACTTCTCTCGTGAAAACGCAACTCTGGAAAAGGTGATCCTAAGCAATTACCAGCGTTGCAAATCCATCGGTGCCCTCATAATTCGATTCCGAGCACCGGTTCAAAAGTTAGAAATTTCCACTCGTTCGTTCACTAAACGTACCCGAGCTAAACTTCGGATAGGAGTTTCGGGCACACCGGGCCTCAGAATCAAGTGCCATCAGAAACTGCGTTCTTGTAAAATCCCAAAGAAAATTAAGAGAAAAAATTACTTGAATTTTATGGGTCTTTACATTACTACCACCTCAGATCTTTACGTCCCCATAAAGATACATCAAAAACTAGGGAAACAAAAGTGGGTACTGAGCACGCATCTGAGCCTCCCGCTTCCAAGTGCTCTCCTGGAGATTCCCGTGCTACCATCTGATGCACACTAGAATAATAGACCGTCCACGTAGGACCCGCTCCTGTCGATCCTCGATCCCCACTGGGACTTCCGTAAAAGTCGCCCCATCATCAACGTCTAGCTCCACATTGTCAATGATATGCGTCGGGTCATGCACGTATCTCCTCAGCTGAGATACGTGGAAGACGTCGTGCACCCGGTACAACTGAGGTAGTAGAGCCAGGCGATAAGACACCTCGCCAATCCTGCTGAGGACCTGGAATGGTTCGATGAAGCATGGAGACAACTTTCTGCCTTAGCCAAATCTCTGTAATCCACGTCGAGGTGAGACACGCAAGAAGACGTGGTCGCCATCCTCGAACTCTAGTGGCATCCGCCTCCTGTCATCATAAGACTTCTGCCAGATCTGAGTTGTCCTCATCTGCTCCTGGATGACCTGGACCTTCTCTGTCATGGCCTGGACCATCTCCGGTCCCACAAGTGCTGACTCCCCAGGGTCTGTCCAGCACAAAGGAGATCTGCATGGTCGGTCGTACAACGCCTCGTATGGTGCCATCCGGATGGTGGAGTGATATCTGTTGTTGTACGCAAACTCCACCAAGGGTAGGTGGTCCTCCCAGCTACGACCAAAGTCGAGGACACATGCGCGGAGCATGTCCTCGAGAGTCTGAATGGTCCTCTCCGTCTGACCATCCGTCTGAGGGAGAAAGGCAGTGCTCAGATGTAGCTGCATCCCGAACGCCTCCTGCAACCCCTTCCAAAGCTGGGAAGTAAAGCAAGCATCTCGATCGGAGACGATAGATGATGGCACACTGTGAAGCCGTACAATCTCCTATACGTGGAGATGTCCCAAGATCTCTACTGATCCCTGCTCTCTGATGGGTAAGAAGTGCGCTGACTTGGTGAGTCGGTCGACAATCACCCAAATGGAGTCGTGACTTCTAGAAGTGCATGGAAGTCCAGTCACGAAGTCCATAGATATCCCGTCCCACTTCAACTCCGGGACCTCCAAGGGTTGTACCAATCCTGCTGGTACTTGGTGCTTTGCCTTTACCTGCTGGAAAGTGAGGCATCGAGAAACGAACTATGCCATAGCCTTCTTCATGCCCGGCCACCAGTGCTGTCGTCTGAGATCCTGGTACATCTTCGCCACTCCAGGATGTACCTCCAAAGGATAAGTGTGAAACTCTCTCAGCACCTCCTCCCATAAAGAAACTCGTACCAAGGTACGTCCTCTGAAAAGGACGTTGTGCTCTGCTCCAAAAAAGAAACCATCAAGTGCCTATCCTGAGGATATTTGTGCACATCGCGTCTCACAGTCAGCGTCCCCACATTGTACCTCTCTGACCTGCTGCAGTAGTGGAGGGGTGACTATGAGAGACTGAAGGAAGGCTGCTCCATCTCTTTCTACAAAGGATATCTTCAAAGAGGCTAGATGCTCTGTCGCCTCCTCAAATAGCTGAATATCCGTCCTCCTGCTGAGAGCAATGGCTACCACGTTCCCCTTCCCAAAAGTATAGACTATCTCAAAGTCATAGTCCTGGAGGAACTCGAGCCATCGCCACTGTCTCAGATTCAGGTCCTTCTGAGAGAAGATATATCTGAGACTCTGATGGTCATAAAAGACTGTAAAGTGCTCGCACATTAGGTAGTGTCGCCATGTCTTCAGAGTGAAGACCACTACTGCTAAATCCAGATCATGGGTAGCATAGTTCTGCTCATGCGGCCTCAACTAACGTGATCCATAGGCGATCACGACCCGTTCCTGCATTAGGACACATCCAAGTCCAGTCCCTGATGCATCGCAGTAGACTACGTACCCTACTCCCTCCTCAGGAAACCTCAAGATAGGTGCGCTGGTCAATCTCTATCTCAGCTCCTGGAAGCTCTACTGACATCTGTCTGACCACACAAAGGGTTTCCCCTTCTTCATCAAAGCTGAGAGTAGTGCCTCAACTCTGGAGAAGTCTGGAACAAATCTCTGGTAGTATCCAGCTAGTCCCAAGAAACTCTGCACCTCCATCATGCTCCTGGGTGGCTCCCAAGATAGCACTGCCTCGATCTTTGCAGGATCCACCGCAACTCCTGCCTCAGAGATGATGTGTCCCAAGAAGTGGACCTCGTGTATCCAGAACTGACACTTCGAGAGCTTTCCATAAAGCTGGTTCTCTCAGAGTGTGTCTAGTACAACCCGCGAGTGGTAGGCGTGCTCCTCCTCAGTCGTCGAGTAAATCAAAATGTCGTTGATGAAGACCACGACAAATCGATTGGGGTATGGCTGAAAGATCCTATTCATGAGGTCCATGAACACTGAAGGAGCGTTGGTTACACCGAATGGGATAACCAAGAACTCATAGTGGCCATACCGACACCTGAAGGTCGTCTTCTACACGTCCTCGTCCCGAACTCTGAGTTGATGATAGCCTGACCTGAGGTCTATCTTTGAGAACCACTGTCCTCCCTTGAGCTGATCGAAGAGGTCATCGATCCTCGGTAGCGGATACTTGTTCCTCACTATCACCTGATTCAGGCAACGATAGTCGACACAAAGTCGCAAGCTCCTGTCCGCCTTCTTGGCGAACAATATCGGGGAAGCCCAGTGTGAAACATTGGGTCGGATGAACCCCTTTCCCTGCAAGTCCTGCAACTGTACCCGTAGCTCTTGAAGCTCGGTGGGGGCCATCCGATATGATGGATTCGATATCGGGGTCATCCTAGGGTACAAGTCAATATAAAAGTCTACCTCTCTGCGAGGAGGTAGTCCTGGAACGTTGTTGGGAAAGACGTCCGCATACTGATCCACCACTACAGGAAAACCAGGACTCCGCACGTCAACTGCTCCTAGGATAAGACTAGCCAACTGATGAGTGATGGGTTGTCCTCTCCTCTATGAGAGTCCATCATGTGCTGCAAAGGCTCCCTTCTCACCGGTGAAGGTGAACCTGCTCCCATCGGTGCGTACACATCTAACCTTGCACCTGATATAGTCAATCTAAGCATGCACTCTAGATTACCAATCCATGCCCAAGATGACGTCATAAGGCCTCGACGCCGCAACAAGAAGATCCCAGCCGAAGCTCTCGCCTCCTAGAGTAAGCTCACACTACTGGCACTAGTGCATAATCGTCGATTCTGCTCCCGTAGGAGTCTCTAGCCGTAAGGATCGAGCCGACGGCTCTATCGGAATCTCCGAGCTCCGAACAAGGGTAGCGGCTATGAAAGAATGACTCACTCTTGTGTCTATAAATACTGTAGAAAGGGTGGAATAGAAATAGATAGTACCTCGAATCATCTCGGGCGTGCCGTGGTCGTAGGCCTCCACTGCCTGGAGCTATGCCTGTCTCTGCCCGCCAGCTCCCTGTGGTCGGGGTGGACCTCCTAGTGGTGGGGGTGGTAGAGCCTCAAAGCGTCACCCACCACCTGCTGCTCGGCCAGCTCCTCTGCCTCGTCCGCCTGCTCCCTGCGGACCTCCACGGTCGACCCTCTGCCTCTGCCTGGGTGGTCCCTCAACCGTCTGTTGCTCCTCGGCATGGTGGGTCGGGCAGTCACGAGCCATTATGCCCTGCCCGCCGCATTTGTAGCACTGTCTGCCTCTTGAAAGACTGGCTCCGCACTGAGTGCCCCGCACTGCTGAGCTAGTATCCTGAGGTCGTCTACCTGAGGGTCTGGTCTGCCTGGACCCATGATTCATCCGTCGAATTCCTGCTGCAGAGGACTCTACTACATGTCGTCCTGTGGTGGGTCTCACCGCTGGTGTAGACTCAGCAAGAAAACTCTAGATCAGAAGGGCTCGCTCCAGTACTCCTACCTGAGTCGGAATGATGAGGGAGATCAACGATTCCATGATCTCTTGCCTCAATCCCTTCTCGAAGGTCCAGGCCCGGAAGAATGGGTCTCGTACCATGTCTGTCGAGTAGCGCGAGAGATCGGTAAATATCACCGATTACTGGCGACTGTCATGATGCCCTACCGCAGCTGTAGAATCTCCTGGATGCGCACTGCACGGAGGGTGGCTGGGACGAACTCCGAGCAGAAGAGGCTCTCAAAGTCCGTCCAGAGGAGATATGTCTTATCGTGTACCTAGAGCATCAAGCTCCACCATCTGCCTGCTGCCGCGTGCAGTAGGCTCGCTACGAGGATCACTATGAGGTCTACTAGTGTCCTCACTAACCTGAAAACTCATACGACTGCCTCCATCCAGTCCTCAGCTACCTGGGGGTCCGTCTCCCCACAAAACCTGGGCGGTCGCTGGCGCTGAAACTCGTGCAGTGCACTAATATGACGTGCATCGTCAGCGGCTGGGGCTGGTAGCATCTGTGGCTCGGCGGGTAGAGGTATCGTCGGTGCCTTAACTGTCAAAGGGCTCTGCACCGAGGCCTCGTCGCTCGGTGGGATGTCGTCGTGCACAACTCTCGGAACCCTAGCTGGTTGCCATCGTGGGGCCATCCTGAAAATAAACAGGTGTTCCACGGTGAAAACAGTATACCTGGTGAGCTGACACAAGTAATCACAAAGAAAACTTGAAACACACATGCAATCAATGTTTTCATGCATTAAGTCAGAAATCAGAAGTCAGGGTCCTCGTGTACGGATACGTTGGCCGTCGCACCAACACTGGACTCCCTGGACTGATAACCACACTCAATATGCTTAACATTATTGCTTCACATAGAAAAAGATCAGAGTCCTGAGTTCTTCTGTAGAACTGAACTCCTCTGATACCAATTTGTCATGACCCGTCCTCGAGGCCCGTGTCGTGAGTACCCCAAGCCCACCTTCCATAGGCCAGGGGCTGGCGACTAGCACCAAGGCGTAATTCCCGGTAGGGAAGGCATTGCCTTTGAAAGTAAACAATCACCACAGAGCAAGCAAGCAGATGAAGTAAACACTAAGTAAAAGCTGAGTACAACAGTAAGTGCGGAAAACGAAAGTGGGTCAGAATACAAACCCAAAATGAAAGTAAAGTACGACTCGAAAGGGAAAACAACAACTGAAAAGTAGAGCCGCAATGTCAAGCCGTCCATTGGAAGTACCACCTGAAGGGAGGGTATAGATAGCCTCTACAGCTCCTCGATTCCAGTCGTCCACTCCGAGTACGTCCTGGCCAGTGGTCCACCTCCAGGTACCGTCCTACTCTGCAAGCCTCAACCACGATCAATGCTGACCGTCGTCTGCAACCAACACAACGTAGTGTGGGAATAGCCCGTGTAGGGGTGAGTATAAGCTACTCAGTAGGGACCCTAAGACCCCAGATGGTCTCCCAGAATCCATTAAGGATAAACCACAAAGGAAAGATACAATCACGAAGTAACATCCGACACTGCTTAGGTATATGCCCATACATATACCTAAGTCATCAATTCTCATTCGGCTCCAACATCCGAGACCAAGTACAACCCAGTCCACATAGGAAGGCAAAACATAAATCCACACAGGATAACTCAACACAATCCACATTGGAAAGCAAACAGGATTCATCTCACACAGGTATACTTCTTCGTATGATGATAATGATGATCAGATATAGCCACTGATTCATCTAAGTCGTCGGAACCACAAAGGATCGATAAGTACTAACCCCCGCAATGACCCACAAAGGATCTGACCCAAAAAGGATCGATGGTTAACTAACCCCCGCAATGACCCACACAGGATCGGACCCACACAAGATCTGTAGGCGCTGGCTCACACAGAACCGCTGATCGCTGACCCACACAGGATCAGACCCACACAGGATCGGTAGCACTGATCCACGTAGGATTGATGAGTGCTGTAGTCGTCACCGTCGAATCCACTGAGTGTCTCTGTACAGTCGTCGTCGTCATAACAGTCGCAACGCAGCCAGCTCTAGGGTTCCCGCACACAGCAAGCTCATTCGGGAGGGTCCGCTGCACGAGCCGAGAGGCTAATACATCAACTGACACAAAGTCCGGAGTTGATGTATCCAAAAGTTCCGTATCGACATCTGGAACTCAATGTCGTAGACGGCGTGTCAATCGGACGCTCGGTCTGAGAGTTAATGGCTTTTTCTCTCTAGGGGCCCTATTGAGTTTTGAAGGCAAAACCAACCCGACCGTACTCCATCTGCTTCTAAAACTTGGGTGGATTAAGCCAAAATATCTGTCTCACTAAGATTAATCCAACAAAGTCGACGGCATGTCAATCGAACGTCCGGAGCTCAAGATATGAGCGTTTCCGCTCCGAGGGCCCGGTTGGTTTCGTGTATGAACCAACTCGGCCGAACCCAAAGTAATTCTAAACCTTGAGTGCGATATACCGAAATGACCGTCTAGATCCAAGGATTGCATCACAACTAATGGTGAATCGAACAGAGTCCCATAGCACAAGTCATGGGCATCCGACTGGAAAAGATTCGGTATTAAGGGGTTCGGGCCCAGTCCAACCCGGCCCGATACCCCCAGAGTCAGCTGGAACCGGGTCGACCCGAACCGGGTCCGGGTCCGGCCTGATTGGGCGCGGCCTGGCGTGCTGGCCAAGCCGTTGAGGAGGGGGGGTGCCTGCCCCCCTGGTTTGTAACCGCGGCCCCCCTTTAATGGGGGCCGTTGTGCTGGTCGGCCGAGGGTTTGAACCCCCGGCTTCCTCTTGTCCAGCCGGCCCGCCCCGGCCGGCCGGTTCCTACTGCCACGGGACTAGCGATGGTCGGTCCCCTCCCTGCTCCGACACTGGTATCTCGGAACCGGCCACCTATCACCCTGCTCTGCCTCAGCCCGGAACCGGCCGCCGCCTTGGTTCGTCCGGCGCGGTTCAACGGCGCTGCGCCCCTCTGCCGCGGCCCCGCTTCAGCTGCGGTGTCTTCGGTTTTCTCTGACACGGTGCGATGGCGTCGTGTCCTTGTTCGATTTCACGGTGCGGTGCGACGGTGCCGCGCATTTCTTACTGCATGATTCCGCGCGGTGCGACGTCACCACGCCATTCTGTTCCCACCACAATAGAAACCAACATGGATATTGGAGGAGGGTCGGCCGTGTTTGTGCGGTCCGGCCCCCTCTCGTTAATCGATAGCAATTGGTCATATTCCACGAAGAACGTCAAGGTAGTAATCACAAAAAAAATAATTAAATCCCCTACCTTGAGCGTAGCTGGAACGGAGGTTTTTCGAACGAGGATTTGTCACGGAAAATCCATCGCAGGAAGAGGCATCGAAGAAAGAGGAAGTCGCGTTGCAGATGTCGACCTCCAAGGAATCCGGCGTTCTTCGCGTTCTTCATGTTCTTAGTCGAAGAGAAAGAAGTTCTCAAGCTCATTGGATTTTCTCCCAAAGTTCACACAACAAGGTTCCAACCACAAATAAAATAAGTTCATCTCTTATTTCATTAACATAACATAAATTTTGAATTTCAAGAGTTTGAATTAATTCCACTTAATTAATTCATGACAAGTTGTCATCCATAATGGTGAGTTGAGGGGGTTTAAGAATGTGAAGGGGTGGGGTTTGGGTGGACCCCACCACCCTCATAACCTTTAAGGGGATGTTGGGTAGTTACCCAACTTCCACCCAAAGCTTAAACCCACTTAGAAAAAATAAAAATTGTAGTTAAATTTTTATTTTAACTTCCACAATTTGTATCAACTTCTCTCATGAAAACGCAATTTTGGAAAAAGGTGATCCTAAGCAATTACCAGCGCTACGAATCCATCGGTGCCCTTAGAATTCGATTCTGATCACCGGTTCAAAAGTTAGAAATTCCCGCTCGTTCGTTCACTGAACGTACCCGAGCTAAAATTTGGATAGAAGTTCTGGGCACACCGGGCCTCGGAATCAAGTGCCGTCAGAAACTATGTTCTTGTAAAATCCCAAAGAAAATTAAGAAAAAAATTTCCTTGAATTTTACGCGTCTTTACAGGTATAAGATGGTGAATGTTTTAAAAATAATTAAGTGTCGGTATTTTGTGAGTATTAATTAATTAATTACAAATTTAATATTTATAAATTTATTTAAAATAATATTAATTTTCATAAAATGTATTCCAAAATAATTATTTTTTTCCCCTATGATTTTATTTTAATTTAATAAGACCTTAGTTAATTTTTTAGGTTTCTATAAAATCAGTTTTAATTTTAAAAACTGTATATTTTGAGTAAATGATGATTTTAATGAAAAATTAAATTTTTCATATTTAGAAAATTATTTTGATAAAATGGAGTCTATTTTTAGAATATAATTTTCAAAAAAAAATAAGGGTGAATTTTTTGGATTTTTTTGAAATACTTGATTTATTTTGTGAATAGAAAATTATAGTAATTTACAGTATAAATACATTATAAGATAAATACACTATTACATGCATCATGGATGATGTAGGAAGACATTATTTCAAAATAACATGATTATATTCCTATTTTTTTTTATAATAATCACACATTATTTATTTTTTTGAGAAAATTAATAAAATAATGAATAAGATATTCAAAAATCAGCCCCTCCTCCACTATAAAAAACACCCCTCACTCCCTCTTCTCCTCACTTCTCTAAGGCTTGATTATTATCAAAGTTCTAAATAGAAATTATTCCTTATACTCTCCCCATGTCCAAGAGCTCTTGTTATTTCAAAAAGACAAAAATCAATCCCCTTAAATAGATTATCAAGGAGCATCTAAGATGTAAAATACTCTTCTTTTTCCATTTATTTTCTTTTCAAGTTCCTCCTTTATTAACTATTATCTCCTCCCCTAATCTATAAAAATGATCCTTATAACTCCAGTATAACATATATACTGTAATAATATAATTTTAATGTAATATACATCATCAATATTCTTACTCTCTCTCTCTCTTATTTTAAAAGTGAAATCATCCTTCTGCAGGTGCGAATTTACAACCTTTGCAGATGACAAACCTTCGTTATACAATTTCTCCTTCAAGGATGGAAATGAAATTGTTTTTATGGTTTTAATAGATTCTAAAATATTTATTTTATTTTATTAAAAGATTATAGAACCATAATTTTTACATGATACAAAATAATAGAAAAAAATAAGTTCGTTGAGATCGAAAATCCGTCTTAAAAATCTAAACAGTTATCACAAAATGACTTATCTATTAATTAATCCATATACCATAAAACACGATGATATATATTACCAATTAAAATTCGGGATGTTAATTAATAATATATAAATTCAATACAATAAAATTATATCCATTCCATAAGAACATAAATACATATAATCCAGATAACCGATCATGAATATCAAGAAATGAACACTCCCAAAACGATAAAATTCAATCATATAACTTATCAAAAGGAAATAAATGAACTTACAAAATTATAATAAATTTTATATATGTCAAATAGGTTCTGAATTAAATTATTAATGGGTTCAATTTTACATTCCATGACCTTAAGGTTAAGTGCAGAACACATTGGGACATAAGGTAATGGTTTTCTACACGAACCTCCAATTTCATTCGAGTTACTATTATTCTCTACTTAAATTAATAAAAATTTTATTTATTCTTATGTACTAATCATATATTTTGTTTGAATGTTCTATATACTCTTAAAAATTCTAATCCTTTTTTATTTTATGGGGACTTGCATGTTTTAAGAGGATCTTTCAAAAATAATTCCTGATAAACAAGCATGTTCCCAAGGAACTTCTCAAATTTTTACATATTTTCAAATGTACTCTATAATATAATTTAGGAAACCATTATTTTATAAAATTACAGATTTTATTATCAAAAAATTTCATTAATTAACTTCTTGTTTTATTCAAAGATTTTTCCAAAAGAGCTCTTCTGTTAAAAGTAAATGAGTATTTCTATCAAGTATTACCAGATGACTTTATAAAAGTAATTTTATCTATTTAAACACACTTGTAGATTCATATGTTTAATTGGGATAAATATTTTATGATTTCTTCTACCATCATATATTGAATTTAGTATTATTAGTTTAACTAATGATGTGTTATCTTGAAACCATTCACCATATTACATCAAATAGTTAGTGGTATGTTTAATAATTGGTGAAAGTGATTTACATTTCATATGTTTGTTTCAATATGAGTGTATATGTTTTTTATGTTTCACCCCTTTCATATGATTAATGAATTGGACTTATTGAGTGTTATATGGGGATTGATATAGTCACTCAGTGCATCAGTAGGTATCATGAAACAAACTAATTTGGGTTTTTACCCGTTTATGTATGGTCTTGGAATAATGCCTTGAAAGAATGATTATGATGTCCTATATTGTGAATTACCTAATTATAAAACAATTAAGGGAAAATCCATGTTATTATTCAACTATTAAAATATCCATGGTTATGTTTTATTATGTAATTATTCATTCATGTTTTATTCCTTCCATATTATTCTCAAGTATATGATTAAAGGCTTATGTTTTTTGTTTCTCACCATGCCTAGTGTTTAGGTTTATGATTAAATATTTTGTATTACTTATATTTACTAGGAATATAATATCACCATTTTTTCTCTTTTATTTTTCCCTATGATGTGAAGAATTATATTATGAATTACTTATAAGGATAATCTAGAACTTGTGCATGATTCTAATGGAATTTATATGTAGTATTTCATTTTACATTGTAATGTTATACTTATATATATATATATATATTGTATTCCAAAACTCTTAAAATATTCATTCCTTTGGGATGCATCTTACTTTTAATATGATAATTTAATAAACTAAGGAACTAACACTGGGAAACTGGGGTCGGGTCTTTATAGATTGTATTAGAGGAATATAGTCGAAAACGTTGATGCAAGATTTAAAAAATGTAGATTAGGGAATAAAACCATAATATAGGATTTAAGGATAAGTATACAAGAATATAATATAATATTGGTAAGGTATAGATTATTTGGATCATTCTAGAAAATTCATCCCTTTATTAATACTACAAGTGGATGTGGTTCTAGAATAGATGTACCTAGGAGTAACAACTCCAACAAGGTGTTCCAGGATTGACTTAGGGTAACCTGGTACACAATCATGGGACTTACTACACAAATAGTTTGACACTCCTAAGGGATTTTCATATATAATTCACATTTTCTTTATAAAACATTATGAAGGATTTAAATGTAAATATGTCATCAAAGTAACCATTCTTAGGATTATGAGATTATACATGCATAAAATATCAATTTATGTTAGTGGTTTTTCTAGTACGATATTATACATTGTTAATCATAACCTAATTTATTGTATGCCAATATTTATAAATTTAACCTAGTGTAAGGAATGTAAACCACATGAATGAACTTATCCCTTATTGGGATTTCCCTCCTATGAAGAATAATGATGTTGGTTCTGACGATGTGACTGGTTTTGAGCAACTTATAACTATACTAGGACATCTTACTCCAGTAATGAATAATAACCTTACCTGTATAGAGAATCCTGATCCATAATGTGGGGGAGAAATGTTAGAAAACTTTACACAAAAATAACCTCTATCCTTTATTGGGACTATAAAATTGTTTTTAGTAGAGTAGTAGATAAGTTCCTTAGAGAAGATATTTCTCAGTTTTGGGAAGTAATGAAAGGGATAAGGTTTTCATGGTAGTGTATCATCTATCAAGAGATGCAGATCAATGGTGATCTTTGATTCAAAACACAAAGTAGGAGTAAGAGATTGAAAATATGGAATAGATTGATTTTAAGAAAATTTCCCTTACATAAATATTTTCCCTGCGAACATTGAGCGGATATGGAATGGAAATTCTTGAATATCATGTAGAAGGATGATAAGAATGTTTCCAAGTATTATGCCAAATTTATAAGGTTGTTAAGGCATGTCGTGAACTACATATTTAATCCAAGGAGTAATATTGATCGATTATTTGATGGTATAAAACCATTTATCTGAAGGGAAATAGTCGCTTGGAATTTCTCATCATATGAAGATATAGTCTGACATGTGATCAAGAAAGAAAAGGAATTATCTAAGTCATATGACTTCAAAGTAAATCAAGAGAAGAAGAGGGATGGTGAAAAATCTAGAAAATTAAAAAAGGAAATGGGGAAGAAGGGAATATTTGACATTCCACCTAGTAGTAATTGTGGGAAAAACACTATGGTACTTGCCTAAAGGAAATGGGTGTTTGTTATATGTGTGGAGAATAAGTCCACCATTCTCATGATTGAAAGGGAAATAAATAATATTACAATATTCCATTATAAAATTATAAAGATTTGGGATATTCATCACATGAATGTACTAAGAGTAAAGGAAACATACCCCAAAGAAGGCCAAGTGAGCAAGTTCATGCTTATGTGGTCACAACTATTGAGGTTGAAGTTTATAAAGATGTGGTGGCTGGTAAATTAATCATTTACTCAAACATAGCCATTGATTTATTTTATTCATCATCATAACATTATTTTACATCATTTAATTTTCCCATGAAAATTTACTATTTACAATTTGATTTAATCAAAACATTGTCAGTCAAAACTTTTATGGGAAGTATCATTTCAACAAAGATGTGACGATCAGTCCCCCTTATGACACATAAACATGATTTAGTTTTTGATATTATCATCATAACCATGACTTAATTTGATATAAATATCGATATGAATTGTATTTCAAATTATGATGCGATTATATATGAAAGGAAAAAAGAAGTTAAAATTTTTGAGAATGATGTAGAGTCCTTTTTCTTTAGAGAAGAAACAAATTCATCTGATTCTTTTCTAGATCCTCCTCTAGTAGATATACATAATTCAATTCCTATGGAGTAATATAGTTCAATATCATGGGGAGAGGAAATAAATGTTCAAATCAAATATGTAACTATTGTGAATGAATATGATGACATTTTTCTAGAAGATTTACCTGGACATCCTCTAGAGCACGATGTTAAGTTCTTTATTGATTTAATTCCAAGTGAGAGAACTATATCAAATACTCCTTATAGGATGTCCATAATTGAATTAGTAGAGTTGAATATGAAACTAGAGGAATTTAGTGATAATGGATTTATTCGACCTAGTGTTTCTCGATGGGGAGACCCTATTCTCTTGTCCAAGAAGAATGATGGATCTATGAGGTTGTGCACTGACTATAGGGAGATCAGTTCTATTCTCATAAAGAACAAGTATCCTCTTACACACATTGATGATTTATTTGATCAACTTAATTGAGACCAATATTTTTTGAAGATTTATATTTTATCTAGATATCACCATTTGCGAGTGAGGAAAGAAGATATTACAAAGACATCATTTCAAACCAGGTATAGGGATTATGAGTTTACAATAATGCCTTTTGGATTGACTAATGCACCCTCTATTTTCATTGATTATATGAATAGATATTTTAGGGAATATCTTGATGAATTAATTTTTGTATTTACTGATAATATCTTGTTAGAATCCAAAAGATACTAAGATATTGATAATCACAAGCACATTATTCTGAACACTCTTAGAAGAAATGGGTTATATAGGATGGTTTGAAAATTTGAATTATGGATTCAAAATATTTCATTTCTTGGAAATATTATCCATAAGTATGGAATATTAGTTGATCTTAAGAAAAAAAAGATAGTTCAGTAATGGCCTACACCAATGAACATAACTGTGGTAAGTAGTTTTATTGGTTTAGCTAGTTTTTATCAGTGTTTCGTTCAGAACATCTCCCGATTAGGCAACCTATTAACCAAGATTACTTGTAAAGGGGTTAAGTTCATATGGAAAAAATAATGGGAATAATGTTTTTAAGAATTGATGATGAGGTTTCTGAATTCCCCAATCTTTATTGGACCATCAGGAATTGATGGATTTGTGATTTATAGTGATGCATCTAAGAAATGACTTGGTTGTATCCTTATAAAATATGATAGAGTTATTTTCTATGAGTCAAGGTAGTATAAAACTCATGAAATAAACTATCCATCACAATATCTTGTGTTGGAAGCCTTAATATTTAACATGAATATATGAAGATATTATTTCCTTAGTGAAATATGTGAGATATATACAGATCCCAAGAGTTTGAAATATATCTTCTCACAGATCCAACTCAACATGTGGCAAAGGTGATGGCTCTAGTTGCTTAAATATCTTGATTGTTCCACACACTACCACCCAGGGATGAAAAATAAGGTGGTGGATGCATTGACTAGGAAGGATCATGGAGTTCTAAACAAAATGACGGTTGAAAGTTATCTTGTGTACATTGATCTATTAAATATGGTTATGTAAATTATCAAAGAATGTGAATCATCATTACATTATCAATTAGTTACCCAACAATATTTATTAGAAAGGATTAAAAGTTCTCATAATGATGACAAGAATCTTTAAAAGAAAATTAATGTTTTGAATGTTGGAAAACATCATGTATGAGGATGGAATTCTGAAATTTTGGAAGAGTATTTATGTTCCCACTATGCCCGAGATAAAAAGTGAGTTATTGGATTATGGACGTAGTTAAAATTTATCTATAAATTATGTTACCATGAGATTTATAAATTTTTGAAAGGACATTTCTTGTGGGATAACATGAAGAGGGAAATTGTTGATTATGTATCAATATGTTTAGTCTGTTAAGATGTGAAGGCTAAAAGACAACATCCTAAGGGATTCTTGAAAGCACTAGCTATTCTTACATGAAAATGGAATGACATAACCATCAATGTTTTCACTATATTACCCAAAACTCCAAGAATTAATTATGAAATATGGGTAATTGTTTATCAACTTATGAAATCCTCGCATTTCCTCACTATAAGGGAATATTTTCCATAGGAGAACCTTGCAAGTATCAATGAAGTTTTAAGACTTCATGAAGTACCTCTTTCAATAAAATCTGATCGTGATCCATGATTTACATCGAAATTCTAGAAAAGTATTTAGAAATATTTTGATACTAGGCATCTATTGAGTATTTCTTATCACCCTCAAACTGACGGGAAATTAAAAAGGACTATCCAAAAATTAGAAGACATCTTCAGATCATTTTAACTTTACATTCAAGGTATGTGGGATCAGTATTTACCTTTTTTAGAGTTTTCATACAACAATAGTTTCCATTCTATTATTCAAATGAAACCATATGAATAATTGTAAAAAAATAGATGTTGTACACCAACTTGTTTGTATGAAATTGGTGAAGGGAAACTTTTGGGCCCAGATCTAGTGTAGGAAACAATGGTGAGGGAAAATACTATTCAAACCCATGCCAAAGTATCTTAAAGAAGGAAAAATAGCAATTCTTATAACCGAAGAAAGGATTTATAATTTCAATTGTTTGATCATGTTTTCTTGAAAGTATCTCCATGGAAGGGTGTTGTAGGATTTTGGAAGAAAGTGAAACTGATCCCCAGGTACATTGGTCCTTTTGAAATTATGGAGATAATGGATTTTTAGCTTATCATTTAGAAATTATACCAAGACTTTATGAGGTACACAATGTGTTCCATGTATCATGATTTAGAAATTACATGCTAGACCAAAT
Source organism: Viscum album (assembly GCA_963277665.1). Lineage (NCBI taxonomy): Eukaryota > Viridiplantae > Streptophyta > Magnoliopsida > Santalales > Viscaceae > Viscum > Viscum album. The sequence goes on along the minus strand of OY728155.1, from coordinate 16,646,115 downwards.
GAATTTCCTCACTTATAAGGGTATAGAATTGGAACTTGACTTGTCTTACTATGAAGAATCTATCGAGATTCTGAACACTAAATAATAGGTGTTAAGGAATAGAAAATCATGGATAATAAAGGTACTTTGAAAAAATAAAATAAATTGAAGAGGTGATGTGGGAGCCTGATGATCTTATAATGAAGAACTACCCAAATAGTATTAGGAGTTAACAATAACACAATTTTGAGGATGAAATTTTTGTAAGTGTGGAAGAATGTAACACCCCAAGGATTTATAAATAAATTTAATATAGAATGCATGAAACACTGAGTCTCTATATAAAAAACAAATTTTTATTTATTGGAGATAGTTATAACCTAGTAGATAATGATGATATTTTGTCTTCTAAGTTTTGAAATTCAAAAAATGGACATACACGGATGCAATGAGTAAGATATTTAGAGTCTGATAGGATCAACATACATTTTTGTTGAATAGTAACATGATATTTATGAATATGAATGTTAACCTTATGAATATTAATATCACCCTTATGAATAGTAACCTCACCCATGAGAGTATAAATAAAATTTAGCCACCTCGTTACTGAATGTATGATAAAATGGTATAAGTAGAGGAATATTTTATAAATAATTAAGTGTTTGTATTTTGTGAGTGAAAAATATTTAATTACAAATTTATAATTAATAAATTAATTTTAAATAAAATTCATGATCATAATATGTATTCCTAACTAAATATTTTATTGTCCTATGATTTTAGGACCATTTAATAAGACCTTTGTTATTTTTCAGGGTGTTATAAAATCGGTTTTAATTTTAAAAACTGAATATTTCAAGTAAATAATGATTTTAATTAAAAATTTTATTTCTCATATTTAGAAAATTATTTTGATAAAATAGAGTCCATATTTTTATTCTAGATTTCAAAAAAATGGTTAGGGTAAAATTTTGGTATTTTTCTAAAATACTTGAATTTTTTGTGAATAGTAAAATATTGTAATTTATGGTATAAATACATTATAAGATAAATAAACTATTAATTACATCATGGATGATGTAATAAACCATTATTTAATACTCACATTCATGTATTCATATTTATGGTCATAAGAATCAAAATATATTTCTTGTCTTGAGAAAATTAATAAAATAGTGAATAATATATTCAAAAATCACCCCCTCCTCTATAAAAACAACCTCTCACCCCCTCTTCTCCAAAAATTTCTGAGAAATTAATAATGAAAAATTTATTCCCCAAATACTCTTTCCTAGCATCTCCCCATAACCAGGATCTCTTGGTCTTCCAAAAATACCAAAATCAATCCCCTTAAGGAGGTTCTCAAGGAGTTTTCAAGAGGTAAAATCCTCTTCCTTTTACTTTTATTTTCATTTCAAGATCCTCCATTATTTATTATAATACCCTCACAAAATATGTACAAATGATAATTATAACTCCATTATCATCTATATATTATAATTATATCATGTTAATGGAATATACATCATCAATATCCTTACTCTCTCTCTCCCTCTCTTTTATTTTAAAAACAAATTCATCGTTTGGGAGGTGCCAATTTACAACCTTCATGGATGAAGAACCTTCATTATTAAATTTATCCTTCAAGTCTGGTCATAAAAACATTATTATGGTCGAAACAGATTCTAAAATATGTATTTTATTTTATGTAATGATTCTGGAACCATCATTGTACATGATAATAAATAACAGAACAAAACTAGTTTGTTGTGATTAAAAAACAGCTGTAAAAATCTAAACGATTATCACAAAATGAATTATATAATGGTTCATCATCATAACATTTAACCAAATGATATATATAACCATTTAAAATTCTTGGAGTTCATTAATAATATATAAATTAAATCCTATAAAATTATATCCATTATACATAAACTTCTATACATATAATCAAGGGAATTGATCATGACTATCAAGAAACGAACACTCCAGAATGAAGAAATTCAATCTTATAACTTATGAAATGGCCATAAATATACTTTATTAAATTATAATAAATTATATAAATGTATAATAGGTTCCTAATTAAATTATTAATGGGTCTAATTTCATATTACAAGACCATAAGGTAATGTACAGAACACATTCAGACATATGGTAAGGGTTTTCTACCTGAACACCCATTTTCATTCGGGTTACTCTTATGCTCTACTTATCTTAATTTAATTATTATTATTTATTATTTAGTCCTCATATATTCTGTTTTAATGTTCTATATATGTGTACCCATCATCATCCTTCTTTATTTTATGGGAATTTTCATTTTTTAAAAGGATCATTCAAAAATACTTCTTGATAAACAAGCTTGTTTCAAAGGAACTTCTTGATAATTTACATATTTTCAAATGAAATCATTAATATATTTTAAGAAACCACTATTTTTCAAAAATAAATTAAGTTATTATGAAAAAACAACCTTAATTAACTTCTGGTTTTATATAACTATTTTTCCTAAATAACTCTTCTTTTCAGCATAATAGAGTATTTCTATCAAGAATTACATGATGACCTTATAAGAGTAGTTTCATCTATTTTGACACTATTGTTTATTAAAATTTTTGATTTGAATAAATATTTTAATATATCATCTACAATTTTTTATTTCATGTTTTATAATTCATTTATCTATGGATGATCTATCTTGAAACCATTCAACGTATTACTTTGACTGGTTAGTGTTATGTTTAATGATTGGGGAAAGTGATTTACATATCATATTTTAGTTTCAATATGAATATATATGTTGTTGATTTTTCAAACCTTTTATGTGAGGAATGAATTTGAAATATTAAGTGTCAAGTGGGGCCCACTATATCCCCTTGATGCATCAATAGGTCTCATTGGACAAACTAGTTTGGTTTTTTACCCGTTTATGTATGGTCTTGGCACGAGGCCTTGACAAAATGATTATGATGTCCCACATTATGCATTCCCAAATTATGAAACAAGTAAGTGATATTCAATGTTATTATTAAACTCGTATAATATCAATTGTTATGTTTTGTTATGTAATTATTCATTCATCGTTTATTCTATCCATATTATGCTCAAGTATATGTTTAAAGGCATGTGTTTTTATTTTCTTACCATGCCCAATGTTTATGTTTATGATTACTTCTGTTGTATTACTTACCCTTATAGATAATCTGAGTTCACCACTTTCTAAAGTTTTATTTTTCCCTAGGATGAGAATAAGTACATTATGAATGACTTTTATAAATAATCTAGGAGTTGTGTATGATTCCAATCGAATTTATAAGTTGCCATAAATTTTATGGTGTGTTGTTGAACTTCTAAATGAATATTGTTTTCCAAAACTACTAAACTATTCAGTTCTTCAGGATTTTTTTTCATTTTAATATTCCAATGTATTAAAATAAGGCACTTAATCTAGGCAACTGAGGTTGGGTATTTATAGTGAATGTACTGAGATCCTTTCTCTTTTTAAGTATTATAATGGATGGTGTGATCAGTGAAGATACATTCACCCCCATAGATGATCCTCAACATTTTTTATCCCTCGTAAATTTTTATAGCATTGTTTAATGAATTTAGAAAACCATGGAGTTTTCTTGAATTATTTTAGTTGAGGTATGTTGATCACAATGAACTTGGATGTTTCCAAAACCACTTTTTTCCATCGCATGTTTAGTAATATTCTTGGTTTATACTACACTATTTCAAAATGGAAGTGGTTTAGTAGAAACACAATCAATATTTTACTTACCATTGTATTTCCCTTTGGGATTCTCATTAGTTCATCTTTAATGTGGCTTCCCTCAGGTTGAGGAGAATCCTGGTGTAGTGATCAGTATAGAGGTGTTATTTTTTCGCTTTCCACTTCTCCGTGTGTTGGAAGAAACATTACACATTGGATTTTGAGTTGTTTGGGAAGGAATATTTTCTGATTTACTACTTACCATTTCCTGGAGGGTGGTGTCAATTTTGATAATTTGTGTGTTCAACTACTTCAAATATGATCCTTGGCTCTTCAAATAATTCTATTGGTTAAGAAAATTTTATTTCTAAAGGTCATAATAATTATAATATACCTTGGTTGATAATTACCTTTTTTTTACTTGTTGGATTTTTTTAAAAGGGGTGATTTGTTATTTTCCAAATCCATACCTAATGTTTGAATGATCTTTCTACCCTTGGTTTCACATTAGTGAAATGAAATCCTACTTATACTAGGGATGTTGTTGTTTTTTCTAATAATTTGGTCTCCCAAGTGGATGTACAATCCTATAACTCTTATAATTGGGGGAAATAGAGAGTTGTAGGTATATTTTAGTGAAATATCCACAAGGCCTCATTAGAATGGGTTGGAATGTCTTTTAAGCCAAAGAACTTTTTCTCACCATAGTGTTCAATTCATCTAACATATTATCTATTTAATGATTTTCAAGAAAATATATACATACATGATGTACTCTTATGACATGTGGTGTAACTAGATCTCCAAATTGTTTGGAGTTTTAGGAAAAAATTTCAGTCATAGAATTTGTATATACTGGTGTTTTATTGAATAATTTCCCTCCAGTCATGGCATCCACCATGCTCTTCTCCATAGGTGTGAGTCCATCGTAGAATTACGGGATGAGAAGTTTCTCAATGATTTTGTTATGTTAGAAGCTTTTAAAAAACTAGTTGAATCAATCCCAGCACTCATACATTGAATCACATTTTTCGTTCTTGATCCATGAGATCTCCTTATGAATGTTAGTGGTCCTCGATGTTGGAAAAAAATGTAAGAAAATATGTTTCAAATCATTCCAACATGTTACATCTCCAAGTAATAAATAGTACATAGAATCCTTTCAGATTCAATCAAGTGAGAATGGGAATTCTCTTATATTTATTTTATCTTAATAGATATTTCATGGTTTAAGGGTTCTGAAAAATACATTAAATTATATTATATATTAGTTTATATCCTTCTAAGATAGGCCATGAGGTCTCTAAATAAGGTGTATCAATCAATATTTTAATTCAAATTATAATTCAAGGTTTGGGTATATAATTAAATTTTTTAATAGTTAATTTCTCTTAAAAAAATTATAGAATAAATATATTAAGTTGATTTTTTATTTAGTGTAATTTGTTCTAGTTTTATTTATGATTCAGAAGTGCTTCTGATCTCAATGATCATAGAATAGAGGAATTCCCCAACTGGGTGAAAGTTTAAACATCTCATGCCATAAGATTGTTTAATTTTCTCTTAAGGGGTGTGATTAATATGAGTTTTGATATCTAATTGTTCCTTGAGATTAATTCATGTAATAAATTAAACATAGATTATATTAATAAAATAATACCATAACAAAAATATAATAAGTTTGAGTTGAAGGTCCAAAAGAGAAAAAAATGACGAAACATTAAAAAGGGGGAATGAAGAAAGAAATAAGAGAAAAATATGATGGAATGAAAATAAAAAAAGATACATCTAATTTCATGAATAAATTACATCCATCCCCAAAAATGATTTCAATTTCAAAAGAATTGTCATGGGTCCTCTTAAATAATGTTTGGTTATTTATTGAGTAATTTAGTGCAGTAGAGTGATTGATCGAGGTTGTCAATCAAAGGAGAAAGTAATTAAAATAAAATATTAAAGGTATCTTGGAAATAAAATGATATAAAATAGACACATTAATTAGAATAATTGGGTTTGTTTAATGTTTATTAAATTACAATCTATACATTGGAAGAATATTGTATTTGTTTTTCATTTTTTCATTTTGAAATTTGATTAATAAAACAAGATCAGAATATTTTATTAAAAAAATTAGAAGGATAAGTGAATATAATTGTAACTCTTAAATTTTTTATTAATCATTATCATTTAAATTAAAGTAATTTTATTTATTATCCCTTAATTGTTTAACCTTCAAACCCTATAGGAGTTAACTTAACCACAAAGATGAAATTAATTAAACCTTATGCTAACTTATAAACGTGAAATCTTATTAACCCTCTTCATTTTTAGCTATAATTACAAAATAGGTTCTATGTTATATTAGTGAACATGTCCATTTTTAATAAGAGTATTGATTGACTTTTTGGATTGTTTTTAAACTCGACAAATTTTCACTTGTTTTTTTGTTTTTCTGATTAATATTGCACTATCAAAATTCACACATTACTCAACCAATTGTACTTTTTTTAATTTTTTAATAGATTTCATATATTATTTTAAGTTAAAAAATCAATTCATAGATCATATTTTGTTAATTATTGTATATCATTGATTGAAAAAAAAATAAAAAATGTTAGAGGTCGATCGATTGAAAGGAAAAGCTACTCTTCCATGGATGGTGAAGTTAGCATAGAAACCAATTTCATTATCAAAGGTTTAGAAAGGGTATAACACAATAACATTCCTAATAATAATTTCAATATCGAATAATTCATTGACAAACATGTAATAAAACAATATAAATTAAAGATAAACTATGATTTTTATTACGAAAACACAAACATTACAATGTGGAGAAAAATATTTATTTGTTGAAGGGTACTTACATCAAGAGATATCCTACATGAAATTATTAGAGAAACAGATTAAAACCACTTCCCCTCCCATATACAAATTAATTTCACGTATATGCCTCTAAAAACGAGAAAATTAACAATTTATATAGTGTAGGGTATTCTAGGGTTTCAATACATTACAAGTATAAATATGAAATTTAGATTAATATTTTAATCCAATATGAAAAAACTTGTAGACCTATCCAAAATGCATGAACCATCAATCATTCCAAAAGGATTGTTTTTATTGAATTTTTTTTCTATATATAATCCAAATTTTATCCCAATATAGGCTTCTATGAAAAAGATATGTTCCAAATAGGGATGTGGTGTCCAATCAAGAGAGTGAAGTCCATATTTGAAATCATGGCCCAATTACTCCAATAAAATGTATGATCCAGATTGGATCATATAAAAAAAGTTGTATATAAATATGTGAATAATTATTTTACAAAATTTTAAGTTCAAATAAGATATAAAAAATATTTAAGGCTGAAATAAAAATGTGCACCTTAAAGGGTTAAAACTTGAATTTTCATCAAATTAATAAATGAATGGTATAATAAAATTTATTCCATAAATAAACATATTTAACAAAATGTGAGAAAATTATTTCATTTATTATCAATAAAATATTCAATAATCTTTTTTCAATAACTATGACAATGATTCCATAATTTCAGATACACTGATTATTCAAATGCTAGAAATTCTCTCCAAATGGAAAACAATATCTAGATACTTCAAAAGAATTTTAATTTTTTTGTAGAAGTTAGAAACCAAATAAAGTACCCTTCCACTTCTACTAATGAAGTTTTCTTTCTATAGATGGAATAAAAACAATTGCAAGATTTGGTGAATGAAATTTTCAGTTCACCTACATTTTAGGAAGACATTGGTGTGGTTGAAGAAATACATGAAGATTCACTTCCCTCTAAAATAAATAAATTTCCAATAGCCCCACTCAAGTAAATAGATTTTTATGTTCAAATTTCTGATGGAGATTCAGTTTATATGAATTGTTTTTATTCAAAAAATATTATTTTTAATTGAAAATTGTTCTCCCTTATTCTATTCTTTAGATTTAGTACCGCTACTATATTCTGTAGTCGAATAAGTAAACAAATTTGTTTATTATAATGAGAGAATTGAGGATATAGTTGAGCTATATACTAGAGAAAATAGGGATGATATAAAAAAGTATGAAATCACTTCAAAATAATTTTATAAACAAAAACTAGAATATAATCCATGTACTATTCTACTACCATAACCACCAATGGACACCACACCTCCATCTAAACAAAATATGGAGCATCGCTATATTCCTTTCCCTCTCCAATTGCATCTAAAATTATATATTTCATCTCTTATAGAGGTTGGGGATATTCTTCTTTTCTTTGTGGGTTCTCAATCCTAGAATATACTCATCGATTTTGGGAAAAATCATATCTTCTGGTTCATGAGTAAAAAAATGTAAGACTTGGTGTCCTAGAAGCAACTGGTTGTAATTTGATTGCATGGATATTTAATTTATTTAAATATTAAATATCTTATTACATATTGTTCATTGTTTTACATGACTTTTATGTATTAATTTCCTAGAGTATTTTTTGTATTTATAAGGTCATGGTAGTTCCCTCTTATGATGAGATCCTTGAAATGATATAACAATATTTTTAAATATATTTCTCTGGTTGTATGACATACTATGATGGGATACATAGCATGAAGACCATCAGGTGTGAGTGCTCATAAGAAGATGAGACTTCCTCTCGTGATGTTCTCACCTGGTAATCTCCGAGACATGAGATTATAAGAACAGACCTACCATTAGTAATTTAGTGTATTTTTGTGTCATCGGATATTTATATCTATGAGAATGTGTAAAGATCAATATACTTTAATATTATCATTAATATGTGTCAGGACTCTCACACTTTGATTTACTGATGAAAATTGTCCAGACAGTTGGTGGGAATTAGGGTGTGTTGGGTGTGTCATGAGTGGCATGTTATTAATTGATAAGTCGAGGTAGGATTATTCCCTTCCATTTATGGAATTTGATATCTTGGACCTTTGATTGAAATAGATCCTTCACGTGAAATTTCATGGCCATTGTGTAATGACAAGTTTATTTCAAGTAGTCAAAGAACGACGTATTAAACATAAAAGTTAATGACACTATCATGAAACCAACTTGATTAGATATTGCGACAAAGGGATTATATTACACAGTGAGCCTTCGTATGTGGATGTCATTTTTGAGAAATTAAGTTCTTTATCTTGGGTTCTATGACCCATTTCTAAATAGTGCTCTTAGACTTTAGGCAAGCCCACCAAATGCATACAAGAAATAATCCTAGAGGGTCACACACTAAGTGTTTCTGGTGGTTTTGGTTAAATACTATTTGAATTTTATTAATAAGTATTATTCTCAAGAAAATGGAATAATTTTATTCAATTTAAAATTAATACATAAATTAAATAAATATTTATTCTACTAATTGTGGGTAAAATTTCTTAATTTTTTTTATTGAACATTCAATAAACATTTATTTACTATTTTTAAATAAAATATTTATTTAGAAGAATAACTTATTTATTTATTTATTTGGGTGTTCAATAAATGGAAGTGGAGTTCTAGAAGACCAAGGCTTGTCCGGTAGGTAAATAATTATTTTTAAGATGATAAATAATTATTTAACTAGTTGGCACAAAATAAAATAATGCTGCTATTATTTTGTGACGCAGAATTTTATTTATAATTCCGTTTTGTGCAAGTTAGGGCACCATAAATAAGTATGCATTATTATTATTATTATTATGTGTTTTCTCTATGGTTATGAAATTATTTAATTGTTTTTACACAATTAAATATTGTAACTAAAGCCCCGTGTCAATAAATAGACACATACGTCTATTGTTCCATGTACCGAACCACACACCTGGTGAATTGAGAATTGTTTAACTAAAAAATTTCTATCTCAAATCACTTTTCAACCCCTCTCAAGAATGAGATATTTTCTTCAAGGCCAAATAACAAGAGATCAAGAACTACTAACACAAGACAGACTCTTCAATGCGCTAGCACCCAGAGAATGAACTATGTTGATCAGAGGCCATCATAGAATGTGTGGATCAGCGCTATATGGATTCTAGTTTGGATCTTGTAAGCACAAAAATATTATCTGGAAGAGTCATTCCAGATGATCATCATCATCAATGAAGAAAATACTAAATATCAATTTATTATTTTCTTAATGAAATTAATTAAATTAATTATAAACATGATGTGAAAGATCCTATCTAAAGGTTTCCGGAATCTTCCTTATTTATCTAAATATTTGATTCTATTCCATGGGCACTGGTATTAATCGTCTTATTGATCCCAGAATAATCATTTATCATTGTAAAAATCAAAGTTGGGTGTTGGCCCAACCATGCTTCCACTGTGTTTGGGACCTTCAAGTGGTATCAGAGTGGTTATATCATAGATTATAATTATTTAAATATTTTTTTGAGGATTTTCACATTTAATAATTTAGTTATTTCAATTCAAGTTAATTTTTCTTTAAATCTGAATATCGAGATCTGTTCCTCCTATTTTATTTCTCGTTCACCTTACAGAACTGATATTTTCTTTTAGTTTTTGTTGAAATAAAATAGAGGATCTCATCCAAAGGTGCCAAAGGTTCTTGGTCATACAACACTAGAACACAACATGTTTATTCTAAAGTTTATATCATGTAGCCAAGGTTCAATGCATCGGGTCTGGTCCACCAAGCCAAACCTGGTCATTGTTGTTTGTCTAAGTCTTAATGACTCTTTGTGTTGACCAAGAACAGGTGGCATGTGGTTTTCGAATTAAACATCATGCGGCCAACTGGACACAATGTGTAGTACCTTTGGGTTAGGGTTGGACCATGTAACCCATAAACGGCTTTCTCTTCTAGAGACTATGTAACGAGGAACTACACGGTGTGTGGCCCACTGGACATGCCATGTACACTGAAGATTTCCTAAGTACAAACACATTTCATTTCCTTGTGCTTGCAGCTCGGATGGATGGTGAAAAATTGTACAAGCTATATAGTTGGAACTACACACCGTGTACTCATCTAAATTACAAATATTTATTAAAATTTATTATTATATTATACAAACCCTTGAGGCATGTAACTTCATGTGAGTTTAAAGGTGAGGCATAATAGGTGATAGGTGTTTTATATATGTGTGTTTAATTTAACATATATGTAATGTTCATTTCTACTCATTGGGTAGTTATGAATAGGAATTCACCGGGTTTCCTCCAAGGTACATTTTACCTACAAAGATTATTTTAAATGAATTTATTTGTTCAAACTTATGATGGATAATAATCTCAAGGAAATTCAGAAAAGTGTGTAAGATAAAAGGATTGATTAATTAAAGGTTGATAATTAATTCATTATATCATGATTTGTCTTAAACATGAACGATTAAATAATTGAATTCTAGTTTTATTTATCCATAAATATCATTGCATGTATGGATGATCATGAGAAAGAACAATACCTTTTTATGTGGATGGTTTCGTTTAATTTATTTATTTAAATTAAATTTGTTGGTATGTGAGCCTTCTCCTCATTAATATGTAGGGCCTACATGACCAAGTTTTATTTTATGTAAAACCCCTTTTTACCCCTCACCTGAATGTGAGTTAAAAAAAAGTCATATGTAATGGATGGAACTCCCAATCTAGTAGAGGCGGTTCAAGATGGATACAAGAAGAATCCAATCCTAGGAGATATAGAGGTGGATAGCTGGAAAGATGTAAACATGAACCCAAAAGGTTCAAGATATTTATCCCCTATGTCAGGGTTAGTTTGTCAACTTCTAGATAAACTAACCATTAGAAAAGCTAATGATCATTCCCTTTATTTTATTTCAATCAATTGCATGGTTTATCATTATGGATGTGTTTTCACAATCACATAATTAATGAATTAAAAAAGCATGCAAGATGGAACTAAAATAAGCTAGACTTATGCGTAAATATTATCAAGACATGGTTAATGACTTAAGTAAGTTTCGCTTAATATTAACAATCATCAGATAATGATAATAATAAATTCATGAATAATAGATAACAATTCCTAAAATAAAATATTAAGTCAGAAGAATCCTTCCATTACTTGATTAAGGGAAAAACATAATAAAACTATGCGTTTGACCAAGCCATTCCGGGACACTTACTTTTATACAGGAAGCCTTATTAAAGGTTTTGTGTTAACATAACCATATTACATCCAGAGGAGTCTCCCTTTCTAGACATAGTGCAATATTGGAGGCAAGAGTTGATAAAATCCAAAGTCTTGATTTTAGGATTGGAAAGTCCACTCAACAGATCGAGGAGATGCAAGACTATAGTTGGCAAAGACCTTCCTACCTAAATACCTTATAATAGCTTGACCAACCCGTTTTGGGGTTATAAGAACGTGAATATGGATCCTTTCCACTAGAATGTCATGGAAAATAGACATTATGACTTCAGTGGTGAGGGACATTGTGACTTGATAAAATAGTGGGAGACTTAATAAAATTTATTATTTCTCATAAAATGTAATCAAGAAAGTACTAATGAAATGCTCTTTTAATAGTAGAATAAAAATTACAAGCCCTTCAAACACACTATCCCTGCGATAAATTCTAGAAAATGACAACATCCTCACCGGCAATAACCTCCAAGAATGGTTTAGATGCCTTCAGGTTATCCTGCGCCATGAATGGAAGTCTTACGTGCTAGAGTCATCATTACCTAATCCCCCTCCCAATGACACGAGTGATGAGGATTTACTGATCTATGAGAAACATATTATCGATGCGGTTGACATTCAATGTTTGATTCTATCATCAGTTTATAGTGATCTCATGAAGTCTCATGAAAACATGGATGCTTATAGCATGATCAAGCACCTCTATATTCATTACTATGACAGAGAAAGACAATAACAGTTTTTGATCTATAATGAAATCTTTCAAATTATGCTTGGAGAAGGTGTCTTATATGGGCCTCATGTAGTCAATCTCATTAGCTACACTGAGCGCCTAGAGGTTCTAGGGTTTAAAATCCCTGATGAAGTGGGCACCGATCTCATTCTCGCATCATTCCCTCATAGCTTCTCTAACTTTGTTGTCAATTTGAATATGAACAAAATTGATAAGAATATATCTAATCTTATTATCCTCATTCTCCAATTGGAAAAAGATATTAAGTTCAAAAATCCTTCTGTCCTTATGGTGAATAATAATAAAGGGAAGGTAAAGATATTTAATCCCAAAGATTCTTCATGACCTTCCAAGAAAAGGAAGATCAAAGGGGAAACAAGGGAATAGGGGGCTATTTGTTTCACATGTGGCAAGAATGGCCACTGGAAGAAGAACTACACCCAGCCTAAAAATCAAGGGGAAGCTTCAGGTGCATTTGTTATCAAATGAAATCTATTTATTTTTGAAAATTGGTTACTAGATACAGCTTTTGGTGCCCATATATGTATCCAAATATAGTAACTAAGTAGATTCAAGAAGATTGTCCAAGGGGAGGTAGATCTAAGAGTATCCAAAGGAGCCAAACTTTCTATTATATTTTTTGGGGACTACCACCTCACGTTTCCAATTGGGATGATATTGGTGGTAAAGGGTTGTTATTATGTGTCATCTATTAATAAAAACATTATTTTGTTTCCAGATTAGATACAGATGGATTTTTTTCAGGTTCAAAAATTAATTTTTCTTCTTTTACAAAGATATCATTTTTTTGGTATGGCACATTTATTCAACGGTCTTTACATGTTGGATTACACCATCCAAGTAATGGCAATCGATAACAATGATACTTTACATGACTCATACCACAACCAACTTTGGCATCACCAGCAAGGTCATGTAAATGAGAAATTCTTGACAAAGATACATCAAGATGGATATTTAGATTCTTTTGAACTAAAACCACTTAGTGTATGTCATGCATGTTTACAAGGCTAAATGACCAAAGCCCCATTTAGTGGGAAAGGTTAATGGGCTAAAACATTTCTCGAATTGGTTCATACTGATGTCTGTGAACCATTTCCAATTGAAGCTAGGTGAGGGTTCTCATACTTCATAACTTTTAATGAGGATTTTAGTAGATATGGATATATCTACTTGATGATGTATAAGTTGGATTATTTTTATAAGTTCAAAGAATACAAGAATGATGTTGAGAACCATCTTAGTAAGAAGATTAAGAAACTCTGCATAGACTAAGGTGGAGAATATCTTAATCATGACTTTAATGATTACTTATGGTAGTTTGGGATCTTATCCCAACTCACTCCACCATACATGCCCCAGTGGAATGGTGTGAGCGAAAGAAGGAACCACCCCCTGATAGACATGGTGAGATCAATGATGAGTCATGGGAGTCCTCCATTATCCTTTTTGGGATATGCGTTACAAACAACAGTACACATATTAAACCATGTACCAACTAAATTGATAAATGTTATTCCACATGAGTTATGGATTGGAAGGAAATCCTTATTATTGAATTTACATGTGTGGGGAAATTATGTGTTTGTTAAGGCCTCATTAGGTAAAAAAATTTCACCCTAAGGCACAAAGTGTACCTTTATAGGATACCCCAAGGAAATAAGGGGATATTACCTATAAAACCCCTCATACAGAAAGGTTATAGTGGAAAGACATGACATATTCTTTGAGAGGGAACACATCTCCAAAAGAGATTGTGGGAGAGATATATACTTCGATGAAGTAGAGGTTCAAGGTACACAAGAGTTGGTACCTGAATAGATTCCACAAAGCCCCGTGGAAGAACAAACTATTTCAGAGACACAAGATCTGCGTAGGAGTACAAGAGAGGTTTGATAACCAGAACAATTCAGTTTTCTAATTTCCAAGGATGGTGACTAATTATTGGTTGATAATAATGATCCTCTAACCTAAAAGGAAGCATTAAGTGGCACATATATTTCCAAGTTCCAAGAATCCTTGAATTCTAAAAAGGATTCCATGTACCAAAACCAAGTCTAGATTTTGGTAGATTCTTTAGTTGATGTAAATCTTATTGGTTGAAAATGGGTATTCAAGATGAAACTGGACGAGGAAAGAAAATTCAGTACCTATAAGGGATGACTATTTCAAAAAGGGTTCAAACAGAATCAAGGCATTGACTATGATGAATCCTTTTCACCAGTTGCAATGCTGAAATCCATTGGAATTCTATAGGCCATTGCCGCCAACCATGACTATGATATTTGGAAAATAGATGTCAAAATAGCCTTCTTTATTGAGAACCTTCAAGAAGATTTCTACAAAGAATAACCTGATAATTTTATCAGACGAAAGGATTACAATAATGTATGAAAGTTATAGAAATCCATTTATGGATTAAAGAAAGCATCCAGGTCATGGAACATTCATTTTCATGAAGCCATAATGAAATTTGGTTTTAACAAGAAGGAATGTGATCCTTGTGTCTTAAAACAGTTTAGTGGGGGTGTATTCATTTTCATAACACTATATATTCATGAAAATATTACTTATTGGAAACAAGATATAATTATTACAGTCTGTTAGGGAATGTTTGAATCAATTCTTCTCCAAGAAGTACTATGGAGAGGAAGCATATATTCTATGGATCAATATCCATCATGATATATCGAAGAGATTATTGTCCCTAAGTCAAAGTACATAAATTGCTAAGAAACTGAACATATTAAATATGGAAAAAACCCAAGAGGGTATTGTTTCCAACAACATATGGAATTCATATTTCTAAGAAAATGTGTCCTCAGACACATAAGGAATGAAAGATAATGACAAGGACTCCATACACATCAGTGATTAGGTCAGTCATGTATGCCATGCTATATACTAGTCTGGATGTTGCCTACGCATTGAGTGTGGTAGGAAAATATCATGCTGGAATATGTGATCGTCATTAGATAGTATTCAAGACTATCCTAAAGTATATAAGGCTTTCTAAGAATATGTTCCTAGTTTATGGAGGATATGAAGAACTAGTCATCAGATGATATACAGCTTCTAGTTTCCAGACTGATCAAGATGAAATCAAGTCACAAACGGGATACATCTTCACTTTTAATGGATGTGCAGTGAGCTGGAAGATCTCAAAATAGAGTGTGGGTGCAGATTCTACTGCAGAGTCCGAGTATATCCCACCATCTGAGGTACCTAAAGAAGTAGTTTGGACGTAAAGCTTCATCTAGGAGATGGATGTGATATGTAGTAGTCAAGATCCCATCAAACTGTACTGTGTTAATACTATAGTAGTGGATCCTGCAAAAGATCCAAGGTCACATCAGTGGATGAATCACATACTTCGTAAGTATCAACTCTTGAGGGATTGTTCTCATATATGTGATGTTATAGTGAGAATTATTTCCACGGAAGACAACATGGAGGACCCCTTGACTAAATCCTTGATTCAGTAGAAACATGATCATCATGTGAGGTATAGTGGACTAAAATTCGTAGGAAGTTCTCTCTAGTCCAAGTGTGAGGTTTTAAGAGTTGGTGTCATAGAATAAGCTGGTTGTAATTTGATTACATGGATATTTAATGTATTTAAATATTAAATATCTTATTACATATTGTTCATTGTTCTTCATTACTATGATATAATAATGTCCTAGAGTATTTGTTGCATTTATAAGGTTATGGATGTTCCCTGCTATGATGAGAACCTTGAAATGATATAAAAATATTCTTCAATATAGTTCTATAGTTGGATAGCATACTATGATGTGACACATAGCATGAATACCGTTAGGTGTGAGTACTCGTAAGCAGATGAGACTTCCTCCCATGAAGTTTCCACTTGGTAATATCAAAGACATGATACTATGAGAACAAAACTGACAGTAGGAAGTACACATGTTTTGGTGTCAACAGATATTTCAATCCGCGAGCATGTATTACTATTATTAATCTTTTTTATTTTCTTTAATATGTGTCACGACTCGTGCACTTTTCTTTACTGACAAAAACCATCACGCAGATAGCTGGCGGGAATTAGGGTACATTGGGTGCATCATGAGTGGCGTGTAATTAATGGAAAATTTGAGTACATATTTTTCCCTTCCATTTATGGAAGTTTATAACTTGGACCTTTGATTGAAATACAACTGTCATGCAAAATTCCATGACCATGGTGTAACGACGAGTTTGTTTCAGGTAGTCAAAGAATGATGTATCAAACCTAAATGTTGATGACAATATCATGAAACCTACTTGATGAGATATTGATACAAATAGATTATATTACACAGTGAGAATTCATATGTGGATGTCATTTTTTTTGACTTTATGTTCTTTCTCTTGGGTTCCTTGATCTGTTTCTAGATAGTACTCTTGGACTTTAGTCAAACCCACCTAATGCCAAAGAGAAAGAATCCTAAAGGGTCACACACTAACTATTTCTGATTTCCTTGGATAAATTATATTTGAACTTAATTAATAAATATTATTCTCAAGAAAATGGAATAATTTTATTCAAGTTAAAATGATTGCATAAATTAAATAAATATTTATTAACCAGATTTTGGGTAAAATTTATTTATTTATCTTATTAAACATTTAATAAATATTTATTTACTAGTTTGTAAATAATAAATTTATTTAAGAGATTAAATCATTTATTTATTTATTCGGGTGTTCAATAAATAGAAGTGGAGTTCAAGAGGACCATGGCTGGTCCGTTAGTAAAATAATTATTTCTAATAAGATAAATAATTAATTAACTAGTTGGAACATATTAAATTAACGCTACTATTATTTTGTGATGAGGAATTTTATTTATAATTCTGTTTTTCGCAATTTGGAAAAAAAATAATGACTCACTGTTATTATTAATATCATGGGTTTTCTCTAAGGTTATGAATGTATTTAATTGATGTTATTTACAGAAATATTGTAACTAAAGCCCCATGTTAATAAATAGACACATACATCTATTGTTCCATGTACCGAACCACAAACCTAGTGAATTGAGAATTGATGAACTAAACAAATTTTCTCTCGAATATTATTCCCACCCCTCTCAATAACGATGGACATTCTTTAAGGCTGAAGAACAAGCGATCAAGAACAATCAACACAAGACACTCGCTTCGCCATGCTAGCACCTGGAGAACAAGTGGTGTCGATCAGAGGCCATCAGAGCATGTGTAAATCACCGCTAGATGGATTCTGGTATGAATCCTTGCTAACGCAACAAGATAATCTTGAAAGGTCATTCCGGACGATCAACATCATCAATGAAAAAATACCAAATATCTAGGTATTATTTTATTTATAAAATTAATTAAATTAATTATAAACATGCTGTCCAAGATCCTATCTATAGGTTTCTCACCTCTTCCTTCTTTATCTAAATCTTTGATTCAATTCCATGGAGACTAGCATTCGTCATCGTATTCATCCCATAATAATCATTGATCATGGTAAAAATTAATATTGGGTGTCAGCCCAACTATGATTCTGATATGCCCAGAACCATCAGAAACCACAACCACCTTCTTATTGGGGATGATCGTATATAACTGAAGGACTAGAGATAGTAAAATCCTAACACCCAAAATGGGGTCTACACCATGTTCTATATTGTTTTCACATTCTCATTATATTTAATTATATTTCTTATTTTTCATTATTTCATGAATTATTGAAATAATGTGGTAGTATCCAAGATCATAAATCAATTCTAAAATTCAAAAATAATGTTATGTTGTATATCTCATTTACATTGGATTTTCTAACCTTATCTTTTTATTTTTTTGATCTGAAATTAAGGGTAGTTAAATCATAGTGTGCAGGTTGTGAAAACCATCTTTGTTTTTTTTTCTTTTGGTTTTAAAATTGATACGAATATTAAGATTAAATGAATATTTTTTTTCATTTTTCACAATTGACTTTATTTGGAGAGTTTCAACATGAGTTTTTAATAAATGGGTTTGAAATGATTGTGATGTCGAATCTTTTTCCTTGATTTGGAATTTCAATTTTATTGAGTGTGGAAGATTTTTAAAATCAATTTCCCTGGAACACTGGCTTAAAATATTTTTCTATTATTTTTAGTTATTTGGAATCATTTTTACATATTATTCATAATACCAACACTTTCTTGAGATAAACCTAGATTTTGAGTGAGAACCCAAAATTTTTATTTGTCTCATTAAAATATTAGGTTATGATAAACTGTTTTTGATATGATTGAATAATTTTAATAGAAATCCACATTTTGAATTGATACCTCACTGTATATGTACCCTTGTTATCCCATAGAATCCTGGAATATCATTATAGGTTTAGGTCACATTAAAAGTTAATTTCCCCTTTCAAACCTACACTCTTGGTATTGTTTCATGGATATTTCAAGTGTGAGTGTGGGGGAAGGGCCTTTCATGTGTGTTAATTTGGATGAGATTAATTTGTGGGTTGTTTAAGGTGTATTTCATCATTTTGTTATGTATAGATCAATATAATAGCGTACAATTCATCAATTAATTTTGATTCATTTGTAACACCTGGTTCTCCTTTAGAAGAAATTATAACAAACAGAAGAAAAAAATAAAATATGGGGATGAGATGGAATTTTTAATTGGAATTACTTTTTTGACCCATTTACATATCAAAATTCATTGGCATTAATTTCCATTTATTCATTGTATTCAATTGTCATTTCATCCTCCTTTAAAAATTAAAAAAGGAATAATGGTAATATATAATAAAAATGGTATAACTTGGATGAAATTATTCATTCTAATTACTTTGTGACTCATTTCCATGTTATGAAACTGTTCAGTGTTGTGTTTCACTTTTTATGTGGAATTGTCTGTGAAATTTCCTAGGGTTTCACTTGAATATTCATGCATTGTACATAAGAGTCCAACCACATCATTCTACCATTAAATTTTTAAATGACTATTCCCGCCAACCCTAAGCTATATAAATTACCCAGAAAGGTCCTTATAACTAAAAATATTTTTATGTCTCATGGTACGGAGTGATTATAATTTTCACAAAACTGTGGTGATATATTCGTTTTCCAAGTGTGATCAAATCTCCTATTTATATTTTTCTTGAGTTAAGAGTGACATAGAAATTTAATGTTATGTAGGTTTTGATTAGGAATTTCATAGATTTTTATGGTTAAAAAAATTTGAATGTGAGGTACGAAAATGAAAGGTAATTTTTTCTCAAAGAGTGAAAATGATGGAATTATTCTTTGAAATAGATCATGGATGTTTTCTCATTTTTTATTCATGTGTGGGTTTAGATTTAGATATTTAGTGAATGCTTGAGTGTGAAATAGTTAGTTGTGGGGGAGTGATGAAGCTAATATTTTTAGTCATATTATACGATAATTTAAAAAATCATCCAAATATAGGGTTATTTAATGGTAAATTTTCTCAATTTTTCAGGTTGAGTAATATTTTGAGATTAATTTCAAAATTGCCCTAATTTTGGATTTTTAACTATTTCGATTTATTTATGTATTTCTGCCACAACTTTATCTACACTAAATGAAATCATAAAATTATTTTTTAAGGCTTCCATACATGTTTAGATTCATTTTATTTAACTGGATCCAAAATTGAATCCATAAACATAAGGACCAAAACTAGCTCACAATTTGGACTTTGGAATCTATGTACATATCTGTATAATTTTAAAGATGGGACTATATCTCAAAAGGGGTCCACCCAAATGTGATAAAATTCTATATGGGGTTATAAAAGAGTTTTGGGGAAATTTTATTTATTTATATTCATGCCTTATTATTCCTCCTTCAAGTACATAAATTCATGGGATATTAGAGCATTGGAATTAGAATAGTCACTAGGCCCAAATAATTTTACCGAGTAAATTTGTCATAAATCCTTTTTTGTTGGGCCAATAAATCTGATCTTTTGTGGGTTTGTACACAATAAAATTAATACAAACATTAAATAAACCCATTTTTATTAATTATTAAATTTAATGGGTCTACATTGTGCCATAATTTAGAGGATGTGTTTTATCCAAAATCTATCCACCCTTCTCCTATAAATTTGTTTTCACCTCTATATCAAGTGGTTGTAGAATTATTGACTATCCTTTGTCGTTTTGGAGTATTTTTTTGATGTAGTATATTATTATTATTGTAATTTATATTATTCTTATTATTCATTCCCATGTTCTCTCATTTTTAGTTTTAGGTGTTCTCCCACTATCTTCCCATCTCAAGTTCAGTAAAAATAGAAAATGAACCTTGGTGTTTGTTCAACGAAGGGAATAGTGGTTTTTTTATTTTTATTTTGCTTCAATTTCAATAGATTTATTCATTTATATAATGTATTATTGGTTATAAAATCAATTACAGTGATATGTTGTCCTATTTTTATTTTCATTAAATTCTTCTTCTCGTTTATCATTTTTCTTACCTTCACTATTTGTGTCATGCATGTGATGAAGCATAGTAGAGATAGTGATGGATAGTGAAGTGGTATATTATAAGATATTCAAAAGAGTATTTCTATTTTTATAGATATCTCGATATGGTGTAATCATAATTCAAATGAGAAGGTGAGGTGTGATGGGTCTTGATAACCTCATTGAGTCGAATATCAAGATCCCTTTCAAACACTGATGTCAATCAGCAAGACCTCCCAATAAAATTTGACTTCATTATTTCATTTGAAATCATTTTATGTTTCATTTAATATATATATATATATATTACATGTATATTTAAACCACCCCATCTAAATTAATTGAGTAGTTTTATACTATCTAGAATTTAAATATTGATAATAGAAATATAGTGTGTTTGAGTGGCCTCTATGATATGGACCCAAGGTTGTTCCATTATGGTACAGCCTTAGGTAAATAATAATTTAACTTAATAGTTTTCTATACAAAACTACTAACATCAATTATTGTCTTTATTCTCATCTATATTAAAAATGGAGAAAAAGTTATATCACTTCTATGATAAGTTATTGAACTGAACCAAAATACATATCACACTAAAGAATGAGTATTATTATTTATTTATATTATATAAATATAATTTTCATGTAATAATAATAATTTTAATATAAAACAATTTCAGTGGAGAATGAGATTTAGAAATATTTTAGTTGAGAAGGTAATTGAAAAAGATGGTGAATAGTCAAATACATACTTTGATAAATTCACTCTTAAATGGACTCATTTAGAAGGAAGGATTTTGGACTTCTTTAAAGGACTAGGGGATATTGATCATGGAATAAAACTTTAGGATATGAAATTTGGGTGGGTATTTAAGAGATAACAAAATATAAATAGTGGTTTGGGAGGGGTGGATGAGTGGTCCATTTATAGCTGAGTTATATGTGTACTTTTCATAAAGACACATTACACAATGTGTAAGGAATGTAATTCCCACTTTGAAGTTGTTCAAATGTCAAAAATTAATGTTTATAGGTAAAGGTAATTCTCATACACCCAATTTACAGATAATGACCGAGATATGTTAGGCATTTACCCCTTAATTTAACCATTTTATATCATTTTACCATTATAATAGATTCTCAATTTTTATCTTGGTAACTTATTTATTTCCAAAATATTAAATTGACCCACTTATCTAATTTTTATGTTATAATTCTAAATTTATAATCCATTTTCTCAAATTCAATTTTAAAATATGGAAAATTTAACTTTAAAATGAAAACATAAAATATAAAGGAAGACTATTTTTATAGAAAAATGGATTTTTAAAACACTAAGTGTATTTTATATCATTTCATATAAAATAAAAATTAAATGAATTTTAATATGTTTTATATACATTAAACATTATATATTATTTGAATCGTAATTTAAAAGTGATCAATTTATGGTTTTAAGATAAAAATACACAATAATTATAAATATATAATTCTTTAAAAATATCTCATTTCACATTAAATGATTTTAATAACTATTTACAAAACTTTTTTGCAGGGTTCGTGGGCCATGTGGCTTCCACCCAACACTCTCAATTTTCAAGGGAAGGTGGCTTCCATCACATTAATTGACAAAGTCAACTCCCTAATTTAAATGTGAAAATGGTATGTTAGTTCCTCCTTCCATATATTCCTCATTGGATATCATTGCATAATTATGGTATCCCTCATCGATTTAATTAATGTACATGAAACTCATATTCAGTGTCATCTCAAGGTGTATGTCGGTTAATTACTATGCTTCTGTCTCAATAGGGAATCAACCTTTGAACAGAGTAGATAGTAACATTGGGAATGTTAGATTATTTGTAGAGGATGGGTAGGTTGGGAACCTATAAACTCTTCCCATTTTAATGGGAATCTCACATGTGAGGTATCTTGGGTGAGGAACATAAGGAATACTATTTCATCCATAACGTAGTTTATACCAGGGGAATAAGTCTTCCATGTCTTTTTACCCCAAGATTCCTATTTTTATTTTATAGTCTAGAGAGTCAGGATCAGGTCATAAGTCTAACGCCTTATAGAGACAGATGGGTCATACGTTCAATGTTTTATAGGGATAGGTTTTTCATATGGTTAATGTCTTATAGAGATATGCTTGTTATTTTTTTTAATGTATTTTGGAGACAAATGGTTCATGTGTTTAACAACATGTGGGGAAAAATGGGAAATTATTTAAACATCTTGTGTAGATAGATGGGTCACATGATTAATGTCTTTCCAGGATAGGTGAGTGGTTAAGTGTGTCCCCAGTGGGGAATAATAAAACTTGAATGATTTTTTGGATTGTTTTGGCGTTAGTATTTACACTTAGTGAGGTACCCCAGATGTGTTATTATGTCAGGATTGACCCTCAGGGTGGTTACCTACGTAGCATGTTATGAAACAGAAATCAAAACCCACATAGTTCGATGACATCATTTATAGTCATGTGATAGGACCAATCCATTCAGTTTTACATCATGCGGTAAGGATGATCATGTCTCCAAATAATCATAAATGAGGGATGGCGTGGGGATTACATGTGGTAGCTTCTCATAGTATGAGTCCATGGCGGTGAGGGGCTTGGGCTTGGAGTAGATTTCCAAGGGGTGTCATCCCATGATGATCACACATGGGGAATCCTTTTATTATCACATTGTTAAGGCTATAGTTTAATGACATGTGATGAGGAAATTATCATTCATTTTAACCATTTATGACTATAACCTGGAGTTTGAAAGTTTTACGTCATGAAGCTGAAACATGGTGGGGCTTATACGTGGGGAATCCATATACATGTAGAATAGTAGGATATGAGGAAAGGACTATCTTCCCTGAATGGTTGGAATTTTCCCATCAAGATTCCATCTATAGGGTTTAGATGTCCACTACTCACATACCTTTGGGTGGAGCATGATGTGAACACTCCCATAGAGGACTAGAAAATGGGGGTCCCAATTGTAGGGTGCCTATTCAAAAGAGAAAATGAAATTAGTTGGATTGTGATTAGGATCGAAATGAAAATTAATGTTCCATTCCATGTTTGGATAAAATGAGCCACCATGGGGAGGCATGAAAGATTGGTTTCGTGAAAGTTGGGGTTTCAAAAAAGATGGGGGGTTTTCGAAGGTTTGGGGTATGTTATGGTCAGTGAATTTTCAAAAGAATATAATTTATGATATAGGGTGACCCTTCCATAATGAAATTTTTTCATTCCCATATGGTTGGATTCATTAAGGATAATTATCTCGTGAAAAACCATGAGCTGTAAAGATTTTTCTCTTGCAAAAGGCCATATACATTATCTAAAGGCGTATCCACAATGGTTTGGGGTTCTCAAAAAACCACGGTAGGTGGTTTTGAAAAATATGGTTACTTTTATAAATCCATCCTCTCTCTTTCTCATTAAACTTTTTTGTTTCATGAACTGAGTTCTTTTCTTTGAATCTAAAATGTTCCATAACCCTTCAAAGTCAGACATGGGGATGTACTTATTGAACCATGGGAGGTAAGGGAGTTGATTTTTCAAAATATGAATACTTTCATGGAATATTATGAGTTTCAAAAAGGGATGGTGTTCCATGAACTGGGAATATGTTGTGCTAACGACATTGGATCAAACTCTTCTCATACGGTCACATATGCTAATGGGGGTCACATTGAGCGGAGGATACCACCACTAGATGGACATAGATGGTGACTTCTATGAAATGGTGTTACTATATGAAAATTATACCACTAAAATCTTCAAATATATGTTGAATTATAAGAACTATTATTTTGTTGTATGAATGTTACAACCTCAAACATAATTTTTTCGGTGACTTTCTTGAACTAGAGTCATTCGTGAAACTTTTGACCTTTGTGAACCACACCCTGAAGTATATTTTTGATCCGTTTTGGCCTAGAGTTTTTTATAACCATCCACTCCTTCCTAGAAATATCTTATTCCACATTTATTTCTGCATCAATAATACCCCTCCCAATAAAACTGGATCTGGGGAGGGAAATGAGTATTATATTATAAGGGAAACCCACTAAAAATTTGTTATTGGAAATACTTATTCAAAAAACAGAATGTGACCCTGTGTCTTTAAATAATGGTGATATTCTCTAATAGGGCCATGATATTTTCATGAAATATAGGTTGGTGAAATATTTTCATGAAACTCAATAACTTCACATGTTTTTTGTGATTTCTATCCTCAAAGAATGCAAAACTAATCGCATTTGTGAATCATTATTATTTGAATATACCTTCACAACCAGGTAAATTCCTAGAAAAAAACATTCTGAACTAGTTAAAAAATTATTAATAAGCCTAAATTAAATTCCCACTAAAGGATATGAAAAGTTTTCTAATATATTAATGGAGATGGATATAATTATCATGATTGGGGAGAGTGTACAATGTGAGTCAGATCATTATACTATAATGTAAATGTTGACAGAGGCTCAATAGGATTACCCATTGTGAAAGAGTTTATTGTTATATGGATTTGGGATGATGGATGATGTGTTCATCCCTAGTTCTAATTGAGATGATCCAAACTATTAGTTTAGGAGAACACCTGGATAGTACCCGTGGCACAGAGCTATTGGAGGCCAAATCATGAAGGAATACAGATCACTTACTACTCATTCCCTATGAAACAACATAAAAATATCAATGGGGTAGTGATGAAGGTGGAGGAATCTCCCCCTTAGTATGACAGTGTTCTTAAGGCAGGTATGTCAGGACATCTCCAAGGCTAGACGAAAGAATGATCCTTGTTCTTAGGGGGAAACATTATAGATGAATGGGCATGGGTGTACTGGGTATTCTGGTTTTTTAATTTATTTGAGGTGGAGATAAAGTTGTTTGGGATCTATAATGTATCATGGTTATCATATTTCTGTGTATAATATGATCTAAACATCATGCAAGAGATGTTGAGTAGTTCTTCTCTAAGGACCAACAGATTTCACCAACATCATGGGGAGGTTTTCATTGGATAATGGGACCTCTACAACGTCACGGGAATCCCCATATTAGGGGAAATTTATGACCCAAAATAAGGATGTACGGGATGACTATGAACATATTCTATCTATTTCAAGGGTGTTGTTGCACTTGATGAAGGGGACCAGTGACCAAAAACTAGAGATGAAGTACATCCCTTTTAATCAATTGTTCGAGTATTTTCTAAATGAACTAGGGGGATAGGATGCCAGTGAGTCCATGTCAGTGTACAAAAGAAAATAAATGAGGTAAGGATAACTTGTATTAGAGGATCCAAGATTTCATTGAATGGAGGTTGTGGGGATATAGTGTGGAGATAGAGGCTCTTATGGTTAGGCTGGAAGGATTTTTCACCATACTAATCTCTGGATGCATAATCATGGATTGAGATAGGTATATGGGGGTGTGTCCTACAACCCTCATCATGGTTGTGATGGTGGTGATGTGGAAATTCATAAACCTAGAATTCCTAGTCTTAAGGAAGCTTTACAAAGATTTCTACCAAATAATCCTTGGGAACACTCCCTTCCTTTTGTGTGATCCCTTCCACTTACTGTGTGGTTTGGTAGCCACACATGTTGAGGTATATAAATATCTGAACCCCATATTCTCTCCAAACATAGATCTCTTTCATAAATATAAATATTTATGGGATTTCTTCTTTTAACATGGGTTTATTGGACATCTTATCATGGATCGGGCTGGCAGACTACTTCAGTTTAATCAATTTCCTCTTCTCATGAGAGTAGTGACCAAGGATGTTATGGGTACCATTTATTGGTGATCATACTTATTATCCTTTCAATGTGAGGTATTAATTTTGAGGGAAAATATTAACATTTCCTTGTGATCCATACACCCCACACCTCTTTTCGCGATAGTTCCACTAACACGAACAGCTCACCCTATAGGTGTCTGTGACAGTATGAAGTGAGTTCCACCCATCCATCCTAAGGAAAAATTAGAGCTTGTTCATGGTTTAGGATCAAAATGGGAAAAACTGGGTGTTTCTAGCTAATGTCGTCTATGGGTAACAATTCCTTGTCTTGAATATTTAGAACCCATAGATAGGGGAGTAGAAACATGCTCAACAATCCCAGGAAATCTGTTATAGGAGGAAGATTATTCCTCTGAAATAGTTCTGATGGAAAAAGTCCATGTTTTAGGGAAGAGATTACATCACCCAGACAATCCTAGTGATTTATTTGTCCCTAACACTATGGAATGTTAGAGGATCCAAAATAAAATCACCTCTCTTCATGTTATATGGAAAAGTGAATCCAATCTAACTGAATATTACTCATCAGGTAAGGTCCTATGAGGGAAGGTTTCCATGTCCCCTAATCCAAGTTGATGAACTACATGGGGGATATTGAAGACTAGATCTACTCTTTTAGAGTCACGCATCCATTGATCTTCTGATTAAAGGTTATTTTGGGCATCCCAAATTCTATTGGTGTCTCTATGGAATGATTGTATACTTGTGTGGAAAAGTATATATAATGGGATGAGTCCTCTGGAAGTGATTTCTATCATGACTCTACCATGGATGGAGATCGTTTAATAGATTAGTTAAATCCAATGATATCATGTTCTTTGGATAATAAAAGACCTCTATGATTGTTTCCTAACTCCTTTTTTAGTTGTGCAGGAATCTGAGAGCATGAAGGAGGGAGAGGTTCATAGTGAATATTTAGAAGGTCGAGGGAGACCCATGCCTTGAGGGGAGAATTGGGCCTCTTCCTAGTGTTGTGATCATTGGAATCCAACTATCATCAGAAGTGTCACCTACAACTGAGGAGAAAAATTATGGTGTAATTTCAATACTGGGGGGGATTACCTATGAATCCTTCAGAGTTTTTGGATATTTTGTACCACTCTAATAATCATTCTACTCTTTTAGACCCTTTTTTTGGTTTCCCTCTCTATATGTCATGCTTGACTGAACCCATTCATTGATTGGTAAATAAAATCATGTTTGGGGTTTATCCAATATCAATGATACTCATGTCAGTGGAGCCTGAAGTTGAGATAGGGATGGTATGTGTTGGTGTCCTTGTGAAGATGGTAAGGGATGCTGTGGTGGTTGGATCAATAGTAGAGGTTCAATTGAAGAGATATAGTGAGACCATGTCCCCAATGGAGGGGCATGAAATTGTGACATAAATATAAAAATATAATGGGGTTATGATGATTATTCCTACCATAAAAATTATACTAGTGGTGGATTTTGGGGTTGAGGGATCAATGAAGGAGGTAAATATAATTCCACTAATAGAGATTTTAGAGGCCTCAGAATCTCCACCTGAGGTGGATGGGGATTATTTTATGGGTGGGGGTATAAAAAATATGTTATTTCCCTAGATATGGGGCTTCGTTTTCCTATGGACATACCTATGGATGACCATACAACCTATGCATTTGCGGTTTTCCCACAGTACAATCTTGTACTAACTTATAAATTTGAGGATTTAATATTAAATGTTTCTAAGTAAAATATTTTTTATGAGTAAAGGTGTGGAGGAGTGTGAAAATTTTAATCACCTGCACCCTACTAGATTATCTTCCAAACTATGTGGGATCTCCCCTCCACTGGTTAGTCAACATGAGGACTAGTGGGGTGGATTTTAGAAGCCTCCATGCACTAGCTAGAGAATTTTCCACTAAGTGTTCATGTGATTAGTGGAAAGAGATTGATGTCAAATGGAACAAGAATAAGGTTGAGGGTACCTAGATACATCACGTAGCTGAAGAGGGTATTGTTTTCCTGGAGTAGCTTGCTCAAGTGCATTAAACTGTCATCACTTCTCAAATAGGGATAATCAACCGTATAAGGTCCCTGTTGGTGGAGTCTAAGGACATGGTATCGGAGGTGTCACCTTTGGTTTCCAATTTCTAATATGAGTAGGATCAGGTGGGAATTAAGGCTGATGAATTTATCCCTGTAATAGATGAAGTGGTGGATGATCTGGTGGAGTGACTGAGAACCCTAGAGGCTACTCCATAGAGTCCAGTTGACCTCAAGAGAAAGTTAATTTTGGATGACCCATATGGAATGAAATTTTTTCCTAAAATAAAGGATATGTTACAACATTTTGATGACCCTTTGGATGTTTTGTATGGTTTTTTTGAATTCCATTTTTTCCCAAATGTGTCTCATATTTTTTTCTATATCATATCAATCATATTTATAAGACAAACAATAAATTGAATTTGTAATCCATCATGACTAATAATTTGTGTGGGAAATAAGGTAAAAATATATAATTTATCATTTATATAATATTACCTCATGTTGGTAAAAAACGTGGTTTCTGGGTTTACTTATTGACTGTAGGGAATGTCCGGATTGAGAAAATATTTGCTGGATCTTGAGACCTTCTGCACTGTAAGATTTCTTTATCAAGGCATGTAAGTAATTAAATGGGGTAATGTCAATGGTGTTGAATTATACCCAGAAAATGGTATTGATTTATAGCATGAGTCATGATTCCAAGCTTCTAGAACATAAATGGGGTGTCCTAGCGATGAAGCATAATTGATGAAAATGTTCAAAACATAGAGACATAGGATAACATCTGACCATTATTTCAACATATAATTCATTATCATTTTTCCAAGGATGGGTAAAATAAATGATGATTGACCATTTACCATGTTCAAAATATAGAGCCTCTCAAAAAGTTGTTAAGTCTCCTTCAGAGAATGTGACAAAGATGGTATGTAGGCCAATTTGGTTAGGCCACATTTTCATAAATGAGGGAATGTTCATACATGAAGGATGATGTGGATCCAAATCATGGAAGACATGAAGCATGGGGATGAACTGATATAATGTTCAAATATATTTCAATACTCTCAGAATTATGCCACCATGGAAATTATTTCATTGGGTAGGAGTATCATTCTGAAGAAAGGTTTTAATCATCCTCTAGGTAGATCATCATCTCTGGTCTTGAGCTGTAGTTGAGGAACATGAATGGTG
Source organism: Viscum album (assembly GCA_963277665.1). NCBI lineage: Eukaryota > Viridiplantae > Streptophyta > Magnoliopsida > Santalales > Viscaceae > Viscum > Viscum album. The sequence continues at coordinate 16,616,027 of OY728155.1, read as the reverse complement.
TCGTTGGTGACAAGAACTGAAGGGAGGAAGGGGATTCTCATGCGAGGACCTAAGATGCTTCACAGTTTTACATCATGCAATTAACACGATGGAAAATGCAGTTTATTTTCATATGGTGAGGATGATATATAGTGATTTTGTCATCATAGGGTGAGGATGGTGAATTAGTTAGTTTGACATCATGTCATTAGGAAAATCGCATCGTATTTTAGCATCTTGTAGCCATGATTTTTCCTCATGAATTTTAATGTCATATCAGTGGATCCAAGGGGTTAAAAATATATTAAATATATTAATACCTGGAACATTGGGGGAATGCCTCAATGGAGTGTGTGTGTCTATAAAGTGAGGTTACCAAACATGAATTAAGGTCTAAGGATGCTTTATTCAACATGAGACATTACCAGGATGACTTTCACATAGTCTAAAGTTCTGATTAATGGACTTGGGATCCTAGTTTTTGGTCGCAGAGTTCATAACATAGGGTTGAAAAATTGTTTAAGTTCACAATACATGGACCATGGGATGAAAATAGTTTAAGATCATAATGCATAGATCATGGGTTGAAAATAGTTTAAGGTCAAAATTCATGGATCATGGGTTGTGTGTCCTAAAAAAAATATTATTTTTCATTGGAGAAAGGTTACATGATGTAAATTGATGGTTGAGGAGGCCATCTGATGCTATATGGAACTTCTTCAAGACAAATTCCACATATTTTATGGTCATGATTCTTGGATATGGGATCCTAATTTGTGGTTGTATAGTTCAGACAAAAAGAGGTGTGAATGGACTAAAAGAACAAGTTTGGCATGATAGAGTGACAAAACGACATGAATTTAGGTTCAGGAAGGTCTTCCCCACATAAGATATCCCTAGGGTGACCTGAACATGGTTCAAAGGCAGGATGTGTGGACTTAGGATCCTAGTATAAGGTTTTTGAGTTCAGAACATGAGACACAATGATCCATTTAAGTAGAACCTGTGCATCACAAAATGTCTTAAGGAAACTCCTCCAAAACTCATAAGCTCATGTGATCCATGATCAATGCATTAAAAGGATTGGTATGAAGTTCCTATTATTTTAAAGGGTTCCACACAATAAGGGGTATATTTAAACAACTTTAGGATGTCCCCCAAGTGTACATAATGACTTACAAGACTTTGATAGTGGTATTGAAATGACGGATTGGTGGGGAAAAATATTTTCCATCTTCAAAACATAGGTTCTATTCCCACACTGGTCTAGAATGTGGTAAAAAAATATGGGATCAATTGTTCATTGAGTTTGAAACTAGAGATATTTAATCTGTTAATAAGGATCCTTCATGAAATGAGCCTAGGATATTAGGTGAGCTAGTGTGGAATGTCACCATTTCCATTAGGGAGCCTATTCATACATATAGGATGATGATTACTCAAATCAAAAAAGTATAGAATGTATATATAAAAGTGGGGAACGTCCTGGGGGAATGTTGTGTCCTGTAGGGATCATCCCACCACAAGCTCAACCACAATGTATGAAAGTGTGGGCTAAAAAAGTAAATCTTGTCCCATAGGGGAAAGACCAAAAAATGATTTCATGGTGGGGATATACCCAATATAAGAGACTTGGGAATTACTATATGTACCATGAGAATGAGAATCAATCCACAAATGATTATAGAATTCAATATGGTAGGAGACCAAAACAAGAATTGTGACATCATCCTTGGAAAGTATATCAATTCATCTCATACTTTTCATATGAGGAATCTTATGTTCATCACATAGGGTTGGAATGTATTATAAAATCATGTGGTGAGGATGTGGGTTTGGTTCATCCCATATTTTTTATATAAGGCATCCAAGTTTCATGTGGTTTAACACTACTATTTAATGTTGTGTTCTGAGGATACTGTGATTTTTTAGTTTAGGGTCATACAGATCAAACTCTGGTCGCTACTAGTTTAAGTTTGTGGATCTTGGACCAGAGAGTGTGAGTATCCTTATGGGGCTTGTATGTCATAAATAGGTGATAACCTAATGTGAATATGGGTATGGAGCCCCTTTTCCACACACAATACTATAAAACACTACACCAAAGTATAGATCATGGTACTTCTGGAGGAAATACCTTTTGGTAGGTACACAATTAGTGTGGGACCCATGATATAAAATACATTCATTACTAAAAACCCATGAAAATTAAAATCAAGCCACACGTAGTTCTAGAATGTGTCATAGTAAGAGACAATGCTGGTAATGGATGGCCCAATGAAGTGAGGTTGCAATAAAAAATAAAAGGGTGCATTGGATTATTGAAATAACATGGGTAAAGAAAGATACGAGAAGAAGAGGTAACAAGGGTTTCTAGTGCACATCAATTACGAACATAATGTTTTGACCTAGAAGGATGCATGTACATTAAGTATTCATGAGTGATTCTTATGAGTTAAAAGCCATCTTGAAGGAGCCAAGGAGGATATGATCCACACAAAGAAATATTGAAAATAGTTTCACGTAGTTTATGGTCGTAAGGCTTGGACTAGGGGAGGCCCCAAAATAGGTTGGTGCTTAGGCTGGGCCTGGGATGTTGGATCCAAGTATCCCTATATATCCCATTAGGCATGGAAATCAATTCATATGTAGTTCTACAACTCAACATAGTAAGAAAATAATATTGGTAAGGGGGATTCATCCCTAGAAAAGACATTGAATAGTTTAATATTTTGGATATGAAGCATCATATATTCGTCATATAGGGTAAGATTGTAGTTTAAAATCATGTGTTGAGTACATTAGTTTTGGTCATCCCATATTTTTCATATAAGGGATCTTGGGTGTATATGAGGTAAGTCTACAATTTATAATCAAGTGTTGACCATATTTGATGGGATTATTCATTGAGCTATTCTTTCATTCCTTCCTCATGTGGGGTCATGATGTCATCTCAGTTCACTAGTGAGATTAAGAATATGATTGGGTAATATACTAGAAGAGGTGGCCTATGATGGAATTATGAGGTAATAATATCCTAGGTAATGGATTTAGTGATGAAATTGAGTTTGAGAGAGATGAAAAAAGGTGTAGACCTCACTACGTATCCTAAAAAATTGGGAATCATGCCCAACATAGTTCAATAACACGACATGGTAGGAGGCCAATGCTTGTAAGGGGAGGTCCTATGGAGAAATGATGCAATGAAAAAGATAAAGGCGCATTTTCCTATTGAAATATCACAGGTTATGAAAACTATGAAAATAATGGGCCATAGGGGGAGAAGTGCAGAAAGTTTAAGGTCGTAATGTTTTTACTTGATGGGGTACATGTACATTAACGATGCTTGGGGTTTGATAAGAGTTAAAACCATGAATGATGGAGCCAAGGATGTTCTTCTCCACTCAATGAAATCCAGAAACTAGTTTCACACATTTTTTTATCATATGGTTTGGATAAGGGGGAGGCTCTAAAAAACCTTGTTTGCTAAGGATGTGCCTTGAATGTTAGATCCAAGCATCCATACATATCCCATTAAGAATTATAATCTAGCAACATATAGTTATATAACATGAAATGGTTAGAGATCAATGCTGATAATGGGTGATCCTTTCTATAATGGACATCAAATCATATCATATTTGTGATATGTGGTTACCAATATTTATCATATAGGGTAAGGGTACATTTTTACATTGTGTGTTGAGGATTTTTATTTTGGACATCCCATTATTATCATATTAGGAATACAAAGTGTATATGGGGTAAGGTTATAGTTTAACGTCAGGTGATGAAGTCATTTTTGAAGCTTATGTATTGATCCTCTCTTTCCTTCCTTCCACATGTGGGGTCATTATGGTGTCTCGATTAGATGGTGATCCAGGGAATTCTATTGGGAATTATACCTGAAGAGGATGCTCATAATTGAATTTTTAGGTGATATATTCATAGGTAATTAGTGGTTAATGATGAAATTATGGTTGGGATATAATATAGAAGGTATAGGTGTAACTATGTATCCCATGAAATTGGTAATCAGGCACATGTAGTTTTGGAACTCTATATAATAGAAGACTAATATCCAAAATTGAAGGGGTTATCCTCTTCAATGTTGATGGGAAATATATTCTATAGTTTAAGAATAATATAGGAGGAAACATGATACACATTTTGAGGTCATGTATATAAGACTAAGGGTGATTTTTCAAACATTGTAATGTTATGGTTCTGGGAATGTGGGAATAATTTTTTTTTATTTTCATGGAACAAAATAAGTAAAACACAACGTGAGAGAGAGGGGGATTCAAGACCATATGCCACATAAATATCCTAAAAACTAAAAATAGTTTAATTTCATAATTTCATGAAAATATCTGGGGATAAGGGAAAATATGTTGGTGAATGTAATCCCCCCCCCCTCATGGAGAGGGGTTTATTATGAACTAGAAATTGTTCCCAAATAAGGGATTTCCAGGCGTCCCTATATATCCCATAAAATTTGGAATCAAGACACAAGTAGTTATGGAATGTTTCAAGGTAGGAGACTAATACTATAAGTGGGGGATATCCTCTAAGATGGGGGTATTGAGTAATCTCATGGTTTTTTTGTGGAATCCCATTTTTTTACCTGGGTTAAGGGTATAGATTATCATTGTATTCTCATAAAGTTGTTTTTTGTCACCTCACACATGGCATGTGAGGAATCCCATGTTTATTGAATGGGGTAAGACTATGTTTTTACATTTTTCATTGAGGATGTTGTGTTTTTTAGTTTAAATTCATATAACCTAGAAAATATTTTCTATTAGATCTTGGTCATAGAGATCAGACCACAAAAGGACTGTGAATATTTTATAGTCAAAATGACTGGACCATGGTATCTACTATTAATATAAGGTCATGGTGTTTGGACCCTAGTTTCTTTAGTTTAAGGTCGCATAGCTTTGATCATGGTTGATGTAGTTTATGTTCACAGAGCTTTGATCATGGTTTTTATATTTTAAGGATATGTATCATTTACCGTGGTTTCTACAGTTTGTGGCCATGAAGCCTTGACCATGGTTTCATGTGAAGTACTTCTTGAGATACTTAGTGTTATTCGGAGGTTTCATATGCTCTCCATCCATGATGAATAAACATTACGCTCTATATGAATAGAACATATGGATAATGTAAGGTCCTTCCCATTTGGGCTCCAACTTCAATGGCTTATTACCAAGTATCATCAGTATTTTGAGAGACAATTCCATGTCACCCTAGAGGATAGATCAAAGGTGAACTTTCTTGTTGAACACTCTTTTTATCATGTATTGGTGTCTCTCTCCAATATTCAAGGCCCTAATCCAATTTTCTTTAGGGTATTCCGAATATTCTAGATGGAAACATTCTATTATATATGGAATCTTTAGGTCATAAATATACATTTGGAACAATGATAGTGGAACCTAAATGGGATGAACTTCCACTTATCAATACACTATAGAGTATGGGGTCGTCTAGGGGAAATTCTGAATTTTCTTATAATAGGTCCAAAGGGAATTATGTATCCTTTCATGAAAACTCTTTTTTTTATTACCCACCATTTTCTACAAGATCTTAGAGTGGGTCTTTTTTAATACCTTGATCATACAGTTTTCCATCACTTGGTAATATAAAGTATGGTTGGCCTCGATGTTGTACATGGATTAAAATTTCATCAGATCGGTAGACTAAAAGTTGGTACTATTGTATTTAAGTGAGGAACCCAAAATCGATAAGTGATTTGGGAGATCAAAAAAGAATTCATGGACTGGGTCTTGAAATCATTCTAGGGAGCTGCCTTTTCACATTTGGTAAAGAATTTTGTTGTAGTAAAAATTAACATGTTCTTTTGATTTTTCTCTAGCAGGTATGGTCCCCGAATGTGGACTCTCAATACTGCAAAGGGATATGAATTTTTGGTAGTGTAGAAATGATCCGTTTGTTGATGAACAGTGTGAGTGTAGATTTAACATGAATGAAACCTATTGTAAAACTCAATGATGTTATGAACTATGGTGGGTCAAAATTAAGATAACCAACAAATTTTATTGGAGAGCTTCAATAATTATTGTTGAGTGTCATTATATCTAACATGGAAATCTTTCATGACCTAAGGTATCTCATCTACATGGATAAAATAGAGGATAATTCCATTTATCCTACACCCATAGAGGGTTTCCTCTAGGTTAGGACCACCATGGAAGGATAAGCGTGTTCCAAACTAGTGGATTTTTTCATGCACATCTTGATATAGAGGCCTAATTTCATTTTGGAGATATTCGACAAATATAGTCATCCAATAAGGTGTTTCCTTTCCCATGGATGTATTTTAGTGTCTTGGTACAAAATTACAGATAGCCAGCTGATACACCTATTAGTTTCCATTATCTTAATTGGTGTGGTAGATTACCATATGACATGACACGTGAATGAACAAGTCATCATGTTTGGTTTCTGAAAGAGGCATATAAAACCTTAAAAATGCATCATCTCAACTATTCTATGAATGCGAAACATGGTCCCCCATTTTATGGGAAGGGAATTGGGCCATCATCTAATGGGACTATTATAATATGGGCAAAGGATCTATATTTGTGATGATATAATCACCCTTGATCAGTTTGATGACTAACTTGGAAACTCTATTCACATTGAAGAAATATAAATCAATCGTCAAGGGAAACTCAATACTAGTAGTATGGTCTTGGTACTCTACATCAATCTTTTTATAGCCTTCTAATAATAGGAAAGAGTATAGCAGATGGAATGTGCTCGAGTTATTAAGATGATACCTAGGCCTACCCAGTTAATATTTGGTTCATTGAGACTTCTACCAATCAAACTCTAGGAGGCACCATCAAAATTCATCTACCAATATGGTGTGCCCTGGTTCACATAGATATTTTATTTATTCAGAAAATAAATATCTAGGGGAAGTTATTTAGGGGATGGATGTGTGGTCTGGAAGTCTTTTATGTCCCATACATTGACGAACCCTAGCATGGAAAACCCAATATCAGACTGATGGAGGATTACTACCCACTGTTCCAATCATCCCATCAACATGGGACAATTAAGGATGTACTTTAGCAACTCTACTTGGACATGAGTTGTATATCAAGGTGCTACATGTATTGTTGAAACTTCTTTACTATAAATATTAATGCGAGGAAACCATTTTTGTTGGGGGTGTATCTATTCTCCATTCCTGGGATCATGCCATAGATATAGTCGAGATTTGTTTCCCTAACCTCCTTACTTTTTAGGCTATAAGGGTGGTGAGGAGCCATTCCAGAGCGATCACATGGAGGAACAAGGGATTTCCTAAGATGGGTGGAATCAAAATCAGTATTATAGAAGTTGTGTGTTAGTTTACTCCAAATAAATCTTATAGTACTCATCCCACTAGTAACGGACACATTTTTCATAATCCTCGACAATTAATTACACTTGATATCAATATTTTCAATAAATAGGGTTATGAAAGCTAAGTTACCTAGGAGGCTTCACAACTCTGTGATATTTATTAGGGGTGTAATTTGATTGATATCCATTATTTTATATGGTCAATATCTATGCCATTTTATCCTATAATAAAATTATGAAATTTTCCAGAGGTAACCTCAAATGTTCACTTAAGGGGGGGTTTATCTTTATGTGTTTGGAGAAAAGGAAGCTAAACACTTTATCAATATCTTTGAGATGTCCATGACACTAGATGTATTTTACCATCATATCATACAAATAACACTCAACATGTTCCCAGATAATTGGCTTTAATATGGGGTTCTTTTCCTGTTGGTATGTAGCTCTATCATTCTTCAATTTGAAAGGCATCACCTATAAGAAACATGTTCTTTGGGGTTCCCTAATGGTAGTGTACTCATCACCTTTGGGACCCATCCGGGTATTATTATACATATAGTAACTTCTGAGGATGAAGATTTCCTAGAACCCGTGAATAGAATTAGTCAAAATGTTTGTCACCAGGAGGGAAATCACATTTTGGTCATTTGTAGTTTAGGTCCCGGAAGTCAATGGTGACTCTAATATGACAATTTTTCTTCATGACAGGGACAATTTCAGAAAGACACCTATGGTACTGGACCTCCCTAACAAAGTTTTATTTAATAATCTTGTAATCCTCACCCACTACCAGAGCCCCATGAGAGGTTTTCATATTTCTAGGATGATATTTGAAGCTGCAATGACCCACTAGGAGGCCAAAGTTATGAACTGTATCATGGGTTATATCCTGAGAATCTCAACATATCTCTATGTTAATATGTTGTGAGGATATTTTTTGAAGGCCACATACTGTTGTTTCTCATCAAAGTAAATGGATGTGCTTATCAGTTTCAGCCTTGGTTTTTCCTTATTACTAAGGTTCACCTAGGTTATGTCATCAACAATAGGAGCGGACACCCTCTTATAATGTAAAAATGGTGACTTATAAATATTATTTTTCATTTGATATAGGGGAATTAAAGGTTGTAGGTGACTCTTCTGGAATAGCTATCATAGGGGGGACAAGTTTCTACTCTATCGAATATAGAATCCTTGAAGAGGGGCCTTTTTTTTAAGGAAATTATGGAGACAAAATCTATTGAACCAATTCCATTGGGTTCCCAAATGCACGGTCCACTCTTGAAATCAAAGAAATGGTGATAGTATGACCTCTATTGAGTCAGCCCTAATTTATGGAACATGTGGAAATGTCATGGATTAGTCATCATGGGGAGAAAATCTTGTTACTTAATAGGAGTTGGGTCTTCTGGTATCATCGAGGCCTATCGACTATAGGATTATGAAGTAATTTTACATCACTACTTTTTCATAGAGATTATAATAAAACCCTAGGTATAGAATCATGGGATCTAACTGATGAATCAGGATAAAAAAATATCGTTCAATTCTACCCATGGATCAGCTTCAGTGACCACTAGATCATTGGGGGAATTCATACTCTCAACCTCATTGTTCTGGACCTTCTTTCCTACCCTTTTATAGTAACTAGAATCCAATTAGTAAGCCTCATAGGAGTCCAAGGGGTATAAATCTCTATTGAGCACCCCTACTTAACCTTAATTTGATTACATGAGGAATTAGTGGTATGAAGAAGGGACCACTGAATGAAAATGGAGGGACATCCCAAGAACATGTTGTAGGTTATATCTTTTGAGGCGACCATTAATTTTTTGATCCATACCATACCACTTAATTGGGTATTTTGTCATAATGTTTGACATGGTTTCTACTCACTCTTTTCATACCCTTGAACTGTCAAATTGGATGGTGTTATATCTTCTTATGTATGTCCCATATTATGGAGTGTAAATATATGTATGAGTTAGATATTGGATCTAGTATCCACTAGGAAGTGTAAATTTTCGATTCCATTGAACTGGCATGTGATAAACAGAGGGTGTGTATTCCCCTAAATAGTGACACCCCAATCTTCTCATAAAATGAGATGATGTCCCCACATTCCTCTCTTTAATCCTCTTTTGTGTAGTATTCCTTAGTGGAAGATACTTCAATGTAGAATTGAATGGGGACATTCATTTGTTTGATGAGGGACTCTCACATTTCCTTTGATAGGAGTACATCCCTGTGAACTGAGAGCCTTGAGGGTATTCTATTTAAGTGGTTTGGTATATTATACTTCTATGATAGTGGCATATTTTTTCTTATATAGGGTCACTCTTTAGAAGAGGGTGCATCAAATATAATTGGATGAAACATAGAGGCCTTGCTAGTACTGGATATATTCTAATGGTTCTTAACTATTCTAATCAAAATAACTATTGTTTGGGTTCCATTCGGATAAGGCCATACCTTGGATAGATGTGGCTAATCATGGTGCTCGTTCGGTTGAGTTGTGAGACAAACTAATATAGTCATTGGAGGGACCATACTGTATGTAAATAATAGAGAGGGTTGTGCCTATTGATCCCTAGTCAATGATTTATTCTTTTTCTTAGTACCATGAATATCATGGTTCGATGTGCTAGTTAGAGGATTTCTTCACCTAGCGTGTCCACTTTCTAACCTTTATCAACTCTGGTCTAACGTGACTGAGGGGTTCATATTATATTCCTTATTGATGAATGTTTTTAATAGGTACACAATTTCAATAGAATTCAAAGAGTTTTATTATTTCACCCTAAAAGTATAATAATCTAGGGTTGGGTCTACACTGGGAAAATCTCCTAATTCAGAAGGCATGAATTTTCAAAGGGTGGAAGAAGGTTTTGGCACTAGTATTGGAATTTAAATTTTATAATTTTTTCTATGTATATTCATCCATGATTTGGAAGGTTGTGAAATATATGTGGAGGGGGCGGCTATAGGAGACATAGTAATACAATATATTATATATTCCTTAAGCTTGCATGGATGATACCATGGATGGGAGCGACTATCATACAAGTCAACAATTTAATATAATTCGGTGTCCTATGGATGGGAACCTTACTCCACTCACTAAAGTCTTCATTTTCACCATCAGGGTCAGTAACAACACATGCCACCTATGCTGAGATGTCACACTATATGACTAAACCACAATCTAATTTTTTATTATCCAATATTTGAAAAAGAACCATTATTTTGTTGGGGTTTCTAAGGATACTATGATATGTACAATGATCGGTGTGGCCAGTGAGTTTTCCCTCGTGGGGTCTCATGCATTCTCAAAACATAAGGATGAGCTTTTCTCAGGACAAAATGAAATATCATGGGATATATAAATCATTGAACTTATAATTCATGTTCTTCTTTTCTAAAAAAGGTCTCATATGACCCGGGCTCAAATTATGGGATAAATCCAATTTCTATCATTGAGAAGGATGTTCCTAGAATGTTCACCCTAGTCAATGGTGCACTTGGTAGGGTCTACAATTTTTTAGGATGTAAATAAAGGGTGAGGATATACATTCACTAAAGAACCCAGATCGCATAAAGAATCGATGAAATTTAATGATCTTATAGTACATGGAATATAGAATTTGCATGGATCTTAGAAATTTTTTTTGAATTTGTTTTGTGATGGGGGTTGAGACACTTCTTCCCAAGATGATTCGCTCATTTCCATCCACTCATCTTCCCATATTGCATAATTCCTTCAGGAAGTTTCCATATTTTGTTATCTTTTGGATTGATTATAACAACGGGATGTCAACATTAACATTATGATAGGTCTCTCAAGTTTCATAATTCATTTTACCCTCTTCAAACATTGAAAAAATAATTATAGAAGATGGGAATGGTGCCTGATTACTCATATATTCCCCATATGTAATTTTATAGACGTTTTTTTCATTTATTTCTGAACCTCATTTTGTACATTTCATGGTTTTGGTCCCCCTTCATTTGGGTGAATGGGTTGATATTCAAGAGGTTAATCAGAATCATCATCCTCAATTTATTTAGGTGGATAGTGTTTTTTCTACTTCTTTTTTATCACAATAACATTATTGTAACACCCCGACCCCAATTACCCAGAGTCGGTGAATTATTAGGTAACATTGGCATGATCACAAAAGATCAAGTCTCTAAAGACCGATTAGTTTAGTAGCCTTGGAAACACTAGATACATTTATAAATGTTACATTACATCATAAAGTGAAAACTACAATAACATGGTCTCCATAGTACACACTCATATCCCCTTCAGACTATCCCTGCAGGTCAGCCATAAAATATTTCTTCACATCCTGGGAAAAATAAAACATAGAAAGGGGTGAGCTCAGATGCTCAGTACGGATAAAAATATAGCGAAAACTTTCATAAATAAACATAAACATTTAAGGCAATGTATAACTAAAACAAAAGCCTTTTAAACTTTGAATTCCGCACAATATGGAAAAATACAATGAAATAATGCCATTTACTTATTCACATGGATATTCTACTAGTCAAATAATCACATGCAATATCAATAACCACTTTCATAATGTTTGAATGCATAATGCCAGACTATCATAACCACATAGTCAAGGCCTTATGCCAATACTACAAATAATATTTTGTCAAGGCCTTGTGCCAAGACACTAGTTTGTCTCATGAGACCTACCGATGCATCGAGGAGCTATAGAGGGCTCCACCCAACACTTACTAAGTCCAATGAATCCCTTATATGAAAAGGTTTAAACATATCATAAACCATAACATAATCGTATCACATAAAACATGCATAAAGGAAACATAACATTTCCACATTTCAATCACAAGATATCAATACAACCCATTGATATAATAAAAAACATTATCAAAACCATTTTCAATACCAAAATAAAAGAAAATTAAAACTTGGTATTTATTTTTCATTTAAAAAAAGTTATGGCATGTAGAGGAAGCTGAAACTCAAATAATGGTCACGGTGGTGGAGAAGTCGTTGTCGCCGCATACGTATGAGAAAAAAACATTCATTTTTTCTATTTAGTAAAATGCTTCATATAAAAAGATTCTTTTTGAATAAATGTAAAAGTCAAAGGGGCTTATACAGCATATAAAAGAAAGTTGTGTATAGAACAAAATATTCCTCAATGAAAGGAGATTGAGACGAAGTCCCTTACCATGTGTCCGACTTGACTCGATCATTCTTTAACCTCCTGAATAATAAACTAGAGTTAATTTATAATTACTTAAGAACCTTTTTCAAGTTCATTATTCCTTTTATATCACTTATTACCAAGTTATGAACATTATGTAATTATTTAAGTTAATAACGGTCGTTTTGTCGATATTTGGTACTTGAGTCAAAAATAAATTTCTTATAATTACAAGTTGTTCATGTGGTAAAATATCCATTATATAAAGAATTATATTCATGATATATATATCATATATATCATATATATCCAGTATATATATTCATTTATAATATTACATAACATTTAGAGGTAATAAATGAAATGCACCGTTAATGGAGACGGTAAGCCATACGTACGCATGAACACTACTTTCATTTATATTTCATATTTAATGGAATGAAATCATAATGAAATAAATGTATATTATAATTCCAGTATAATATCATATATAATATCATTTACTCCATCCTTTATACATCCCCCATATGGCATTAACGATTCAAATCACTTTGAGGGGGCGGTAGTCCGCACTTTCTAAAATGAAATTATCACGGTTACCCATAATGGAAATCATAAAGGTATGCCATAAATGAAAAATAAATAAGCATAAGTAATAAATAAACATAATATATATCATATATAAATATAGTGACATCTTAATGGCCACCATAAGAGTTGTTAAAAGAATATTGAACAATCATCGTTTCGTGAGACAGTAATTCGCCACCCACAGAAACAGTATGTTCTTTAACAATTAGACGAAGGTGTATGTATGTGTAAATCAAAGTTTTCTCATAAAAACATCCTATTATATTTAATATACTTGTGTTGTTAGAAAATAAATGTATAAAAAGAGTTTAAGGGGTTAGAGAAGAAAAATAAAACAAAAGAACATAAGAGAAGACATTGCCTTAAAATCGGGTAACTATTTTTGATTTGATCCAAAGGCTTTATAGGGAATACTTCTGCCCAAAGTGAGGCTTCTAGGATTAATATAGGGAATTTGAGAGAGTATTTGGGCAGAGGTTTTCTGAGCCAATGGTTTTGACGGTGTGAATAAGGTGGTAGAGGTGGGGGCCTTTTATAAGAGGAGAGGAGGGGCACTCTTGGAAAGCCATGAAATGTTACATTATTATGAAATTCCTTTCAGATTTTAAAGGTCCCAAAATGATATATTTCTAGGATATGGTGATAATGATTCAAAATCCACCCATCCAATAGGCTTTAGACAAGTGTAAGTCTTATATTCTACCTTATTTTTTCATTTTATTTCAATCGTTCATTAATGTGGCAATCACTGCATCATCATGGTGTGATAAATAAATTTATTTATTTAATGCCTAAAAATTATAAAAAAATACCATGATGTAGGAAATATTTTTAGATTTCCAATGGATATTTATAGTTGAAAATATAACTTTCATAACCCCTTGTAAAAATTGTTTTAGTAAAACAAAACATGTTTGTTACATTTTTATTTTTAATTTAAATAAAATGTATTAATGTCATTATCTTTCCCATGTGGCTCCATGGGGTCCCACAAATTGACACATGGATTTTCTTGGTCAGACATGAGTCATCCAATAAGAGTAGGACATGTTTCAAGGTAATTTCATATTATTATAACATTATTTTTACCATAAATTACTTTAATTACCTCTAATCGCGGTTAATAAAACTCAAAAGTTACTATTCAAAAAAAATTATTTTCATCACATTGAACCACATTTTACTTCCTAATTACAACCATGTATGTCGGATTTTTGAAATTAAATTCACAGAAGTGGTAAATTTTCATTTAAACGAAAAATCAGTTTTTTAACTACCACTTAGTGGTTTCACTATTCATCAAAAATTGATGTTTTTCAGAAAAATACCAAAAAATCACCCTAAGATATATTTGATATTTCAAATTAAAAGATTATGTATATTTTAGAAAATTCAAAACATATAATTTTCATCAATTAATTTTATAATTAATTTTCGTTGTCAAAACAAATAGCGTGTTTTTAAGAAAGAATATCAATCAAAAGATTGACAATTGTTTGTGTCCAATTTCAAAGTGAATTTAATTCTAATGACCACCATTGGATAAAATTGTAAAATTATATTCTAATTATAATTTAAAACAACAAAATATTATAATTTATCACTATAAATTATTTTGATTAAAAATGTTGTTTTTAAGTATTTTTCACTATTTATCGAAAATTGGAAGTTCTCGGAAAAATACCAAAAATTCAACATAGGCTAATTCTGATATTCCGAATCCAAAACTGAAGTCCATTCTGAAATATAAAATTTATATAATTTCAAAAGGTGGGATTACTATTCATAACGGCTACTTTGGTTGGTCGCGGTGTGTTAGAATCTTGAACTTGCGTACAATGCAAGCTATTGCATTATTGAAAGAGACTCGTACCATGGAATCTTGGGGTGTTACAATTATCCTTCAGATATAGAATTGTTTGGTCTAATAACATTAAAGGTTATTTTTTTCATGATGTCCATAAAACTTCTATATTTATCTATTAAATTATCAACATTATCTTCCAATCGTGAAACTTTTTTTCATAGTTTGTGTTCTTTAGTTGATGATTTACTTGTGGAAGGATTCTCATAATAATTCTGTTATAGAGTTGGTTATTAAATGGCATGTTTTTGGAAAGGTGGATTAATGGATTATTCAAATGGTGGGGGGTTATGATATTGTTGCTGCTAGAGGATAGGTTGATTGGGTTCGTAGTTATGATAGAAATATCTCACATGGTTTTGTTTGTTTCTATATTCTTTTTGGGTCTATGTTTGACGTGGTTTATTCGAATGGAATTGAATTTTCTGATACGCTACAACAAAATTTTCTACCACCTTCACTTCTGGACACTGGAAAGTGTAATTATAAGTAGAAGAGTATAAACTACATACATGATTTGGGCCTTTTTGTTCCTTTACATGTCTCATAGCCATTTGTCTCACTAACCTAGTGATTTCTTCCATTTAGTTTTTGATTAAATATTTTGAATCATATGTTCTCACTTCATGGATTCCCCATGTTCTTGTACATTTAGTTCCAAACTTCTGTGAATTATAAGAAATATTTTTAGTTAGTCCTTTGGCTTCTGTTGAATATTTTTTGACCATGGATCCTCAAGATGAATCATCGATCTTGTTTTTATCATTTCCATGAATTCCTTGTTAAAATAATATAAGGAAGTGGTTCACCTCAATTTCTTAATGTGGGACACTACTGTAGAGCTTTATTAAGGGTTTCCAGTACTCATACTGGGTCACTCTAGTCGATTGATGCATGGAACTGGTTTCTTTTTTAATTCACTTTCTCTTGGATTTGGGGAAGAATAGTTGAATGAAGCATCCTTTTAGGTATTCCCAGTCACTAACCTCTCTTGATTATAAACTATAAAACCATTCCTTAGTTTCTCCATTGAGTGAGATGGGGAATCCTCTCTACTAGAATCAGTACTCTGGTGATCCTCTCAACCTGAAGCTTGAATAGACAAAGCCAAATTCTATGACGTACCGATTTGGGTCCTCTCCCACAATACCATGAAATTTTTGTAGCATCGTAATTATGTTAGCTCATATTTTAGAATAATTGCGTACAAAAGGCATTGAGAGTCTATTGATTTGATTATAAAACTGAGGTGCATAGATGTCATAGAGGGTTCGATTGGGATTTATAGCCATTATGTTAGCTTCAGAGTGAACACTAAGAGTGTCACATGAATATGAATGATTAATTTTCTCAAAGTCTTATTTTAATTTAATTTTTCATAATTTGGTCATTTTTTGATCAATTTCAGGTTGAAATTAAATTAATATGTTGTGGTAAATATTTATAATGAAATTTTTGTTTTATTATTAAGTAGAACTACCTCCATGATAATGATGACAAGTTTGAAGCATTCCTATCATGGGGCATGGATAAATATTAATTTTAATTACTTATGTATAATTAGAAGACTCGGGAATAGGCAACCTTGCTCCCAGAAAATGTTATTAATAAAAAATTTAAGGAAACAAAAGAGAAGAAGTGTGGGGGTTAACAAAGATGTGTATACACATCACCACATGCATCTGCATCCACCAACCCACAACAATAATTTGGTTTAACAAAGGACCATAAGGAACTAACATCCTCACTAGCATGCTTGGAAAGATCATTAGCAACCCAATTTTACTCTCTATATAAATGAGTGACAACCAAACAAAACTGCTCCACAAGCTTGAGACAGTCATCCCAGGCCGAAAGCATACTCCATGGAACATTCCTTGAATGATTTCAAAAAAACATTATCTGCCAAAGATGAGCCAGATTCCATCCATAAAACAGTCTATCCAAGATTAGAATCTTACCAAACAACATTGACCATCTCCCATAACTCTGCCTCAATCGCCAAACCATTTCCTAAAAAATGGTAGAAAAGCCTTTAATGAGGCCCCTATATGTGCAGAAGATGCTACCATAGGCCGAAGGACCCGGTGCACCCAAAGCATCCCCATCAACAATAATTTTTAAACACTGAGAGATCATAGGTATACACTATATAGGCATCACCTTAAGAGGTTTCTTGCATCTTCCAGAAACACCTATAGATAAAAAAATCACCAGATCTGAAACCTCATTCTACATGACTCCAATCTGATCTTGCGCAGTATCCATAACACACAGATGAAGCTCCAGAATACTAATAGAAATTGATGTTTTTCTATTATCAAAAACAAGAGTATTTTGGGCTTTCTAGATAAAAGAAATCATCACTAGAACTACAGATTGGATCAGCTTGTTTACCTATATACTAAAATCATCCTAGTAAATAGACTCCATTAGCTAGATGAAGCACTCCAGATTAAAATATCATCCAAAACCTATCTAAAAATAAATCTATAAACAATTTGAATTGGTGAAGGATATAAATAAGTGATCAAAGGTTTCATCTATAGAAAGACAAAAGAAGTAGACGGGTGCAAGAGAAAACCCATCCCTCTGCAAGATCCTTTGCAAAGGATGTATACACTTTCAAATCCTCCACATAAGAAAATAATGGGCAGGTGCAATAAAGTTGGTATGAAACATAATCAGTCAAGAAGGTACCAGCAGCGATTCATCACATATGGATCTATAATCCTCTTTAGTGTTAAAAATACTAGTTAAACTGGGAAACCAAATAATAGTATCCATAGAAAAGTAATTTTAACAATCCAATTACATCTTAAGAGGACCTGAATGCAACCCCTGAGCAGTGAAATTATTGTGATATTTAGAATTTGATAGATCCTTCAAGGATGAATGGATCTACATTTCACTATCAGTACATCATGATAACCATATATTCTTCCACCAATTAAAAGTAGAGTCTCTACAAACAACACATTTTGAGTATTTTGAATGTCTAAAATAAGAATTCTGATAGAGGGCCATATAAAAGAGGGGACATAAAGAGAATACCCATTTAATAGCTTAGTCCCAATTCTATTGCATCGAAATTCCAAAGGGAAATAATAAGAATTCAAGAGATACCATGTAAACATATTAAAGATCGATTTATTAAAAATCTTAAGATACCTGAGCCCCATGCCTCCCATGTCAACATGCCTAATACAATCTCTCCAAGCAGCTGTAAGAAGCTTCTGTTCATTAACCAATCCCATCCAAATGAAATTTTGAATCAGTACTTATAATTGTTTAGGAAGAGTTATAGGACATCTTTATAGGGAAAAAATACACATACATGGAGGTGATCCCAAAATTAACAAGATAGACATGTCCAACCTGAGACATATATTTACATTTCCAGGTTTCAATTTGATTGAGAATTTTTAGATATATGTTTTCCATGTAACACCTTTTAACTGCTCCCCAAAAAAGAGGAACCCTGAGATAATTAAAAGGTAAAGACCCTATTCTGACCTTAAGCTTCCATGAAACTCTAGTTTTCTTAGAGATGATAAACCCTTCCCCAAAAAACACAGAGGATTTTCCCTAACTGAAAACATGACCAGAAACCTCCTCGTAATGCCCAAAATCTGCCTTAATATATCGTATAGTGATTCTATCATCCGTCACAAATGACAGAATATCATCCATATATAAGATATGTGAAGGTACAAAAATACCTCTTCCAATATTCATTCTTTGATACAAAGTGGCATGTACATCATCTTAATGACATATACATAATTAATCCTCTGAAATAGAAAATATAATAGCAGATAATGTACCTCCTTGTCTTACCCCCCATAGAACACTTAAAAAATCCTATAAGAG
This sequence comes from Viscum album, assembly GCA_963277665.1. NCBI lineage: Eukaryota > Viridiplantae > Streptophyta > Magnoliopsida > Santalales > Viscaceae > Viscum > Viscum album. The sequence goes on along the minus strand of OY728155.1, from coordinate 16,597,145 downwards.
AGCCATTAACAATAACATATAGCATAAAACTCTTAAGTATGCTGTTAATAAAACAGATGCAACCATTAGAAAAACTATGTATTCTTAACACCTCAAAAATTAAATTTCACATCATTATATCAAAATCCGTCAAAATATCACACTTAATAGCCATATTACCATACCTAAACTTTTTTATTATAATATAGACACATTCATAAGCTATATACATTAAATTTTTAATGTTCCTTCCAGACACAAACCCAAATTGATTTGTGGAGATAAAGCCTTTAGGAATACTTCCCAGTCTATTTGAAAAAACATTATTGATAACTCTCTGAAGAGTATTTCTTATGGAATCTGGTCTGAAATCCCGAATATCCAGATCATTCTCCTTCTTTGGAATCAAAGCAATAATGCTATAATTGGAATAAAAAGTAATGGAAGCATTATAAAAGAAATATCTAATCACATTAACAAACTTGGTGTAAATAATATCACAATAAGAAATGAAAAATTATTGGAGAAACCATCTGACCCTGCCACACTATCAACATTCATAGAACAGACAGTTTTTCTAACTTTTTCTTCAATGGGTACATTAGTGATCATATCAATTTGAGGATCCTCAATCATAGGAGAAATATTCTTGGGTATTTTATGAGTATTATCATTCCATGAATCCTTGTATAAATTTTCAAAGTTACTACTATCAGCACTAAAAATATCATTTTTAGAACTAAAAATAACTCCATCAACCATGAAGGAATTCACGCCACTTTTCTCCTACTTTTCCCCATGAAAGCAATGAAAAGTCTTGTATTTATATCACCATATTTCATCCACCTAACATTGTATTGATTCTAAGAGAGGGTTTACATTAATTCCAACATCTCATTAAATTTGGAAATAGAAAGCCGCTCATTCCAAGAGGTAACATCCAGATCCTCATTAAGACTTTGACATTGCAGAAGATTTTCTTCAGCACTTTTAATATCATAATCATGGCCTAAAAATGACTGTTTACTCCAAACTTTGATCCTTTCCTTCACATCCTTTAGCTTCATAACCATTATGTGATAAGGGCGTCCAATGAATGTGGTCCCCCATGCCTGAATAACAATCTTCCTACAAGTTGGGATAGTTAACTAGGAATTATTAATCATAAAATGTAAAGGAGATGATATCAAACTGTTAAGGCATAGATCCATTAAAAGATGGTTGTGATTATAGTGAACACTTGGGAGAGTGATACCAGACCAATAAATAGCCTTATTTTCACCATCCACATGAAAAAAACACTTATCAATCATGCGGGATTATAAACCATTTAAAGTGTATCTTCTCTAGGTAAAATCAGTCCCCGTGATTGTGACCTAAACCAAATTACAATAATCAATGCAGACAGAGACCTCATTAGTAGCTAGTCTATTGAAACTATTCCTTTTCTTTTTCTCAGACCAAAGAACCAAATTAAAGTCACTAAAAAAACTTAGATTTGTCTCATATCCAGTGCTATACTTTCCAAAGCTGACCAAAAATCATGTCTTCCAGTATATTGATTAAAAGCATAAACAAAAGTAAAATACATATAAGTCCATTTATACCAATAAGGAAAATGATCAATTACTGATCAAGAAAGGAAGAAATCAAATAGATAATATCATGTTTCAAAACCCAAAGTGACTCTGAATAATTCTAAGAATCATTATGAGAAATCAGATAATATGCAAGGGTTAGCCATTTAAAAGTATTCCATTTACTAAAAGACAGTCAAGGATCAGAAATACCAATGATACTTGGTTTATTGGACACAAGAAAATGTACAAGGGTTGTGACTATGGGAGAATTCCCAATCCCCTAACAGATCTAAAATAAAATCTTCATGAAACAATAGTTTTGGACCTGTTGTTAGGCCCATCCTATCCTTGCAATTACACTTTCTTAATCTGCTTCTCATTATTCTTCTTATTTCCATTACATGCATCGGGTGAGGCTGCAACTGAAACTGCCAAAGGGTCACGAGTAGAGACTAGAACATCCAAATATTGAGACAGCTCTTCATAAGAAGTATCCTCCTTATCATAAAACCAATAAGAACCACTCAGAGGAATGAACAGATTCATATATTGAACCAGTTTCTCACTGGCCAGCAAAAATGACTTCCTCACACCCTTAGAAAATGGGACTTCAGAGAAGGATTCTTATGCATATTGAAGTAGTTCATCCTTACTAGCACTACTCTTAATACCATCAGTGGATTGGGGGATCAATTCTTTCACAATATACAAGCCAGGATCATTCATAACTGGCTGAACCAGATCCTGCATGAGTGACACCATAATAGCCACATCAAATATTCGAATATGGTCAAGAGTATGTTCATGCACCTGTATAAGAGGTTCAATGGGACTGTAATCCTCATTTTTCTTTGTAGAATTACCATTAGGTTCCAAAATATACTTAGGTAACTCAACAATAGCCACATTAGATCCTAGAATAGGATCAGTAATTACCTACATTGAATCCTGAGTAATGGGTTCAGTAGTAGGATTAGTAGGCTCAACATGTGGGCTAGACTGCATCTTATTTTTCCTATAAAAATCATCAGTGTGACCTCTAAGATTTCCTAATCCACAAAATTTATTTCTGTTGCATTCATAATCCATATGACCAAATAAGTGAAAATTAAGACCAAACATATGCCTCCATTCATATTGAATATCCAGATTAAAGATATCATCCCAAGTTGTCAAAATAGCCTCTTAAACAAATATAGAATCCATATCTACCTCAACATGAAATATCACATAATGACAAAATCTAGGATTTTCTGTATGCTTATTCATTCGAATAAGATTTCCAACCAATGAAGTGATATCCCATATAATTTGAGGATTCCAGTAAAGCCAATTTAATTTACAAATGTGAATCCATACCTAAGAATGAGTATCTTTGAGATTATTATGATCAAAATTCATGTCCCACTCATTAATTCGAAGAAATCTAGGCTTTAATGAAACATATCCAAAGCTCCATTCCCTATGCTTAGACTCCATAGATAAAAAGAGAACATGATAATATCAACATCCCATAGATATCAACCTCTATTGTCAAGTGATTAACCTTATATAGGCTCGTGAAGAGAAGTTTAAAAAAACTGGGTTGTCACTTTTTAGTTGATTTTATGAAAAGTTGATTTTAATTTTGGGTTGGGAAATTCTAAAAAAAAGTTTAATTTTATTATATTTAAAAGAAAAACTAAAGATATGGTGACCATAGATGTTTTGGTTAGTCCTTGTGTAATGTAATCTTGGTTTTCTAAAGGTTACCAATTTGTATTCTTATCACTGGTTAGAGTGGGACTTATCAATCAATTCATCATGATTCCTTAGCTGGCCAATGAATGTGAGAATATCCATAACTGAAATCTCATATTAATATACTACCCTTTCGATGTGAGAGTCAATGTGTTGGGTAATCTGGATTAACTAGTGAAATCCCCGAATGGTAATTTATATTCACTAGCAACCAATAAATACTCTCAAAATCCCACACATGTGTTAAAAATCACCGAGAACTCACTATGAAACCCTTGTCTGTTCCATCATATATATACCCTAATTTGGTGGAGGGAGAAAATTATTATCGACCATGGAAAATAACATTTAACAAAATGAAAACCCTAAACAATTGAATGGAGTAATTAAAACTTAAAATAGAAATATACCATAAATAATGAAAAAGGTGCAGTATTATTCATTTAGGCCAAATAACTCATGAAAAGAAACATAGGTACATCCTTTCCCTTTCTTGATCAATAAAATGAACTAACCCTCCATGGATGCGGAAGTCGAGTAGATTCGGGAGTGGGGAGAAACTACAGACTAAAGAAAATAAGGGAGAAGGAAAATAGGCAGATAAATCTACATAAGTACATCATCTAGATCTTCTATCACTAGTAAATCCTCCTCAAGCCACCACTAGCCTCTTATTTTTTCTAATAAAAGAGGTTTTGGGGCATCATAATGGCCCATTAATGTTTTTCGGGTCCTAATATATCGTCCAAAGGTGTTAAAAATTTTGTACATAATAAATTTCTGTCAAATCAAGCTCTCTTGGGAATTTTCCATGACTTTACACATTCTGTAATAGGTTTATATGATTTGTAATGTACGGGGTCATGCCTTCTCTGTAGGGTGTCTGTTTCTTCATGCAATGTCAATATTACCAGTTACATTTCCTGAAAATGACTTACACGACATGTAATGTTTATTTCTTGTAGGTTTCAATGATTTTAGTCTCGTTCTTCCTTTTTGAGCTCAGATTTTGTTCCTTTACTATGATTCATATTCAATATTTCTTCAGATATCTTATGTCATGCTACCCTATGAATAGGCATAGTATGAAGTTGTTTCTTCACACTATGTTAAAATATTTTTGTTCCTTTTTCATCAAAGTCATTTTCCTACCACAAATCAAAAAAACAATTAAATACCATCAACATTAATCTTTAAAGTGGGAAAAAATTATATCAAAAATATATATAACATTGTCAATCATGGACCTCTATGTAGAGTACGATGTTAACACTAACTTGGAGGGGTGTAAATATGGGGTCATGATGATAGGGTGCTAATGCTTAGGAGAAAAAAGACATCAGTGTGACTATGATTAGGAATATAATTCAATTTTATAAACCATGTCGTGTTTGATGAAAAAAGGTGGAAGCAAGGTTAGTTAGTTCTGATCATATGGAGATTTGGGGTGTGGTTGAACCGATTTTGGATGTGTATTGGGCTCTGGAGAACTTGAATTTTAAAAAATGGGATTCCCTAGATGGAGGAAACATGGGAATACCTAGTAGATTGGTTTCCTGGCATTTGGGGATTCTTGAATATTGTGGCTTTTGTAATGGTTAGGGGTTTCATGAAGTTCATGAGTTTCACAAAAGAATATGTTTTTAAAAACATGGTGACCCTGCCTCAGAGTGAATTCTTGGTTACCATGGGGTTGGCTTCAGAGTGGATAATTATCTCGGGAATCCCCAAGAACCAAAAATTGATTTTTTGTTATGTGAATGTAATGGATCATCATGAAAGGAATATCCACTGTGGATTTTGGCACTCAGAAACCCATGGTAATTGGTTTCGTGAAATATGACTACCTTTAGAAATACATCATCTCTCTTACTCATGAATCTTCTATGTTTCATGAATTGAGAGATTTTCTCAAAACCTAAAAGTTCATTTCCCCCTTCAGAGTTGGACAAGGGGAGGTATTTATAGACCCATCAGAGGCAAGGAAATTTATTTTCACAACATGGAGGCTTTAGTGGAATATTATTAGATTTTCAAATGGAAGGGGTTCTAAGAACCATCCATAAACTGCATGGAGTTTACCTCCTCTAGAATAGAATGTGTGTTGGCTTTCATTTATGGGAGTTACATTGCATGGAGGTTACTGCCTTGAGCTCCATGCAGCTAGTGAATTTCAGGAACTGGAGTTATATTGTGCCTTGGTAACTACCTAAGGCTTCATGCGGCATGAATATTCCGTGAACTAAAGTTATTCTACGTGGAGATTACAACCTCATGCTTCATGTGGTCGGTGGATTCTATGAACCAGAGCCATTCAAGAAACTTTTTTCCATGGAAAACCAGATCATTTAGTTTTTTTATCCATTTTGGCTTGGATTTTCTTCAAACTAGCTGTATATTCCTCAGCCTCTCCCATGACATATGTATTTCATATTCAACAGTCACATTCCAAGGAAATTATTTTTTATCATATAACCATTAAATTTTATCAATACATTTTTATATGATTATTTCTTTGAATTTTATAAAAACATAAAATCATTATTTAAAAAAATAATATTTAATGAATAAAAATAGGTATTTTTATAATAAATATTTTAAATTAATTATTATCTTAGTATTTCATTCGAAAATTATATATTATATGTGAATTATATTATTTTAATTTTTTTCTAATAATTAAACAAAATTTATATACCTATTGGATACAATTATATAAGACGACTATATATCCAACATACATATATCCAACATACATATATCCAACGGTCATATGTATAATGACCATATAACCAACACACACACATATAATGGTCATGTTACATTTATATATATATATTTATATATATATAATAATAATTATTCATAATCTATTGTTTATTTTTCAGTATGTTTATTATTTTTCAAATGTGTTATATTCTCTCTATAGTTATCATATGCAGTATGATCATTATGGAAGATCATGATAATGAGTTTTTCAACCATTAAGTATTTTTATTTACATGTGGTTTAATTACTTTAGTAATTTTATTAATTATTTTTCTTTTAGTAATCTTTTAACGTATTTTATTTTGTATTGTAATATTCTACCATATAGAAATAAGGCATTTTATATTTTAGTTTAGTGCATCATGTATCATATGCTATCAAAAATAATATTTATTTAAAGGTAAATATATACTAAAATAACAATGGGTTACATTTTATACCCCTTAAAAGAGTTCCAACATCAAATTTTTGTTACTCTTATAAAAAAATATGACCGTACTTCATCCTTATTACATCTTTGGGTTCCCATGATTCTTCCCAAAATTTATGATTCCTTTGGATAAATTTTTATGGTGGGGTGGAATTTTTTCATATTACATTATTTATTTGATCAAGAATTTGAAATATTTGATCTTCATAGGATATATCATGTTATAGTTATACTACATATGATTTCATTACATATTATGGATTGGGTATGCACTTCCTTAAAACTATTTCATGGAGCACATCACAGACTTGTGAGAGGTTTTGTGGAACTGTTTGGTGATAAGATACCATCCCCACATGATTGAGAATATCAAAGGATACAATGTATCTAGGGATAAACTATAAATTATTCCAAGATCTCATAACCCTCTTACATAGTGATATTCAAAGGAATAACTTATCTCCAACATCACACTCAAAATCTTACTGATGATTATCAATGTTTCCCTTATATCAACATTGTGTAGTTTTATTGTGGCACTATGTTTTTTTACTCATTGTTAAAATTTACTTATAAATATATGGTTCTATATAATTACTCTCTTTTAATTCATCCCAACATGTTGGATTTACGCACCTATTCCCATACAAAGACTCATATAGTATCATTTTAATGATATAATGGAAACTAGTGTTATATAAAAACTCTAAAAGGAAAAGGTGTTGATCCCAATATACTTTTTAATCCATCGAGCAGAATCTAGGTATATATTCTATGGTTTCAATGGAACTTTTAAATTGACTATAAATATAATTATGATATGTAGTGTTTAAGATCGGTTCTATATCCAATTCTTGTTGATGACTTGTCCATCACATTGAGGTAATCTTGGAACCTTGATCAGATGTAATTGAGATTGGTACTCCATGTATCCTTACCACTTACTTTATATATATCTTGTAAAGTTAATTGAGTGATAAATACTCTTGAATGGAGAATAAATGTTTTGGATTCATATCATGATAAACTAAAATCCAAATGGAATTATGGACAAATGAAGTCTTATGAAGACTAATAATATAATACATAGTGATTCTGTTACATTTATATATAGGTATATGAAATGGGTTCTTCATCCCCATATAATTATATTATCATACCTTAACATATTTTCATACTAATCTACAAGATATATACTTTGTTATATCCCTCTTTATATTTCCCCACAAGAAATTCTCCCTGATATCTTTATACATCATTATGCATTCAGTATAGATGAATAATGAAGAGATATGTTCATAATCCAACAACTCCATGAATTTCAAAAATTAAAGGACACTTATTCATATTTGTTATCTTTTATGTCTATCAATGTTCAGGTTAAACTCTAGAATATTCCACATCTTCATCTGTAGATTTATATCGCTCTTATGTGGCTCCTTTCTCTCCACATATATGGATAGTTGAGAAGTCATTTGGGAAAAATAACATTTCTCCCCTTAACTTAGGATTCCTAGGTCCATATTTTTCAAATACAAGGGTATTGGGTCTCCTAACAGCCTCATTGTATATAAGGTTGAATGATCCTTCATGACTATAACATTAATCACCTAGGTTTCCTTTGTAAGGCGATAATGTATTGAGTAATTATAGTCCTTTTTCATCCCCAATAATCTACATTGGTGAATTTTAAACTAATTCTATGGGAATATATTCTTTAATATCTTATAATCAGTATATATTTCACAATATTTACCAAAAATAAAATACCATCATGTCTTTACTGAAAATATTACTGCTGATGTCTCCAAATCATGCAATAGTTACTTTTTTCATAAACCTTTAATTAACATGGGAATAAGTTACCTCTATTTTATATTTCATGAGGATTCATCCTAATCACTTCTTTGATATGTAATTATATGTAAAAAACCCTTCTACACTACAAGTTAGTGTGAGTACAAGTGAAGTGACCAGCATTCTATTAATCTCTTTATAATTGTCTTTACATTCATATATCTAAAGAAACTTGAATCCCTTATTCTTTACCTTTGTTAGTATATTTATCATATGAGAGAAATTTTTCAAATATGTCCAATAGTATCTATAAAATCCAAGAATACTATAGGTCTCTTTTATAGTGGTTTATTTGTTTCATTCCCCTATCACATATTTCTTTAAAGAATCAATAGTTTAACCTTACTTGTGATTACATGACCTAAGAGTGATACTTTTTGAATCTTGAATTCACACATGAAAACATTGGAATATAGTTTCCCCTTCATCATGTTGTTCATAAAAATAATTAAATGATATTCATTGTCTTCCTTTATTAAGAAATATATGATAATATATTATATAAATTGTCACACCCCAGCTCATGAATACTCAGAGCTGGTGCCATACAGAGGATCGAATTCGGTTCAGGCTCTGAGAAACCATCTAAATCAGAAATACTTCTTTAGTAAAAACTGAAACCATAAAAATTTTAATCAAAAACATTGGGTGAGCATACAAATGCCCAGTAAGGGGTTTAAACATAACATGCTATACTCAAAATAACTTTTGAAAATATCCTTTTAACCATTTCATAAAACAATCTTCTTGTAGAAAATCTATAACATATATAACAAGTCTTAATAAAAGTGCTTAACTAAAAACATGATAACAGAATTACAAGGATACATGATTCAAAAATAGGCATTCTTGATAGGAGTAGTGAATAAATGAAAATTCAAAACATGTATGACATAAGAATACATAAGCACAAATTAAACAGATAAGTGTAATGAATGATCAGAGTTGCGCATAAAGGTAATCACTTCAATTTCATACATCAAATACTAAAATCACTGAGTGTTATACATATATCATTCCATAAGCTTTTAATTTTCTAATACTCATAAGTAATGGCTCTTAACCATGGATATTATACTAGTCAAATATCCATTTGGTTCATTAATTATCATACACAAAAAGAGGGAAATGTATAATGTCGGACTTTAATTTCTGTGTCAAGGCCAAGTGCCCTGACCTAGGGGCTAACTGTAACCGGACCCCAACCCGGAGAGCCTCTGTAACTGGACTCCATCCCAGAGAGCCTCTATAACCGGACTCTATCCCGGAGGTTCAATTTTAACCAGACCCCAACCTGGAGGGCATACTTTTACCGGTCCCCAACCCAGAACATACTTTTCCAATACATTCCTCTTATGTTTTATATGGCCATGTATCCAAAGTGTCACATACCACTTTGAATACATAATTTTATGTCTTTTATTTGGGGTGTACCATACCACTCCAAATAAATAAATTCTCAAGTCATTATCATAAGTGATGAATAATAATATAGTTTGATTTATCACTTAAATTAATATCACTAGAACTGCTTCCATAAACTTTCAATGCATTACATTGCATGTTTATAATTCTGGATAGGTATTATACATGATCAATTCATGCGATGATAAATGGAAATGACATTGGACTAAATCCTAATATGTCAGCTATTTCTTAAACAATCATTTTCCCAACGACATGCATAAACTAGTAAACATTATTTGCACATGTGATGTTATTTTAAAACACACAAGTAATGAATTGATGGGGTTTCCACATAAAATGATAGTTCCTTAATTTTAAAAATACTTGATTTATAGAAATGAATGTTTATAGTTTATAATGGCTAATTTTAAATTAAGATAGATGTAATTTGTACACATGCATTTACTGAAAAACATTCATGTCTTCATAAATAGCCATGCCTTATGCTCCACAACATATAAGGCTAATTGATTTGCGGTAAAAAAATTGTTTTATGTAATGCATACATTCATGAGGAAATAATTAAACATATCAACAAATACTTTAACCACCGATGTTTTTTTAGGCCAACCTATTTGGGATTATGGTTCAAACTTATAGGTGCATACATATAACTTTATATATATATATAAAAGATGTATATGTCTCACCCTTACTTTATATATTCTGAAAACTAAAATTACACACACACAGATATATATATATATTTATATGTATGTATATGTATATTAACACCTTACAAGAAATATTCCCTCAAACCAACGGGTTTCACAACTCTATATAAGTTTTAAAAGACCAATTTTGAGGATAATAAGTGTACAACAGAAAATAATTATAAATTAAAATAACCCTTAAGTCATGTACACATAAAATGATAAGATATATATGTGTGTATATATACACACATATATCAACTATAATTTTATCAAATTAATCCCTCACAAAAAAAAGATTTAGAGATAAATACTTAAAATTTAAAACCATTATCATTTTAAATATTCTGGGTTATATAGATAGCTATAGTTTCATATATATACGTTTATAACATTTTATAATAACATGGTTTCATAAAAAAAATTTAAAACCCTTTCAACACATTGATTTTAAAATCATAACCCAGTTTGGAAAATAGTATGTTATAATGAAATATATAGATTCATATAAACATTTATACACAAGTATATATGTGTATACCTTTGTAAAAAATAAATAGACAAAAAAATTGATCAAATTAATTAACCCTTAAAAAATATACATTTAATGAAAAATATTAAAACATAACCCTTACAAGTCATAATATCGTAAAATAAATATTCGAGACAAATTATAATGAACCCTTACAAAAATAACCAATAGCTTAGAAATAATTGACTGCTTGAAACAAAATACTTCTTGAATTCAAAATAAATAGAAGTCGTTTAAAAATACCAATTTTCCCCTTACTTGTAGAGATGAAATAAAACAAGGGTTGAAGCAGTTTACTCCATACTCATGACCAACACCAATAGCCTACTAAAAACATACACAGGTCTGGCTTTGCTGGTTTTTTATATCCATAATTGGGACCATCAGAAAACAAGAAGAGTAATCATGCTATTTATAACCTCTAAATTCTCCAACAGGTGAACTTGGTGTGCAAGATGTGAACACAGTGGCCAAAATAATAATAATAATAATAGTAATAATAATAATAATAATAATTGTGACCAATAAAACATTCACGGACCAAAATATTTTACCCACAGAACAAAGACAAAATAGTAAAGAATTTCTGCTACAGGGTCTTCTGTGGACAACAACAACCTTACATGAATATAAAACCAAACCGTAAACAGGAAGTCAAAATAAATTAATGTATCAAATATTAAAAAATTGAAAAAATGTATGTGGAAAGATTGAGTATGACTCAAAACTGATGATTCAGATACAAAAGTAAGGCAAACTAATTTTATTGTGGATTTGATAAAATCTAACCAGGATGTAACCCTAACCCGAACCGGTGCTAGAACCGGACAAAACCCGACTCAGTAGCTCCAGTCTCATCAGCGCCTTGACTCGATTTTATCTAGACATCGCCTCATCAAACTGAGGCTGAGACTCCCATGCCTCGTGACCCGTCACCGACGTCGGACCCTGCTCAACTCCCCCACTGTGCTCGCCCCACCAGGCTAAAAACCCTAGACACGACATGGACCTGTGACCTGTAGCAGAAGTGCGACGAACCCCTGAGGCGTAGTATCCCTTCTTCATAGACCTCACTGACTCCTCTCTACTAATGTCGTCGGACCTGCTTGGTGCCACCCTCATGCACGACGGATCCCGACCACAGACTCCTCTCCTCCTCATCACGGCGTGACAAACCCTTGAACTCCAAAACTAAAAATGATATTCCCGTTTTTTTATTATTATTTTATTTTTCATTTTTTATTCAGGTCCCAAATCCTGTAAGGGATTTACCCCTTCTTCTTCTTCTTTTTTCAGTTTCCCTCCTATACAGATCAAAAAACCCTAAAGGATTCTCCCCTTTTCTTTTTTATACAATCAATCTATTTATTATTCTAATAATGCTATTATTATTTCTATTATACCTTTATCCTATTATCCTATATTATTAACAACATTAAGTAGTCAATAGTTTTTTATCTATTATACCGATTTTATCAATAATTTTCTAAATGGAAAAGTTATCATTACTAAATTATTTTATAAAACATATATTTATATAATTTATATTATATACATATAACGTTGCGAATAAATTAAAATGTATTACCTTGAAAAACATAATAATAATTATTATAGTTGTACAAAAATATTTGTAAATTTTATAACTTTTGTTTTTTTTTAAAGTTAATAGGGTCCATATATATACATGATTCACAATAATAATGATTTTCATAAAAAGATCATTTCATATCCGTACAATTATTCTACTAAAATAGCTTTATTTATATATATTAAAAATGTTTTAATCCAATTTATAATCTAATAATTGTCATATATATATATATATATAATTTTGGAAAAAAACAACAAATTAGTTATATTCATATATTAGTATAATTATTATTTAAAATATTCTATTAAATAATAATTCGAAAAGAATAATAATAGTTATTTTAAATTGTACTTCTAATTTAAACAAAATAATTTTTCTACTTTTATTTTACAAGAAACCCTAATTAAATTATAACTATATCCATTTAATAAAACACAAAATGACACTCGAAAAAACTCCAACAGTCACTTAATTTGAACTCCAACGGCTAGAAGTATTTCTAACGGTCAGGTAAACCCTTATAAATACATGTTTATGGTATCTCATATCTATGTTGGTTTGGTTTACCAGGATGGCTACATTCCTTTTACGATTAGTTCTTGTTTCATTCTCTTAGCGGTCACATTCTTCTTTATGGTTGGTCCAAGCAATGAGGGATACATGCTCGGCCTTTTCGTGGTGTTAGCAGGTCTCCTAATGGTGATTCTCGGATTTGCTTTTAGTTTCTTAGGCTAACTATGGGTTTCTTCCCTTTTAAGATGTAAACATTGTCATGGTTTATTAATAATATGTGTCTTGTTTTATTTTTATAACCATTGTTTTAATGAATAAATAATAAAAAGTTACCATTACACATGGAAAATTTTTGGGGCGTCACATAAATACTACCAAAAATTAGTCGAGGTAATCTATAAAGACTCTATTTGCGAGACCCATGAATATGGAAGGGTGTTTCTAAGTCTAAAAGGAATCATTATGAATTAATAATGTCTTTAAATTGTATTAATGGTTGTATTAGGTATATCCTATATTTTTATACTAGAGTTTTTTCTTTTATAAGTATGGATACCCACATCATTTATTGAAAAAACCACTAATATGGGCTAGTTGGTACTTTTCATGATTGTGAACTTATTAAGATAAAGATAATCAGTACATTAATTCATTGATCCATATTTATTTTTAACAAAGTACTGGTTCACCTCGGTGAATCAATTTTATATATAAAACCCTTATTAAGGTTATCTTGTAGTATATTTTTCAATTCCTCTAATTCAACTTGGTCTTCTCTATAAATAATTTTTGTTATTGGCATAGTGTAATGATAGTAGATTTCCAAGGGTTTTTATGAGTAAATCACATATGTTATTCATGTTTTTTATATTGATTTCCAAGTCCAATTTTTAGTTGTTTCTAGAGGGTTTCAGAATATTTTAGAGTCCATTTTGGAGGTTCGCTACTGGATCAAGGTTTTCCCAGTCCATGTTGATCTTATAGGAAAGTTCACACTTTGTGGAAGAAGAACCTGGTGTGGTTCCCAGTTAAGGAAAACAATTTATCAAACAATATAACATATCCTAAAAAATCATTTAAAACACTCTAATGGAAAACACTATAGCTGGAACATGTCATTAAAACCCATGCAACCAAACCATATGGGTTTCTAGGAGAGGTAGTAAGCCCCGTACGATTGGCACATAGTTTGAAAAACTCAGTGACAAAACCATGTGTTCATGAAATAATTATATTAATATACTTATTAAATCCCATTAATTACCTATTTTTATCAATTTATTATTCTATTTAAATTCCAATTGTTTCTTAATACTCTATAGTTATGGATGAATTCCTTTTCTTCAAATCTCATTTCTTGTGGTTCCAAGTGTCTTGTCAATAAGGAAATTAAGGTATGTGATCCAAAACATATATCCTTTGTGTTTATTAAATATATGTACACTTTTACATTGAGTTAGTCATACATATTGTGTTTCTGGTCAATATATATGGATTTTGATAACATATAATTTTGAATTATTTGATCATTTCTAAAATAGCGATGGATCTAGTATTTCAATTGCATCCCTTTGATCATTTTCGGATATAGAATCATTAAAGGATATCAATAGGTATTCTCGGTGAATGGATCAATCTAGATATTACCCATGTGTGACTTGGTTATCTCTACTTAATTTTTTTTGATGTTTTTCACTAGTAATATTAAAGTATGAGTTTCATATCATCATTGGACTTTGTATGGAACTGTTGGCATGTATGGATTTTTTATATGCCCATTGTGAGAAAATGTTTCATTTTTATCAGGTTTTTTGTGTGTTTGTATGTTTATACACCATGAGATAATGTTTGGTATCGCATGTGTCTGTGTGTGTATTGATACCACACTTGATGTTTGTTCATATGTGTTTTTAAATGGAAAATGATACTTTTTCTTATCATGATTTCTTGGTATGGATTTTATATACCATTAAATTTCATTTATTAAGATTGTAATTATTAATAGTATATATAATTAATTGTTTATATATATTATCTTTTATATTTTATTCCTTATATATGATTTTTGCATAGCCAGTGGAATCTTTGTTTAGTGTTCACAGTGACTGGTGGCCCTGACTAATTATCCTGGTCTTTAAAAGGAATGCTTGAGAGACATGGCTCATTGTAAAAGGTTATACATGGAAAGGGAAGTTCCTTTTATTGGAATTTTATCCCAAGGCAACACCATAAATTTTTTTTTTATTTTACATGTATATCGGTTTGACCCAATGATGGAGAATATCCTTGTGTATGAGAGAGATTCCATGGTTCGGGTGTGCCATAGGTGTGTACCATCAAAGGCGATGAGGTAGTCAATTGAAATGGGAGTTTATTTCTCTTCATGGAGGGTATAGAGTTATTCTTCAAAGGTGGAAAATGTATATTTATTAATGTAATATGAGGTACTTTTCATGATTTAAGTCATATAGTAGACTAAATTTGAAATTCTTCCTGCATAGAGCTGAAGTAAGTACAATTAGAATTCATGGTTGATTGGTTAGCACACTTCCCCTTAGTACATGGATGATTGAATTATTGGGTAAAATTTTAATAAATGAATTTTCATACACATCCATATATATACATGTGAAATTATATTAGGAACACATTGGTAGTTTCCTACCAGGTTTAAACTCACATCTTGCATGGGAATCTCAATGCGCATGTAGAATTCCTTACTAGGGATTTGATGAAGGGAAAGGGACTTGTGACATGTATTTTAGGAGTATGGAGTAGGGTGAAAGATTTATTATTGGTGTAGCATTTAGATGATTACCAATGTACTATTATCTACTGTTGTTTTCAATTGTACTATAACATTTACTGACCTACCACATTGGGGGTACGTTGATTACATTATATGTATTTTCATGAAATATATTATAGACCTTATTGTATTACCTTCAATTATATTATTTATATAATTTTTTTATTTTATTTATCATGTGATGGTTATGATTACTAAGGGTATAGTCTCCCCACATTGCATTAAAACATTACTTCTTGCCAACAACCTATTAGATATGAGGAGACACACATGAGGTTATGTGGAACATTGTATCAGACCCATTGGTTTAGATTAGGGAAATGAAAGTTAATTTCAAAGAGATTGAGGTTAACTTTATTTTATTTTGATGTTATGGTAGAAAGAGTATAGGTTGTGTGGAACTTCAGTAGGGGAGTTATTATATACCTGGATAGCTCATGTGTAATACTCCTTTGAGTTAACAGCGATAGAATAGTTGTTATAGTTTATAGGATTTGGTTTTCTTCATGCATAATGATTAAGCGTGTAGGATCACATTTCTTATACATACCTGTTTATTACTACATAGTAGTTTTTTAATTTAATTCATTGGTTATGTTATCTTCCCAAGAGAAACCAATATTCATTGTTTAGTGATGTATATGTTGCGATATATTTTTAATGCAGTTGATTATTATAAATTTAACATTTTTGTCTCTATTTATATTATTTTGACTAACTTTTTGTTACATAGGACCAGTCTTGAGACTTGTGTAGAAGTATAAGAATTATACCGTGTTTATGGGTGTATCTTAAGAGATATTTTCTATATAAATACATCATTATGTGTTCCTTATAAAGGAATTGGTTTTTCTAGTAATTTTTTTTATTGACATTATAAAAAATCAATTTGAATTTTTTAAAATTTCAACTCTGCAACATATGATTTCTCCTTATTGTGATCGAATTCCTACTCCACCATAAGCTAAACAAGGGAATTCACCTCAGCATGCTCTCAAACCAACTCTGGTGATTCATCTGGTCAACATTCCCCATCCTAGAGTCCTATAGAGAATAAGGGTCGATTATGACTAAAATTTATAGCTCCAGTATCTATAAGTATTTTAGGATGTTGAGGATATGATTGATATCATAAAGGGAATCTTTGACCATGTGGAGAATATTTTCGAAATATATGTGAAACAAGAATCCTTTATTCTTTAGGGACACTCCATGTGGTTTTGGGGTATATTGGGATAGGTGGGTAGATATGAGGGTCGAACATGGGAGGTCTTTAATGATTTTTTATTTGAGGAGTTATTCCTAGACACGTTGAATCTTGACCAAGCTCATGGAGTTTATAGAGATTCATTAGGGAACGATTTAAATTTTTCTATTCTCATCTTACTGCATAGAGTTTCTACATTTTTAATATCTTTTATATAGGAATAAGGTACAGAAGGACTGAATGTTTGATATAAACATTAATCCAGATCTTATACATATGGTTATAGGATTTTACCAGATGGTATATATACAGGTAATTCACAAGGCCCTGAATTTTGAGAAGGGGACAGAGGAGGACAAGCTTACCAGTTTCCTTCTACCTTATAGTGTGCTGACAATCAGAATTTGCAGTGTGAAAAATGGTCCTATTTTGTAGTAATAAATGTAAGGATAAAGAGGTACACCATGTTGAAATATATAGGGATCTAATGATGGATTCTTCAACTCCCTCTTTGGGATGAGATTTGACAATGTAATACAACTATACAAAAAATGAAAAAATTTCTACATCAAGCGTGATGTGACCTAAGATTTTAAATTGAGGTGGAAAGATGGATCATCTTTAAAATAGTTACTCTAAGAAATCATATCTATATTCAAGGAGCATAGTTCAGGGTGATAGTAGGTGTTCATAGTATTAATATAAATGGACACCATAGATATCGACGACTTATTCAGTTTGTGCTCCAGATAAAGGTTGAATTTATGTAATATATGATGTTCTAGTTGCTAGTGGCGAAGATAATTATATTATTATAGGTATGGTTTTTATTAACTCTAGGTTATGTGAAAATATTTTCATACATTAACATGTCATTATTTTACTGTTTCTCAAGTTTTTTTCTTTGTCAAAATGGATATGTTATCCATTAAGTAACTCTCTCTTGATATGCCTCTGGGGAAAAAATCGGATCGTCTCTAGTAGTATCCTGAGAGTCTTGTTTTTATTTATAGATATGATTATTTTTTGGACTTAATGATCTTAGAGACGACTAGTTGTGATGGGATAATTGGAATGGATTGGTTGACTAGTTTCTAATTTCATATCGACTATTACTTGAGATGTATCATTCACCATAATTAGAAGAGATAGAATTTTTATAATGGTGAGTGGGATATTAGAGGTGGTTGGGAGGTATCAGACCTAATTTAAATTAAATTTATCAGAGTGAAAGTATCTAGATTGGATCTTTTGGTAGATTACGCAAAATTACCTACTTATTTTCTTCTACCGGTGGATAATTATAATAATGAATTCTGATATTAATTGTAATGTATTCCTATAGATAATGGAATTGATATTGAGATTGATCTTATGAATGGGAAATAAATAATATAAATTCCACATTATCATATATAACCAACTGATTTGAGAGCGTAAAAGGTTAAGTAAGAGGATTTAAAGGCAAGGGTGTTTTTCAGACCAATAAAACCATCTTGGGGTGCT
The DNA here is from genome assembly GCA_963277665.1 of Viscum album. NCBI lineage: Eukaryota > Viridiplantae > Streptophyta > Magnoliopsida > Santalales > Viscaceae > Viscum > Viscum album. The sequence goes on along the minus strand of OY728155.1, from coordinate 16,578,509 downwards.
CCACTATTTTTTTACAAGAAGGTAAATGGTAATATATATAGATTTATGTCAACTATAGGTAGTTGAATCAAGTGATGGTGGATAATTGGTACCCTTTTTCCATGATTTAAGATTAGTTGGTTCTGTTATGGAGAGCCTGTTGGATCTTCAAGATTGATCTTCATTTGAGCTACCATAAGTTATTGGTCATAGAATTAGATATTTCCATGAAAAATATTTTCTATTGATATGGTTTTTATGAGAATCTTTTCATGAAATTTGGGTTCAAAAATGTACTACCAGTGTTTATGGAACTCATGAATAGAATATATCATCCCCAAAAAGACTCCTTCATCATTGTATCTATAGATGATATTCTGGTTTATTTTAATGCATACGATATGAATTCAAAGAACCTTGACATTGTCTTAAGAACACTTTTAGAGAATAAAATATATGAAAATATGTCTAATTGATACTTCTATGTTTAGGATTTTCATTTTCATAGTAATTTGATTCATGGGGAAAGGATTTCATTAGACTACGAGAGGTTATAGGTCATGATGTTTTGTGAATGTCCTAGGAATGAGTTCCAAATTCTAAGAATCCTTGGTCTTATAATATACTATTGATTATTCCTCCCAAACAACTCCAATTTTTTAGTACCAATGAAAAACCTAAACAAAATGTGGGTAAATTAAGAGTTGTATCACTAGTGTGATGAGGGTTTTCAATATATGAAAAGGATATTGATAAAAATTCGCATTTTGATTTTTCCATATCATGGGATTGGGTACGTGGTGTATTATGATGCCTTAGGTACTTTTTTGGGAGCTTTACTGATGTAGATATGACCTATTCACTAATTATAGGTAATTCCATTGTAGATTCTCTTAGTATGAAGGTTCCAAAAATATAGGATCATGTAAAATGGCCTTCATAGGATTAGTGGAATCAGATGAGCTTGATGGTTGAGTAGTTATGAATTTATCTATCAAGCATGGAGTAATAACATGTTAAACTTTAGTGATAAATTCATATTTGGTGGACCGTGTAAAAGTGAGGAAAGCATTAGATCCCCAGCGTCTAGTGATGTGGGAATTCTTTGAGGGAGAAGATTTTGTTCTAAGTTGGTTCTCTAGTGATGATGACATGATATAATTCCATGGGATAGTGTTTGTCCCATCTATCATGGGGGGGTCTGATGAGAGGCGCCCATGACATGAAGGGGGTAGTGAATCTAGGGTTAAAAAAGATTTACCATAATATCTAACATTGGTTTTTTATTGGTCGTGTATGAAGAGAAAAGTAGAGATTTTTTCATGTGATGTCATATCTTCCAAAGAATAAAGGTCGATCATTAGAATCATAGAGGATTACTTTATATACTTATGGTGACCATGTGGAAGTAGTATGATATGATAATCAAATTCATGATGGAGCTACCTAGGACCCCAATAATTTGTGATGTTGTTTGGGTAGTAGTTGAACGATTGATGAAAGTCGCTCATTTATTTCAAATATGAGAGAAAATTTCAATTGATGGGATTGAGAATCTATATATATGATAGATTTTATGAAAACATGGGGTTTTCAAGAGCATCATATCAGATAGATAAATGATTTTAACATCATGGTTTTGGTAGGGATTTTATAATGCTTGACGTACTTAGAAAAAACTGATAACAATTTATCATTAGCAGACTGATGGCCAATTAGAGTGGAAGATCCAGATATTAGAGGACATGACACAGGAATTCATCCTATATTTTAGTGGATCTTGGTATGATCATATAGCCTTGTTTAAATTTATGCTTAATAAAATATTCCATCCTTCACTCCAGATAGAACCTTATAAGGCTACTTATGTTTGGCCATGTCGTATACCTCGATATTGGCATGATGTGGGTAAGGAAGAAGTTATGGGGCCAATCATGGTATATGAGGCCATAGAGAGAGTTAAATTTATTATAAATAGGTTTTTCACAATACAGAGTTGGTAAAGATCATATTCCTATAATAGGATACATCCCTTGGATTTTTTTTGATTGAGTTTTCTTGATGGTGACTCCTCGGTTAGGGATTTGATGTTTGAAAAAGTAAGTGAAACTAGAACTATAATTTGTTAGAACATTTCAGATCTTTGAATGTATCAAATAATAATATTACTATTTAACATTACACTATGTTATTCAGTCATTCATGATGTGTTTTAAATCTCTCACCTTATATGGTATCCTAATCTTCTGCATGTGATCGACTGTGAGGCCATTGAGTTGGAGCCTGACACAATTGTTTTGAGCAACTTACGAAAATCATTGATCATATAAATAATGTACTATCAAGGAATATAGTTCCACTTTTTTAGATCTTCTGGAAATATATATGGATCCATTAGTAGTATTGGGAGTGGGAAGCATATATTTAATCTCAATGGCATGTGTTATTCAATCAAGAAGCCTAAAGTCCCTTCACGAGGGTGATAAGTCTTTATAAAGTGAGAATGTAACATCCATATATTTTTTAGTTTTGTATAAGTTTATTTTTGACATTTTTCATGTTATTTTGAACAATTTATTTCATATATAGAGTTTTGGGGTTTGAGGGTTTGGAGTGTTTTAGAGGCCGTTTATAGGCTCATGTTTAGAGCATGGTTTTTCCAAACTGTGATGATCCTATAAGAAAGTGTGTACCTAGTGGAATAGTCTCCTATGTGGAAGACAGTTAAGGAACATGGTTTATGAAACCATTCATCCTCACTCGACAACCCATGTGACACACTCTAGTTTTAAACATCATTTTTGGTGAAATAGTTTTATAAACCATGTGATCAAATCATATAGGTTCCTAGGACAGACATTAAATCTCACATGGTTGGGGAAAAATATGTATTAATGTCCATATTTGATCACATGTGTGTGTATATGGACATTAATACATATTGTTGATGTGATTTCTTAGTATGGTTGGTATATTCTTTTATATGTTGTTTATTACATGGGTAATATTACATATTATATAAAATTAATTGTTGATATATATTTTTATTTATATTTTAGGCCTGATGTGTGGTTTGTGCATAACTAGTGGAATCTTTATTTAATGTTTCGGTTGATAGGTGACCTTTATGGTTTAATGAGCTCCTTAGAGGGGGAGTGTGGAAAACATGATTCCATGGACATGGATTTACGTTTGATGGTTAATTCCATAGATTTTCCTCTTATCCTAAGGGAACACCATAAATAATTGGAAGAGTGTACAATTATGAATATATAACCTACCTTTGGGGAATGTTCTTTCATGTGACAGAGATTCTATTATTTATGTATACCATGCATATGTACCATCAAAGGACAGTAGGTAGTCAAATGACATGGGGGTTTCTTGACATTCAAGTAAGGAATATAATTGTTCTTTGAAGTATTAATGATCATATTTATTAATTCTATATGATTTACTTTACATGATCTATGTCATGAAGTAGACTATATATGATATTCTTTCAGCATGGAGTTGAAGTAGTTATAACTATGGTTTGTGGTGGCTTGGGTAGTGAACACCCTCTTGGTACATAGTAAACTGTATATTTAGGTTTACATTTTCTATAAATCATGTCATAAAAAACCATATATATATATATATATGAAATTATGTAAAGGTAGCATCAATGGTGTTCTAATGGATTTATTCTCACACCCTATGCAAACATCCTGAATCAAATGCATTCTTCGGGACTAAGGATCCGATAAATGGGAATGAATCTATGAAAGGTTACTCCAGATCATGGTGTTTGTTGATGGATGTGGTATTGAGAAAGGGTATAAATTCTTAACATTATACTATTATTCATTATTTTATTTTTACTATTACACATGTAGACCTGACACATTATGTATATATTGACAACTTTGTATGAATTTTTATGACATCATTTATTGAACTTGTTATATTACCTTATATTGTATCATTTATTTGTATTTGTATGTTAATTATCCTCTGGTGGCTATGATTACCATAGGTATAGTCTCCCCACATCACTTTAGAAACTTACTACTATTCGGTAGCCTCTTGCATATGGGGAGGATCTCATGAGGTTACGAGGCACTTCAGCTCAGGCCTAATGGTTCATGTTGGGGTGTTACACAAAACACTACGTAAGAGTTCTATTGAAAAATAAACATCATTATCTAGGGGATGAAAAGGAAAATATTATATAAATACATTGACATGTTTCTAAATAATATACATATATTCTATATTGAGTTTTTTCTAAACTATTTTAGCTAAATTTTCCCCATTATTTTGTAATAAGAACTATAAAAGTGAAGTAACATTTGTGGGGAGTTCATAGTAATCCTTACACCAATAGATTTCTATTGGTTGATTTGGTATATAAAATTTAATTTCCCTAAACTAGACATTAATATGAAATTAATTTACAAATATTCAATCCATCCCTAAAATCATATTATATTTGATTAATGGGTGGATAATATGATTTTTAGGAAGAACATTCCCACTAACTTTTATGGAAGAGGTGTTATAGAATTGAGATGTAATCATCATACTAATAAGAATGTTCCATGATAATTAAATATTTAATCATTGTGGTGTAAAATCCTGAACTTAGAAAAATTTAAATATATGAAGGATTGCATGGAACTAGAATCAAATAATACATTTTCAGTTCTTGAAGGAATAATGAGTTACCTTTCACAATTTTGTTTTAGGCCCAACATCAGCAGTTATTATTTCATTGCATTTCAATTTCTACCTTGGGTTTAGAGGTTGAAAACATTGAATTTTGTCCTTAACCCTTGGATTTGTTCCCTGGTTAGCATAATTTTGATACTCTTTAAAATTGAAGCATTTAAGTATGGGTGGTGTATATGATTAACCATTATTTTCATCCAATTCATTTTTCTCCCTCTTCAAAACTCTTTTTCAACTGAGGTCATGAAAGTTATCTCTTATATAGTTGAATCATTCCCATTTTCCTTTGATTTAATTCCCTCCATTATTCGTCCAATATTTTAGGTATATAAGAGGATGAATTTTCTTTTCCCGATGGGTTTTTATCATTTTAGTTTCCATTAACCTCATTTATCCTATTGTTTTACTCAAACCCATAAGTGTAATGGGAGTCTCCAATTTCTATTTCCACCTTCAGAACACATCAAAAAATTATTTATAGCTACCAATTTCTTTTATAACCAATACCTTTTGGATAATTTTATTTAGGCCATTAAAGAAATCATTGGTTTTTCTTTGGGATCAATGATAAAAATAGAGGCATACCTTTTGATCCTTATGATGTTTACTTCATACGCACTAACGGGTTTAATCCTATTTCTTCTTGTCCTAAATGAATTATCTCTCTAATATAGTGAGAATAGTTTGGGGAAAATATTTATTGAATAATATCTTCCCAAACTCCTCCAATTCCATGAAATTGATTTTATCCTCTTTCCTCGTATTCATAATGAGAGTCCTTCATTTATTAGTTTCTCCTTACAAAATGATAAATAACAAGAAGATCACATTACTCCATAGATAACTAAAGACTGGAAAATATCATTTATAGTTTTTTTGATCCATTTATTAGAAATTAGTGGATCAGAAGACCCATGAAATTGGTGTGGATGTTGTCACTTTGAGGAATCAATGGATGGTTATTTTTTCTCTGGTGTGTTTTAATTTCAACATGGATCATGTTATTTTTCATAGCTTGAGAATGTTTGATGATCATATCCATGATATTTTTTACTCCATATCACATCCTGTTTGGTTTCTCATTAAGAAAATAATTTTATTTTCTATCACACTCATTATTTACTCTGTTCCTCCTAGTAAAAAAAATATATTTAAAAAAATATTATTGTCAGTATTATAAAATAATTTCCATAAAAAATAATACGATAATGAATACCAATCCTAATATTTCTATAACTATGACATGTTCATGTGAACCTATATCATATTATGTTCAACTTATGACACTCTTTGTTTATCCTCTAACCCTTTTCATTCAACATAGGTTGATTTAAGTTTTATCCTCTTATTCTTCATAACCTTATCCCCAAAATTAACTAAACCCTACTTTGATAACAACTAAAATAATCTAACCAAAACATAAATACATATTACATCATTTTAAATTATTATTAATAAAATCTCAAAATAATAATACCCCAAAAACTATAGGATTAGTGTCATTATATATTTGATATATCACTTGATTATTTTACAATCATTATTTAATATCTTCAACAAATATTCGAACATGATACCTATTTAGACATATCTATAGGGTAAATCAATGATACAAAATGTATCAGACAAAAACTATAGAGACTTTCTCTGATACCAAATTGTGTCCCATGTATTGAAGCTTCAAGATGGGGTGAATTGGTGTTTAATGGAAAATTATTGTTTTTTCCACTAAATAAATTAAACTATTTGGAATTAATAAATTCCAAATAGATCTGAGTGAAAAAAAACAAATAATAAATGTAGTGTAAATTAAAATACTCAAATATTATAAAATTAATAGGGGTAAATAATCTAATCATAAACAGGTTGAATATAGATAGAAAAAAAGAACAATTTTTTAGTTGAAAATATATAAACTCGTTTAAAGGATATTGTTAATAATTCTAGTCATGGGAACTCTTTACTTGTAATACAAAGTGTTTGGAGGATCAATACCTAGATCCATAGGATAGGAATTTATAACCTAGAATTTAATCAACCAACCCAGTCATAAAATATATGTTATCAACCCTATAACTTCCTCAGTAGAATTTTGGAAGCAGGCAGATCTATTCTCAAGATCCTCTTCAATCAACCAGATCAGCCACAAGTCCTCACCTCAGAAATTTTTGGAATCAATTTTCAAAAGCAACCAGATTCCAAGCCCCTGCTCCATTAGAATTAATAATTACAAGTAAAAAATTATATATTTTTTTATAATTACTAAAAAATGAAACCTCTATGTACACAATGAAAATTATTACAAACATAATCTCTCAATATAACTTAGATAGTGAACATATTAAATAAAATCATCTTTTTAGAAGTTGTATTGACTCTATTTCTATCTCATCATCATCACCATTGTCATCTTGTTTTGTTCCTTGATTCTTAGGAAAAATTTATTTATGATGTTTTATAATAATTACCAATGTTATTTAGGTATGGTTGTAATAAACAATGATGCTTTACTATACCCCATTAGAAATAGTCCAATGTTAATTCGCAAAGCTCATAAAATTAAATGATTAGAATCACATCACCAAAAAGTGTGAATCGAATGTTAAGTCTGTATATGAAAAATATAACTAAAATAATAAATAATATATTTATAAAAAAAATGTTTTGGGATTTATCAAAAACATATTTAGAAGAATTAATTTTAGAAAAATAAATAAAAAATATAATATAAAATACATCCAATCCCTATTTTTTATATTTTATATAAAATCACATTCATCGGTTGGGTGGAAACCACACAACACAATCCAAATTCAAATTATAAATAATTCAAATGTCATCCAAAGATCCAAAATCACACAAAAATATCTAAAAAATATTCCAAACTTTCAAACTAGGCAAATCCATGTGCCTAGGGGAACTATTTAGATTTTCCCCATGTCTCTTGAGCTCTGTGCCTTCCCCAGTATGTCTGTCAATATCATCAGGACAACAAAGTGGATTGTACAATAATACTTTATTTCCAAAATCACCAACTCATTGAAAATACTAGAGAATCATAAAATTGATGAACCGTATTAGATAAAAAATCGCCTAAATGCCAAAAATAATGCTTCATCATGAACAACACCAAATAAAGAGACAACTATTGAAATTCCAACAAAATTATTTCAACTGACTAGAAAAACATAAAGTTTCATCAAGAATCACCATAATACATAAAACTCTATATTTTCTCCATGAAACCACCAAAAAGCATATTTTTCATAAAAACAATAATACAAAACCACAAGAACCCAGAATTTGAGGGATAGGAACCCAAAAAAACTATGAAAAGATGAAAAACTGGCACTACAAAAATGAAAAACCCCAATAAACACTCAATCCCTCTCCTCATACAAAAATAAATGTACTCATTGATACCCATAGAAACCATCAGGTAAATGGTGACAGTACAGTTCCACTTTGGGAAAGAAGAACCGCTCTTATGACCTAAAGGTAAAAATAAGAAATATTGATCCTAGACACTCAGTAAGTAGTTAACATAATGATGGGTTTCATATGATAATATAATTATTATTTTTTGTTTAAGACAACCCAAATCATAGGATATTTTTCTTTAAGAAATCAATAAGTTAATATTATCACAAAAATAGAGTACCTGTAAAATGTGAATTGTAACAACTTTCAGTTATTTGTTTGAGGGAATGCGCTTGAGTTAGATCATTGGGATTAATTAATGAATTCACCTTACCTTTGATGAGATACACCATCTAATGGATCCAAAAAATATTTCATGAGGATACCCAAAATATGTAGGGGTGTTAGTGCCTTATGAAAAGATAAATGGAGTTTTGGTAGGAAGATATATTAGTAAAGTCTCATAGGAATCATTCCACCCAACAAGAGAGGATCTCATCCTCTTATATATACAAAGATTTAGGCATGTCCTATTCATAATGTATCATATTTATTTATGACTGTTGGGGTATAATTGATTACAAACATTCAAATAATTTAATGAAAATATGTTAATCCATTCATAATGGATTGTAACTGATGAATTAAGAATCCAATATAAAAAATTAATATATATATATATATTGTATTCAAACATAACATTGATGAATAATATATGAGTCATATGAATATATAATATATACACTATATATAATCCAATAGTGTGTGTGTGTGTGTGTTTGTATCTCTTGCATTATATTAATGTGTATTTTCATCTCATGCATGTCTATTTTAGTGCACATACAAAAATCAAACACATGCACTAAAATCCAATAATTTCTTTATGAAAAAATTCATAACTCTTTGTGAATCAATCAAAAGAATTTTAAACATGGGTTGTCATCAAAATATAATTATTTTAAACAAAACATTTGTCCAAATCTTTATCCTTATCCAAGGGCTTAACCGTGTTCCCCTGTGGGCCTTAGTATAATTGAAAAAAACTATAAAATCCTTATTTCATAGATGTAAGAAAATATTGACCATTAAAAAAGAATCTGTGTAGCCTAGGCTACTAAGGGGTCTGGAGTCATCTCCATAAAACATACTCATAACTATAAAAAGACATGCCCACCACAACATGCATCATATAAATCTTATGTATGACTATATAATCATTTTTTTCATTAAATAAAGTGACCACAAGACATGAAACATGTCAATATAGTATAGTCATCACATTTTTTCTTTATTCTCTAAAATAGACTTACCAAGTTGATGAATACATCACATGTCATTTGTCAAATAGATGATCATATCACATTCCCCTAATTAAAGTAGTTGAACACCTCATATGTGACTCAACTAATAATTTCCATGAATTTCATTAATATTTTTCAATCGAGGCCTTCATTTCTTTACATTTCATGTATTTGGAAAAATTCTATCTTGGTTTTACTCCAACTGATGACATGATGAGCATCATACCCAACCACCCACAAATTATCAGGTTTCATATGTTGAATTGCATAATTTGGGTATCAAATTTTGAAGGTTATCATGTTAGGTATATCTCTAACCTCATGTAATAAGGATTTATAATAATAATACACCCCTAGGTATATCTATGATCATCTTAAATTCCTAGGGGTAAACATTTGTGAGTCTTCCCAAGTAATATTACTCAACTTATTAAATCATGGATCTATTCTTGATATCTCATATACAACCCTTTCTAATGTGTACAAGAATCAATTCCTTCTAATAGTAATATATAATCTAAAACAATAATACTTTATGATGATCATAAATTTCAGGAAACTCAATGATTTTTTATTAATGGATATTTATCATTAAACAATTCATATAAAGTAAATTTACAATACACATGAATGAATGATATATTGAGATTTCATTTATTATAATTACATTATATGTTTAAAACCCTTATAACCAATTTGTTAATTATTTAATACTCAAATATTCTAAATGACTCTCATTTTGTTGTTTCAGTGATGGTTTTTTAACATTACATCAATATATAATTAACATCACATCCCTATTTGACCATTTAATAAAATTCTCCCACTATTCTCTTAGTGAGAAACATTTTAGAAGAAATATACATTGAATAATGGTGAGTTTTTTGAATCATATTACTCAAGTTAAACTATTTAAACATATATTCAAACTCTTTATATTTATAAAATTAAATATAATAATTTTATCTTATGTTTCCCACTTAGAATGATTTATATGTGTATCATTTCAATCAAGATTTTTTGTTAAAATATTTTAAAAACTGATTCCACTATTTACATTATCAATTTACAAGAACATCCAATACTCTATCAGGATAAAGTGATATCTTCGTTGTTATGAAAACTAATGTAAATCTTTACATTTATATGTTCCTTTATACCCTATTGTCTTTTATTAAACCAAGTATAACACTTTGTGTATTAGATGGTATAAAACCTTAATGGAATAGTTATGTTCACCTGTTATGGTAATTAAATGAAACTATTTTCATTTATATTTACCATCACATATCTTATCTTTTATTAATATATTAAGTGAATAATCAAAATAACCTTAGACTAGTATAATTCTTTACAAAATAGTGATATTCATTTTCATGTGGTAACTCAATATAACCTTCTATGTTATTATAACTACTTATCTTAAACACTTTTATGATATAAAATGAAAAACACTTAATATTTAATTGAAAACATTGGGAATCTATATCTCTAACCATAATCCCATTAGTCTCTTATACATTGAATCATTCTCATAATATTTGTTTAAGATTCAATAAAAACATATTTATGACAGGAAATAACATTTGTTTTTTTAGTTGGATGATTTTAAAAATAATCTATTGTTTTTATATATAATATGATATTCAATGTTTTAAGAGTAATTTATTGAAAATAAGATTTTATTCATTAAAATACACTATTATTTGGTGGGAATAAAATTCCACATATTTTAACAAATTTCTAGACAAACACTTATCCGAGATAAAACACTTTTACCCATATTTTCTTCTAATTTTTTTTATTGAATCTGATGAATCATTAATCATAAGTATATAGTTTATCATATCCTATTTTTCTAAATAGAACTTTGTTAACATCTCTAATAATATAAGATAAGTGAGAGAAATTTATAATTCATTTACATATATTCAGACAATATTGATAAAAATCATTAAATTAAAATTTCTAATGTATAAAATATTTACATCATCACTTGAATGCTTAACATAAGCTCATTTAAATTCTTCTTATACACTCAGTATCATACACCTTAAAAAATTTATGATTCAATTTATATAACAATAATACCTGACATGGATATTCCATGAAGTTCCCAAACCACATAGATTATTTCAAAAATGCAATCATATAGAATCATTACTCCTTCATGATATTATCACCATGATTCAAATTACCTTAACTATATTCATGAAGAAATATTATCGGAACTTCCATCTTTTCATATTTTGATTTTGAACTTTTACCTCCTTATAATCTATATAATTTACCAAAACTTTTACATTATATTATTAGTTCATTTATTCTGAAAATTTAGATAATACTGATTAAAATTGTATTGAACTCATTTATCTTGATAGAACATTTCTATCCATGAAAATAGAAATAATTATTTGACCATATTAATTTTTATAGGAGTTATTTAGTCTCTCCAAACATAGTTAATCATATATAATATCATTAACTTTAATAATAATATATAATAGAGTTAAATTATCATCTAGTTCCTTTGAAAACATAAATGAATCATTCAATCATTTATAAGACTATAGATTCACATGGTGATCAATTTCAACAATTGGTTACTCAATATGATATTTTTCAAATGCATCGAATATTTACCTTAGTCAAAAAAAGTTCATATGCATCCATTAAAGAGATTATCTTAGTTTAAGATTATCATTTCAAGGATTAACAATAAGTTTTTTTTATGGTGATTATGTATTTTTTCATATTAGAACTTTTAATTAGTTGAATATAATGTATTATATCTTTTCATTATAGACTTTTAATGATAGTTCTCCAACTAAATTTTATGACCACATATATTATACCCATTTGGAGATCCATGATCCATATTTCATCATAACATACATTGGTTATAATGTAATGAATACATAATTATTTAGGTAGTTAATCATCCCAATTATAACATTTATGATTCTTGGATAGGTAAGTGGTTAAAAACTTTTCCAAATCCATCATATGGATTCACTAAACTCAATTACATTATTATCCAAACCATTAGGGATTCATAGACAGTATAACTGAGAGGAAGCCCCAAGAAAAAGATAACTAATGAAAATCAAGGGATACTCATACTGATCTCAACAATACCTAGCATAAAAATCTAGAGTTGCATAAAACATTATTTCTATACATAAGATAATACAATGGTACTCATGTTGATCTCAAAAATACCTTGTTGGATAATCGAGGTCTTCATAAGTGTTTATTTGGAATGAATCTCACACATACTATTTGTGGGGTGTTCTTTTAAAGTGTCACCCATTTTATATTATTTATTCCAATGAAACACATTTTATGGGAGATATCAATGAACACACGAGCATTTCGAGGTGATTCAGGGCCAAAACGAGCCTAAAATCCATTTAAGTTCCTCAAATCACAGTGTTCAATAACTTTCACAAAATTATTCCTTTTGAGAAATTCATCATCTTCCATGGAGTTTGAGGAAATATCCTCTACATAGTGTAATTCAGTTCATAAAAGTCATTTTACACCACGGAGGATGAGTTGCTAACCTCAAACACTGTATGTCTCTTCACAGAACACTCCTTCCCTCATATGATTCAAGGGGAAGATACCTTTTGAATTCCACCGAAAACTATGAATTAATGAAACTCCAACTTTCTTGAGATAAAGAATAGATGGATTTACAAAGGTAGATATATTTTTTAAACAATGTTTCATGGGTCCTTGAGAAGCTAAACCAATATTTCAGATGACTTTCATGAAGTTCCATGAACTTTGGGTAAGTAGAAACCCCCTCATGGCTCGTGGGGTTTCTTGAGATAATTATACTTCATGGAACCATCCCTATGGAACCAAGAATATGCTACAAGTATGGCCACCATATTTCATAAAGTGTATATCTTCACGAGGCCCTTGTTCTTCACAATACACTAAATCTTCTCAAATCCCAAATCCATTACAAAACGCATCCAAAATTCTTCTCCATGATTCCTCTATTATAAAAATACACCTTCATGGAATATATTTTCATAGGCCTCCTATAAGAATTCAAACTTAGTCCACTCATTCCTTGATCTCTCTCATGATTGGTATCATTAATCCTTATGGATGACCCCTTTAATAATGAAACATCCTAGATAGTTGTATTACATTTTTCTCTTAATAATAGGAGCCCTAATTCCTTTTTATTTTAATAATAGGAACCCTAATTCTAGGTACCTTGATTTCCACTCCTCCATGGACTTGATTACGCCATGTGCCAGCCAGAGGAACATGTGAAGTTGACACATTATTCTTAAAGTGGCATCATCATGAGAAACTACCCAACTTTATTATTTTGGGAGTTTTAGTGATGTAACATCCTCTCTTAAATAGAAATTGTATCTTTGGGTGTAGGCACCCAGATAGTTTGAGTTGTAAGACTTTAAAATATGTATTCCAATTTCCTAGTCATATGATATTAAAATGAATGAAAATTTCTTCAACACATGATGTTAAAATGTATTCTTAACCTCTACGATAAATACATGATTCCCCATGTATGGTCATCATGGGATGATACCCCTTACACCCCCATAAAATGAAACCCCAACATCGGGAATCCCATATATGTAAGCCCCTCACCATCCCTTGTTTACGCTCCTATTGTGACATATGTGTGCTTACCACACAATGTCAAAATTCATGCATCGGTCCAGTCACACGGCCTTAAATTGTGACTTAGATATATGTGGGCTTTGATCCCTATTCTATAATAGGATATGTAGGATTCCTCCCTAAAGTTAAATCTTTATTCCTCGATACACATAGGATACATTTATAAGTTTCAATACCAATATTCCAACATCAATATTAAATCTATATTTCTTCCCTAGGGAATAAAAAAACATAAATTTTGATCATCTTCCCCTGTGAGGAAACACATAACCTCAAAAACTACAGTGTTATCATATTCCTCCCTTGAGACAAGCATAACCTCTTACTATCAAGACCAACCTCTCCTAACAAAATATGAAATATATGACCAAACTATCCCTACAATATATTAAACATTTCACCAACCTGTCCCAGAAAGATGTTAAACTCGAGAAAAAAATTTCCTCGCATGATGTTAAACTTCTAACCAAAATATCCCTATAAGATATTAAACATTGACTAACCAGTCCCCACAAGAAAATATAACTATGTGAAACTTTTCCCATAAGACCTTAAACTTTTATCCAACCTATCCCCACATCACATTATACTTGTGACCATACCATAGTGTCCTCACAATACCCTAAACCTATGACCCCACCAGGTACCTCAATATATATACCTCATGTGATAAAAATGGGCTTCCTAGAAAAAACTCTTTTAGATTCTTTATGTCCCTAGTAAAAATTACCTTGTGGATGACATAGGATGCCTTAGGTTCCACACCTAAGATACCATACGCCCCTCACACAAATTACCCTATGAAAAACATGGAATTACTTATGTTTCAGGCCTATGATTTCTCCTATTGAGAAATAATCACTCAAAAAGAGTAAGACATTATATGTTCCCAACATACCCAATTTCACAAAATGACCAGACATACCCAATGCTATTTTATACTCCAACCAAAGATGGATTCTTTTTTGAGATATAAGCAGCATATTTAAACAGTTTCCACCTTGAGATGGCTCTAGGAAAGTGTTTCATGAAAATGACTCAAATATATGAGGGTTACCCATAATGTGTGATGATATCCAAGGAGGAATCCATTAATGGATTAATTTACATCCCATCATCTTTTTTTGATCAGATAGTCTATATCATCAATCATAGTGATGGAATCTTCATGCCTTTGGAAAGTGGGAATAGTGGGAAACCCAAGTATTTTCTCCAATGACTATGATTACCCCAACAGAAAGCATCAGAAATAAGAATGGTGAACATAACATGGAAAATCTTATCCTTCAACTATGAGAATAAGTAACATCGAGGAACCATCATATTTTCATGTCACTGATTCCAGATATTTCATGTGTGGCCCCAACAAACTAGTAGTCCTCCCTATATGAAACTCTATAGAAAGTTGGGGATGATAATTAAGGGAATATCTAGTCTATTATAACATCAATCTTAATTATTACTCTACCCAAAAAAGGATAGATTAATTTTAGTCATTAGGAAACACTTTATTAATACCTATACTAAATGTTGTTTCTATGTAATGAACAAGACTCACGATAAAAAATATCAATGACCCAACGCCAATATGAATGGGGGTGGGAGGAACATTGGTGTATAAATCCATCACAATAATATCCCTATCATAGAAACTACTATGCTCACAATTACCAAGTTCCCACACCCCATATCACCCACATAGCTCATTCACAGGAGGGTGATCAATGTCCTTGTATGTTGATATGAACAAGAAGGAATCATTACCATTAGAGATATGGTCTACCAAGATATTGGATCATTTAAACCTATCTAGAACTACGGCCCCTGAGGGTGGTATAGAAAGTAAACACCACCACCCCATTATGACAACCAAATATTTTAGGATCCTTTCCCTAGAGCATTCTAACATCTCACTCCCCTATACCAAGTAGGTAGGGGATTCTCAAGCTACACCTGTCACAGCCAATACTTGGGAGACTATTAGGAGGGATTCCACTTAGACAAATCAATGGTAATATCAACTATCTCTACAAACCATAAAACATTTGGAATCCATTTTTTCTCTTCCATATCCATCATAAATACAATTCACTGATGTCAAGGGAAGGTCGCCAATCCTTATCCGTAGGAGGCCTCTTCTTCTACTACAATGGACCCTAATTCCATAAAAGCACCCCATTATACCCTGGTAGCTATACCATAAGGTTACATTCTCTCTTTACTGGGATATAGGCCTTAACCATGTTTTATTCATGCTGGGTGGACTCTCTTAATTGGGGGTGCTAGTGGAAGCCTTATGGGCTATCCCATGATGAAGAGTGTTGCCATGGAGTTCCTCCCTACATTACCACAAAATTAAGTAGAGGTAATCCTCATTCATAATAAATTCCATGTGCTGATGATCCATCCTAGGGTAGTAGGATGAATAACCTCCAAGGAGCCCCTAACCACGGTGTCGGTCATGGAATATGTAGAAGAGCTCCAAGAAAACCTTAAAGGCTAGAACATGGGGAGATTGAATGTTAGCTATGGAAAAAATGGGGAAAATTCTATATCACTATTTACCTTTCAAATTATGAGGGAAAATATGACTCTACATAAGGGATTTCACCCCATCACCCACACTTAAGGAAGAGGCCCGATGACTATTTCTTATAGTCCCGAAAATCATGGTCTATAGGTCCCCTCGATCCCTACATTAGTGCCTACACTTGAAAGATGACATGTCCTAATTCCTAGATCTTGTAGTGAAATTATCATTATCTTCATCGGATTCCCACCTCTCAACCTACGATGCACACTTATCGTTGTACATGGAGAAAGAAAAATTAATTTTTTCCTAATATGGCATAGTGTCTTACCAGGGTCATATCACTTGATGATATTCTCAATTTTTACCCACTTATTCTAATTGACCTAAATAGAAATTTTTTTATTGTTTTAATTATTTATGAAAGAAATTAATTTAGAGTTTTTTTATTTTCTAAAATAATGAAATGAAATTAAGAATGAAAATTTAGACATATAACAACATGAAATGCTAAACATAAGCAGTTAATAAAAAAAATAACCTGGTCCAAGTTCAGTTTTGAGTTCAATCATTATTATACTTTATTTGATCAAATTCATTTTAAAATAAAATCAAGAACTATCATGATGAATTATTGTCATTTTATTTAGGTTAGTGAAATCTCAAATTCCTTAAGCAATCTAAATTTCACCTCCTCATATAATCAAGTTTGATTTAACACCTTAATCAATGGTGTGACATCTTCAAGCAATTGACTCCATCATATGTCATTTTATCTATTGCTTGTATCAACTCCATCGTGTGAAGAACTAATAAATAGAGGATATGTAAAAGAAATAAAATAAAATAAGAGAAAAATATTTAAGTTACAAGTCATGGGGGGAATCTCTACAAATGTCCATGCCACCCACATCTATCATAAGCATAAAATAATATTTAACAAAGAATTCAAGAACACATTAACCTCCCCCAAGCGAAGCATTTGGTTAGACCCACATTTTCAAGGTTAAGAGATCACTTGGTAGAAAGAGATAATAGAAGAAGTATGATACTAATAAAATAATAATAATAATGAGAAGAGAGAAAGAGAGAGATAGAAGAATAAAATAAAATAATACATAAAATTAAAACACATGAAATAGTAAAATACAAATAGAAGGATAAATAAGAGAATAAGAAATAAGAAATTAGAAAAGATGAGTAAGTATAATAATGATGGACGGGGTAAAAAAATTTGAATAATATTACATGAGTTGTTATTAATAAAAGAAATACTAAATTAAAATTACATAAAAAAACATACTGGAGAAAAAATTTATAGAAATAATAAAAAAATAATTAACACCTTCGTAGTGGACTTCTCCATTAGGTAGAGGGTGTTGATTCACTCATCAGTGGGAAGAACCAGTTTTTAAATTCAAATGGTAATAGCCTTAGACTTGTGTTGTATCTCCATAAATATCCCTTTAATATTAGTTCTTTGTCTTTATTTTATAAGATTAAATATGAACATTTCAAAAATCATCTCACAAATAATGGGGGATCATTAGTGGTGTGAAGTTTCACTTGGTGTGGACCCAAGCATTCATGGCTTGCATAAATCATGACATTCATGGGATGTGGGGAATGGGGAAAGCATTGCAGTGGAGGTAGCATCGGGGGTGAGCATAGAGATCTACTTCATTATCTGATCTTTGAAGTGGTTGAATGAAGTTTGAAATTGATTCATGGCAGTGTCATAGGGACGAATAGGTGAACATAGGTGATACCAAGATTCGTAATGGTTTTTTATCTTTAGAAAAGTGTTCTGGTGGTCATACATGGTGTATATATATAATTTTTAGTTAGTAGATGACTGACGCCGAGTAGCGGTAGAAGTAGAGGAAAACTGTGGGAACTGTATGAGTGGGGCTGAACAGGTGTGGTGGGAAACATTATTATTACATTAGGTGATTAATAGTAACTCATATCAAGTTATCCATATAACAACATCATAATGGGATTGATATGGTTCATAATAAAATATGTGGATTATTCTTGTCAAAATCTTATAACGGGGTAGGCTCCTTGAGACACACACACACACATATACATGGGTCGGGCCCCATCGCTGGCCTGTGGGCCTTTGACCCATTTATTCTTCTAAAGTTCCTCATGGGATCACATGCTTCATGGCCCTTGTCCACCATGCGGCCTTACATACTCTTATAGTCCCTACATATGGTGGTCCAGTTGCCTGGCTATAATGTTGACTACCACTTGGGTGAGGTCTATGTTTAGATTGGCCCCATATTATTTTGAAGTAAACATCTCAAAAATCATTCAAACAATAATGTAAAATTAAACATCATAAATAATTATATTTAAAATTTTAATATCAAACATTTTCATTAATTTCAAACCATTTTAATTATATTTTCATAATTTTCCCTTTATCAAATAAAACATTTTAATATAAGAGAATATCTATTGAAATTCATATAAAACTCATTATAAACCATTTAAAAATATGTATAAAAATGTATTGTGTCAAATACCCCCACACTTAAGACATGAATTTTCGCATGCTTAAAATCTTAACCTTGAATTCATAGGGCACCAATTTTTGCATTGTTCAAATTTCAGTGTAATAAAACAAAATGATTATCAATGCTAAATCAAACCTTTCAAGTTCTGGATAAAATATCATCTTAGTTTCTCAATTATCATATAAATAATCAACTAAATTATTTTAATTTTTCCCTTTTGAAAATTATCTAACTTCTACCATCATATATTAAATATACTTAACTCATTATTATTAAGCATAAAAAATCACAACTTCCCTCACATTTTAGTCTTTTCGTAATAAATTGTGATACAATTAAGGTAGAGTTATCCTCATATCAAGAGAACATTATTCTTCCCCATAACCTTGTAAAGGAAAACTTTCTCTACTTTGTAATGAAAAGACACACCTAAAATCATGAGGACTTTTCAATCATGGTTCATATGACTGTGAGGCTTAATGTTTGTAGGATTTATTGTATGAAAATTAAGGCCAAAGAGAAGGCTAATCACTCGAAGTAAAAAATGAATGATATCAAAAGTGAATGTGAAATAAAATTCTGCCCTTATAATTGTGACAACTCCAACATTCTCAAAACTCAAATTATATGTTATGATTAATGAAAACATAATAAAAAATGTGCACCTTATTGAATTTTTTTTCTACTTTTAAATTTTTGTAAGTAATTATTTTTTTCGATTTTTTTTACTTTTTTAAATTTATGCTTAAAAATAAACCTAAAATACATCTCCTCACCCAATATGATAAAATTTATTGGTCCATTAATGGTGATTTTTTATTCTTCCAAGTCACAACCCATTCTTATTTTTTTATTTTTTTCAATAATGGTCAACTATAAGCATAATGAATGAATTAACATTTATCAAAAACCAAAATTATCAACCCCGTATTTTTTTCCTTAAAATGATTTTCATCCATTCCACCATGACTCCCTTCAACCCTACACTTAAACTTGAAAATATCTTGAAAAATGCTAATAAGAGGTTTAAATTGGATAAAAATGGCTTGAAACATAATTCATTAATAATAAGGGAATTCATTTTTTCTATGTACTAAACAAGGATTATGTAAAGGTGGTGTCATGGATAAGGGATTTTTAAAATATGACTCAGTCATTTTAATTGTGTTTTTTTATAATAATAGATTTGATAATTTCAAATGAAAGATCAAGAAGGTTTCATGTCCCAAGATCACTTAAGAAATATGATCAAGATAAAATAGGAATTTAGAATTTATCTTGGGAATGGGACATATGATTTCAGACAATAACTCTTTCCATGATAAGAAATAACTAATCAATTCACATAAATTTTAAAAATTCAAAGTGTGAAGCATGGTCTGAAATTTTCATTTTCATGAATTAATTAATTTATTCAAATCATGAGTCCTCATTTTAATATCCATGATTCACATTGATCATTCAATTATCCATTTTACTCGTTCAATAACATTATAATTGAAATATAAAACATGTAATCACAAGATTTCAAAAAAAAAATAATGTCTCCTAGATATTTCAAGTAAACAAATAAGTTAAAGAATGGGAATGCAATTTCAATTTAAGTCTCAAAATTGGGTTTTGGATAAAAATGTTGGGAGTTTGAAAATAAAGAATGTGAGAATGAACTCTTTATTATTATAAAGATCCAATATTATTCTTCCATTATTTTTGGGCTTCCTTGTTCCATCACGAACCTATACAATATTATCAATCATTGGAACTCAAAGATCTTGTCATTTAAGCTCAAAACAAATAGGGGTAGTGGAGATACATGATAAACTAGTTATAAGAATGAAATTGAATGTACTAGAAATCATGTATTGATATATCTTGTTGTGATCTCATAAGTGGGACCTATTTTTTTACTATCACTATAGGGTTGTACCAATTGTTATATATAGTCTGATGGTGGGTGGATATTCTTAAATTTGAACCACCATTGGGGATTTTTCCATCCTTCACTTTTTACTTCTTGCTAAAGAATGGTCCATGGATAGAGTTTACCAGATCCGTCCCCTAAAAAATTAAGTACAACATGCATGGTGGGGTATGATGAAGTATTGATCATCTACCTTATTTTTTTCTACTTATGCAATCCCCTCCTTCTTGTACAGTGTTTTATCAAATTGGGTTGTATGATTATAATGATCAGAGGGAAAGAAAGTAAGTATTTTGAATTGAATAAAATTTAAAATTAAATTGAGATAAACCCTTTAAAAGAGAGTTTATTGTGTATTGATTTCCTTAGGATCAGATACTTGTATTTATTCATGGGATTCATCAAATTCATGTTCATAAAAATTAGGGATCTCCCGATGTTCCTCAATAGGTGAATGTACAGTTTCTTCATCTTCCTCTAGGGAAAAGCATAAATTGTATGAATTTTAAAATTTAATGTAGTGGGAATTAATACTCAACTAAGATTGAATAAAATAAAATGAAATAGAGTTTAAGATAAGATCAACTCCCTTTATTGGTTTTTCTTCAATATATTCTTCAATGGTAAGTTGCTCTTATAGTTTGATGGTATCAAGTCAAGGTAAGTAGTTGGGTTCCTTCATCTTTAATTCAAATTTCATCACATGTATGGTGTCTTTTCTCATGGATAGAAATATATATATAGGTGATATATATTCTAATGTATAGGGACATTAGAGATCGTGTTTTACCTCATATTCATTCTAGAATCCATCTAGATATTTTTGATTTACCACACGTAGATCAGTAGGGATGTCTTCCTCAATATGAATCCATTTTATCTCATCATGGTCTTCCTGAAACTAGTTATTAAAAATTTTGGGGTGTTGATATTCCTTTATTTTTACCAAAACTTATTAGATATCCTCATAAAAATTAGGTAAGTCTGTGGGGGTATTCTTATGACATATCCACTTGATGAAAATTAGTAATGTAATGGGAGAATTCGTTTAGTTCCCTATCCATGGATTTAGAAACATATTCCTATAGGTCCTCCCGTATGTCGTATATTAATTCATTGAATTCCAACACCACAATATTGTTTTTCCAAAATAATATCACTTTCCAAGAAGTAATAGAGGCACCATACTCCATAGACAATGGTGACCGGATAATTGGTTCTTGCACCTAGGGAATTTTATAAAAAATGTTGGTAGGAAACATGGAACATTCAACTTGTGTCTGGGATCCTTTTTTATAGAATTCATAGAAGTAATCATAGATTTTAGTTATCTCTCTTTCTAATCCTCCGACTATTGGGTTCTCAAGGGTCTCCTTAAGATCATGGATGTGGTCCTTGAATTTCTCTTCTATGAACAATTTTCTTCAAGATACCCTGATCTATCCTGAAAAAAGAGCCACACCATCTTATGTATAGCAAGTCGATTCAATTAATGCTTCTTGTACCTGAGATTTTTCAATCCATAAAGAATAATAATAATATGAATACATCATGAAAAGGTTTATTGTTTTTTAAAAAAATAGTTATCACTATCTACTATGTTAAAATAAATAAATTAAGAAAAATAATGATTAGATCTCTATAAATTGTGCATGTTTTGATAAACCACTATCATGGGGAATGAAAAACAAATTTCTATATGTTTTCCTAGGGAATAAAATTGTCTTAGTAAGGTCATGTAACTTTAGTATCTTATTTATTTCTGACATACATATTCTAATTCACCAAAAACTAATTGTTTTTTTTGTTTTAATTACTTAGGAAAGTATTTTATTATGTGTTTTTTAATATTCTAAATTAATTAAAAGATATGAAGAATGAGGATTCAAATTTATACTAACATGAAATTCTAAATATAGTGAGTTTAAAAAGAAAGAACTTGGTCCTAGGTTAGGTTTTGAGTTTAATCATTATTATCTTTTATTTTTTAAAATTTATTTTGATAATCTAATCATGAAAACATAGGATGAATTACTATCTATTTAATTAGTTTTTTGCAATCACAAATACCTTAAGAAATATAAATTACAAATCCTCCTATAATCAAGGTTGATGGAATGCCTTAGTTGACAGTGTGACTTCTTCCAGGACTAGGCTCCATTATATGACAATTTATCCATTGATTGGGTCAAATCTATCATGTGAAAAAATAATCAATGAAATAGAGGGAAAATAAATAACATAAATGAATAGATATATACTTGAGTTTCATTTCAAATTGGGGAAATTGACACATACATGCATTCCATTCACATCTATTAAAAACATAAAGTAAACATTAAGGAAGAATTCAGGAACACCTAAACATCCTGCAGGCTAAGCCTCATGTCAGTCCCTCCTTATTGAGGGTAAGATATTACTTGTTGGAAATAGAGAAGAGAATAAGAATAAGAATAAGAAAAAAATATTGATAAGAGAGAAAGATATATAAATGAGAATAAAACAAAATAAAATAAAACATAAGAATAAAACACAATAAATAATATGATAAAAATAGAAAGAGAATATAGAAAATAATAAATAAAATAAAACTGAAAACATGATGAAGAAGAATAAAAATGATGTATGGTGGTAAAATAGTTGGAATTATAATAATTTAATTGTTAATAAAAAATAAAATACTACATTAAAATTACATTTAAAAATAAACAAAATAATCAATTTAAAAAATTCAAACAAAGAAAAAGAATGCATCCCTCTATAATAGACTCCTCCTTTCAGCAGGGGGTGTCGATTCCCTCATTAGTAGGAAAGGACCTATTTTTATAGGAAATAGATATTATCCTTAGACTCTTTTTAGATATCCCAAAATCACCTTTTATGATCAATATAATTTCAAATTTGAACATTTCAAAACTCCACCTGTAGATCATGGGAGATCTTCAATGGCAGGGATGGCCTCTTGTTACAGACCTAAGCATGTATTGAATTCATGGATTATTCCATGAATGGGATACATGTCATCAAGAAAATGTTGAAGTTTAGGCTATAGTAGTGGTGATCATTGGGATATCCTCCTTCATCTCGCCTTCAAAGGGGCCGGATGGAGCCCAAAATGGATTCAAGGGGGTTGTATGGGTATTATGAGGTGATCTGAGCTAATCCCGATAATTGGTATGGTTGTTTATCTTGAGATGAGTGTTTTAGTGATAATACATGGTGGTTATCCAACATTACAAATATTGTCGGTCCAACGTCGAGCAATGATATATGTGGATGATGGTGATGGTAAGTGTCCAATTGTGGTAGAATTTTCATGGTGGGAAGTGTAGATGTTTCTCTAAGTGATGGATAATAACCCATATTACGTTTTACCATATAAAAACTACAAGGAATGGATGGAGATCATTTATAAGAATATATAGGTCTTATTCTGATCATAATCTAGATCTTTGGTTGGCTCCCAGATACATGCACACACACATACATGGGCCAGTCCGCACCGCCTAGCCCATGGGCCTTAGGCCCAGCTATGTAAATATGGTTCCTCATGAGCTCACACACTGCATGGTCCTTGTGCCCTGTGTAGCCCTACTAAATCATGTTAACCATCCGGATCATGGTTAGGATGACCATCCCCATTATGGGTTGGCTATATGGGGGTTCCTCTTGGTTTGGAAATATCTTAAACCTTCCCCCATGTTTTTTTTATGTAAACGCCTAAAAATCATTCAAATAAAAAATTAATATTCAACCACCTAAATAATTAAAAGATATAATTAAAAATAAAAAAAATCATTTATTTCAAACAATTTTAATATTATTTTAATAATTTATCATTTATTTAATAAAAAATCTAATAGAAGGGAATATCCATTGAAATCAAACAAAAATTATTTACAAAGCCTTTAAAAATATATATGAAAATTCGTTGAGTAAACCACCACTCTAGATGCTGGTGATATGTTAGTATCTAGATTGGAACCTTTAAATAATGGTGATTATCCACTGATCCCCATATGGATATATCCTCTCTCGAGAACCAAGAATCCAAGAATACCCCATCATATATTTATATGATTTTGGAGTTGGTTTTTCTTTCGAAAGACATCCCAACATTTCTAGGATGAATGGTGTATAAGAGACCCTCTAGTAGAGAATTTGTAGTAGATTATGTCTACGTTAATTCCACCTCTAGTTTCTTATCTAGTTCTTATCAGATCCTAAGATGAAAAGGAATAGGATAACCCTTCGGGTTATGAATAAAATGAGGAAATGTTGAGAATTTTCACCATCACCCAATTGTGAGTTGCATGTTGACCACGAGAAACCCTAGACATCACCATCTCAAACTCACTTACTGAGGATTGGGTGCAATGCTTCAAACAGAATATATAGGCAACATGAAAACACTTTCATGATCATAGGAAAACCTATATTATGATCTAGGAGAACTTTTAGGCCATCTAGAAATAGTGCAGGAAGGTTGACATTGCAATGATCCCATTGGAATAGCTCCCATCCTCATTTGGATACCACCAGACATTCCATAAAACATATTTTAAAAGACTCAGTGTTCTCTTGAGAATAATGAATGAAGAATCCTCCCACTTGTAGATCATAGGATGGGGAAGTATGAATACCTCCACTTCATCCCCTTATTGAAGCAACAACTGTTTGACCAAGTCGGTCATCCCATGGATGGTGAAGGTTCATCATCAATGACCACTATCATAAACATCATCACAGTCTCCCCACTAGTGAGAGAAATGGGGAATGATAGGGATAAATCATCATGAGGGGAGTCAAAACACTAGTAATACCCCCTGGTGGGTGTCTGAACTCATCAACAGATGAAAAATGATAGGTCTCAAAAGCCCCTTGAATGCGGTGTTTCCACCTTCTCACCTGCACCATGAAAAATTCAGCGGACACATTAAGGCAATTGGACCATCTATTCCCACAATATATATAGTGTAATATACAATAATGGTCCCCTAAATCTAGGTTCTTGATAGCTATAAAATAATTTTTTTCAAGCTTCACGTCAAGTAGTTCCTATGTCATGACAACACAAAAAGGGAACTCGTCTCACCCCTTGTAGGAAACCTGATCCTTCTCGTCAAAGCATCAAGTATCGAGAAATGTGTCCCTTCCTACTTAGCTATGGAGAAAGTAGTTGGTTATTGTAAATGAAAAATATATGATTCATGTTCACATTCTAAATAGCATAATTACCCTCTTTAATATCTTCCTTATTTTCCCCTCGAGACAATAGCCCTGTCAAGACCCTAGTGATTATCAAACCTCTCTAGGACAATGTGATTACTACATGTATCTCCTATCATGAGTCTTTAGAGACATAGAAGG
Source organism: Viscum album (assembly GCA_963277665.1). Taxonomy (NCBI): domain Eukaryota; kingdom Viridiplantae; phylum Streptophyta; class Magnoliopsida; order Santalales; family Viscaceae; genus Viscum; species Viscum album. Next base: position 16,552,073 of record OY728155.1, on the reverse strand, counting down.
TGTTTATTCCACTAAAAGGTAAGTCTTACCCAACACTGTTGGATCATATGGGTATGCCCCTAAATCCAAATAGATGAGATTAACCCCCATAAAACGATATCGGTGACACGATGTAGCACATAGAATACTTCATTTTGCAGTTTGGCTCATTGTTAGGAACTCTAGGGAAGCAAGAATCCACTAAATTCAGGTTCTGTGTACAAACCCTAGAGGGAACCATATTTTTTTGGTACATCCAATAATTATTGAGCTTTATTTATAGTTGGAAGGATCATTGTAGGTAGTTCCTCTATCATTTTAGCTATACCATACAATAGACTAGAATCTTTGACCATTAATAATTCATGAAAATGAATGATGTGTGAGTTGATGAATTCATTACATGATGTAAGGGTCTCACATACTCACTCAACATGTGGCCTTAATAATATAATAAATTTTGAAAGGTGTGTAAAATTTCAAGGATGAGTAGGTCCCTACCATCATCTCCTTGAAATTTAAAGGTGGGTATCAAGAATTCTCCGAAATATAAAAGCACATGTAGGAAACCTTACATTGGACTAGGAAATCATCTTTACTGTTACTTCTTCCATATCATATGAAAAGGCCTGAGAAAGCATATAAAATTTCGTCTACAAAGAATTAGGTCCTCAATCATGTCCATCTTATACTACCTCAACCAGAAAGACCTCACCAGGAATAGGTACCAAGGTTAATTTATTTACACCCTAGAAAAAAAATCTTCACACCACTAGAATGAAGGAGTATTAAGGAAGTTAACCTCACCAATCATTCCAATTACTACATGTTCCATTGGATCCTTATATACAACATCAAATAGTATTTCATCTTCATATATTGACATTAAGTCTTAGTGGATTGTGGACATTTCAAGATGAGTGACCTCCCATCATGGGTAGCACATGTCTTCTTTTACTTAGGAAGCAATAGTGAAGACGTCGATGGGTGTAAATAGGTCCTTAACCATGGTACACACACACACACACACACACATATATATATATATATATATAAATTTTGTCTCATAAGGTACTCACTCATTCCCAATGAATTATTTGTTCCCACTTGAGAATAAAAGAACCCCCTAGAAGTTTTAAATTTATAATCTATTATGAAATCCAAATTTTCATCGCAGGCTTCCAACTATCAAAAGAAATAGTACAATTGGTGAATGGTTATACAGATCTATCCTCCAATTCTGAATCTATCTCACAAATTTTGAAATTTTATGCCTCCAGATTTGGGAGATTCCCACCTTGTTTTTCAAGTCCTGTAATATTCATATGATGAAGAGTAGGAATACACCTTAGTAGATTTTGTCATACCTGTAGATCCCATTGAGGCACCTTGTAAGGAAGTGTACCAAATATCCCCCCTAGGATCCTCTGGATGATTTCATCAAAGGATAACCAGATGACATGCTGATAGGCACAATGTCTTAGTAGGTACCCTATAAAGGGTTTTTTCATGAGATAGTGACTAGATAGGATGCCTCATATAGGGATTAAAAAGCACAATCATCTCAATCTGATCTGTCAGATACACCTTAACAGTTGACTGTGATAGTCAATTGTGTGAGTTAGCTGCATCAACACCATGCTTAGCAGTGACTGGTTAGGGCCTGAACCTGGCCAACCAGTCGCCAGCTTAAACTGCCTGGTCCACATCAATACATTGATAGCACCATTTTTTCCCATTACCTCCCAAATATGAACCTACAACACTCCATTCTATTAATAATCCTTTATTAGGAAGGAATATGTTTCTCACATCAAAATAATATATATTTAATACCCACTTTTTCATACTAGAAAGGCTCTCGATCATTGAAGAACTCTACATATCAAAGGATATGTGTGACTCTCTCATCTAGGACCTAAGATTTACTCTCTAAAATGGGGATGAGGTAGCTATTTTTTGAGGCCCGTAATGTATATGAGGATGTACATGAAGAGTTTCATATATTTAATTAATTTTTAGAGGAGGATAAGGGTGCTACCATTTAGGGTCACATCCACCCAATTAACATCACATGCCAATTCAATGGAATGGAAGTCCAATGTTTCATATTGGATACCAGTTCTAGGATTAACATTATAAAAACCTAGACACTCCAAAATTTAGGGCTCATAGAGGATGATCAGATTCTTTATAACTTGAAAATTATGGGATTCAACAAGAGAGAGTAGAAACTATGAGAAAATATTAGGTTATAGACCTAATTCAGTGGCTTAGTATTAGGAACTAAATTTATGGTAGTCTCTACGGATATAGATTAAAATAACCTATTAGGAATGATCTGGATACATTTATTTGTCCCCTCTCTATACCCTCAGTGCCTCAAATACATCCATGATGGTTAAATAGGGGTACTGCAAGGAAAACATCCCCACTTCAACTCTTGTGAGGCCTACTACCAAGATGTTGGGTACTACAAAATGGTGTAAAATTGGTTTAGAACTAAGGGGTGGAGAGTATTAATGACCATTATGATATAATAGAAAACATAGAAGAATATTAGTTGAATTTGAAAGATTGATATGATTTTCAAATTCATCAGTTGGATCCCACATCATAAGAATTGGGAAAAGTTTTTATAATCCCCAATAAAAATAATTACTCATAGATCGCTTCGTACTCCTACACATGACTGACCCATCCAATTCTATATTAACTCCTCCAATGATGTACTAAGGGGTTCTAACCTTGGTCACTAATCCATGTCACTTCATAATATTTCAAAATGTAGTGTTAAAATAAGGGAAACGGACTCGTCATCACTATTTTTATGTCAAACATGGGTCTCGTGGCCGGAAACCATGCAGGGTTGGCTCATAAGCCTTTCTTGAAAAAATATTTTCATAACAAATCCTCCTATTGATAATTATTCCCCTACCCCACCAAATAGCAGTGCCTCACCCAAATATTAGGTTCTATATGAGACTCTCTCTCATCCTCACCCTCGTGCCATAGATGGTGAGGAATATTTGTACGATTCACCTCATGATTTTAAAGAGGGTGTCTCCACCATTATCATTTAGATGAAGCATGTAAACCTCTATGATAAGGATTGTTTGAGAAAAACATTGATTAGTTCTTTCATGTCATCAGAAGAATGACAACATTATTTGGACTTTATGAAATGGATCCACGACATTTTCTCTCAAATCTACATGCAGATTCTAGTGCTCAATCCCAAAGTTGTTTTCCAGTACCTACGTCTGCTAATGAGCTACCATGGATTCAAACATCCTCCATGAAAAATCCCTTCTTCCCATGGTTCCATGGTTGAGACCAAAGTTTAAAATATTTTTATAGACAACTTTATCATAGAAATACATTTCTCCATGTTGTTGCAAAATATTTTCATTATTAAGAAGAAGAATTGACATATCATGGTCTTCATTGAATTCTATGATCTTAGTCACCATTTCCCAATGGATGCTTTTCCCCTTCTAGTAATAGATTTTTTTATTAATTCCAAAACTATTTTCTAGGCTCTCCCTTCATGGATGGATACTTTGGGTATTATCATATTTAGATGGCCACTGAGGATAACGAAGGTATGGCCTTCAAGGCACATTAAGGAAGCTTCTGTTACCGAGTGATGACCTATGTTTTGTTGAAATTTTGGGGCTACCTACCATCATGATATGCACCCGACCACCAATCCACTCCCCGTGATGTTGGGGGAGTGTTATGTGTATGATTTGGATATCAAATCCTTGTAGTTCCAAGGCCATCTCAAAAATCTAGAGAAACTTTTCTGATTCCTCCAATCCCATAACCTAAAGATGAACCCCTTGAAGTTTGAATTCAAGGTAACCTATGGGAAGTTACTCAACTTCAACATCTAATAATGGGGAATCTATATTGACCTATAAATGATCAAGGCCATAAATCAGATGTCACCCCCTAAAATCCTCCTGCAGTTTTGGGTATTTAAGGGACACCTAGAACAGGTTCGGAGACTAATTGCCAATATATATAGAAAATGTAATACACGTTCACGAATTATGAAGAAATAATTTTTATACCAGTTGGATGAGGATTTACAAACATCATTTAAGGGAATTGTGTAGTATCTAAAACAATATATGTTCTTGATTCCAACTATCACCTAGAAACCCCTAGTCTTTTATATGGTAACCCTAAAATGGTCCCTTGGTTCCATTATAGATCATAAGAACAATGAGTTTATGGAAAACAACATTTACTATCTCATCCAAATGATCCTCAACATAGAGACCAGATATTATACCATCAAAAATAACTTCCTTGTTATAGTATTTACAGTATAGGGGTTACTACATTATCTACCAAACCGTGAGATACAACCAGTTTCCCATGTGGGTCTACTTTCATCCTCAACTGACCCATGTTGATGGAGTGAATGTCACTTTGGATAGTGATTCTCTAGTAGTTAAACATCAATTTTTCACCCCATAATGTTTTCAAGGGCCATGAACTTGTATGCTCCCTCGATTCACATATGAACTTGGAGGAACTACCCTCAGATGTAGATTACCTAGATAAGGATATCCACTGAGTGGATCAAATTGCACAACGATGGAAGATTCACTTCAATCATGCTTCTTATGGTCTAATTGGTCGAAGGATCAATAATCCAATGCTCAATATATTGGTCTTGGGAGTTTTTTCATCACTCCTATGTAGGTCATCCTTCCATAATCATTCTTATTTTTGGAAGTCTACATCAACAATGAGGCTGATTACTGCACCCCTATTGCTGGCCTTGAATTGGACCTAGAAATCAATTTCCCCTATTTCTTGTGAAGGGAGACATTGAGATGGACATCAATAAAAAAATAGAGATTATATTGTAATAAAGAAGGGACTTTTCCATATATAAGAGTGGACTCAATATAGGATAAGAAAATTCCCTTAAAAGTAGAAGGTAAATTAAATTCCCTAATCATTGAATGGTTCAGTCAATGCCTTGGAACATATAGTAATGTATCTTGTACAACCTGATCAGGATGACCTATTCATTTATATGGAACATCGGAGGCTTATTTTTTCGATCACGTCTTTTGAAGATAGCTGACAGGTAAATCAGCTGGCGGTCGGTACTTCTATATTATGGACCCTGAGTACCCCCATGTTTAAAGAAGCACTTTATTGGACGACTCCATTTTTTGATTATCTCCCTGATTAATTTCATCCTCCAAACTAAGTCGAGCATGGGAGAATACACAACTGCATAGTATAGTTTATCCTCTAGGATAATTCCAGTCTTGATAAGACTCTAAAAAAATATGGATTTGATGTAATCCTTTTCTATTTCGTCTATATAGAGGAGATACATCATGTCATATAGGAGGTCCACTCTTGATTTTGTGGGGGACATTAGTTAGTATTTAAGCTCTCCTATCAGATTTGTAAGATGTTTTACTTCTATCCTACCATGGATGCAGACTACATGTAGTTATAAAACATGTTTCATGCATTCCAACATCATACATCAGCAACTAGAGCATCTTTACACAATAGATTACACTTTGGGCATTTTGATATGGGACTTCATATTTTTGTCCCCTACCCTCTAGGGATAGTTTGACAGTTTAGGTTCATTAGGATCACCACTGAATACTTCTCAAAGTGGACTGAATCCATCACCCTTAAGGAATTCAAGGCCCAATCTGTGGCTGAGTTTGTGAATTCACACATCATTCATCAGTTTGGGATCCCTCGAACCATTTTCAAAAAATAATGGGACCAATTTTTGGGCCACTAATCCAAAGAAAATGTACACAAATTAAGACATTTGATCCCACCATACATCACACTACCACACATAGAAAAATAGAAAGATTAAGGTAATCAATATAACCCTCTATAACATCCGAAAAAATTTGGTGGGTTAGAATAAGAATAATTGTCCTGATGAGCTATCCAATTTTATCTAGGCCTGTTACATGGTAACTCAAAATTCTACTCAGGCTACCACATATTCCCTAGAATATAGTATATAATAATTTCAAACAATATAGGTTCATCATTCCTCATTTTAATATTTTGTCTATGATTATTAAATTCTATAAAATGGAGTTTAAGTCAGTTTGGATAAGTTGGAAACCCTTGTCAAAAATAGGCTCAATAACTCCATAAACTAGAAAATTTCTAGAATCAGGTAGTGTGGGATTTCAACTATAAGGATCATCTACACTCATTCAATTAGGAGGAAAAAATTCATGCTTTGAGGACTCCCATGATAACCTAAAAACATCATCCAATGCTGGAACCTAAGTGGGAGGGACCTTACATCATCCAAAGGGTTTTCTCTAATGGATAATATTCACAAATTAGCATGGATGAGTAGCACCTCAAACCTCCCAACAACACCAAGTTTCTCAAACAGTACATCACATTAACACCATCACCATTTGAGACTTATGAACTTGAACTAATATTAGTCACGGTTCGATCTATAAAACAATAAACTAAGAATATCCATTTTTTCAGATTTATGACCTCAAATTAATAGAATCCACAATCCATGCTTTATGACAATAAACTAACAGTAACTAGGGATTGAAATCTTGGGATGTAAACTAACCCCAACTCCCTGTCTAAGCTTGGTGAATATAAATTACAGTGTCTGACATCCTAATTACATGATGGAAAACTATATATGATATTCTAATACTACATACCCTATGAAACAAAACAAGGATTCCCAATGAAATAAATTTCAAATGAATCATGTGACTAGAATATATACCATGTGTGGAAAACATGGGATGATTCCCTCCTCTCTTAGGAAGAAATTATTGTCCTCAATTTATAAATATATACTCTGTGTCCAATACCCATTCCACAATATGTTAAACTATATAGTTCAAATTCCTATCACGTCATGTTAAAACTGCATGATACAATGGGTCCACATTAGAGAGGATATCGCATTTTCGGTGTTGGTCCCATACCATTCCACACTTAATGACAATGTGTGGATTGATTACTATTTGAATGTGTTATTTAGTGATTACTTGATCGTATTCCTTTTTAACAACCACAAATTCCCATATTATGTGAGACCATGTTCACCAACATTCATCCTTGTTTCCCCAACCTCCAATAAATTTTTTAGGGACTAGTTGATGACAACATCTCACTGAAATGGTCCAAAAATCATGACCATAAACTATGTATAACATATTTTATATATTTTCATCATACTAGTGTTTATTAAAAATATTATCATGTCCTGTTACTAACTTTTCCATGTCATTAAAAACACCTCAAAACACAAAACCCTTGGTCTAAGCATTACGACCCTAAAATATTTTCCAATACCCTTCGGTCCTCACATGATGGGGTATCCCCAATTCAACTTCCATCATTGGTATCCCACAATGAAACATTATATAAGTTAGTGTTTCTTAATTCCTTGTCTTGTATGATATATATTTATCCCCAAACCATCTATCTTTTGGGACAATTACAATTTTTTTCCAATTTTCCCCTAGTATAGGATTACTTTAACTCATATCAAACCTTCATGGTCAATGATCACGATGTCCCTATACCATATATGTAAACTATATCATTTCCTTATTTAATGAGGATAGGATGCCTCCTATAATTTTAATGATATTAATTTTGTGTAAATTGTAATATTCCCCTTATGATAGCCATGGTATGACCCCCTTTCAAAAAATAATAATTGAGGCATCCTCCCTAGGTGTGATCCAAAAACAAATCCATTCACCCACCAATGGGTGGGGATTCCCTAATTACCTCACATGATGAAACTAACAATGGACCCCCTAGTGTGAGATCACTCCATATTCCCCCCATTTTATTAACAAATTACCCATGTGGGCCTTCTCCATAGGTGTAATACCTAATCATATTCACCAAGCTACCAAAAGATTGAGGTGCCCTCATGTCCTGACCTGAGGATGTAGGAATGGGTGGACTAGTGTGTAAGACCCATTCCCCACTATCCTAGATCCATGAAATTAAACTAAAGTATACCCACACTAAAAAACCTAGGATTCTCTGTGTAATAAACACTTGATTCCTCATAAAATGAAAATAAATACCTCATGTGAAAAGTACGAGATGATGACCCCAATCCATTTTAAGGTAATTAGTTTCCTTTCTACATGACCATAAAATGCATGTTAAACATAATTTCCACAAGATTTTGAACTTTATGGTCCATTTCCCTATCACATTATATGAAACTTCATGATACTTCTTACCCTCATTTTAAAGAGAACCTACCCATTGCTTTTGGTGTTAATCACTAGCCAAAACATGTTCTAGAACTACATGTGGCTTGATTTACAAACTATTGGGATATTTAGGGATTCGAAAACATCATTTATAGGTCCCTCCCAACCTTTAATCCTTTTCAGGTATAGTCTTTCTAGACAATGTTTAGAAATATTGATCTCAAATCACATTAGAGTTAGAAAAAAGGATATTCCACATATCATCCAACTCTCTCCCCTAAACATCTCACTATACATACCTTCACATGTTGAGTCTTCCACGATATGGATAACCATCACCACCTTATTTATAATTGGATCCCTAATGGAAAAGGTTCTTAGAAAAAATGGTTCACTGACCATCCTGAGAACACACCTCAAAAGATACATGGAAACAAATAACAGATATCATGTTTTGATCATTTTCAATGGTTTATCCTATATATTTTCACACTATCCTAATCAATATCACTATATAACTTGTGTTGAAAACATTTTCAATAGACATGTTCTACCTGTCGATCACCCCCCCCCCCCCCCTTACATCTAGATCTAGAAAGGAATGATTTACCTACTCTTTATCCACATTTATCAGGAGAAAATTTAAAACCCATGATATTATTCATCCAATGCATTTGTGAGTGGGGTCCATACAAGCTGAAATCATCACGACCATCCAAATCCAAATTCTTTTTTCCCTACCTTGCCCTCCCATACAGGGAGGGGAATATTCTACCACTCCCTATTTTTTCACACAAAGCTTATTTCACTAAGGCATACAAGTCATGGTGAAATACTCTCCCAGCTATAGTGGTTTTTATATGTGTTCTCTACTAGAATAAAAATGTCATAGAATGAACTCTACGGCATTGAACTAAGATACATGATTTTTTATGACATTAAACTCTATGAAAATAATTCAAGAGGTTTTCATAAAAGCGGGCCATTATCTCCCTCCTTTCACATTCAGTTAATACCTTCTTCATTCCAAACATGTGTCTCAAAAACATAGAATCTTTATTCCATGTATTATGGCCTAAAACTACATGATACATTATAAGGTATCAATCCTATTTTTCACCCTCTTCATATTGTTATTCCTTGATATGAAATCCCCCATGGTCAGAACTATATGAACTAAAATTAGGATACCTAACCCAAGAATAATGAACATAAACTATGTGTACATTGTATTTAAAATTTCCATGGAGTATAGAATTATCTTCCCTTTTCATTTCATATTATTTACTTATTTCACTTCGTACTAACATCTCCAAAGACAAGCCACCCCCTTGGTCTATTAACCATTAATTTAAATTATGCATAGTCACCCAAACATTTGAGCCAAATTATGTACCTAATTATTCCAAGGATCATGAAATTAAACTTCCAAAGGAAAGAGGAAAATTTTCATTTAGGTTGAAAACCTATAACGGTAACCAAATAATAATCCGAACAATCTCCCTCCAAGTCACACCTGTAATTTGGTAAAAAGTGAGGGAATGAATGGAAGAGGCACAAGGCCCATGGGGATCACTATTGAACACAAGAAAAATATTGGATATGGTAATTAGTCCCATAGAACTAGGAAAAAGATAGAGCCAAACTATTTCCTCTCTATTTCATGAGTTCCTCCATAGGTTTTCATCCCTTATTCTCTCCTCACATGCATCGCACTGCCCCAAAAATGTGGGTTTTCTTCATGTACATTCTCATGTATTAGTCACATGATGATAAATATTATTGTTGAAATCTTTATCATAAGACCTCAAATTGTATGTCTTTCATTTGTATTCCATGACACAAAAAATTCTAAAAATTATTTAGGACATAAAATGATGAGACCTTTCTCCCTTCATTGATGTCAGTCACTTACCTTGTCACATGATATCCTTTATTGTCACTTAGAAAATAATAATAAATCTCTCCTATAAAGAGATTAATACCTTTACTCAAACCAATATCCCAACCCAATGTGATTAGAACCATGGTGGTGTAAACCCAAGAGTTTTGATATCCCTCCAAAAATCTCTTCAAACTAACCCCTTATGTCACACCATCTTTTATTTGGATCCATATTACCCACCATGTCTGAACGGGTCCCCTAACAGTTACTATAAGTAGATAAAATAGATCACCTCCAATCCATGGAACACTCCCTAAAGGACTCATGAATTTTTTTTAAATTTCTCGTGTTTCTAACATATTAAAAAGAATACTATCATTTTTATGGTCCCACTCCTGACATTGTGATCGGGGATCCCATGCTTCGAACATGGTAAACACTAATTCTCATTTAATATTTCACCCATCATTATGTTACAGATCATGTATGCCTTGATTCAAATCCTCCATCTTCCCCCTTTTTTAGGTATATTTCAACACCCTTTGAGTTACCCCATTCATGCAGACAAGCACATTTGGAAATTATGTTGGTTTCACGGAGTCTCCACTATCCAACTAGTGATTCACATTTGATGGTGATCGTGTGGTTCCATAGTGAATTAGTGGTAAGTGATGTGCTTTCTTTCACACAATGACCCATATAAGACATGTACCACTGGTGAAGTCCTATAAATCATTTAAACCAATAACTAGGTTCATATTGGATAGCACTGGGGATGAAAACATCATCCCTCGTCTCAAATCCATAGAGCAGTAACCTATTGCATAAAATTTATTCCTATTGTTCCACAATTATAAATTTGGTAAGAGTGTCATAATAAAACTCTATTATGAATATATATCCATTCATGATGTTTATATCCATCTATTTTCATTGATCATTTATAGCTTCAACACTTTTAGTATCCATCTTTAGGACTTTTAATCTTTTTAGTTTATGGATCCTGAAGGAATTGTTCATGAAGGTCTCATTCATAAATGTTCACTACCTCACCAATGTATGTTCATGGGAAAACCAGAAATGGATGGACAAAGTTATTTAAGTGGAAAATATTGGGACAACATAATTCTTATAAGGGTCTTGATTTTAATGAAAAGATATCAAGGTACTATCTTAAGTGAAGAGTGCATAGTCACCCCTGGGACCCAGTCCCTTTATTATATGAATAGGTCCCTACTGAGTTTCGAAAATAAGGAACTAATATGGAATATTTTATGATATTATTTCCTCAAAAACTGACCCTCATCTACCACATTGTATCCCATTATGAGATGATGAGTCTGTTGGTGCCAAATAACACATGTTATGGGAGATAGCATGGAATACACTAATGTTTCAAGGTGATTTGAAGCAAAAACAATACTGAAATACATTCAAATTCCTAGATTATTGAAGGTTAATAACCATATTTAAACTCACCCTTTACTAAGGTCACTAGATTCAATAGAGGTTGATGTGGTAACCTCTGTTCATCCTATGTCCATTCATGAAATTCACTAGCCACCACAGAGGTTTAGATTTTAACCCCTACGCAGGGTATGTCTCTTCGTGGAACTCTCCTACCATTTATAAAGACATAATATTATGATAATGACACAATATTTTATTAAATGTACTTCCTTTACTTCTAAACACATATAAATACCATCCTCTATTTGAAATTTGTGGGGAAACAACCTTTGGAATTCCACCCAAATCTCTGAATTCAAAAAACATTGTCTTTTGTGGGAAAAAGAAGAGATGGATTTATCAAGGTATCCATATTTCCAAACAATACACCCATGGGTCCTTGATAACCTCAAACCATGGTTGAGATTCCTTTCATGAAGGTCCACAACTTTCACCTAACGAGAAATCCCCTCAAGGATCTAGAGGTTCCAAGAGATAATCCTTCATGGAACCATCCCTATGGGAACCATTAATTTACCTCAGTGAAGGGCCACCCTATTTCATGAATGATATACCTTCATGATGACCATATCCATCGTGCAACCCTAAATTTTAGAGAAACCCCCACCCTTTTTGAAAACCATCCACAATTCCTCTCCATGGTTCATCTTTTCAGAAAATACACCTTCACAAAATTTTATTGTCCAAGCCTCCTTAACCCATTCAAACTCAGGCCACTCATGCCTTGATCTCTTGCATGACTAGTATCATAAATTCTCATTTTCGGCTCCTTTAATCATAGAATATATAATACATTATATCTCATTTTTCTCCTAAGCATGTCGACCATAATTACTTTTTTCTTCAAATCATTGGCACCCTAACTTTGGGTCCAATTATTTACAGTCCTTCCCATCCATGTTAACACTATGTTCTAGCCTGAGGTACTTGTGTAGTATGAACGTAATCCCAAAAGGTGGAATCACCATGGGAAACCTCCCATATCTCATTGTTTGGAGGCATAGTGATGTAACCTCATATCTTACTTAGAAAAGGTCTCTATGGGTGCAGTCCCCCTGATAGTCCAGTTTTAAGAATTTAATCTGAATAGCCTAATTTCTTGTTCATATGACATTAAACTATATGAAAACTTCCTCAACACATAACGTCAAACATTAGTCATACCCTACGTGATGAACATAGGATTCCCCATGTATGTACATAATGGTATGACACCCCTTCCACCCCTTGGTATGAAACACCAAAATTGGGAAACCTATATGAATAACCTCCATACCATCCACTGTTGAATCCCCTTTCATGACACAAGAATACTTAATACATGATTTTAAACATCATGGACCAGTGTTGTCACATTACCTTAAATTGCAGTATCAAACTACATCGGTTTTAATCCATTTTTCCTAAAAGTGTGAAAATGATTCTTCTCAGATGTTCAGTACAGATTCCCTGACACATATGTGATACTTTCCTGAGGTTTAATCATGATATTCAAGCACCACCGTTAAATATTCATGTCTTCTCCTAGAAAATTGGAAAAACTCCAAGTGTGGTCATATTCACCCATGTTTACACACATAAACTCAAAACACAATGTGTGTTCATCTTCCCCCATGGAGACATAATTAACTCCTTTCTATCCAGACCAACCTATCCCCTTAAGATGTTAAATCATTGACCAACCTATCCCCAGAAGATGTAAATCTCATGACCGACATGTTCCTGAAATATGTTAAACTTGTGACCAACCTATACTCATGATATGTTAAAACTGTGACCAGCCTATCCCCACAATATGTTAAACCTGTTATCAACCTTTCCCTGTATGATGTTAAAATTATGTCCAACTTGTCCCCACAAGACACTAGACCTATGACTAGCTTGTCCACACAAGACATTAAACACATGACTGACCCATAATTCCCTCATAGAACCTTAAACATATGACCACACCAACTGCCTCAAAATAACTACATCATGTGTTGAAAATAGGATGCCTGGAAATGAAGGATTCATATGAATTATTCCCATAGTGTTAATTACCCCTTGAATGACATGAGATACATTCAGTTCCACACATAAGATACCTTATTCCCCTATTTAAATTACCATCTGACCAATATGGGATGCCTTAGGTTCCACATCTAAGATGCCTAATATTGAGATGACCTAACTACAAAAGACGACAAATTTATAAGTTCCCAACATAATAAATGTCCTAATATTCAAATACATTCCAAATGTTACGGCCTACTTGAATCAAAGAGGGATTCCATGTTGGGACAGAAGTAGCATAATTAATCGGAATCACCATGAGATGGCACCAAGAATGCGTTTCCGGAAAATCACTCGAGTATATGAGGAAGTTCAAGTATATGAGACTAGATTTGAGGATGAAACCATAGAATGATGAACTGATATCCCATCATTTAGTTTTAATTAAGGATACTACATCACCAATCATAGTGTTGGAAGTCACCCACCATTAGAAAATGGGAATGTATTGAAATAGGAGTGCATCATCATAGACGGTTCATGCCCCATAAGAAAGAATTAGAAATAAATATAAATTATATGCATATTAAATTCATAACTATTATATCTTATGTAATAATTATATATTCCTGTTTTTTTACCTTTTTTGTATTCATTTTTCTATTGATTTAGTATTAGAATACATATTCCAACCATCAAACTAATTCTTCCCAACAACACTAATTTATATCTTCCATATAACCCATAATTATATATTAATCACCCAAAATCAAAATCTTATTATATTCATACTAATCTAAAATCATCATATGAATAAGGTACATGAACACATCATGTAAATTCATAAATTTATATGATATTGGAAAACTCCACATGATTAATCCTAAAACGATAAATAGCCAACCCCATTCACTTTACTAATCATGGAAATACTCTAAGAATGTAGGTAGTCTGCCACAATCTCTATCAACCTGGGGAAACATTACTAAATATAATTCAAATCATTAAAACTCTAACACCTAATATATACAAACTATACACAAAAACAATTCTTAGGATCATAACTAAAAATAAAAAATGAGATCATGGAAGATGAAAACTAAATTTTATGATACCAAACTAAGCATTATATAAAAGTATCTATCCTAGAAGAATGTTATCATATAAATGGGAATAAAAAATATTGATATTTCAAAAAAAACTAAAAATTAATATCAAATAAAGTTTAAAAATAAATAAATATTTTATTTATTTTTAAAATCATAAGACTTTTATAAACTATTCATAAATAAGTAATAATTAAAAACATTTTATAAATTAGAAATAATATAAAAATTTTATATTATTTTCAGTATGGATCCATTAATATTTTATACTAAATATAATTTATATGATATTTTATGATTCATATGAAATTTATAATCCAAATTATATTATATAAAAACATTAATGAATTTAAAAATAATTTGTTTAATTTATAAAAACTTTATCAATAAAACCTTATGATTTCTAAATAACCCCTTTGTTTCCAGATCATAAAATTTTAATATAATTCATAAAAGGTTATTTTAATATAATAAACTTTAATATTTGGGGAAAAAATTTCCAAAATATTTTTTTAATTAATTCTAAATAATTTATAAATAATTAATTCCTTATAAATTAAGATATCCCAAAATATATTTTATTGTGATTTATAAATATTTAAAAACATTAAATTTCATTTTTTTATTTGGAATAAAATTTTAAATATATTTTCTTATTACACTTATACAAAATCTCTATTCTATATAAGGATATACTATGTTTTACCCTTATGTGAATTCTATATGTAAGGGTAACAAATATTTTCAAGATCATGCGTAATGGTAATATAATGTTGGCCTTTATGGAACACGATTTGAAAAAATGTTGAGTAAAGGTAATACACATATTACCTTTATCCATCTCCCTCATATAAATGTATTAGATTTACACAAATATTTTTGTAAGGGTACTCTGAGTATTTCATATGTTGCGTAAAGTTAAAGATTAGGGACCATTATACAACATCTCTAATACCTTTACGTGGTCCCAATGGTGGTTATATAAATTCATTTGTGTAGGGGAACTAGATTTATAAAACTGATCTATGTAAAATAATTATATAGTTTACCCATACACAGAACTTTAACACAAGTTTATCTGGAAAGGGTATCGTGTACGGGTAAATTATACTTACCTTCATATAAGGATTTTATTTTTATGAAAATAATTTTCTTGTTTCAAGTTCAATGTTTTCTCCAAAACCATTGATCAAATAATCTTTAAAACGTGTTGAAAATTACTTTGATTCCATTGGTGAGTTTTATAGAATCATTTTTAATAGAAGATAACCCAAAACACAAGAGATATGTCTTAAATAAACCACTCAAATTTTATTTTAAAAAAACAGAGTACTTAGAAAACATTAGTTCTAGAATCTTCCATCTTTATTCTTTGTGGGAGTGTGCTTATGGGAGATAATGAGGAGAAGTGAACCAATGTACCCTACCTCTGAGGTGATACACTAGTTAATAGATCCAAGAATTATTCATGAGGATTCCTAAATACTGAAGGGGTGATAATTCCTTCTCAAAAGATAAATGGGATTTCATAAAGAAGATAGTTTAACATATTCTCATACACATAATGCCACCCAAAATTAGTGGATATCAACATCATATATAGATGGACCCCATGGAATATCCTTTTCATAACACATCATATGTGTTTTTGATTGTTGGGGTAAAATTCATTAAATATTTTCAATGAAATTAATGGAACATATTTAATCCACGTATAATGTATTTTAAATAATGAATAAAATATTCAGGAGAAATAAATAATATATATATATATATATATATTATTCTGAAATCACCTTCATCAAACATACATGCATCATATGCATATATTAAATGTACACTCTATATATTATCACATTATATATGTGTATGTATCTTGTGTATCATTTTCATTGTCATGTGAATCTCAAGAATGTATATTTTAGTACGCATCCAACACATAAGAGATATAAATAAAAGATCATAGTTGATCATAAAATGAACATGAAATTATGAGAACATAATCAAGGTACAAAAACATAACATAAAGAAATCATAACCAATAAAACATGGTTAATAAATCAAGAATCATGAGATAAGAATTTTAGCATAACATGTAAAATGAGGTATAGGAATGTGGAATAATAATCTAGATATAATTAAACATAAAACATAACATAGTAATGTGTAATAACATAAAAATTTGTAATAATAAAATTCATAAAAAATCCAACATGTTTCCATGTCTCAAAGCCAAGGCCATTATCACCTAGTGTACATAGTCTCATAATGGATTGGGTTTACTCCCTTTTCCCATGAAATTAGTCGATTTTCTTTGCCCCTAACTCCCAAACATGTCATCCCATGACATATAAAGTTTTATCCAATGCATTGAGAGAAATATAATTCTAATCTCAGCCATCACATAGTGATAAACTATACATATTTGTGCCACATAAACATGAAATCGGTCAAAATTACATCATTGTATAATTAACCCATAAAAAATAAATGAGTTTAAAGAAAATTTCCATAGGAAAAGAATCTATCCAGAGGAATAAGGTGGATGGTATCATTAGATAATATACTTAAGGAAGCATAAGAAAAATTAAATTATTTTTAAATAGATAAAAACACTTTGGAATGACATTCGAAAGCTGTTTGGAAAATAAGAAGAAATACCATTTTAATTTTTAAGAAAATTTATTTTAGAATGAAATAACTTATAAATTAATATAATTTTAAAAATAAAATGAAAATAATTAAAAATAAATTTTAATAACCAGTAAAACATGGAATTTAATATTCATACATAAAACCAATGAAAATAGTGGGAAAAGGTCATCTTATGGAAAATGTTAAAAAATATTCCCTTAAACAATTTGGAAATAAATTCAATATGAAAAATATGACCGTAATAAATCATATAATTTTGGATAAATGAATATATATATATATGTATTTGAAAAATATTATAATTGATGAGAAGTATTCAATATCAAAACAATAGATAAGTTCTTCTCCAGTTATAAGATTAATTTTGGTTGAATTATGAACCAAAAAGACGTGAGATTGTATGAATATGTGTAAACCCCAAAGATAACTAGAGGAGAAGAAAATATATAGGATTTTAGACAAAAATACCATACAAAGTTTCCTTGATGGAAATTTATTCACATATAGTCTATATTTCATAATGAGAATAGAAAAGAAAACCTTTCCATTACTCAAAACATTCATGAAAGAAATTTAACCTCTTTTATGATAAAGGAAACCATATTAATAACTAATTTTGTAATATTATTAAAATATATTAACTTTTATTATCTTCAATTATAATATTTTATTAATAAAAAATTATTTGGTTAATGTTTAGTATCATTATTTAATGTTATTAATTTTTTTTATTTTAGGAATGTTCTCAAAGGTTATATCAATACTCATTATTTGATAAAACATTCATCAATAATAGACTTTTGGAATAATTTTAATCATTGTGTTCAGATTATTTATCTAGTTCCATGTCAATTTTATTCAAGGTATGGATATGTTTTTTGAGAATATAATTTATAAATAGCATATTTTCGGTAATTTACTCATAATAATATGTTATTTTACAAAAACCATTCAATTTTTTTTCACCCTCCCAAAACTATATTCATAAAATTAATTAATATTTAATTTCATATGTTACAAGTATTAATATATTTATGTGCATTAATATTTGAATTGATAAACATAAGTATAGAATTATTCTTGTAGGTGGTTGAACCAACCCAAAGAAGAAAATATTATAATAAGGAATGAGTAAGAGTATCGTGTTAAATTATAGTAATATAAATTTCAAAGAAGAATAATGATTTTAATAAAATATCATTAAATTTTTAATGATATTTGTAAATATTATATATGATAATGTAATTTAAAAATATGTTGATGAACTAGATACTTACTTCTATGAATTTTCTCTTTTTGGAAACAGGTTCCTTCAGAATGAAGGATTTAGACATTATTCTAGGGACTAGAGGATACAAAATATGGAATAAGAATTAAATATATATAATTTGGTCTATTATTAATAAGATAATTTAATGGAAAAAGCAGAATGGGATGGATAGTGTAAGATTCCATTTATATGTGATTTTTTTGTGGTAGTTTCACAAATACTCATTCCATAATGTGCAAGGATAGTAATTTCTCATGGAAAGTGGATCCAATGTGTAAACATAATGGATATTGGTAGATATATATATCATAAATTAAATTTAAAGATAATTTTAGAGATATTAAAATCCTTTACCCGATAATTTAACCTATATAATACATTTTACCTTTATTGTAGTGACTCAAATTTTAACTCATTGACTTATTTTTTTCAAAAAAAAATTAAATTGAAACACTCACTTAATTTTAATGTGATAATTCAAAATTTTAGTTCTACTTTATATAATTAAATATATAAATAAGATAAATTTAACTTGTAATTGAAAAAATTAATATATAGAAAAAAATTATAGAAAAATGACATTAAAAAATATACGGTTTTCATAATCTTATTTCATATCAATTACAAATTAAATTACTACTAATATATTTATTATACATTTAAACATTAAATTGTATTAGATTCATCATTTAAAAGTGATAAATTTATTTTATTAAGAGAAAAATACATAACACATACAAAAACAATTCTTTGAAAAATATATGTTTTAACATTAAATGATTTTAATCGCATCCAGTTAAAATATGTTATTTATCCTCTAACTAATAAATTTTATCAACAAATTAGAATTATAAAATTTCTTTAAATTTTATAAACACATAAAATGATAATTTAAATAAGAATATTATTAATATTATGTAACATATATATATTTATAATAATAATTCGAGTTAATTATTATCTTTTTATTTCTATAAAAAATTATTTATTATATGTTACTTATATTATTTTCAATTTTTTCCTAATAATTAAACATCATCAATGTACGTATTGGATAAAAATATACCCAATGCCCATATATCTAATGGTAATATATCCAAAGACCATTTTTCCAATGACCATATAGTAAATGTCCATATATATGACATTCATATTACATTTACATATATATCCACACATCCATCTATAAAACCATTAATCATATTCTCTAATTGATTTCTCAATATATTCATCATATTTTTAACATCTTGTATTCTTTCAATATTTATCGTAGGTATTATGATTCTAATTTTTGATCATGATGATGATAATATCTACCTTATAATATTTTTATTTAATTATGGTTTCATCATAACATCCCGAGTTTTTATAAGTAAACACTATGTTAGATAGCATACATGATATTCCATGTCGAACATAAACGGACTACAAAATATTACTATTTAAATATTACCATTATAACCTTGATGTTACAATGGAGGAGATGAATAAGATTAACTGAATTATGAAAATATGTTTTTGATATTTAAATATAATGAATTATTTTGTGACCAATTATATATAAATGAAGATAAATCCTGTTTAAAAATAAAAACAAATAATTCTCTAAAAAATTATTTAAATGTGCAAAAGTATATTTTATACCAATAAAATAAAAAAATAACACTTTTTTGGATTATATTAATGAAATAAATATATAATATACATAATATATTGTTTAAAATTCATCCAACGTTTTTTCGTGGTATTTTATAAGAATACATCCAATTTTACGCATAAAAGATGTATTCTTAAAAAATGACAGTTTTTCCATATTTTGATGAAGAACTTATTTTAAATATATTTTTTAACACATTTATAAATTATATTTGGAAAATTAAACTTCTTTTAAATTTTAATATCAAAATTTACTTTGATTCAATTTTTTTTATTTTTCACATAAGTTTCATGTTTTGAGGAATAATATTAAATACTAAATTTTAATTCAAAACACATTTTTCATTGGAATAATTTATAGAATCAAATTATATTAGTTATTGCTTCAAAATTATAATTTAATTAATTTTTTGTAAATTTATCCCATTTTATTATTTTAATCAATTTCACATTGAATTTTCAAAAAAACATTTCAATCTTTTGATAATTTTCAGTTTGAAACTCATCTTCAATTTCCTTTTACAAGGTTAATTTTAAATTAATTTTATCCAATTATGTATTTTAAATTTTTAAAAATTTACTCCATATTTGGAATAATAAATTTCAAATTTATTAAATAGGTCCCTTTTATTTATAGACTATATTATTAATAACTTTATTAATTTTTTCTAATTACCACAATTAAGGGTAAATTGGATAATTAAGGGTTAAAAAATATTATAAATATTATATAATTACAATGAACGTTGTCCATATTTTAGTGGATGAGTTATTTTTGACCAAAATCATCATTGGGCTGATTTAATGAGCTCTTGTATCCACTTATATGACTTTAGGCCTTTAATAATATTTTATTTTAGTGAAATTCTATTATGGAATACTCACGTTTTTAATAATTATTAAAAACAATTATTTGTGGTTATTCAGAATACATATTCGACTATCAATATTAATTTTAAATATAAATTTTTTATTTTCATCATGATTTTTTTAATTTTTAGGGAATAAATAATTAAATTAAAGGCTTCCCCAATGATGATACGGTAATTTTTTAATTGCTTCATATATCAAATAAATATTTTTAAAATAAATAAAATAAATTTCATTTAACTTAATCAATGTCATCCATTAATTTTATAGATTTCCTAGATATATTATATATGTATTAAGGGGTTTGTTTTAAATATATCATGTTTTTATGGTATTTTAAAAAAGTCAAGTAAAGAATAGTATCAAAATTGTCATTAATGATATTTTAAATAAATAATAATTGATAAAATGATGTAAAATTCATAAAAATTTAAAATTAGGCCAAATAATTGGTCTAAGTCTTAAAATGTCATCAATTTTATATTTATTATTCTTTTGGACTTTTATAGTAAATATATTAACACTAAAATATGAAAAGTCTATGTTGTCACTGAAATAGTTAAAGGGATTTATTAAGGGTTATTGCCAAAAGATATGGTTATTAATGCGACCAAAACATGTTTAAAAATTATTGGTTGAGATTATTTCAATGTATAATCATATAATATTATAAATAACTCACTTTGTATCCATTTTTAATTGAATATTAATTTATATTAATTTAATATTTTGGGATTGTCCAATAGTTCCTCTTACCTCAATTATAAAAATGCACCTCCTCCCTCAATTATTCACACTAATTTGAGCCCCATATCTTGAAAAAAAACCTGCCACTTTACCTTCTCAAAAATCCTTGTTCAATTTTTTGAGGTTATTTTATTTCAAAAATACCAACTCTAGATCCATTAATAATAGATCTAAAGGAAGTCCACCAAAGAAGAGGTAATTTTTTTACCAACTCATACAGGTTCATTTATTCTTATAATTAACCTTCATGTATTGTTTACATTCTAAATTAATCACTCCAATATCATATATATTATTATATTTTATTTCTATTATAGGGAAACTATATTATAACTTTTATCCATCATATGAAAATTGAAATCACTGCATGTGCGTACAGGCGGCTTACCATCTCCACGGAGTGGTGTAATTTATTTATCATCACCACTTTACTTGGATGTCCATAAAGATGAAAGTAAAATATATATGTAGTAATTATGAAATTATATTTATTTTGTATAATTAATATACCATTCAATTCATTTACCTTTCATTATTAATGAAATTCTTTCATCGCTTGTGCGTATGTACGACCTACCCTCTCCATGACGCAATGTGATTCATTTTCCATGTTAACCATTTAATAATTATTATAAAAATGTATATAATGAATAAATATGATATATATGAACTTAATTTAATTATAGAGATGAAATAAGTATATCCAATTCATAATAATTAGGTATTACACAAAAATCATAGGAAATTGAAGCGTTTAACACCCAAAACAAGGGTAGTGATGAAATATTATTAAAAAAATAATGCAGCATGATAATATATGATATCATAAATATGGATATGGTTCTAGTTCTAGTATAAAATAATAAAATAATTATAACCAATATAAAAGTGGTTAAATAATTTTAAAATAATTGAATTTCAAGGTAAGGTTTTAATTCACAATCTCAACATTAATTGAGATTATTCCTGTTTAAGACTCAATAGGGGAATATTTTTCTTCCATGTCAGTGTTTTCTAAAATTGTTTCCAAAATATTTTTACTAATATACTATGAATGTTTAATGTATTTTACATATATCTGTTTGAATTTTTTTAAAATGGTTTGGAAGGAATATTTTTTCATTTTCCAAATGAGGCACATTAAGAATTTTAAAACAAAAAGATACAAATTTAATGTTTTTTTAACATATGTGGCATGAGAATATTTTCCCAAAATTAATATGATTAAACATTTGGAAATTTATATTTGTTTTTTTCAAATTAATTTTCAAATAAAATAATTTCTTTAAAATTCCACATATTTAAAAATAATATATTTCATTATAATAAAGGGTATTTCTCTCAAAAAAATCAATGATTTTATTAAAGTATTTTAATCTATATCAATATCCTATGTTGATTCTTCTGCATAATTTCTGTTTATCTCTCATGATATGGTTCCTCATGTCTTATTCGATATTTTATGATTAATTTTTACTGTGGATGTGATATTTTGATACCATTCATAGTCTATGGTTAAAGTATTCTCATTTTGTATTCTAGTTTTTAATATGATTCTTTATGTTGTTTATGATTCACCCTTTTCATAAGTGGAATGAATTGGACTTATTATGTTATGGTTGGGGCCTGATATAGCCCCTAGATGCATCGGTAGGCCTTATTAGACAACCTATTTTTGTTATTGTCCAAGACCATATTTGTTTATGTATAATTTCTTGGAAAATCTTTGAAAGTATGTTTATGATGTCTAGAATTATACATTCCCTCATTGTGAGATTAGTTACTGATATTCTATATAATTATTCGATTAGTAGAATATCCATGTGATTATATGTATTGATTTAATTTATTATCATTTATTCATTCCATATTACTCTCAATATTATGTTTAAATGGCTTGTTTTCCATTTATTTACCTTCTCCTGATGTTTATACATATTTATTCATGAAAGCTTCCATTACAGGATTACCCTTATTAAGAAGCAAAGATAAAAAACTTTTATGTCTTATTTTTACCATCATTCTATGATATATATTTGGAACGACATGTATGGATAATCTAATATAATAATTGTGTTCTTAAAGAAATCATTTTTTGTATTTTATAATTTCATTTGTAATGTATGCTTCAAGTATGTACCTTGTTTTCCAACACAAATAAATGGTTTAGTCCTATGTGATATGATTCCTTGTATAATATACCAATATAATAAATTAACCACCAACTCTTAGTTACTTGGTTTTGTGACTTTTAATTTGGTTTCAGAGAAAGTTTAGTAAAACCCATAGGAACTAGATTTAGGAAAACATAGATTATGGAATATAATTCTACGAATGAATTTTAGGATTATTATATGTGTAGGATATTATCCAACTAATTTGGTAATGAAAATGGATAACCTAGGTTCAACCTATATACTCGTAGATTGAGAATATTATTTCATGATTTGGACATCCTATTAATGATTCTTCATGACTGTTTCACTATGAATAGTGTTGATTTCATTTTTTATGTCATGTTCAGTGGTTAGAAAGAGAAAAGAAATACAAGTAATGGTTTTACAACTGATGATGAAGACACTGAAAAAGAAAAAACAAAGGAATTAGGGATTGAGGAATACTATGATGAAGCGTAGTTAACAGATTAAAAAGTAATTATTAAAGTTCTTGTGTATTTGGATTCAAGAATTATTTCATCAATGGTGATCCGGTTTTAAGAATCATGAGATATATAAGGATTGTATTGCAGTACATATTTTTTAATAATTTAGAAGCATGAATGTTTTCATTATGGTTTTTATGGTGATAATGGTTTCCATTTATTTGGTATGTGAAAAAACGATCTACATTATGTTTTTTTGTGAAAACCAGATGTTAAGTTTATTTTAGAAATTTATTGACCTTCTTTTAAATTTTTGTACTATGAATTCAGAAAGATATATTTTGGGGTAGTATTAAATTTGGAATGGATAAATTTGAACATTTTATATTATTTTTTATGTTAAATAATGATTTATTGGATATTATGTGTTAAATTGTTTTGTTTTAGTAAACATTTAGAGGATGAATGACATACTTTTGTACCTTATGATTCATTAAAATTTCTTCATACATAAAAATTCATTTGAATAACTATCTCTATGTGTATTAAATGAAGTGGATATAGATCAAATAAGAAACAAATGATGAGATTGTGAAATCAAAATAAATTAATTATGTTTTATTGAGTGTATTATCTTGATAGTAAAATAATCCCTGAACTATATAATTTTTTTTTTTAAATAAAAAATGTCATTCGTTTACTTTTATTAATAAGAAATAAATTTATTTTTTAACCCCTAACATATTTATGGTTTCGTTGTTGTTAACATTCTCATGATCATGTTATCTATAACAATCTATCAGAACATGATAGTTAGTTTTCTCTTCCATGTCAATGTTTCCCTACATGTAACCCTAGTATGTTTTATCACAGGTGACCTTTATACTTCCCTTTCTTTATTTTAAAGCAGAAGTTTTACTAATCCTTTTTTCTATGTTGGATTTCTACAAAGGTATTCTAAAACATCAAACCCATAGTTTTTTTATCTCGAGTAAAAAATTTTGGGATGAAATTTATTGAAGGGGGTAGAATTTTACATCTAATGTTTTTAAAATGAAACATTGTGATCAATAGCATACATGATATGCCCCAACGAGCATAAATAAACAACCAAATAATATTATTTTAATGTTACCATTATAACATATTCCTTATATTGGTATAAATGAATAAGATTAACTAAATTATGAAAATATTTTTTACAAATTTAAATATAATGAATTATTTTGTGCTCATTTATTTATAAATTTAGATAAACCCATTTTTAAAATAAAAGGGAATATTTTTCTAAAATGATATTTAATTGCGCACATTTGAGTTTTATAACAATAAAATAAAAAAATCACAATTTTTTTTTTATATTAATGATATATATATATATATATATTAATATAATTTTTAACTATCATAATATTTGATTCTAAAAATCATATAATAAGAAATCAAATTTAAGACATAAAAGATGCATTTTTATAAAAAAGACAGTTTTATCATATTTTGATGGTGCACTTGTTTTAAATAAATTTTTTGACAAATTAATAAATTATATTTCAAAAAATAAATTTCTTCTTTTAAATGTTAATATCAAAATCTTCTTTGATTGAATTTTTTATATTTTTCTGACTAGTTTCATGCTTTGGTGAATAGTAAAAAATACAGAATTTTAACTGAAATTTTTTTTCATCTAACTAATGTATTGTATTAAATTATATTTTTTTGGTTCTAAAGTATAATTAGATCAATTTTATATCATTTAATTCAATTTTGGTCATTGTAATCAATTTCATATTGAATTGTGATGTTAAAATATTTCAATCTTTTAAACATTTTCACTTTGAAAACATGTATTCTCATTCCCTTTATAGGATTAATTTTAAATTAATTTTAGCCAATTATGTGTTTTGAATTTTTAAAAATTTATTTAGTATTTTTAATTTTATGGTCCAAATGTATTAAATAGATCCATTTTATTTTTTGATAATATGAATTGTAAAATTTTTAATTTTTTGAAATTACCATGGTTAAAGTTAAATTGGGTAATTAAGGGTTGACATAATAATATAAATATTAAAAAACTACCCTAAAACATTTCTTAACTTTATTTTATGAGTTATTTTCATTAAAATTAATCCTTGGGATGGTTTTATAGTCTCTTGGAGCCACATGAATGACTTTAGGCCTTTTTATAGTACTTTTTACAGAAAGTCAAATATGGCATACTCATGTTTTTAATGAATATTACATTTTTTAATATGTGGTTACTCAAAATATATCTTCAATTAAAAATATTAATTTGAAATCAAAAAGTATTATATTCATCATGATAATTTATTAATATTTTTTAGTGAATAAATAATTAAATTAACGGCATGCATAATGATGGAACAACAATTGTTTATTTAATGGACATATCAAATAAATGTTACTAAAAATATTAAAATAATTTTTTTATATAATTAATGTCATACAGGAACTTTCTAGATGATATATAAATATTTGAAATATATTAATTTTTTTAGAAGATAACATGTTGTTATGATATTTTAAAATAGTCAAGTAATGATTAGTATCAAATTTCACATTAATGATATTTTAAATTAAATGATACATCATTAAATGATATATAAATTCATAAAAAAATATAAATTTATTTAAAATTTTTTTATACTATTGATAATTTCATCAGTGATGATTATAGGGTTATTTTTTTATTTTATAGTAACTATGTGAACACTCAAAGAGAAAACATCATGTCGGCATGGTAAGAGCTAACAGAATTTGTTATGGGTTTAAGCCAAACGATATGGGTAAGAATGTGACCGAAAACTGTATAAAAATTATTGGTTCATATTATTTATAACCATCCTCATATTATAATCTCAATTACTCACTTTGAATCAAATTTTAATAGAAAATTAATTTATTTTAATTTAATATTTTTATAGTTTTACCCCTCACCTCAATTATAAAAGGGAACCTCCTCCCTCATTTCATCCACCCTTTTGAGAATTCTATCTAAAAAAACATGAACATTTCTGTTCCCAAAATTATTATTGGATTTTTTTATTTTTTTCTATTCCAAAAATATCTACTCTATATCCCATACTAAGAGATCTAAAGGAATACTACCGAAGTGGAGGTAATTATTTCACCAACTCATGCAAGTTGGTTTCTTCTTTTACACCCTATAAATGTATTATTTCCATGAAAAACTAAAAATAAAAAATTAATATATATTATGATATTTTATTACTATTATGGTACATGAATATTCAACCTTTTATCAATCATACAAAAAAAATAAATCAATGCGCGTTCATACGTACGACTTACCGTCTCCACGCCATAGTGTAATTTATTTTTCATCACTACTTTACTTTGATGGGTATAATGATGGATATAATGGATGTATATATTAATTATGACATGATATTGATTTTTTATAATTAATATAACATTAAATTTTTTACCAATTCACCATTAAGAGAATGACACTCTCGCCCATGTGTATGTACAACCTACCATCTCCACGACGCAATATGATTCATTATACATGTTAACCATTTGAGAATGATTATAAAAATGGATATAATGAATAAATGTGGAATGAATGAATGAAATATCATTTTAGAGAAGATTAAATATATCTTATTTATATGAAATAGGACATACATGATAAAAAAAGCATAGAAAAATAAAGTAGTTAACACCTGAAACAAGGGTCATAATGAAATATTATTATCAAAGTGATATATGATGATCATATATGATATAATAAATATGGTTATGGTTATGGTATAAATTATTAAAATTATTAAAACAATTATACATTTTTTTGAATCACATTCAACTAAATTAAATTCCATTTAAAGGGTTTAATTCACAATGTCATCCTTAATCGATACTGTTTCTATTTAAGTATCTACTGGGGAATATTCCTCATCCTTTCTAGTGTTTTCTAAAATATTTTCAAAAATATTTCTATTATTCTCTTATTAATGTTTAATTTCATTTCGTTACCCATGTTTGATTTTTTTTAAAATAGATTGAAATGTGTATTTTTCTCGTTTATGAAATGAGGTACTTTTTGAATTTTATGACAAAAAGAAACAAAAGGAATGTTTTCTTAACTAATGTCGCTTGAGAAGATTTTCCCACCATTATGACACTTCAGTATTTTGAATTTTAATTTACATTTTTTCAATGTTATTTTCAGATAAATTCTTTCATTTATAATTTTTTGGAATCTTAAATTAATGATTTAAAAGTAGAAAGGGTATTTCTCTCAAAACAGTTCAACTATTTTGTTGGAGTGTTTTCATCTATGTCAAAATAATTTGTTGAATATTATTATATGTTGAGGTTAATCTATTATGATATTATTTACCATATTTTATTAAATATTTTAGAATTCAGTTTGATTATGGATGTGCTATTTTTATACCATTTAAATTTTAGGTTTAGAGTATTTAGATTTCATATGCTATTTTTTAATACGAATGTTATTGTATTTTATGCTTCACCCCTTTCACAAGAGGAGTGCATTGGACTTCGTAAGTGATGGGTGGGCCTGCTATATCCCCTAAATGCACTGGTATTTCTCATTAGAAAAACTAGTTTTGGTATTTCCAGAGGCCTTACCCATTTATATATGGTGTATTGACTAAATCCTTGATGGTATGTTTACGATGTCTGACATTATGCATTCCATCATTATGGGATTAGTTATTGATATTCTATATGATTATTTTATTAGTATAATATCCATTTGATTATATATATGGAATGTTTTTTATTATCATTTATTCTTTCCATATTATGGTCAACATTTCATTTAAAGGTATTGTGTTTCAGTTATTCAATTTGACTTAATGATTATGATTATTTATTCATGATAGATTTTATTGTACAATTGCCTTTACTAATAATCTGAGCTCACCCCTTTCTTATGTTTTATTTTTTATATGATTCTAAGATGTATATTATGATGAACATATAACGATAAGATTGGATAAAAGTTGTACTCTTAAATAAATCATTATGTTTTATTTAATAATTTCAATTATAATGAATTCTTCAAGTATGTATCTAGTTTTCCAAAACTATCAAATTATTCAGTCCATTAGGATTCAATTACTTGTATAATATGCAAACTTAATAAAGTAACCACTGAATATGGGCTATAAAGACCATGGTCATTACATTTATTCCTTTAATTTTACTAATAATGTTAAATTAATTTATAATTTAATGTATTTAATTTTTATTTTAATATTATACTATAATTAAATAAGGAATTGACCATTTTACTTCTGTGTTGCATGTATCAAATGTTATGGAACACATAATATTTATTTAAAGGTAAATAAATACTAAAATAATACGGTGTTTTAGCTGGGACTCGATTTGGATGCTCTTATAACCTTAAAATTAATCAAGTTACATATTTTATAATATTATTAATTTTTTAGTAAGATTCATGAACCAATAATGTTTTTATTTTTATAATTAAAAAATTATATGTTTCTAATTCATATTAAGTTATATTTTAGACTATGATGTATAGTTGTTTTGAAAATAAATTAACATCTATGTTGAAGACAGAATGAAACAAAAATTGAATACCCATATAGAAATATTTCAAATGAAAGTTGTGTTAGACCTTAAAATAGTAAAAACTATGAACAATCAAGTTTGTATAGTCCAAATTTCTTATCTTAAATAGTTTAATTATAGTTTGTGATTTTGTTATTAATCTGGACATTACTAGTTTCTTAAATAATAGTTCATTAAAGTTTTTATGTGTATTTTAGTATTTAATATTATCAAAAAATTACTCAAGACTATAATTTTAAATTCAACCAAGAATAAAAAGTGACATGAAGAAGAGATTATATTCCAAGCCAGTGTTTCATCTAGTGTTTACTCCTGAATGTGTCAACCAAATTCATCAAGTGTTGTCTTGAATTTGGTTTATCTATGAAAACAATTGAAGGATAATGGAGTATTACAAGAGATTAAATAAATTGAATTTACTGACATATTTCTTTATGGTTGATGTATGTTATATCCATGCCCTAATTATTTATTAATATTCCATGAAGGATAGTGAATTCAGGCTAACATTGTATCAATTTCACTAATTTCTCTATCATTGGAATACTAATTCTCTATCTCAAACCACTATAGGAAATTTACACCTAGATAAAGATATATCAAGTATAAATACATATAGAGTTATCATATGGATGTTATATTGGTTATCAATGCATACAATTAATTATTCTAATTCCCAATTATGTTGTTTCCTAATATTGAATTAAAGACACATTTTATTTTCATTTTTAAAATGTTAGAAGTAAAACTATCTTGATGAAACAATGGGAATTTAATTATATAGAATTTTTTCCACTCTACCGTTGAACTCATACATGGAAATATCATATTTTCATAAATAAATGTTGAATATTATTAGTGTGATAATGTTTGTGAAAATGAGTAAATGGATAATTTTACATTTATTAACACAATTACTCCAGTTGTGATGATTATAGAGTTGTTGCCACATGTTTTTATGTATCATTGTTTTTATGTGATCAAGCTTCTACATTTAGGTTTCATCAGTCATTCTAGTTCTTTGTATTAAGTTTTAATTTATGATTCATATTCCATTGTTCCATATAATGTTATTTCATTTATGATTTACCCGATAAAATAATATTTTTTCTTATCAAGTTATACTTCCATTAAAAAGTATATGTGTTGTTATTTTTTTCTAATTGACTAAAAAGTAGGAATGTATTGGTTGTAAGTATATTAAAAAAGGTATGATGTAATTGGGTTAGGAATACCCTTAAAAATTTATAATATCATTAGTGTGAATAAAACCTCTCATGGTGTTTGGAGACAATGAAGTGTTAATTATCACATTGTTTCTAAAACAAGGAGGCCGCTTACAACACATAATTTTTCTATTGTCACTATTATAAACTAACTAATATAAAACTAATAGATATAGTAATTTATATGGGAATTGTTTATTAAAATAAATTTAATATTATATATATGATAATGAAAATTCAAAACTCAATGAAAATAAAGAAGACACAAAGAATTCAGCAGAATAAAGCCATTGTTCTTAGGGTTTCATAGTGGTCTTATCATTGTTATTCGAAATATTTCCTCATTTTTATATACAATGTAGAGATCCAAACCTTTCACTTTACACCCTCTAATTTTAATGGTATTACCCTACACAGAGACCTATACATGTAGGAGTAATCACTTTAAAAATCACAATATCATTTAATTTATTCTTTATTTTAAACAATTTATAATTCAATCAATTCACCCCCACCCTCGTAAGTTATGGGTGTGAAGCTATCTGAGAATATAATTGGTATCAAGTCCCATATCTCTATTCGATATATTATTATTATTATTATTATTATTATTATCCTATATATTAGTTTATATAATGACAAGATATTTCATCATATATGGTTAAGGTATGAATGATGGTTGGGTTCCACAAAAACCACCCAACATTTATGGTAAGGAATATAGCTATTGATAGACACATTTTGAACCATACTTAAATAATAATAGAATTAAACATTGTAAATTGATTTAAAACACTATAAACTCTATGAGGTTGATCAAGACACACTTACTAGTAATGATACAATTAGGTATATTTTAAATTATAAACATATAAATATAATTTATTATTATATAAGTAGAAATGTGTTTAGCCAGTCATAGATTGTAACATAACTTATGAAATATAGAAAATTCTATAAGTGATATATTATAGAAAAAACAAGATACATAGAGCCAAACATGTAATACATTAATCATAGTAAAAATCTTTCAAGATATACCAGAATGAAATATTGGATCAAATGCTCCATCTATTTATAAGGATTATAAATTAAATGGGTGTTCTGAGGGAAAAATTAATTAACTTAGTTTATAGTGGGAAACATAATGTGTTCCTTAGATAAAAATTGAATACTATGTTGTTTTACATTAATAAAAGAAATAACTTCCAAAAAACTAAATGGATAATCTGATTGGGGCACTATTATAGTATGATTTTGAATTAAATTATCTTGCAAAGTAATAAATAATAAAAAGAAAGATTTAGATTTAAAATATATTAATATTTTATCTTATAATAATTCTAATGTTCAAGTGAAGAATATTGATAATGTGTTAGTACAAATAGTATGAAGTTTTAATAGAATCTTTAGAATAATAAAATGTTATAAGAGTTATTCTATAAGATATAACATGTAGGATAATAGTATAAGTGATATGAATAGTAATTCGAATTATAACTTCAAATCCATGGATGTTATATGATATCAATGTCTAAGGAAACAATGTATTATAAATGAAAATACAATGTTAAATAATTAAATGAATAATAAGAAGTAAAATATAAATAATAAAAAACAATAAAACCCTCTTATTTTCCTAGTGAGGATAGTGATTTAAGTGACAAATCAGAGCTTCAAAAGTAATCTGCAAATTTTTTTGATGTAAAGTATTGATCCAGTTAGAAACTCTATTTATAATTTTAATTTTCATATGACTAGTGTCAAATAATTAAATTATGTGTGTGATAACCATCATTACTATATTATTGTAATTACTAGTTTGAATAATATACTAAAGGGGAATAAAAAAGTGATTAAGGAAAATAAAATTTTATCATTAGAAATTTAAGAGTTGAGAAATTTTACTTCTACAAGTATGAATTTAAAATGTGATGAAGTTTAGAACCTTAATATTAAATTGAAAGTTTGAAGGATTCCCTAGATAAATTCACCAATGGTAGAGAAATTTATTATAAAATGGTCTCTAAATAAATGATGACCAAAACAAAGGATAATGTTGGATACAATGCTCAATTTCCAAAAAAAATACAGGAACTTCTTTATTAATAGCACTATTAGTAGTATTTATTATGGTGATGATCCTATATGAGTAATATGGGGGAATTATGTCATTCTATTATTACCCAGTAATACTTATTATTTGAGTTATACAAAGTATTTCATTTCTAAATATTCATTAGATAGTGCCAATTATTATTTTATTTTAATATCGGTTTTGTTACAGAATGTATCATTGACTAATCTAGTTGGATCCAAATTTTTATATCTCTAAAAATGTCCTATTTTTTATTATTTCATGAAAAAACCATAGGATATATAAAAAATGAAATATATTATGTGGATAGTGAGTCCTATAGGAATATGATAGAAGATATACAGAATTTTAAATATTTTAACATATGTTATGAAGGATGTCTCACTTTATGGGAAAATTAAAAAGGAAATGTTAAGGGTTTCAGTGATGTTAAATTTAAATATTTTATAATTATTGGTAATGTATAATATATTTACTATTTAAAACATATCTTTATTACAATATATCAAATTTTTCATGATGGTTTTTTTTAAATTAATGAATGATAAATTCTTTATGTTATTCCATGATTCTCCCTTGTTTGTTACTAATTATTAGTGATATATTTATAATATTAACCATTATGATATAATAGTATAAAATTTAATGTATTTGAATATTGTATAGATATATTTTAGATTATTTCAGGGAAGTATTGGATATCATAATTCCGTACTGCTACACAAGTTGGATAAACACCAATTTGTTTTATAGATTCTTGACTTGTAGGTAGTTTTAAATCATTTTTAAAATAATTTTATGAAAGATAAATGATCAAATGATTTATTTTAACTCATAAATAAAGTGATAAAAAGTATACCACCTCAATTAGTACACTTGAATTTTTTTGGACATATACGAGATAAAATCTTGGAAAAAATTAGTACACATTTGTAATAATAGATTCATATACCATATTTTCATGGCTATACATTCTATCACACAAGAGTGTGACTTTTTTAAAGCTTAATAACTAAAACAATTTAATAATGAATGAGAAATTATTCAGGATAGTATTAATTATAACTAATCATATTGGTGAATTCCAAAATCATGAATTTAAAAACATCAATGAAGATAATGGTTACTCTCATAATTTCTAAAGGACAAGGTCTCACAGAAAAATAGAGTTGTGGATAGAAGTATAGGATAATCGAAGTGTTCAAAAATTCCATATTAAATGAGTATTAGTTACCTAAGAGCTTATAAGAATAATATATCAACACATCCCACTATATAAGTAATAAAATTATAGTTATTCCCATCCTTAAGAATTGACCTTATAAAATTTTTAAATGAAGGAATCATAAGGTAGGATATTTTTTAGTGGCTATATATTATAACCCTGAACCTGCACTCTAGGATCCAATGATAAAAACAAAAACTTTACACTTCTATCTTTGATATCGATAAACATAACCCAAATGGTTTCCCCCAAAATATACAACATCAAAGAGAAATATCTAATAACTTTTGTACACAATGGAATTTTAGGTTAGAGTTTTAAATAATAGGAAAAAAATTACATAAAAATACCCATGTCTTATGATAAACACTTTTTCTACTCTACCCAGCTTTTATGATTTCAAAAAAAACTCTAACATATCATGTGAAATTCTTCAGACATGAATCTTTTTTAGGCATAATTTATTTAACATCATTATTTATAACCTAATGTAATAGAAAACATATAAAGGGTGATATCAAATTCTCAGTATGACTAACCATATGTATTAAGATTTTAATGTATCAATGATCATAGAATGAGAATAATTGTATGATGACACAATAAAATTTTATAGGCTAGACATAAAATAATTCATACCAACAAAAACCTATATCATTAAACATAATACAGAGAATAAAACTTAAACAATGTTTATATTCATATTAATACATAATATAGATCAATGTGATGCCAATATTGATCATATAAACCATTAAAACCCACAGAAAGCATAAAGAAAAAATGTTAGTATCTTGGAACATTAATTTTATAAAATGTGCTCACTCGTGCCCAAAATAATTGGAGCCGAGTTAAATCGAAAGGAAAAATCTCCCTAATTAAGTCCCTATTTATTTCCTTTAAAGATAAATAATACTACCCAATGTATTAGAGAGTTATATCAGAGTCACCTATCATATAAGATGTACTGGGATCACCTATTATATAAGTTATATTAGGATCACCCATCATCATGATCTATATCAGGGTCTCCTATAATCATTAATAATTTCCAAGTACCATACAAGAATATAACATATCAAACCATTAATTTTCATCATCAATCTTTTAACAGTATCTTAAATTCCTTTATAACATGATTCACCCATGGAAAATGAATGGGTTTTATGAAACAAAACCATTATAATATTCATTTTCCTTTTCAAGAAACAATAAGTATGGTATCATTATAACATATCCTTATTGGAGAATATCAAAATAATAAAGTATATTCCCCAAGATGAAAAATAAATTTATAAGAATATTTAAGAAATTTATTTTAAAATGGAAAAATATCCATTTCCATTGAAGTTATTTAATAAAAATTCCTAGATTATTGGGAGAAAGTTTTTCAATGAAAATAACAATGGAAACATATAAAGTAATCATTAATGTAATTAATGGTCATGGGGGTGGGAAACTCTTCTCATGTCACAAATTTTTAAAATATACATTCTTTTCAAACATTTTTATAGAGAGTTAAAAAGTGATCTATGTGAAAAATGATAAGAAATTTCATTTGAAAACGTTTTAATATAAAGTCAATGTTTATAGGAAATAAAATTAATAAGTCATTTTTGTTTAGAAAATAGAATTATTGAAATTATACTAAGAACTTGGATGAAGAGTTTGGTTAAAATTCTTTAAAAACATTAAAGAAATTTTTTAAAGGAAATTTGTTTTTATCATTTTGAAATAAATAATAATTTGAGAGAAATAAAATATGATGGAACATAAAATACCATGGGTATAAAAAGAGACATGATATTATATATTATATAAGGCCCCAGCCCTAAACATTACATAATCTTGAGTTAAGTCAATAATTTGACCTTATTTCACATTGCGGATCATTTCAAGTTTTCCGGTTTAGAGAATTAGGTTATAAATATTATGTAATAGAACCAGAAATTACATGTAGATCGTTACACTCAGTATCCACTTTTTTATTCCATAAGAAACCATTTAAAAAAAACATAATTTCTTTTCCTGGATAAAAATATTCTTGACTTATTACTTTCTCTTACACATCATTATACCCTTTGGAAAAAATTTCAAAAACTCTCAGGATGAAATATAAAATAAAGAATAAAACCATTAGTCCATGAATATTTAAAACTCATGAAAACATTTTCAGAAAATCATACTTTCCACCCATAAAAGAAAAACTATTTATCATACCTTATGAATTTATAAGATTCCTGATAAACCCATAGAAATCACAAATAATAAAGGTTACTTTTATCATCCATAAAAAACATACATTTTATCTTTCACAACTACATTGGTAGTAAACTTCATAGTTATGTTTGGAATACCCATCGTAGTATATCCCCAAAATCTCTTAGGAGAAACTTTATCGTTTACCTCCATCATGTTACCCAATGCATTAGAGAGATATCACGGTCTCACCTGCCCTTTTTTATCATGGAAGCACTCATATACCTATGAAATTCCCAATAACCATAACACAATCATTACACATACAACATGCATAATTTAAAAACAAAATTTCCTCTCTTAAATCACATTTCATATTTACAAGCCACACAATAATAAATGAAAACATGTTATTTTAAAATAAATTGTTAAATGTGTAAATTAAACATCAATACATAATAGTGACATTAAATTGATAAATTTCATTCATGACGTATATATAAAAATACATTCAATGATATTGAAATAATCAATACCCTTTTAAAACAAAACTATAACATATTAAAAGAAGATTTTTGAATCATTGTGTCCCATACCCATTTGAAACATTTTAAAGGAATTTAAACTTAAGAAGATTCATGTCCATATAAATAAGTCATTTAAATCATTTTGAAAAAATGGAAATGAAAGAGAAGGATTTAATAGATTATATCTTTGAAACATTTAAAACGATGTTTTAGATAAAGAGTACATTACAAATTTGAACATTTAACTTACACACCACATGAAAGTAGAAAGTTTTAAAAGACATTAAATATCATGAGTATAGATATAATATTTAAAATTAATGTAAAATAAGATGTATATACATTTTATAAATAAATAATGTTATATATCATTAAGGAATGTCTCAATGACATGAGATTGAGACGAAGTCCCTTACAAAGATTGCATTATTAGATTAAAGATAAATCAATGAAATAAATATGTGTGAAAAATACAAATACACCAAATATATGTGGATATTAAATATAAAACAATTAGAGTCCATTCACACATATTCTTGGAAAAACAAAACCAATGACAGGAATATTTAACTCATTGAATGGAGATTGAGTTAAGATTTCCCTTATGAAATTTCGGCAGCATAACAGCGTCACTGAAAAAATTCATAAAATTGGTTAATTTAGAGAAAAAGGTGAATATAATAATTTTTAAAGAACATTTAAATTAATGGTAATATGAAATTATAAATCACAACATAATAAATAATAAATTAAGAAGGTATAACATTAATGGAATTCATGAAAAGATAGCGGTGGTAGATTCCCTTACCTCGAGTCTGACAGTCTCATTCATCCTTTATATTCCTGAATAATAAAATTAGGTTAGTTTCTAATTTTTTTTATAACTTGTTTCATGTTTTTTATTAATTTTATATTACTTATTAACATGTTATATCAATTAGTTAATTATTTGAGTTCATATCGGACATTTTGTCGACATTCGATACATGAGTCAAAAATGAACTTCCTATAATTACAAATTTTCCCTGTGGTAAGAAGTACATTCTCTCAAAAATAGTATTAATGATGTAAATTTCATATATATATATATATATATATATATATATCTAATTATAATAATCAATAATATTTGGAGATTAGAAATGAAATGCACTGTTCATAGAGACAGTAGGTCGTACATGCGCATGAACGCTACTTTCATTTCATTATCATAGTAAATGAATGGAAAATAAATTATAGATAGGTATACTGTAATTACAGTATAATATATATTTTATATATGTTACATAATTTCATTAAATCAAACCTTTATACATTCCATGTATGGAATGCATGATTCATTTCACTTTGAGGGGGTGGTAGTCCACACTTCCCCAAATGAAATTATCATATTTAAACATTATGGAAAAATAATGGTAAGTTGTAAATAAAAATTAAATAAGTATAGATACAATATAAATATAATATATATCATATATAAATATATTTCCATCATTATGGCCACCATTAAAGATGGTTTGAGGAAATTGAACAGTCATTTTTTCGTGAGGTAGTAGTTCACCGTACACAGAAACAGTATGTTCTATATCCATTAGATGGAGGTGTGTGTAAGTGTAGGATGAGGTACTAGAATAAAAAATACTAGAATATTTAGGATATAGTTTTTTTATGTAATAATAGAATAAAAATATCATAGGTAATGGATAAGGAAAATAAAGGAAAAGAGCTTGAGAGAAGACGTTACCTCAAAATCGGGTAACTCTTTTTTATTTGAGCCAAAAGGATTTCATGAATAGCCTTCTTCACAAGGTAAGGATTCTAGAATAAATGTACATATTTTTTGTGATTATATGAGTAGAATATGGATGAGGAAAGGGGATTGAGATGTGCAATTAAGTGGGTATAGTTGGTGGCCTTTTATAAGAGGGGGCAGGGGCACTTTAGGAATGTCTTGAAATATTATTTTATTATTAATTGATTTTTGGATTATAATATCTCAAAATTGATATACTTATAGAATAAAATTATTATGGTTCTATATCCCCTCACCCAATAGGTTTTAGAAAATTTTAGTTCACAAATTTAACCATATCTTTGGCTTTAACCCTTAATTAAATAAATGAACTCTTACAATGTATTCTTGTATTTCTACACTATATGGTTAATATAGTTACTATAAAATGATAATACAACCTCAAGTGGATAATTAATGAAATTTTTAACATTATATAATTCAATTGGTAGAATATTATATTTTTATGACTATTATATCATTTAATAAAATAGTATTTGTTTTAAAAACTCATTTTAGTCAATTTTGACAATATTTTTGTTAAAGTATTAACCAATTGATTCATTAGAAAAAACTAAATTAAATGAAATATAAAATTTCATAATAATCAATTAAATTCATTTATGACATCAACATTTTCAAATTACATTTATTTTAATATTTATAATATCATTTATTTGTATCTTTCATTAATAAGGTAATCACAACTTCATCATTGTGTCATAAATAAATTTATTTATTTAATGTATAAAATTTATAAATATAATAAAATTATGTATGAAATATTTTTATCTTATAATTATTATTTATAGTCCAAGATATCAGTTATATAACCCTATATTAAAATTGTATTATTAAAAGGTTATATGTTTATGTTATATTTCTCTTTACTTAAAATTAATTATTATAAAATGTCATTATCACACTCAAGTCGCTTACAAAAGAAGAATTTTCAGCCTAAGGATTATTTGGGTCTCCCATGACTCATACAATAATATTAGGACACATTTTAGGGTAGCTTTATATGATTATAATATTAATTTTACCCTTATTTACCTAATTTACCATTTAACTGTAGTAAATAAAAATAATTATTGAAGTTACCATTCATAATATCCAACAATAAAAGGTAAATATTAACAAAGATTGGACCCTTTGATTCAAAATATGGAATCCATTTTTCCAGATTCAAAACATATAATTTTCATTAATTAGTTTAAAATTAATTTCTTTTATCAAAACCAAAAAGAGGGATTTTAAGAAATAAAAACTATAAACATATTAACATGTTTTTATGTCAATTTAAATTTGAAATTACTTATAATGAACAAAATAATTTTAAACAGTAAAAACATAATTCAATTAATCTTTATAAACAATTAAAAGGATAACATAACTATATAAATAAATTATATGAAAAGTTAGTTTTGAATTAAAATACAGTATTTTCACTATTCATTAAAATATGAACTTCATCCGAAAAATACCAAAATTTCAACCAAGGTAAATTTTTATATCCTGCTTCAAAATAAGAAGCTTATTTTTTCAAATAGAACTTATAAAAGTGACCAAAAATATTCTTAAAAAGGGTTCTCCATAAAAAGGTTATAAAATGACCTTTTAAAAATATTAGAGTATTTTATGCTTACAATTGGATTCATTCTCATTTTATGCCTCTAGAATTTATTGGATAAAAGTAAAAACCTTTAAAAAATATTTTTAATCATATTATAGTTAGTTCTATTAATTCTATCCAATACATCATCTAGGTGTTAACTTCCCTTTAAAATATTATTATTATTGTATTATTTTTCGGTATAACTCAGTGTTGTTTTTAATGTAGAATTTTGGAGAAACCCTTTGTTGTGTTTCAAGTATGTTGTCAGGAAATGAATCCCCTTTAACATAAAATTATTATCTTATTCATAAATATTAATTGATTTAAAATTTTGTTGTTATATAATTAACTGGGATGTTACACGTTAAGAGTCAGTGTATACAACATCTAAATGAATATATTTGCATCAATAAAAACATTTCTCAAAGAAACAAGTATGGGAAGTGAATCCCTTTAAACATGGATAATTATTAAATATAAAATCAATCAAGTTAAGGTGCATATCATGATTCTATAAATCCTATAATTTCGATGAAATAATATGTGAAAACCAATAATGGGTTTTTAATTACACTATATAAAATAACATATGGAACATAGAATGAATTATATATCAAATAATTGAATTTTGGACCATAAAACCCATTGTAACATTTATAAAAATTCAATCAATATATAATGAAAGAGATAAATTCAAGGGAACATTAAATATCTTAATGAAATATACATTCATGATATAATATATCAATAGGAATCACATGCACCTTATTAAAGGAAGTATGTTTTCACAACCCCCTCCCTCCAATGGTACCTCTCCTGGATTGAAAATAAGAGAAGGGATAGACTGATGTCTGACTCCCACCTCCAATGGGACACTGGTTGGTAACAAGCACTGAGGGTATATTATACATACAAATGGGAGGCATTTCCCACTAAGATAACATGTAGAAGAGATATATAATATGCATTAACCAATCTAATCATGATCTTAAAGATAAAATAAATCCATGTTCAAAAATGAAATTTCATAAAAAACTAAGACATCTAAAAAGAAAATTATAAAACAAATGACAAACTTGGTAGAAACTAAAAATCCCAAATAGCTTCTAAAAACCCAAGGCCTATTAAATTTCATCACGTTCACCAACCTTATTCTACTGACCTAAAAAATATTATATATATATATATACAGTTTGAGCATAACAGTTTTACTCAATTGTATCCTCCCTAGATCATCTTATAAAAAAGATAAAGAAATCACACTAAAGCCTAGTGACAAATAAGAGAAACTAACTCATCTCTTAAACAGGTATAATATGTTCTTAGCCTCGCCATGGATATCTATCCCCATTTAATGCATAAAAGAGATCATATAATATAATATTAAATGAAGGTACCATGCTATCTCTTCCCCATTAGTTTGTTGCACTGCACCAATTTCACACGTCCTAAGACATCTCTCTCCAGAAAAACAATCTCAAAAACACCAAGGTTAAAGAGGAACAACATAAACCTCATACATCACATCATCTCATAATACAATGCCACATCTCAATATAGTAGCTGAGTATATTCTAGTGGCCAACATATCTCATTTTCCTTATATCATACATTGATTATTTTACCTCAATCAATCACAGCCCATACACAGTGTATGTACCTCAGGCCATCATATTCCACAGACATCACACCGAT
This sequence comes from Viscum album, assembly GCA_963277665.1. Taxonomy (NCBI): domain Eukaryota; kingdom Viridiplantae; phylum Streptophyta; class Magnoliopsida; order Santalales; family Viscaceae; genus Viscum; species Viscum album. The sequence goes on along the minus strand of OY728155.1, from coordinate 16,509,593 downwards.
AATACTTTTTTAGATATTATATTAGGAGATACATGTTTTTTAAATAACCACAATAAATTTCATCCCTCGATACAAATATATTCATAAAACTAACCACTATTTATACCAATACATAGTACTTCTAGGAGAAGAGAGTGGGTCTAGATGGGGTGGTTATCCATCTGTCCCTCACCAACCTAAATGTTGGGGAAAAAATATACCATAGTCTATTAGGTGTTAGTAACCATAATTGACATGGTTGGGGTAGCATTTGAAATATAACATATTGGATATAATATATCTCACAACCACATTATGGGCATTAACCTAGTCCTAATATTAACTAAAACTATTATCCCTCAAACACACAGCTACCACTATGAAAGACTAGATATCCTATATGCACATAATAATTAATAAGTCTTAGATTAAATTAGTTATTTCCTTTTTATGTTTCACTTTTCATTAATTAATTTTATATCCATTAATTAACATTAATTCAAAACATATTATTCCTAAAAAACATTATTCCATTCACATTACATTAACTAAAAAGGCGATGTCATTTCCCTCCATGAATAATTCAACCAAATCTATATTTCTCAAGATCATCACATTTTCATTATAGTAAGAACCAAACCAATGTTTCAAAATCAATATTAAAAATTAACTATCATTAAATAATTCTGGGTACTCTAGGGAAACATCTTATGCTACCTAAACAAGAGATTCATAAATAAGCACAACCAACTGCCTCAAGGAGTGGGGAAATGAATGTGGATAAATATGAAATTAGAACATCTGGACATTAAATAGATTCAACCAAAAAGAAACTATCCTGAATTCATTACAATAGTAGTTAATCACAACTTCAACCCATTCCATCACCTTTGGATCTATCCTAGACACCCTCATTCATATCACCGTGCATTTCACTGTCATAGTTGTTAACTATTTCCACATTTTCTGGGAATTCCCATCCATATCTCATTATAAATCCCATTAATTTTATCTCATTGAATATGAAATATCACATCAAGAGTAGCACAAAAGGGATCAAACAATGAAATGATTCGACAAGGCAACTTGGCCTTAAAATAAGGCATTTAGCCTTTACATACAATCAGTATTTCTCGATACCAAACACCAGGAAATTATTCTTCATTGGAAAAAAATTCTCACTTGGACCCAAAGATTTATATTTATCAAAAAAATATTATTATTCCCTCTTGAATTAAAAGATTCATTTATTCTAGTTACAATTATGGGAAACCTTAGGCATTAACTATTACAAGCTATTAAATTAATTAAACATGTCTTCATTCATTTTCTAGATTTGACCAACATAAAGAACAAAAATTATCAACTAACATCCATTTTAATTATTATCCAAGTTGATATGAATTATAGATTCAAGTTATTATCAAATTCTATTAACACTTGGAATAGAAATATAAACAATTAAACATGCATTTAGTATCAATTTCATTTCAATTAATTATAAAAGCAACAAGTTTCTTAAAAATAAATCATTAAGTTCTTTAGCCAAATTACTAAAATATTACTGACTTTTATTTATTTTTAAATTTCATTAAACATTATCTCCCAAGAAAAACAGAACCTTCTAAACAATATATCATAGATTGCATACTATCTAGTAAGTCAAGAAGTTAAATTGTATCATAGTGGAGGAACACATGTGATCACTAAAATCAATTATTTATTAATCATGTAAAATATTAATTTAATTAATTCCACTTCCATCCAAAGTACTAAACCCTGGTCAATTTATGATTTTACATAAAAAAGGAGAATCAAAAAATCCCCAACCACAAAATTTTCAATGTTCTTTTCAAGTGAATTGATCATGAACATGGTTCTTTGATCACCTTTCTTAGAAGGAAAATATGATCACCCATTGACATCATTCAGTGATCTCATTGAAAAATAACAAATAAATAACCACTATAATGATGAAGATCATCCAGCATAACATAGAAAGAATAAATGGGAAAAATTGTATTTAATGGAGGAAAACCCGCAATAATGAATGGGAAACACTCCTTGGATCACTGTGGATTGATCACGGGTAGGGGATTAATCACGATTTAAAGGGGCTTAGAATACCTTCAAAATCCACTCTTTGTCACCAAGGGCTCAAGATTGATAAATGGGTTGAAATTGGGTTCAAATGGAATGATTGTTTTATAGGTAGACTAACGTTTCTAATAAAATTGAATAACCTACTTGACCACACCATAGAATCTAATTACATATGTCGCACTACGATATAGTGAAGGCGATCATGCCACATCCCACCTGGTCAAACCCTCATTTGAAGAACATAACACCCTCAACACCGTATATCATGTTAACCTAGGGAGGGACTACAGTTCACCCTATACCACCATACCTTGGAACCCCATATTCCAAAAAGATGATTATGGAATATCCAAACCTCGATGCCACAACAATTACAAAATTGGATGAAAACCTCTGGAATCCCTATGTTGCATCTAGATACTCCATGTCATAGCCACTCAACCACCAAGGAAGGCCTACACTGTAGCATGCAGATATGCCACAGCCATGCCTAAATGATAATTATCTTCAAAAACCATCCATTGATCTCTTACGCTATAGCCAGTTCCATTATACCATAGAGACTAGCCTTATGATTTATCCTTAGACTCCACGGTGTAGTACTTCCCAAAACACACATTTTCCATCTTAAACCCCTTGAAACCCCATGGAACCTCCTATGAGAATCTCCAACAACTTAAACCCAAAGAGGAAAGGGATACTAGGATCTATTAATATAAATAATTTTCATCTCAAATCATTCACATCCTCAAGAATCCAAAACAAAAACCGGAGAGGAAGGATGAAAAAATGGTTGTCTAAACAACTGCACTATGATATACCTCTTAAGAATCTCACCAATACAAAAGATAAACCAAATCACATATAAGATCCAATAAAAACCATTAAATAGCCAAAAATAGCTTCTAGACACTCTCAAATGGTATATATCTCTCATATAAGATCAAGGCCACAAGAAAAACTACAAGAGGAACCCATATCTTAACCAGAAAAATATTGACAACCTCAAAAAGAAATGTTACAATAGAAGAGTTAAACATAAAAAATCTCAAAGTATTGGGTGTATATCTTGTACTCATGTTCTTAGGTACTTTTCTACATGACACCAAGCATCCAATGAAAATGGATGAATGAAATATAACTCCCATGCAACATCTTCTCTTAGCAGTCCTAAATCTCCACTTGTCACTCCTCAAAGGTTGCATCATCACCAACATCAATCTCACACCAGCAGATGACAAGAAATTCTTAATGAATGTAAAAATGGAGATAAAACCCTTGTAATAAATCATGTATTTTTTTTATTTATGGTGAACTTACCATCAGGTATGCCACAACTCATACATTATCCAAATCCTCAAATGGACAAATAGACTTGGGAGAAAGCTTAATCCCGTGACATAATCTTCACTTTCCATGGTGAGGATTCACTTTCAAGAACATTTGATATCTAATTTTTAACTCCATATGTATCCTACTTTGATCTACATATAACTTCTGATCATCATGTACTACCTTTAACCTCTCACAAATTACTAGAATTATATTTCTTGTATTCTATACTACCTCTGGCTTGAGAATTTGTTTCACTATAACCCTAGTCCAACACAATGGAGAATATAAATTTCATTTATAAAAATATTAAAATGTTTTCGTACCAATGGTGTTGTGGAAATAGTTATTGTAAGAAAAATCGTCTAAGGGAAGGTGCCTCACCCACGAACCTACAAAATCTAGGACACATGAAAGCAATATGTCTTTAAGAGTTTTTATGGTCCCCTCTATATAATCATCTATATGTGGATTAAAATTAATTTAAAATAATATATAATATGAAAATCCAGGAAAAATACATCTCCACACCTTAGATGTAAAATGATGATCATGACTAGAGATGATTCTCTACATATCACTGTGGAGTGTCACCACCTCCTCTAAGTTCTTCCTCAACAAAACCACCACTAATCTCAAATCTATGATCATTATAAAGTGTTATGATTCCATAAAATGATATAATATCTCCCATATAGAATCATAACCTCCCCAAACATGATGTAAACCAATAAATAAATCCATCAATATTTTCTCCCACTTCCACTGAGGGATATATACTGGATAGAGATAACAATAGGGAACATATTATTCATCCATCACCTTATGGAATGCCAAAAATTGAGGCAGAATATCTATAACTACACAATCCAACCCAAGCCACCAAAATTTTTATTTCAGATCACAATACATAATTTTCACCATAGGATGTACCATAAAGGGTCAGTTATAGAGATCTTGGAGAACCATCTCTGTCATGGAAAATGAGATGAAAAACCTCCCCTAGACTAACACCTAGTGTTGTTCATCCTCAGACCAAGTATTAGGGTAATCACTGAAGATAACTCAGTCTCTCTATACCACAACCATATAATCCCTTCGATGGGATTCCTACAAATGCTAAATCAAACGAAAATTTACTATCATCTGAAAAATACAACATCTTCCACCAACCGCTCCCATATCCAGATGCATCTCTAATAGACCATACTTGAATTATCCAAGAATCCCTTGATTAATACATGTCATTACTAACTGACTTCCTACTCATCATATCAGCTATAAAATTTTCCATTCCTGTAGTATATGAAATCATGAAGTTGTAAACCTACAAGAGCTTTATCCACTACCTCTATAAAAAGTTAAAGTCACATTGGGAGAAGACATACGTCATACAATAATGATTCATAAAAACCATAAAACACCCTCTCGTGAGATAATGTATCCAAAAATTCAATGCAAACACAACTTATACTAACTCAAGGTCATGTGTTGAATATTTATGCTCATGGGGGTGTAACTTCATAGATCCATAAGAAATAACTAATCTTTATTGTATCAAAACAAATACCAACCCGTGATGCAAAGAATCATATAAATCATTGAATTGAACTCCCTCTTCTTGAAAATGAAGAATTGTTTTGCTGAAACAAATCTCTTTATAGTACTTAAAATATTCCTAACATTGTTCAATCCACAAGAACGCTTAATTCCTTATGGTCAAGGTTTTCATGGGATTTGTGACTTAAGAGAAGCTGGCTATGAATCTCCTATGATAACCTACAATACTGAGGAAACTCCACACCTTTACAACATTATTGGGTACATCCAAATAATCTGTCACCTCGGTATTTGAAGGATCTATAGGTACTCCCCATTGGGACATAACATTTCCAATGAAAAAAATTTCCCAAGACTATAAATCAAAATTAGACAACATCCCCAATAGATGTTGATGATTAAAAACTCCCAAAATGGAACTCGGATTCTCTGCATGCTCCCCCTTACACATAGAGTATATAAGTATGTCATCAATGAAAACTATTGCAAATTTATCCAGAAACTCTCTGAACACAATATTCATCAAACCCATGAATGCAGCTATAGTATTCTTCACATATAATTTCATTACAAATAACTCATAATTTCCATAACTACATTATATATCATTCTTCACAATTTCCTCAACCTTCACTTATATTTCATGATATATTGATATCAGATCAATATTTGATAACCAACCAAATAAATAGATAGAATATTTCCCTCCAAATGTATCTCTCTTTCCTAGGATATACGTTTGCCTCTTATCCAACCTCGGTGGATCCTTCTCCCTCTATGGTTTTATGGTTTTTTCTCATCTCACTCCATTTTCCTCACTTATGGTTTCAACCATGTTCATTCCCCCTGATTCCCCTTGAACCAACCTTCACAGTGGATGGTTCTCTATTTTTAACATCTCTTACAAATGGATTATTTTCCTTTCAGGGTTCCAACATCTATTTTCATTTGATTTTACTTTTTTTGATTTTTTTCTCAGATGTCCAATTTTGATTTTTCTTCTTTCACTATTTCTTCCATGAACTTATAGTCTATAACTTCATGCCAAACACCACTTTGAATTTAATTGAAGGTGCTCTGGGGGTTTGTTATTAAGTTTAATTCGATGCTCAGTGTATCTTCATGTTGTCCCATTCTCCCAACTCTACTATTGTTTCTAATCCCCTTGAATTGTACTCCATCTTGGTTAGGTATGAAGATGATTTTGGAAGTTTTGGTGTGGTGTTGGTGGATGTGTTTTGATTCAAGGGAGTGTCTCAATAATGTGGTCCTAGTATCCCGACCTTCTTCTTGGTGGAGATTCAAATTTATCTAAATTTTCATGTATTTCTATTCTAGTGACATATTTAGAGGTGGTGTGTTTATAAATAAGTTTAGTTTAGTAAAAGTGTTTCATTGTATTTATACCCCAATTATTCTAGGTTTTTTTCTCATTTTGATCACCGACATTTTGTTCTATGGAGTATGATGATGTGGTGGTCTTCCATTGCCTACATTGCAGGTTTGGTGGTTTTTTGTTTTCAACATAAAAGACAATAGCAGTGTTCTTTGGAGGTGATTTTATTCGACGTCAATGTTGTTTTTGTTTTTTTGGTTTTTTGTGATGGATTATGTTTTCTATGTCTATAAATATGGTGGAAACATCAATTGTTTTCTTCGTATTTAGGTTTTTTGAAATCTGGTTTCTAGTTTTCAAGTGATGATATTTTGGGCATTGTTGAAGCAATTATAAAAATGAGGATAGAAGGAATATGGTATCCAGTTATCATTAGTGTGGTAAATGATGATGGTAATATTAGGTGCTTTAGGGATTGGGGCACAAGTTTGTAGTTAACTCATGGTCGTAGATTGATGTGGTGGTATAAAAATTTTGGTTGATACTTGAATTTTGTGCTGTTTTCTATGTATAAAATTTTGAAAATTTGATGTTGTGTTGTTTCTGTTTTTTTTTGTAATTTTTTGAGATTGGTCTTCTAAAATGTGAGGTTCCCACCCAACCATAATGTTTTTTATGGAAAATATAAAAAATAATTTTGTGTGTGATGACCAACTAGATCCTTTTATCTAATTGAATAAATAATTATTCTACAGAATAGGATAGTAGTACTTCAATGTATACTAATTCAAGAGAAGATAATTGATAACAATTCTCAAATAGACCTCAATATTCATCACAAACAAAACTGGTTCCCCTCAAGGATACACACTGATCCAAACAAAACGTCACTGCATCAGATCATCAAGCATTAATCATAACACTAGGAAATCCATAGGGGAAAACTTATATGAATACATAGATATCAAAGATTCATCTAGTCATATATCTATTCTTAAATCGATCTTTTTTCATGGTGGTAATTCCACAACCTCTCCTAGAAATATATAAGGGTACTCTTCCAAAACTCTAAGAAACACTACTGACTGAAACTCCGATGAACTTAATGTTTCCTCAGCTAATATGGAAGACTAGATCGAAACATGCCTTAGTCCCATATGAGGATATCATTCACTAAAAAACATTGTATACACTTCATCAGTATCATAGAGCACAACTTGTGTCCAAAATTAATCCACAATACCCTAAACTTATACAATTATACCATACCGAAGATGATGTTGTATGGATGTATTCCTTAACATAGGAAGTCTCCCCAAGAGTGGTGCTTACCAAGAACTAGTTAATAGTCATTACATTCTTCCCATAGATAATCTAGACCTACAACTATCATATTCATCACCAAGGGAATTGGAAGCCTCTCCACCTCAAGTCCTAAAGAATGGAATAGGTTTAGTTATATGAATGATTTTGTAGCACCCGAATCAAACAAAGCATGCAACCGTATAGAAAAGAAACAAATATTACCTCATATGACATATGGATCACCCAGGGATGAAAATACTAGAGCATTAAGTTGACCAAAGTCTACTTCATGACCACTATTACCCTATTAATGACCACCTCCATAGTCCTTCTCTACTCTCTAAATATGATGATCATCTTAGTGTAATATTATACTAACCCCAACTCCTCTCTATTTATCCTAAGGTAGAGAAATCTTCTACTAATTCCATGACTTAAACTACCTCAAAGGAGAAAATTTAAGCGAAACACATAGTGGATGATGACTTATCAAAACATTGCAGCACTCTCATCACTAATGACCTCATCCTCTATAAGAAGAACATAAATATAATCTATATGAACTATTCTAAGTGCTTACACCCATAGAGAAATGAGATGATGAGGGCTATGAACTACCCTCGAGTATCTGAAAACTCTTTTCTCTTTGGGAAACAAGGAACCCAGAACCACAGCTCTACAACAAGAGAAATCTTGATGACTCCCCTCTCATAAAAATATAGTTCTTTCTAGTATCCTCTCAACAACCTCTATCTTCTCTAGCACCTCAGGATTTATCATTAACATGAACGTGGTGGCCTGTCATTGGATGAAAATCCTCTAAGAAATTCTTTTACCTAGACTCCACATCCCAAAAATTGTATTGAGCTTAGTAGATAAGGGTCCTAAAATAGATCCCAAACTCCCACATGTTGAAACTACTCTTTCAAAGGGTAAAAAACTCCTACTTATTTTAAACCTTGGTTGTCGAAGAAAGAAACTCTACTCATAACTGGTCTCAAAACTTCTATAAAGAAACTTCAAACTCCTCATGATCTCCAAGGAATAAGATCAACCACTTCTGCACTACTTCACATAGCATCATCATAGCCAAGAAAACCCAATGATCTTTTTAAGAATGGATCTAACTAAAATTTATCCAAACCTCATTTAGAATTTCTTATATCACATCATCTATAATGGAGAACTCATACTATTACTGACTTTAGTTTTGAAACCCTTGGAGTTTTATCCTCAAAGTATTGTTGTTTTTTATCTCAACTCTTTAGTGATCTTATTGCATGCCCGGCTAAATATATTTGGTTTGAACCTAAAGAGGATGTTGACCAGGTAAAATACTAGAAAAATAAAAAATTGGAGCTACAAAAACTAGATTATAGAAATATTTATGATTTTTTTTAAGGTTATCATAATTCTATGGTCTACTCATTTCAAATATAGGCACATATAAGAATGATTCATAATTTTTTCATATGTCTCTAACCCATAACTAGTAACACTTATTTTAGTATATTTGGTAAACATAATTCTTTGTGAAATAGAATATAGGGGCCCCAAATAGTTATATCTAAGTCGGTATCCCTTTTTTACATTTCTCACAAATCTTAGTTGACATTATTTCCCTTACAACCCAATAAATACTCAGTTGGGCCTAACTTCAAACTCTACCATATCCCTCAACCTAAACCTTTAATACCACTTTTTAATGACCCCTCCACCCAAAAGTACCCCTCCCGAGCTGATAATGAGATAAGAGGGACAGTGATTCCCAAATCCTACCTACAGTAGGACACGGGTTGGAAACAACCACCAAGGGTATATCTAGCATAAAAATAGGAGGCATTACTCTCTTAAAGAACATGTGGAATATAGAGATAATATATATACTCTAATCCACCATATTACTAAATATATAAGGAACTAAAATTTCTACATCTAATTACATACAAAACTAAAAAACTAAAAGGGAAACTTCAAACCAAAAGATAAACTCAGAAGCGACCAGAATTCCGAAACAGCCCCAAAAAACCCACAAGCTAGTAAAGTCTAGCCTGATATTCAACCTTCTCATGTAGACCTGAAAAATAATTTATGAATACATAGGGTGAGATTAATAGTTATACATAGTAGGATCCTCTCTATATCCTATCGTATAAAGGATAAAGAAAATTTACTAAAGTCCAGTGAAAAACAAGTAAAAATAACTTGTCACCTATATAGGTATACCAAGTTTCCAGCCTCACCATGTTTATCTATCATCAAGTAGCACATAAAATAGATCATATAATTTAATATCAAATAAAGGTAAACCACTTAAACTTCCCCATTTATTTGTCACCTTATCCCAATGTCACACTTCCTGATCCATCTCCCTCCAAAAGAATCCATCCCAATGACACATGGGCTAAAGTATCACAACATGAACCCCATGAGTCATATTATCTCAACATCCCATGACACATCAATCTTATGGATACTATATCCATAGATTTAGTTATGGGAAATAACGTTAGGCCATTACAACCCTCTAAACACATATAGAGGAAAAACTAAGCACTCTGCATACTATAAAATAGTACAACTAAGAGAAGTGAGTGGAACCGGAGTGGGTAGTAATCCATCCATCCCTTGCAAACCTAGATTTTGGGGAAAACACCCTCACAAAGTCTACTAGTTGTTATCCTATATAAAATACATTGGAGGGGTATCATATAAAATGGATACATATACAAGATATAGAATATCTCACAGCCACACTATAGACATTAACCTGGTACTAAGCTCAACTACAACTATCGTTACTGGGACACCCAACTACTCCTGCTAAGGAATACATATCCTATATGAACACAAGCATTAAAAAGGATGTTATTAAATTTATTATTTCAATTTTTGGATTCACTTTTAATTAATTAATTCATTATCCATTAATTATTATTAAACTGAAACACATTCCAAAAAAATTATTATTATATTCACATTTCATTAACCTTAAAGGTGAATTTCATTCCCTCCAGTCATAATCCAACTGAATCCATGGTTCTCAATAAAATCATATTCTCATTACAGAAAACACTAACCCCATAGTTTAAAATATTTATAAACAATAATTACCATTCCATAATTTCAGGTACTCTAGGAAAACATCCTAATATATTTCTAAAGGAGATAAATAACCAAACACAACTAGTTGCCTCAGGAATTGGAGAAAGGAATGAGGATAAATAAGAAAAATGGACATCCAGCCTTAAGAATCATCCTGTAAGAATGCATCAATATTTAATCACAATAATGGTTAATCCCAACTTCAACCATTTTCATCAACTATGATGGAATCCTTGATACCCTCATTTATATCACCTTGAATCTTTTGTTCATAGGAATCAACTTCTTCCACATTATCTAGGCCTCCCCACACACATATCATCAACCATCATAGGTTCGTATCTCATCACATTGAAAATATTACATCCAAAGAAACATTTAAATAAGCAAAAAACAAATAGATTCAATTGGAAAACTAGGCCCTAAAATGAGGCATTTGACCTTTACATGTAATTGGGATCTCTCTACCCCAAAACACAAGCCATTTATACTTCATATAAAATGGGCTCACTTAGACACAAAAAATTATCATTATCAAAAAAATTGGTTCTTATTCTATATTAAACAAATTGATTTATTTATTCAGGTTATAACTATGGGAAACCAAAGGCATTAGCTGTCAGAAGCTGTTAAATTAATTAAACATGCATTCTTGAATTTTACAGATTCAACCTACTAAAATCACAATAATTCTCAATGAACATTCCTTTTAATTCTTATCATCATTAAAAATCATTCCATCTTCAAGTTCATATCCAATTACATTAACATAATGAAAGAAAACATAAACACTTAGACACTCATTTAGCATCAATTTTATTTCCATCAAATTATAAGAAAAGTGGTTTTATTAAACATTCATCTTTACATTATGCCTAAAAACAACCAAATTATTACTGGAATTATGTTGTTTTCCAATTTCATCAAACATGGTCTCACAAGAAGAATAGAAAATTCCAAAAAACATAACATTAAAAGAACACTATCTAGTAATTCAAAAGATGAACTATTATTATGGTGGTAGAACACATGAAATAAATACAACCAATTCACTTTTAATAACATTAAATATTTATTAGGTTAATTATACTACCATCCAAATACATAAACTATGGTTAATTTAAAATTCGCTATAAAAATAAAATAAATTCAATAAATCTCCTGTGGAAAAAACATCAGTGTTCTTAATAGGATAATAGATCAAGAATATTGATCCCTAATCACTTCTTTATTAAGGAAAATATTATCTCCCGAAGATGTCATTCTACAATAGTATCGAAAAATGAAAAATAAAACCTTTTTAGAATGATTGAGTTTGACCCTATTAACATGGAATGAAAAAATACGAGGAAACAATATTTAAGATAGGAAAATATTGAAGAAATAAATAGAAATACAATGTGTATAACCATGGATAGATCATAGGAAGTCAAGGATTAAGCCTGGTCGAAAGGGGATTCAAAGACATTAAAAACCCACTCATGTAAACCTAGGTTTGTGAGATAGATAAGTGGGAGAAAAGATGTTTTAAAGGGTCTAGGTATATTTATAGGATGACTGATTTTTTGAATAACGCGGTATATCCTACTTTAGCATGCTATAAAACTAGCTAATAAATGGAACATTGTGGCCAAAAAAAGGGACCACTCCACTGATGAATCGTTCAAACCCAATTCTAAAAAACATGGCACCCTATAGGAAATAGATATTATTAACCTAGGGAACGACTATGGTGTAACCTATACCAACACTCCCCAAAACCACCTCCGCGAAAAAGGAATCTATAGTGTATTCAATCTCCCATACCATACCTATCACGAAATTGGAAGAACATCCCTTAAATCCATGTGCCATGGATGGATGCTCTACACTACAGCCAATCAACCACAAGAGAAATCCTATACTACAGCAAGCATCTACAACGCCGCTATGAATAAAATGGTATTTTCTTTAAAAATCCTCCTTTGAGGTCCTACATCGTATCCAATCCCACTATGGTGCAATGACTAGGCATATGGAATAGCCCAAGACTACACATCACACAACTCACTAATACAACCAATTTCATTCTTAAAAATCCTAGAACCTCTTAGAACCTACTTCAAGCACCTTCAAACTTTAAAAACACTAATGAAATGGATACTATGACTTGGGTCCTTATACAAGGTAATAATGAAAGAGATGTCTCAAAGAAACAATATTAAGATGAATAATCCTTACAAAGATAGTATCATTGAATTGATTATGTGTAATAATTATAAAACCATAAAAATAGTGGAAATATGAAATAATATAGTCATAGTTCATTTCACACATATCATTTCCTAAAATTGTCGATGAAATAGAATTATAACCCAATTGATGGAAATTGAGTTACAAAACACCTTACTTTGAGTCCAGACTTTTCGGGTGTGTCCTTTAACTCCTGCATAATAATGTCATATAAATGATATAAATGATTAATTTCCCTTTCCAGGTCAACAAATTTATAATTAACCAATTTTTTCATTGATTTTAATGACATGTTTAATTACTTAACTGTTTTTCTGTGTCATGTGTTTTGAGGATGTTTGGTTCATAGTTGCAAAATGGATTTGGTGTGTTGACCATGGTTAAAGGTTTAATTTTTAAATAATATCCAGAAAAATAATAATGAAACAATTAAAACAATATCAATTAAATACTATTTTAGAACCATCCATGGGAGTCATACATGAAAAATAACTACATCACTCCTTAGAGGTGGTAATCAACATATACGCTCGAAAATCATTATAATTTTCTAAAGAATGGAATGGTATGGTTAAACATGTTATATTATCTATGAATAATGCTAATTATATCATTAATATCATCTATATATATATTAACCGCGTCGTTATAAACATCCCCGCGAGATTGTACTGGGAAATGAAATACATCACTCCATGGAGGTGATATTCCATATATACACACAAATGATATTTATGTTCCCCATAGAATGAAAAAGGAGATGAAAAAGGGTTGTATCATAGTAATAATAAAATTTTATTTTGTTTTAGATACTAATTTTATTATACAATCATGTTTTATGAATATTTGAATAAGATATAATAATAAATAAACATGAAAAATATCTGTTAGGACTTGTACCTTTGGCTTAGATAACCACTTTGGATTACACATTAAGCCTCCTATGTTTTGAATTTTGTTTAGACTAGGGCCTCTAAAATATGGTAAGGGTTGTTGGGGGATATTTTTCTGGTCTTTTTTAAAATATAGTTCTCAAGATGTGTGACAAATAGAGAAGGCGGTTCCCTTTTATTAGTGAGGAGAGGGGCACTTTTTAGTTTTTCAATACATTAAAATATTATAAAGTAAAATTCATCGACATGTATTTCAAACTTATAATAATTTATAATTAAATATGATATAAGATTAAAATAACTCATCTAATAGGATTTAGATAAGTTTTTACTTAATTTTAACCATTATCACTTTAGTTTTACCCATGTTAACGTGTATAATCCTTAACTTTGGTGACCCATTTTTTGAATCCTTATGGGATATAAATTTACTTATAAGCTAAAAATTGGATCATAAATGGTTTATGGATGAAATTTTATAATATTTATTATTTTAATTTTCCTCTTTCAATATTTTAAAGATTTTTAAATCATTGAATAAAATATTATATAATATAAAAATCATTAACTTCATTTTTGGGACTATTCATATATTTTGGATTTAAAAACACAAATAAAGGTGTAGAATTATAATTTAAACCCAATTAACATCAATTATCCATTATTATTAACCATAAAATCCAAGTGCATAATAAATAATCTAAAAATAAAAGGTACATATTTTCCATATTTGAACCACATAATTCAAAATATTGAATATATATTTTAATATTAAATTAATATAAGTGGTAGAAATAATTTTTTATATTAATAAGTATAACACAATGAAAAATGGTTTTTAGAAAAAATTTGTTATTAAGTCCAAAAATGAGGTCATACCAAAATCATGTATACTGATAATTCAAATGAAATTATTTATACAATATCTAATTAAATATGCTTTATGTAACTTTAATCTCAAATTCACAGAGTAGTGGGAATTTTTAATGAAATAAAATGATTGTTTTACTGAGAATGGAATTTTCACTATTCACTGAAAAATAACTCTTTTTTGAAAAATCTTAAAATTTCAACCAAGGAAAATTTTTATATGATAATTTCAAAAATGATATAATTTTTATCAAAGAAATTTTTTTAAATTTATAGGAATTAATTATAATATTCTGTCACAAAAAGTAATAAAAACCATTTTTGATTAAAATGTATTTTTGAAGCATCAATTTTCTTTATTGAAAATTGAGTACATATTAATTATAAATTAATCATTTCATTTTATAATACCTTTATAAATTTTTCATAATATAGTTATTATTATTCATAGCTGCCAATTTAATGGTTGGGTAATAATGGTCACATTTAAATAATAATATCTTTAGTGTATATCAAAATTTTCATTAAGATCAGTGTTGTGTATTAAGAAATATATCGAGCATAGTATTCATTTGAACAATATTTTTAGGGTATTGAGTTTTTTCCCCTTAAGAAATTGCTTCCTTGAAATTTTATCTCATTCTTAATAAAAAATGGATTAAAATGGGTTTAAAAAAATAATTCAATAGAGGTAAAGATAAAAAATCTAATCATGAAAGGAAACCAGTTTTTAATATTATAAAAAATACCTTCATTAAAAACCCACATCATAAAAAGGAATAATAAAAATTTCTTTTGAAAGTTGGGAAATGGAAATATAATGTTCATCTTGAATTACTCAAAACTGGCTTCTAAAATAGGTTGAAATTAGTGATAAGTCAAAATATAGACATGGAGGAGAAAATTAATGTCCAAATGATGGAAAGTGGAAAAGGATGAGATCATGAGAATGTTAACGAACACAAAACTGTAAATCAAATAGGGGTTAAAATTTTCATCAATTCATCAAAAAATAAGGTAATAAGATAACTTTTTTATTTTAAGATATTTTTCCTAGAGCTATAAAATTAAATTACCATCAAGACTAAGAATATAAGAAAATATACTTACTTTAATTTTTTCAAATCCATAAATTTATTCTTGTTATTTTGTTAGTGTTTCAATAAGTTTTCACATTTCTGTCATATTTTACTCCAAATAAGGAATATAAATATTTAATGCCTAAAACAATATATCAACTTCTGGTTTACCAAAAGGTATATAATAGGAATAAAATATATTATTCTTGTCTTTACTACAAAAAAAATAGTTAACATGTGACAATATAAAACCCAAAATAAATAAACCTTCATATGATAAAATAATACATTAATCTCCAAAAATCAATAAAACACCATAGTTTCAAAATAGATCATTACAATAATAAATAACCTTATATCTCGATTATCTTTAATAACCTAGACATTAAATAATGAGTCACTAACCAACCCAGGTCAACTCCAAATCGGGCACCCAAGCCAGCCCATGAAAAGGCCTGAGGGGTTCTCTCAATCCTGCTAGACTATAAAATAGTGTTGATCATCAAGAATGACTCAATTGGGAACAATTTATCCCAGGAACAACATGTAAATAAATAATACATGAATAAATAGAGAAAGCACTATAAGTAGAAAATAAATATGTAATAAAACATTCCTCCATGTGACCTCAAGGGTCACTAAGAACCGCATAACATGATTTCTCTATGAGAAAATAAAATCCAAACAAAACTTTTTAGTGAAATGATAATATAGGCATGATCACAAAGATGATCAGTAGATATTCTAGGAGATAAACCATTCCAAATTATTTTCCTTTGAAGATAAAGCCATTTCATTCATGTTTGGAAATATAAATATATAAAAATATGTTTTTCTGTTCCAAAAAAAAGAAAGATGATACATCATAAGAAACATTTCCATTTTTTAAAATAGTTTTCAAAGAATGAGGGTATTTGTAATAAACCATTTTAAAGAAGAGATGTTAAATAAGGTACGGTTTTTAGAAGTAAATTATAACAGTTGATATCATTTCACAGGTGACACATAATAAAGGAGACTAAAATATGTGTAAAATGACAATAATGGGAACCAATGAGCTATTAAAAATGTTCTAGGACATAGTTATCCACATTCCCATTTGAAATATTTACTAGTTTCAGATACTAACAAAGAACCCAACCTAACACCAAGTGTCACCCTCATTTGTTTTATTGAGGGAAATATCCATTAATAAGATGAGTGATCTAACATAGGGCCACTAGTTAGAGTGTAATACTAAACTAGTGTAGCGTGTCTACCTAAAGATCCCTCCTAAATACACAAGGCTTCCCATAACATATAACTAGAGGTTATTTTTATCAATATATTATATACATATATATCACATGTTTTTTGGTAAGAAACCCATTAATTTTCTCACCCACTTTACCCCTTTTATTCATTTTCCATATTTTATTTCAATGAAACATAAAATATGCATTATCCCTCTTACCAATCATTTATCAAAATCTATACATTTAGCCTACAATATTAATGTCTTTATTAATGATATAAAACTCTAAACCTATGTGGTCCTTTGGAATGTAAGTGACCCAATATTACAGTTTGATGTTACATGTTTTGAAGAATAAAAATTGGTTTACTCTAATTGGTATCAAATCCATAAATGTAAAAATTATATTTTAGCACCAAATATTGGAGTGCGGGTTTGGGGGATTTTTAATTGGAATTAAAGGATAGTTTTAGATAAATTTTGAGATTATGATGTTTTCATGTGAGGCTAACTTAAGTGTTGTGGATATTATCTTGAGTTTAAAAGTTTAAGGTTGCTCATAAGTTCAAAGGCATCAACACGCCTTTTGAAGTTTTATGTGATGGTATATTGAGGCAATTAATGATATCTTAAGAGTTTTGTATTGGTTTTAGGTATATGTTTCCCTTAGGTTTAAAATGAAGGATTATTTTGGTGTTATTCAATTACATTTTTAGGTTGTAAGGTAAAATTTATGAGACAAACTTTTCGGTTAAAACATTCTTTAATATTGACATTATTGTGGTTAATTGGGATATATGGTTATTAATGGAATGATCTATATTGATCCTTTGGTGTTATTACAATATTTTGGATATTAATTTATTTTTTCTTAATATGATGGTATATTAATTTTGGATATTATCTCACCTTCTACTAACCATTTCAGTTTTGTGTAGTTTCTAAAGATAGGAGGAATAGTTTTTTTATCATTTTTTGGATTATGTGAAATGTTACAAGTTGATTTTGGATATTTATGGATAAAAAATTCATCTATAATGCCCATAATTTATAGAAAAAGATTATAATGGGTATAAATTTTTTAAAAGATAGATTCCAACTTGTAAAATAAGTATATTTTCTTATTTTCTTTGTATGTAGAGTATATTAAATCTGTAAATCTAGGAAATGGATCTTAAAAAAATTCATCCTATCACATTCATTTATAATAAATTGATGGTATATTTCACACATTATTAATTTATAGTTTTTTGTTCATTGTATATCCCATGATTATTCACTTTTTTGTGATCAAAATCCTTTTTCACTCTCAATCATTATTTTAACAATATGTTTTTCTTATATGTCAATATTTTATCTTCTCACTATTGTTCTCCTAATTAGAAACAAACTTATATGTCATTCTTGATGAACTTCATATTTACATTTCATGATTTTAAAAATGAATATTTATTATACCTTTTTATGATGTAGGTTTTCAATGAAGGTATTTTAAAATATTAAAAAAAATCCTTTCATGTTTTTATATTTTAACTTCCACTCCTTGCATTTGATTTGGGAAATTTTTTAAACCATTTCTTTTGGGAATGAGATAAAATTGTGAGGAAGAAATTTAAAAAAGGAAGATTGTAATAGCCAATGTAATATTGAGATAAATCATTTTCATTTATTAGTGATATTAATTAATCATATTTTATCAGGCTTTATGAATCATAAAAATATTATGTAATTTCTCTGTCAAAAGGAAAAGACTTTATTTGAAACCAAGTTTGGTTTTCATGAATTATATTGTTTTATTTAGAGGAAAAATGTCAAAATTAAATAATTTTAATTTTAAAAAATTTAACATAATTTTTTAATTAATCGGGTCAAAATTATCTTAAAATGAATTTTTTAGATCTTTCGAAAATGTTTTATATTTCAATGAATAGTGAAAATACTAATTTTTATTTAAAATTTTTTTTTATTTTCCATTATTTATAAAATCACATAATATTTTGGATTATTTTTAAATTTAATTACTTAAATTTGTTTTCAAAAAATCCAATAAATGCTATTTTAGTCATCATTATATTTTAATTTTGTATAAACACATTTTTATATGTACATACATTTGTCTAAAAAATCGTTTGACATCACATTTTTTAGGTTTAATTTTAACATAAATTTTAGTGATTATGTGAATTGAATGTGATAAATTGAATTATATATTTTTCATAATAATAATTAATTTAAGGTAATAAGCTCATGTTAATTCTATCAAATATTTATTGAAAAAACAGAAACAATTTGTTACCACAACTAATGTTAAAATGGATTTATTGGGGTTAAAATAAAGTGATAAGGGTTTAAATGACCTAAAACTTCTATAAAACCTATTTTATAGTCATATGTAGACCCTGTATAATCTAATATTTTTAAATTTTCAATTTTGGATACATTTTATTGAATAATACCTTAATATATTATAATATTTTTTTAAAATTCCAACTGTGTCCTCTCCCCCACATATACAAGGTCACCCCCTATCCTCCTCAATCAACGCAAAAATAGGCTTTTGGTTAATCCAATACCTTCTTATATACATTCATAAAATCTCTAAAAATATTCTAGAGGACTTATTTTTGTCATAATACCAACCTTAGAGGGCTTAAGGTACAATGATACGGAGGTTATCTGAAGTACAAGTATAGATTTTAACAAAATATCTTAGTTTTCTTTTTTCTTTTACCACCATATAATATTATTAAACCAATATAAAATAGTTCAATTATTATATACCACTCACTTATATGTTATTATGTTAATTTCATAAACTTTATCCATTTCCTCTTCCATAAAATGGGGATTGAGATCATCATTCATGTGTATGGAGGACTACTGCCTCACAAACTAATTTAATTGGTTTTCCATCACAGCCACTCACAGGTGGTTGTAATGATAAATTTATTGTATATGTGTGATATTAATAAAATAATTATAATTCTTTATAGATATATATATCATCTATTTTCTTAACTTTATTTCCATTGAAAAATGGTAACAGCGTTCATGTGTACATCTGGATTGCCCCATTCATGAAGTGATGGGATTCATTTTTCCACACTACAACACATGATAGGAAAGATAATTAATACTTACCTTATTTCCCTCATGTTCACTAAAAAATGGGATATTTCCCTTGTGTATGTATGGATTATCATTTTTGAGATTTCAATAAAATTCATTTTTCATTACCATATTTTATTGTTGGTTTTTTAAGGTTAATTAATGTATAAAAAATAATAATTTTTAATTGATTATTATTTTGGATATGGTGTAATAATAACCTCTTTGAACGTGGTCCACAAACTAAATTCATTTTAAAATTATGAACCAAACATCCTCAAAACACCTAACTTGGACTTAACCGATTAAGTAATTAAATGTCATTAAAATAAATAAAATATAAGGTTTAATGACAGGGTATTAAAACAGAAAAAGGTTATTAATAGATAAAATAATTTATATATGTTTATTATAATGGTGTTAAAGGACAAGAATAGAAAGTATGGACTTGAGGTAAAGTATATTGTCTCAATTTCCCTTCATTAAGAAATATTGTAATGTTATACACCTAATTTACTTTATAAAGTGTATAAAATTACCTTTTACATATCATGTCATGAATTACTTATCATGTCATTAATCATTACTAATTTATTCTATTTCAAGTTATAATTCAAATATATTTATCAAAGGGTATTTGACTTAGAAGTTATAAATTTTTAATGTGTTTTATAACTTGGTTTCATTTTATTGGGTTATATAACTTCTCTATTGATTATATTATGCCATTATTATGTATTAAATGATATTTTTTTAATTTATGTTGGATTTACACATGTTTTTATTTGATTTAAAATTGTTACAATAATATCTTCATTTATTAATTATAAATTCAATGATATTATCTATGTAAGTGTTTTTCATCTCAAATTCTCTTTCTTTGGGAAATACGTTTATTTTTTGAACCTAGATTTTATTATGAGGAAAATATACTACCTATTTTAAATTTTATATCATGAATCCCTTTATTTAAATAATATTTATTATTTTATTTGATGTTATTCTTTCATAGGTCCTATGATTCAAAAGTTACTAAAGTGGTAATGGGATTCTTAATTCAATTCTCATTAATTGGTTTATACTTATACTCCATTGACATCATTATATCATGATTATCTTTGAATTGATATATGAAATATTAATTTCTTATTTTCACTTTTTTATTATTATTTACATATGTGTACATAATCAATTCATGGATTATTTATCACTTCAGATGTTATAATCTTTTCAAGTATTTGCTTTGTATCAATCTCATTTACTTGAGACACGATTCATGTCGTGCACCATGGTTTCCTTGTATGGTGTACATACTACCTCTTGAATGGATTTTTTTAAATTACTTCATGAAATTTATTATATTTAAAGAAATTTATCATAAAATTTATTTTAATGATTTTTTGATTTCAAAATTAAAAATGTGGTAAATGATTTATATTAAAATCACCTTTATTTTAGATATTTGTTATGTTTAAGGTTCCTTTAGGTAAATCATATGTTATTATTTTCCAATACCACTTATATTTTCTTCTCCTCTAGTTATGAATGTGGTTTTTATGTTTAATTTCCATTTCCTTCCTTAATTATTATTAAAACATCAAGATGGTTTTCTATAAGTGGTATTAATCTGGTATCTTCATTTAGATTAAAAATATTTCTCTTCCATGTCTATGTTCTCTAAAATAGTTTTTTAGAATACTGTTTTCTAAACATAAATTATTTCCTAAAATTATTTTTACATGAATTTTTATCTTATTTTAAAAGTTTTGAAAAGTAAATTTCTTAATGTTTTCTTTATTTGAAAAATTTGAAAATCTTTACCAAAGCTTGAAAATAATTTTAATTTTTAATATTCATGAAATTAATATATATTCCACAATCAAGACCATAGTTTAATTTAAATATTACTACATAAGTTTCCAATTTTTTTTCTACATAAAATTATTTTTAAAATATATTTTAAATATTTAGTTTTTAAAAGATATTTTTAAAGTGAAAAGGGAATTTTCAAAAGTAATATTTTTATGATATTTTTGTATTATTTATATTCATCAATGACAAAAACCCTTGATTTAACTTATTTTACACTTGGAATATTTTTTAGTGATACAATATTTATTCTTTACCAATATGGGTTATGGTTGTTTCAAATATATTTTAATGTAACTTGTTTGTTTTTTATGGGTAAATCTAGCATTGAAAGAGAAATTGTTATTATTATATTAAAAAATAAATATTTCATTAGTTGTGATTATTTTATGGTTATTGGACATTGTTTAAGATGATTGGTGGACCTAATATATCTTATAAAGATGGGTTATCCTAATATAGATCTCTAATGTGATTGGTAAATGAATCGAGTTAACAAGTTATAGGTTTCTCTTAAGTAATTATTAGAATATACCAGGTAAGTTATTATATTTATAAGAGTGTTCATAAGATTGTTATGGAAATTATGTTCCAAGTTATCGAGATGTTTTATATTTTATTTCATAAAGTTTATATGTATCCCTTTCTTAAGGATTGTTTTCACAAGGCTCATGATTATTTATTTATATGACTCTTGTATTATGTTAAATATTTATTCCATGTCCCATATTTTATGATCTGGATTTATATGGTTATTAATTATATTATGTTATTATCATGCACATAGATTATGTCATTATAACCTTATTTTTATATTGTTCTCACTAATTACATTCAGTTATTAATGATTTTGTTTTCCCTTAATGAGAATTTATGTTTTCCCTTATTATATTTCCCGTTCCCAGATTCTGAAGAGACGTTCTAAGTATGTTATTTCTAATAAGGTCACTAGATTTGAAGAATTAAGTTCTAAATGATGTAGATATCTATGAACTAATTTTTTATGTAAAAAATTTCTTATATAAGGGGTTTTCCTAATTCTCTAAAACACTAAACCTAAAAGTTCCTTGAGAATGTAATTGATCCAATGTTTCTATTTGATGTTATATGTTCTAAATGGTTAAAATTGGGACACATTTATTGGTATCAATTATAGAAATGTAAATATCATTTTATAGCACTAGATCTTGGATTGTGGGTTAAGGGTTTTTATAACAAAATGATGACAAGTTATTCCTTTTATATTTATACATTAACCACAAACAAAATGGGTTGAAAAATTTAGGATAATATCCAATATTTATAAACCATTATATAAAGAAATATTGCATTAATATCAAAGACCTCAACAATAACACCCAAATTTCTGTTTAAATCATTCCATGACTATGTAACGTTAAAAATATTTAAAATATTTTTGACCAAGAATAAAACCCAAATATTAGAATTATTTGATCTTATATTCTTTAATTATCAACATAAAAATTATCTCCCAACAATATCAATCACTCTTGGATTTGTATTCCAAAAATTTATATTCTATAATCATTTAATCTTAAAAATATGTTAATATTTTCATTATAGATAATAAATCACTATTAATCGTAAATAAATCATAAATTCATAAAAATAATATTAATCATGAAATTTATTATCTATTGTTATTTATAAACACCACATGAAATAAAATAGTGTTAAATATGGAATATGTGTCATGTAAACAAAATTAAGATGAGAAACTCTTATCTCAAGATCGACTTTCATTGAAAGCGCTCTAACCTCATGTATAATAAATTTATATTTATAATAATTCTATAATATAACCATATAAATAATTATAAAATCAAATACCATCCACTTAAAATATTTTGACATCCATTTATTAATAATTATTTATTAAAATGTATGTTTCCATGTGTTAAATGTTTAATTATTTAGGGAAGTTTTAGTTATGCGGTTCTAGTCCTTATACACTAATAATGGTTCCATCATCTCCAAAATTTAAACCATGATATAAGAAGTATTTTTATTAATTATATATATTTATATTCACCCATAAAAGGTAGATATAGAAAAATTAATTGCGTCATTCATTGAGATGGTAGGTCGTACATACACATTAATGTTGTTTCAAATTTATTGAAATAATGAATAAAATAAAGGTAAATAATAATTCAACTTTTCTGAATAATAATAATATCATAAATAAAATTCATATTTATTAATTCCAACATTATAATTATCCATATAAAGTAGTGATTAAAAATTAATTGTCTCGCTGCGTGGATTTGGTAAGCCATGTGCACACACAAGTGCTATTTTTTCTTTCTATAGGATTGAAAGATGGTGGAAAATGGTTTATCCATTGTCATAATAAAATTTCAGTATATTTAGGATACTTAATTCATTAATTTATAATGTAATCCATCGATTTAGATTAGGTATAAGAAGAAATAGATTTCAAAACACTTGATAAAGAGTTATAGCTTTTCACTAAGAAACATCTTTTGGTTACACCTTAATCCTTGAAGGGACAATGTTTTGGAAAGACCGGAAGGTCTAATATGTAGTAAAGAAATATATTAAAGTATTATGGTAGTTATTTTCCAATATATAAATGTCAATATGTGTCTGTAATAGTGAAGAAGAGATTCCCTTTTATAAGTGAGTGGAGGGGCACTCTTGGAATTATTTAATATATTAAATTAATAAAAATAAATTTTTATTGTAAAGTGACTATAAATTTATATTTATAATATAGGATTATAGTATGTTTAAATAGTCTCATGAAATAAAAGTTACACTATTTTTTTTAACCCTTATCACTAAATTTTAACCGTTTGTTTATCCTTTTATAAATTACCATAATATCAAAGTTTTATACTATTTATGGGTCAAGAATGTTTCTATAAAAGGAAAAGTTGTATATAATTGGACCATGATTCATATTACCAACCATATTCCCTTAACTTGGAAAAATATAGGATCTTTATGAATTTTAAATCATGTAATAAAATATTGTTTATTGTAATATATCATTAATGTCATTTTCGGATCTATTCATGTACTTTAACTTTAAAGTCATCAAGATAGATTTGGAATTTTGATATAAAACTTTTAAAAACCCTAATATGTTATATTTATATAAATAAATCATGGAATACAATAAATCATCCAAATTCTATAACTTTTATCATTTTTAAAATCATTTATTTTATTTTTCTATTAATTGAATAAATATTGTGTCTATGTTACGTAAGTATTTCTAGAAATTATTTAGTCACAAAAAATTAAATATAAATTAACATGATACAAAATTTATCTAAAAAATAAACATTTATAAAATAACTTATCTTCTTTATATCCTTATTTAATGTTTTTTGAAATATTAAAGTTATGAGCTTGAAATTTTGTATACATTCTTTTCATGAGATAATATAAAGGTCAATATCAAATAAAAATGGCACTAAGTGTAGTTATTTTCTAAACATTGATGATAATGGTTAATCTAAACTCATTCAATAGTATAAATTAAAGTATGAGAGAAATTTTAAAGCCTTATGATAAATTTTTAATCATATTTTACCAATTTTATCATTATCGAAATGAAACATATTTACCATTTTTATTATTCAAAATATCTAGAAATAAAGGGGTCCAAATTAAAAAAATTATACTCTTCATTATCAATATGGAATGAATTTTTCATGATTCAATTTATATAAGTGGTAGATTTTAATTTAAAATTAAACGGGACAAATGTGACGAAAAACTATTTTCCCGAAAAATCAAATTATGAAGTATAAAAGTATTTATACCAAAATAAAAAATAAAATTAATTTCAATGTATATATTTAGATTATTAATAATATAAAAAAATATTACATTTAAATGAATTAAAAAATAAAATTGACATTTTTAAATGCTTTGAATTAGAAGGTAGTTTTCAATGAAAACTATATTTTTCGTTATTCATTGAAAAATCAGTCTTTTCAAAAAAAAATTATCAAATCATAACTCCAATATAATTATGAAATTTTGATTTCAAAAATGAAGTTAATTTTTTCAAAAAAAATCTAAATGTTGTTGAAATTAATTATATTATTTATTCCTAATAAGTAATAAAGACCATTTTTTATGAAAAATTTATTTTTAAATCATATATTGAATTTACTAAAAAATATTTTTTTTATCTAAAATTTTAAATTTCTTAAAAAAAATTGGTTATTTATATTAATTATTCTAATTTATTGACTATGTTATAATGGTATACTATATTATGATTCATTAAGACTCTAGGTTGTGTATATCGTAAGCTATCGAAGAAATTTGATTTACTTGAAGTGAAATATATCATAAAATTGTAGGGTGTTACATTATACCCCCTTAAATAAATTGAAATATTATTGTTTTATCACAATCATAAAAGGTTAAACGTTTTTTTAATACCCACATAATACATACAGATAATAAATAATTCTTTTAAAATGGAAAGTGGGAAACATAACTGTTACCTAAAATATCACAAATTCAAATTCCTATATAAGGATCACATTGGTGAGAATTTATAATATATACATGGAGGATAATAATATTTTCAAAGGAAAAATACAGGGTGATATATAATATGAAAATGTGAAATTTAATGACCATGCAAACAGGAATCAATGTTTTTTGAAAATGACCATCAATTCATCATAAATTAATGTAATGGGATAATGTTTTTTCCAATATCCTTTTTCAAAATATTAGGAATTTCTTTACCGTCACAAAGAAGAAAATAAAGAAATATAACCATTTATAATTTATAATTTAATAGTTTAATCAATTTACAATATAATCTCATTTCTTTCTCCAAACAATTAGTATTGGAGATGAGTTTTTCATGAAAGAAGCATTAAAATCAACTTCTAACAGATCACATAATCCAAAAAATAATAACAAGTTAGTTCTCTATTATTCGTTAAAATAATGGTTATCACAATTTATATATAACACCCAAAATGAATAAACCTTACTATGAATAAATAATATATTAATCAATAAAATTAAATAAAAAATCTAATGGTTTAACATATATTATTCTATAAATAAATATCCTTATATCCCAAATTACCTTAATAACCTCAGCATTAAAAGAATTTATAAACTAAAAGTTTAATTCAGACCATTCATCTTACACCTCCAAAAACATAATATAATTGTTCATAAAAAATTCATTTTGTTAAACCAAAATGTTATATATACCTCAACATAAAACTAAATATCCAAGAAAATCAAAAACATTTGATCCCATTATATGATTCTAAATATAAAAATTATATTTATCTACGAAATGGTTTATGTAAAAAATATCATACTAACCAGGGTATCTTGTAGCCCAATGGTTGGCATTACGCCCTTATCACCCATTGGTTGTGGGTTCATGCCTCGTGAGATTTCTAGATGCGACAGGTTTTATCACGGTATGTAGGTAGAATTTTTTCTAAAACTATATTAATATAATTTTTATAATGTTCCCAAAAGTATGATGAACACCTTAAAAAACAACATTACTCGTCATATCACTTGTTAAACACTGAGGTTTTCTTTAAAACATACTTTTCAAAAAACAACCATAATTGATTATTATTACCCTAACATCAATGATCATATTAACCCTAATGGTTATCAAAAAAATTAAAATAATCTCCAAAAAAATATAAAATAATTATTTATTAGATAAACTTCTCAGTAAAATATATACTAAACTAAAGTATCCTATTACCATAAATATCTACCAAATTATCCATAATCATGTTAAACTTTCATCACATAAAACCTAAAAATGGGAATCTACTCATTTAAACATGTGATCAATATTAGAATTATCAACCAAAGATACTTTAGTTTTATCACATAACACTATTGAATGTTATAGGTTTCCATAGGTTATATTGTCTTATCCATCATAATGGTTCATAAATAAAATATAAATTAACCCAAGCATATCCCCAAGGAGTCTCAAACCAGGTGTGTAGTAAGGCAACAATCATCATGTACCAAAATAATGATTGAGATATATTCGACCAAATCCTTTCAAGGTTATTACAATAAGATTCATATATTCTAAAACCATGTCCACTTTTAGTATCCAAACAAAGTTTTATTTCTTGTAAAATCACATAATTTATACCTTACCATAACATTAGGATGTTATTGCATACTTATACATATCCTCAAAGTCTATCATTGGATTATATTCCCTAATATATGTTTCCCTAAATCTAGTTCCCAAGGTGTCTAATAAACTTCCCCTTAGACCAATTGTAAAGAACCCAACCCTTGAAGCCCATAACCAATGACTACTTTATTACATTATCACTAAATACAAGTGATTACATCCCAAATAATGAAATATTTTATTTATCTTGGTAAAATTGATATAATATTAAAATCCTAATTACATTTGAAAACATAAATTACAACATTATATTTTATTTTATAATATTATTATTCTCTCTATAATATCCTTTCATATCAATCATAACACTCTTCTTGGAATCCATGGGAAAATAAACATAAGAAATAAGTCAGCTCTAATGCATAGTAATAGAATGTGTACATCGAAACCTATCATAGAATAAATAAGGAATGAGAAATATGGTATGAATAAATAATAATCAAATAATTCCATATAAGTAATCACATTAGTTTTAAACTTATCCATGGATGTTAACTAATCTAATAATCACAAGTTCATCGATTAATACTTTCATAATGATGGAATTCATAATCCCAAACTTCTCAAACATATCATCAAATCCTCATTCCAAGAAATCATACATAAATGGGTAAGGCATTAGACAAACACTAAAAATATTTTGTATCATGAGACCAGTTGAATCATTGAGGTGAAATGTAATTCTAGGCCCCATCCATTACATAATAATTCTAATTAATTCATCATATTAATAAACAAAATAACTTAATGTACCTTCATTAATAATAAAAAACAGACCATATAGGAATAACTATCATACATAATTTCAATACATTCCCTAGTCAAACTGATCATAAACCATCCAAAAAAAGAAGAAGTATGGTATCATTATAACCTATCCCAAGTGGATTATAAGTTAAATAAATGTTTGTTGTCATTGATTAATAGAAAAAATAAAAATATCATTAAAAAGTCTTTAGAGAAATAACTTTTTCACATTGAAAATAAATTATGAAAACTAAAAATTTAAAGAATAATTGGAAGAATTTTTTATTTGAAACAAACCATGGAAATTGGTAGGGTAATATTTAAATCATTTAGAGTTAATGATAGTGGGGAATTTTATTCACGACATGTGTGTTAAAACAAATATTCCTATCACATTTTTTGTAAAAAGTCAAAAGTCCCTTATTTGGAAAATGAAAAGAAGGATCCATTTAAACCACTTTATAAAAATACAATAATGGGAAAATATGAATTTAAATATTCATATAAGAATATTTAAAATATTTTTAAAAATGATTTTATAAAACAAGGATATGGAAGAGAAAGGAAGTCTGACCGAAGAGAAAAATAAATCCATTTTTCTTTAAAAAAGTATTCTTTTGGCCTCTAGAGTACATAAATATAGGAAAACTAAATGAAGGTGTATAATTTCAATAAATTATTATAGGATAAAAAATAATTTTTTTTTTGAGATAGAAATATCAAATAATTCCCCCAATGGATACATAACCATAAATAATCCTGAATAATCATGAAATTGTGATATAAACCCTTACTACTTTGGTAACTTTTGAGTCGTAACCCCCATGAAAGAAATAGCATAAAATGAAACATTAAATTCAATGAGAATAAAGGGAGTCATGATATATCATACCAAAGGTGGATTATATACATCACATTAAATAAAAAAGTGGTGAATTTGGAATATATCTCACATAAACAAAAGTTAAAAGTGAAACCCTTACATCAAGATCGACTTACAATGAAAGCGCTCTAAAATTTGGTATAATAAATTTAAGTTTATCATAATAATATACCAGAATAACTTACATGAATATAATATCTTATATAATCCACTTATAATATTTCAATACCCTTTTATTAATAATTATTTATGAAAATTATCGTTTACAGGTGTTAAATGTTTCTTTTTTCATGAAAGTTTTGTTTTTTTTTTACTTCTGGTCATTATACATTGATTATCATTACATATTCTTAGTAATTTTAAATATCATATAAATATTATTTATAATCATTATATATATATATATATATATATTTATATTCATCCATAAAATTTAAAGATAGAAAAGTGAATTAAATTTTCAAGAAGATGGTAGGTCATATGTATGCATGAACATTGTTTCCATTTTTTGATGAGTGGTACAAAATAACTAAAAATAATAATTTACCTTTAAATAATAATAATAA
The DNA here is from genome assembly GCA_963277665.1 of Viscum album. Classification (NCBI taxonomy): domain Eukaryota; kingdom Viridiplantae; phylum Streptophyta; class Magnoliopsida; order Santalales; family Viscaceae; genus Viscum; species Viscum album. Next base: position 16,479,169 of record OY728155.1, on the reverse strand, counting down.
TATCATAAATAAAACACACACACATATATATATATATATATATAATCTATCTTTAAAACTGTATAAGTAAATTGGTTATGAAAAATGAATTACACTAATACATGGAGTTGATAACTCGTACATACACACAAGCGATGTTTTCACTTTCTATAGGATGGAAAGAAGGTTGATAATGGTTGATTTGTCATAGTAACAAAAACTAAGTATATTTAACATAATAAATTAATTATTTTATAATATTTATTGTGGATTTAGAGGTGGTATAAGAATAAATAAAATTGAAAATGCTCGGTTAAAAGTTACACCAATTCATTTAGAAACATATTTTGGATTACACATTAAGCCTTGAAGGGATGGTCTTTTTGAATAACCAAAAGGTCTAGGATGTTTTTAATAAAGGTATAAAGGTATTATGTTAATATGTTTCTCTAAAATATGTCTCAAAACATATGAGGTAGAGAGGAGAATATGTGTCATTTTATATGTGAGGGTAGGGACACTCTTGGAATTACTAAAAGTATTAAATTAATATAAATTAGTTTTTTTAATAAACTGACAAAAAATTAACATATTTAGAATATAGGACTAAAATAAATATATATAATATCATCCAATAAAACATAGATATGTTTTAATTATTTATTAACCCTTATCTCTTAGTTTTAACCCTTGTTAATTCCTTTGACAGTTACTTCAATATCAAAGTTTTCTATAACTTAAGGGTCAATAATTTTATCATAAATGGAAAATTGACCCGTAAATGGAGAAATTATTATATTTTAAACAATATCCCAATAACTTGGAAGAATATAGAATTTTTATGAATTTAAAATAATTTAGTAAAATAAATATTTTCTAAAAAATCATTAATGTCATTTTTAGAACTATTCCTTTAAATTGATTTTAAAGTCACCAATATTTTTAAGAAATTAAAATATAAACATTTTACACATAAATAATATGTTATATATATCTAAAAAAATCATGTAAAAAAGTAATTCATCTGAATTGTATTACTTTTTTCATTTGTAAAATTATTTATTCCATTTTTTCTATTAATGGAATAAATATTGTATCTTTGCTGTGTAAGAATTTAGGGTAATTATTCAATAACTAAAAATTAAATATAAATTACCATGATAAAAATAATAATTCATCAATAAAATAAAAATTTATAACTAATATTATATTATTTTTATCCCTAGGTAAAAAAATTAAGGATATTAAAGTTAAGGGAGGGAGATTTTATATTTATTCTTCTCTTAAAATAATATAAAGGTAAATATCAAATAAAAATGTCGCCATGTTGGAATATTGTTTTATATTTGGATAATAATTTTCAAAATACAATCATACAATGGGATAAACACATGTTTTAGAGCAATTTTAAAGTTGTATCCTAAAGTTGCAGTACCTTTTTACCCATTTTAACCTTATTGATATGACAAATATTTTACAAGGTTATTATTCATAATGACTCAAAATAAATGGGAAATATTTAAAAAATTTATCCTAGTGATTATAAATATAGATTCCATTTTTTGAAATTCAAATCATAGAAGTAGAATAATTTAAGTTAAAATTAAACTTTCAAAATGCAATATATAAAAGTTTTATATAAAAAAATTCTGATGTATAAAAAAAATTAAAAAATAAAAAATAAAATTAATTATAATGACTTTAATGAGATTATTAATAATATAAAATAAATTAATTTTACTTTTAAAACCATTTTAAAAAATGTAACTTGCTAGATTATTTAATTGAAAATAAACTTCTCAATAAAATCATTATTTTCTCCTATTCATCGAAAACAAATATTTTCCAAAAACTATCATATATTAACATTAAGATAATTATAACATGAATATTTATAAAATTAATTTCACTTTTCAAATAAATTTTATGAAACTGTTATAAATTATTTATACTATTTATTCATGAAAATAAAAAAGAACCATTTTGAGGAAAAATGAATTTTTAAAGAATCTAATGACTTTACTAAAAAATATATGCTTTAATTAAAACCATTAAAAAATTAAAAAGTTGTTATTCATATTCATTCTTCATATTTAAGGGCTTTTTTATAATGGTATTCTAAATTACAGTTCACTTATACTCGAGGTTGCATGTATCATATTCTATCGAAGAGATTAAATTTATTTAAATAGAAATATATCATAAAATCTCCAGGTGTTACAACGTTAGAAGGTCATCCTCAACTATAGATTATTATAGGGTTTGGAATCCTTATTCTAAATCATACATTTTGAAAACGTGATAATGTCAAAAATGGTATTTTATCAAAGGGTTATGATAAGATCATTGTATTTACATATCTCAGTAAACTTCATCCCAACACCCATTATGATGTCAAAGTATATAAGAGGATTAAAATATGTTATAAAGTTTTTTAAATTTAATTTTAAAAATATATAAGGATTTAAAATCATATTATCTTGAAGTAATTATTGTAAGTGATTTATCTGGAAGATGATTGAGGTTTTTTTTATTTCTATATATCCATCCTGAAGAAAAGATTTTACCACAATGAAAGAAATTTGTAACTCAATAATCAATAATTTTATTAAGGTAATAATATTTTAACAACTAAATAAATTTTGAATGTTTTACTTTATAACACCCTTACTTTTAATCTATATCATCTTTCTTTTATCCTATTTTTCCTCTTGTCATCATTCAATTCTAAAACCTAATGTTAAAATCCTTCATAATGGTTCATAGAAGACATATAAATTAACCCATGAATATCCCCTAGTTGTGTCTAGCTAGGTGTAAAATCTTAGGCCCACTTATCATGAAATGTGTAATGATATAGTTAAAATCCAATATTCCCCTTTTAGATTAATTACCCCAAGTTTCATGTGTTCCATAACTAAAACAATTTTCTAGTATCCAGATAGGAATATAATTTCTAAATATACTACATAATCATTTAATTATAAAAAACATAGGAAATTATATTATATTTAGAATTATATAACCATAATAATACCTATAAAAATAAATTTTCTTTATTTAAATCATCAAAAGCTCTAAATTTATCTAAACCAATCCTTTGAAACCAATTATGAAAACATGTAACTTAAACAACCCACAATTACATGATATATAACAAGGGTTTCACTTTCTTATGTTTTGAGGATATTATCGGTTTAGTGTTTTTGAGAAATATGAAAAAAATTACATATCAAACCCTTATAATACAAATTAGACACTCACACCTGATAACCATTTTTTATAAAAACACGATACATAAATGTAGAGTCATGTTTCATTAAAATAAACATGTTTTCTTCTTTAAAATTGAATCCCCATGGTGGAGAGTTTGACATTGTCATATTTTCTAATCATCCTTGTGCCCTATGAAAAACATTTTAAAACCTTTTATGATAAAAAAATAAATATGGGATATAAAAAGGAAATAAACTTGTTAATAAATTTTAAAATCATGGAATCCAATATGAAACTTTTTCCCATTTACATAATAAAATTTTATCTCAAATAATCATTTTCATACTTATACAATAAGTATAATTACAAATATATTTTCATAAAAAAATACCATAAGAAATAATAAATTATAAACCAAAATCATGATATTTTATTTGTAAATCATTTGTAATCATGAAAAAAATTTCTTTAAAAACATACCTTTCTCCCTTAAAAGTATAATAAACATTGATTTAAACATAGGATCATCAACTTACCTTATGGAATCAAACTACATCCATGAAAAAAAAATTAACCATAGAAAAATCATGGCAGTACCTTGGGGATTCATCTTTTTATCACTCTTACAATCAATCTTATAAGAACTCTTACAAATTAAATAATCTACTCGATTAATTCCAACATAATTCCCTAGAAAAAATAATCATTACCCAATGAATTAGAGAGATATATCAGGCTCACCCATAATAATGAAAATTTTAAAAGGGCCATCAAAAACATAACTCACATATTGAGTTTTCATCATAACATCTCATAAATTATTCCATTAAACCAATATGAAAAATCACTTCCATGCATCATATAAAAATAGGCATATAAAGCCTTTTTCATTAAAAATCTTTAAAAAAATTCCCAAAATAAAGAGAAATAGGATATTATTTTGAAAACCCATGAAAAAATATATAAATATTGTTAAATAATAATGGTCATGATGGCAGTAAATTCTTCTCATCCTATTTATATAAAAAATTACATTTACACTTTTATAAGAACATAAAAAATAATCATTTTAAAAAACATTAAAAGTTATTATTTAAAAATATTCATAAAGTAAAGAATGGAATAAAATGAGTTTGAAAATACATTTAAATATATTAATATAGTACTTTAAATATTTTATATAACATTCATATGGAAGAATAGTATACGAAAAAGCTTTAAAACTTTTAACATAAGGTTTTAAGGAAAATTATCATTCCTCGAGTCTGCCTCTCCATGTACGTACTAGAAATCATGTATAATATATTTATATTTTTTCATAATTTATTAATAAACATTTTAATTTTTATTCCTTTATTATTATACCACTAATTTCCTTTATTATCACATGTTATATAATTAATAAATCAGCTAATTTTATGTCAGGTGTTTGGATGACGTTCGTTGCAATCACAAAAAGACGTTGGAGGGTTAACCATCGTCAAAGTGGTAATTATTACATCATATACAGAATACTAATCATTAAATAATTATCATATTTATACATTAAACAAAATTTTATAATCATCCATGAAATACGAATGTGAAAAATGAATCTCATCGCTTTGTGAAGGTGGTATTCGACAAGTACACGCGATCAACATTTTCATTTTTTTAATGAATGGAAGGTTAACGGAAAGATGATATATTATCATTAGAAAATGATAATTATTTAATTGTTATTATATATTTATATATATAAATTAATTAAATTCATAGTGTAACTATCCATGAGAGGCGGTGATGAAAATTGAAACACATCGCTTCGTGGAGGTTTTAGTCCACACATACGCACAAATGATCTTTTCATTCCCTGTATGATGGAAAAGAATGAAAAGGGTTTTAATATATTCAAAATAAAATTTCATTATATGGAAAACATTATTATATAATCATGGTTAAATAATATTTTAAGGAGCTGGAAGAAGAAATAAACCAAAAAAGAACTGTTAACAGTTATACTCCCTCTTTGGAAAACCACCTTTGGATTACAAGTTAGTCCTTCTAAGTGGGTATTTTGAGGATACAAAAGCCTATAGAACATGTTTAGGAAAGTTTTAAAATATTTTTTCTATATATTTGACAAACTATGGTGCTAAAAAGTTTTGAGTAAGTGAGGATAACATGTTTCCTTTTATAATTGAGGGGAGTGTCACACTTGTAATTTTTAAAAACGTTTAAATATTAGAAAGTATTGATCATCATAATGTGCCTCAAAAAATGTCCAAATAAAAATATAATGTGATAAGTTTAGAAATCACATAATCCAATAATAATTAAAATAATATCTTATGGCCTTATCAAAAATTTTGTATGTAAATTAATGTTGTTTACCCTTTACTATGGTGAATATGTTTTACCATGTTTACTATTCATAATGAAAAACATGAAACTGGACTCAATAAAAGAATTTTAAAATATTGATTCCAAATTTTTAATCCATTTTTATAATTCATTTTTTATAATTAGAATAAATGAAATTAAATCTAAGTTCACAAAATATAATTAAAAATTGTTTTTAGAAAAAACTGTTTTAAATCCTAAAAATGAACTTATATTAAAATCAAATATAATGTTGATTACATTGTAATTAATTATATTATATATAATCAAATAAGACTTATATTAAAGTAATATAAAATTAAAAATATATTCAAATGTTTAAATTACTTTGTTTATGAAAAGAAATAACATCTCTACCAAAATCCGTATTTTCCACTATTCCCTTAAAGATACTATTTTATTGAAAAATTACAAAAAATCACCCTAAGTTAATATTGAAAAGATGATTTAAAAATGATAAAAATTTTATCAATTAACATTTCCAAAATTTTTATAAATTAACTATAATATTTTCTTATAAATATTATTAAAATTCATTTTTCAGGAAGATTTATTTTTGAAGCATAGAATGACTTTACTAAAAATTGAGTAATTATTTATTATAAATTATTGAATAAATTTTAATTATACAAAAAATTTATAAATATTCTTTTATAATATGGTATTTATTATTCATACTATCGATTTAATGGCTAAGTAATAGTTATCACATTTAAATAATAATATTTTTATAGTATATCGTAATTCACTTAGAGATTAGTGTTGTCTATTCAGAAATATATATAGCATATTATTATTTAAAAGTAATTATTTTTTTTTGTTAAATATTTAATAGATTCAATATTTCCATGATTTTTTATTATATTCTACTATATTTTTGAATAAAATATCATTTTTTTCATAGAATGGATAAATGTTGGATGTATGATACTAATTTTATGTCAAAAAAGTTCCAAAAATAAGTTGTATTTTTTATACATTTTGTATTTAAATATTATCATATGAAGTAATTATACATTTACCATAATATAATTGAGTTAAAATACCTTCATTAAATTAGAAATAATTTATTTACCGTATAGACAATTTTTTTTAAATAAATTATTTTTTCAAGTATCACAAAGGAGATGAAAGAAATCGCAGACTATTCATTATTGACCTAAAATGAGTTGCATGGGGAACTTTATATTTAACTAGTTTCCATTTATTCATTACCATGATAAAGAATATATTACAATGAAAAATAAAATAGTATTAGTAAACATAATGTGAGTAATGAAAATTTTGATGTTGAGAGGGTGATAAAATTGAATGATGATGCAAAGAATCTGTTATATCAGGCATGTGATAAAATTAAAAAGTGTAATTTTTAATATGATTGTATCATGAAAGAATATTTTATGTAATTTATCTTAATTCTATCTATTATCTTATTTACTTATTTAAGGAGTTACATTTTTATTATATAAATATTCTATTAAATCATTATACATTAGGCAAGTTAACTGGTCAACTTAGATTTTCAACTAAAATATCTATGATTACCCAAAATATTATAGCTAATTTTGGGATAAAATCATGGGACTAAATGATGTTGAAGAATTTGGTACATCTGAATAGAATTCAAATTTAGATGAAACGCTATCTCAGGTGCCTCAAAAAGTGATTTTTCATTTCCATTGATTCCCAGGATCCAAAATTATTCCATGTATAATGAAATTTCAATAAATATTCAATGGAATTGTATTTAAATCATTAAGGATAATGATAAGTTGTTCCATCCTATAGATAGATCATAATGTAAGAAATATGGTGTACAATGTCCAAATTTTTAATCTAGGGTAAAAAATGTTATATTTGGTAGAACATGTGACAATTTTAATCTACTTAGTTATATGCTTACTTTACAAAGAATAATACTAGTTTTCATTAATATTTAAAATATCCCTCTATGAATGTTTTTAAAAAAACCATGTATTATATTTATTATACTCATATATATAACTTATGATCCTTGAAATTATATTGATGTTTTATTGTAACCATTGATAAAATAGTTTATATGGATTTAGAATGTGGGTGTCAACACATATGATGCTTCTTAGAAAGAGACAATTCAGTTTTGTATTGAGATTATGTGGATAATTAATGACTTTCCTACTCATGAAATGATTTCTATATGGATCATGAAGGGTAAATTATCATTTCACGTTCTTATAAATAATACATAATATATATTTCATAAATATTGTAATAGTTTTGTACCTATACAATTCTTCCCAACAGATCGTCTATATAGGAAAACATATTAAAGGCGTGACAGTGGTGTTGAGACCAAGATGCTACCTCGACATATGTCTAGAACTGATGTTCTTAATTAAATAAATGATTTTAGTTTTTCATTTGGGAAAGTTCAAATAAAATCTATAAAGAAGATAAATGAATCCACTAAATCAAATTACAATTGGAAGAATACAGGTATCCTATTTTTTTATCATACTATTCAAGAATTTTTTTACATCATTATTTATTTATAATTCACATAGAAAAACATATATGTGAAATGTTACATTAAATCCTTCTAAAGTGAAGGGGGTGACCAAAATGATTTATGCTCTCATAATTACCTGTTGGATTGGGGTATCAAACCAGAACAACATCATAGGTGTATCATTGAAAATAAATGGAATGTTCCTTAGGATTTTTAAGTGATGACAACTTTGTAAAAAAATTATTTTTTTGGAAGTACGTGATTTTTTTAAGATTCCTAACGGATAATAATTCAATAAATTCCAACAAGCAAATAGACGATAGATAAAACTAACATCTTCTAAAAATTCATGACTATCACACCCATCATCATTAGTTTATTTTAATATAAATCCATCATTTAATTTCCAATAATTTAAGTTTGATGATGATTCTATTTTTTAATTTCTAAAGAGATATTTGTGATAAAAGTTTTTACATGTATTTCATGATAAAAAATAAGGAATATGCACCATTAATTTTGTGTGAGTTGGAGAAACATTTTACATCATCCATTTTCACTTAGATGTTTCATCTAACTATCTATATTATATCTTAAATAAATCTTAGTGGACCTATTTCTTTTAATTAGATGTATAAAACTGATATAAATATGTACATGGGGAATTATTCTGTGTGTAATAAGAATCATCCCCAAGGCTCCATTGTGAATCATTATTTTTCTAAAATAATTTTGGATTTCTATTTAATGTATTCACATATTGTGAGCATAAGATGTAACCAAAAATGAAAAATGAAGATGGGTAGTATGAGAAAGTTGAACCCATTTCTCTATGACTTACAAAAATAAAGGAATTCATAGATCATATACAACATATAAAATGATCCTTGAAGAGAGGGAGATGCCAAATCACATGGCCATTTTTTACTATAATTTTTTTGATGACTACATCATGTAATTAATTTAAATTTATACACACTATCTTATACTAAATAGTTGTAAAAATATCTTAAACTGTTATTATATTTCTATGTATATAATATAAAAAAATCATAAGTATAAATCACTATCTATTACCCTTGAGAAGGAGAGATACTTTTCATATAAAGTAGTTTCATTCTTTGTTGAAATTAATGGTAAAACCATTAATTTTATAAAATAAATAATAAATATTCATTTAATTTGAATATTTATAGATTTTTTAGATATTGAGTGTAGTTTTTGATTATGTCTCTTAAGAAATAAGATCATTGGATTACGGTCCTAATAATATTCTTCATGAATGAAAATCACTGGTGGTCAATGGGTATAGTTTTTTATTAATTTATCAAGAAATTAACATGAGAAAAAACTAGATGGAATTATATTAAATAAAATGAAAAACTATTATGAATGTGCATCATATAATTGAACATGATATGAATATGTGTCTTACTATTTTTTTTAAACTAATATTTGATTACTACTCTCATAGTAAAATCAATATGGTCAAATGAAATTGGTTTAATTCAATAACATGATATGGAAAATGTATTGATTATTGTGGACTTAGATTTATTGACATGACCCACTTCCTATATATCAATGAGCCATATGTTTTGGAATAAATGGTAAAATGAGTGTTTTATGAAAAACATCCTATAAGACCTGAATTCTGTTTTATTGCTAAATTGATCGCAAGCTATATTTTTTATTATGGTGGGGATGGAATTGAAACCCTTGATATATATTTTGTATAATAACATAAATAATAGAATTATATATATTGATTCTAAACTTGAGGTAGTGGTGATTAATATATATATATATATATAAGAAACTATAGGTGGTTAGAATTCACTTAGCTTAGCTATACTTGGGTCTTTTATGTTGGTAAAAATCTAATTTATTTATTTTTCTCATTTTATTTACTTTAGGAAGGTTCATTTTTTCTCTTGTCTGATTTATTTTGGAATTGTAAGTAATTTTTGTTTTTTTTTGTTAAATTTATTGGATTAATTCATGTCTAAAACATAGAAGTTATTTTAAAAAAATTATCCATAATATAATATTTTAATAAAACATTATCTACATCCATTAAAAATGATTTTAAATATTTTTTAGATGAAAATACCAAAAGTAATTGAATAGTTCCTTTATTACTTATACTCATTGAAATCCATCTTAACATTGAAATAACCTTCACCTATATATATTTCTTAAATAGGTTTTACTTTTTGATAATTATAATTATATATAGAACATTTTATTCAAAAAATATTTCTTCACCTGAAGGTATAAAAATAAATTTATGTTTTTATAGTTCCCCTTTAGTTGTAATATAATTTTAAATTTCTAACCTCAACTTATAACAGTTTTCATGAAGTCTTTTTTTCTATTTCCTTGTAAAACAATCCAATTTCTCTATTTCTTTTCAATAAAATTGTTTTATAATTTTTTTTATTTCATTTCAATAGTATAGATTTTTTATTATATTATCTATCATATATTATTTTTATTATTTCTTCACTATTATTACAGTATGTCTCAAACCATTTCTAATGTTTCATTCATATATATTGTATGTTTTAATTCAGAATAACTAATTACATATCATGTCTATAATAAACCTTATTTTTTTGGCTTGTTTATCCCAATCTCCAAATGAAATCATTAAACTATTGAAATTTAATCTAATATGGTTATTTTATAAAAAATTAAAAATATTTTATTTTAATTGGAATGGTTGAATTTGTTTTCAACAAAACTATAGTGAGTGCACTAGAACTAGATACATATTTTCTATAATAAAAAAGAATTTAAATTTAAAATGAACTAAGAGATAAAATAGTGTTTTGTATTTAAGGATTTATATTGATTTATCATTGAAATATTTATATTTGAAATTGATTGTATACACATTTTGGAGTTTAAAATGGATTAATTGTACTATTGATGCCTTATACAGGGTGTTATCTACTATTTTAAATTTGGATTGATATGATTTTTTTTATATTCTATGGTAAAATATTTTCATTTAAATTCCAAAATTTGGTTTATGAAGCTGAATTTTAATTGTCGTATTCTATGAAATACTATATTATTGTATTGTCTATTTGAATTTCATACAAGGTAATATGATTTGAATTATATATTTCATGGTTTGTGTAATGATTTTGAAACCCCCTTAACATATTTGAACAATATCATGGTGGGTATTTTCTAGAATATTTGGTTTTAATCAATTAAATTTAATATACTTTTAATTCAATATTGAAAGGATAAACTATGTTTTAAGTTTAGTTTATTTTTAAACTATTTGATACATCAATTTTGTGAACCTCTTTAAAATATTATATTCTAACTAGAAATGTTTTTAATATAATTTGATGTTTGACTTATGAAAACCTAATATATTCATGTATTTTTGGTCTATTTTAGGTTGAGGTTTATAGATTTAGATATAAGATAAGTGATGTATTTTATTACAATATTGGATGTGCTATATTGGTTCAAACTGAAAATACATTAACTATTTTTTCTAAGTTTCTAAAAATATTGATTGTATTTTTTTGTGATGATCTTTTCACTATTGAATTAATTTTATAATATAAGTTGTACAAAAATTACATGTGAACTATAAAAATAGTTTTCATGTAAACTATAAACCAAATCATGGATAACCACCAAAAATAGATTAAAACATCACTAAATCGACCAAATGGCCAAAATTAATTGAATGGTCTAGCGAAAAAATGAACCAAATGACCTAATCAAAAATCAACTAAAGGGACATACTAAATGAATAAATGACCAAATTTCCAAAAACAATTAACCCAAAAATGAACAAAATGACCAAAAAGGATGAAATGGCCTAACCAAATGACTAGAAATGACCAGATAAATTATGCAAATAAACAAAAATAAACAAAGTAAAACACAAAGTAATCATTAAGAAGAAATAATAAATAAATTAATAAATACATAAAAAATATTAACATTAATAAATACATAAAAACAAAGTTATAAAAATATATATGTAAAAAAGGAAAGGAGACACTCAATATACATAAATGAATACAATAAATGGAAGAAAAATAAAAATAAAATAATAAATAATGAATAAATGGTATAATAAAAGAACAAACAAATACCTAATCAATTAACAAAAAATTCAATAAATAAACAAAAAAATACATAAATAAATGAACATTCACAAAAAATGAAATAACATTATTATTATTCAACTAAATCTAAATGACCCAACCAAATTTAACCCAAATGAACTTCAATCAAATAATTGTGAACCCCATCAACCTCGATATACATAAAATAAACCTAATTATCTTAAAAAAACAACATAACCCAATAAATTAATGAGTAAATCAAAAAGAAATTAACCAACCTAAAATGATACAAATTGAATCAACCTAACCCAAACTGAATTAGAATGAATTGAATACATTATAATAAAATCGAATCTTACCCATGTTTAGTATGCTAACTAATATGTGTTTGTTATCTTATTCCACATTTTTTATGTTTTGTATGTATTTTCACTAACATGGCAATGTTTTGTCACTACATATATCTTGTTTGGATTCATAATTGGTATAAATTATTTAATTTATGTAACCTATTATGTCTTGTTTGACATACCCATCAGTAATTAATTACCAATTAAATGTATATTTATTTTCCAAAATAGGAAATGAAAAGTATTAAAGAGATATACAGAAACAGAATGTCTAGAAAAAACTGATGTAGGAGATAGTTGGTCATTCATCATTTAGTGTCTTCTATGAGTATAGTATCTCAAATATAAATATCAATTATATAATGAATAATTTCATATCATTAATTTTTTTTAAATATAATCTAGAACCATCAAGGAGGAGCCAACAATTCTTCAACGAGAAAAGTAATAGTAGTGACCATCTTGATAGTTTGAAGGGTGATAATAGAGATTCTTACAACACTTATCATACCTAATCACTCCCAAAACCATTACCAGATATATCATATAACATAGTTTATCATCCCATGGCTCCCTTAGATTCACCAAGGATTTTCATGCCATATATGATATCACCTCCATTTTCATCTAGTCAGGATTGTCATCTACCATTTCTTTATCTGATGATAGCACCCACTCCTCATATTTATTAATCTTTATATATAAATATATGCTACCTCTATTTTCTATGTTCTTTTATGTTCATGATCCGTAAACCTCTTCTCTAATGAATTCTGATCGTCCTAATAATATTAGTCAATGTTATTATACATTGGACACCCCTAGGGTTGCACATGTTACCAATCCTTCAAAGCCTAGGGATCAATCAGATCCCACTAATCATCCATATTTAGTTATATGTACACAACCCTAATAAATTTTATAACTATCATTTATTTTTTTATAACATGTATTAATTTAATATTATTTATTTATTCTTTCATAGATATATCTAAATCTATTAGGTGGTGTGGGATTATACACATTAATGATGTATAGAACACCCAGACATAGGTAATGGTACAGTACAATGAAGATAATCAAACGATTGGTAAATCTATAAGATAATTTAGGAGTTTTAGGGAAACAATTTAAAAATATAGTGACACCATTCTCAATATACTAGTCATCAAGAGACATATTGGAGATGAAATCAAGGAGAATGAATGGGCTCGAATAATGGTAAGAAAATATATTTGATTAAATTTAATGTTATTATAAAATTTATATGAATTAATATTTGTTGTATACATTTCACTATATTTTTATCAATTGTAAAACTACGAGGGTTACATGAGTGATTTATTATGTGATCTATGGAGAGCCTATATTCATGAGTTATATAATGGTTAGGCTAGTAAAGTTGGCACAGATTTAGAGGGTATATCTATAGAAACCTTAACTACAGTAACCTAGAGCTAGTTTCTACTTTTTTACATTAGTAAAAGATACAAGTGTCCTCATCCCAAATGAATGGTCAATTTAGTAGTCTTGAAGAACCTGATACATACATGATTCTTATATAACATTGTAAATATAAAATACAAATCATAAGAAACACTCTTGCATCTGTGATATTAGTTATAGTATCCTTATTTACATCCTCAAGAAAGGAACACAAAATAAATGGTTCCCTCAGATTCTTAGTAAGGGTTATGTACAGAAGAATCTATCATTAGTAAATAAGGAATAATCAATATATAATAGTAAATTACTGAAAACACATGTCTCTAACTCAATAAATCGAGCACAAAATGCATCCACGTATAATATCAATACAATAATCTCAGCGATAATAATAATTGAATTCTCATTGAAGGAAATGATTAATATTGGAAATAATGTTCTTATACATCATGATATATTTACCTTCAAGGCCTTACACCAAGAGTTTTTAATCGATGGGTAGGAATACAAGAAAAAATGATTTAATTTGGCCAATTTATTTTATTATAAGGATTATAGATTCATTGAGGGGATATCTATTACTAGGACCCACCCTTCACCGCATTTCCAATGCATTCCTCATTTATTTAATGAACTATTTAATTAATAAAATTATCAATAAATATCAATATTGAGTAAAGAATATATAATATTATTATTTCTTGAGTCAAAAAGAATACACTCATAGTAAAAAACTATAAGTAAAAATAGTATAAGGTTAAGGAAATAATCATCTCCATGATAATAAGACTATAGAAACATTAGATAAATGAAATGTATAATTATAAATTACCATAATAGTGTTATTTTTCCAAGATAAACTTTGTCAAAAAATTAGTAAGAGTTAAAAAGTGACCATTAATTCATCAAAAATATAGTTTTTTTAATAAAAAATATTCTTTAGAGAATAAAGTAAAATGGAAGAAAAAATTATCATCATCTTCAATGGAAGATTTTTCTTTTTAGTACTATTAAAATTTTTTAGAAGAAGTTAAAAGTGCATTAAATATCTTTTGTTGCGGGATATTTGGTAAATCCATATACATTAAAAAACATATTGCTTTTGAATTTTTATAAAGAATGTCAAAAATTATATTTTCAGAAAACATTATAATGGATAAATTAAAGCCTTTTAAATATTATAATATACAATAACATTTCCTTTATGAATCATTTGAGTAAATATAAACGATATTTTAAAACAATTTTAAATAATATGGACATTGAAGAAACATATACCCGATCAAAAGAGAAATAAGAATATATTTTATTTTAAATATTACTATAATTGATTTAAGTGTCAAAGAGAATAAAATTTTGAATAAGATATTTAAAATCCTTAAATATACTAAGAAAAATAAAATTTATTGAGTTTTTGAAGGATTGTTTATAATATTCTTTAATATAAAAATATATGCAATCCCAGATTTGAGATAGTAAAATAAATTATTTCCACTTTGGTTACTTTTAAATTATAACCCCTTTAAATAGTAATATTTAATTTAAAATTTAATATTCATGAATAAATATATATTCATGTTAAATACATAAATTTTTAATTACATATACCACATAAAAATGATAGGTTCATAATACTAAACATGTCTCAATGGAGTGAAAATTGAGATGAAATCCATTACCTCATGTTTGACTTGCCTCATAAATTCCATTCACCCACTGTATAAGACATATAGATTTATTAACCTTACATAATAAAACCATATACATATATAAAATATCCTATATGATCCATTTATAACATCTTATTTCTTGTTTGTAAATAATTTTTTATTATCATTGTTTTAGATGTTAATTACTTCGTTTTTCATGTATGTTTTTATTCGATAGTTTTGGTCCTTGTATATTGATTGTGATTCCATTATCTCTATAATTTTAATCATTATATATATATCATATATATTAATTATATTTATATAGTTTCATACATAAAAATTATAGATAGACATGTTAATTGTAGTTTTCATGGAGATTGTAATTCATGCGTACACAAGAACATTGTTTTCACTTTTCAATGGATGGAATGAATGAAAGGTAAATAATAATTAAATTTTAAAAAATTATTATTATGTAATATGTATTTATTAAATATATCCTTGTTACCATCCATGTAATTCATAAATAAAAAATGAATCAGGTCACTTCGCAGATGTGTTAGTCCACACAAACGCATGAGTGACATTTTTGTTTCCCAACGGATTGGATGGTCAGAAATTATATATGATATTATAAATCCAGAAGTATAATTATATAATATATATCATATATATTAATTTTTTATCGTGATAAATATTCATACATAACACCCCATTTTTTATGAAATATTTTTTCAAAATAAATTTAATCTATTTGATAGCTTGTGTTACATGCAACACCAAGTCTAAACAAACCGTGATATACAATTAAAATATAATAATTTGACATAAAAATTATAACTTAGACCTTAATATTATCGAGTAGTAATGGTAAAAATTTCCTTTTAAAAATTTGAATAACGACTTTACATAAAGTGAATATACTTCGTAATAATGTCTTTATATGCTTCGAAAATATACCTTTCGATAAAAAAATGTTTTTATTTATTTTTGAGATAAAATAATATAATAAATTTTTTAACTTTAATAAAATTTATTTTTTAAAAAGAAAATTAATTTTTTAAATAATCATGTAAAAATTATTTGATAGTTAATTGTTGATAATTTTCGGAAAGGATTATTTTTTTGGTGAACAATGAGAAATACTAATTTTTATTAAAAACTATATTTTCATCTAAAGTATTTAATAATTAAGTTCATATTGAAAATGGTTTTAAAAAATATTATATTATATTATTTTTAATCCAATTTAGTTAATTATAATCAATTTTATAATATACGTTTATATAAATGATGTTTATACTTGAGAAAACAAACACTTTAGAAAATAGGTTTTTCACTACGTATATAGGTTTAATTTTAAATTAAATTATGAAAATTAAATGAATTGAATTTGGTAAAATATATTCAATTATTTAAATCAAAAAAATTGATATTATAAAATAAGTAAGACTTAATGTTTTTCATAATTAAGAGTAAAGGAAAAAAATTAATTACAGCGGTAAAGGATAAAATTGAATTACCAATGGTTAAATAAAATAGATAAGGGTAAAAATGACCTAAAAACATTTCAAGATCCTATAATATAGAAATATTTGTACCTTATATCATAAATTTTTAAAAATGGACTATTTTGAATCCTTATGTCATCTATAAAATGTGGGTATCACTTTTTCTTTTCAAAAATTCAAAGTCTGTCATCTCCCCCACTTATAAAAGTCCATAACCTCATCTCTCTTATCCACACTTCTAATGTTTTTTTTGGAAAATACCTACCCAAATAACTTCTTCACTTCTCACCCCATGATATATGGGCCTTATGTTTATTAGTAAACCCTCCTCTGAATTCTTTGTGTATAAACCTAAAGTGGTTGTCCAAAGTAGTGGTATAGTTCATAACCATGTATTTTTGTTTTATTTCTTACGCCACATCTTTAGAACCTTATTCAATCACGAAAATATAATAAAATAAGTATCTACCATATAAATATATTTTATTGTGTTAATTTAGAAACCTACATCCATATCCTATTCCATTAAATGGTAAATGAAATTGTTGATCGTGTGTACAGCAGACTACCGTCTCGCAAATCGATGTAATTTCATTTCCAATACTACCTCACACGGCTAAATATAATGATGTATTTAAAATATTTATATTATATATATATTATATTAATATAATTATATAATTATAATATCACATATACCTTTTTACCTTTCAATCCTTTGAGAAAATATAATGTCGATCATGTGTATGGTTGGACTGCCGACTCCACGGAGTGATGTGAAATATTTTTCATTTTATTTTTAATTGGATAGTAATAAGTATATATTTAAGGAATATATATTATATATAATATATAAAAATTATTTTATAAATTTTAAATATGGCTTTCTTCTTTTGTTCGATCCATCGAAAAATAAAAACAATGTTCATGCATACGTACGACATACCGTCTCCAAGAATGGTGTAGTTAAATTTTCTATTTATAACTTTTATGGATTACTATAAATACATACATAACGAATATATACTATATTTATATCATGTAAAAAATTATATTTATTTTGGAACCATGAATAAAGTACAAGGACTATAACTACTGAACCAAAACTTATATGAAAAACAATGCAGTTATTACTCAGAACAGTTATTGTAACAAGGAGTTGTTAATAAATGGATGATAAAAAATTGTAACTACATCATATGTGGTTTAATTTATAAGATAATGGTTTTATAATACATTTATAATAATACTATTTTTATTATATATCATTTTTTAACACTTATAAAGGAAATCAAACATGAGGTAAGGGTTTCTCATCTCACATTTACTTCTTTCAGACTTACTCTATATTCACCACTTATTTCTTATATGTGGGGTATATAATGATACTTTAATATTTTATATCACGAATCTATTAATTTTCATCATATTTTAATTTCATTTGTTTTTTATTTCCTTTATGGGGGTTATGACTCAAAATTTACCAAAATGTTAAGCATATATTTATTTTTCAGAAAAATATACTTTATTTCTCTCTTTAATAAAAAACCATTTCTCTTCCATATCCATGTTTTTGGAGAAAAAATAAAACATGTTTTTATCATTCTAAAAATTATTTATTAAATAAATTTTTACCCATGTTTCATTTTTTATAAAATGGTTTCAAAGGGATCTTCTTATCATTTTCCGAATGAGAATCTTTTTGACTTCTTATTAAAGTGTAAATGAAATATTTTATATTAAATTGTATGGAATGAATAGAATTTTTCTCCATCGTAACCACCCAATGTTTCAAATGTTACATTATAATTTTAAAATTTAATTTTCAATGAAAAGGATTTTAAAAAAAATTGAACATTTAGTTTTAAAATGGTTATTTTCAAAGTTGAAATTTTATATTACTCAATAACGTTTTTCATTATATTTTCATGGATGTTATATTCATCAATGTAAAAAAATTGTTATTATAATTATGATCTATTGAGGTTTTGTTTTTATTAAAAGTCTTTATTATTTATCTATATGGTTTATGATGGTGGAGATAGGGTTTAGGGGGGTCACCTACTCCACCGCCATGGCGATCAGGTTGATATTTATGGTTTATAATGACTTTTAATCACTATTTGGGTTTTTTACTCGTGGCTAGAGAGCACAGATCGACATAGAATGAAGTCTTGTGGTGTCTTAGTGGTAGTATGTATCTAGTAGACTTGTCAGTAATTCAGATTGATACAACATTGAAGCATTCTAACCACACTATGGATCATGATTCCCAGAGCATCTCTATTTGTATGTGTAGTTGTGATGTTAGGTTACATTCGTAGTTTTGTTTAAGGAATATTCCAATTTTTAAATTTGTGATCCCAATTCCAAGGCCAGTGAAGGTCAAATTAATCATAGTGATAATGGATGTGTATGGAATGATGAGATTCCTAGGTATGGTCTATGGCTTGCATCGAAGAAGGATATGCCCAATGTTTCCTTGTATGTGTATAAAAAATCAATCAATCTTGATCTATGAAAGATGAACTGGAATTATGTATCACATCTCCAAAATGAAATTTTGAAATTGAAGGTCTTGGATTGTAGTTTGTTTATGGAAGAAACTACCATGACACCCCCTTTTTCATCTTTCATTAATTCCAATACTGGGGAAATTATATGAAATAGATCATAAGCCCATGTTGTGGATAATCCAAATGTGTTTCCTGAGAGAATTGAAATTGGGAAGAATTCCTTAATTTCACGTCTTGTTCTACTGAAGGGTCAGAAGTCTTAGAGATTTGATTATTTGGTCAGGTGGATCTTGTTTTTGTGGGGATTTTATGATTGGAATTGTGTCTCTCAAGGTTGTGGTTCTTTTTCATCTCATAATTCCTTTGGATGCTTTAAAACTTCATGCGTTGAGCATTAGATCTCTATCATATAAGCCTATATGGCCTCACCTTAAAGATTGGTCCCCATATTTCAATTTTTCACATGAAAATAATTCTTTTACTCAGGGTTGGGATGGTTTTAATGTGATAAAATCTATCCATTTCATCCTAATAATTTCCAAGATATTGGATTGGAAATTGAGAATCCTATATACCTTGACAAGAAAACTAAGGTTGTTCGATTTGGACACTTTTCTAGAATGTTGTAGGAGATGAATCTTAGCTTCACCTTGATTTCTAAGTTAACTCTCTCCACTCCCAATGATAATATTTAAATTGTTAGTTTTACTAGTTCAAATATCCTAAGAGGGGGTGAATCGGGGTATGATAGATTAAAACAACTTCCTATTTTGATCTTGTTTCATTATTAAAAAATCTCTTCTCTCTCTTTCCCACAGAAAAGTATGACCAGAAATTAGAGCATGAATGAGACACATCAATTTTTACCTGGTTTACCCTCACTGGTCTATGTCCAAGGAGTAACCAGTGCAAATTCTATGATGTACCAAATCCACTATAAGAGTAATTTCTTTTATAATGTTCAGAACAGACTTGATGTCACTCCTAGTTTACAACCAATCACAATTAGAAATCTCACTGATCTCTCAACTAATGTGTGTTCACTTATTATTTTGAATATACACACATAGTTTATAGAATTCTAGGTCTCTTCATTATCTTTAATGAATGCATCCTTCACTATATATAGATGATCTGTTGATGTCCTGATTTTATCCACTGATTAATTCCTCTTTACCACAGATGTACTGGGAAACCTCAAATCGTTTGTTCAACCTTTATTACGCTTTGTGCACAAGTTTTATTCTTTGCATGAAAAACCTCTTCTTATGAGAAACTTCCTTCTTACACACAACACCAATCTTACGTGAAACTTCCTTTCTTGCATGCAAATCTAATTATTATGCGCAACTCTAATTCTTATGTGCAACTCCCTCTACATGGAATTCTTACACGATTCAGAGCTCTGATTTCCTATAAGTTTTTGAGCTACTCAAATAAGGGGGGATTTCCTCTAATTTATAGTCATTTCTATCCCCTATGATAAAGATTTTATGTGTCGTGCAAGATCTCCTCTGAGCATGAAAAGTCCAATTTTTCATCACATTGGGTGTGCAAGCCTCTTTCGTACAACATCAACTTTCATGCATTTTCCAGATCTTTCACTCACTTCATTCCTTTTCCATATTCTAATGTTCTAATCCTAAAACATTCCTTGCACACAACATTCCAAACTATCTTCAATCTTGGGAACAACTTCCTTTTCCAAAAACAATTTTCTCTATTTTCCTGATTTTAAGGCCCAACAATTTGGAAAACACCTGAAAATAGTGCCACCTTGTATACGCTCTTTTTGTACTGCCTTCAGATCATCCATTCCTTTCTCATGGATTCTTCTCAACATAGTTTTTTAATAACCATGCTTTAATTCCACAACATTCCATGGAAACCCTCTTTTTAAAAAAACACAATCAACCCAAAAATGATTCAATGTTACCTTGAGGGATTTTCACCCAACAAAAATTGATGTTGAGTATCAAAGAAAGAATCTATTCTATAATGTATTCATGGATGTTGGTCATTCATTGGAGCTATTTTGGAGGATTATTTCTTATTAGATTTGTGGGGTGAATGTTCATCTAGCTAAACTCTATATATTGAAACCATAATGGAATAATGTGGCTTTATCAAAGTCTCTTGGTCATGATAGAGATGTTTTCAAAAATCCATCTTCAACTATGGCTGATATGTTGGCATATAAAAGATATTATCAAGTGACCAACTTTAAAGGAAAATAACTGATGGTGGATAAGTCCTCGATGAGATCAAATAGTGTTCCTTATAATACTCAAGCTGAATTTTCTATGGAGGTTACATCTAATGATGATTTTTCTACCACTCCTATTGATTTTAGAGAGACTACGGGTCTCACTAATGTTGGGTGTCCTATTTATACTCACCCTCTAGATGCTTTTATTAGTGCAGGTTTTCAACATGATGGGAATGTTGATTTGGATCCTAGTAATGGGGATTCTTGGAATATTGATTTCCATCATGAGATTCAGAAAATTTTGAATTTTTATAGGATTTCTAAGAATTGGTTTAACATATCTAAAGTGGAAGATATGGATGATTACACACCCTAAAGGAAATGAAACAAATTTTTTATGCTTATTTTAAGGATACACTTTTATCTGGAAAAGATAATTCTCCTAAAAGTATGTATTTCATTCCTACTCTCTCAAAGTGAAGGCTAAGAAAGGAGTTCTCTAACATACCTCACAGTATGTCTATCTGATCTACTTATATGTTGTCGGGAAAGTTCAATCTTCATATTATGAAGATCTTCAATAAGATTAATCCCAAATCTGAGTGGGAAACCACTAAGGATTCTAACTATGGGAATGAAATGTATTATTATGATCATTAACCTTTTTTGACGGATGAGGGAAAGTCCCTTTGTTTTACCTCATCTATCTTCCATGTATGTTTTATTCTATTTTTAATAAATAGTCATAGTCATAGCTTATGGATACACTTGTTGGGTATCTATATGTTTTATGATGGGCTTGATAAGTGATATACTATTTTGTCACAATTCTCCCAATTACTCTGGGTGGTTTTTGTTTATGTGTATTGGTTGGGATAAGCATTAACATTTCATATGTTATTTTTTCAATACAAATTTAAATGTTTATTATGTTTCATACCTTTCATATGAAGAATTCAGTGGACTTATTACGTGAAGGATAGGACCAAAATGAAATAGCACCTTGATGTATTGGAAGATCTCATGAGACAAACTAAAATAGGTATTTAGCCAAAGATTATCCCATTTGTATGAGATGTCTTGTCAAAATGACATGATGTTGGGATGTCTTAGCATGGTTCCTTGATGGTATATTTATGATGTATATAATTATATTTTCATCATTATGAGATTAGTTATTGATTTCCATGTGATTATTTTTTTTTTTATAATATCCATGGATAAGATTTAATCTCATGTGATTATATATATGGACCTATTTGATCCTTATTTATTCATTCCATATTATGCTCAAGTTCTATGTTAAACGTCATGTGTTTCAGTTATTTACCTTACTATATTGATTATTCTTTATTTATTCATGATATCATCTAGATACACAGGTGCATTCTATCTCTTGGAAACTTATTAGGGAGGAATCAACTAATAGGCTTAAATTCTGTTTCAATAAATTTACGATCTATTTTGAGGCATGTCCTCATGCTTGAATGTATGTGGTTTCTCACTTTTCCTTAAAAGTGTTTACTAAATAAAAAATTCCATTTTCAGCAGCATGATATCATCCACTGTAATCATGCCCATACTGAGCATATGATCTCACCCCTTTCTTATGTTTTATTTTACTAGGATACTAAGAAGTTTTTTACGATTGATATGTTAAGATGTGCTAACGGGAATAATAGAATTCTCAGAGAAAACACTATTTTGTACTTTATGTTTTTAGATCTATTGTGAATTTCACGTATGTATCTAGTTTACCAAGACTAAAAAACTATCTGGTCCTTTGGAATATGATTCCTAGTATCTAGTTCTAATGTAATAAAGTAACCACAAACTATGGGCTACTATGGTTGGGGTCTTTATAGTTTTCAATATATGAAGTTTAGTAGAAACCAAATGAACATTATTTAGAAAAACATAGATTAAAAAACATAACCCTATGACTAACTTTGAGGATAATTCAAAGTATAGGATAATATCCTAATGTTTTTGTAAGGTATAGAATATGTGGATTTTTTAGAAATACATCCCAATATGGATACTAAAAGTGGATGTGGTTGTGTTACAGATGCATCTAGGGGTAATAACCCCGAAAAGAGTAGGTTTGAGTATATATTGGCCATTATTATAGTGTGTGGTGAGTTTTCCAGTACCTTGAACCTGGTTTGAAACTCTTGGGAGATATTCTTAAGTTAATTGACATTTTCCTTGAAAATAATTATGAAGTATTTTGAAATATTTTTAAAATTGGTAAATTTTATCAAAGAAACCATGTTTATGATTCTAATATTAGTTGTATTTTTATGAATTTATGGTAAGTGTATCACTAATTTGAAATTATATATTTTGATTCATAATGTTATGATATAATATAGTGTATATCATTTTCTATAATTGGAAACTAGATGATGGAATATAAACTATATAAACAGACATAATGAATATAGGGATTTCCCTCTTGGTTAAGATAATGAACTTGTGGCTAAAGTTACATCCAAAATTGAACAAATTATAACTATATTCGCAAATCTGACTCTGGTTTTGAGAAATAACCTTGATCGTATGGAGAATCCTACTGATCTATAAAACACTGTAACAATGTTATCCAATTTTATACATCAGAAACCTCTATCAGTCAATGGGACTACAAATCAATTTGTAACATAGAAATGGATAAGTTCCTTAAGGAATATATTACTCAATTTGGGAAGTAATGAAAGATGGAAGGTGGTTATTGTAGTTTATTTTATCTAAGGGAATGGAGATCAATGGTGATCATTGATTCAAAATACCAATGATTAGGAGGAAATAAGAGGAATATAATTAAGTGATTTTAATGTACTTTTCTTGGAAAAATATTTTCTTCAAGAACAACAAGAAAATATGGAGATAAAATTCTTATGTTTTAGAAAAAAGGAATAGGAAAATATTGATAAGTATGAATAAAATTACAAGATTAGAAAGGCATGTTGCAGACTAAATACGCAATCCAAAGTGAACAAATAATAGTTTCTTTGATGGGATAAAACTAATCCTTCATAGGGCACTAGTCTCCAAAAAAATTATCATCATAGAAGGATATTGTATCATTTTATATCCAGAAAGTGAAAGAATTATCCATGTTTTATGGATATAAACAAAAATAATAGAATAAGAGGGTAGTAAAATAAAACATGGATAAGGGGAAGAAGAGAAATAAAAATTTTCAAAAATTTGATACTTATGGAAAGAAACACCTTGGAAAAATCTCAATAGTAAAATTATTTTGTTTCAAGTGTGGAGAAAACATCATGCTCATGAATGAATGTAACAACCCAAACATTTGTCAATGAAAATTCCTCTTGATCTAATTAAATACCTTACATTGTAAAATGGTTATATATCATATGAACTTCCTTGGTTTTATGTTTTTGGATTTTAAAATACAATTAAAAATTTTGATTGTTGCCAATATAGATATTTAAAAGTGATCACATTATTAGTATAAAAATAGGGCTTTAATAAATCCAATTTACATAGAAAAAGGAATAAATGGCCTCATCCAGTAGAATTTCTCCATACAAATCCCATTTTTCAGAGCTCAAAAAGAAGTTAGTGCCACTGGGATTCATTCTTGACCAAGCCCAAGTTGAGCTTCAACACGTTATGCTTGAACGGAACAACCTATGGGAGAGTGGAATTTAATAGAGATTACCACCTGAGAGATGTTATCCATACCACCCCAAGATTCTAGCACCATCACACACCTTACCCTTAGGTCATATATGGGTGTTATAAGAGTTTATGTAACAAGGCCATAGAACTATGATTATGTCCATTAGTTTTTTATAGAATAAACAATATACATTCATTTTATTATTGTTACTTTGTAAACAGTTTTTAAAGATAAAATAGTATATTTCATTAATATTCAATTAAAAAATATATTTTAATGAATTAATGTATTTTTTAATTCAATAATATTTTAATAAAATAATATTAATAAATTAATTTTTTATTAAATATAAATGATCGTATCATTTTTGGGAATACAAATGTGATTTTTATTAATGTTTGAAAGCTGTTTTTGACAAAACACATGAATTTTCAATAAATATAGGTTTTTATTTTAGATGTAATAAATAAAATTTTTAGAAAATTATTTAGATAAAATGAATTTTATTTTTGGAATCATGTTTTCAAAATTATCCAACAATTAATTTTTCATATTTTTCTGAGATAGTCGATTTGTTTGGGTAAAAATTATATATCGTTTTATTATGTAATGTGGTTTATGACATCATAATGACCTAATAGTGATGTCATAAAATACTATAAATGGGTTTTTCGGCCAATATATGTTTTTCCATTTAAATAATGTGATTTTAGGGTTTTTTATTTATTTTACAAATCATTAATGGACCCTCCACGAATTATAAAACATTTTAACTTTTTAAATGATTTATTTGATAGTGTAACTCACCTCCACATAAGAAAGCCTAATATTTTAATAATTTAGGGCACTGGCCTTATAAAATGACATTTTTTACTCCCATTTGAAAAAAACATGGGAAAACCCATGGTATTGTTTGTGGTTTTGATTATTTTGATGTGTAGTGTCCAAAACATAAATAATAAAGAATTCCCTCTCTTTTCCTATATAAAAACACTTGGGGTCCCACTTACTCTTCAATAATAACTTTTGGAGCTCAAAAACCCTCTTCCCCCCTCTCTAAAATCCTCCCAAGGCTCCCCAAGCTCCCAGGAAGCCTCTCCCAAGCCTTTGGGATCACACTTCTAGGTAAGGGATCTTCACTTTCCCTCCTTCCTTATTTATGGCCAAGTTTCTTTATATTTTTATGCCCTTTTATTTACAATTAAAAATGTTGGGGTATGATATTTTACCTCCCCCATACTACCCTCCTTATGTTTGAATGATGAGATACCAATTTCTCTCTCATTAATTCCTTTCATCTACACTCGATACCATGCCAAATTTTCGTAATGGATTTCTTCCTTTCTCAATTTTGTCCAAATTTATTTATATTGTTATGACCTTTTATATTCAATTATAAATTTTATGGTATGATTTAACACCTCCCCTATACTTCCCTCCTTGTTTTTGAATGATGTGAGACCTCTTTACCTCTCACTAATGCCTCCCATGTACACTCATTACCATGCCAAAATTCTGTAAAGGGTTTCTCTCTCCTCATTTACATTCAAGCAATTCTTTTACATTATGCATCTAAATTCCATTAAATATATTGGGAAATTTATCTATATAACCCCCTTACTGTCCATTTCTTGTAAATATTATGATATACCCCTTTCTCTCTCATCAGCCATTTTTATAACTCTTATGTCTCGTCATTAGCTGTCCAATTTGCACCCTGATTTTCCAAGCCAAAGTCATTGTGTAGTGAATACCATGCCCATTTCTCTATCAAGGGTATTCACCTTTACGCATATTTACTTATTGATTATATAGTTTCATGTATTTATTCCACATTCCTTTATCATGGAATAAATGGTGTTGTTGAATGATTTCATGTTGTATGATCCATGTGGCGCACTTATGCATGAAATGAAATGATAAAGAAGGGTGTGCATTGATTGCACTCCAATGCATTGGGTAAAGATTAGTATCATGATATTTTAAGTGAAATGAGGTTTTACTCATGATAATTCAAATTCAATGAGGTTTTACTCATGCCCTATATGAAATGATCCTTGGATCATGCTAATGTCATGTTAAATGTTGTTTCATCATTTCCATGTTATGATAATCATGCTATATCATAAATTTATGTTAATGTTCCTCTTATGATCCATTGATATAACTATTGGCTAACATGTACTATATTCTTCATGTTATGCCTTGTTTACTCCCTTACTGGGCTTTATATCTCACCCTTTTCTTATGCATGTCCTCAGGTTATCCCATGCAACACTAAGTATGAAGGAATGTGTGGGTCATGTAAAAGAAGTTTTCAATAAAGATGTGTATTTTATGTTTTAAGTTGTTATGTAATGTTACTAATCCCCAAAAAAAACTAGACCTATAAATATTATATGCTGTATCAAGTGAATTTTTTACGTAATAAAATATTTTTAAGTGTGAAATAAAGAGAAGGGTCGTTATAGTTGGTATCAGAGGATAAGTTTAGTTATTTTTGGGATTAGGATTATAAAACCCTAGTGATAGCCTTAGAAATCAGACTAAGTATAATAAAAACATCCCAAAATTTTGGTGAGTATTGATTAAGTGGTTTATCAAGAAAATACGTACCTGTCTAGATACGAGCATGTAGAGGCAGCTCTGTCACAGATGTATCTAGGGGTAAAACCATAAAACACCGATTTGATCTAGACTCGAACAAGAACTTGTGTATGACAACGAGCATTGTTTCACTCTTGGTTAGAAAACTCATGGGGGATATGATTTGGTAAATTAATAATCTTATTATGAACCTTTATTAAGGGAATTAAAAAAATTCCCCTAAGAATATATGTTGGGAAGTAGATCATGGATAACATATATTGAAGCCTTTAAATTCATAAGTTAAGAAAATAAAAGTGCTTTATAAGTCATCCGTTTTTGTATTTGGATTACCCTTTATGTGTGACCCGAAACTCTCCTTTTATTCCAGAAAATGACCAGTATTAGGAGCACTCAGGCTAACAATCGATGTGAAGATCAATGTGATGATTGTTTTAATGAGATACCCAATCTGATGGGATCAGGAATCACGAACTTTGTCATGATAGTCTCTCAATTAACTCAAGTTTTGAATAGAAACATGGGTTAATAGGAACGTTCACCCCCCCCCCCAAAAAGAAAAAGTCACAATTGAGATATTTATGAGACAAAGTCCTACTAATTTTAATAGATCATCTGATACCTCAATTTATGATCAATGGATCAACTCCATTGAAAATATCTCCTTCATCCTTCAATGTTTTGAAAAAGAGAGGGTTCTTCTGGCTTCTTATCAAATAGAGGGTGAAGCTAATAAATGGTGTACATTGATCAAAAACACAAAGCCCAAGGGGAATATTGAGTTGTTAGAATGGAATTTCCATCCATCATAACCACTTAACTATATAGAAATTAATTTATAAATTTTCAAGGATATTTTAAAATAAAAAGTATTTCTATAATTATTTAAGAATTTGTTGTCTCAAAAAATGATTTTCAAAGAAATTTTATTTTCCTCAAGAAATGTTCTAATTTATTATATTATCAAAATAATTTTCCATATATGATTACATACTTTGATTTTAGTTATGTTTTATTAGTGATATGATCCAATGATACAATATTTATACTTTATCTGGATGGTTTTTTTCTATGATGACAAGATCTTTATGAATCTTGTAATTTTTCCCTAGGTTATACTATAATGAAATTATGAAATGTTTATAAAACTCATTTCTCTCCCATGAGTTATACCATGATAAAATGATTATTTAACCAGCTAATTTTTCCATGGGTTATGATTTGATGAAATAATGAAGTGATTATTTAACCTATTTCATTTCCCTAATGATGAAATTAGTATGAAATCAATTTTTTTTCATGGGTTCTTATATGATGAATTTTTTATGATCTTGTAACACAAGTATGTACTATTTTCA
Organism: Viscum album; assembly: GCA_963277665.1. NCBI lineage: Eukaryota > Viridiplantae > Streptophyta > Magnoliopsida > Santalales > Viscaceae > Viscum > Viscum album. The sequence continues at coordinate 16,449,691 of OY728155.1, read as the reverse complement.
TTATGTGATGGGTGGGACCTATATTTCACCCTAGTTAATTGTGTAAATATTAATATCTTGTGAGATAAACAGGACTGGAATAGAAAGTGAACCCAATTCAGTAAGGGACTCTTTCCAGTTTGATAGTCATGGGGGTGAACTATGATTACTATGATGGTTTGGGTATTGAACCCAATACACTATGATAATCTTGGGAGTGAAACTTGACTAATATGATGGTTTGGGGAGTAAACCTAATCCAATTTTTAACACCAGAAGCTTCCACAGTACGCTTCTCTTTGAATAATACAATAGTTTGCATTGTACGCAATTTTGAGTTCAAACACACCATGACCAATCAAACTAACGGTTATGAATAGTAATATTCACTCTTTGAAATTTAAAAAAAAATTCAAAATTTACTTCATTTTTTTATTCGGAATATCAAAATTATCTTAGGGTGAATTTTTTGTATTTTTCTGAAAACTTTCAATTTTTTGATGAATAGTGAAAAAACAATGTGTATTGCTTAAAACCGACTCTTTATTTAAATAATTATTTATTTTCATTTATTTTATTTTAGGTAAAAATAGATACATAATACCTATATAAGTTTAATTTAATTTATTGGAGTCACTTTATAAGAAGTTTAGATATATAAAATTTTATTAAATTGTTTACCGTCTTTTACCCACCTTTTAGGAGCATTTGCGAATTTGCATAAAATTTAATTTTACCTCTTCTATGAATTGAATTTAAAAAATCCGACAGACATGGTTTACATCAGTAAGTAAAATGTGGTTCAATAAGGTAAAAATATTTTTTGGTGAATAGTAATTTTTGACTTTTATTTACCACTGTTAAAATTAAATAGGGTAATTAAAGGTAAAAATGATATTATAATTACCCTAACACTTGTCCTAATTCTATGGGATAAGTGTATTTCGACCAAAATCAACATTAGGATTAAAATATGATCCTTTTGGCCTTTTGGATTAGATTAGGATATTTATTATTATTTAATTTAAAGAAGAGTTAAAAGTGTTAAATTCAATTTTTTAGAAATAAAATATTTTTAATATAGGGTTATAAAAATGATAGATTAGACTATAAATATTCATTAAAAATATAACATTATTTCCTACATAATGGTATTTTATTTATAATTTTATAAATTAAATAATTAAAGTTATTTATGACACAATGACGATGCAGTAATTGCCTTATGAAAGAAAGATTAAAATAATTGATATTATAAATATCAAAATAAAGGTAAATTGATACTTGTAATGAATTACACGAATTCTATAGATAAATATAACATGTTAGGGTTTATTTAATGAATTATTTTTAAATTAATCATGATTTTATGACTTGCACAAAAAAATACTAAATACTGTCAAAATTGACATAAATGAGTTTTTAAAACAAATACCATATTATTAAATTTTATAATATTCATAAAAATATAAGGTTCGTCCAAAGGACTTAAATAATTATAAATATGTTATTAATGAATCATTTGGGGTCTCTTGGAAGTTAATATTAAGTTTATTAACCATATAATATAAACATACAAAGAGACATGGTAAATGTCAAACTATTTAACTAACAGTTAAATCAAAAAGATAAGGTTAATATGGTGATGTAAACCTATCTAAAACCTATTAGTTGAGAGGTTTTCAAACCATACTCACCTTATCCTAGGAATAAATACTTTTCGTGCCATTAGAAAACGAAAATTATTTTATTATAAAATAATTTTTCATGTTTTTTCTAAAGTGCCCCTCAGCTCTCTTATAAAAGGGCACTTTCCCATCTCTCAAAATAACACCTCCAAAGCCATTTGGATCCACAATACCCTACCCAAATATCCTCCCAAATACCCTCAATTCATAATATAGGCCTTAGTTTGATCATAATCTAACATAAGAATCCCTTTTTATCAAATCAAAAGGAAGCAACTGAAGAAGAGGTAATTATTTCACCGCCTCTTTCAAGTTCTTTTCTTCTTCCACTTCCACTTTCTTTATTATTACCATTACATAATAATAACTACATTAACTTATTCATACTATGATGTTATTATAAATATGGTACAACCATATTCATTATTCTATCCATCCTATGAATGACAAAGTCACCATACATGTGTATGTACAGTTTGTCATCTCCATGTCGTGGTGTAGTTGTTATTCAACACTTCATTATTTTTATGGGTATAATAAATATATATAATTTATCTAATAATAAATAAAACATTTTAATGATTCTATATATATGATATAACATTCAATTATATATGATTTCACCTTCAATTGAATCATATTGTCGCTCGTGCGTACGTACAGATTACTGTCTCCACGAATGCGATGAAATTCATTCCCCAGCATAACCATTCAAGAATAATTTTTATTTTATGATTAAAAATAATGTTTAAGAGCTTAATATAATTCTGTATATAAATGAAATACATATTATCCATAAAAAACATGGCATGCGTAACCAATTATATAAAAGAAAACGAATCAGTTAACACCCGAAATAATGATACTACTGAAATATTATTAACAAAGAGAAATTAGAAGATCATCTATGATATCATATTTATGTATGTGGTTACTGTATAATTTAATAAAAATTATTTAACTATTATACAAGAGGTTAATGTACACTCAATCAATAAAAAGTACAAGGTAAGGGTTAATTCTACAATCTCTTCATTATCTGAGGTTGTATATACGTGAGTATCTACTGGGACCTCTTTATCATCCATATATGTGCTTATTCAAAATGTATTTCAAAACATTTTTAATATTTCCAAGACTATGGATTAAACTCATTTATACCCTTTTTAAAATTTTTATAATATGTTTATGAAGGAATATTTCCATCATTTTCCAAATAAGGTCCTTTATGACCTTTTCCACAAAATTATGGAAAGAATGTTTTTTTAACTTATACGGTGGGTCTGGTTATTTCCTACCATTAAAAAACTTCAAAGATTCCCTTAAAATTTTTTAATAATATTTTCAAAAAAAAATGTTTTATTTTATAATTACAATAATTATAAATGATTTCAAAATAGAAAGAGATATTTCTCTCAAACAATTTTTATTTCATCTATGTCAACATCCTTTGATGGATTTACACTTTTTTGAAGTTGATTTATTATAATAAAATCTTCCATAATGTATTGAAGGTTTTGTGATATGTTTTACTATGTATGTGTTATTTTTATACCATTAATGGTTTATGGTTAAAGTATTAACATTTTTTATGTTATTTTTAAAACGAATTTTTAAGTTGTGTTTCAAAATTTTCATATGAGGAATGCATTGGACTTTGTAAGTGATGGGTGGAGCCCACTATATCACCTCAATGCATCGGTAGGTCTCATGAAAAAAACTAGTGTCTTGGCATAAGTCCTGGAAAAAATATTATTTGTAGTCTTGGCACGAGGCCTTGACAATGTGGTTATGATGTCAGTCATTATGTATTCTGTCATTATAAAATTGGATATTGATGTTGCATTTGATTATTCAACTAGTAGAATATCCATGTGAATAATTAAATGGAATTATTTGATTTATTTTTCCCATATTATGAAAAAATTTATGTTTAAAAATCTTTTTTTTAGTCTTATACATTTTGTTAAATGTTTATGCTTATTTATGAAAGTTTTCGTCATATTGTTATCCTTACTGAGCATCTGAGCTCACCCCTTTCTTTTGTTTTATTTTTCCCATGATGCGAAAGGATTATTTTATGATTAAACTACTAGAATAGGCTAAGGTATAAGAGTGTGTTCAAAGGGGACACAATGATGTTGTTTTTCTTTATCTTATGATGAAATATCAAACTTATGTATGTATCTAGTACTTCCAGGGCTACTAAACTAATCGGTATTTCGAGACATGATCTCTTGTGATCATGCAAAAGTTATATAATAATGCACATAATCTGGGTAACTAGGTTTGGGGAATTATAGTTGGCATCAGAGGAAGTTTAGTAAAATCCTTGGAAACTATATTTATAAAAAATCTTATTAGAGAACATTGCCCTAAGTTAGACATTGTGGATTAGTATTGAAGAACTTACTAGAATTTTAGTAATGTAGAGATTTTTTGTATTTTACAAGAAATACATCCATATCTGGATACAAGTAGGTAGAGGCAGCTCTAGCATAGATGTAAATAGGAGTAAAAACTCTGACAATGAGTTTCTATCTTGACCTAGGGTATCCTAGTACCCGACAACAGGCCTTGTTGAACTCTTGGTTACGACACTCCCAGGGGATATGCTTAGGATAATTCACATTTTCTTTACAAACCATTATGAATGATTTATGAGTATATACCTCCTCAAAGAAAACATTTTTATGATTATGGATTATATCCATAAACATTTCAATTTATGTTAATTTTTTTACAAGTTTGTAATTATGTATTGTGATTCATAAACTAATGTAGTGTATGTCATTGTTTAGAAATGGATCCTAGTGGAAGAAATTGAAACCATATAAATGCATGTAATCTATGTAGGGATTTCCCTCCTACATAGGATAGTTATAGTGGAGCGGGTTATTCAACTGGTGATAATCAGCTTATCACCATACTGGGAGAACTCACTCAGGTTTTGAATAATAACCTTACCTGTATGGAGCACCCTGATCCACAACATGGAGGATCAATGTTAGACTGCTTCATTAGAAAACACCCACCAACATTCAATGGGACTACAAATATATTTGTAGAAGAGAAATTGATAAGTTCCTTAGAGAAAATATTTCATGCTTTGGGGAGTAGAGAAAGGGAAAAATATTTAATGGCATTTTATCACCTCACGGGAGATGCAGATCAATGGTGGTCATTAATTCAAAACACAAAGGAAGATGAAGAAGTCTAAAATATGGAATGGTGGGAGTATAAAGAGATTTTCATCGAAAAATACTTTCCTTGTGACCATCGAGTGGATATGAAAGGGAAATTTCTGAGTCTAAGGCAAAATAAGGATGATAATGTCGCAAAGTATGAGGCTAACTTTACAAGGATAGCAAGGCATGAAGCAGATTATATAAGTAACCCAAAGAGTAAGATTGGTCGATTATTTGTTGGGTTAAAACCATTTATCCATCGAGCATTAGTATCATAATACTTCTCATCATATGAATATAATGTCACATGTTCTATCAAGACAGAAAAGTTATTCTCTAAGTCTTACGACTTTAAAGAAAGTAAGAGAATAAGAGATCTGGTGAATGATCGTACCACGATTCACTGTTTTATTCCACCCTTACACTGCAGTTTTAAACTAGTTTTGTAATGAATATTCCAAATATAATAATGAATTGAACTTTATTTTTGAATCAATCAATTAATTTTAATAAATATTATAATGGTCAATATTAGTTGTTTTTATTATTTCAGTGTAGGTGGATGTGATTTGGAGGGACCTTGATGAAGTGGAAGAAAAATGGGCCAAAATTGCATGGATCCATGGACATCTGTCCACTGTTTTGCATAGTACACCAAATCCGTGCATCCAAATGGGATGAAATGTTGTGGGCCTTTCCAGAACTTCATTGTATACATTTCATATTAAAGAACCCAATCCTGATTCGGCTTCTATGGGGCCCATAAGAACTGATCTATCCAAGCCACCGAATATGGACCAAGTCAAATGCGGTGTTATATATTTTATCAATATCTTGAGATTTAGTTGTCCAAAGGGTTCCAAACTTTCAGTGGATACATTCAAGAGGTAGTTCTACAACGTTTCTATTTTCTCCAAAGCAAGATAAGACTGTATGAAGCCCAAAACGCGTGGTACAAGTGGATTGATGAAATCGGTGTGCCTAAAACCACCTTCCAATTTTCATATAAAATGACACCTTGGGCTCTCCATTTGTAAGTTCCACTATGAGGCAAGGTACTACCATTTTGGAGTCCCCAAGGATTCTTCTAAACATCCCTAGAAGTTCTGGAGGCCATGTTAAGTGCTACTTCAACATCTTCTTCTTCTTCCTCTTCCATGGGTTTCTAAACCCCTTGTGATCACCCGGGGAGGAACGTGATGTAAATCTTAAGCTTCAAAGTTGTATTAATTTGAATGATCTTTTTAATTCCAGTTGTATGTTGTTTTTACTAATCCTATAATCTTATTTTATTGATTTATGTACTGGTATGTCATGCTCAACTCATATGATCATGTTTGGGGGTACCCATTCATGTGATGTTTCACACACCGTTCACCACTTTCTTTTCCCCCTTCCAATTGCGGTGTTTGTGTGGTTCATATTTCTCAATTGAACTCACATAAGCACTGTCAAGATCATGCAAATTTATTTCATGGTATCACAATTAAATAACATACAAACTTGGACATCACATATAATTCTTCAGGTGTTTCCTTGGTGAGTTTCGGTTATGATGTCGAACACAAATCACCCAATCATCGGCGGTGTCCAGTGAATCGTTATGTGTTTTCGACTGAACCCTAAGAGGTATCCTAGTATAAACTCAGTAACATACTGGTTCTATGTGTTACAAACCAGGGATTAAAAGATCATAACCCCATCCCTTTAAGCGATGAAGGATGAGCATCACGAGACTTCCCCGGGTTGATCACGTTTAATCAATCTTGTTCATTTCTACTTTGTTTTATCGCTTTCATTTCCTATTTTCAACATTAATCATAAAACCCCCAAGTATTAAAAAACCTAATTCACCTTATACTTCTATAATCAAACCCTATTTTTAAATTAATGGTCTAAGGATCCATCGAGAGATGACCTAAGGTTGCTATTATACTGCAGAAATTCTCATCAAAATTAAACAACTAATTCGACGCGCTCGACAATGCAGTAAAATCTTGGCACCGTTTCCGGGGACCCAAGATCATTTTTTTTATTTATTTACTTTTATTAGGTTATTTTACTTCTTAATTAGTACTCCTATAAATACCCCACCCCCATTTGATTGTTTTTGTTTTGGGTTTTGTCTTTATTTTTTGTTGTTTTTGGTGTGTTCTCTCTCTCTCTCTCTCTCTCTCTCTCTCTCTTATTCTCCATCTCCCTCTCTAATTGTATAGTATAACATTCTATTATTATTTCACCCTTCTTATGTTTTTTTTATCCATCTCAAATCAAAAAAAACACAACAAAAAAATCAATCAATCAAACTAGACATCGTTGTTGCATGACAAGATCTAGTAAAGAAACACTACTTGAATTTGACCCTGAAATTGAAAAGTCACTTCACACAAAAATCAAGTCATTTAGATAAGGTCAATCAAGTAACATTGAGTAACCCCTTGTGAAACCTCGAGTGTTCCAAAACCAATCAAAAATTGAACCAAATCAAACCCCAGAGATCATGACTGTAAATAACAGAACATTAAAATAACTGACCACCCCGGATGTGGAGTACCAACCTGCGTACATTTAATATCCTGAGGAAGTGACCAACTTTGAGCTGAGATCAGGTCTCATCCACCTCCTTCCAAAATTCCATGGTCTTCCCGGAGAGGACCCTCACAAACATCTAAAGGAGTTTCACATAGTGTGCTCCACCATGAAACCCCAAAATGTGTCTGAGGACCTCATTAAGTTTAGGGCCTTCCCTTTCTCCCTTGATGGTGTAGCCAAAAATTGGATATACTATTTTCCTACCATGATTGGGGGCTGGAATGACCTTAAAAGACTCTTTCTAGAGAAGTTCTTCCCTGCCTCCTGAACTGCGTCAATTAGGAAAGAAATATGTGGAATTAGGCAATCACAAGGAGAGACCCTTCATAAATATTGGGAGAGATTCAAAAGACTTTGCTCAAGCTGCCCCCACCACTAGATTAGTGAACAACTACTAATCCAATACTTTATGAGGGACATATCCCCATGGATTGTGGAATGATTGATGCTGCAGCTGGTGGTGCCCTAGTTGATAAAACTCCTTCTGCCGCTCGTGACTTAATAGCCAACATGGCTCAAAATGCACAAAAATTTGGTACACGAGCAATTTCACCAACCCGAGGAGTTCATGAGGTAAGTCATTTAGCCATAGAACAAAAGGTAGATACTAAACTTGATGATATGCATACCCTTATAAGGCAACTAGCTCAAGCACAAGGTAACTCGCACTCTACTTCTATTCCATTACATTGTGGTATTTGTTCTGATAACACTCATTTCTCTGACCAGTTCCCACAACTTCAAGATTCATCTGAGTCTTGTGCAGCTGTGTTCCTAGGGTGTCTATTCCAACAAGAACCTCCCTTCAAGAAAGAACAATTCAGGCCAAATCCAAATCCAGGGTGTCAATCACAACCCCAATACCGATAAGAAGGAAACTCAAGCTACCCCAAGCAGAATTGGTATCAAAAAGGCCAAGGTTTTCAACCTTCTTATCCTTCAACTTCTCAAATCAATCAACCTCCTCCTCCCAAATCTGATCCAAGCCTTGAGGACATGGTGATACAAATGACAACCCATAACCTCCAGTTCCAACAGACCACACAATCAGCAATTCATGATTTGCGAACTCCAGTGGGATAATTGGCAAACACCATCGGTGAGCTTAAGATGCAAGGGTCTAGACAACTACCATCCCAACCCATTGCCAATCCGAAGGACAAAGGTAATGTATGTGCAATTACACTTCGTAGTGGTAAAGAAGATTCTATTTCTATTGATTCTACTCAAAAGGTGTGTCCCCCTCTTGAAAACACACTTTCTCCACCCATGAAAGAATCCAATGAAGAAAAAAAAATGACAATAAAATTATCATTAAGTATTCCCATGAAAAATCAATTCCTCTTCCTTTCCCTCAAAGACTCTCTAAATCTAATAAAAACTTTGATAATTAGATTGAAAATGAAATAATGGATACATTTAAAAAAGTTCAAGTTAATATCCCATTATTAGATGCAGTCAAGAAAATTCCCCGTTATGCCAAATTTCTTAAAGAACTTTGCACCCATAGATGAAGGCTGAAGGGGAATGAGAGAGTCAACTTGGGTAGGAATGTCTCAGCCTTGATTCAACCAGCAATGCCAACCAAATGCAAGGATCCGGGAATATTCACAATACCGTGTACCATAGGGGAGACCTTATTTTCTAATGTTATGATAGATTTAGGTGCTTCCATTAATGTAATGCCTCACTCTGGGTATACTTCTCTACAGGTTGGAGAGCTTCAACTAACAGGAATTATCTTTCAAATTTCCAACCGGAGTACAATGCATCCAAAATGAGTGATTGAGGATGTCCTTGTCAGAGTGAAGAATCTCATCTTCCCCGCTGATTTTTACATTCTTGAGATGGAAGATACCTGAACCCAAGGACACGCTCCTCTCATTTTTGGGAGGCCATTCCCCAAAACAGCAAAGACGATCATCAATGTTCACAATGGTACATTGTCCATGGAATTTGGTGGAGAAAAGGTAAGTTTTAACATCCTTGAGGCTATGAAACACCCCATTGAAGAGCACTCCACTCTTCCTGTCTATTCGATGGAAGTGCTCTCAAACGATGCACACACAAAATTCTCTCCTCAACCCAAACTCTAATTCATTTTTATTTTTTTCAACCTTGAATGATTTGAGTTTTCATTCATGTTTTGAGTGTTGTGTGGGTTCTGAAAAGTGTAAATCTTGTGCTTTAATTGATGAGTGTGTTTATTCTAAGGTACCCATGACCGTCGATGATTCTGCAAATCTCATTTCTATAGATTCTCTATCTTTAGAGAATAAACATGAGCATATAGACAGTTTAATGGACCTCCTCCCCCTAAATCCACTCCCTCAATCCAAAAACAACCGGTGGTGTAACTTAAAAAACTTCCTTCTAATTTAAAATATGCATATCTTGAGGGTATTAACCAACTACCCGTCATTATTTCCAATAACCTCTCTCCCCAACAGGAATCTAAACTGCTCAAACTACAGAGAGAGTGTAAAAAGGCAATAGGATAGACATTGGCTGATATTCCCAGGATTAGTCCATCTATTTGTATGCACCATATACTTTTGGATGATGAGGCTAAGACCTTAAGACAATCTCAACGCCGGTTGAATCCCACTCACCTTGAAGTGGTAAAATTGGAAGTTAGTAAATTACTTACTGCGGGGATCATTTATCCTATATCTTATAGTAAATGGGTTAGCCCAGTGCAAATTGTGCCTAAAAAACAGGAATAACAGTTGCGTCAAATGAAATGAATGAGTTGGTTCCAACACGTGTGAAAAACAGTTGGCGAGTCTGTATTGACTACCATCAACTGAATCAAGCCACGCGGAAGGACCACTTTCCTTTACCTTTAATTGACCAAATGTTAGAACGATTGGCTGTTAAGTCCCATTATTGTTTCCTTTATGGCTATTCGGGTTATTTCCAAATCCATATAGCCCCTGAGGATCAAGAAAATACCACATTTACCTGTCCATTTGGCACATTTGCATACAGAATGATGTCATTCGGTCTATGTAATTCTCCTGGTAGTTTTCAGTGATGTATGTTGAGTATTTTTTTTGAGTATCTTGAGAGTTGTATGGAAGTATTTATGGATGATTTCACAGTTTATGGATCTTCTTTTGATGATTGTTTGGAACACCTAGGTTCTGTCCTCCACCGCTGCATTGAAAAAGATCTTGTTTTAAATTATGAGAAATGTCATTTTATGGTTGAGCGGGGGATAATTCTTGGGCATGTCATTTCAAATAAGGGAATTCAAGTTGATAAATCTAAAATTGAATTAATTTCAACCCTTCCATATACAAAATGTGTTCGTGAGGTGCAATCTTTCTTGGGTCATGCTGGTTTTTACCGCCAATTCATTAAAGACATTGGTAAGATTTCTCTTCCATTGTCCCGGTTATTGCAAAAAGATTCTGAGTTTTTGTTTGATAAAAATTGTGAGGATGCATTCAATTCACTAAAAAAGAGTCTCACATCACCTCCCATAATCCAACCACCAAGGTGTGATCTCCCCTTCGAGCTTATGTGTGATGCCTCTAACTTTGCAGTTGGGGCAGTTTTATCACAAATGGTTGAAAAGGCTCCTCATGTCATTGTGTATGCCTCGCGTACCCTTGACCCTGCCCAGGTAAACTACACAACCACAGAAAAAGAACTCCTTTATATTATGTTTGCCTTGGAAAAATTCCGTTCATATCTTCTTGGGTCAAAAGTGATTGTGTTTTCTGATCATGTTGCCCTTCGTTTCCTCCTAAAGAAACCTGAAGCCAAACCCCGCCTCATTCGATGGATGCTCCTCCTCCAAGAGTTTGACCTTGATATTAGAGATAAGAGAGGAGTGGATAATGTGGTAGCTGACCACATTAGTAGGATTTCCCCACCACTGGATCATCATGTAGACTCACCCCTACCCATTGGAGAATTCTTCCCTCATGAAGCCCCTTTGTGATGTTGTGGACCTTATCCCCTGGTATGCAGACATTGTGAATTTTCTAGCAACATCTAGGGTCCCCCCTGATTTTAGCACTTCACAATCCCAGAGACTTAAGCATGATTCTCGTTGGTACATTTGGGATGACCCATACTTGTGGAGAATTTGTAGTGACCAAGTAGTTCGTCGGTGTGTCCCTGACCATGAGTTCACCTCTGTTTTGACCTTCTGCCACACTTTGGCATGTGGGGGCCACTTTGGCTCTCAACGTATAGCTCGAAAGGTCCTTGACTCAGGAATTTATTGGAAAAAATTCTATAGGTATGCCCATAGATTTTTCAAGTCATGTAGTCGCTGTCAATTCACAGGGAATATCTCTAAGAGGAATGAAATGCCCCAACAAACCATGTTATTTTGTGAGATCTTCGATGCATGGGGAATTGAATTCATGGGGCCTTTTCCAAATTCATTTGGCTTTGTGTACATCTTATTGGCTATTGACTATGTATCTAAATGGGTGGAAGCAAAGGCCACCCGGACCGATGACTCTTGAGTGGTTGTTGATTTTTGTGAGGTCCCAGATTTTCAGTAGGTCTGGTCTACCAAGATTCATCATTAGTGATCAGGGTTCACATTTTTGCAATCGTAACATGAAAAACTTGCTTCGTAAGTATGGGGTTGTTCATAAATTTTCCACTGCATATCATCCCCAAACTAATGGACAAGCATAAATTTCAAATCGAGAAGTTAAGTGAATCTTGGAGAAAAAGGTACAACCCAATAGGAAAGATTGGATTTTTCTCTTGGATGATGCACTTTGGTCGTACCGTATAGCTTTTAAAACCCCAATCGGAATGTCACCATACAAAATTGGGTTTGGAAAGGTTTGTCACCTCCCAGTGGTGGTATAACATCGTGCATATTGGGCTGTTAAACAATGTAATATGAACCTTTCAGATGCAGGTGAGCAAAGAAAGCTGCAGATTCAAGAGTTGGAAGAAATTCGACGTGATGCATATGAGAACTCCCGAATCTATAAAGAGAAGACAAAGGATATTCTTGATAGCATGATTCACTAGTGGAAGTTCCATATCGGTGATAAGGTCCTCATGTACAATTCCAGGCTTAAGCTCTACCCAGGTAAGCTTCGTTCCCGATGGCTCGGTCCTTATACTGTTACTAATTTTTACCCTTTTGGTGCAATATAGGTTTTGCATGAGCAGAGTGGAAAAATTCTTACCATCAATGGGCAGAAACTTAAACACATCTATGAGGATTTTCCGAAGAATCCGGTGGAGGAAATCCACCTTCTTGACACATCATACCAACAAAACACACCATGTTTTATCCTTCCTTCTCACACTCTCAATTATTTCAGTGAGGACACCGCATACTCTAGGTGTGGGGGGTGGATACATTCCTGGGTTAGTTAGGAATTTTCATTGTTTTCTCTTTTTGTCCTTCTTTATGGTATTTTCATTTTTCTCCATCGACAATTTCGAAGTTCTATGATTTGGCGACCATAAAGTGGGGAAAGTAAAAATACCATAACGAAGGCTAAAAAAGATTTGTGTATGAGTTTACCATCAATGAGTGATTTTTAGTTAATTGGTTTTCTGTCAATGATATAAATGGTCGTATCTATGTGAAACCTTTGAGATGATTGATTCCCTTTGTGTGAGTAGTTTTTTGGAAAACTGTGTCACTAATATCTCCATAAATATTTTCACCAAACCACGAAGTGTGATTATTTCTTACTTAATATAAGGTAAATATATGTTGGGTTAATATTTTTCAGCTTTAAATGATATTTCCATACGTTTGTTCCTTATCTGATCTGTTTCATTACTGTAACAGATTGACCTATGTGTGTGTACCTAATGTCTGACTAAAGTACACACTCAAAAAAAAATTTTGTGTCTTGGGAAGGTCAAAAACCACTCCTCCTCAACCTTTGATCTTGTTATAACTATTTCAATTAGTTTCGTGAGAAGATCAAACAAGGTTTGAGAGATGAGTGTGAGATTTGTTCCAATTGCAACTTCAAAAAAATAATAAATGAGGGGAGTGATGAAATGTGAAACATATGGGGATATCTAGGTCGGGAGCTTATGGTTTGACCTCTGGGAATGCTTAAATGAGTGGGTCTTGAAATATAATTTCAAAGGATGTAGGACAGGTTCGGTGAAAAAATCATTTAAGCTGAAAATGTTAAAACAACATATATTTATTGGATAGAAAGTGGAAAGAATAGCATGGAATGGTTTTCACACACACACATGGAGAGTTAGTGTCATGGTTTACTTTTGAATTCCTTTCTCAATTGGGTATCATTAATCTTTTTGAATTTCGCTATGATATGATTTATGAGACATCTTTTTCTATTTTCACTAGGAAGAACTCCTTGGTGTGGTTCGTTCATTGATCACTTTACTTTAAATAAAATTTCCTCAAATGATAAATCTTCAGGATGTTGGAAATATATATATATATATATATATATATGCATCATTATATATGGATATGTGACTTTGCCCAGGAGTGCAAATGTTTAGGTGTGGGGGTGTGATCGTACGACGATTCACTGTTTTATTCCACCCTTACACCGCAGTTTTAAACTAGTTTTGTAATGAATATTCCAAATATAATAATGAATTGAAATTTATGTTTGAATCAATCAATTAATTTTAATAAATATTAGAATGGGCAATATTAATTTTTTTTATTATTTCAATGTAGGTGGAGGTGATTTGGAGGGCCCTTGATGAAGTGGAGGAAAAATGGGCCAAAATTGCATGGATCCATGGACATCTGTCCACTCTTTTGCATAGTACATGGACTACGTGCATCCAAATGGGCTGAAATTTTTTGGGAATGTCCATAACTTAATAGAACACATTTCCTATTAAAGAAATAAATCCCAATTCGGCTTCTATGGGGCTCATCATAACTGATCTATCCAAGCCACCGAATATGGACCAAGTCAAATGTGGTGTTCTGTATTTTATAAATATCTTGAGCTATAGTTGTCCAACAAGTGCCAAACTTTCGGTGGAGATAGTAAAGTGGTAGGGATACAACTTTTCTATTTTCTCCAAAGCGAGATAAGACTGTATGTAGTCTGACACGCGTGGTACATGTGGATTGATGAAATCTGTGTGCCCAAAACCACCTTCCAATTTTCATATAAAATGACACCTTGGGCTCCCCATTTGAAAGTTCGGACAGGAGACAAGGTGATGCCATTTTGGAGTCCCCAAGGAGTATTCTTAACATCTCTAGAAGTTCTGGAGGCTATGGGAAGTGCTACTTCAACATCTTCTTCTTCCTCTTCCATGGGTTTCTAAACCCCTTGTGATCTCCCGGGGAGGAACGTGATGTAAATCTCAAGCTTCAAAGTTGTATTAATTTGAATGATCTTTTTTATTTCCAGGTTGTATGTTGTTTTTCCTAATCCTCTATTCTTATTTTATTGAGTTATGTACTGATATTTCATGCTCAACTCATATGATCATGTTTGGGGGTACCCATTCATGTGATGTTTCACACACCGTTCACCACTTTCTTTCCCCCCTTCCAATTGCGGTATTTGTGTGGTTCATATTGGTCAATTGAAATCACATAAGCACTGTCAAGATCATGAACATTTATTTCATGGTATCATAATGAAATAACATACAAACGTGGACAGAACATCGAATTCTTCATGTGTTTCCTTAGTGAGTTTCAGTTATGATGTCGAACACAAATCACCCAATCATCGGCAGTGTCCGGTGAATCGTTATGTGTTTTTGACAGAACCCTAGGAGGTATCCTAGTATAACTCAGTAACATAATGGTTCAAGGTGTTACAAACCAGGGATTAAAATATCATAACCACATCCCTTGAAGCGATGAAGGATGAGCATCACGAGATTTCCCCGGGTTGATCACGTTTAATCAATCTTGTTCATTTTTACTTTGTTTTATCGCTTTCATTTCCTATTTTAATCATTAATCATAAAACCCCCAAGTATTAAAAAACCTAATTCACCTTCTACTTCTATAATCAAACCCCTTTTTTAAATTAATGGTCTAAGGATCCGTCGAGAGACGACCTAGGGTTGTTGCTATATTGCAGAAATTCTACTCAAAATTAAACAACTAATTTGACGCGCTCGACAACGCGGTCAGTGAACACTCTAGAAATGGAAATAAGGGGAATAAGGGAAAATTTAATATCCATCCTATGGTAAATGTGGGAAGAAACACTCTGGTACTTTCTAAAAGGTAATGGGAGTCTCTTACAAGTGTGGTGAAAAAGTCCACCAAGCTCGTGATTACAAGATAAAGAGGTTGAAAATGTTGAATGCTACAATTGTAGAGAAATGGGGAATTATGCAAATGAATTCCCTAATAGATAAGGAAACTTACTTCATAAATGGACAAGGTAGCAAGGTCAATCTTATGCGATCACTAGTGCTGAGGTTGAAGCTCTGAAATATATAGTGGCATGTAATTTAATTATTTCCTCAAATTTATCCAATGCTTTATTTGAATATGGATCATCGCATTGTTTCATATCTTCTTAGTTTTCTAAGAAAATTATATATTTCCATTTTTATTTAAAAATGGAGTTGTCAGTAAAAATTCATAAGGGAAGTATCATTGCAACAAAGATTTTGCAATCAGTTCCCATTAAAGCATATAAATGTTTTTTATCTGCTAATCTTGTCGTCATACCCATGATTGAATTTGATATAATCCTCGTTATGGATTGGATTTTGGACCATGATGTGGACATTTATTTCAAGAAGAAGGAGGTTACATTTTTTTATGATGATAAGTAGTACCTTATCTTTAGAGTAGAAACATCACCATCTGATTCTTATCTAGATCCACCCCGTGTAGCTCTACTAAAATAAATTATTGGGAAGGAAGATAATGAAATAACTATTGCTGAGAAAAAAATGTTCAAATAGTGGATGTAACTATTGTACAAGAATATGTTGATGTATTTCTAAAGGATTTACCCAGACATCCTCTATAACAAGAAATTTATTTTTCCATTGATTTAATTTCTGGTTCAAGTCTCATATCGAAGACCCCTTATAGAATGGCCACTGTAGAATTAGTGGGACTAAAGAAACAACTAGAGGAATTGAGTAATAAAGTATTTATTCCCCCTAGTGTTTCTCCATGGGGAGACCCTATTATTTTTGTTAAGAATATTGATAGATCTATGAGATTGTGCATTGACTATAGGGATATGTAGCATACCGTTTGGTAATGCTGCCAAGTCTCTCCAAAGTTCATGAAGTGTTCCACATATCACTGTTGAGAAAATACATGCCAGACCCAACGCATGTACTCACCTATAAAGAAATATAATTGGAACCTGATATGTCTTATTACGAAGAGCCTATCATAATTCTTGAAACCAGAGAACAAGTGTTGAGAAAATGGACAACTCATATGGTGAAAGTTCTATGGAGAAATCAAAATATGGAAGAGGGAATGTGGGAAACCGAGGAAATTATGATAAAGAACCAAACAAATATTTTTATAAAGTAGTATTCTAGAAATTTCAAGGATGATATTAATTAATGGAGGGGAGAATTTAACATCCCCATCTTCCATGGTACACTTCTCTTTGAAAAATACAATTATTTTCACTATACACAACTTCGAGTTCTAACACACCACAACCAATCAAACTAGTCGTTATGAATAGTAATAACCACTCTTTGAAATTTTATAAATTTTATTTTTTAAAATAGACTTCATTTTTTGATTCAGAATATCAAAATTTTCTTAGAGTGGATTTTTTTATTTTTCTGAAAACATTCAATTATTCATGAATAGTGAAAAGACATTGTGTATTATTTAAAACCGAATTTTTATTTAAATAATTATTTATTTTATTTAAATTTATTTTAGGTCAAAATAGATAAATAATACCTATATAAGTTTAATTTAATTCATTATAGTCATTTTATAATAAGTTTAGATATATAAACTTTTATTGAACTTTTTACCCTCTTTTACCCACCTTTTAGGCGCATTTTCAAATTTGCATAAAATTTAATTTTATCACTTCTGTGAATTGAATTTAAAAAATTTGAGAGGCACGGTTGATATTAGTAAGTAAAATGTGTTTCAATAAGATGAAAATAATTTTTGGTGAATAGTAACTTTTTGACTTTTATTTACCACAATTAAAAGTAAATAGGGTAATTAAAGGTTAAAAGGATATAATAATTACCCTAACAAATGTCCTAATTATATTGGATAAGTTTATTTCAACCTAAATAAACCTTAGGAATAAAATATGATCCTTTTGGTCCACTTGGATTAGACTAGGACATTTATTTTTATTTAATTTAAAGAAGAGTTAAAAGCGTTAGATTCAATGTTTCATAAATAAAACATTTTTTGTGTAGGGTTATACAAAATATAAATTCAACTATAAATATTTATTATAAATATAAAAACACTTCCTACATAATTATTTTTATTTATAATTTTTATATATTAAATAATTAATTTTATTTATGACACAATGATGATGTAATAATTACCTTATTAATGAAAGATTAAAATAATTGATATTATAAATATAAACATAAATATTAATTAATACTTTTAATGCATTAAAAGAATTTTATAGATTAATATGACATCTTATGGTTGATTCAATGAATTATTTTCTATTTTATAATGTTGTTATGACTTTCACAAAAAAAATACTAAATAGTGTCAAAAATTACATAAATGAGTTTTAAAACAAATACTATATTATTAAATGGTATAATATTCCTAAAAATATATGGTTAGTCCAAAGAACATATATAATTATAAATATTTCATTAAATACCCATTTGGGGTTTTCTTGGTATTTTATAGTATTTTTATTATCCATATAATATAAATATAGAAAGAGACAAAGTAAATGTAAAACTATTTAACTAAGAGTTATATCTACAAGATAATGTTAATATGGTGACCTAAACCTGCCTAAAACCAATTTTTTGAGAGTTTTTCAAAAAATACCCACCTTATTTTTGAAATAAATCCTTTAGGAGGCATTATAAATAGAAAATTATTTTACTATAAAATAATATTTCATGCTTTTCCTAAAGTGCCCCTCACCTCTCTTATAAACAAAAACTTCCCCTTCTCTCAAAATAACACCTCCAAAGCCATTTGGATTTTCCAACCTCAGAAACAATATCCTCCCAACAACCCTCAATTCTTAATAGAGGTCTTCCTTTGATCAGAATCCACCTTAAGGAACCCTTTTGATCAAATCAAAAGGAAGCACCCGAAGAAGAGGTAATTATTTCACCACCTCTTTCAAGTTCTTTTCTTCTTCCACTTCCTATTTCATTGTTATTACCATACCAAAATAATAACTCTAGTAACTTATTCATATTTTTATGTTATTATAAATATGGTACTACCATATTCATTATTCTATCCATCTTATGAATGACAAAGTCACCATACGTGCGTACGTACGGCTTACCGTCTCCACGTCGTGGTATAGTTGTTATTCAACACTTCATTATTTGGATGGGTATAATAATGATGTATAATTGATGTAAATAATAAATATAACATTTTAATGATTATTTATATGTGATATAACATTCAATTATATTCTATTTCAATTTTAATTGAATAATATTGTTGCTCATGCGTACGTATGGATTACCGTCTCCACGAACGTGATGAAATTCATTCCCCATAATAACCATTCAAGAATAATTTTCATTTTATAAAAAAATAATAATGTTTAATAACTTAATATAATTCTGTATAGGAATAAAATACAACCTATATATAACAAACATTTCATATGTAACCAAGCATATAAAGGGAAAAGAATCAGTTAACACCAGAAATAATGATACTACTGAAATATTATTAACAAAGCAATATTAGAAGATCATATATGATATCATATTTATGTATGCGGTTCTTTTATAATTTAATGACAATGATTTCACTATTATACAGAATTTTAACATACCCTTGATCAAGTAAAATTATAGTGTGAGGGTTAATTCTACAATCTCTTCTTAATCCGAGGTTATATATACGTGAGTATCTACTGGGACCTCTTTATCATCCACATATGTGTTTCTTAAAAATGTATTTAAAAACATTTTTATTATTTATTATACAATGTTTTAATGTCTATTATACCCTTGTTTTACTTTTTATAAGATTTTTATAAAGGAATCCTTCTGTCTTTTTTCAAACAAGGTCTTTTACGACCTTTTTGACAAAATTAAAGAAAGAATGTTTTTTTAACTTATATGGTGGGTGCGGCTATTTTCCGCTATTATAACACCTTCGAAGCTTCCCATACAAGTTTATATGAATATTTTCAAAATAAATTTTTTATTTTATTATTAAAAGACTTTTAAAGGATTTTAAAATAGAAAGAGATATTTCTCTCAAACATTTTTTATTTTATCGATGTCAACATCCTTTGATGGAAATTGCACTAGCTTGAAGTTGATTTGTTATGATACAATCTTACATATTGTATTGAAGGTTTTTTGATATGTTTTAATGGGGATGTGTTGTTTTTATACCATTAATCTTTTATGGTTAATGTATTAACATTTCGTAAGTAAGTTTTAATACGAATGTTTATGTTATGTTTCAACCTTTTCATATAAGGAATGCATTGGACTTAGTAAGTGATCAGTGGAGCCCACTATAACTCCTCGATGCATTAGTAGGTCTCATTATAAAAACTAGTGTCTTGTCATAAGGCCTTGAAAAAATATTTATGTGTAGTATTTGAATGAGGCCTTGACTATGTGGTTATGATGTCTGACATTATGCATTCCATCATTATGAAATTGGATATTGATGTTGCATGTGATTATTCGACTAGTAGAATATCCATGTGAATATGTAAATTGATTTATTTGATTTATTTTTGACATATTTTTCTGAGTTTTAAGTTTAAAAGGCTTATGTTTTAGTCTTATACATTTCCTTAAATGTTTATTCTAATTTATAAAAGTTCATGATATATTGTTATCCATGTTGAGTATCTGAGCTCACCCCTTTCTTATGTTTTATTTTTCTTAGGATATGAGAAAGTATTTTATGATTAACCTATAGGAATAGGCTAAGGGATAAGAGTGTGTTCAAAGGGAACATAATGATGTTGTTTTTCATTATTTCATGATGTAATGTAAAACTTATGTATGTATCTTTTACTTTCAATGCTACTAATCTGATCGGTCTTTCGAGACTTGATATCTTGTGATCCGGCCAATGTTATGTAATAATGCACTGACTCTGGGTAACTAGGGTTGGGGCATTACACAGTATGATAATCATCATACTGAATCCTTAACTATTTAATAAATGATTTTCTATGTTTATATTTACACCAAAATTATAGGTCTTATACCATTTTTATTATTTCATCTCTTATCTTATTTGGTTAATTTTTTATTCATGTCTTATGAACCACTAAGATTTATATCATGACTCAATTTTATGATCTATGATATATAGGGTATAGTTTCTAAATGTTATTCTCATTTTCTCATACCTGTATGCTCAGGTTATATTGATATCTCCCTTGTGTACCCTTACTAATCATCTAAGATCATCCTTTATTTTGTTTAATTTCCTGATAGTATTAATATATGTTTTATGTGTGATATGTATAATAAGGGTGATATTTATGACTAACTAAGTGGGAGATTATATAAAACTCTTATGAACTATTTGTTTATGATTCCATATATCCAAAGGAACTGGAACTAAGTGATTCTGGTTTGGATATTTATGTTATGTAATGAATATTTTTCTATTAAGATATAATATTGTCATATCAAAAGTTTAGGTTTCTATAGATTTCTCATGTTTAGAGAATCAGTAAACCTATTAGGAAATGTTGATGTGTAGGATATAAGTCTCTAATGTGTTCTATCACCATCAATGTAGTGTAATTTTAGTGGCATATTACTTTCTTAGAGATGGAAATATTCAATTTAATCTTTGGAATGGACTAATTGGTAGAATTCAAAACTTATATCAACTTTTATCCTTATAAAGTAACATCCACCTCCTTGGATGGTTCTATTCATTTATAAAAAAGGTATTACGATATGAATATAGGAAGAATGGGTAATTTGGTGACTATGGATTGAACCATCTCTTATTATATGGTATAAATGACCTTAGGAAAAACAAGTGAAAGTTGGAATATGAGTCTTCCTACTATAGTAAATCAATACACTGATTTATTTCTATATGATTTATCCAATTTACCACCTGAATATGACATTTAATTTTCCATCGATCTACTTCATGGAACAAGTCGTATTTTTATTTCATCATATAGATTGGTACTAATAGAACTAAGGGAATAAAATGTCCAATTGGAAGAATTGAAAAGTGAGGGATTCAATAGACCAAGTATATCACCATGGGTCACTCCAGTTCTATTCATAAAGATGGAAGATAGTTCACTTTAGTTATGTGTTTATTATCATAAATTTATTCAAGTCACAATAAAAATCTGATTTCCTCATCCTTGAATTGATGATTTGTTTAATTAATTGATGGGATCCAAGTGGTTCTTCAAAAGTAATCTCTGATCGAGGTATCACCAACTTCGAGTTAGGAAGGAGGATATCCCAAATAAATCTTTTTGATGTCATTATGGACATGATGAATACATTTTCATGCACATTGGTCTTCCAAATGAACCTATAGTTTTCATTGAATTAATGAATCATATATTCCACGAGAACCATGGCTCATTTTTCATGATATTTGTTGATTATATTTTGATATAATCACAAACCATAGATTTCCATGAAATCTACTTTGATATCATATTGAGCACATTTTATAAACACTAAATCTATGCTAAATTATCTTTGTGTAAATTATGGATATAAGAATTTCATTTCATTATTCATTTTGTTTTTTCAAAAGGCATATCATTCGATCCTAAAAATATCAAAGTATTAATTTATTGTAAATCACTTAATAACATCTTTGATATATGAATCTTTCTGTGATTGGAAATATATTATCATCGCTTCATCTAGGATTTCTCTAGAATAACTTCTCCTTTTAATAAAATTACAAGGAAAGGTATTCATTCAAATAGAATGATGAATGTCAAAAATCCTTTAAGGATCTTAAGGATCGACTTACATCAACTCATATCCTTATATTTCAAGAACCAGGTGATGGTTATTATATCTTTTGTGATATTTTTGGATCTGGAATGGGTTGTGTTATTATGAAATGAGAAAATTTATTACGTTGTGGATAAATTAAATTTTAATACATTAAAATAATTATGTGATGCATGATCTGTAATTAACTTTGATTCTCCATGCATTAAAAAAATTAATACATTAAAATAATTATCTGATGCATGATCTGTAATTATCTATGATTCTCCATGCATTAAAAAAATAGTTCCATTATCTCTTGAGTGAAAATTTCACCCTATTTACTGGTCATAAAAGTTTTAAATTCATATTTTCCTAAAGGGAGTATCACGTGAGGCAATAGTGATGGATGGAATATCTTTATATGGTAAACTTTGACATGAATTATATGCCTAGAAAAGGAAATTAAATGGTCAATTAATTGACTTAGAATTCATACAACAAAGTGATTAGAGAAGATGTTGGCCAGTGGAACCCTATACGAGTAATTAATGAAATGAATTTATATTTTATGGTATAGAATAAGGATGAAATTTTTTTCCAATTACTCTCATTACTGATTTAGTTATCTTGGTTAGGGAGGTGTAAAAATGAAACCTATATTTTCTTACCATTAGATCAAACCTCAATGATGGGTATTCTATTCAAGGTTATACATAGGATAAAAATGTTGTGTTGTGTTTTTAGTATCGGGTCAAAATTTCATTATCAATTCGGGGAAATCACCTTTATTCTTATCACTAATCAAAATGGGTTATCCACCCAGGTATTAAAAGAATTTATGGGGTAGTGAAGACCCATTTTTTTGGTTGGGTATAAAACATAAGTTATCCAATTATGTTACAATATCTATCCCCTATAAGTAGGTAAAGGATAAATATCAATGACTAACAAGAATATTGAGGTCCATTCCAATACCCATATAAAAATAGGAATAGATCATTATGGATTTTTCCACAAGTTTTTCACATATAAGTTAGAACCATGATTCAATTTAAGTTATTATGGACCAACACTCCAAGTTAACACATTTCATTTTAATTTGAGATTCAAATATGGTAGAATTATTAACCAATATTTATATCTATGAAGTGGTTAAGCCATATGGAGTTCTAGTTTCTATCATCACTGACCAAGACTCTAGACTCACCTTATGGTTTTTTGGGATCCTTGCAACAATCCCTTAGTACGTAGTTTACCATGATCATGTAATATCATCATTAAATGGATGGGAAGTTGGAATGTACTATTTAGACAATGGAATAAATTTTTGGATCTTTTGTACAATGGGAAGAATTTTGTATTTATTTTAGTTTTTATACAATAATAGTTATCTAGACCAGATACATATAGCTCCGTTCAAGGATTTTTGTGAACATAAATGTTTTTTCCCCAATTTTTTAGAAGAGATTAGGGAAATGAAATTTATTTTGTCATGTGGTGTCTGCGAGAATACTGAAAAAATCTAGATGACTAGAAAATTAATGGATACCAAAAAGATTCATCAAAATTATTATATATATAATCATTAATGAACCTTGTATTTTAATTTAGGTCAATATGTATTCTTAAAAGTTTCACCAAGAAAATGTGACCTCTATTTAGGTAAACAATGAAAATTGGATCCTTAGTATGTTGGGCCATTATAGATTCTATAATGTATTACTGATGTTTCATATTAGTAATCCTTACCACCAATATCTAGTGTTTTCCATAATGTTTTTTACATTCCCATTAAAATAACTATTATCTTTATCAAATCCATGTGATTATTTGTGATCATGTGACTCTTGATCTTGACATGATGTTTATTCACACCCAAATTTTTATTCAAGATAGGATATAAAATTTCTTGTGTAGAAGATGCATATCGTTGGTGTGGGACTTATATTAACATGTTAGGATGTAAAATAGATACTTGAGAATGGGAGAACTATATGATAGATTAATGTTTGTAATTTCCACAAAGAACTTTTAGACTCATGATTTATAGTGATTGAATGTAAACTAGTGGGGAGAATGTGAAACCCTTAATTTTAGGTATTTCCCTTTTTTATTTTTTTTTATTTAAAGTGATAGAATGGGTGGGTTGGATTATAGGAAGGTGTCAGAGGAGGAAACAGAATTGGAGCTAGAATCGAGTATAGGAGACGGCTCATAGGGTGAATAACCTATTCATGATGTAAATAGGTATTTTTTGTAGTTTTGTGAATTATATCCATGGGATAAACATGTTTTAGGTATTGGATAATAGAGGAATATTTTTCTTCAGTTTAACTAGATATATCAAAGTTTCATGGTGTGAACACCTATTTCACAACATTAATGATCTCAGGTCCAAACAATTAATTAATTACAGTGCCCTTTGATTTTGATTTCACTCCATAACTTTTCCCTAAAACCCTAGGCTATCACTAGGAAATTTGAGAGGTATTATTATTTCTAGAGATCTATTCTAATGGGTATTTGAGTTTTAGACCTATATAATCTAATGTAATAATTCCAGTTCTAGTTCTCATTTGTAGTCCTCTGGTTTTCTTTGGGGAAAAACCCAATAAAGGCGTTTTCAATCCTGGATCTATGGTCTAGGACTTGTTTGGATAAAACATCATTAATTATGTTGAAATAATAGAAAGATTATCCCTGATATATGAATCATGGAACGATTATTCTTGTTGTTTTCTTTCAATTTAGGAGTCTTATCTCCCAATCAAAATCTATCAAGAACTTGTTTCAATTTATTTTCCAAACTTATTACTCATATTCTTTGATGAAAACCACTTTTTTGGAAAACCTCTATGTTGTTTTATTTCAAATTTATTGGTTTTTTATGTCTCCCACAACATAATTAATGAAATAATTTAATGATAATTTTGAATAAATAATAAATTGGGTTATGATAACATGGAATAGTCACAGTTGGCATGCATCCATACTTCATTAGAGGGTAGCCTTGTTGGTTCATACTTGGTTATCATTCCATCTGGGGAACACTATTTTATACCACCAAATAATGGATAATGTCTAGAGGGGTGGGTATCACTCATAAATTGGACTATTTAAAGGGCCCTTTTATGGTAGATGCATTGGAGTGTGTGTTTCATGTGTGTGTGTGTGTGCCCATGAAATGGGTGTGTTCTTAGTGTGGTTTGATTCATTACTTTTATATTTAGGGTATTGATGTATGTTTGTAAAATTTGTGATAACTTCTTTTGACCCTAGTTTCATGTGTGTAAATTCTTAGGGATTTCTTACTCAATCGATATACTCACCATTGCATAAGAAACTTGGTGCTTATAAAAAATCTATTTTTTATGATTTAGGTGAATGGAATATTTCATACTTCTCTACTAGATCCCATGATGGTGTGGTCATTAATTGTTAGATCTTGGATATAACACCCCAAACTGAACCACATAGTATGAAATAGAGTGCTATATGTTATCATGCACACATCCCCATATGTAAGAGGTTTCCGACCAGTAACGAGGGTCTAAGTCTTTTAGTGAGGAGACGATGCCCTTAGTATCATGTCTTAGGAAATGCAATAATCTAATAAAAATATAAATAATAATCATAGAAACATGAAGAAAATGAAAGATGGAATATATTTAATATATAAATTAGATAAAATGGATTCCAAGGTGGAAATCCAATCCAGATTATATATTGTAGGTGAATAAATAAATATAAATTCTTGATTTTCAAGAGTCCACTTGGTCTTCCCCCAGCTCTATAATCTTCTAAAAATACAACATCTGTAGTTCCCTTTCTTTTACTTAGATCCTTATACATGAATTCTTCACAAACATCGGGATTCCCATGTAGGTTGTGAGTAATAAAACATAGTAAGAAACCACTAATTCATCATTAATAAATATTCACATGTAAAAAAATTGTATTCCATTATAATAATAAATGTGAAAACATGCATATCAAACATACAATCATGAATCAAGTATTTATGTGATAAATAATCTACTAAATACCCCCAACCATACCTACTTCAACTATATACCAAAAGGAGAACAAGGAGATGTCTGAAGTAACCAAACCCAGCCATAAGGCTAGTGAATTTCATACTCGACAACCTCTTGAAATCATGTATACATGTGAGTTAGCATTCACTGGTCTTAAGAATGAAATTATTCTCATAAATCAACTAATAATTCAGTACTTTACTCAAAAATAATCTAGGCATCGAGAAACCCAATTATAATATCCCAAGACCCACACTCTTGGATCCTGTGATGAAATCATAAACTTTATGTTTCTTGATTCGATGCTAATAAGGGTGACCTATTATTTCAATCCAAATCTTAAATAATCAAGAGGAAAAATTTGATCACATACACCTTATAGGATATTTTACATATGTAGTTTTATATAATAAGTAAAAACTCATAAATAAATAATTCACATGACTTTAAATGGGCATTTTTACCACTTAACCAATATTTTCATTTTCAAATTAATACATCGTCATTATCAATATAAAATATCTTATAGGAATAATTATTTCAATATCATTGTTTATAACCTAGGGGAAGGAAATATAATAACGGTGAGGTAAAATTCTTAGTAAGGGTGAACACATGCATTAACAATATAATGTCATAAATGATCACAATAATTGTATAAGGGTGTGATATCATAATCGAAGTGCATGAGAGAACCATAAAAGAACTCATACCCATAAATACTTAGATTATTAAATATGAAAATAGGGAAATGTAAATTTTCATCAGAAATTAAAAATCATGATCCATGTTATATAAATCTTTATAAAATTAAACATTATAAACCCATAGTAATAAAATTTAAACCCTTTTTGGTAACTTGGGGCATTATTTTCATAAAACCCTTTCAAACCCCATTTAATTGGAATAACCAGATAAATAAATTCCAATATAATCATTACCCAATGCATAGGATGTAACACCCCGAGCTTCCACGATACGCTTCTCATTCAATAATGCAATGGCTTGCATTGTACGCAACTTCGAGTTCTAAAACACCGTGACTAATCAAAGTAGCCGTTATGAATAGTAATAACCACTTTTTAAAATTATAGAAATTTTATGGACTTCATTTTTGTATTCGTAATATCGAAATTATCCTAAGTTGAATTTTTTGTAACTTTCTGAGAACTTCCAATTTTTTTTATGAATAGTGAAAAATACTTAAAACAACTTTTTTAATCAAAATAATTTATTGTGATAAATTATACTATTTAGTGGTTTTAAAGTATAATAAGAATATATTTTTACCATTTTATCCAATGGTGGTCATTAGAATTAATTTAACATTGAAATCGGACATAAACAATTGCCAATCTTTTGATATAAATTGTTTCTTAAAAACACGCTATTTTTTGTGACAGCGGGAATTAATTATAAAATTAATTAATGCAACTTATATGTTTTGAATTTTGTAAAATAGACATCATTTTTGAATTCGGAATATCAATTATAGCTTAGGGTGAAATTTTGGCCTTGTTCTGAAAAACTTCAATTTTTGATGAATAGTGAAACCACTAAGTGGTAGTTAAATAACTGATTTTTCGTTTAAATGAAATATTACCACTTCTGTGATTTGATTTTCAAAAATCCGACATACATGGTTGTCATTAAGAAGTAAAATGTGGTTCAATGAGATTAAAATAATTTTTTGGTGAATAGTAACTTTTAAGTTCTTAATCGCGATTAGAGATAATTAGTGTAGTTTAAGGTACAAATAATGTTTTAATAATATGAGATGACCATGAAACTTTTTCTACTCCTATTGTATGAGTCATGGCCGACCAAGACAACCCATGGGTCAACTTGGGGACCCCATGGAGCCACTTTAGTTGGAAAATGACATTAATATATATTTATTTAATGTTAAAATTAAATTGACACAAACATGAGTTATTTTACTAAAATAGTTTTTAAGTGGGGTTACACAAGTCCAAATTTTGATTATAAATATTCATTAGAAAGCTAAAAGGATTTCCTACATCATAGTATTTTTTTATAATTTTTAGACATTAAATAAATTAAATTATGTATGACATCATTATGATGCGGCGATGACCTCATTATTTAACGATTTAAATAAAATGAGAAGATAATGTCAAATCCAAGGCTTAAACTTGTACAAAGACTATTGGATGGGTAGATTTAGTACCCTTATCACCTTAGCCACTAATTATATAAGTGTGGGACCTTTAGAATCCGAAAAGCATTGTGTAATAATGTAACATTTCAATCTTTCCAAAAGAGCCCCTCCTCTCCACTTATAAAAGGCCCCCACCTCTCCCACCTTATTCACACCTTCAAGCCATTTGGCTCGGCCAACCTCTGCCCAAATAGTCTCCCAACTTCCCCCTCTTACTCCTAGAAGCCTCACTTTGGGAAGAACTCTTCTCAAGGAAGCCTTTGGCTCAAATCAAAAAGAGTTACCCGATTTTGAGGTAATGTCTTCTCTAATGTTGTTTTGTTTATTTTTCTTCTCCAACCCCCTAAACTCTTTTTATTCATTACTTTTGTAGCAACACCAGTATCCTCAATATACTAGGATGTTGTTATAAGAAGGATTCGAGCTACACTTACACACACCTACATCTAATGGTTAAAGAACATACGGTTTCTGTGGATGGCGAATTTCTGCCTCACGAAACGATGATTGTTCAACACTCATATAACACCTTCAAAGGTGGCCATTAAGATGTCACTATATTTATATATGATATAAAATATGTTTATGTTTTACTTATGCTTCTGTATTTCTCATTTATGGCATACTTTATGATTTCCATTATGGGTAAACGCGATAATTTCATTTTAGGAAGTGCGGACTACCGCCCCCTCAAAGTGATTTGAATCGTTAATGCCATATGTGGGATGTATAAAGGATGGAGTAAATGGTATTATACACTATATTATACTGGAATTATATTATACATTTATCTCATTATGATTTCATTCCATTAAATACGAAATATAAATGAAAGTAGCGTTCATGCGTACGTACGGCTTACCGTCTCCATGAACGGTGCATTTCATTTCTTACCTCTAAATGTTACGTAATATTATAAATGAATGTATATACTGTATATATATGATATATATGATATCTACATCATGAATATAATTCTGGATATAATGGATATTTCACCACATGAACAACTTGTAATTATAAGAATTTTATTTTTGACTCAAGTACCTAAGATCGACAAAACGACCGTTATTAACTTAAATAATTACAGAATGTTCATATCATTGTAATAAGTGATATAAAAAGGATAATTAAATTGAAAATGGTTCTTAATAAGGTATATATTAACTCTATTTTATTATTCAGGAGGTTAATGAACGGTTGAGTCAAGTCAGACACGAGGTAAGGGAACTTCTTAACCCAACTTCCATTCTTTAGGTTAATCTCCTAATTTCCAATTATGTCATGATATTATTATGTATTATCTTGTATTTTTACTTTCTTTATGTGTACCTATAGTGAATACACATAATAGATCTATTTTATTTTAAAAATTATCTTTTAAGGACTTCGTCTCAATCCCCTTTCATTGAGGCATATTTGGTTTTATACACAACTTTCTTTTATACGGTGTATAAACCCCTTTGACTTTTACGTTTATTCAAAAGGAATCTTTTTTATACGAAGCGTTTTACTAAATGACAAAAAGGGAATGTTTTTCTTTCCATACTTATGCGGCGACAATGACTTCTCTGCCGCCGTGACCATTATTTGAGTTTCGGCTTCCTCTACAAGCCATCATTTTTTTAATGAAAAATAAATACAAAGTTTTAACTTTATTTTATTTTGGTATTGAAAATGGTTTTAAAAGCGTTTTTATTATATCAATGTTTTGTATTTATATCTTGTGATTGAAATGTGGAAATGTTATGTTTCCTTTATGCATTTTTTATGTGATACGATTATGTTATGGTTTATGATATGTTTAAACCTATTCATATGAGGAATGCATTGGAATTAATAAGTGACGGGTGGAGCCCGCTATAGCTCCTCGATGCATCGGCAGGTCTCATGAGACAAACTAGTGCCTTGGCACAAGGCCTTGACAAAATCTTATTTGCGGTCTTGGCACGAGGCCTTGACTACGTGGTTATGATAGTCTGGCATTATGCATTCCATCATTATGAAAGTGGTTATTGATATTTCATGTGATTATTCGACCAGTAGAATATCCATGTGAAGAAGTGAATGGCATTATCTCATTTTACTTTTTCCATATTATGTTGATGTTCAAGTTTAAAAAGCTTTTGTTTTAGTTATACATTGCCTTAAATTTTTATGTTTATTTAAGAAAGCTTCCGCAATATTGTTATCCTTACTGAGCATCTGAGCTCACCCCTTTCAATGTTTTAATACTTTCCAGGATGTGAAGAAGTATTTTATGAATGACCTGCAGGGATAGTCAAAAAAGGATATGAGTGTGGACTATGAAGACTTTGTTATTAGTTTTTCACTTTATGATGTAATGTAAGACTTGTGAATGTATCTAGTGTTTCCAAGGCTACTAAACTAATCGGTCTTTCGAGACTTAATCTTTTGTGATCATGCCAATGTTACGAAGTAATGCACCAACTCTGGGTAGCTGGGGTCGGGGCATTACAGTTGGTATCAGAGGCAGTTTAGTACTAACTTTGGAAGCTATATTTAGATAAACTCTGATTAGAGCACGTAGACCTAAGATGAACTTTGAGGATTAGTATAGAAGAACTTCCTAGAATTATAGTATTGTAGAGATTTTGTGAGTTTTCCGAGCAATACATCCCTGTCTGGATACGAGCAGGTAGAGGCGGCTCTGGCACAGATGTACCTAGGGGTAAAACCCGAAAACACCTCTTTGAGCTAGACTCGAACGGGAACTGGTGCACGACAACGGGCTTTGCTGCACTCTTGGTTACGACACTCTCGGGGGATATGCTTAGGATAATTCTCATTTTCTTTACAAACCACTACGAACGGTTATGAGTATATACTTCCTCAAATAAAACCTTTTTATGATTATGGATTATATCCATAAATAGTTCAATTTATGTTAAGTGTTTTATAAGTATGGGATTATGTATTTTGATTCATAAACTGATCTAGTTTATGCCATTGTTTAGAAATGGCGCCTAGTGGAAGAAATGGAAACCGTATCAATGCACGCACTCCATGTAGGGATTGCCCTCCTGCTCAAGATAATTATGGTGGAGCTAGTGATACAACTGGTGCTGATCAGCTTCTCACCGTACTGGGACAACTCACGCAGGTTATGAATAATAACCTTACTCGTATGGAGCACCCTGATCCGCAACGTGGAGGATCAATGTTAGACCGCTTCATGAGGAAAAAACCACCAACCTTCAATGGGAGTAAAAATCCTATAGTAGCTGAGCAATGGATAAATTCCTTAGAGAAAATATTCCATGCTTGGGGAGTAGTGAAAGGGAGAAGGTTTTCATGGCAGTTTACCGCCTCACTGGAGATGCCGATCAGTGGTGGTCGCTGATTCAAAACACAAAGGAAGATGATGACGTATCGAATATGGAATAGAGGGAGTTCAAAGAGATTTTATTAGAAAAATAATTTCCTCGTGACCATCGAGCATATATGGAAAGGCAATTTCTGAGTCTGAGGCAGAAGGAGGATGAGAATGTCGCAAAGTATGAGACTAACTTTACAAGGTTAGCGAGGCATGCTGCCGACTATATACGTAACCCAAGGAGTAAGATTGATCGTTTCTTTGATGGGTTAAAACCATTTCTCCGTCGATCATTAGTATCACAATCATTCTCATCATACGAATATATTGTCTCGTGTGCTATCAAGACAGAAAAGGAATTCTCTAAGTCTTATGACAACAAAGTAAAGCAAGAGAAGAAGAGAACGGTGGAACAAGAGACAGATAAAGGGAAAAAGGGAAAGAAGGATTTTCCATTATGTGATAATTGTGGGAAGAATCACCCTGGTACTTGCCTAAAAGGAATGGGAGTTTGTTATAAATGTGGAGAAAAGGGTCACCAGGCTCATGATTGCAAGGGAAAGAAAGAGGCTATCAAAGTTGAATGCTACAATTGTAGGGAAATATGGCATTATGCAAATGAATGTCCTAAGCGTCAAGGAAACTTACCTCAGAAAAGGCCAAGGGATCAAGGCCAATCTTATGTTGTGACTACAGTTGAAGCGGAATAATTAATTTATTGGTGCTTTTGGACTCAAGGATTATATTCTGGTTATAAGAATAATGTGATATATATATAAGGATTGTACTTCAGTACATTTTGATTTCAGTAAGGTTTTAATATGATTAAGGTAATCATATTTTTAGTATGTGACAATAAGAGAAACTTTTCTTTGTTTGGGGAATCTGATGTTACAATTGATTTTGGAATTAAGAGACCTTTTAGAGAAAGTCTGGACATAGGTATTTTGGATAACTATAAAGGTTGGAGTGGATTAAGTTGATCTTTGGATAGTATTGTTTAAGGTTAAAACATTTCTGAAGATTATTTTTGGAATATTATGATACTATAGTTTTAGGAAAAGGACAACCTGCAGGGTGGGGCATAACTCGTCGTGTCGGACAAAGCTGCAGGAATCGAACCCACAACCATAGTGCGACAAGCCTTTATTTCCTACCACTAGCCTACAGGAAGTCCCTGGTTATTACAAAATAGTTTTACTAATCTAAATGATATGTGTTAACATTTGGAACCTTATACAATTAGGATAAATAGAATATTTTTGAGTTCCGTTACCATTTGGAGAAAAAGTTGGGTTTGTGGTAAAAATTTATTAACGAATGAAAGTATACATAACAAGTATGTATATTCCCTTACGTTCTTAGTAAATCTCCTAAATAAATTCCTCAACATTATAAAAGGTAACTTAAAACAAAAATGTTGTCGGTTAACTTTTCCAACTGGGGATTCAATGACCGTTTAACCAATCGCAAGTCTGTGATTTTCTTGTGGTTAAACTATCTCCTAATCCAGTTTTCTATAACTCTCCATCAGACCTTGATGGTTTGTTTCTCCTCCATATCCATATTTTCATAGAATCCTAGAATGGGCTATATCGGGTGACCTTTGTACTTATCTTGCTTTCTTTTAATGTTATATATTTATTAACCTTATTTCCGATGTGGGCTTTCCTCAAAGGTATTTTCTCTTTTCAAAATTTTATTTTCCAAGAAAAATTTCAAATTGCGAGGACACAATATTGAAGGAGGGGGGATTATGTAACACCCCGAGCTTCCACGATACGCTTCTCATTCAATAATGCAATGGCTTGCATTGTACGCAACTTCGAGTTCTAAAACACCGCGACTAATCAAAGTAGCCGTTATGAATAGTAATAACCACTTTTTAAAATTATAGAAATTTTATGGACTTCATTTTTGTATTCGTAATATCGAAATTATCCTAATTTGAATTTTTTGTAACTTTCTGAGAACTTCCAAATTTTTTTATGAATAGTGAAAAATACTTAAAACAACTTTTTTAATCAAAATAATTTATTGTGATAAATTATACTATTTAGTGGTTTTAAAGTATAATAAGAATATATTTTTACCATTTTATCCAATGGTGGTCATTAGAATTAATTTAACATTGAAATCAGACATAAACAATTGCCAATCTTTTGATATAAATTGTTTCTTAAAAACACGCTATTTGTTGTGACAGCGGGAATTAATTATAAAATTAATTAATGCAACTTATATGCTTTGAATTTTTTAAAATAGACATCATTTTTGAATTCGGAATATCAATTATAGCTTAGGGTGAAATTTTGGCCTTGTTCTGAAAAACTTCAATTTTTGATGAATAGTGAAACCACTAAGTGGTAGTTAAATAACTGATTTTTCGTTTAAATGAAATATTACCACTTCTGTGATTTGATTTTCAAAAATCCGACATACATGGTTGTCATTAAGAAGTAAAATGTGGTTCAATGAGATTAAAATAATTTTTTTGTGAATAGTAACTTTTAAGTTCTTAATCGCGATTAGAGGTAATTAGTGTAGTTTAAGGTACAAATAATGTTTTAATAATATGAGATGACCATGACACTTGTCCTACTCCTATTGGATGAGTCATGGCCGACCAAGACAACCCATGGGTCAACTTGGGGTCCCCATGGAGCCACTTTAGTTGGAAAATGACATTAATATATATTTATTTAATGTTAAAATTAAATTGACACAAACATGAGTTATTTTACTAAAACAGTTTTTAAGTGGGGTTACACAAGTCCAAATTTTGATTATAAATATTCATTAGAAAGCTAAAAAGATTTCCTACATCATAGTATTTTTTTTATAATTTTTAGACATTAAATAAATTAAATTATGTATGACATCATTATGATGTGGCGATGACCTCATTATTAAACGATTTCAATAAAATGAGAAGATAATGTAAAATCCAAGGCTTAAACTTGTCCAAAGACTATTGGATGGGTAGATTTCGAACCCTTATCACCTTATCCACGAATTATATAAGTGTGGGACCTTTAGAATCCGAAAAGAATTGTGTAATAATGTAACATTTCAATCTTTCCAAAAGAGCCCCTCCTCTCCACTTATAAAAGGCCCCCACCTCTCCCACCTTATTCACACCTTCAAGCCATTTGGCTCGGCCAACCTCTGCCCAAATACTCTCCCAACTTCCCCCTATTACTCCTAGAAGCCTCAGTTTGGGCAGAACTCTTCTCAAGGAAGCCTTTGGCTCAAATCAAAAAGAGTTACCCGATTTTGAGGTAATGTCTTCTCTAATGTTGTTTTGTTTTATTTTTCTTCTCCAACCCCCTAAACTCTTTTTATTCATTACGTTTGTAGCAACACCAGTATCCTAAATATACTAGGATGTTGTTATATGAAGGATTCGAGCTACACTTAAACACACCTACATATAATGGTTAAAGAACATAAGGTTTCTGTGGATGGCGAATTTCTGCCTCACGAAACGATGATTGTTCAACACTCATATAACACCTTCAAAGGTGGCCATTAAGATGTCACTATATTTATATATGATATAAAATATGTTTATGTTTTACTTATGCTTCTGTATTTCTCATTTATGGCATACTTTATGATTTCCATTATGGGTAAACACGATAATTTCATTTTAAGAAGTGCGGACTACCGCCCCCTCAAAGTGATTTGAATCGTTAATGCCATATGTGGGATGTATAAAGAATGGAGTAAATGGTATTATACACTATATTATACTGGAATTATATTATACATTTATATCATTATGATTTCATTCCATTAAATACGAAATATAAATGAAAGTAGCGTTCATGCGTACGTACGGCTTACCGTCTCCATGAACGGTGCATTTCATTTCTTACCTCTAAATGTTATGTAATATTATAAATGAATGTATATACTGTATATATATGATATATATGATATCTACATCATGAATATAATTATGGATATAATGGATATTTCACCACATGAACAACTTGTAATTATAAGAATTGTATTTTTGACTCAAGTACCTAAGATCGACAAAACGACCGTTCTTAACTTAAATAATTACAGAATGTTCATATCATTGTAATAAGTGATATAAAAAGGATAATTAAATTGAAAATGGTTCTTAATAAGGTATATATTAACTCTAGTTTATTATTCAGGAGGTTAAAGAACGGTTGAGTCAAGTCAGACACGAGGTAAGGGAACTTCTTAACCCAACTTCCATTCTTTGGGTTAATCTCCTACTTTCCAATTATGTCATGATATTATTATGTATTATCTTGTATTTTTACTTTCTTTATGTGTACCTATAGTGAATACACATAATAGATCTATTTTATTTTAAAAATGATCTTTTAAGGACTTCGTCTCAATCCCCTTTCATTGAGGCATATTTGGTTTTATACACAACTTTCTTTTATACGGTGTATAAACCCCTTTGACTTTTACGTTTATTCAAAAGGAATCTTTTTTATACGAAGAATTTTACTAAACGACAAAAAGGGAATGTTTTTCTTTCCGTACTTATGTGGCGACAATGACTTCTCCGCCGCCGTGACCATTATTTGAGTTTCGACTTCCTCTACAAGCCATCATTTTTTTTAATGAAAAATAAATACAAAGTTTTAACTTTCTTTTATTTTGGTATTGAAAATGGTTTTGAAAGCGTTTTTATTATATCAATGTGTTGTATTTATATCTTGTGATTGAAATGTGGAAATGTTATGTTTCCTTTATGCATGTTTTATGTGATACGATTATGTTATGGTTTATGATATGTTTAAACCTATTCATATGAGGAATGCATTGGACTTAATAAGTGACGGGTGGAGCCCGCTATAGCTCCTCGATGCATCGGCAGGTCTCATGAGACAAACTAGTGTCTTGGCACAAGGCCTTGACAAAATCTTATTTGTGGTCTTGGCACGAGGCCTTGACTACGTGGTTATGATAGTCTGGCATTATGCATTCCATCATTATGAAAGTGGTTATTGATATTTCATGTGATTATTCGACCAGTAGAATATCCATGTGAAGAAGTGAATGGCATTATCTCATTTTACTTTTGCCATATTATGTTGATGTTCAAGTTTAAAAGGCTTTTGTTTTAGTTATACATTGCCTTAAATTTTTATGTTTATTTATGAAAGCTTCCGCAATATTGTTATCCTTACTGAGCATCTGAGCTCACCCCTTTCAATGTTTTAATACTTTCCCGGATGTGAAGAAGTATTTTATGAATGACCTGCAGGGATAGTTAGAAGAGGATATGAGTGTGGGCTATGAAGACTTTGTTATTAGTTTTTCACTTTATGATGTAATGTAAGACTTGTGAATGTATCTAGTGTTTCCAAGGCTACTAAACTAATCGGTCTTTCGAGACTTGATCTTTTGTGATCATGCCAATGTTACGAAGTAATGCACCGACTCTGGGTAGCTGGGGTCGGGGCGTTACAGTTGGTATCAGAGGCAGTTTAGTACTAACCTTGGAAGCTAGATTTAGATAAACTCTGATTAGAGCACGTAGACCTAAGATGAACTTTGAGGATTAGTATAGAAGAACTTCCTAGAATTATGGTATTGTACAGATTTTGTGAGTTTTACGAGCAATACATCCCTGTCTGGATACGAGCAGGTAGAGGCGGCTCTGGCACAGATGTACCTAGGGGTAAAACCCGAAAACACCGCTTTGAGCTAGACTCGAACGGGAACTGGTGCACGACAACGGGCCTTGCTGCACTCTTGGTTACGACACTCCCGGGGGATATGCTTAGGATAATTCTCATTTTCTTTACAAACCACTATGAACGGTTATGAGTATATACTTCCTCAAATAAAACCTTTTTATGATTATGGATTATATCCATAAATAGTTCAATTTATGTTAAGTGTTTTATAAGTATGGTATTATATATTTTGATTCATAAACTGATCTAGTTTATGCCATTGTTTAGAAATGGCGCCTAGTGGAAGAAATGGAAACTGTATCAATGCACACACTCTATGTAGGGATTTCCCTCCTGCTCAAGATAATTATGGTGGAGCTAGTGATACAACTGGTGTTGATCAGCTTCTCACCGTACTGGGACAACTCACGCAGGTTATGAATAATAACCTTACTCGTATGGAGCACCCTGATCCGCAACGTGGAGGATCAATGTTAGACCGCTTCATGAGGAAACAACCACCAACCTTCAATGGGAGTACAAATCCTATAGTAGCTGAGCAATGGATAAATTCCTTAGAAAAAATATTCCATGCCTTGGGGAGTAGTGAAAGGGAGAAGGTTGTCATGGCAGTTTACCGCCTCACTGGAGATGCCGATCAGTGGTGGTCGCTGATTCAAAACACAAAGGAAGATGATGACGTATCGAATATGGAATAGAGGGAGTTCAAAGAGATTTTCTTAGAAAAATACTTTCCTCGTGACCATCGAGCAGATATGGAAAGGAAATTTCTGAGTCTGAGGCAGAAGGAGGATGAGAATGTCGCAAAGTATGAGGCTAACTTTACAAGGTTAGCGAGGCATGCTGCCGACTATATACGTAACCCAAGGAGTAAGATTGATCGTTTCTTTGAGGGGTTAAAACCATTTCTCCTTCGATCATTAGTATCACAATCCTTCTCATCATACGAAGATATTGTCTCGTGTGCTATCAAGACAGAAAAGGAATTCTCTAAGTCTTATGACAACAAAGTAAAGCAAGAGAAGAAGAGAACGGTGGAAAAAGAGACAGATAAAGGGAAAAAGGGAAAGAAAGATTTTTCCATTATGTGATAATTGTGGGAAGAATCACCCTGGTACTTGCCTAAAAGGAATGGGAGTTTGTTATAAATGTGGAGAAAAGGGTCACCAGGCTCGTGATTGCAAGGGAAAGAAAGAAGCTATCAAAGTTGAATGCTACAATTGTAGGGAAATGGGGCATTATGCAAATGAATGTCCTAAGCGTCAAGGAAACTAACCTCAGAAAAGGCCAAGGGATCAATGCCAATCTTATGATGTGACTACAGTTGAAGCGGAATAATTAATTTATTGGTGCTTTTGGACTCAAGGATTATATTCTGGTTATAAGAATAATGTGATATATATATATAAGGATTGTACTTAAGTACTTTTTTATTTCAGTAAGGTTTTAATATTATTAAGGTAATCATATTTTTAGTATGTGAAAATAAGAGAAACTTTTCTTTGTTTGGGGAATCTGATGTTACAATTGATTTTGGAATTAAGAGACCTTTTAGAGAAAGTCTGGACAGAGGTATTTTGGATAACTATAAAGGTTGGAGTTGATTAAGTTGATCTTTGGATAGTATTGTTTAAGGTTAAAACATTTCTGAAGATTATTTTTGGAATATTATGATACTATAGTTTTAGGAAAAGGACAACCTGCAGGGTGGGGCATAACCCATCGCGTCGGACAAAGCTGCAGGAATCGAACCCACAACCATAGTGCGACAAGCCTTTATTTCCTACCACTAGCCTACAGGAAGTCCCTGGTTATTACAAAATAGTTTTACTAATCTAAATGGTATGTGTTAACATTTGGAACCTTATACAATTAGGATAAATAGAATATTTTTGAGTTCCGTTACCATTTGGAGAAAAAGTTGGGTTTGTGGTAAAAATTTATTAACGAATGAAATTATACATAACAAGTATGTATATTCCCTTACGTTCTTAGTAAATCTCCAAAATAAATTCCTCAACATTATAAAAGGTAACTTAAAACAAAAATGTTGTCGGTTAACTTTTCCAACTGGGGATTCAATGACCGTTTAACCAATCGCAAGTTTGTGATTTTCTTGTGGTTAAACTTTCTCCTAATCCTGTTTTCTATAACTCTCCATCAGACCTTGATGGTTTGTTTCTCCTCCATATCCATATTTTCATACAATCCTAGAATGGTCTATATCGGGTGACCTTTGTACTTATCTTGCTTTCTTTTAATGTTATATATTTGTTAGCCTTATTTCTGATGTGGGCTTTCCTCAAAGGTATTTTCTCTTTTCAACATTTTATTTTCCAACAAAAATTTCAAATTGCGAGGACGCAATTTATTGAAGGAGGGGAGAATGTAACACCCCGAGCTTCCACGATACGCTTCTCATTCAATAATGCAATGGCTTTTATTGTACGCAACTTCGAGTTCTAAAACACCGCGACTAATCAAAGTAGCCGTTATGAATAGTAATAACCACTTTTTAAAATTATAGAAATTTTATGGACTTCATTTTTGTATTCGTAATATCGAAATTATCCTAAGTTGAATTTTTTGTAACTTTCTGAGAACTTCCAATTTTTTTTATGAATAGTGAAAAATACTTAAAACAACTTTTTTAATCAAAATAATTTATTGTGATAAATTATACTATTTAGTGGTTTTAAAGTATAATAATAATATATTTTTACCATTTTATCTAATGGTGGTCATTAGAATTAATTTAACATTGAAATCGGACATAAACAATTGCCAATCTTTTGATATAAATTGTTTCTTAAAAACACGCTATTTGTTGTGACAGCGGGAATTAATTATAAAATTAATTAATGCAACTTATATGTTTTGAATTTTGTAAAATAGACATCATTTTTGAATTCGCAATATCAATTATAGCTTAGGGTGAAATTTTGGCCTTATTCTGAAAAACTTCAATTTTTTATGAATAGTGAAACCACTAAGTGGTAGTTAAATAACTGATTTTTCGTTTAAATGAAATATTACCACTTCTGTGATTTAATTTTCAAAAATCTGACATACATGGTTTTCATTAAGAAGTAAAATGTGGTTCAATGAGATTAAAATAATTTTTTGGTGAATAGTAACTTTTAAGTTCTTAATCGCGATTAGAGGTAATTAGTGTAGTTTAAGGTACAAATAATGTTTTAATAATATGAGATGACCATGACACTTGTCCTACTCCTATTGGATGAGTCATGGCCGACCAAGACAACCCATGGGTCAACTTGGGGACCCCATGGATCCACTTTAGTTGGAAAATGACATTAATATATATTTATTTAATGTTAAAATTAAATTGACACAAACATGAGTTATTTTACTAAAACAGTTTTTAAGTGGGGTTACACAAGTCCAAATTTTGATTATAAATATTCATTAGAAAGCTAAAAAGATTTCCTACATCATAGTATTTTGTTTATAATTTTTAAACATTAAATAAATTAAATTATGTTTGACATCATTATGATGCGGCGATGACCTCATTATTTAACGATTTAAATAAAATGAGAAGATAATGTAAAATCCAAGTCTTAAACTTGTCCAAAGACTATTGGATGGGTAGATTTCGAACCCTTATCACCTTAGTCACGAATTATATAAGTGTGGGACCTTTATAATCCGAAAAGCATTGTGTAATAATGTAACATTTCAATCTTTCCAAAAGAGCCCCTCCTCTCCACTTATAAAAGGCCCCCACCTCTCCCACCTTATTCACACTTCAAGCCATTTGGCTCGGCCAACATCTGCCCAAATACTCTACCAACTTCCCCCTATTACTCCTATAAGCCTCACTTTGAGCAGAACTCTTCTCAAGGAAGCCTTTGGCTCAAATCAAAAAGAGTTACCCGATTTTGAGGTAATGTCTTCTCTAATGTTGTTTTGTTTTATTTTTCTTCTCCAACCCCCTAAACTCTTTTTATTCATTACTTTTGTAGAAACACCAGTATCCTAAATATACTAGGATTTTGTTATAAGAAGTATTCGAGCTGCACTTACACACACCTACATCTAATGGTTAAAGAACATACGGTTTCTGTGGATGGCGAATTTCTGCCTCACGAAACGATGATTGTTCAACACTCATATAACACCTTCAAAGGTGGCCATTAAGATGTCACTATATTTATATATGATATAAAATATGTTTATGTTTTACTTATGATTCTTTATTTCTCATTTATGGCATACTTTATGATTTCCATTATGGGTAAACGCGATAATTTCATTTTAGGAAGTGCGGACTACCGCCCCCTCAAAGTGATTTGAATCGTTAATGCCATATGTGGGATGTATAAAGGATGGAGTAAATGGTATTATACACTATATTATACTGGAATTATATTATACATTTATATCATTATGATTTCATTCCATTAAATACGAAATAAAAATGAAAGTAGCGTTCATGCGTAAGTACGGCTTGCCGTCTCCATGAACGGTGCATTTCATTTCTTACCTCTAAATGTTACGTAATATTATAAATGAATGTATATACTGTATATATATGATATATATGATATCTACATCATGAATATAATTCTGGATATAATGGATATTTCACCACATGAACAACTTGTAATTATAAGAATTTTATTTTTGACTCAAGTACCTAAGATCGACAAAACGACCGTTATTAACTTAAATAATTACATAATGTTCATATCATTGTAATAAGTGATATAAAAAGGATAATGAAATTGAAAATGGTTCTTAATAAGGTATATATTAACTCTAGTTTATTATTCAGGAGGTTAAAGAACGGTTGAGTCAAGTCAGACACGAGGTAAGGGAATTTCTAACCCAACTTCCATTCTTTGGGTTAATCTCCTACTTTCCAATTATGTCATGATATTATTATGTATTATCTTGTATTTTTACTTTCTTTATGTGTAACTATAGTGAATACACATAATAGATCTATTTTATTTTAAAAATGATCTTTTAAGGACTTCGTCTCAATCCCCTTTCATTGAGGCATATTTGGTTTTATACACAACTTTCTTTTATACGGTGTATAAACCCCTTTGACTTTTACGTTTATTCAAAAGAAATCTTTTTTAAACGAAGCGTTTTACTAAACGACAAAAAGGGAATGTTTTTCTTTCCGTACTTATGCGGCGACAATGACTTCTCCGCCGCCGTGACCATTATTTGAGTTTCGGCTTCCTCTACAAGCCATCATTTTTTTAATGAAAAATAAATACAAAGTTTTAACTTTCTTTTATTTTGGTATTGAAAATTGTTTTGAAAGCGTTTTTATTATATCAATGTGTTGTATTTATATCTTGTGATTGAAATGTGGAAATGTTATGTTTCCTTTATGAATGTTTTATGTGATACGATTATGTTATGGTTTATGATATGTTTAAACCTATTCATATGAGGAATGCATTGGACTTAATAAGTGACGGGTGGAGCCCGCTATAGCTCCTCGATGCATCGGCAGGTCTCATGAGACAAACTAGTGTCTTGGCACAAGGCCTTGACAAAATCTTATTTGTGGTCTTGGCACGAGGCCTTGACTACGTGGTTATGATAGTCTGGCATTATGCATTCCATCATTATGAAAGTGGTTATTGATGTTTCATGTGATTATTCGACCAGTAGAATATCCCTGTGAAGAAGTGAATGGCATTATCTCATTTTACTTTTGCCATATTATGTTGATGTTCAAGTTTAAAAGGCTTTTGTTTTAGTTATACATTGCCTTAAATTTTTATGTTTATTTATGAAAGCTTCCGCAATATTGTTATCCTTACTGAGCATCTGAGCTCACCCCTTTCAATGTTTTAATACTTTCCAGGATGTGAAGAAGTATTTTATGAATGACCTGCAGGGATAGTCAGAAGAGTATATGAGTGTGGACTATGAAGGCTTTGTTATTAGTTTTTCACTTTATGATGTAATGTAAGACTTGTGAATGTATCTAGTGTTTCCAAGGCTACTAAACTAATCGGTCTTTCGAGACTTGATCTTTTGTGATCATGCCAATGTTAC
Source organism: Viscum album (assembly GCA_963277665.1). NCBI lineage: Eukaryota > Viridiplantae > Streptophyta > Magnoliopsida > Santalales > Viscaceae > Viscum > Viscum album. The sequence goes on along the minus strand of OY728155.1, from coordinate 16,405,851 downwards.
GAAGTAATGCACCGACTCTGGGTAGCTGGGGTCGGGGCGTTACATAGGATATCAGTAATAGGTATCACCCTTCATATAAGCCATATCTAACTCACTTTTGAGCTATAATGGGGCCCATCCCTTCGTATAATTAATATCAGGCTAACCCATGAGCTATAATGGGGCAAAACCATTAATATAATCTTTATTGGGATAACACATTTCATATAATTCTAAAGTTCCGTATCATTAATAAAAAAATCATCATAAAACTCATAAAAACGTGATTAAACAAGGGAAAATAAAATTTTTCATATCAACCTCTTTTAAACATGATTGACATGTTGAAAAGAAACGAGTTTCATAATAATATCTTTGAAAAAAGTATTAATACATGTAGAGAAAGAATGAGGATGATATCACTAAAAAATATCCCCATAGGATCATAGGTAACAACATTTTTTTGTTACATTGATGAATGGAAATACTATTAAAATGTAATTAAAAACATTTTGAGGAAAATACCCTTTTCATTTTGAAAATCACTCTCTAAAACAAAAAACATTTTGAAAATCCTTTTAATTGAAAAATTCTTTAAAAACTTATAAAGGGATATTTTAAAAATAATTTAAAAACATATTGAGTAAAATAATATTTCATGATTGGAAAAAAAAATTTTAAACTGAATACTTATTTTGAAAACATGGTTTTGGAAAAACCAAATTTTTAACCAAAGAAATAAATGAAATCAGGTTTTATTAAAAACATTTTCTAAAATGTATTAAGTACCAAAGAGTGGGAAATGGTACTATTACTTTAAAATATCATGAATAACCATATTATAATTAAATTAAATAGTTTCTTGAGATATGGATCATAATACATTATCATCAGAAACATAGTCATAAAGAATCTCGATAAACGATGAGATTATAACATTCAATCTTTACAACTTTAGTAACATTGAAACATAAGGCCCCTTAAGGAATTTAATGTAAACTTAACATATCATGGAGATAAATTAAATTATTATATTACATTTCAAATGTTCTATAATAACACCTCTTAAAGTAATATGGGTTCATAACATAATGTACATCTCAAAGAATGGAAATTGGGGGAAAATACTGTACAGATTTATTATCTTTTGAACTATAAAACACATGAGATAGAGATCCTAAAATTGATATATAAATACCAATAAATTTTATTATAATATTTATGAATTAAATTAATGGTAATTATATACATCACATAGAAGGAATAGTTGGTGATTATAGCATGTTTGTTAAAATAAATAAAAGTGAGACAGGAATCCCTTACCTTATGTCTGGACTTCTTTAAGAATCATTATTAACTCTTGTATTATAAGTATAGTTTTATTATAAATATATAAAATAGAATTTATTACATATAAAAACAATTTATTATTTTTTTATGACCCTTTATTACATATTTAGTAACAATTTTGTGTTAAAGTTAGGTTTCAGGTAATAATCGCTTTTGTTTTTCAAATATATTTTGACTTTCTATTTTTTGGTCCTCATACATCAATCATGGTTTTATAATCTGAAGAATTAAAGATAGGATATAAATATCATATATATTAATTATATATCTATTTAGTTTAATCCATATAATTTAGTGATAGGAAATGAAATACATTGTTTATGGAGAGAGTAGGTTTTACATTTGCATGAACGTTGTTTCTATTTTCTTATTGTATTGAATAAAAGTAAAGTAAATGAAATATATTTAGATATTATCATTAAAATAACATTTTAATTTCTTTTTATTGTATATTTTTATTAAAATCATCCTTAATACATTCCATGTAAAGTAAAAATAAATCACATTGTTTCGTGAGGTGGTAGTCTGCCGTAAACATGAAAGACATTATTATATTCCCATAAAATGGAAAGCATGAAGGTATGTGTTATATAATAACTAAAAAATAATAATAAAATCAAAAAATATCTTAAATATATTATATAAATATTATTTCCATCATTATTCCTAACCATTAAATATGGTAATTGAAAAATGAAATACATCGGTTTGTGTGGCGGTAGTCCTACCGTATGCACGAATGATGATTTCGTAACCCATTTTATTGATGTTTTTGTGGTTTTAGGTAATACCATTAGCAAAAAAACATATCATTAAATGAAATATAATTATTTCATTATATAATCATGTTATAAGAATAATTTTAGGAGGTGGAGAATGGAAGAAAATTAAAACACTTTTAGAAGAACATTAACTCTTCTTTGGGTATCCTCCTTAGGTTTGCACTAAAACCATGAAATGTTTTATTTGTTTCAAAAATAATGATTATCATATGAGGATAGGTAATTTAAAGAGTTATTTTGGAAGTTTTTGGATGATACAAAGGGCTTGATAGTTGTGGATAAGTGAGGGGAGTGAGAGTCCTTTTATAGTTGATGAGGAGAGGCATTCTTGTAAATACTCAAACATTTTCTCTATTAGGAGGTCAATATTACCTAAAAAGGATAAAATATGGATAATTAATAGTTTTTATGGATTATATAGTCTATAAACACCTCCTAAAAACCTTGTAACACATTTTTTAAGAATTTACATCCTTTACTTTTAAGTTTCCTTATTTTTAAAATTTTAGTTTTTTCATTAAGGTAACTAGTTTTGGTACCTAATAAATTTATACATTAAGAATAACTTAAATTGAGACATATTCGAAAATTTATAAACACATGTTCTAAATATGATACCAAAATTAAAAAATAAATATACTCTATGTTTGGGAAATTAATTTTAACATAAGCGCATTAATACACAAAAACATTATTTTAACCTGAATCGTGCCAATAATGTTTTTACTTTATAAGGGTAAAAACGTTAATTATAATAGATTAATTGGTCCATAAATGGACCATAATTTATATATATTAATATTTACATATCAATTTTCTGAATATATCATTTTCATTAATTTTAAATAATTTATAAAATAACATTAATGACACTTTTGAAATTATTTATTTAATTAAAATTTAAAAATTTCAAGACAAATATTTAATTGGAATATATTAATTTAAAACCTTTTAAACATGATATATTCATATAAAAATAAAGTAACACAATAATTCATTCTATTTACATCACTTTTAATGTTTTATTATCACTTATTTTATTTCATTATTAACTAAATAATCCATGTGTGGGCATTTCTTAAGCATTTAATGTAATTATATATTCTATAAAAATTAATGGAAAATTATTATTATAAAAATAACTCATTTATCTTCCAAAATAATATTTATAATTAAAATTATTTAGTATTTTCCCTATCCCCAAATCTTTATAGGTATTAAAAGGAAGAAGGTGCATTTTTTGTCTTTTGCTTTAATTAACTTATTATATGGGTCAATTTTATGGAAAAGTATCCAAAAACTAATAAATTTAGATAATAAGATAAAAGTCTCTAAATAATTCTATAATATTGGTGTTTGAAAGGTTATGGATTATTTTTAATTATTATATTCTATGTTTAACTACTAAGTAAACTCGTTTTGAACTTAATTATTGTAATTAAATTTAACTATTTTCACTAATCACTTTGGAAAAAAATTAAGCTTCTCTTATTAGAAAATATTAATTATTATTATTAAAATTATGGAATCCACTATAAAAAATTTCATTCACATAAGTAGCTGAATTTAATTTAAAATTAATCCTATCGACCCGATGAGAAAACAGGTTTTTAAAGTGAAAAGGTTTAAATGTTTACTATGGTTTTATATCTAAATTCAATATGAAAAATGTTTTAATGAACTAAATTTGATTAATAGATATAAAATTAAGCTAATATTACTTTAAAAACAATTAAAAAAATAATTTAACATTAAAAAATATTTATTGAAAAAGTAGTTTTCAATTAAAATTCAGTATTTTCCACTGTTCATCAAAATATGAAACATCTCCAAAAAATCCAAAAAATTCAACCTAGGTTAATTTTGGTATTCCTATTTCAAAAATGAAGTTTATTTTTGTCAAATAAGATTTCTAAAAAATTTAAAATTAATTTTTAATTATGTCTGTTAAAAACGATTAATCCACTTTTTTGAAAAATGTTGTTTTTTAGAAAAAAATTCTTTCTATTTTAAATGATTCTAATTTTGATACTAATAATTATAAAACTTATAAATTTGAATAATATATATATTTTCATAAGTTATTTGACCCTAATCATACCAACAATTCTAATAGTGATCTAAAAACTATTATATTAAATAATAATATTTCAATAATAATTCGCATTTCATTAAAATTCAGTGTTGCATGTAATGCAAGATAAAATTTCTGTTGTGTGTAATTAATTTTATCAAACAACTCATTGTTGTATTTTTTTTCCCTACTGAAAATAATTTTATTCTTTTAAAATATTGAGGTGTCTCATCCTCCCCCATAATAAATTGTTCCCTCACAATTTTAACTTTATCCCGGTAATCAAAGGTTTGATATTTGAAGTTACTTTTTTTTAAAAGATATCGTAAAAATTGTTAATAAAAAATATTATTGATAAAAGTGGTTAAAAATTATGAGTTTAATCTATAATAACATGTGACTTGGTTTCTAGGTAGGAGAAAATTTGCGACAAGTGAGAAATTGGACTTGCAAGAAAAAAGTAAATCCCAAAAAATTGTATATAGTGAAAGAGATCATTGATCACTATAAAGTGAATGATCAAGAGAAAGATAACAATCACAAAACCATATAAAAAATATATGTTAAAAAGGTCATTTATATCATCATAGATGAAGGTAATAGTATAAAAAAATTATGAGATTCTTTTCTTAGAGTTTTGTAATTATCTTACCTTCTAGACAAATGTAATATGGAAATATATTTACATGATTGGTAGAATTTCATCCTCTAGTAAATTTATACTAAAATATCATCTTTTTTTCCAAAATATGTGTATTCAGAATTAATTTTTAATGCTTGAAGAAATAAATTTAATTTTTAAAACCCACATAACCATAAAATGGATAGTCAATATATTCCACCTTTCTTTAAACAGTATCTAAAACAAAAAATGTTAGTAAATTGTATGATAATTCCAAAAATGGGTAAATCTTCAAATGATACATTAATATACAAAATTAAAAGGTAAAACACAAATTTCAAAATATATCAGTCCTAAAAACCTTAATATTAAAGATTTTTGTAACCTAAAAGTTTATCACACACATTTCATATTTCAAGCCCCAAAATATGGATACCTTATTTTGAAATAACATTGATAACTTAATCACTTATTCAATACCATGGTTATCTATACAATAAAACTTGTGTTCCCAAAATTACCTCAACATCTGAGATCCCATAAATCCTAAAGGTTATCAATACCTTAGAACTTATTTCTGAAATAAGTAAATGAATACATAACATTAAAAAATGTTTAACATATACTTCATCCTAATAAAACTTCTCCTAAAATTTCATTAATCTCATTAAGATATTATTACTTAAAACATCAAACGGGTGTCCAAGTATATGAACTTAAGATCATCCTTAATCTTAGAGTACTATAACTATATCCACAACTCTTAAAATAACTCCATATTATAACATCCTAATCTCAAAAGTTATCTAAAACAACCTTTGATACCAACTATAATAACCCTGGAACCAAACTCCCAAATTCTATGATGAAATCATAGACTTCAAATTTCCGTCTTTGATTCTGATAACAGTGACACAATTTTTTCCAACCAAACATTACAACATAAAGTGGAAAAATTGTATCAAATATATTATAGAGGAAATTTTTGGTTTAGAGTTTTAGATAATTAGGAAAAACTCATACATATCAATTCAAAAAACTATAAATGGGTATTTCTACCACTTAAAAAAGATTTATTTTCACATTAATACATCTTCATCATCCATGAAAAATAAATTCTAGGAATAATTTTTTCAACCTCATTCTTTATAACATATGGTAAAAGGATACATAAGAGGGGTGACCTCAAATTCTTGGTAAGGGTAAACATAATAAAAAATATATAATTTTATCAATGAGAATAATAATTACATAAGGGTATAAAAACATAATCAAAGTACATGAGTGAATAATAACAGAACTCATACCCATCAATAACTAGATTATTTAATATGAAAACATGGAAAAGTAAAGTGTTATCAAAAATTAATAATCATGAGCCATGTGATATCAATATTGATCAAATGAAACATCATAAACCCATAGAAAGAAAATTAAAAACCTTTTGGTAACTTGGAGAATCATTTTGATAAAACTCTTTCAAACCCCTTTTAATTGGAATAACTATATGACCGAATTCTAAAATAATAATAACCTTATTCATTAGAGATATATAATGCGGACCAATTTTCTTATAAGATATATTAGGATCACCTGTGATATATAATGGGGCTTAACACTTCATATACTCCAAATCGGGATCACGTGTTTTTCATTAGCTATAATTGGGCTCAACCCTTTGTAGAAGCTATATCGCACTCACTTATGATCTATAATGGGGATTAAACCTTCTTATAAGCTATATCGGGCTAATCGTTTCATATAATGCTCAAGTACCATATAATCAATAAAAGGTTTCATTATAAAACTCATAAAAATATGATTAACCCAAGGAAAAGAAATGGGTTTCACATCAACCTCTTTTAAACGTGATTAAACCATGGAAAAGAAATGGAATTCATAAAAATCTCTTTGAAACAGTATTCATTAATCTAGATAAAAAATGAGGATGGTATCATAGAAAAATATCCTCATTGTATCATAGCTGAAAATAGGGTTTTTTTATGTCTATGAATGTAAAGAGCATTGAAATATCATTAAAATATTTTGAGTAAAATACCCTTTTCATTTTGAAAAATCACTTTCTAAAACATTAAAACATTTGAAAATAATTTTATTTATAAATAACATTGAAAGAATATAATGGAATCCATTTAAAATACTTTAAAACATATATTGAGTAAAATATCATGTCCCCTTTGAAAAACACTTTTTAAAACATTTTTAAAATATTTTGTTAAATCTTGGTTTTGGAAGAAAACAGATTTCTGACCGAATAAAGAAATGAAATCATATTTTCTTAAAAACATTTTATAAAACATTTTAAGTTCCAAAGAGTGGTAAAATGGTAATATCATTGGAAAATATCATAAATAACCATAGTGGAATAAAATTCATTAGTTTCATGAGATATGGATCATAATACTATATCATCAAAAACATAATCATAAACAGTCTTGATAAATGATCTAACTGTAACATAAAATCCTTACCACTTTGGTATCATTGAAACATAAGAAAAATTAATGAATTTAAAATAAACATAAAATATCATGGGGATAAATAAATTCATGATATTAAATTTCATGGGGACTATATATATACCTCATAAAGGACTATAGGTGTATTTCTCAAAGAAGAAAAGTTGAGACAAAATTACCTTATCAATTTGTTTACATTTAAACCATAAAACCCATGAAAGAGAGATCCTAAAATGGATATTTAAATACCAATAAATTTGATTTTATTAATCATAAAATTAATTCATGTGAATTATATATAGAACATAGAAGAAATAGGTTGTAAACATAGCATGTGTCTCATAGAAAATAAAAGTGAGACGGGGATCTCTTACCTTAAGTCTTCACCTCCATCATACTCATTCAAACATATTGTATAATAAGTATAATATTATTATACATATATTAAAGACCCATTATTATATATATATAAATATATATGACTTTCTTATGACCCTTTATTACCCATTTATTAACAATTCCATGTTAAATGTATGTTTCAGGTAATAACCCATTTGTTTTTCATATGTGTTTTGACTTTATATTTTTGTTCCTCTCACTTAAATCATGGTTTAATAATATTAATAATTTAATAAATGATATATATCATATATATTCTTTATATATGTATTTATTTTCATCCATAAAATTTATTAATATGAAATTAAATACACCATTCCTGGAGATGGTAGGTCATACGTACGCATGAACGTTGTTTCCATTTTCTTATTTTATTGAAAGAAAGAAAATTAAAATATATATATATTATCATTACAGTATCATTTTAATTTCATATATATCACATTTTTTTATTAAATAAATCCTTAATAATTTCCATGTAAATCATGAACTAACAACATCACATCATGAGTCTGTAGTCTGTCGTACACACGAACGATGTTATTGTATTACCACAAAATTAAAATCATGAAGGTATATGTTATATTGTTATCAAATAATCATAATAACATCAAAAATATCATATATAATCAGTATTTATATCATTATGTCTATACTATAAAGTTTGTAATGGAAAAACGAATGACATCTGTTCACAAAGAGGTAGGCCATTGTACACACAAATGATGATTTTGTAACCCATTTGATGGAAGTGTGTGGTTGTAGGTAATAACATTAACATAAAAATATCTCATTATATGTTATATATTTCTGTTAATATATAATCATGTTATAATAATAACATATTTATGTTGAGAAGAAAATAAAATAAAAATGATTTCAGAAGAAAATTACCTCTTCTTCGGGTATCCTCCTTAGGTTTTCACAAAAACCATCAAATGTTTTCCTCTTTCCAAAACATAGCATTTTAGGATGATTAAAGGGTTTTTTATAATATATTTTTTCATGTTTAGGATGATAAAAAAATCTTTATAGGTGTGAATAAGTGAGGGGAGATAGTTCCCTTTTATAGTTGAGGAGGAGTGGAATTCTTGTAAATACTCAAAGGTATTCAATTTTGGGAGGACAATATTACCTAAATTGGATCAAAAATTGATAATTAATGTATTTTATGTATTATATGGTAGATAAAACTTCCATGACACATTATAACTTTTTTTTAAACATTTACATCCTTACCTTCTATGTTTCTTTATTTTTTCTGTTTTTGTTTTTTTATTATGGAAATTAGTTTTAAAACCTAATTAATCTATCAATTAAGATTAAATTAATGTGATGATTATTATAAAATTTATAAAAAATGGTTCTAAATTTGAAATCCAAATTAAAAAATAAATATCTTATGTTTGTTGGAAATTATTTCTAATAGAAGCGCGTGTAATGCGCAAAAACGCTACTTTAACAATAACTGTTCCATAATGCTTTTACTTTTTAGGGAGTTAAAAATGTTTATAATAAAAGATAAATTGGTTAATGAATTTAAAATATTTTCAATCTATTAATATATACAAATAATTTGGAATAATATATAATTGTTATTAATTGTAAATCATTTAATAAAATATCATTTATTATAAAATAACATTAATGTCAATTTTAACATTATTTATTTAATTTAAATTTATAAATATCAACAAAAATATATAATTTAAATATATTATGTTAAAACCTGTGTAAAATGATATCTTAATCAAAAAAATAATGGAACATTAAAATTATGTCTACTTACTTCACTTTTAATGTTTTTAGTATCATTTATTTTATTCAATTATTAACTAAATAATCCATGCATTGACGTTTATTAAGCATTTAATGTAATTATAACTTATCTAAAAATAAAATATAAATTATTATGAAAAAAATAAATCATTATTTTCAAAAATAATATTTATAACCGAACCAATGTGGTTTTCTCCCTATCCCCAAGACATTATAAAATAAAAATGAATAAAGGTATATTTTTTTCCTTTTCATTACATAACTTATTATGTGGATAAATTTCTTGGAAAAGTTTCCAAAAATATATAATTATAGTTAATATGGTCAAAAAGGGATAAATAGTTATATAAACTTGGTTTTGGACAAGTGATGGGTCATTTTTACACCTTATATTCAAAGTTTATCTATAAAGTAAACTCATATTTAGCTTAATTGTTGTAATTAAAATTAATTATTTTCACTAAACATATTGATAAAAAAATAAGTTTCCATTATTATAAATTATATATTATACTATTTCAAAATATATAATACATATTTAAAAATTCCATTCACATAAGTGGTATAATTTAATTTAAAATTAATCCCACAGACACAATGAGAAAGCGGGTTTTTAAAGTGAAAATGTTTAAAAGTTTACTATTTTATCTAAATTTAATATGAAAAAGTTTATAATGACCTAAATTGGATTAATTGTTATAAAATTAAACTAATTTTACTTTAAAACCAATTAAAATATATTTTAAAATTATATATTATTTAAATAAAGAGGAAATTTTCAATTAAAATTCAGTATTTTCAATATTCATCAACAAATGAAACATCTCAAAAAAATCCCAAAACAATCTCTCTAAGTTAACGTTGGTATTAAAATTTAACAAATTAATTATATTTTCTCCAAACGGTTTTCTAAAATTATATAAAATTAAATTTAAATTATGTGTGATAAGAAAAACTAATCCTATTTTTTGAAAAATACTCATTTTCAGAAAACATTTTGTTTTATTTTAAATGATTCTCATTTTGTGAGAAATAAATAAAAACTAATAATTAGGTTTATTATATATATTTTAATAAGTTAGTTAATCCTAATCATTCCCTCCATTCTAAATATCTAGGGAAAACAATTATATTAAATAATTGTATATCAATAGTATTTCACATTTCACTACACCATAATCTGACTTTAGTGGTGGTTCTTTAGCAGTAGTTTATTAAATCGACACTATTTTTTTTTGAATAATTTAGAGTAAGTTTATTAAAAAAACACCACTAAACCTTTTATTTTTTCACAGACCCAACACTTTTCCCACGACCCCCTACACCCCCGACCCCCATGACCCCCCCCCCCAAACCCCCCGAAGCCCTACCAGTCCTGACCTCCGATGCCCCTCACTGTCGGTCCCAGCCCTCACCGCCCCTCGCCCCGCCCCGCTACTGGTCCCTACCCTCGTCGAGCCTCGGTGCTGGTCCCGACCCACCATCCCCCCAACCCTCATTTTCCCTTGTTGTCGGTGCTGACCTAGCTGCTCGTCACTGCTCTCCTCCAATCCTGACATAGCTCCTCACCACCCCTCAACACTAGTAGGTTTTCAATTAAAATTTCATGTGGATGTTTAATAATTTAAATTAAAAGATATTTGGTTCAAAATGATAATGGTTAAAGTCTAGATGTGAGTTCTGAGATTGATAATATAATATTTATAGGATAAAATCCTCATATGGATGAGTTTTAGAGTGATGTGTTTGGGTCGTGAAATGTAAAGTATGATAAATTGGTTGAATTAAAATATATTTTTTTCATTATGTTGAGTAAAAAATTGAGATAATATTTGGAATGAGAAATATTTAATAAATTTAATTCAATGATTTTTTCTTAAATAGAGTGATTTTAATTTAATGATTATTTTTTATACAAAAATGATGAATTTTAATTTGAGGGTTTAAAATGATAATTGTGTTTGGAATCTCATGATATATAGAGTTTTGTAAATATTTTGAATTAATGAAATTGGGTTATATCATGGTTGGGTAAAAATAGATAATAAGAATGTTTGGATAAATGTAAGATTTTTTTTCTAAATTCTTGTTATTAAATTGCAAGATTGTATAATTGTGTTTATAACTTTTTTTTAGAATAATATATGGGGATAATGTTTTTTGGGAAAATTAGTCTGGGTGTTTAGAATAGGATATTTTGTTGAACATTTGTAAGTTTTTATCAATTAGCTTTATGAATAATATCTTTATTTTCATATAGGAAGTAATAAATGAGATTCTTTATGATAGATAAAATGGGATTTAATTAAAATGTCAGTTCTATAAATCCATGGAAATAAGGGGAAATGAGCATGTATGAATAAACAGAATTTTTTGACTTATAATGGAATTAAAGGTATATTGAGTGATGGATGAATTATTGTGTTAGCATAGTATTATGATGGATTTCTTGATGTTTCAATGAGTATTATGTCGAAATTAAAGTGGTGATTTTATTGTAACATGAAGTGTTCATGTTTTTTTTCAATGCATATTTCCTAACATGCTTTTGTGGGGGAAAGCCTATAATTAGGCTATGATTTAACCATGTGTTCTGTTATGATGTGGGTTATTCCTTATGATATAGTATATTGATTTTTTTCATTAGTTTGAAAATAGGAGGATTAGGACATGGGTTTGTCTTTTTATGGGTTCGATAGCAGTACGATTTAACCTTGTGCTTGGAATAACTATTATTTTTAACCACTTAATGATAAATCTCCTCATAGCTCCCCATTTACATGAATATATAAGACACCCCTTCATTTAGAGACTTGAATGTAAACAAATTCATCCCATTTCATATAGGTGATCTAAAATTCATCAAAAAATTGTCACATTATAGAATGAATATACATGTTATGACTTCATGAATTTAGTATAAAACATTGGAATGTGCTCATAAGTTTCTTACTAAATCAATATCAACTAGTTATTCTAAATCAAAATGTAATAAAGTAGATCTAAGAACATATCTACGTAAGTGAATTCCCTTGCAACCGAAGACTTGTTTAGCATCCTTGTACCTAAAAAAATGATAGGTTTTCTTACCAAAAATGGAATTACACCTATAGATTCAATATTGAACAAATGAATCGGTATACCCAATAACTCAATCCAAATTAGAGCCACTAAATAATCCATCACTTATGTCTAATTTGGATTCTTTTGTAACAATCCTTTTGAAAACCTTGAATTTTCCATGATTCTCATCACCAGTAATGGTTAAAGTCTTATTCCACCTCAAATTTCATAATCACATTTTTCTCCTTGAGTGTGATAGTATCTACCCTTTATAGGATGATATTATTTAAATATATTTTTAAAAAACCATAGAAGGAAGTCTAAACAAAATAAATATCAACAAGAGAAAAAATAATGATAAAATTATAGTAATGATGCCTAATATTCCATAAACATCTCCACTAGGACCCCATTTCAATGTTAGATAATGAGATATTTAAAGAAAACACAACTTGATGAGAAATGACCCTTAGAAACATTAAGAATGGATGGATTTTCTTGGTTATAAATTAAAATAAATATAATAAATAAAATCATAGATATACATAAAAGAGATAACATTTTAATAACACATCATTTATCATTATCAATCCAATAATTCACTCAATGAAAAAAAGTTACAAAATTTATCCATTAAATAAAAACGAGTATCATGATAGTATCTTAACATTTTTGAGAATCATTTTGGTCCTCTAATCAATTATTGACATTAGATTATGATACCATTTTCAATGATTAATTAAAATAATATTTTTATTAAAATTGGATTTCAACATGTACTTTCCTTTTAGGTTTCTTAATGGTTTTTAAATAAAAAATGTAACTCTTTTACACATCATTTTCCTCACAACTAGACTTTATGGTTTTCAATTATCCTTTTTAAAATGCTTCATTATTTACCATATGTATTTATATAGGAAAACCTTATTTAATATATTATTATTTTTTTCAACTAGTATATATAAATATCTTTTCCTATTTAGTAATAGCTGCGTGTTTTAATTTTTTTAATAATGTGTCGGTATGTTATGATATATATTATTAAAAGATGGATCACATTACCGAGGAAAAAACCTCAGTATGCTAAGGGTTTGGAGTAGTTTTTATATTTTAAAATTTCAAATTGATATGTTGATGGGAGAATAAGATCTCAATGTCCTAAATATCAATTTAGAAGATGGTTGAAGAGAGATAAAGTTTATGAACACTTTATATTGAAGCAATTCCCTGCACAATATTTGTGTTGGATTTTGCATAGATAATTGAATGTTATAGAAAAGTTGATCACTAATTTAAATCCAAATAATGAGCTCCCAACTTTTTCGACAATGTAAAATGAAATTAATTATAAATTATTCATTCATCATTGAAAGACACCAACATCAAAATCAAAACATATCAGAACAACCTGTTAAGGGTTCTACAAATAGCAACATGAAAATAAATGTATTTGATACTGTAATAAATCTAGATCAAGCTTGTAACATATCATTAGATCTTTCTATTGATTATGTGGAGAATAATGTAATAGAAAAATTACTAAGAAGATAGATGTGTTTCATGGTTTAGTTGATGATGGAAATCAATAGTGTTATAGTGGATGTTAGAAATATTCAAAACATTCTTTTCTGTTGATGATTTACTATATCAAATGCCTATGTGGAATTACAAATAAGGTGATGTCAATGATATTGAATTTTTTTGTGATTAATTAGTTGTATCAAAGATCCTTGATTATTTTTATGATATGAAAAAAGTTGTTAAAAACATAGTTTGAATTATACAAAAACACATGTGTGTCCTAATGATTTTATGCTTTATTTGGGAGAGGATTCAAGCTGGCAGGATTGAAAAAAATAATATTCTTCTATAAAGTAGTTTATGGGTGATGTTGGAAGTCTGAATCAACATAATACCATAAAGAAGAAGAAAAGGATCACACCTTCAATGTTTTTTCATTACTTTACTTTAAATACTCAATTTAAAAGCTTATTCATGTCATTAAAAATCTCTGAACATATGAAGTGGAATTCTATAGATAATAACAATAATGGATTAATACACCATCCAAAAGATTTAAAATCGTAGAATACATTTGATGCATTACAAGAAAATTTCGCATCTAATCCTAGTAATGTTTGATTGGGTTGGCTGGTGATAGATTTAACCCATTTGGGACTTTGAGTACCAATTATAGCATTTGGTTGGTTGTTTTGATCCCTTATAATCTACCTCTGTGGATGTGTATGAAACAAAAACAAATTATCATTTTAATTATAATTCATTGAAAAAAACTTCCTGGAAATGATATTGATTTATACTTATAGACTTTAATTGAAAATTTATAGGAGTTATAGATCAATTATTTTGAGGAATATGATGCATCTTCTAGAAAAATGTTCAAAATTCAAGCTGGTCTAATGTGGACCATTAGTGACTTCCCTAGACTTGGGAATTTAGCTGGTCTAAAAACTTACATGGGTTTGTATTTTCCTATTTGTATATTTGATTTTGAGCCTAAATGATTACCTCATAGTACAAAATGTTTCTTCTTGTGTCATCGAAGATTTCTCGATGCATCTATTAGATTTCCACATAAAAAGACAAAATTCAATGGTTTCATTAATCGTAGACCACTTCTAAAGTTGTTAACAACTTCTAAAATATTGGCACAACTTGGAAATATTTAAAAATAATTTTGGAAGGTGAGTCATTTTAATGATAATGGGAAACTATTTCGAAGTGCATCATCCAGTCAAATTGGAAGGTAACAATGGAAGAAAAAACATATATTCTTCAAAATTCCATATTGGGAATTTAATTTTTTGCAAAATAATCTTGATGTGATACCTATTGAGAAGAATTTTTTTGAAAATTTTATCTTCACATTGCTAAATGTTCATGGAATTTCGAAGGATCATCTCAATGCTCGAAAAGACTTACAAGCAATCAGTATAAAGTGTGATCTCTGGCCAGATGAGAATAGAAAGCATGCTCCAACAATTTTTCAATGAAAAATAGGGATAAAGATACATTCCTTAAAATTTTAAAGCATGTGAAGGTATATAATGGGTATTCAAGTAACATCTCAAGGTATGTTGACTTAAATCATCATGGGTTACATGTATTAAAAACCCATGATTCACATGTTTTGTTACACTAGTTACATCAATTGGCATTGAGTACATTATTACCTCAAAAAGTTACTATTGTTGTACTCCAATTTTGCACATTTTTCAAACAAATATGTGATAAAACTCTACATGTATTTAAGTTTTACAACCTTCATGAGAGATTTTTATTAACACTTTGTGCAATGTATATTATATTTCCTCCATCATTTTTTACTGTCACGATGCATTTAACTGTGCATTTGGTTGAGGAATCTAAATTAGGAGGCCCCGTACATTATCGATGGATATATCCAATTGAGATGTACTTTATTTATATGATTTTAATTTCAGTAAAAAATTCTTTTAACTTTATTAAATACATAATTATGTTTTTTTATTTTATTTCACAGATATCATGGGCATTTGAAATCATAAGTGAAAAATAAATCTCAACTCAAAGGCTATATTTCTAAAGGCTATTTATCAGAGGAGTGTATTTACTTTGGTTCTATATACTTGGATGATATAGAGACAAGATTCAATCAATTTGTATTTTATTAAGACACATATACTCAATTTGAAATACATGGGAAATATAAGGCCCAGGCCTTAAACCTTACTTAATATTGAATTAAATGAATAATTCACGTCGAGGATCTTTTCAGGTTTAGAGTTTTAGAGAATTAGAACATAACTATTACATCTCAAAAGATTACAAAGTAGCCACTTCTACTAAGTTTCTATAATAAAAAAACTCTTAAAATGAAACGTGTCTAGTTCCATGATTTATATAGGATGACATTCCCTTGATCCCATCCTTGACCTTATTCCACATTAAGTCCTGTGAAAACATTTCAAAAAAAACTTGGGGTGAGCATAAAAAGCTCAGTAAGGGATACAGAAAGAATGAAAACTGTTAGTTTTTCAAACATCAAGTAAACCATATATACTCTATCAAAGTAATACCTCCACCTTCATGAAGTAGTAAAAACTCTTCACTGAATAAAGTATCATTACTTACCTTTTTGTAACCAAAGGATTACCATAAAACCCATAAAAAGAACACATAACATATATAAAGGTAACTTGGGACATAAACATACTTAAGTGGAATAACCATACGGTCGACTTCCACACATATCACTTAATGGAATAGCCATACGGCCAATATCCATACATACTTAATGGAATAGCCATACGGATGACTTCCACACCCAATGCATTGTAGGTTATAACGTAACCACCCGTCCTGGTATTCACGGCACCGCCCGTCATATGGTTTATAACGTAACCACCCGTTAAAATGTCCAAGTACCAGTATAAAATCATAAAACATAAAACCAATATAAAGGAATGATAACATTTCCACATTTCAATCACAATATATCATAAATATATTGACATAATAGAATCCTTTTTCAAAACCATTTTCAATACCAAAATACATAAAAGAGTATATGGTATTTATTTTATTCTAAAAACATTACGGCTTGTTGAGAAAGCCAAAGACCAAATAATACTCGCGGAGGCGGAAAAGGTCGTTGTCACCGCGTACGTTAAAAAAACATTGCTTTTTGTCGTTTAGTAAAAAAACTTCGTAGAAAAATATTCCTTTTGTATAAAAGTAAAAGTCAAAGGGGTTTATACACCCTATAAAATAAAGTTGTGTATAAAACGAAATATGCCTCAATGAAAGGAGATTGAGACGAAGTCCCTTACAAAGTTCATTTTTAAAATAAAATAGATCTATTATGTGTATTCACTATAGGTACACATAAAGAAAGTAAAAATACAAAATAGGACATAATAACATCATGATATAATTTTAAAGTAGGAGATTAACCCAAAGAATGGAAGTTGGGTTAAGAAGTTCCCTTACCTCGGGTCCGACATGACTCGATCGTTCTTTAACGTCCTGAATAATAAACTTGAGTTAATTTATACATGATTAAGAACCTTTTTAAAGTTCATTATTCCTTTTATATCACTTATTTCCATGTTATAAACATTATGTAACCATTTAAGTTAATAATGTTTATTTTGTCAATATTTGGTTCTTAAGTCGAAAGTGGACTTCTTACAATTACATGTTGTTCGTGTGGTCAAAGGTTCTTTATATCCAGAATGAAATTCCCGATTTGGATATAATATGTATCATATATATCCATCATATACATGTATTTATAATATTACATAATCATTTAGAGGTAAGAAATGAAATGCACCATTCATGGAGATGGTAAGCCGTACGTACGCATGAACGCTACTTTCATTTCTTTGTCATATTAATGGAATTAAAACTAAATGAGAGGTATGTATATTTTAATTCCAGAATTATATTCATCATTTAGATATATCATTAATTATATATATCCATTATATACATGTACTTTTAATAGTACATTACATTTGGGGATAAGAAATGAAATGCACCGTTCATGGAGACGGTAAGTCGTACGTACGCATGAACGCTACTTTCATTTCTATCTCAGACTTTAATGGAAAGAAATAATAATGATATAGAGGTATATTATAATTCCAGTATAACATCATATATAATAACTTTAAATCCATCCTTTACAGGTCCCACATATGTCATTAACGAATCACATCACTTTGAGGGGGCGGTAGTCCGCACTTCCTTAAATTAAGATATCGTGTTTACCCATAATGGAAACCATAAAGGTATGCCCAAAATGAAAAATACAGAATCTTAAAGAAAATATAAACATATTATATATCATATATAAAAATAGTGACATCATAATGGTCACCCTTGAAGGTGTTAAATGACTATTGAACAATCATCGTTTCGGGAGGCAGAATTTCGCCATCCACGGAAACCGTATGTTATTTAACCATTTGATGTAGTTGTGTGAGAGTGTAGCTAGAATAAATCTTATAACAGCATCCTAGTATATTGAAGATACTTGTGTTGTTACAAAAGAAGTAAATAAAAATAGTTTAGAGGGTTGGAGAAGCAAAATAAAACAAATGAACAAGAGAGAATGAATTACCTTTAAAAGTGTAACTCCTTTTGATTTGAGCCTAAAGGCTTCCTTTGAAAGGATTCTGCCCAAAGGGAATCCTCTAGGATGAGGAGAGGTATGTGGAGAGAGTAAATGGTCAGGGTTTGGCCGAGCCAAAGGCTTGAGGAGTGTGTGAAATGAGGTAGAGGTGGGGGCCTTTTATAAGAGGAGAGGAGGGGCACTTTTGGAAAGTAAAGAAATATTACTTTATTTGAAAATGTGTTTCGGTTTTAAAAGGTCCCACATTGATATAATTCGTAGATAAGGTGATAAGGGTTCTAAATCCACTTATCAAATTGGTTTTGGACATGTGTAGTTCATATATTTTACATTATCTTTCCATTTTATTTAAATCGTCAAATAATGATGTCATCGCTGCATCATTATTATGTTATAAATAATTTAATTTATTTAATGTCTAAAAATTATACAAAAAATACTATGATGTAGGAAATCTTTTTAGATTTCCAATTAATATTTATAATCAAAAATCTTATCTTTATAACCCCATGTAAAAATTGTTTTCGTAAAACATATTATGTTTGTGTCATTTTTACTTTTACATTAAATAAAAAGTTATTTATGTCATTTCCCAACCAAAGTGTCTCCATGGGGTCCCCAAGTTGACCCATGGCTTGTCTTGGTCGGACATGGCACAACCAATTATGGTAGGACATGTGTCAAACCCATCTTAATTTTTTAAAGCATTATTTTTACCTTAAACTACACTAATTACCACTAATCGCTATTAAGAACTTAATAAGTTACTATTCACCAAAAAAAATTATAATCTCATTGAACCACATTTTACTTCTTAATGACAACCATGTATGTCAGATTTTTGAAATTCAAAATACAATGATGGCAAAATTTCATTTAAACGGAAAATCAGTCTTTATAAGTACCACTTAGTGGTTTCACTATTCATCAAAAATTGAAGTTTTTCAGAAAATTACCAAAAATTCACCCTAAGCTATATTTGATATTACGAATTCAAAAATGAATTCTATTTTAAAAAATTCAAAACATATAAGTCACATTAATTAATTTAATAATTAATTCCCGCTGTCAGAGCAAATAGCGTGTTTTTATGAAACAATAAGTATCAAAAGATTGACACTAGTTTAAGTCTGATTTCAAAGTGAAATTAATTACAACGACCACTATTGGATTTAATGGTAAAAATATTTTCTAATTTCACTTTAAAACCAATTCAAAAGATAATCTAATCATATAAATAAATTATATTAAAAAGATTTTTTGAATTAAAATACAACATTTTACACTATTCATTAAAAAAAATGAACTTTATCAGAAAGGTACCAAAAATTTACACAAAGTAAATTTTGATGTCCCGATTCTAAAGAAGATTTATATTTGGTCCAAAAGAATTTATAAGATCGAACAAAACTATATTTAATTACGGTTCTCTGTCAAAAGGTGATAAGTGGACCTTTCGTGAAAATTAGGGTATAAATGCCTAAAATTGAACTCTTTCCGTATTTTAAGCCTTTATATTTTATTGGGTAAATGTAAAAACATTTAAAAACATATATAATCATATTTTAGTTATTTCTATCCATTCCCGCCAGTACAACGGCTACTCGTTAACTAACATTTAAAATAATATTATTTTATTACTTGTGTGCAACGTAAGTTTTTAAAGAAACTCATCGTTGCGTACTGAGTACGCTATCGAATGTAGAAACCCCTTTTAATTAAAATTAATATTTAATTCGTAAATATTAATAAATATGAAAATTCTTTATTCTTTATTTACCTTACATCCTTCCCCCCTTTTGGGAATTGCTTCCTCGCAATTTTATTCACTTATCAAAATAAGTGGGGGTATTTATCCCTCATAGCATTTTCAAATTCCCACGTTGCCTCTTCAATCAGATGGTTTTTCCACAAAACCTTTACCTGATGAATCACCTTATTCCGTAACACCTGCTCCCTGTGGTCAAGAATCTAGACCGGTTGTTCCTCATAAGATAGGTTCTCCTCGAGCTGAACTACCTATGGACTCAAAACATGAGATGGATCTGGCATATACTTCATCAACATTGAAACGTGAAAAACATTGTGTACCTGAGATAAAATCGGAGGTAAAGCCACCCGGTATGCAACTGATCCAACTCTCTCCAGAATTTCATATGGTCCAATAAACCTTGGACTCAGCTTTCCTTTCTTACCAAATCTCATCACAATTTTCCAAGGAGAAACCTTGAGAAAAACATGATCACCTACCTCGAAAGATAGATCCTTCCTTCGGTTATCCTCATAACTCTTCTACCTGCTCTGAGCTGTTCTCATGTGTTTCTGAATCAGCTGAACTTTTTCTGCCATCTCTTCTACCAATTCTGGTCCCATCACCTTCCTTTCACCCACTTCATCCCAGAAAGCTAGAGTTTGACACCGCTTCCCATATAATGCCTGAAATGGTGCCATCTGTATACTGGAATGAAAACTGTTATTATATGAAAATTCAACCAAAGAAAGGTGTTGGTCCCAACTTCCCTGATAATCCATAGAACAAGCTCGTAGCATATCCTCCAATGTCTGGATTGTTCGTTCTGACTGCCCATCTGATTGAGGATGAAAAGCTGTACTAAAATTTAATTTAGTACCCAACAACTTCTGAAGGCCTTTCCAAAAGTTAGAAGTAAACCTGGGATCATGATCCGATACAATGGAGAGAGGAACTCCATGTAACCTGACTATCTCTTTAAGATACAAACGGTAAAGTTGATCAAGAGAGAAAGTATCTCGTATAGCAAGGAAATGATCAGATTTGGTCAAGCGATCAACAATAACCCAGATTGCATTATTACCTCGAGATGTCTTCGGTAATCCAACAACTAAGTCCATGGATATATTCTCCCATTTCCACTCTGGCACTGGTAAAGGCTGAAGCATCCCTTTCGGTAACTGCCGCTCTACTTTAACCTGTTGACATGTCAAACACTTCACAGTAAAATCAGCAATATCTCTTTTCATTCCATCCCACCAGTAATACTCCCGCAAATCTCTGTACATCTTAGTACTGCCAGGATGAACTGAAAACGGGGAACTATGAGCCTCACATAACAACTCATTCTTCAACTGTGAATCACAAGGCACACATAACCTCTTCCCAAACCACAAAACACAAACACAAACTTATCCAAGAACACATGGAAAATTTTATTCATAAGGTCCATGAATACAGCAGGTGCATTGGTTAACCCAAAAGGCATAACTACAAATTCATAATGGTCATATCTAGTACGGAACGCAGTCTTCGGAACGTCTGCTTCTTTTACTTTCAACTGATGGTACCCCGACCTCAAGTCAATCTTCGAAAAATACTAAGTTCCCTGGAGCTGATACCACTTCATTCGATGGCCCAACATCTGCTGAAGTTGTTGCAAAGGATTTCACCACCCCTTTCTGCTTGTAGTATGGCTGCATTACCCCAGTTGAGTTCTTCGTTGGACACTCGTTTGCATAATGACCCATTTCATTACACTTAAAACATCTTACCGTTGGCTTTTCATTTCCTGCTTGATCATCTTCCTTAAAGTTACGAGCAATATGACCAGACTTACCACACCGAAAGCACTTACCAGACTTGGATAAACATTCTCCAGGATGCATTTTACCACACTTCTCACAGGATGGATATTTGGTTTTCTTACATCCTTGCTTCTTTGATGAATTCTTCCCCTTTTCCTGCCAACTAGACCTCTTATTCTGTTGTTTGTCATAGAACACCTGATCATCGGCAAACTCCATTTCCACCTTCTTCGCACATCGAACAAGTTTTTCATAACTTTTGAACTCACGAGAAGCTAAATCCCTTCGATACTTTGGCTTTAACCCTGAGTAAAAATGGTTTATTTTACTATCAAGATCCCGTATGAAGTTTGGAGCATACCTTTCCAATCGAGTGAACTTTTCTTCATAAGCAGCCACTGAATCATCCTCCTGCCTCAATTCTAGGAACTGTTTTTCCATCCTAAGACGAACCACCTTAGGAAAATATTTCTCAAGAAACATACCTTTGAATTCGTCCCAGTGAAGATCCTCAATCTCATCACTATCCCATATATTTTTCACCATCGACCACCACTGATCAGTTTCACCTTCAAAACGGTAAACAGCAACACTAAACTTTTGATGTTCTGAACACCCCATGACATCAAAAATCTTCTCCAGTGCTTTAATCCACCCTTCAGCTTTCACAGGTTCAGATGATCCTCGGAATGATGGGGGATGTTGCCTCATGAAATGTTCCACCACTAACATGTTCCTCTGCGGTTGATCTGGCTGATCTCGTGCATGGATACCACCACCATTTATAGCCTGAATCAACTGTGCCATCACTGCAACAAACTGTTCAGTTCCGATTCCGACCATCTCAGGTTGCTGATTTGGAAGGTTATCTTCCTCCTGATGTCGTCCCAACATAGCTGCTTTGTTTCCTCTGCGGTAAACCATTCTGAACACAGAAATATCTTAGGCGAAGCAACATGGTAATCCGTAAATGCTATATCATTTCAATAATATTATAATTTAACACTTTTCTAACTCCTAAAGTTGTCTAAACCGACCTCTGATACCAACTATAAGGCCCAGGCCTTAAACCTTACTTAATATTGAATTAAATGAATAATTCACGTCGAGGATATTTTCAGGTTTAGAGTTTTAGAGAATTAGAACATAAATTTACATCTCAAAAGATTACAAAGTAGTCACTTCTACTAAGTTTCTATAATAAAAAAACTCTTAAAAAGAAACGTGTCTAGTTCCATGATTTATATAGGATGACATTCCCTTGATCCCATCCTTGACCTTATTCCACATTAAGTCCTGTGAAAACATTTCAAAAAAAACTTGGGGTGAGCATAAAAAGCTCAGTAAGGGATATAGAAAGAATGAAAACTGTTAGTTTTTCAAACATCAAGTAAACCATATATACTCTATCAAAGTAATACCTTCACCTTCATGAAGTAGTAAAAACTCTTCACTGAATAAAGTATCATTACTTACCTTTTTGTTACCAAAGGATTACCATAAAACCCATAAAAAGAACACATAACATATATAAAGGTAACTTGGGACATAAACATACTTAAGTGGAATAACCATACGGTCGACTTCCACACATATCACTTAATGGAATAGCCATACGGCCAATTTCCATACATACTTAATGGAATAGCCATACGGCCGACTTCCATACCCAATGCATCGGAGGTTATAACGTAACCACCCGTCCTGGTATTCATGGCACCACTCGTCATATGATTTATAAAGTAACCACCCGTTAAAATGTCCAAGTACCAGTATAAAATCATAAAACATAAAACCAATATAAAGGAATGATAACATTTCCACATTTCAATCACAATATATCATAAATATATTGACATAATAGAATCCTTTTTCAGAACCATTTTCAATACCAAAATACATAAAAGAGTATATGGTATTTATTTTATTCTAAAAACATTACGGCTTGTTGAGAAAGCCAAAGACCAAATAATACTCGCGGCGGCGGAAAAGGTCGTTGTCACCGCGTACGTTAAAAAAAACCTTG
Organism: Viscum album; assembly: GCA_963277665.1. Lineage (NCBI taxonomy): Eukaryota > Viridiplantae > Streptophyta > Magnoliopsida > Santalales > Viscaceae > Viscum > Viscum album. The sequence goes on along the minus strand of OY728155.1, from coordinate 16,381,597 downwards.
TTTTTTTTCGTTTAGTAAAACGCTTCGTAGAAAAATATTCCTTTTGTATAAAAGTAAAAGTTAAAGGGGTTTATACACCCTATAAAATAAAGTTGTGTATAAAACGAAATATGCCTCAATGAAAGGAGATTGAGACGAAGTCCCTTACAAATATCATTTTTAAAATAAAATGGATCTATTCTATGTATTCACTATAGGTACACATAAAGAAAGTAAAAATACAAAATAGGACATAATAACATCATGACATAATTTTAAAGTAGGAGATTAACCCAAATAATAGAAGTTGGGTTAAGAAGTTCCCTTACCTCGGGTCCGACTTGACTCGATCGTTCTTTAACGTCCTGAATAATAAACTTGAGTTAATTTATACTTGATTAAGAACCTTTTTAAAGTTCATTATTCCTTTTATATCACTTATTTCCATGTTATAAACATTATGTAACCATTTAAGTTAATAATGTTTGTTTTGTCAATATTTGGTTCTTAAGTCGAAAGTGGACTTCTTACAATTACATGTTGTTCGTGTGGTCAAAGGTTCTTTATATCCAGAATGAAATTCCTGATTTGGATATAATATGTATCATATATATCCAGAATATACATGTATTTATAATATTACATAATCATTTAGAGGTAAGAAATGAAATGCACCGTTCATGGAGACGGTAAGCCGTACGTACGCATGAACGCTACTTTCATTTCTTTGTCATATTAATTGAATTAAAACTAAATGAGAGGTATGTATATTTTAATTCCAGAATTATATTCATCATTTACATATATCATTAATTATATATATCTATTATATACATGTACTTTTAATAGTACATTACATTTGGGGATAAGAAATGAAATGCACTGTTCATGGAGACGGTAAGTCGTACGTACGCATGAACGCTACTTTCATTTCTATCTCATACTTTAATGGAAAGAAATAATAATGATATAGAGTTATATTATAATTCCAGTATAACATCATATATAATAACTTTAAATCCATCCTTTACACGTCCCACATATGGTATTAACGAATCACATCACTTTGAGGGGGCGGTAGTCCGCACTTCCTTAAATGAAGATATCGTGTTTACCCATAATGGAAACCATAAAGATATGCCCAAAATGAAAAATACAGAATCTTAAAGAAAAAATAAACATATTATATATCATATATAAAAATAGTGACATCATAATGGCCACCCTTGAAGGTGTTAAATGAGTATTGAACAATCATCGTTTCGGGAGGCAGAATTTCGCCATCCACGGAAACCGTATGTTCTTTAACCATTTGATGTAGTTGTGTGAGAGTGTAGCTCGAATAAATCTTATAACAAAATCCTAGTATATTGAAGATACTGTTTTTTTTACAAAAGAAGTAAATAAAAAGAGTTTAGAGGGTTGGAGAAGCAAGATAAAACAAATGAACAAGAGAGAATGAATTACCTTTAAAAGTGTAACTCCTTTTGATTTGAGCCTAAAGGCTTCCTTTGAAAGGATTATACCCAAAGGTAATCCTCTAGGATGAGGAGAGGGATGTGGAGAGAGTAAATGGTCAGGGTTTGGCCGAGCCAAAGGCTTGAGGAGTGTGTGAAATGAGGTAGAGGTGGGGGCCTTTTATAAGAGGAGAGGAGGGGCACTTTTGGAAAGTAAAGAAATATTACTTTATTTGAAAATGTTTTTCGGTTTTAAAAGGTCTCACATTGATATAATTCGTGGATAAGGTGATAAGGGTTCGAAATCCACTCATCCAGTTGGTTTTGGACATGTGTAGTTCATAGATTTTACATTATCTTTCCATTTTATTTAAATCGTCAAATAATGATGTCATCGCTGCATCATTATTATGTTATATATAATTTAATTTATTTAATGTATAAAAATTATAAAAAAATACTATGATGTAGGAAATCTTTTTAGATTTCCAATGACTATTTATAATCAAAAATATGATCTTTATAACCCCATGTAAAAATTGTTTTCGTAAAACATATTTTGTTTGTGTCATTTTTACTTTTACATTAAATAAAAAGTTATTTATGTCATTTCCCAACCAAAGTGTCTCCATGGGGTCCCCAAGTTGACCCATGGATTTTCTTGGTCGGCCATGACACAACCAATGAGGGTAGGACATGTTTCAAGCTCATCTTATTTTATTAAAGCATTATTTTTACCTTAAACTACACTAATTACCACTAATCGCGATTAAGAACTTAATAAGTTACTATTCACCAATAAATTATTATAATCTCATTGAACCACATTTTAATTATTAATGACAACCATGTATGTCAGATTTTTGAAATTCAAAACACAATGATGGAAAAATTTCATTTAAACGGAAAATCAGTCTTTATAAGTACCACTTAGTGGTTTCACTATTCATCAAAAATTGAAGTTTTTCAGAAAATTACCAAAAATTCACCCTAAGCTGTATTTGATATTATGAATTCAAAAATGAAGTCTATTTTACAAAATTAAAAACATATAAGTCACATTAATTAATTTAATAATTAATTCCCGCTGTCAGAGCAAATAGCGTGTCTTTATGAAATAATAAGTATCAAAAGATTGACACTAGTTTAAGTCCGATTTCAAAGTGAAATTAATTCCAACGACCACTATTGGATTTAATGGTAAAAATATTTTCTAATTTCACTTTAAAACCAATTAAAAAGATAATCTAATCATATAAAAAATTAGATTAAAAAGAGGTTTTGAATTAAAATACAACATTTTACACTATTCATTAAAAAAAATGAACTTTATCAGAAAGGTACCAAAAATTTACACAAAGTAAATTTTGATGTCCCGATTCTAAAGAAGAGTTATATTTGGTCCAAAAGAATTTATAAGATCGATCAAAACTATATTTAATGACGGTTCTCCGTCAAAAGGTGATAAGTGGACCTTTCGTGAAAATTAGGGTATAAATGCCTAAAATTGAACTCTTTCTGTATTTTAAGCCTTTATCTTTTATTGGGTAAATGTAAAAACATCTAAAAACATATATAATCATATTTTAGTTATTTCTATCCATTCCCGCTTGTACAACATCTACTCGTTAACTAACATTTAAAATAATATTATTTTATTACTTGTGTGCAACGTAAGTTTTCAAAGAAACTCATCGTTGCGTACCGAGTACGCTATCGAACGTTGAAACCCATTTTAATTAAAATTAATATTTAATTCTTAAATATTAATAAATATGAAAATTCTTTATTCTTTATTTACCTGGGATGTTACAAGAAATCAAAAAACATTCCTATTATTGGCTGATCAGTCAGGAGGAGCTCAAATGTTACACTAATAAAAATGAGATTATTACAGACACATAGATATGTGTTGATGAATAGTAAAATTTTAGATCCATTTTTTGAAGATTTTAGGATATATAAAAATAGACGAATGAGAGGAAGAAGATGAAATGAGAAATATATAACAAAATATGTTAATAAAGATCTTGTAGAATGGTTTTCACAATATGTGTGTTCCTAAATAATGAAATATATACGAATATTATATTGATACATATATTTTGTAAATATAATATTATATATTAATTTTTTTCGATCATAAACACTGATAATCGAGTAGATTTGTTAGAGTATTTGAAGTTTCTTACTCTAGGTCCTCTAAAACAAGTTATAAAGTTTGACGCTTACAACGTGAATGGGTTTAGATTCTATACAGTCGATCTGGAAGAGGGTTTAAAAACACAAAATAGTTTCATATTTATATTTTATGAAGTACAATACTTTGTAAAGTTTAATGACATTATAAAATTAAACTTCCATGGGAATTTTTTAGTTTTTTTATTAAAATTAAATTGGGTGGATATTATCAGTGGTATTAAAATAGATTCCTTACAATTTAGTTCTGTGAACTTATCTCGCTTGATGGATGTAGGTGACTATGAACTACATGATATGTATATTTTATCATCATAAATGAAAATGTTTTATTATTTGAAAGATGATGTGGATGAATGGTGGTGTGTAGTTACCCACATAAAACAAAGATACTTGTTTGATATGGGTGATGAAGTGGAAGATTTGACCTCTGACATTAAATCCCATAAAAATCAAGTAGCATACTTATTTTTCCATCATGATATTGAAAACATTAGTCTTTAAAGGGTGGATGAAGTAGATAAATTAATGATGGAGCATGAAACTGAAAAGATTGAAGGAGAAAATGATTGTTTGTGTAGTTATCCATTCATTTATCAACCGCTTATGTCATTTTTGTAGTCATTCATTATTATTGTTATGTATATATTGTTTGTTATTACTTTGCATATGTTATCATTTCTATTTTTTCTATATGAATTTTTTGAAATATATGTTCTGAAAATAATTTTATTTGATTAAATGATTGTAATGTCAAGTAGAAATCATTATAATACTGTCATTCAACCCTCAGTCGATGTTCCATAGACCACACCGATAGATGGTGATCCATCTATCTCTATCCCTATTGAATCTGAGACACCATCTGCTTTCCCGCTTCACCATCTCTCATACCCTCTATCTGTGTCCAATCAGCAGCTTAGTCGAGGGATTCCCATTCAGTAGCCACAAGAGTGAGGGAGTAGGGCACCACTCATAGTTCTTCATGGGGATATTGGAGGGTGACTATTATAGGTATAAATTTTAATATGAATAAATTTATTGCACATTTTATATAATACTAATGATTTTTTAATAAAATATGAAAACAGTTATACTATGGAGAAAAATATGAAAAGTTAGTGTGTATGGAATCGGACTAGACAAAAGATAGTTCCTCCATTTGATTTTTATGGGGTCCCTATAGATGACATCATAGGATTACATGGCTAGATTCTAGGCCATCTAGCGGCGGAGCCGATTACCCTTCCCATTATGTTTTATGATTGGAGGGATATGCCTTTATCTTGGAAAAATAATGTTTTTCATTAAAAAATAAAGGTAATTTTAAAACATTATGGTTTAATTGAATGACATTATGTTATTAAATGCTAATATTTTCAAAATGAATCTCTGTGTATAGATGTTTTTCCACATTACTGTTTTTTATCTTATAACATGAAAGTGGACATTGAAAATTTTGGGCAAGAAATAGAAAGATTGTAAATGGAGATTATGGAACAAAGTCAATGATAATTTGTTGAGTTCTCAAAAAATGTAAGATAAGGTACCTAATGGGGTACCTAGATATAAATGGAAATTTTTTATTGATAGACATCATGATGAGAATCATATGGTATTTAAATATATATTATTATATTAATCTCATTTTACATTTATACATGTATATGAAAAGGATGTGAAATTGAATACATTACTATTAAATTTCATTCTGTTTATTTTAGGGTCTTTCAAAGAAGAATGCATCATGTTAGGCTATAAATATCATCCCTCACACTGTGGGGTCAAAGAGTATTTCTAGAAGCCGATTGACCCTGGTAATCTTTTCATTAGTTTAAATATTCCTTAGACAATATTACCTATTTAATATATAAAATTTTTTATTTATATTTTTTTAATATAGTCGCATATTTTTGGCCACCAAGCTTCTCAAATAGAAGTGTTTTTGGATGTTCATAAAAAATATGATGGGAGTTTTGTTAATGAGATTGCCAAAGAAGTTGGGGGTATGAATTCATTTTTCATTATAATAACTTATTATCATTTGTCACTATGTTAATATATATTCCTTCTTATATGACATATATTTGACTTATAGGTAAGAGTTAAGGAACTATGGGATTCCAATCCCACACAGTACTACTCAGTCTCCTAGGATGACCCAGTTGGTAAAGTCCTTAGGAAGGAGCATTCCGGGTGAGTGTGCGGGATGAGTTTGGGACTATTAGCATCTATGGTCCTTGGTTGGAAAATGGGTATTACAAGTGCATCTACTCCTGGTTGAAGTATCTCCCTACCCTGAGATTCTCAGAGAGTCTTTGATTCTATAAAAACACAGTTCAGGAACAGGGGGCAGAGATATCTGTTCTGAAGAAAGTGTTTCTTGATTTATATTAGAAGAAGGTTGAATCTATCCTTATAATTTTTTTAGTGATTACTGGTGGTGAGAAGTTAAATCACGCAACTTACAAATCATTTATTTCACAAACTTTTATTGATTTTATGTTTAGATATAAATATACAACATTGTATAATTTTAAATATAATTACTTTATAGGTGCCCGTAGAAGGAATTAAATATGGATATAGAGAGGGTTATGAGCATATTTCATCATTGGGAAATGATTAGTGGAGAGGGTTTATTCATGTATCAATAGTCCCCATGTGTTTATTTTTTATCTTTTTCTTATATTTTATATGGGATCGGGACAACGGGTGCCCTATGTATGTCTTGTGTAACCATGTTTCTATATGATGTGTTTCAACTGGCTATGGGGATTAAAATTTCTTCATGATCATATATGATGTTTAGTTTCATGTCTCTCTTTTACATATAGGTCAATCTGACTATTATATTTTACTATTTCCCACTTTTTTCATGGTGCCTTACTTAGTATGTTTATACTCACACCTGCATGGGATTTTCATGCCTGATTTTTTTCTTATATAGAAAACTGGTAGATTCATGGTGTCCTTAGTGGAACTATTATCTATGGAGCATAGAATTAAGTGGATTCATTAACCATGTTTGGTGGTCAGACTTAGGGATCTTGAGTTGGGAACTCCTCTTCATTTTTATTTTAGTTGTTTCTAGATTGGGACCTACTTTCCTTCTTCTTGGTTAGGCATGTATTTTACCCTTTTCCTTTCCTGGATATTTATCCATCTCATTCTGATGTATTTCCTAGAAGTTACTACATGAATTTTTTACACCATATATGATTTATTTAATTATACCTATGCATTATTTCATGGAGTTGAGTGTGTGTGTGTGTGTCTTCACGTAAAATAGGATAAATCCTACAACTTCAGTGATATTATTAATATATGTGTATTTATATCTCTTCACCAATTGGGGGTGAACATGTGGTGTCGTTCTTAGTTTATTGGTGTCCCAAGTAGGGCCTATATAAGTCAATTCATGACACAAAACCCCATGGTCTTCTCTAAGACTGTAATCTCTATCTAACCCCATCCATTATAGGAAAGTCTATACCCTTTTCCAAATATCACATCATGACCCATTCCTACTGAAAAAGTATCTCTCTATGTTATCTATCACCAAAATAAGGTCATATATTACTTATCCATATAATGATATCTCAAGCCTATAAATCCAATTCAGTTTTAATCCTCACTTGTGGATGTTTAGATCATTTATGAATATTTAGGGTTATTTGTCTTTTGGTATCTTCAAGTTATTTTGGGTGTATCTTCCCTTTGAGGATTAAAATTTTTATCATAGATGTTTATTTATATAGATTGATCCTGATATCTTTTTTGGGTTGTAGGGATGTATTTTTGGATCATTTTCACATCATGTTCAACCAATTTGGTGATTTTTTTAATGGTAGGGAGACCTGTGATAGTTAAATCATATTAAATTCATTATGGTTTTATCACGAATATTCCATTTAGTTGTTTATATTACATTTATTCTTTTTTTGGTACATGTGATGCTTGAATTATTGTTAATTCAATCTGAAATTTGTCTATGAATTCTTTATAAATGGGTTTTATAATAGTTTAAATAAGTACATGAAAAAAAATTTGTTCTGGAATGGTTGATTGTAATCATATTTCAAACAATTGAAGGGATTTATTGGTTAGTATAATATTAATCATTTAGGATGATGGTATATTTGATGATCTAGTCAGATTTTCATTGTTATTCTTATGTTATTTTGGCTGCAGGTTCTGGGCTGCAGAATATGTAGCGTGTTTTTTTTTTGGTAATTCATGATTTAGCGACTATTTAAACTGCCACTAGATATAGTTTTTTATTTTAAGGAAGTTTAAAATATTTCTATATTATGTAATTTTTTGGGGTGTTGGTTAAAACTTCCTCTAAATATGTAAAACTTTTATTTACTGATGGTTTTATCTATTTTAGTATCAGTTTTTTTTTAAAAACAATTAAGAATATAGCAGCAGTGTTCAACCCCTACGAAAAAGTTGTTCTACGATGGTTTCCAGAAACTACCACTAAATACAAGGAATATTCGTGGGTTAAATACCGACACAAATTTTAGTAGTAGTCTAAATCGCCGCTAAATGGAGTTTTTGTTTTATTTTTTTGTTTAAACATAGTTTTTCATGTAACGCGAGAAAAACTTAGTGTTGTGGGTAATCTAATATATCAAAGGAACTCATTGTTTCATGTTGTTTACTCTATTGAAAATAATTTTATTCATTTAAAATCTATGGTTGTTCCACTGATACTTGGAATCCATGCATTGAGTTCATCCCCAATACAGCATTACAGGGCATCATCATATCTCAACCCTATGATCAATTCTATGATCTCCATCGTCATACATCTTGTTCACTCCACCTATAAGAGATAAACTTGTCATGATTTTCCACATACTCCAAGCACCAAAAATTAAACCTCCAAATGAAATGTAACATACACAACAAGGTAGAGAATACGAGGAATACATATCATCGTGAGAATAAAGCAGTAACATTCATACATGTGGTCATCCTCAAAACATGTCCAAAAAAGATATATGAATACTCATGTTATCAAGAATCATAAATATTTCTTTCAGAATACATAAACACCCAAATGTGATCACAATCAATCATGGTCATCATGGTATACTAAGCATAAGAATTATACCAAGGAATACATGCGTATACAAGATCCCTGGATGGTATGGTACATCCTACCATAAGGTTATTGAAATCAATGTTAATGTTATCAAAGGATTGTTGGATACAATCCCTTCTAAGTGATAAAACCATGAGGAGTAAAGAGAAATGTTCTTCTAAATTTGTAAATATAAAGAAAATGTTCTGATTGATTAAAGGAAGCTTCATACATCATGTGAAAATTAAATCCTAGTTTTCTTGGACATAAGATGATAACCCAAAAATAACGTATAAGGGTTTGGATAATTTTATAGAAGACACATGCATACGGGTATTCAATAATCAAGAACAAAAATTTCTTCTCTATAGATACATATAATGGTAGATTAGTTATTTATTTTAATTCAGTCAAGTGATTCTCAAATTATATCCCATTAAACTCATTTGAATTTGCATTGAAATATTCACTTAAATACCCTTAATACTCAAGTTTCAACCTTCCACTTTATATATAAATATAAATGTCCTCAAATCTCACATCTTGAATAACATATAATATTTCCACATCTTTTTTGAAATCGGCTATGTTCCAAAATTAGCTACATAAATCGGTTATGTTGTTCTCAATTGGTTTCATGATCCATCCAGTTGTGTAATTAGTTACATGGTCATTTGGATATGTTAATCTACTGCATCATCCATTTGGATACCTAAATCGATTATGTGAGCCATTCATATACATGATTTTTTTGACTACATGAGTCAACCGCATGGCCATTCAACTATGTAAATTTGGTTACATGGGTAAGTTGGCTATATTGTAGAATTTTAATACATAAAAATGGATAAGTGGAATATTTGACTTCCTAAAACAAAAATGAATTTTTAAGGAAATTTTAAAAAATTAGAATGTTACAATTATCCACCCTTAAAGACTTCTCATCCTTGAGAATTGTATTTAGTGGGATTTCTCAAACAACCTAAACCACTTATCTTGAAAATTAGAATATTTATCCCATGTCCCTTCCCAAATTCATCCATGCTGCCACATGATCTAAAAAAGTGGTACTTTCTTAACTTGAAGAAAAATTTTGCTCTATTATATATTTTTTGGGAGATCCTCATATGTTGTTTCAAGATCCAACTTAACATCTTCATAGTCTAAAATATGTGTAGGATGGACCACGTACCTCTAGAGATATAACACATGAAACACGTCATGAATACTATGGTAACAAGAAGAGAGATCCAAAAGTTATGCCACTGTCCCAATATGATTGATGATATCATAGGGGCCAACAGACCATGGTATCAGTTTCAATTTCATATGAAAATGATGATAACCCAACTTAGGTGACACTCGCAATGAAACTTGATCCCCAATAGAAAACTCCAATGGTCTACTCCTATGGTAAAAAAATCTCCACATGTTCTGAGTAGTGATTTTACTATTATGAATCTATTTCACCGCTCAGAGGTCTCCTGAATGAAACTAAGTCCCACAATCATTGTGTCATGTGCCTTATGCCAATATAGTGGTGAATGGAATGACCACTTGTAAAAAACCTCATAAGGTTATATATGAATCAAACCCTAGTAACTATTGTTTTGTGTGAACTCAAAAAAGGCTATGTTATTATCCCAAGAACCACTAAAGACTATGATGTAAGCTCAAAGCATATCATGTTGTGTGTGAATTTTCCCCTCTGACTATCTGTCTGTCTGAGGATGGTACGTTGTGCTCATTCTCAGTAGAGTCCCTAGGGATTTCTGCAATCCCTTCCGAAACTATTATGTAAAATTTTAATCTTTATTAGATAATATTCTCATGGTAACTCTATTTTATTATACGATATCATGAACATATAATTTTCCAAGATTTTACACTGAGTGAGCCACCCAGATCGGTAAGAAGTAAACAACCTTCATCAACAGATCAAGAATAACTGAAACAACATCACAACTCTTTGGGGTCCTGAGTAAATTCATCAAAAAGTCTATCATGACATCCTCTCACTTCTGAATGGACACAGAAGTGACTATATAAAGACACAAGGATGATGGTGCTCATTATTTACCCTATGGAGGGTAATGCATGTGGAAAAAAAAACTAATGATGTCCCTCTTCATCCATGGACACAAGAACTATCCCATGAAGTCATGGAAAATATTTATCACACTAGGATGTACTAACCACATAGAGTAATGGAATTCCATCATTGTCCCATCTCTGATGGATATAGGGAATACTAATCTCATAGGCATGTGGATCATATACTTATCATCCAATCACCACTTGTGTATTAGGTTACCTCTAGAAATTTGTTTTTATATCACAACACACTCTAGATCAGTGTCTTAATGGAATTTTATCTGGTCTACTAAAGAAAATGTGATCACCAATTGATCACATGTTATGGATCCCTATTCCTTAGAAGTAACCATCCTATAATTGGTCAATAATATTATTATGAGACACTACTCCTTAGAAGGCCACTCACCAAGTTCCATATCAATCTGGGTCTTATGGCTAAGAGAAGTTTCTATGAAGTTACCTTTTTCAAGTGCATACACCATCTTAAAGTCAAAGGCCTTTAAGTAATCAAGCCAGTGCATATGCCTCATGTCCAAGTCCCACTATATAAAGATATAATGGTGGATCTAAAGGTTATAGTAGAAAATTAACCTCTCAACAAAGATATAGAGTCACCAACACTTTATAGCATGGAACACGGCTTCCATCTGAAATTAATTAGTAGGGTAGTTATTATCATCGGGTTATAATTAACATGACCCATAAGCCACTACCTGATCCCTATGCATCAATATAGATCTCAAAAAAATTCATGATGCATCATAGTACACATAATAGATAGTTCTAATCTTTGGAAGTATTAATAATAGAGTTATATTTAACTTCCTCTTCAACTCATTAAATGAAACTCTACACCAATCTGACCACTAGAACTCCACTCTCATTTTCATCATCATAGTCATGGATGTGAATGATCGGGAGAAGTTCAGGATAAAATATTAGTAGTATCATGTTAAGCCCATAAATCTCTTGATCTCAAACATATTCGGTGGAATTTATAATATATCACTACCTCCACTTTCTATGGGTCCATAAATATACATATCTTATATACGACATGCCCTAGTCACTTCACCTTATAAATATAGAAGTTACACTTTGATATCCTGGTGTAAATATGATGTGATTAAAGGGTATTCAGGACTATCTCAAGATGTATAGAATACTACTCTATTTTAATTTAGTGTAGCGACTAAATGTTTTATCAATGGAAATTTTCTTCTTAAAGTTATGTCATAAAAAATCACATTAGGAAACACAATGCAACAACATGCTTAAATGAATTACTAAATACTCTGTAACCTTTATAGCCTAGTTGTTAAACATAATTTTTCTACTTTTGTGATTTGAATTTCGAAAATTAGACAAACATAGTTGTGATCAGTAAAATATTTAGAGTCTAATAGAAAAAAATTGATTTTTTGTGAAAAGTAACTTACCCTTATAAATAGTAATGTTACCCGTATGAATAGTAATATGACCCTTACGAATATTAAACTGGCTAAATTAATAGTAAACTCACCCATGAAAGTATAAATAATATTTAGGCACCTTATAAATGAGAGGGAATGTTTTAAAAATTATGAATTAAGTGTTGGTATTTTTGTGAGTAATAAATATTTAATTACATTTTTAAATTAATAAATTACTTTAAAATAAAATTCATTTTCCTAAAATGTATTATTAAATAAATATATTTTTCTCTCAATATTTTAGGATAATTTTATGAAACCTTAAGTAATTTTTTAAAGTGTTATAAAATCAGTTTTAATTTTAAAATTTACATTTTTCAAGTAATTGATGATTTTACTTAAAAATTAAATTTCACATGTTTAGAAATTTATTTTAATAAAATTGATTCCATTTTTAAATTATAAACATCAAAAAATGGTTAAGGATATTTTTTTGATTTTTATGAAATAGTTTAATTTTTGGTTAATAATGAAATTCTGTAATTTACGAAATATTCTAAATAAATGAATTTCTGCATAATGCTTGAGTCAAGGACAATGTAAATGAACATTGGTTTTAAATTACATTCACTAATTACTATATTTACTCACAATAATCTTCACAATTTATTTTCATGAGAAAAATAATAAACTAATGATTAAAATAATAATAAAACACCCCTCTCCTTCACTATAAATACCACCCCTCACATCCTATTCTCCTCACACATCTCAAGATTTTATACTTCCCCATATTCTACCCAATAATTTTCCCTAGTACCTCACCCACGTCCATGAGCTCTTTGTCTAATCAAAATATCAATCCAAGGTTCCTTGAGGAGGATCTCAAGAGAAGAATTCAAGAGGTAAATCCTCTCTCTTTTCTTTTAATTTCCTTTCAATTTCAACTTATTTTATTATTATTTCCTCAAAACCATTCATAAAAATGGAATGATGATTCTAGTACCTTAAATTTGTTGAATTATATCATGTTAATGTAATATCAAACATTAAACCCCACAATCTCTCTCTTTAATCTAAAAAATAAAATCATTGCCTGTGACGTGTCAATTTACCGACATCGTGGGCGATGCACTTTAAATTTCCTTAAACATCTTCAAGGATGTTAATAAGATATTTAAATGGTAAATAAATATTGTAGTTTTTATTTTAAAACAATTTTTATGTTCTGAAAATAACTTATACTCATAATACTAAATGATAAAATAAAACGAGTTCGTAACGTTTGAAAACCTGCCAAAATTAACCTAAAAATATCATCATTAAATTTTATATAATGAATCATACTCATGGTATATAACCAAATAATTTGTAAGATCAGTTAAAATAATGTGATATCTTTAATAAAATATAATAACAATTTTGTATATTCATCCTCAATATAAAGGAACTTCCATTCATGAATGTAAAGTGAACCAATCATGGAAACCATGAAAATGAATGCTCCCAAATGATGAAATTAAACTCTATAACTCATCCAAAGTCCCATAAAAAAAATAATAACACCATAATGAATCATATTAATGTATAAATGGTTCTTTAATTGTTAATTAATGAATCTAATATGATTATACAAGACATTAATTTGAAGGAAGCTTTCAAAAAAAGGTAAGGGGTATTTTTGAACCCAACACTCTTTCTTTGAGTGTCTACTCATTCACTCTTTTTTCAGTATGGTTATTTCTTAAAAATTATTTATTCATAATTATATTTCATCTTTTGGGTTATAATTGTTTTATACTTAAGTTTATAACAAACACATTGTTTTCCAAAAGAACTCTTTTTTCAAAAAAACACACCTTTTACTTCTCAATATTTTTTCCATTACTCAAGGTTGATGATTCTATTGCCAAGTATGATATTACTTATTTAGTTTGGGAATACAAAGTTTATTAATGCATTATAATGAAATGAAACCCATTAATTTCCATGGGATATTATATGTTCAAATACTGGCATATGTTCTATGTGTCATGCATGATAATGAAAATGTTGTGATGTAATGGGTGCGCCTAAAATTATATAGCACAATATAAATCTTATAATGTGAGAGGTGCGCTTGGAATTATATAGCACTCCAATTCATTGGTTAATGTTAATAACCTCATGAGTAAAGTGAAATATGCATGAACATGATTCTAGCTTTGTTGACAACTATGTGTGGTAGTTGATCACTAGGACATGAAGTTTCATTTTTATGCATTGCCACATTCCAAGTTCTTTCTTAATGATTCCACTCATGATTATGATCATTTTCCAATGTTATGATGATAATGATTATTCTCACCCCATATTGTATTGTTTCATGTTTTTATCTATCCTCTAACTGGGCTTTTAGATCACCCCTTTTTTATGTATATCCTCAGGTGACTACTTGTACTAAAGAGAATCCAAGGGCTTAGTAAAAACCTTTGGTATGAGACTAAGTACAAGTAAGCACCCAATATCTATTTATAAACATAGTGATCCCATAAGATATGACTTTAGAATTATTTTAATAAATTAATATATTATATATTCATGACTTGTTGACTTATGTTTTTTATAACCTTTTCTATTTTAGAAAATAGTGGGAACCAAGAGAAACCATGCCAACAACCCATGTGAGTGACAGTGCAGCAATTTCCCAAATGACATCCCCAATGCGTTGAGAGGTGGATTTAAAATTTTCATGGTGATTATTACCTAGATGTATTAGGTTATGAACAATAACCTAAATAATGTGGAATGTATTCCTTCACCTAAGAGGGAGAAACTAGCTATCGAGTGTTTTATGCAGCAACTCCCACCGATGTTTAGTGGATCTTCTGATCTACTAGTTGCGGAACAATGGGTCAACTCAATGGAGAAAATATTTTATGTGATTCATTGTTTTGAGACAAAGAATGTGACTCTATATTTTTATCATTTAGATATAGAGGCCAATCAATTTTGGTTGTTGATTAAGAACGCCAAGCCGAGGGAAGAAATTGAAGAGGTGGAGTAAGAAGGCTTTAAGATAATGATTCATAATAATTATTTCCCTCAAACTCTTCATACAATTATAGAGATAGAATTCATAGAGCAGATGAAAAAGGAAGGAGAATATATCACATCCTACGAAGAAAATTTTACAATCCTTAAAAGTTACTCTTTGGGTTTTGTTATCAATAATGATAGTAAAATTAATAGATTATTTCGTGGTTTAAAACCACACTGTTCAAAGGATCTTGTAATTTGAGACTTTGGGAGTTATGAAGAAGTTGTTCTATGTGATCTCAAAGTGGAGATGGAGTTTTCAGAATGGTCACATGGATATAGTTATGAGTAAATAAAGATGGAGTTTCAAGCCAGAGGATCTAATGAGAAAGGTGGAAAGAAAACTCAACCAACCACATGTCAAAAATGTGGGATGAAGCATCGTGGGAACTGACTCAAAGGGACAAGGAAATGATTTATGTGTGGTATAGAAGGAAACTAATTACATGAATGATGAAAAGACATAAAGAGGGCTAGAAAATGTGGTGGAAGAAATGAGAGCACCACTCATGGTCCAATTCTACAACTGTCATGAGCAAGGGTATTATGTAAGCCAGTGCACTAAACCTTGAGTCCTCAAGCCACAATTCACATTTTTGTATTTTCAAATGACACTTTTAAGGAGTAAGTGTGAACCCAAAACAACTCCAAGTAGAGATATTCGAACATAAAATCAAAAACAAAATCCCGCCCATTCTGAAGTCCCCATTCCGAAGTCCGAACAATAGCTAGATACCAAAATTCAAATTGCAGAAATCAAAAAACATCATCACGAGTCCCTATCAATTCACACCTAAGCCGATCACATCACTAAAAACTTCCATCAACATCATAGTAACATCGTGGTCTCCATTCACATTACAAGAGAACAGCAGCGCCATACAAGATCTCGGGGCAAGCGAGAATAGGAACTGAACAAATATGAACTCAGATAGTGAGCCTCCTCAAGTAGACCATGCTGACGCGCCCTTCAACATCAGCCCCAAGAAACAAAACTCCAATGACCATCCACATGAACCCTCCAACAATCCAAGAAATGGAACTCCAGAAATAGGAAAGAAATGCTCCATGAAGACCAGTGAGTTGTCGAGGAAACCTGTATTGAATAAGATCATGACCAGATGGACATCATGTCGTCACACCACCTTCGTCGTGCTCAACCTTGCATCACCACCGACTCAGCTATTTTCCATCGCCACAATGCCACACAAACTAGACGCTCCTCACCTGAATCACTAGGAACCCGCCACCACAACGCACCACACACCCATAACCTCCTGCAGACCATCACAACCGACCAACCTGGAAGGGGGTAGTGGTCCTAGAGGCGAGAGAGGGCGAGCTGAGGGACTTTCACAACAATCCATCGAGAATGAATCGTCACGTCAAAACTAGATCACCAAATAAACACCTCCACAAAGTCGAAAGGCAGGAAAAAATCAACAAGAAAAAAGGAGGAAGAAACGAGGATGGAACCCAAAAGGAGGTCAAGAAGACAAGGGGATGAAACCCTAGAGAGATCAACGAGAAAGAAGAAACAAGGGCCAAATCCCTAAAAAGGGGGATGTGACATTGATAAATCCACAACCGCCTATCCGATAAACCCAAAACCTCAAAGGCTCCATTATTCCAGATCCGATCTGGAAAGGAACGGTGAAGCTCAAGGTCAGAGTGTGGAGAAGCCAGCCTCAAATAAAGCCGAAGCGCGACAGAGTAGAGGAAGGCGAGGGAAGGAAACCCTAGTAGAACGAGCGAAGAGAACCAAGAGCCCAAGGATAGGATAAAGAGGAAGATAGGGGAGAACCAGAAGGGGATCCTCCATTGCCGCCAAAGGGAGATCAAAACCCTTGGAGGAGCGAGCTGAAAGCCCGAGTGCTTCCAGGTGAATGAGGCGCCATCCAAGTACCGAAAGAGGGTCCCTCAAGGATAATCAGCATCATCATCCAACAAAACTAATGGAGAAATTAAAGTATTATGCCTTCACTACTATGGAAGTGGATCAAGATAATGAAGTCATATAACATACACAGCTTATTCACTCAATAATGAAAATGTCTTATTTGATTCTAGTTCTATGCATTCCTTTATATCTCAAAAGTTTTCTAGAACTATTGAACCGAATCCCCAAAACCTTGATGTAGTGATATCCATAAAAACACCTAGTGGTGAAATAATTACAACCCTAGTGTTGTATACTTTACCTATTAGAATCTATAGAAAGATTCTTCCAACAAATATCCTTGTACTTCCCTTCTGGAATTTGATTATATACTCCGGATGGATTAGATCTTTTTATATATAGCACATATAAACTGTCGATAAAAGGAAATATCTTTTCAAATTATAAACCATACCATCTTCCTCTATAAATTCAAGTAAGATCATTAATCTCATTTTAAAAATCATTCAATGGTGTGGGTGTTGATTACCTGTAAAGAGGCATACCTCACTCAAATGGTCAAGTCAAAGGAACTTATCCACCTAGGGGAAATTCATCTCGTGAGGGAATATACAGATGTATTTCCTGAAGAGTAACTTAGAGTACCCCCAGATCGCGAGGTAGAGTTCTCAAAAGAACTCATACCCAAAGATACTCCTATCTCAAAGTGTGCCTATAGTATGGATCCTATCGAATTGGACGAGTTAAAAAATTAGCTACAAGAACATTTGGACAAAGGGTTCATACACCATAGTGAATCACCTTGGGGTGTGCCAGTGCTCTTTGTTGAGAAGAAGGATGGATCAATGCAACTGTGTATCGTTTATTGGGAACTCAACTAGATCACCAAAAGGAACAAGTATCCTATTCCTAGGATTGATGACTTGTTTGATCAGTTGATAGGATATCAGTACATCTCAAAGGTTGATATATGTTTTGGATATCATCTGCTAAAGTTGATGAAGGAAGATATTCATAACACTGGATTTATTACAAGGTATGGGCACTATGAGTTTTTGGAAGTTCCCTTTAAACTTACTAACACCGCTACAATATTCATGGATTTGATTAATAGAGTATTTATAAATTACCTAAACAATTTTTTGGTAGTGTTTATTGATGTAATTATAATCTACTCCAAGATTAAGGAGAAATATGAAGAATATCTAAGACTTTTGTTCGAGACATTGAGGATGGATAAGTTGTACACTAAGTTATGCAAGTGTGACTTTTCGATGCATAATGTCACGTTCTTGAGACATGTGATCACAAGTGAGGGAATTCCTATGAACCCTTCAAAAACCAAGTCAATTGGGGAATGGTCCAGACCCTCTAGTGTCATAGAAATCCTTAGTTTTCATGGATTATTAGGGTACTATCCACTTTTTGTGAGAAATTTTTCATGATTTTCAATCCCGCTAACTAAGTTAATAAAGAAAGGGGTAAAGTATGTCGGTACAGAATAATGTGAGGAAATCTTCGTGTAACTAAAGAGAAGGTTTATCACTAAACATGTACTCGCATTAACAAAAAGTGAAGAATGTTTTTTGATATACAGTGATGAATCCAAGAAGGTATTGGGTTGTGTACTGATGAAAAATGATAATGTGATAGCCTAAACCTCATAACAGTTGAAGATCCATGAGAATAACTACCCAAAACATGATCTAGAGCTAGAAGCTATGATTTTTCCCATGAAAATATGGAGGCATTACCTAAGTGTGATATATATACTGATCACAAGATCCTAAATTATATATTCACTTGAAAAGATCTCATTATAAACCAAAGGATATGTTTATATCTAATCAAAGACTATGATTTCTCTCTTCATGATCATCCTGATAAGGAGAACAAGGTATCTGATGCTCTAATTTGAAAATAACCTACTACTCTATCCATGTTTCAGATTGAGAAACACCCTATATTCATAGATATGAAAAGGATTTATTTGGAAATCATAATGGTAGGGAATAAATTCTACCTTTATAAAATGATTTACCAACCATCTATTCAAGAGAAGATTAAGGAGGCACATAGGGATAATATAGAGTTTCAGAAGAAGGTGAATGTAGTAATGGTAGGGAAGCTACATGAATTCCATATCAATGATGATGGTGTAATTTGGTTTGGAATGATGATTTTTGTACCATATTATCCAGATATAAAGCAGGAGCTTTTTAATGATTCACATAGATCAACCCTATCTATTCACCTAAGGTGAAAAAAGATGTGTAGACATATCTGATAGAACTATTGGTGGGATAATATGAAGAAGTATATTTCTAAATAAACAACAAAGTTCCTAGTATGTCAAAGAGTGAAGGCTTAAATACAACCACTACCCATACCAAGATAAAAGTGGGATAACATTAACATAGACTTTTTCAATGTACTTCCAAATATATCAATAGGAAAAAAATTTACATGGGTCTTGGTGGATCATTTTATAATGACATATCACTGTATTGAAAATCGAGAGCACTTCTCATTGGATCAAATTTCACAGTTATATATCAAAAAGGTACTAAGGCAGCATAGAGTACCACTATCAATTGTATCTTATTGAGATCCAAGATTCACCTCGAAGTTCTAAAAAAGACTACAACATTCTCTAAGAACTCAGCTGAACTTCAATACGGCATATCATCCTCAAAATGATGGCTAATCTGGGAAAACTATTCAGACATTGGAAGACATGTTGTGAATGTGTTCTATAAACTTCAAAGGAAGATGGGACAAACGTCTGCCTCAGGTTGAGTTCTGTTGCCACAATAGTTTCCACTCCAGCATCTAAAATGGATCCATATGAATCTCTTTATAGTAAAATGTGCATAACACGGGAATGATGGGATGATGTCGGTGAATGTAAGCATCTAGAACTTTAAATGGTTGAAGAAATAGTGGAAAAGGTGAAAACCATTCAGCAGAACATCAAGGAATCCCAAAGTCGACAAAAGAGTTATGCTGACAATCATTGATGGAACCTTGAGTTTAAGGTTGGGGACACGGTATTCCTCCAAATATCTCCATGGAAGAAGGTCGTGAGATTTTGGAAGAGGATAAATCTAAGTCCTAGGTACATCTACCCCTTTGAGATTCTTGATCGTGTCGGAGCTTTGTCCTATTGACTAACACTGCCACCTACTATGTCTAAAGTACATGATGTATTCCACATATCTCTCTTAAGGAAGTACTTACCAGATCCTTCACATGAAATGTCTTTATATGTGGTACAGTTGGAGAATTATCTTGCTTATTAGGATCAGCCAATGAAGATCATGGATTGTAGAGATAAATTTCTACACAACAAGACTACTCACATGTTCAAATTACTTTGGAGTAACCACAAGTATGAAGAGGAAACATGGGAACTAGAGAAAGAAATGAAGGAGAAGTACCCACACCTATTTTTGTCCTATAATGTAAAATGAAATTTTGTGAGCGAAACTTCAAAAGGGGGGAATAATATAATGACCTAATATTTTATCAATGGAAATTAACTTCTTATATTTATGTCACAGAAAATCACATTAGGATAGACAATGCCACACCATGCTTAAATGAACTGATAAATACTAAGTGACCTTTATATCCTAGCTGTTAAACATAATTTTTCCCCTTTTGTGATTTGAATTTCAAAAAGCTGACTGGTTGCGATCAGTAAAATATTTAGAGTCTGATGGGACAAACTTAATTTTTGGTGAATTGTAACGTATCATTTTGAATAGTAATGTTACCCTTATGAATAGTTATATGACCCTTATGAATCGTAAACCAGCCAAATGAATTATAACCTCACTCATGAAATTATAAATAAATTTTAGGCACCTTATAAATGAAAGTTAATGTTTTTAGAAGTATTAATTAAGTGTTGGTATTTTTGTGAGAAATTAATATTTAATTAAAATTTTAAATTAATAAATTTATTTAAAATAAAATTAATTTTCAAAAAATGTATTCCTAAATAAATATACTATTTTCCCATGATTTTAGTATAATTTTTTGAGACCTTAAGTAATTTTTCAAAGTGATATAAAATCAATTATAAATTTAAAATTTGTATTTTCCAAATAAATGATGATTTTATTTAAAAATTAAATTTCACATATATAGAAAAATATTTTGAAAAAATGGAGTTCATTTTTTAATTCTACACATTGAAAAGTGTTTAGGGTTATTTTTTGGGATTTTTCTGAAATACATTAATTTTTAGTGAATAGTGAAATTTGATAATTTACAAAATATGCTAAATAAATGAATTTATGCATCATTATTGAGTCATGGATTATGTAAATGGTCATTTGATTAAACTCATATGCCCTAATTACTGTATTTAGTCACAAGAATCCTCAATATTTCTTATCTTGAGAAAAATAATAAACTAATGATTAAAATAATAAGAAAACACCCCTCTCCTCCACTATAAATACCACCCCTCACACCCTCTTCTCATCACACCTATTGATATTTTATCCTTGCATATATTTTACCCAATACTCTTCCATAGTCCATCCCCAAAGTCTAGGATCTCTTCGTCTCAAAAAAATTCAAATCCTAGGTTCCTTGAGGAGGATCTCAAGAGGATAATTCAAGAGGTAAATCCTCTCTCTTTTCTTTTAATTTCCTTTAAATTTCAATTTTTTTTTATTATTCTTTCCTCATCACCATTCATTCAAATGGAATGATAACTCTAGTTTCTTAAATATTCTATAATTTTATAATTTTAATGTATGATGAAACAATATACTCCTCCCTCTCTCTCTCTTTCATTTTAGAAAGGAAATCATCGCACGTGATGTGTCAATTTACAAACATTGGGGGAGATGTACATTAAATGTACATAAAATTCTTCAAGGATGTTAATAATAACATTAAATGGATCGAAAAAATTGTAATTTTTTTTTAATATACCTTTTTATGTTCTGTAAATAACTTATACTCATAATACTAAATCATAAAACAAAATGAGTTCGTAGTATTCGAAAAACCGCCAAAATTAACCTAAAACGATCATCACTAACTTTTATCTAATGAATCATCCTAAAGGTATATAACAAAATCATTTTTAAGATCATTTAAACTTATTTAATATCATTAATAACATATAATAACAATTCTGTATGTTCATCCTCATTATAAATTAACTTTAATTCTTGAATACAAAGTAAACCAATCATGGAAACCATGAAAATGGATGCTCCCAAACGATTAAAATTAAAATCTATAAGTCATAAAAAGGCTCATAAAAGAACATAATGACACCATAAGTAATCGTATTAATGTAAATAAGGTTATTTAATTATTAATTAGTTAATATAATGTGATTATATATTATATTAATGTGAAGGAATCTTTTGAAAAAAATGTAAGGGGGATTCATGAACCCAACTCTCTTTCTTTGGGTTTTACCACTTTTGCTCCATTTTCAATATAGTTATTCCTTAAAAATAATTAATCAGAAATATATTACCTTTTATAGGATATAAATGTTTTCTAATTGTGTTTATAACAAACACATTGTTTTCCAAAAGAACTCTGTTTTTCAAAAACAAAGCACACCTTTTACTTCTGAAGATTGTTTCAATCACTAAATGTTAATGATTCTATTATCAAGTATGTTATTCCCTATTTCATTTGGGAACCAAAATTTTATGAACTTATACTTATGAAATTAAATTAATTCCTTTCCATGAGTAATTATAAGTTCAATATTGATATATTTTCTATGAGTAATGCATGATAATGTAAATATTGTGATGAGACGGGTGAAACCAGAATTATATAGTGCTATGTAAATGTTATGATGTGATGGGTACACCCAGAATTATATATTTCACCAATTAATTTGGTAATATTAAGAACCAAATGATTAAAGTAAAATATGATTGAACACAATGATATCTTTGTTCACTACTATGTGTGTTAGTTGACCACTAAAACATGATGTTTCATTTTTATGCATTGCCACATTCCTTGTCTTTTATTAATGCCTCCTATCATGATTATGATCCTATTACTATGCTATGATGATAATTATTATTCTCACAACATGTTATATTGTTTCATGTTCTTATCCATCCTTTTACTGAGATTTTATCTCAACACTTTCTTATGTATATCCTTAGGTTACTACTTATACTAAGGACAACTCAAGGGCCATTAAGAAGCTAGAGAAGAAGGAATTAAATAAATGATTATGTTTATGTAGTAAAATTTATGTATTGACCTAGTTTTCCCAATACTCTAAACCTTTGGATACTCTTTTTGTAATTATTTTATGTTTTTTATCTTTAAAATGATGTAATATTAATGTAATAAAATAAGGGTCACTATAGTTGGTATTAGAGGGAAGTTCAGTTATTTTGAAAATTAGGATTAGAGAACCTTAGTGAAAATATTTAGTATGAGACTAAGTATAAGTAAGCACCCAAGATACATTTCTAAATATAGGTATCCCACAAGATATTCCTTTAGACTTAATTTCACAATGTAATAAATTATATATTCATGACTTTTTTACTTTTGTTTTGTTCTAACCTTTTCTATTTTAGAAAATTGTGGGAACTAGAAGAAACCATGCCAAAAACCCCATGAGAGAGACAATGTAGAGATAGCCTAAATGACATCCCTGATTCTTTGGGAGGTGGAGTTCAAAATTTCATGGTGATTCTTACCTAGCTATCTCAGGTTATGGACAATAACCTAAATAATGTGGAACGTCCTCCTTCACCAAAGAGGGGGAAACTGGATATCGAGTGTTTTTTCCAAAATCAAACATTGATGTTTAGTGGATCTTCTGATTCACTGGTTTTTGAACAGTGGGTAGAGTCAATAGAGAAGGTCTTTTTGTTCTTCATAGTTCTGAGATGCTGAAGTTGAATATGACCATTTTTCGTCAACATGGAGAGGCCGACTAATGGTGGGTGTTGATTAAGAACACCAAGCCAAGGGGAAAAAGTGAAGAGATGGAGTGGGAAGACTTTAATATAATTTTTATTAATATTTATTTCCCTCAAAATATTGATACAATGATGGGGAGAGAATTCATAGAGATGAATCACAATAAAGGATAATATGTCACATCTTACAAAGAAAATTTCCCAGGGCTTTCAAGGTATGCTTCGGGTTTTGTTATAATTAATTAGAGAAAAATTGATAGATTATTTAGTGGTTTAAAACCTCATATTCTAAAGCCTCTTGCAATTCGCAACTCTATGAGTTAATAAGAAGTTGTTCGGTGTGATCTAAAAGTGGATATTGAATTTTGAGATTGTTCTCATGGATACAGTGATAAGAAATGAAAGATGGTGTTTAATGCTGGAGGATCTAATGAGAAAGGTGGAAAGAAAACTCAACCACCCACATGTCAAAAATTTAGGAAGAAGAATCATGGGAACTTCCTCAAAGAGGTAGGGAAATAATTCAAGTGTGGGAGAGAATTCCACCAAGATTTTGAATGTCTAAAAGACATGAAAAGTCCTGGAAAATGTGTTGGAGTAAAGGAGAGAACCACCCACGGTCCAATGCTACAACTATAGGGAGAAAGGGTACTATGAAAGAAAGTGAACTAATCTTTGAGTCTTAGAAGGTAATCAGTATCATCATCCACAAAAACCAAAGGATCAAGGGAAGTATTATGCCATCACTACTGTAGAAGTGGAGTAATATAATGAATTCGTACAAGGTACAATTTATATTCACTCAAAAATGGAAAAATTATTATTTTATTCTAGTTCTATGCATTCCTTTATATCTCTAAAGTTTTATAGAACTATTTAATCAAAGCCTTAAAACCTTGAAGTAGACATATCCATAAAAACATCTAATGGTGGAATCATTGCAACCCAAGTGTTGTACACATCACCTATTGGCATATGTGGGAAGATTATTCCAAAAAATCATGTGATACTTCCCTTAGTGGATTTCGACACTATACTAGGGATGGATTGTCTCTCTTTATAGAGATAACATATAAACTATCAGGAAAAAGATATATTTTTTCATATTCTAAACCATCCCATGATCCTTTGTAGATGAAAAGAAGATCATCAATCTCCTTTGAAAAATTATTTAATGGTGTGGGTGTTGATTCCCTATGAAGAGGCATACCTCGCTCAAATGGTTGAGTTAAAGGAAGTTATCGACCTAGGGGAAATTCCCATCATGTGGTAATATAGTGATGTATTTTCTGAAGAGTTACCTGGATTTCCCCCAGATCATGAGGTATAGTTCTCAATAGAACTCATACTCGGAGCTACTCCTATCTCAAAGTGTCCCTATATGATGGATCCTATCAAACTTGTGGAGTTAAAGAAGTTGTTGTAGGAGAATTTGGGTAAAGGGTTCATATGCCCTAGTGTGTCACCTTGGGGTGTGCCAGCGATCTTTGCCGAGAATAAGGATATATCAATGCAGTTTTGTATTGATTATTGGTAACTCAACAAGATCACCATAAAGAACAAGTATCCTCTTCTGAGGATTGGTGACTTGTTTGATCAGTTATGAGGATCTCAGTACATCTCAAAGGTCGATCTCCATTCTAGATATCATCAACTAAAGGTGAAGAAGGAAGATATTCATAAGACTGCCTTCTATATAAGGTATGGGCACTATGAGTTTTTGGTGATTCCCTTCGGACTTACTAATTCACCTAAAATCTTCCTGGATTTGATGAATAGAGTATTTATACATTACCTTGAAAAAAAATTTGTAGAGTTTATTGATGACATTCTTTTCTACTCGTAGAGAAAGGAGGAACCTGAAGAATATCTAAGACTTGTGTTGGTGAAATTGAGGAAGGATAAGTTGTACACCAAGTTTATCAAATGTGAGTTTTGGATGCATCAATTCACATTCATGGGACATGTGATCATAGGTTAGGGAATTATTATGGACCCTTCAAAAACCAATGTAATTAAAAAATGGCACAGACCCTCTAGTGTCACCGAAATCCGTAGTTTTCTTGTCTTAGCAAGGTACTATCGACGTTTTGTGAGAAATTTATCATGATTTTCAAGCCCTCTAACTAAGTTAACATGGAAAGGGGTAAAGTATGTCTGGGTGAAAGAATGTGAGGAAATATTGAAGGAGATAAAGATAAGGCTTATCAGTGCACTTGTACTCACATTACCAAAAATTGGAGAAAGTTTTGTGATATATAGTGATGCTTACAAGAAAGGTGTGGGTTGTATACTCATGTAAAATGATAATGTGATAGCCTATGCCTCATTATAGTTGAAGATCCATGATCCTAACTACCATATTCATGATCTAGAGCTAAAAGATATTATTTTTTCCTTGAAAATATGGCAACATTACCTCTATGGTTAGACGTGTGATATATATACCGATCACAAGAGTCTAAAGTATATATTCACTCAAAAATAGCTCAACATGTGTCAAAGTATATGGTTAGAGATAATAAAAGACTATTATTTATCTATTCACTATCATCCTGGCATAGAAAACAAGGTAGTTGAAGCTCTAAGTAGTGAAGAACCTACTACTCTATCCATGTTTTGGATTGAGAAACATCTTATATTCATGGATATACAAAGGATGGATTTGGAAATCATAATGGAAGGGAATAAATCCTACCTTTCATAAATTATTTCCCAACAATCTATCCAATAGAAAATTAAGAAGGCATAGAGGGATGATATGGAGTTGCGAAATAAGGTGAATGTAGTAAAGGAAGGAAATCTTCAAGAGCTCCACATTAATGATGATGGTGCAATTCGGTTTGGAATGAGGCTTTGTGTACCATCTGATCCAGAGATAAAAAATATTTTGAATGACACACATAATTCATCCTTCTCTATTCACTCAGGGAGGACAAAGAAATATTGAGATCTCTAAAAGAACTATTGGTGTACGAATTTGAAGAAGTATATTTCTGAATATACATCAAAGTGCTTGGTATTTCAACAAGTGAAGGATGAAAGAAAAAAGTATAAGGGGATGATGAAACCACTACCCATAGAAACATGGAAGTGGGATGACATTACTGTGGACTTTGTCACTATAAATCTAATAAAATCCAAAGGAAACAATGCTATATGGGTCATTAGGGATCATATTACAAATACAACTCACTTTATCGCAATTATATAGGACTTCTCATTGGATCGACTTGCATGGATATATATCAAATACATGGTAATGATTCATGGAGTACCACTATCAAATTTATCCAATTGAGATCTATGATTCACCTCGGTGTTATGGAAAAGGATTCAACATGATCTAAGCACTGAGATGAACTTTTGTATGGCCTATCATCCTAAAATTGATGTCCAATGTGATCAAACTATTCAGACATTGGAATACATGCTGAGAGCATGTTCTAGGGACTTCAAAGGAGGATAGGAGCAACATCTGCCTCTGGGTGAGTTTTCTTACAAAAATAGTTTCCATTCCAACATCTAAATGGCTTCATATAAATCCCTTTATGGTAAAAGGTTTAAAACACCAGTATGATGGGATGAATTCGATGAACATTAGCTACTAGGACTTTAAATGTTTGAAGAAATGGTTGAAAAGGTTAAAATCATTCAACAACACATCAAGTCAACCCAAAGTTGATAAAATAATTATGCAGAAAATCATCAATGTAACCTTGAGTTTAAGGTCATGGACATGGTATTCCTCATCATATCTTTGTGGAATAAGGTCATGAGATTTGGGAAGAAAGGAAAGCTAAGTCCCAGGTACATCAGTCCCTTCGTGATTCTTGATCATGTCGGAGTTGTTGCCTATCGACTATCACTTCCACCCACCATGTAAAAAGTAAACTATGTATTCTATGTATCCCACTTAAAAAAGTACATACCATACCCTTAATATTTACTATCCTCATAGGTGGTACAGTTAAAGAATGATCATTCTCACAAGGAGAAGCCAGTGAAGATCTTGGATAATAGAGAAAAAGTTTTACGCAACAAGACTACTCACCTAGTCAAATTTCTATGGAGGAACCATAAGTATGAAGAGGCAACATCAGAACTGGAGGAAGTGATGAAGGAGAATTACCCACACATATTTTCAGCCTAAAATGTAAAACGAAATTTTGAGGGTGAAATTTCATAAGGGGGAAATAATGTAATGACCCAATGTTTTATCAATGGAAATTCCCTTCTTATAGTTATATCCCATAAAATTACATTTGGAAACACAATTCCACATCTTGTTTAAATGAACAACTAAATATTATGTGACCTTTATAACCTAGTTGTTAAACATAATTTTTCCACTTATGTGTTTTTAATTTCAAAAATCAAACAGATATGGTTGTGATCAGTAAGATAATTAGAGTCTGATAGGCCAAACTTAATTTTTGGGGAATAGTAACTTACCCTTATGAATAGTAATATTACCCTTGTAAATAGTAATATGATCCTTAGGAATAGTAAACTGGCCAAATGAATAGTAACCTCACCATTAAAGTATAAATAAAATTTGAACACCTTATAGATGAGAGGGATTGATTTAAAAATTAATAATTATGTTTTGGTATTTTTGTGAGTAATAAATATTTAATTAAAAATTTAAATTAATAAATTTATTTAAAATAGAATAAATTTTCATAAAATTTATTCCTAAAAAATTATATTTTTCCCATGATTTTAGGATAATTTTATGAGACCAAAAGTAATTTTTTAAATTGTTATAAAATCAGTTATAATTCAAAATTTTATATTTTCCAAGTAAATGATGATTTTATATAAATATTAAATTTCACAAATCTAAAAAATTATTTTGATAAAATTTAGTCCGTTTTTTAATTCTAAACATCAAAAAATGGTTAGCGTGAATTTTTAGGATTTTTCTGAAATAATTTAATTTTTTGTGAATAATGGAATTCAATAATTTGTAAAATATGAAAAATAAATGAATTTTTGCCTCATGATTGGTCCGTAGCTTAAGTAAATGGAAATTGGTTCTAAATAAAATGTAATAATTACTTTATTTAGTCACAATAATCCTCTCTATTTATTTTCTTGATCAAAATAATAAATTAATGATTAAAATAATAAGAAAACACCCCTCTCCTCCACTATAAATATCACCCCTCACACCCTCTTCTCTTCACACCTCTCAAGCTTTGTGTCTTGCCTATATTCTGACCAATAATATTACCTAGTCCTTCCCCCATGTCTAGTATCACTTTTTGTCATCAAAATTCCAATCCTCAGTTCCCTGAGGGGGATCTCAAGAGGGGAATTCAAGAGGTAAATCCTCTATCTTTTCTTTTAATTTCCTTTCAATTGCAATTTATTTTCTTCCTCATGGTATATTACCATATACATTTTAATTTCATTTAAAATTTTTTAATATCATTAATAACATATAATTACAATTTTTTATGTTCTTATTCAGTATAAATGAACTTCCATTCATGAATACAAAGTGACCCAATCATAGAAATCATGAAAATGATTGCTCCCAAATGATGAAATTAAATACTATAACTCTTCTAAAGTCACATAAAATTACATAATAACACAATAATGAATCATATTCATTTTTAAAAGTTCATATAATTGTTAATTAATTAATATAATGTGATTATATAGGATATTAACATGAAAGAAGCTTGAGAACAAAAGGTAAGGGGAATTCTTGAACCCAACTCTCTTTCTTTGGGGTATCCCTCTTCCACTCCATTTTCAGTATGGTTATTACTTAAAAATAATTTATTAATAATTATCTTACCTTTTTATGGGATATACATGTTTTATACTTGATTTTATGACAAACAACAATTTTTTCAAAAGAACCATTTTTTCAAAAAAAAAACAAACCTTTTACTTCTCAAGATTGTTTCCATCACTCAAGGTTGATGATTATATTATCAAGTATGTTATTACCTCTTCCATTTGGGATCCCAATTTTTATTAATGTATTCTTATGAAATGAAACCCATTCTTTTTCATGGGTTATTATATGTTCAATATTGATATATGTTTTATGTGGCATACATGATAATGTAAATGTTATGATGTGATGGGTGCGCCCGGAATTATATAGCGCTATGTAAATGTTAGGATGTGAAAGGTGTGCAAAGAATTATATAGTTCTTCAATGCATTGGGTAATGTGAAGAACCTAATAATTAAAGTAAAATATGTGTGAACATGATTCTAGATATGTTCACAACTATGTGTGGTAGTTGACCACTAAGACATGATGTTTTATTTTTATTCATTTCCACATTCCAAACACTTCTGGAAATGGATGTTTTCCCAATGATTTTATCCCAACAATTTACAAAAACTGTTGGGAAAGGGAGGATATACCACCGGTTTAACAAAACCATTGGTATAGGCTTGTTTGTTGGAGGCTTTACCAACGGTTCTAAAGAACCGTTGGGGAAAGCTTGTTTGTAAGAGGCTTTACCGATAGTTCTATATAACTATTGGGTAAAGCCTGTTTTTTAGGGGATTTTACCAATGATTCTATATAAACTATTGGGATAGGCTCTCTTTTACAATGGTTTTTAAAAACCGTTGGGAAAAGTTTTCCCCAATTAGCAGCCCTCCTCATTCGCTAACAGAACTGAATGTGCAGCAGCTGCAGGCCATCCTCGCCTGACTTCTGCCATCTGAAATACTAAATCTCTATCAGATCCATCTCAAATCAGGTATTTTCTTCTTTCTAGAATTAAAATCTTTAAGTGTTACATTATTATTATTTTTATTCATCTAATATTTTACTTTTTTGTTTTGATGTTGATGTGTATGTTTTTTTATGTTTTAATTTAACCTAGATTTTCTCCATCCGGGGGGTTGGAGGGGTTGTCTGAGGTGAAGGGGGGTTGTCCGGGGTGAGGGGGTTTGTCTGGGGGGGTTGTAGGGGTTGTTCGGGGTGAGGGGGGCTTTTCGGGGTGAGGGAGGGTGTTTGGGGGGTTGGGGGGCTGTCCAGGGTGAGGGGGGATGTCCGAGGGTGGGGGGGGTTGTCCGGGTCGTGCGGGGGGCTGTACGGGGGGGTGGGAGCTGTCTGGGGGTTGGGGGGGATTATCGGGGTTTGGGGTTGTCTAGGGTGGGGGGCTGTTCGAAGGGTGGGGCTGTCCAGGGGGTGGGGGAGCTGTCTAGCTGGGGGTGGGGTTGTCTGGGGTGTTGGGGGAATGTCTAGGGTGGGGGGTTGTCCGGGGGGTCGGGGGAGCTATCCTGCCGGGGGGTGGGGGGATGTCCGGGGTTTTGGGGTGCTGTCTGAGGTAAGGGGATGTCTGGGGTGGGGGTGGGGGGGTTGTCCGTGGTGAGGGGGTTGTCTGGGGGGTCGGGCGGGGGCTTTTCAGGTTGCGAGGGGCTGTTTGAGGGTGGCTGGACGGTCCGGGTGGTTCGGGTGGTGCGGGTGGTGTGGGGGGGCTGTCTGGGTGGTGCGGGGGGCCGTCCGAGGGGTGGGGGGCCGTCTGGGGGGTGGGGGATGTCCAAGGGGTAGGAGGATTTACATTGGTGTGGGATGTCCGAGGTGGGGGGATGTCTGGGGTGAGGGGGGTGGGGGGTGTCCGGGGGTTGGGGGGTTGTCCGGGGGTTGGGGGGGCTTTCCGGGGTGAGGAGGGTTGTTCGGGGTGAGGGGGCTGTCTGGGGGTCGGGGGGTTTTCCGGGGGTTGGGGGGCTTTCTGGGTTTAGGGCGGTTGTCTGGGAGTGTTTGGGATGTCCGGGTGGTGCGGGGGGGTGTCTGGGTGGTGTGGGGGGGTTGTCCGGGGTGGGGGGGGGCTGTCCGGGTGAGGGGGGATGTCAGGGTTCAGGGGGGTTGTCCGGGGGGTGGGGGATGTCTAGGTTGGGGGGGCTGTCCAGGGGTGGTTGGGCTGTCTGGGTAGTGCATGGGGCCATCTGGGTGGTGCGGGGGGTTGTCCAAGGGTTGGGGGGCTTTCCGGTGGTGGGGGTTGTCCGAGGTGGGGGGGGGGTTTCCGGGGTGAGAGGGATGTTCGGGGGGTGGGGGGTTTTCCGGGTGAGGGGGGATGTCTGGGGGGTGGGGGTACTATCGGAGGCATGGTGTGGCCGGTACCACTGAAAGTGTCTCACTTTTATTTTAAATGGACATGATTTTAAGTGAAAACAACAACTAACATACGAAAACCCGATAAAATGCATTCAGATTGTGTTAATACTTTAGGATAATGATACATTGGTCATTTTTGATGGGTAAGAGTCAACTCCTCCTCAATCTGAGACATGGTGTGGCCGGTATCACTCAAGGTGTCTCACTTTGGTTTGAAATGGACAACATTTTAAGTGAAAACAACAACAAACATACGAAAAACTGACCAAACTTATTTGGATTGTGTTGATACTTTTGGAAAACTAACCAATGGTCATTTGAGACGTGCACAAGACAACCCCACCTCAATCCAAGGCATAGTGTGGCCTGTATCACTCTAAATGTCTCTCTTTTATTTAAAATGGACACCATTTTAAGTAAAAACAACTGGCATACAGAAAACCGACCAAACATATTTGGATTGTCTTGATAATTTAACACAACGATCTATGTGTCATTCGTGAGGTGTATGAGGAGACAGCACATCATTCAGATGTGTGGTTTGTGTGGCATAGCAGAATATATTTTTTTTAGGTGTTTGGTGCGCTTGAAAAGCGTGTGTGGGGTTGTCAAAACTGGCTGAATGACCTTAGAATGCCCTGAAATCGAACAAAAACAAATTGTGGGTGAATTTTGAAATGGTCGGCTAGACGTCACGTCAATTAGAAGTTTCATGTGACCATGGTGGCTGAAAATGCACTCCGCGTGTCTTAAATGGACAAAACATGCGTTTAACGGTGAAATGCATGCCGAATGACATCAGAATGACTTGAAATCACCCGAAAACACCCAAATTATTATTCTAGAGGTGTACGAGGAGACGACACATCATTAGGATGCATGGTTTTCATATCACAGCTGAATATGTTTTTTTAGGTGTTTGTCGCACTTGAAACATGTGTGTGGGGTGGTCAAAACCATCTGAATGACTTCATAATGCAAGGAAACTAGATAAAAACAAAAGATGGGTGAATTATGAAATGGTCGGCCAGGCGGGATGTCAATCGGAGGTGTCGTGTGACCGCGGTGGCTGAAAATGCACTCCACATGTCGTAAATGTCCAAAACATGTGTTTTACAGTCAAATACATACCCAACGACATCGGAATGACTTGAAATCACACAGAAACTCCCTAATAATTATTCTTGATGTGTAAAAATAACGAAATGTCATTCAGATGCGCGGTTTGCTTGGCACGACTGAATATGTGTTTTTTAGGTGTTCGGGGCACTTGAAAAGCATGCGTGGGTGGTCAAAACCTGCCGAACGACCTTAGAATGCAATAAAATCAGAAGATAAAAAAGGTTGGGTGAATTGTGAAATATTTGGCTAGACGTTACGTCAATCGGAGGTGGTGTGTGACCGCGGTGGCCGAAAACGCACTCCGCATGTCGTGAATGGCCAAAACATGCGTTTAATGGTAAAATTCATGTCGAAAGACATAAGAATGACTTGAAATCACACGAAAACACCCTAATTATTATTCGTGAGGTGTACGAGGAGACAACATGTCATTCGGACGTGCGGTTGGCATGTCACAGATGAATATGTGTTTTCTAAGTGTTTGGCACGCTTGAAAAGTGTGCGTGGGGTGGTCAAAACCAGCCGAACGACCTCAGAATTCCATGAAATTGGATGACAAAAAATGGTGGGTGAATTGTGAAATGGTCGGCCAAATGGCACGTCAATCGGAGGTGTCGTGTGACCGTGGTGGCCGAAAATGCACTCCGCGTGTCGTAAACGGCCAAAACATGTGTTTTACGGTCAAATACATACCCAACAACATCGAAATGACTTGAAATCACAGAAAAACACCATAATTATTAATCGTGAGGTGTACGAAAAGACAACACTTCATTCGGATGCGCAGTTTGCGCGGCACAACTGAATATTTGTTTTTTAGGTGTTTGGCGCGCTTGAAAAGCGTGCGTGGGATGGTCAAAACTGGCCGAACGACCATAGAATGCCATGAAATCTGACAAAAACAAAGGGTGGGTGAATTTTGAAATGGTCAGCCAGACGGCATGTCAATCAGAGGTGTCGTGTGACAGCGGTAGCCAAAAACGCACTCTGCATGTCGTAAATGGCCAAAACATGCATTTAACGGTCAAATGCATATTTAACGACATCAGAATGATATGAAATCACACAAAAACAACCTAATTTTTATTCTTGAGGTGTATGAGGAGACGTCATGTCATTCGGATGCACAGTTTGTGTGAAACGGCTGAATATATGTTTTCTAGGTGTTTGGCACGCTTGAAAAGCGTGCGTGGGGTGGTTAAAACTGGCCGAACGACCTCAGAATACCATGAAATCGGACGAAATCAAACGTTGGGTGAATTTTGAGATGGTCGGCTAGACGGCACGTCAATCAGAGGTGTTATGTGACCGCGGTGGCTGAAAACACACTCTGCATGTCATAAATGGCTAAAAAACGCATTTAACAGTCCAATGCATACTGAATGACATCGGAATGACTTGAAATCACACGAAAACACCCTAATTATTATTCGTTAAGTGTACAAGGATACAGAACATCATTCGGAGGAAAAGTTTGTGCAACATGGCTGAATATGTGTTTTTTAGGTGTTTGGCGTGCTTGAAAAGCATGCGTAGGGTGGTCAAAACCAGTCGAACGACCACATAATGCCATGAAATCAGAAAAAACAAAGGGTGGGTGAATTTTGAATTGGTCGGCCAGACGGCACGTCAATCAAAGGTGTCGTGTGGCCGCGGTGGCTGAAAACACACTATGCATGTCGTAAATGGCCAAAACACGCGTTTAACGGTCAAATGCATACCGAACGACATTATAATCACTTGAAATCACCCAAAAGAACCCTAATTATTATTTGTGAGGTGTACGGGGAGACGACACGTCATTCGTACGCGCGGTTTGCACGGCACGGCTGAATATGTGTGTTTTAGGTGTTCGGTGTGCTTGAAAAGCATGTGTGGGGTGGTCAAAACTAGCCAAATGACCTCGGAATGCCATGAAATAGGACAAAAAAATGGTGCGTGAATTGTAAAATGTTCGGCCAGATGGCACGTCAATCAGAGGTGTCGTGTGACCGCGGTGGATGAAAACGCACTCTACGTGTCGTAAAAGGCCAAAACACGCGTTTAACGCTCAAATGAATGCTGAAAGACATCAGAATGACATTAAATCACACAAAAACACCATAATTATTATTTTTTGAGGTGTATGAGGAGATTTCATGTCATTCGGACGCGCGTTTTGCGTGGCATGACTAAATATGTGTTTTTTTTTGTGTTTAGCGTGCTTGAAAAGCATGCGTGGGGTGGTCAAAATCGGCCGAACGACCTCATAATTCCATGAAATCAGACGAAAACCAAGGGTGCGTGAATTTTGAAATGATAGGCCATACGGCATGTCAATTAGAGGTGTCGTGTGACCGCGGTGGCTGAAAACGCACTCCGCGTGTCATAAATGGCCAAAACATGCGTTTAACGCTCAAATGCATACCGAACGACATCAGAATGAATTGAAATCATAGAAAACACCCTAATTTTTATTCATGAGGTGTAAGAGGAGACGAAATGTCATTCGGACGTGCAGTTTGCATGGCATGGCTGAATATGTGTTTTTTAGGTGTTTGACGCGTTTGAAAAGCGTACGTGGGGGGTCAAAACCGGTCGAACGACCTCAGAATGCCATGAAATCAGACTACAACAAAGGGTGGGTGAATTACGAAATGTTCATCCAGACATAATGTCAATTAAAGGTGTCTTGTGACCATGGTAGCTGAAAACGCACTCCGCGTGTCGTAAATGGCAAAAACACACGTTTAACGGTCAAATGCATACCGAACAAGATCTGAATGTCTTGAAATAACACAAAAACCCCCTAATTTTTATTCGTGAGGTTTACGAGGATACGACACATCATTTGAACGTGTGGTTTGTGCGGCACGACTGAATATGTGTTTTTTAGGTGTTTGGCGCGCTTGAAAAGTGTGCATGGGGTGGTCAAAACCAGCCGAATGACCTCAGAATGCCATGAAATTGGACGAAAACAAAGGGTGGGTGAATTGTGAAATGGTCGGCCATCTGGCACGTCAATCGAAGGTTTCATGTGACCGTGGTGGCTGAAAATGCACTCTGCGTGTTGTAAATGGATAAAACATGCGTTTAACAGTCAAATGCATATCGAATGACATCAGAATGACTTGAAATCACACGAAAAAACCCTAATTATTATTCGTGAGGTGTACGAGGAGACGGAAGGCAACTCCCCATCAGGGTTTCAAAACTCACCGATCTTTGAAAATTCCTTCAACCTCTTCAATCAATCAATTATTTAGTTATAATCTGTAAGTCCTAATGTTATTCATATTTTTTTTATTTTCTATTTTGATTTGGTCTAAACTAGATCCCTCTCTTTTTACCCAGGCTAGGAACTCATTCCTTCCTATAGATCCATCTGAATTCAATAAATTTTTTAGTTCTACACTCCAAATTGGTAAGGCGTAACTTACTTTTAATATTTTTCATCTATTTTTGTTTGTTTCTCTTTTGATTGGACTTAAACCAGGTGGTGTTGTGTGTGGCATGACATACCCAATAATTGCAGTTTGATTTGTTTTCTATTTTCATTCTAAAATTCATGTGTCATGATTATATGAATCAAATTTATTTGAATTCATCATAGCCACACCTTTTATGTAGTTATTGAATCATATCGAGGTACGGTGTGGCTGGTACTACTCAAAATGTCTCACTTTTATTTGAAATGGACATGATTTTATGTGAAAACAATAAATTGCATACGGAAAACTGACCAAACGCTTTCAGATTGTATTAATACTTTTTGAAAATGATCCATGGGTCATTTGTGATGTGTACCAGTCAACCCTGCATCAATCCGAGGCACGGTGTGGCCGGTACCACTCAGAGAGTCTCACTTTTATTTGAAATGGAAAACATTTTAAGTGAAAACAACAACTAGAATACGGAAAACCGACCAAACACATTCGGATTGTATTGATACTTTAGCACAATGATCCATGGATCATTTTTTATGGGTACGAGTCAACCCCTCCTTAATCTGACGCACGGTGTGACTAGTATCACTCAAAGTGTCTCACTTTTTCTTGAAATGGACAACATTTTAATTGAAAACAACAACTAACATACAGAAAACTGACCAAACGCATTCGGATTGTGATGATACTTTAGGAAAATGATCCATGGGTCATTTTTGATGTGTACGAGTCAACCTCATCTCAATATGAGGCATGGTGTGGCCGGTACCACTCAAAATGTCTCACTTTTATTTGAAATACACAGGATTTTATGTGAAAACAACAACTTTCATACAGAAAACTGACCAAATGCTTTTATATTGTCTTGATACTTTAGGAAAACAATACATGGGTCATTTTTGAAATGTTAGAGTCAACCTCACTTCAATACAAGGCATGGTGTGGTCGGTATCACTCTTAGTGTCTCTCTTTTGTTTCAAATGGACAACATTTCAAGTCAAAACAAATGACATACGGAAAACTGACCAAACATATTCTAATTGTCTTTATACTTTAGAACTATGATACATAAGTCATTTTTGACATGTAAGAGTCAACTCTTCCTCAATCCAAGGCATGGTGTGACCGATATCACTCAAAGTGTCTCTCTTTTATTTGAAATGGACAGCATTTTAAGTGAAATCAACAACTGGAATATAGAAAAACTGATCAAACGCATTCGGATTGTGTTGATATAGTAGTAACACAACCAATGGGTCATTTTTGACGTTTATGAGTCAACCCCATCTTAATCTGAGGCACGGTGTGGCCGGTACCACTCAAAGTATCTCACATTTATTTGAAATGGACGTGATTTTAAGTGAAAACAACAAATGGCATATGGAAAACTGACCAAACGCACATGGATTGTGTTGATACTTTAGAAAAACGATCCATGGATCATTTTTTAAGGGTACGATTCAACCCCGCCTAAATCTGAGGCATGGTGTGACCGGTATCACTCAAAGTGTCTCACTTTTGTTTGAAATGGATAGCATTTTAAGTGAAAACCACAAATGGCATACGGAAAACTGACCAAACGCATTCGGATTTTGTTGATACTTTAGGAAAATGATCCATGGGTCATTTTTGATATGTACAAGTCAACTCTACCTAAATTAGAGGAAATATGTGGCTGGTACCACCCAAAATGTCTCACTTTTGTTTAAAATGGACAACATTTTAAGTCAAAACAATTGACATACAGAAAACTGACCAAACGTATTCGAATTGTGTTGATACTTTATCACAACGATCCATTGGTCATTTGTGATGTGTAAGACTCAACCCCACCTCAATCCGAGTCATGGTGTGACTGGTATTACTCAAAGTGTCTTTCTTTTATTTGAAATGGAGACCATTTTAAGTGAAATCAACAACTGGCATACAGAAAACTAATCAAACACATTCAGATTGTGTTAATACTTTAGGAAAAAGATCCATGGGTCATTTTTGACGTGTACGAGTAAACCCTGACTCAATATAAGGCACGGTGTGATGGGTACCACTCAAAGTGTCTCACTTTTGTTTGAAATGGACAAGATTGTAAGTGAAAACAACAATTGGAAAATGGAAAACCGACCAAACGCATTCGGATTGTGTTGATACATTAGCACAATGATCCATGGATCATTTTTGATGGGTAAGAGTCAACCCCGCCTCAATCAGAGGCATGGTGTGACTTTTATCACTCAAAGTGTCTCACTTTTTTTTGAAATGGACAACATTTTATGTGAAAACAACAACTTCCATACAGAAAATCTTCCTAAGGCTACACATAGATTCTTGAAATTAAGGGATAAAAAATAAAATATGGTATATTGGTCATATGTTATTAGAAGAAAATATTCACAAGGAATATATTGAAACACAGTGGGTCATAGTATATATATAAAAACATGAATTATATTAGGAATGAGTCTCGACATCCCATCATGAACATGCACCAACACTCATGTTCTAATTCTCAATCATGGGTCGTTCATTCTATACAATAACATACAACAAATAAATATCATATAGTGATTTCATATGAAACCTATGAACACTCAAGCATACCATATAACAAATTGGTCAACACGGCTACACATACATTCTTGAAAAATAAGTTTCAAAGTATCTAAAAATACCCCAATGGTGAGGAATACATATGGTGACACCATTGCCCCATGGATCACCTCAATCACATCCTAAAAAAGTGGGTTCTAGGGCTAAACCAAAGTCCCTTTGGGAACCCAATACCAAAAATATAATTGAATATTCATACCCACTACCCAAGATGGGGATTCATCTCACATCACATCCAGGAGATCAAATTACAACTAGCCACATACCCCCTTATTCTAATTGAAAAGTCTATGAAAAACGTGTAGGATATTCCGGTAACCCATCTCATATGTTGAGATTGGACAATTTTTCCCACTAAAACATCCGGAACCATTTATTACATTTGAATTTCTAAATTTCTAAATTCAGGAATGAATTCTAAATTTTGAATACTTTGGATGGGGATTTTGTATTGGTGTTGTTGCAGATCTGGAGAGGGGGAGGTGTGTATTTGTGGAGCTGTGTTGTTGTAGGTCTGGAGAGGGGTAGAGGGGCCTTCTCTTTTGGAGTTTAGAAAATGTATACCGACAGTTTTCAAAACCGTTGGTATAGATTCTATAATATAACTATACCAACGGTTTTGTTATAACAGTTGGTATAGATTTATACCAACGGTTATAACAGAACCATTGGTATACCCTTATGGCTTTCCATATCCCCTATTTACCAATGGTTTTAAACCATTGGTATAAGTGTAACACACATATACCAGCAGTTTCACAAACCGTTGGTATATGCTATATTTAACAGACATATTCCAATGGTTTTTAGCAAACCGTTGGTATACCTTCTATTTTGACACCTATACCAACGGTTTTCACAGAACCATTGGTATAGGCCTACTGTCATGGCTTAGTTGGCCATGGTTGAGGGAATCATTGGTATAATATATACCAACGGTTTTCAGGCCTTTACCAATGGTTGTGAACCGTTGGTAAAGTGTAAAATTCCAGTAGTGAAATCTTTTCTTAATGCTTCCTCTCATGATTATGATCTAATGCCTATGTTATGATGATAATGATTATGATCAAACCATGTTATATTTTTTCATGTTCTTATCTATTCTCTTACTATGCTTTTATCTCATCCTTTCTTATGCATATCCTCATGTGACTACTTGTACTAACGAGAATCCAAGGTCCATAAAGAAGCTAGAGAAGAAATAGTTAAATAAATGTTTATGTTTATGTTGTAAAAGTTATGTATGGTCCTTGTTTTACCAAGAAACTAAACCTTTGGATCCTATTTTTATAATGATTTTATGTTTTTTATCTTTAAAATTGTTTAAAAGTAATGTAAGAAAAATTAGGGTCACTATAGTGAGTAGATGGGGATGTCATCGATGAACACCATAATGAAATATTTCAGGTAAGGATGGAAGATCTTGTTCATGAGAGACTTGAACACTATCGAGACGTTTTTTTCACCAAGTGGAATCACTAAATACTCGTACATCCCATACCTTCCTCAAAAATCTATCTTCAGAATTTCATCCTCTCTAACTCACTGATGGTGATAGCCCGATCAAAGATTAGTCTTTGAGAACCATCGGACTCCCTGTAACTGATTGAAAAGGTAGTCAATCTTTGTCAAATGACATATATTCATCACCAAACCCAGGTTCAATTTCCAGTAATCAATTTAGATTTTAAGACTACAATCCATATTCTGGGAAAACAACACAGGTGCACCCCATGGTATAGTATATGCTAGATAAAGCCCTTCTACTTGAAGTCATGAAGATGCATCTTGAACTCTTTCAACTCAAAAAGCACCATATGATATGGTGGTGTTAAAATGGCTTATGCATATGACACCCTTGGATTTGGTGAAATATTTTTTTTAAATTAATTTAATATTTTTGATATTTTGGCTTACACATAACACTGAGTTCATCTTGTGTTACACAAGACACTAATTTTTAGCAAAACCTATATATATTATTAATATAGTTATTTAAACACAACAGTTATAACATAATGTTTAAATATTAAATATAATGGTTTTATTTAAATTAAACATATTGATAAAAATGTACTTAATTTTTCTAAAAGTCTTTATATATTTCAAAAATATTAATTTCTCAAAAAAACTATTTTTATTCTTTTTTGTTCATAATAATGAAATTATTTTTTGAAAATTTTATAAAATAAATTTGATAAAATAAATTTATTTTTTTAAATCATATTTAAGAAATTATCTTAGGGTGAATTTTTGCTTTTTTATGAAAAGTCTCATTTTTTTATGAACAGTCAGAAATACTGGATTTGAGTTGAAAATTTCCTTTTCATTTAATTTATTTATAAATTTAATTTATATTTTAAATTATTTTTAAAGTAATATTATTTTATTTAAATAACCATAAATCTGATTTAGTTCATTGGACTGAATTTAATATTGAAATTGGATATAAAAAACTTTATAAACTTTTCAATATTTCTCTCCGAAAACCCCTTTTCTCATCGCATATGTGGGATTAATTTTAAATTAGTTTTTTACAGTTATGTGAATTGAATTTTTAGAAATGGATTCCATATTTTGAATCAAAATTATTTTTAATTTCTAATAAATTCAACATAATTTTTATCAAAAATATATAGTGAAAATTATAAAAATTGATTACCGCAATTAAGGTAAAAATGGGTTTACTATGGGTTAAACTAAAAATATAAGGGTTTAAATAACCTATAAACATGTATAAAAACTATTTTCTAGCCAAATTTAGATCTTTAAACGTCTATGTTTTGATAATATATCATTAATTACTCTTTTTACATGTGAAAAACACGGCATAACTTATTTCTTTTCAAAAATACCAAGTGTGTTCTCTCCCCCACTTATAAAAGACCACCCCCTCTCCTATCTTACTCACACCTTAAAACCATTTTGGATCAGACCAGACCTACCCAAATCACTTCCAAAATTCTCTAATATCATAAAAAAATCCTTATTTTGGATAGATAGCCAATAAATCAATGCT
This sequence comes from Viscum album, assembly GCA_963277665.1. Classification (NCBI taxonomy): domain Eukaryota; kingdom Viridiplantae; phylum Streptophyta; class Magnoliopsida; order Santalales; family Viscaceae; genus Viscum; species Viscum album. Next base: position 16,339,163 of record OY728155.1, on the reverse strand, counting down.
TTTGGAGCAAACCTAAGGAGGATACCTGAAGAAGATGCAATGTTCATCAATAAGTGTTTTTATTTTATTTCTTTCTCCAACTCCTTAAATTCATATTAATAAATTCCTATATAATAACATAAGTATATTAAATATACTAAGATGTTTTTAAGTTTATTTAATTACCTTCAAACACCTCCACTCCCATCAAATGGGTTATAAAAACATCATCTGTGTGTACAGCGGACTGCTGCCTCGCGAAACGATGTCATTTCGTTTTCTATTACCTCAAATCACGGTTGGTTATGGAGGTGAATATAAATTATATTAATTATATATATAAAATAATTATACCTATTTATTCATTATATCTTATATAACATTTTTTCTTTACATTTCATATGGGATACGATAACATCACTCCTGTGTATGGTGGACTACCGCCTCGCGAAGCGATGTGGTTCGTTTTTCACTAAAGCTTTACATAGATGATAATAAGGATGAATATATGTGATTTAAATGAAATATTTATGATATTAATGACATAATTATCATTCTAAAAGGTTAATTGATCATTTATTTCTTACCATTTAACTCACTGAAAGTTGATATCATCGTTCTTGTATGTGTGGACTACCACCTTTACAAAGCGATGTGACTCTCTCTTTTCATCACCAAACCAAATGGATTATATATATAAGTATATTTAAATAAATAATATTTTATATATGATATTATGATTATTATTTAAAGTTAATATATTTCTTACATACTTTCCATAATGATCTTTGAAAAATGGAAACGTTACTTGTTGGTAGGTATGGGCTACCATCTCCATGATTGTAATGCACTTCATTTATAAAAACCATCTTTCATGACTAGAATTAAGGGTATAATAAATGTATAAATATGGTAATTATATCATTATTATTATTCTGGATATAATTTAACCATGATCAAGTTAAGAGGACTGAAAGTAACAAATCAAAACATATGTAAAAAACAAAGTGATTACTACATGAAACATGACTTTACCATGAAATTGTTAATAAACAGATAATAAAATAAAATAATTAAATAATATATGTTATGATATATATAACTATGTTTATATAATAGATATATAATAAACTTCTATTTATTATAAAGGTGGATATAATGTGTAAGAAGGATTTTGAGACTAAAGGTAAGGGATTTCTGTCTTACTTTTTACTTCTATGAGACACATGCCATATTAACTACCTATTTATTTTATGTGTTTTATAAACTTCTAATTAATGTATATTATGATGATTATCCTATAAAATATTTTGGTTTATCTATCTATTTTATTATCTCTCTTTCATGGTGTTTATAATTCAAAAGTTAACAAATCAGTAAGGGGATTCCTAGTCTCACTTTTATTTCAGAGACACTTATTCCATATTCAAACTCATTTATTTTGTGTTGTATATATACTTACCTATAAAATTATATATCATGGATATAACTAATTTCCTGATAATTAATTTTATATTGTTTTTATACTTTTATAGGTCTTACGTTTCAGAAATTACTCAATAAGTAAGATTCTCTCAATTTGTCTTCTTTGAGACATATGTTATGTTATGTTATGAAACTGTTTTTTATGAGGTGTATATCTAGAATATTTGAAAAGTAATATCATGATTTTATTTATCCTCATTATATTTTAATTTTCATTTAATTATTTTCCTTCACTGTGATTATATTTCAATGTTACCAATGTTGTTCTATGTTTATGTTACAGTGTCATCATTTATCGAGATTGTTTATTATTATGCTTCTAATGATGAAATATCTGAATATGTCCCTCAATAAACTCATGAATTGTATTCTCCTATGATTATTTCATGAGAATACATTTTTTACCATCATTTTATCTCTTTCTGTAATATAGAGTTCAAAATTAATTTTCAAAGAAACAATCATCTTTGCAGCCGAAAACCCTTTTTATTGAAAAACCATGTTTTCAAAAATGATTCAAAAAATAATGTGAAATTTTATAAAATTATTTATTAAATAAATTTTTACATATGTTTGGCATTTCATAAAAAAATTTAAAATAAATATTCATGTTATTTTCAAAAGCAATTCTCATTTGGATTTTACCAAAAATTTGAAATGGGTCATTATTTTTAACATGTATAACATGAATTCAATTTCCCTCCATCATGAGCATTATTTTATTTGAAGATTCTTTTATAATTTTTCAATATTATTTTCAAAGAAATATATTTTGAAAATATTTATGATTGAGTTTTGTTTCAAAGTAGAAATTTTATTTTCCTCAAGAACTATTTTAAATTAATTTTGTAGATTTCTTTATATGTTTTCGATGATATTTTAAAAGAAATGGTTTCCTAAAAATTTTTATGTTTTAAAAATTGATTTTAAAATAAATTTTATTTTCCTTAAGAAATTTTCCAAGTGATATTTTAAAATATTTCTCCATCTAATATGATATCATTCTTATTGTTTCTATGAATGCTTTATCATGACATGAGTTTTATGAAACCCAATTTCTTCCTTGGATTATACCATGATAACATTCTTATGAAACCTAATTATTTGTCCATGGGTTATACTATGATGAAATGATTAAATTATTTTGAAACCTGTCTCTTTTTCATAGGTTATGATATAATAAAATTTTTAGGAAACCCATTTCATTTCATGGGTTATGATATGATGAATGTTTTATAATCTTGTAGCACACATATGGTAAGATTATAAACAATGAAGTTGGTTATGTTATAACAAATAAAAGTGGTTGTGTGATATAAAAATATGAGTGGGACCTATATCTCTCTCCAATGAATTAAGAAAATATTTATATTTCATGAGATAGACAAGACTGCAATGGGGAGTGAACCCGGTTTAGTAATGTTATAATCTTTGATTTTCATGTTCTAGTTTTCAAATGTTATTCTTATGTTCTCATACCCTTATTACCATGTTATTCTTATGTATCTCCCTTTTTTACCATTAATAGGCATCCCAGGTCACCCTTTCTTATGTTTCCTTTCCCCATGTTATGAAGAAAGGTTTTAAGTTAGAGTTTTGAAGGGGGATATATATATATATATGGTATATATTGATGATATTTAATGAATTAATAATTTTGTGTTCTAATTTTATAAAGGAAATAAACTATTACTGTACTCAAGCATGTTTTTTTTTAATTTAATGAATATTCATATCAAAAGATGTAAGATCCATATATGAGAATCTTGGGTCATTATAGTTAGTATCAAAGGAAATGTTTAGTTAAATTTTGAAAACTACGATGAGAAAAATTTAGTGAGATACTAAGGGGTATTTCTAAGTATATTTGTAAGGATAAGTTTTAGAATGATTCAAAGTATAGGAAAAAGTATTGGATTTTTTTTAAAGGATAGAGTGAGAGGTTTCTAAGCAATTAAATCCGTATCTAGATACTACAGGTGGATTTTGATCTAGAATAGAGGTACCTATGGGTAATAACTCCTAAATTGGACCATTGTTATGGACTTTATCATCACCCAGTGCATGATAACGGGCATTTCTACACACATGTTTTGGAGTTCTTAGGAGATATGATTTCAAAATTCACAAACTCTTTATGATCCATCATGAAGGATTTAAATAGATTATGAATATGAATATACTAGGATAAACTTAATGTTTCATAAATTAAAAATAATGTGTCTTGGTTTAGACCTCATAAATTATTTTTTAGACTATGTGATTTTATATTATGATTACTGTTTATCACACTATTCTTTTTTGGTTTTAGTCAATGAAGAGAGCCAAAATCAACTAGGTTAAAATTGAATGTTATGGATGGTTTTATGATTACCATCCAAATAGGATGATGACTAGAGTAAAGGATGTTATGATAATTCCTAATTAGTTTTCATGGAACATGATTAACAATGTATACCTTAACAAAAAAATTAGACTCACCAAAGATGATAAGGAAAGAGTTAATTGAGAGTTTGGGTAATGAATCCCATAGTGGAAAGAATATTAAATTTATTATATGTGAAGAATTTGGAAAGAAGAACCCAATTGGATTTCTCAGAGGAACAAGAATATGTTTTTAATATAGAAAATAAGGACACAAAGAAAGTGACATCAAATGGAAAATGAATTGTTTAGTTAAAACAATGGATGGGGATATTTGTCTCTGTATGGTTTCACCGACATTTTAATGTTTCAAATGTAGAAAGTATAGGAATTTTGAAAGTTGATGTCCTAAATGGAAATATCATAAAGAGAATAAACAAGGTTGTATGAGTAATGGTTATATTAATTAAAATGAAAAGACAACAAATTACATATGAAATAAAAGAGGTATTAAGGAATAAGATGATGAATCCTAGTTAATGTTTTCCGAATTAAGTGGGATGAATGAAGTATTAATGTATTGGAATTAAAATATTATGTTAAATTAATCATGAAATATATATAAGTATTGTTCAATATAAGTTTTTTATTAAGGATATTTAATAATATATTGAATGATGTTGATAAACTGGAAAAGTGATTTAATGGAAAGGTGATATTTTGAAGATATCCCTAAATATGTTATTGATATTGATCTAATGATTTTGGGATAAGGATATTATTAATTTTTATAAATTAAATTGGATATTACTGATTTCATTATAATAGATTAATGATTTGTTGACAAAGTAGTTTATTCTTTCATTGATGGAGTTTAATGCATTTTTGAATTTAAGTAATATATCCAATAATCTTTCTTTTATATAAAGAATTACAAATCATTTATATTTTCAATAAGGTTTTATGGTAATTTTGGTTTCTAATAGAATATATGATAAATATATTCAAATGTTTGGTTTGTGAAAATTAGGATCAATTTAATTCTTTTTGTGGGATTAATGATAAATTCATTTGGTAAATTTAGTGACCTTCTTTATAAAGTTTTGGAATTTAATATTTTGGAAGTTTTATAATGTTAGAAATTTATTAAATGGTTTATATTGAAATTTGAATGAAATTTTAGAGATTAATTTATCACTTCACTTTATAAAGATTTATAGATTTTGTATAACCTATGATAACCATTTTTGGTGAAGATAACTAAAGATAAATGAAATAAATTATCATTTTACATATGGATATTATGGTCTGTTTGTGATTTAGGAATAACAAATTCACCTTCACTTCTCAGAGTATGAGATAAAGTGGAATTTATCAAGGCATAACCAAAGGGAAAGATAATGCTTATGAAATGGAATGAAATTAAGTAATTATATATTCTCATGAAAATTATTCAAAATTAAGAAAACGATTTTGAGATAAAAATATTTCATTTTATTATAATTTTTGATGATATCAATTACCATTTTCATGCCTCTTGGTTTTATGGATTTGTAGTCATTAACCTTCTCTCGAGTACCCACTTTATTATGATCAATGATCTATATCACTCTATAAATATTTATTCTTTTCTTCCATGTCCAAATCTTCACTTCCTGACTACATTCTACTATGTGGAACTATTGTTATGATTTTCCTTAGGTAACATTTATGTTTCAAACTTTCCATTTTTAAGGGCAGTTTTATAATTCATTTGTATGATGTGGTTTTCTACGTAAGAGTTTTTAAATGATAAACCTTTAATGACTGAGATGAATTTCAAGGGAGAATTTATTTTTAATGGGGTTAGAATGTATCACATAAAGATTTTTTGAAATATATTTTTTCAAATGAATTTAATATTTTTGATATTTTTCATTACACTTGTCAATGATTTTATCTTTCATTACACAAGACACTGAGTTTTCACAAAACCATGATATATTATTAATATATTTATTTAAATAATACCATTATAACCTAAATGTTAAACTTGGTGATATTAATAGTAATAACTGATTTTAAATTTAAATTATAATGTTTTTATATTAATAAAACATATTTATAAAAAGGTACTTAATTTTTCAAAGTCATTATAGGTTCTGAAAATACTATTTTCTCAAAAAAACGATTTTTACATATTTGTGTTCATAATAATGAAATTGATTTTTCAAAGTCATATAAAATTAATTTGATAAATTAAATTAAATTTTCTAACAAAAATTCAAAATTATCTTAGGGTGAATTTTTTGGATTTTCTAAAATGAATCATTTTTTGATAAATAGTGAAAAATATAGAATTTTAAATGAAAAATACATTTTCTTAATTTATTTATAAAGTTAATTTATATTTTAAATTGGTTTTAAAGTAAAATTAGTTAATTTATACATTCATTAATCCAACTTGGGTCATTGAAATCAATTTCATATTGTAATTGGATATAAAAACTTTATAAACTTTTGAACATTTTCTCTTTATAAACTCATTTTCTCATCATATCTATGGGATTAATTTTAAATTAAATTTTGCAATTATGTGAATTAAATTTAGAAAAATGTTTTAAATATTAGGAATTAGAATAATTTATAATTTATAAAAATGTCAAATTAATTTTTTACCAAAATTAATAGTGAAATGGTAAAAAATAATTATCGCGGTTAAGGTAAAAATGGGTTTATCGAGTGTTAAACTAAAAATATAATAGTTAAAATGACCAATAAACTTATCTAAAAACTATTCCATTGACATATTTCAAAAATTAAACAAATAAGTTTTGATAATATAACATTTGGGATCCTTGTGACATGTGAAAAACCTGGAAGCACTTATTTCTTTTCAAAAATACCTAGTGTGTCATCTCCCCCACTTATAAAAGGTCACCCCCTCTCTTCTCTTCCTTGCACATTAAAAACCTTTTGGTTCATCCAGAAACTACCTAAATAAATTCAAAAAAATTATCCTTTCATCATATGATCCTTATTTTGGATATAAATCCAACCAAGAAAGGATTTGTGTGCAAACCTAAGGAGGATACCCGAAGAAGAGGTAAATTTCATCAATTAACATTTTGGTATTATTTATTTCTCCACCTCTTCATTTATTATTAAACCATGATGATATAACAACATAAATATCTTAAATATACTGATATGTTTTTATTTTTAATTCATTACATAAAAACACCTCTAATTTCATCAAATGGGTTACAAAATCATTATTCATGTGTACGCTGGACTACCGCCTCACAAACTGATGTCAATATATTTTACATTACAACCTCTCACACTTGGGTATGATGATATATATAAAGTATATATATGAAATATACAATTTAATTATACCTTTTGAGTCATTATATCTTATATACCTTTTTATGTTCCATTTTATAGGGGATACGATAACTACACTCGTGTGTACGGTGATCTACTGCCTTGCGAAATGATGTGATTCATTTTTCACTAACGCTTTACATGGATGATAATAAGGATGAATATATGTTATATACATGACATATTTATGATATTAATTAGATATAAATAATTTTCAAAGTTTAATAGATCATTTTATTTCTTACTTTTTACTCATTGAAAGATGATAACATCGTTGTGTACGTGTGGACCATCGCTTTCACAAAGTGTTTTGACTCTCTCTTTTCATCACCACACCATCTGTATGATATGTATAATTATATTTAAAGAACTAATATGTTATTTATGATATTATTATAATTTTTAAAAGTTAATATATCAATTTAATCCTTTCCATAATGATATTTTAGTAATTGACATATTATTCATGTGTAAATATGTCTTACTGTCTCCATAATTGAAACTATTACATAATGGTTTTTCAAAATGGTAAAGACCATTTTTTTGTTTAAATTTAATTTTCTGTCCATTTTAATGTTTAATAATGGATTGAATAAGGTATTAGGGGTGTCTAGGGCTCTTCCAGATCTCGTAGCCCTGAAATTTGAAGAGGCAAATTGGGACGTATGGTTTATAGAAACCATGCAGCCCATCCCGCACAATTTGTCTAACTATGCGGCTTCAGTAAGTTTCTTGCTAGGATCCATATTATTTTTATACAAATGTTACACCCTATGAACTTTCCCATGTATGAAACCTTCATTTTTTAGAAGATTCATTTTTCACAATTTCCACACAGTTTACCAAACTGTGAATCTAGCCCATGTAGTGAGACCCATAGAGCAAAACATAGTGCATGGTTGGCATACAGTTTGGCCAACCATGAATCCAAAACCTGCACCCATTCATGTGTGGGTGATTTTACAAATTTTTCCCTCATTAATCTTTTAACCCATTTATTATTTCTCCTTTACATGTCCATTGGCATTCTTCTCCTCCCTCACACACAAATCCCTCTTCTTCTCTCCTCATAAGGTTTTTGATAACTCCTCCATCTGATCTCCAAATCACTCACAGTAAGATATATTGAAAAGATCATAGTAATATCTTCAATACTTTAGTAATATTTCCTGTCTCTCTTCCTCAATATTATTTTATCTCGGTACAGGGTCATTTTCCTCATTTTCTGGTAATTTAATGATTTCTTCAATATCTTTCATTCTAGGTCAATTTAAAGGTCAAAGGTGGTTGAGGGGAGAATTTTGAGGCTAAGGTAGATATTCTAGGTTATTTCCCATTTTTTTATTTAATCCTATATCATGAACCATCATACCATGAGCTTGATGCTTCTGATGATGCTTCTTATTGGGTAAATAAATTAAATTAAAATCTATACCTTTCCAAATGAAACCCAAGCTAGTGGTGAATCAACCCCATGGGTTGATCGCCCTGATTAATGCCAACCCAATATGTTTTCTCCACCCTTCATTCTAAATTTACACTTGTCATAGATGTTTTAAATTCTCTTGAGGGATAATTCTCTATAATTAATTCCTTGAGTGAATTAATTAATTTTAATTTAATGATGAACCATGATTTAGGCCCTATACCTTATGTTATATGTGGTTTTCTTTATTAAATACCATTAAATCCTTGTTAAATCATGTTATAAATACTTGTTTTGTTAAATGGTATGGATTTTCTAACCAATTCATATACTCATCTAGTGTCATGGGTGATACAATGGGTTCTGAGTTAATAATCCATTGGATAGGCTCATTGTTCCTTATAGTTAGATTTTATTATTGCTTTATAAACACACTAGGTGTGACACTAGATATGCATCGGATGGGATCATCGAGCATTATTTCTTTCTACCTCAAGATGAGTGACACTGTTTCCCTATGGGATACCCCTTGGATGGGATTTATGGCATGATGGTAGTACCATTTCACGAGAGAGACTTCAGCCCCTACATGTGATACCGGTATGGACTCAGAGGTTAGTTCATGTTGTCAGCACACCATGCCTGGAGTGACACTTGGGATATAATTCTTAGGTCACCTTGGATGGACTCCCTTGTCATTGGACTTATATTGATCCCCTTGAACGAAACTTGGAATTATTTCAGAATTTCCTTCGATGGGCCCAGGCTGACTCCCAATATTTTATAAAGAGTTTAAATTCAATTAGAGAGAAAGTGAGTGTTTTTAATAATAAAGGAACCTTATAATTTTAAATATAGTGAAATTTCATACAATACTAATCACAAGCTTAGTATAATCCATCTTCTTACACGTTATATCACTTACATTACCTTTGTAGGATCCCTTGGTTCAGACTCAACGGCTTAGGTCGAAGTAGGTAGAATTGGATGGGTGTCCTAACGGTACCTAGTTCAGTTTAATTATTTATTTATTTATTATATCTTTCCTTTTTTTTATTAATTATGTATATCTATTCATTTTATGTTTCATGAGATGGTTTGATCTTGAAACTATTGGTGGTGTCCTACTAGGATTTTATCTCAGACCCTACTTGGGATGCCTTTGGTACCCAAGTAGGCTTCATGACTATAGGTATAGATAAAGGGAAGCGTCTATATTTTGTTTCTTTATTGAAATTTATAGGATGTATTTTGGGAGTATAGGACCTATCCTATGCTCAGGATACTAGTAGTCACTATTTTTTCCCTCTTTGTATAATTTTTTAGCATGTGGGGTATTCTTGTTTCCCTTGACTCCCATACATTCTTTTGTATAGCTACATTACCATGTCATTCATCATATTGTACCTACGTGTTATTTAGCTTCTTCTAGTTATTTATTAATATTACATGTTTTGTATTTTATTTTCATTGTTATCTATATCTTGATATTGTTCTTCTACAATGGGTTATAGGTCCGGCTATATAGTTTCTTCTTCTACTATTTCTTATTATATATATATATATATATATATATATATATTTCTATGATCCAATATAATTAATGAGGGAATAGTATCCCCGCAAACACATCCTAGGCCCTTGCTGTTAGTCAGAAGCCTCTGACATTTGGAGAGGTGCACTTTAAGTGTTATGGCCACCATCTCAGGGCACCTTTAAGTGCCATCCGGGTCGGGATGCTACAAAGTGATATCAAGAGTTTTTTATTTTGTATTACTTTTTTAGTTTAGATAGGAGACTAATATATTGTAATTTGGTAATGATCCTCTTCATGGGATTATCTAATCCTTGTACAGGGGAAAACCCAAATTACCTGGGATGGGTAAATGCTATTATCTCTTAAGCCTTTACAATTGCATGTATTTCAACATTGGTTGACTCACTTACTTTGTACTGTTATTAGTGTTGATGTTATTAAAAAGGGTTGTTATCCTTGGAAAAATTATATTAGGGAATACTAAAAACATTAATCATACTAGGCACCCTGGGATTAAAATTTCATGGATTCCATGGCATATTTACTTATCAGTGTGCAGTGCATGTTTTTCATGTGATTTCTATTTGTGACTTATCTTCTATTCCTTTTGGTGATTTTATTTTTATATTTGGAAATGTTCTAATATCCCCAGTAGGAATATAAAAAAATATAACTTACACTTAATGTTCATGTCTTAACCTAACAATGTTTTCTTACATAGGTCAAAACAAATACCTTAATTAGAACATTGATCCATGGACCCTTAGTCGCTTGGGATAGAATGTGTTTTGGTTAGAAAAAACTAGGTACCTATTTTAAATTTATATGTCGTATAGGATCTTAAAAATTGGAAGTAGTGATACATCTAATTAAACCAATTAATGAGAATTTAAATAAATTAATAAAATAAAATGAATGCAATCCTTAAAAAAATAAATATCAGGTGTGCGCGACGTGAGACCTTGAACCTGGCCCAAACTTAGTAGTGTGAAGTAGGAGATATCTCCTATAATACTTTTGTGACTCATTCTTATCACCCAAACATGAATCTTGGAGTAGGTTGTGGGGTTTTTTTATTTTGTATGATGGATTTATTCCTATTCTTTATTTACTTCTTTCCCTGTCTGTTATAAATCATATTTGAGGCATGCACTTGGAAATTGTAGAGTTAATCCATCACAATGACCTCATGATGTAATAGAAGTGAATTATGATGAGAATACTCCAAATGTGGTGGGCCCTGAGCCACCCGTGATGCCTCCTATAGTACCGCCTGAGGAACCTCCCAAAAATCTTCCACTGGGCATGGATTCTCAGTTCTGGGATAGTTTATTTTAGTTCATGCAATTAGTATAGGGTGCTCCCTGACCTGCCCCTACTATAGTTGAGTTGACTAGGAAGTTCTAGTAGCAGCATCCTCCCACCTCCTCAGGGGATGGTGGACCATAGTCCACTGATTCATGGACTGAGTACATGTTTTAGATCTTCGATCATGTTGAGAATCCTCTAGATTATTGTGTTAAGATCTCAACCTACATGATATATGAGTTCGCCAAGAATTGGTGGGATTTATTTACTCATACCGATAAACATCAGGGTGTGGTCTGGGTTGACTTACAGAAAACCTTCTTCAACTACTTATTTTCATAGACCTTGAGAATAGATCATGCCCAATATGTTCACAAACTGTCAACAAGGTGATATTCCAGTGATGGAATATTCATCTCACTTCATCGAATTGTAGAATTTCACACTGACATTTTCTGATGAAGAATTGAATACTGAGAGACGATTCAAGGATGGGATTTCATATGACATCTGGTCATAGGTGAACATCTTTCATCTGACCAAAAATTCATAGATAGTGAACCTGGACCACATCACTAAGCGAAACCTTAGGGAATTAGGTGATGTGAAATAGGGTAGTTCAACTTCCAGGTAGATTAGTTGTTTATCCTATGGTAAGAAGTGATGTTTCGAGGTTACACATGGGTAGAGTACCACCCATGTGGCATGCATCAACATCAATGTGGTACATCATGAGTGTGGAAATCCAATCCATAAAAATACCCAGTGTGTGAGGAACTTAGTCAAGTGTCAAGCTTACGGTATAATGGGTCACCTCCAGAATTTCTTCCGATATTTTCCTCCAATTACATGTAAGTAGGGTTTCATACCAGCACCAATTTTATGTGTAGGATTACTGACCCCTCATCAGGCTTGGATTTGGTCTTCTATAGGTCATTTAAGCTGAGTAGGTGGTCATGTTTGAGGCATCCAGGCCTTATAGTTTCAGCATCAGTAGAGTGGATCTACTCGGGAAACTCAGAGATCATATCAAAGTCGCGGTTCAATCCATTTCTTTGTTGTGTAGCCTATTACCAAGGAACAAAGTCTAGGTCCATATATAGTTATAGTTTCTATTCTAGTAGCCTCCAATTTAGTATTTTCCTTGTTTGATACAAGTTCATCCCACTATTTTCTATCTTCTGTAACTATGGGATGTTTGGGCCTAGTGATAGAGTACTCTGGTTGTGTTATGACTCTTGATATTCTATTAGGAGTTTGAGTAGAGGTTATAAGCCAATTCAAGGAGTTCCCCCTTTAGATAGGTGGCTACCATTTTCTATAGATTTTCTTTATCCATGAGATTACTGGATTAGATGGCATTCTTGGTATGGACTAGTTTATTCCTTATCGATATCAAGTGTATTTCTATCATTATTGGGTATCATTTACATCGCCCGAGGGAATCACACATATTTATAATGGTTAATGGTATATCAATTAAAGTTTATCTAGACCCAAGCATACTTGGCTAGGCAGAATGACAGCCCAGATGGCCAGTCTCTTTATGAGCAATTAGGGAATGCAGTTTGTGGAATTCCCTCCCATGGTGGATCATTTCAGGGATGTCCTCCCAGATGATTTCTTCATCTTACCTCCTGAGGGAGAGGTCAATTTCACCATCGATATCATGCTAAGTGCGGCACCTATGTCCATCCGTTTTTATAGGATGGAACCTGTAGAGCTCCAGGAACTCAATAATCGGCATGAAGATCTAGAGGCCAGGGGTTTTATCCACCCCATCACATCACCTTGGGGTTCACCAGTTATTTTCTCTAAGAAGAAGGATTATACCCTTATATTGTGAATGGATTACTTCTAATTGAACTAACTCATGATGAATAACTGGTATCATTTTCCTCTTATAGAGGACCTCTTTGACTAGCTTCAAGGAGCAATAGTTTTCTCAAAAATTGATTTGAGGTTAAGTTATGATCAGGTGTGTGTGTGTGTGTGTGTGTGTGTTTGTGTTTGTGTGTGTGTGATCATCATAAATACCAAGTACAATATTACAGAGTAGGTGTCAGTTGTAAGAGTATTTGTCTATGTCTTTCAGTCTGAAAGATGCACCGACAGTCTTTATGGATGTAATGAATCAGATTTTTCACATGTATATTGATTCTGTTGTGGTAGTCTTTGTAGACGACATCTTAGTGTATTAATGCACTAGAAATGACTATCAAAATCATCTTGATATCATCTTGAATAGACTTAGAGAGAACCATCTATGTATGAATCTTGGTAAATTCCACTTTTGTATTAGCAATGTTCGCCACCTGGGTCATATCATATCTGAATTAGGCGTATTTATTGAACCAAATAAGGTGATCATCATGGTTTCTAGGGAGTATCCCAAGAATCTGTCTTAAATAAACAATTTCCTAATTTTTTTGGCTATTACAGGAGATTAATATAGGATTTCTCATGCCTAGAAGCCCCTCTTACCAGATTGACCAATAAGGGTGTGCATTTGGACTAGACTAAATCTTGTGAGAAATATTTTCAGGGGTAAAAGGGAAGGATCACTTCAGCAAAAATCTTGATTCTTCCAGAGCTGTGCAGGTCTATTGTGATTCTTTATGAATCAGGATGGGTGTATTTATGTTTTTGGGTGATCGGGTTTTGGTGTATGGGTCTCCCAAGATGATACCTCATGAAAGGAATTACCCTATGCACAACCTCCACTTAGCATTTTTGGTTCTTTCTCTGTGATATTGGAGGCACTGTTTGTTGGTAAAATGATTTTTTGTTTACAAAAATCATAACATACTCAAATTCATCTTTATTTAGTGATATTTGAGTCTTTGGAAGCATTGGTGGGTGGAATACCTGTAATATTTCAACTTTGAGATTGCTTACATGCCTAGAAATGGAAATGTTCTAGATGATGACTTTCACTAGGAGACTCAAACACGATCTATTAATGAGGCTATTAGTGAGTGTAATAAGATGGGTATGTTATCTCACATGCACCTTGAGGCTTAGGAACAACATGGGAAACCAATATTAGCAGTTGTGGTAGTGACATCCTCCCTTCTAGAGCTGATCAAGATGAGGCAGTTATCCGATTCTGAGGGACTTGTTTTGATGGAGTGAATCACAGGAGAGAACCCACCTCCTAGTTGGTTTTTGGATAGAAATGAGACATTTCTCTTATGTGGGTCTATTTGGGTGCCTTCTGATATATAGGACGAGATGCTGATGCAATCTCAAGCCTTTATTTGGGAAGTCCACCCTAGTCTGGCCAAGATGTACAAAGAAATCTGTCAACTTTATTAGTGACCAAGCATGAAGAGGCAGATATAATTATTTATCACTCGGTGCTCTACCTATCAGCTAGTGAAGGAAGTGAACCAGAAACTTTTTGGGCTTCACAGACTCTATCCATTCTAGAGTGTAAATGGAATAATTTCATAATTGATTTCATGATGGGGTAGTAGAGAACCCCTTGAAGCAATGATGCAGTATGGGTGATCTTCGACAGGTTGACCATGGTTTCACACTTTCTACTAATCTGAGAGACCTTTTAAATTGATGAGATTTTGAGTCTTTATATTTTGGAGATTTTTTTCCTTCATGGTCTTCCCCATTCTATTATTTCATAACAAGATGCCTGGTAAAGCTTGTGATTTTGGAAAGGGTTGTTCAAGGCGTTGGGTTCACAAGTGATATTGATTAAGGCATATCACCCTCAGTCTGAAGGGCAGTCGGAGTGGAGGATACGGGTGTTAAAGGATATTCTTCAGGGATGCATCCTTGATTTTGGAGTTTTATGGGAAAATCATATTCTATTGGTTTAGTTTTCCAAAAAAAACGTTTTCAGGAAATGATTCAAATTACTGTATATGAGGCCCTTTAGAGTAGGTAGTTTCATTCACCTCTATGACAGTTAGAGGTAGGTGAGATAGTTCTATAGGTTCCTCATCTCGTTTATGAGACATTAGATCAAATTCAGTTGATTTAAAAGCATATGGATAAAACATAGTCCAGGAATAAGTCTTATAACAATCATTATCATAGAACTCTGGAATTTGAGGTGGGACATTGGGAATTTCTTCATGTATTTCCTAGATTGGTTCATAGATAAATTCAGAGATAAGTCATGTTATCTCATAGTTATGTTGGTCCTTTCAAGATATTGTAGAGAGTTGGTTCGGTAGCCTATCATTTGTAGTTACCCTAGATTTATTGTGCCATGCATGATTTATTCCATATATCTCATCTTTTTCATTATCATGTCGACCCATCTCATTCTTTTGACCCTATTTATGATTCTTTTTTCGGGGCGTGCATCCATCTGTGGAGGAACGCACAGATCTATTTCCCCTCATTCACTCTTTCCAAAGGCATGCGGCATCCATTGCTTATTCCAGCATGTTTACTCCTTGATCGAAATAGGATGATGGGATGTCGGTTTCTCCTTCCGTGGATTCCTTCTCGGAACTCGTCACCTGTTCCGAGTCTCCCTTATAGTCTTAATACTTATTTAGTGAAACTCTTCCTAGTGTCATGTCTTCATGGATACCGGTTAATTACACTACTTCTTTCTAGACCTTCCAAGTGGTTGAGTTAGGGAAACAACCTTCGATCAGGGTAGTAGTCACGTTGGACATCACCGGCATGTATAGATTCTAGAACACTGAGGTGTCTAGGTTTCTTACCCTTATGATAGGGATTCTCGATGGTGAGGAATCCCGAGGTATCCCACATCGAGTGCGGGGAATTATATTCCATAGGCATGTCTCTGAGGTTTTCATCAGCTTCCCATGTTTAACATAGGGTATGCCGTGAGTTTAACGTCTAGCGGAGATAGATCAGATTGATCAGAACACTGATAAGAGTGGATCAGACGGGTGAAACCCCAAGAGGGAACACTGATGTTGGGGCTAACGCATGGTTAGTTACCTGATTTCTTCTTGGTGTAGTAAGAAATTGGGTGACATGATCTCACCGGGATTTGGCAGCCTAGGTAAGAATCAGGAAGGATATGGATGGTTGATATTGGATGGATAATGATATGGAACTGACGTGAGAACGATGGTGATGTTGGGCTTGAGGCTCGAAGAGACCTCCTACATATCCCCATGGCGGGGAATCAAATTCCACATAGTTAGGTTGGTAAAAGGGATTCCTGAGGAGGTGGCTCATGGGAGTGGATGTATGGATGGGATTTGGAGGAAGTAGAACCTTCGAGGTGGGGCATGACCTTCCCAAAACACATAGGCTCGAGGGAGAGACCATGATGGGACATGAATAATGGGATTGAACCTCAGGGAGGCTTCCTACGTATCCCTATGGCAAGGAATCAAAGTTCACATAGTTCGGGATGGGGGTATAGAATCAGGGTGTACATATAGGACAACAAACCCAACAATATACAAGGGATTATGTGTGGTTAGAAGCCCAGGTTGGTTTGATGACCGGGGGGAGGACCAGAGATATGGTTCCAAACAAAGGGGGATACAATGGGTTACTTTCAGTTGCGGACTACAATGGATTACCACGGGTTGAGGTTCCAACGGCTTACCACTAGTTGGGGTTCCAACAGATTACTGCTAGATAAGGTTACAATGGCTTACTGGTTCTTGGGGTTGAACCTCAGGGAGGCTTCCTAGGTACCCTATCTTAGAGACAAGTATCAAAGCCCACGTAGTTCAACATCATACAGCTTAATGTCATGAAGGATGAAAGGGGGGAATACAGTTTCACGTCATGCAGGACAAGGGCGGGCTAACATGGAGTGGTCGAGACTGATGGGTGTTGGGCTTGAACCTCGGGGAGGCTTCCTATGCACCTTTCATAGGGGAAAATGATCAAATTCCACATAGTTCGTGATGAGGGATACAATTTAACATCATGCAGGAGGTAGGCGAACCACCATGAAGAGGATGGGACAAGTATGTGTTGGGATTGAACCTCAGGGAGGCTTCCTACATATCTTTCCTAAAAGATAAGGATCAAATTCCATGTATTTTGGGATGAGGGATACAATTTAACATCTTGTGTGAAAAGGTGAACTGACGTGAAGGGGTCGGGACCAGTAGGTGTTGGGATTGAACCTCAGTGAAACTTCCTACATACCTTGCCTAGGGGACAATGATCAAAGTCCATGTAGTTTGGTATGATTTGGGGCTTACACGCTAAGGCAGTCTAAGAAGGATTCCATGGCCAATGATTACTCTAAGACCACATGATTCATGCTCAGTTTGAGAAATAAGAGGCAGCAAAGACCTAACGATCACATCACGAAAGGTGCATCCGCGGAATGTTGAGTGGGGATTATACGGGGTTATCAGCCCAAATAGAAAACAGGGACTTATGTGTGGTTAGCAGCTCTGGGAGATGGAGATTGGGACTTACTCCATGATGGAGGTTTGATGGAAACAAGTCCTAGAGGGAGAGGTATGGGACAATGGAGGTCACGGTGCTCATCTCTCTTCTAGTCTTTGGCACAGAAGAGGATATTAGGAGCATGGATGCTACCTCCCGTAAGAAAGGCAAGGGGCTTACACCAAGATGGTTTACCTTCCCTACGGATTGATGATGCTCCAACAATGAGGATCTCATTCCATGTTAGGAAGATCTCACTTTCGTGGAGATGAGAGGGTGTGGAGAATGTACAAGGTGGGTCACCCTGTGTATATTTCATAGGGCGAGGCCATAGTTTAACATCATGTGCTGAGGATGATGGTGCTTGGAATTTTAACATCCTACATCTCGGACGAGGCAGGTTAACTCCGCACCCCTAGTACATATATTTCTGATACCCACCCACCCTTGGGGAAGGGAAGACATCAGAAATGTTGTGGTGAGTCAGTTCTATGGAGTGATTCATTGAGGGGCTCACGTTAGCGTGGCTATGCGAAGAAGAAATAGCTGTTATCATGCCTATGCGAAGAAGCATGAGGCCAAGCAACGCAATGTGAATCACCACCCAAGGGACCTTGAAATCACTTAGTACAAAACTGGAGGGTTGTATCGAAGAAGATTTTTTTTCAAAGAAAATGGGTTCATAGGAAGGGACCTTGTGAAGATCTGGTGCTCCACATTATGAAGGGACTTTGTGAAAGGGTATGCATCGCAAACTGGAGTGGCCTAGCCTAGGAATAGCTTATATATTCATGTGAAGGGTGCTTTGAAAAGTAGAAAAGATTTCGTGGAGTAGGATTTCACAGAGTGAGGTTACCTTACAAGTCATATTACTACAAATCAATGTGCTTCGTGAAACATAGTGACCTTACCTTATCATGTGGTTCACATGTGTATAGAGGGTACTTCGTGAAGCATGAGTGCTTTGCAAAGACCCGAGTCCCTTTAGGAATATCCCTCCCTTGTGATAGCCCATGGGCTCTGTGAAGGGAATCCCTACTGGAATAGGGTTTATATTTGAGCTGAGGGAAATATACATCGTGATGCACAAGTACCTTGAGGCGCTAATTTTTTTTGAGGTTTCGCAGAGTAGAAAGTACTTCACGATTTGAGAGTTGAAAAGGAAAAAGGTCAGGGTATCCATCCTTTGGGATCGAGGTGAGTCAAGTATTTATAGGAAAGGAGAGACATGAATCATGGATAGCTCGGTGCGAAGCCCCGTGGTGCTCCGTGATTAGTCATGGATTGCGTCAGGTTTTTCATAACTACGGAGTCGACCGTCATCCACTCCTCGATGCGGAGCCCTCCTTGGTTCCCTTCACAGCGCTCACAGAGGATTTCTTCAAGTTCCAAGGGATAATGGAGGTCGATCTAGTTCCCTCTATGGTGCTAAGATTCTATTCAATTGCACCGTAACCATGACGCCTCTGGCTTCTTTCACTCTGCAGTAGCCGCAAAGGGGGCTTTGTCTTCACACTAGCCATAGTGCTAAGGGGCTCCCCAAATGGGCTTCATGAGGCTGCCCATTTGGAACTTGGTTTCTTTTTTTCTTCCTTTCCCTCCACACGCATATTTTGGTGCCAAAAAATCCCCCCCTAGACTTTGAATCGAGGAGAAAATGAGGTTTTAAGCCTGAGGGTAAATCACCAAAAACTTTGGCCAAATGCAAAGCCATATCATGAAGCAGGGTTGCGATGTGGAGAGGAGACACACGAGTTAAGATAACTGCAAACCTATCTATGGCCAGATGCGTCATGAAGCAAAGGTGGTCTTCACCTATAAATAGGGGAGGTTGAACCCTCTCTTGTCCTTTCTCATCATTACATTCTTGGTGATTGTGCACTTGATTCATGAAGCTCTGTGTGGTCTGAGATTTCTCTTTGCGAATCAAGCCTTTCTGCTTTGCAGAGCATAGAAAGTCTTTCGACTCTGAGAGTGTGTGCTCCATGACTTGTGTCTGCGAGGTTTTTGGCAGGTATCCACGACCTGTTTCTATGAACAATCTCTAAAAACTAGCTCTGCAAACTAGCTCCGCAAACTAGCTCCGCGAACTAGCTCCGCGAACGAGCTCCATGGACAACCTCTACGAACGAGCTCTGTGATCTAGAAGAAAAAATAAAAAACTTTAAAGACTGAATGGCTCACCAGGAAGCTACTAGGGGGTCCTTGTGGATGTTACCCAAAGGGAAGAGATGGATGATAACCTGGGTATTAGGGAGTATGTACAAATCCATTCAGACCATGATTCCTTGTTGGATCTGCTGTTGGAGAGTCATAAGAACTACCCTTTGTGCCAAATGCTGCTTCTATATGGCTTCAGTTTGAGGGATGAAATTTTTATTCCCAAATCAAGAAGATATTAGACAACCTACTAGTTTTGGAGTACATCATGCCAGCGCCAGTGGTTTAGGGAAGTTGATGGTCATACTTTGGAGGATCACACACCCGTCAATGATGACTGCCTGAATAACCATGTGAATAACATTGATGGGAAGGAATTGCAGCTAGAGGTATCCCCCCCTCCCCCACTATATCAAACCAATATTAAAGAGGCCCTGGGTAACCTAGAGAATGGGTGGACCAATGAGTGGGATTTTCACTAGGGTAGCAACTTCACAGATGACTGGGCATGGGCTTACTGGGTATGTACCTCTTATGAGGAGTTCACGGTAAAACTAAGGAGTGTGGGCCTGTATGAGGAGGCATGGGCTACCCAATTCCACATATACCAGCCTAAGTAGTTGATGCTGGAGTTTCTAAGTAGTTGGTCTTTAAGGACCAACATTTTCCACTTTCACCATGGGGAGGTTGTTATAAATATCTAGGACCTAAACCAAATCTACGGGGTTCTGATTTTGGGGGAGATGTAGGATGAGTTTCTCTCCATCGTGAATACTTGGGAGGAACCAGAGAAAATGTCGTTGGTGGAAAAGGCATTGATGGACTTGGTGCTGAGGGAGGATAAGCAATCAGTGAGGGATGTCCACTTTAAGTGGGGGTTCAGTCAGTTCCTGAATTCCCCTAGAGATGGTATGTTTCCCATGTGGTCTCCAACATGCCCGAAGGTGGTTCAGTAAAGCAAGGAGCACTCCTACTAGAGACTCTTTGAGGACATCTAGTGGAAGACATGGGGATTCAGTATCAATACTGAGCATGAACTGATGGTTAGGTTGGTTTCATTCAACTCAGTGTTTATCTGTGGCCGGATTCTTCTAGTAAGGGACACAAATATGGGAGTCTGGCCAATCACGTTCATTATGGCATCTACGATGGTGATAGGGGAGCGGGTCAACATAGGTATCCTAATGCCCGCAAAGCTGTATAAGGTGTTTTGGAATATCAGTGAAGGAAAGAAGCCACACTGGGTATGCAGGTCATTCCACCTTCTGTATGGGTGGATAGAAGCACATAATAGGGGCGTCTATGAATACCCGAACCCCATTTCTCCTCTAGTATCGGAATTATAACCGGAAATTCTAAATGAGGTGGGGAGTTTTCCAACCAAGTTGACCCTACCTCTAGTACTGAACTGTATCTGGAAGGCAGATGAGTTCAACATCCATCTATTCTCACTGCCAACATGTGTGTTCATTGATGACGACCAAGGGACGGAGGAGCATTGGTCCTACCTCCTTTCGTTTTGGGGTGGAGTCCTGGTGGTGCGGGTTGACTATGAGTCGTACACCCTACACCATTTTGCAAGGCAGTTCTAGTGCATCCATAGGCTCACCTCATAGGTCTACTTGGGAGTGCACCACGAGGATCACCCATGTGTGATGAGGTAGATGTGGCACATGTTCACACGGTAGGATGGGAATATGCAGAATAAGTTAGCTCTTCCCACATCTGTCTACGGGCTGGTTAATAAGTACGATAAGAGTTGAGAGGAAACCTGCCTAGGGGAGATTTTGAAGTAGCAGACCGTCTGTGCTAGTGACGGGGTCCCTCCCTCAACCTTGAGGTTTGGGCCTTAACGTGGTAAGAACGTCCCATGGTAGTGGGGTTACAATGGTGGAGAGACCCGCTCCAATCGTGAGGCAGGCGGCAGCGGTGGACTAAGTGGTCCCAAAGGAGAAAAGTTATACAAAGGGGAGACCACCCAAGAGGTTCCATAGGATACCCACCCAGGCTACAGGGAAGCGACTGCACCATATAGACATGCCTGAGAATGCTGCCTTCTCAGAGTATTGGGACATCTGAGATGTGAACATAAAATTTCTCAACCCTTCCCAGATGTGGCATCATCTAAACCATCTTGGGATGGATTTTATAGGGATCGGTCATGTTAGGGCTGGCTTTGCAGTATCCCGGGTGGAGGGGGAGCATTACATTGCCGATATGGAGAACTTTGTGCACTCCTTGGGTGCTCCACGTCCTATGATGGACCGAGTAAAGGTGTTGATCGATCGAATGGACCCTTCGCAATTGTCTGCTGCCGAATTGAGGGATCATTTCCCTTTATCAGAAGAATAGTACAAGTCCTTCTCAGGGAAGGAGGCATGTGGAGGGAGCCCTCTAGAGGAGGGTTAGGTCGGCAATTCAAACCCAGAGCTTGAAGATTTTGCAGAGGCTCTTGAGGTAAAACCCTGAACCACTTTCCCGTAGTCTTCATCTAGGTTATTTAGGACTTATCAAATAACGTCTGACCTATGTAGGAGGTCCTTATATACAAGACCCTCTCTTGTACAATAATAGATGCAGCTGCGGGGGCTTCAGGATCTATGCCCATGACAACGGAGATTACTCTTCCTAGCGGGGTGGTAACACCCAGGGTAGTTCTCCCGGAGTCTTCGAACTTCCCAACCATATATAGGGGGATGCATATTGGGGTCCCGACGGCAACAAATTAGGAGCGAGACTGACTATTCGACCTTGGTAAGTTTCCTTTACAGAATTTGTAATGGTCTTTTATTGATTAGGTTAACTAATTCTCATGCACTTTTTGTATGCATCGTTCCTAAAATGGTGCAGGACACCTTGGAAAGGATGGTTGGAGCTCCTAGAAATGCATTCCCTAGGGTTATGTCGGTGGTCGTGGAAGTAGATGCCCATACTAACCAATCTATAGTGCTCCCGATCAGGGGTGGTACCATCACCAAGATAGAACCTAAAGTCATCGAGGTGGAATCTAACGATGGGGATCAATCGGATGACATGGGTTCTGACCTTCCTGATTAGACACCAGATGAAAACCATGTTGACGTGTTCCTGGGGGCGTTCTCTACATATGAACCCACCGACCCCGCGGACCAGGACGAGATGGAATCTGATGAAGAGGATAGAAAAATCACTCACCGATGGTCATGGAAGTTTATCAAGGGCTTCATCAGGGAGAGCCCTCAAGCGCAATAGATAGACCAGATGGGGAATCTTCATTCATGGCTATGTGAACTATGCACTAGGGGAGTGGATTCCTAGCATCCTCATATGCTCATATGAGACTTCATGATGGAGATGATTCATGAGCATGATCTTGTCCTTGGTGTAAGTTGGTAGCGAAGGAAATCGGTGAAAATAAAGAGGATCCTGGAGGCCAAAAATGAGATCCAACAGTTGCGGGCACGAGCGGATGAGTATTATGATTTTCCCAATGCTCAATCAGGGCTTATATCGTAGCTGAAGGCCCAGCTGGAAGAGATCGAAGAATGAATGATGTAAGCCTCTAAGGAGATGGCCACTATCCGATCTGACGAGGATCGGGCCCTGATCAAGGCTCATGAACTACACCCCATCACCACCGAGGAAAAGAAGGAGCTAAATAGGTGACAGCGGATCATGGATGCCACAAGCCAGAGGGTGGATGAGCTAGAACGCTCTATCGAAGAGGTCAACCCATCAATGGGAGGTTCTAATACTTGTGTACAGTAATGTGTGTAAACTCACATATGTACTTTCATTATTTTCTTGTTTATGTTGGTTTTATGCATGAGTTTTTTTATTTTCTTTGGTCTACTACTTGTCCATCACATTAATGAAAATCCAGTGATCAATCCATAAGATCACATGGGTCGGGCCTGATGTAATAAACAAGGGATGGCCACTTCGTTATTCCATCTGAATATGAAAGTTTCAACCAACTTCTGTACTACAAGGTTTGAACAACCAATCCGGATTTCCTGAAAAAAAAAAGAGGGAGGCCTGACAGGATAATGAAGCTCTCAGAATAGTCGAATTGTTGTTTTCCCAATGTGCTTTAGTGCACAAAAAAGGTAATTACAAGGGCATTAGAATTGATCTGAACATAGGGGAGTGGAAAATGTGAATCACGATACCCAAAATTGCGAACACTATAGGAGTGTCATGATAATGAACTATAACAGTTGACCGTGTTCAAAACACAGTATCCCTATTGTGTTAGCTTAATTTGGGGATAAAAAATAAGGGCTGACCACTGACCATGTTAGAAACAAAGGTCCAAACTCAAAATTTCATCCTTTAGTCTTCTAAAACGTTAGCCCCGGATAGTAGGCAATCCATAGGATGAGCATCCATACTGTTAGGGGGTTCCTTCAGGCATGAAAGAAGATGAGGGTCCAAATAAAGGGTATAAAAAAGCATTCAGGGTGGAGTGATGGGTTTGTTCTAATGGAGTCTAACACTCTTGAAATTATGCCACATGGGTGGAAACACAGTAGGTGGGAACATTGGTCTGATCAGGAATCATACCTATTTATAGAAAAGAACTCTCTAGTGAGGACCTGGATTGCCTTGCAGTTTTACAACATACAGATGCGGATAATGAATGGAACAGTTTAACGTCATATGACTAGGACATTGCACATAGTTTTAAGGTCATACTTCCTGGACTTGGGTTAATAGTTTAAAGTAATGTTACACTGATTATAGGATCCTATTTTAAGGTCATAGATACTATATAGTAATCAGGTCCGAGGTTCCATAAGGATTAATCACCCTGGGGCTGGGCCTGAGGCGAAATGCTTGGGCGTCGCTACGTATCCCATAAAGACGAGAATCAAGCCAAACATAGTTCTTGAATACATCATGGTTAAAAACCAATGCGGGCAGAATCAATCCTCTCTAGTGAAGAAGATGACACTTCCCATAATTTACATGGTGCATCCTAAAATTGTTTAGGGTAGAACTGTAGTTTAAATTCATGCATTAAGGACATGGTTACCCAGAAAGAAAACGCATGGTGCGGTACATATTCTGATATGAACATGGATAGTAGGAAGACATATCACACTATGTAACCCCAAGGAAAATATTAATTCAAGAGGTCAAAGATGTCAAAATTTGGGTTGGGCCCAAGACAAAGTGTCTGGCCATTCCTACGTACCCCATTAGGATGGGAATCCAGCCATACGTAGTTCTGAGTAATGTCATTTGGATCTTAGTTTTAAGTTCTCAGAACTCAGACCATAGATGGAAAGGAGGGAGGGAGGCACATGGGGTGGTAATTTAAAAACCCAACGTGATCAAGGATAGTAGGTGTCAATATCATACCATGCACTCCCTTGGGAGATTTTAGGTTAAGGGACCGAAAATGAAAGTTGATTTGGGCCCGAGGCAAAGTGTGCAAGAATTCCTACGTACCCCATTATGATGGGGATCAAGTTTCACATAGTTCTAGAAGTTTTAGGGTGGGGTAACAATGCCAGGGAAAATATTTTAGTGTGGGTTTGGCCCATGCACCAAAAAAGTGACATTTGATAGATCTTGTTTGTTCTTTAGGATGGACGTGTGATTTTTTTTGTGAAGCAACACACCTAGGACGAATAATCTAAGAGTCTCTACAGGAATCAATCCATATGTAGTCCTTGAAAAATTTCATGTTGAAGAACCAATATCAAACATGATGTCTCTTTGAGTGAGGATATCACAATGCAGTGCTATTTTTCATCGTGTGGCCATGACGATAATGTCATAGTTTAGGGTCGTATGATAGGACCAACACCTGCATTTTAACACCTTGAAAAAAAGACATAATAGTTTATAGTCATGTTGGACTATGCAGTATAGTTTAAATTCATGTCTCTTGGACACATATAGAAGAAAAAAAAATTATAGGGGAATGCGCATGGCATGATAAATCATACCCGACGTGAATGAGGATGAGGTCCACACCACACTAAATGAAATTCTGGGGAAGAAACCTAGGGATGATGGGATAGAAAAGTTTAAATAATATGGGGATAGAACTATGGAAAAATCATCTAGGAGTTCATACATATCCCATGAGTATGGGAATCAAGACATATATAGTTCTGAGAGTGCATTTTAATGTCATGTAGGAAAAGAGGTAGGAGAGACTAGCTCCTATAAGGGAGTACATGGTGCGGCTATTGAAAACCCATTGGGAATGAGGAAAAAATCCCACACACACTACACAATGCAATCCCTTGAAATTTAGGGCCTAAAATTCCTAACAGAAGAGATAAGTAGTGAAACCTGAGCTAGACCTGAAGAAAAGATGCTTGGGTGTTCCTACGTATCCCATAAGGATGGGAATCAAGCTGTACATAGTTCTAGGAGATTTTATTTTTACGCCTTACAAAAAGGACGTAGATAGATCTTAGTTTAAAGTATTAGAGCTCAGACCATAGAGAAGTGAGACACTTCCAAATGGGTGAAAACCTCGACCAAATCCCTAAGCCCGTGTGAGTTATGCTCGATGTGGGAAACAATGGGGGAGATAGTATTTGCAACACATGGAATACACGAAAAGGGTAAAATGGTGTGGATCCTCAAATGACGCCACAACCTGGATTTATCCTCTTAAAGTGAAAATTCACACTGAGGAATAGCACCAAGAGTGTCGAAATTACACTTGAACATGATGGAGTGGAAAAGGATGTGAATCATGAAACCAATATTTAGGGTTTGATAGGGGGCATGAGGATGGAGGATAACTGTTGAATTTGTTCGAAACACAGTATCCATATCATGTTACCTGAAATGGGAACTACAAATGAGCATCAACCGCTTACCATATTCGCAATGTGGGACTTGTATAAATTTTTCATTCAAAATTCATGGGGATGTTAGCCCAAGGTGGTAAGAGAACACTGATTCCAAGCATCCATGTCATTCGAGGGTCCTTTTCAAAGTGAAATATGATGAAATCCAAAATAAATGGGAACATGAAGCATGAAAATGGGCGATAACATGTTTATGTAGAATCCAACACCCTAGGTCCTAAACTAGAGTTCTCCCAAGCACATTAGTGAACTGCCAAAGAGAGTCATGGGGCCCAATTCAAGAGAAGACGACTTAAAAATATGTGTGTAGAATAGGGGAGGAAGATCTCTCGAGAGGGAGAGGTAAATGGTGTAGATGTTACAACCCCGACGTGAATGAGGACATAATCTCATACCAAACCATGAACCTCCTCCCGAGGAACTCAGGACAAGGGGTCAGGAAGATGAGGAGGTTTCTAGGAAATAGGACTGGACCAGAAGACTAAATGTCTGGGTAGTCCTAAATATCCCATGAGGATGGGAATAAAGCCACACGTAGTTCTGGAAGATGTTGTGCGGTTTTACGTGATGCAGCAAGGACACGGGATGGAGGGATGTCTCAAGGGGATATGTGTGGCGTGGAAAAAATATCCTGACATGAATGATGACATGGACTCCATGCCACACTGTACAATCCAAAATTAGAACTTAGGACAGGGAGATGAAAAGTTTGAGGGACCAGAGATGGGAAGTCCCGGCCAGTTTTTAGTTTAACGTATTATGGGGAGGATGTAGAGAGATCTTAGTTTAAGTTCCTAGAGCTCAGACCATTGAAAAATGAACCTTTATGTGGGTACTTCCTTACCAAATCTCCTAATCCCACGTGAGAAATGCTCAATGTGGGAAACAACGAATAGGATCAGGGTCTCCCCAACATAAAAGGGTATGATAATGAGGGGAGGAGATCAGGCAGGGTCAACCCCGACCAGAATTACACTCCTACTCAAGGAAGACTGGTATTTGAAGGGATAGCAAGACAAAATTAACCACTTCACCTAATATTTAGGTTATATAGGGTGGTGCTAACAATGGAGGATGGTTGTTGACCATGTTTAAAATGTAGCATCCACATCGTGTAACCTGAAATGAGAACAACAAATGAGAATTGGCCACCGAGCATAGTAGAAACACGGGACTTGTATCCAAGTGTCATTCATGATTCTCGAGGGCGTTGGCCTGAAATGGTAGGAGAGCCCTAGGGCCTAGCATCCATGACGTTCAAGTGTCCTTTTGGATGTGAAATATAATGAAGACCCAAATAAAGGGGATGTGCGAAGCATGAATATGCATGTTCAGTTTAACTTTATGCGGAAAGATGAAAGTGGAAGAGATCTCCAATAAGGGGAATACACAATGTGGTCATGATGAAATCGACATGAATGAATGCAAAGGCCTACACCACACCATGTGTTTTGACCCAAGGGGAGATCATGGAGTTTGGGGCTAGGCCTACAGACTAAATGTATGGTTGTTCCTATGTATCCCATGAGGATGGGAATCAATCCATACATAGTTCTGAAAGGGTCATGTGGTTTAACGTCATTCGGTGAGGGCATGGGAGGATAGAAGAATGAGGAGGGGCACATGGTGCGGTCATTGTAATCCCAACACGAGTGGGTCCAAAAAATTCTACACTACATCGTGTGGGATCCTCCAAGAGAAACACTCCAAGGGGGTGGTCAAAGAGAATAATTTGGGGGTTGGACACTAAGACCATGTGTTCAGGTGTTCTTACGCATCCCATGAAGATGGGAATCAAGGAATACATAGTTCTGAAGATGTTGTGCAGTTTTATGTCATGTGGAAAGAACAGAGGGAGGTTTTAGTTTATGGTTGTAGATCTTAAACCGTCATAGTAGATCTTCCACTCGCAATTTAACGTCATGCAGGATGGAAAAGTAGTTTAATGTCATGTGGGAATTAATAGTTTAAAGTCATGTAGGACCATAGATTACTCAAGAAAAGTACTATTTTAGGAAATTTTCATTGGTGGGAGGAGTTATACGCTCGTTATCCATGGTAACCAGGGAGTATGCACCATTGGGGTAAACCCTGAGAATGATGTAAGGTCTTTACCATTTGGGATCTATCTTGGGTGGTTCCCTACCAGGTATCGTTGGTGTTCTCAAGGCCAACACCATATCACCTTGTAATAAAGATATGAGGCAAACTTTCTTGTTGAAATCTGTGTCTATCTTGTTCTGATTCCTTTCCAAATTTTCAAGGGCACAAAGCATTTTTTCGTCGAGGGCGTCCAATACAGCCAGATGGATTTCAGCTACCTTATCTGGTGTTTGTTTCTCATAGACAGTTGTGCATAATAAAGGAAACTGAATTTCGATGGGTGGGACTGGCTCCATCCCGTACACCAAGGAATATTAGGTCACCTGTATGGAATTCCGAGTCATTGTCTAATAGGCCTATAGTGTGTTGGGGAGCTTGTTCAGCCAACTATTCTTGTTCTGAACAGCTATTTTCTGCAAGATTTTAGAGAGGGTTTTGTTGAACACCTCAATCTACCCATTTTCTTGTGTGTTATAGTGGGAGGTATTGTTATAACAGATGTTTTTCTTGGCATAAAACCTTTTTGAGTTGGCTTCCCAAAAGTTGGTGATGTTATCAGTGAGGATGGCGTGAGGGACTCCAAATCAGTAGATGATGTTGGAGCTCACAAATTCAAAGATAGAATGGGCATTGAACTCCTTGAGCAGAACTACCTATTCCCACTTGGAAAAGAAATCTGTAGCTGTTAGGATGAACCTGCACTAGCGAGCTATCGCCGGTGGATATGGTCCCATGACATTGAGTCCTCTGATCGCAAAGGGCCAAGAGTACTTAGTTGTGTGGAGAGGTCGGGAGACTCAGGGCTTTAGGCCATAGGGAGCACATCCAAGTCAACCATATGGAATTACTGGTCAATATCTTCAAAGTGTTCCTGACTCTTAGGGTAATCCACTCACTAATAACAGAGACATAAGTGCATTTCCTAGAGGGTTTGGAAAAAATATGTGACATCCTCTTGGGTAAGTGATTCCGTCTCACTGAAGTTCGTGGTTGCGATTGGTGAAAACATCTCTAGGAAATGATATGATGTAAGGATGTTCCACAAGCTCTTTAGGTCAGAAATGGGATCTGGACCTTGGTTTCCCCACTCATCAATTGGGGCCGGCTTCGAGACCGGTAATGGCATTGAAGCAGACCGCTGAGATGGTTTACTAGTTGGTGGATAATACGGTGAATAGGATGGAAAGTCGCCGCATCTTGGGCAGTCCTACGACGAATGCAACAACCGAGCCACCACATCCCAATAAGATATATTGTCGATTGTGGTTTCTAATCCAGGGGTTTTGGTTACTAGTGGTGTTACATGTTGTTGTTCTTCCTCTACCAGTCCCTAAAATAACTATCCATGATCTCTGGTCAAGGTAGAGAATGACCCTGTCGGTGGTAGGGAGGATTTCAAGGCTAGGCCCTAGAAAGAGTCCAAATATTCTTCCTCTTGGACGTATATATAGAGGCAGGAATTTGGTAGACCTCACATTCTAGAAGGATGAGGCTGATACACCTCGTTTATGCCCCGACCCTCGACACGGAGGATTGAGGTGAGGGTACCGTTGCCGAATTTCATTCTGCCTCAAAATCTGAGAAGAAGGGGGGACTAATCGCAGCATGAAACATCTTGGTATTCTTCTTATGGCATCAGCGACCCACCCTCCTACCCCAGGATGGATCTTTGGGCTAGGGTAGATTTTTTTTATCGAGGAGGACCTCCAACCGAATTGATACTAGGGAAGAGATGACTTCTTCCTGGGTGAGTCAGGGTGTGAGCAGAACCTGGAAAAACGTCAAAGGGAACATGGAGAGGACCTCTGTTTCCACTAGATGACGTGCGGAGGGAATCTCTGTTGGAATTACTAGAGAAGGTAGGACCTCTGATGAAGTCGGTGGTAGAATGGGTAGGGCCTCCATTCCTATTTCCTTCGGTAGAATCGGTATAAGGATAGTCCTCATACTGGTCGAGCTGGATACACGTAGGACCTCTATGTTGGGTTCCAATGATGTTAGGTAGACCTCCGCTTCTCTGATTTCTAGGATGAGGAGAACCTTTGTTGGTTGCAATAAAGACATGGGGAATACCCCCATGCTAACGGTTTACTAAATGGGTAGCATCTTTACATTGGAAACCTATGACAAGAGGAACGACTCCATTCATGAGGTCACAGGTGCGGAAGAGGTTTTTGTACTAGGTGTTAATACGACGGGGAGGACCTTTGCTCAGATTTATGGTGGAATGAGTAGGACCTCCAAATCAATCATGGGAGTGGGACAGAACTTCTCTCTCATTGGTGGTGGCATGGGGAGGACCTCTATACTAGATGTCGACAATGTGGGTTGGCCCGCAACGAACGCCACCTGTGTCGGCAACCATGAGAGTTGTCCCAACATATCGGTGGGGAGGTTGGGGCCTCGATCCAGGCTGAGCATATAGATCCCCATAATAAATATGATTGGGACATTGACGATATGCGTCTGTGGTGGCATGGTCCACGGGAGCCGTTGATGATGACACCCCCTGGCGGGAGTCCTCTTCAGCTTGCGCCCGATGCTGGTGTCTAGTTAACCAAACCGGGGCCAGTGGTGCCGGTGTATAACTCACCTGTTGCTCAACCTGTGGGGCTGGGTGGAGGCATTGACATAGCCTAGTGGAAGCCCTACTTGGCATCCCCTGGGGCATGAATACAGCTGGTCTAGCCTGAAAATCCCTCACCTCATTGGCATAGGGGAGGGAGTTGACTAGGAATTCCGAGGAGAGGCTCCCGAAATGATTGTAGGTTAGAGTGGGGAGAAGTGGCTCCCTACGTGGCCCTTGGGGGCAATGACAATGAAGAGGAATGGAGGCCTCTAAATCATGTTAGTCCATATCCTAGGTTGGGATAATCCACTCTTCCTCGTATTGTCAAATAAGATCATTAATCACCCTTCTTTGAATGATTTCAGATGGTGAGATGGGGTATGAGTACCCGATGGCTGTGGATGTTGAGTTCATCATAGAGGTGATGAGGTTTCATGGGATTGGCATGTTGATGTTTCCTCATCCCCTACATTGATGGGTGGGTGGTGATTGGTTTCTTGTCATGATAGTTTGGGTCCTTGAAAAGCAGGGACATTCAACTATTAGTGCTGAAATGAAGAAAAGAGACATCTAGTTTCCAAGTGTCATTCTATCTTCCATTGTTGGTAAGAAGAATCCACCCTAACAATGTCATGGACTAGGATGTCCAATGTTCAACTGCTCAAAGTTTTTGTGAGCTTCACATCAGGCCCATTATTTGCTTGGCAGGACCTGGCGCCAGATAACTAGATTCGGTGACATACTAATCCAATGATGTCTCTTACACTACTAATCTCCAAATTGACGAGAATAAATTCACATCAAGTCCCTCGTTTTTGTTTTGATGCTTTCGTCAGGGCACGCATCCGTCTGTGGAGGAACGCACTGATCTGTTTCCCCACATTCCCTCATTCCAAAGGTGGGAGACATCTGTCGCTTATTTAGGGACATTTTCTTTTTGATCGAAACAAGATGATACGATGTTAGTTATTACTTCTATGGATTCCTCCTTGGAAATTGTCACATGGTCTGAGTCACCCTTATAGACTTCAGACATTGTTCGTGGAACTCTTCCTAGTGCCATGTCTTCATGGATTCCAGTTAATTACGATGATTCTATCTGGACCTTCCAAGGGGTCGAGTCAGGGATGAAACCTTCGATTGGGGGAGTAGTCATGTTGGACATTGCTGGAATGTCTTGATGTTGGAACACTGATGTGTCTAGGTTTCTTCTCCTTATGATAGGGCTTCTCAATTTCATGGAAGCCCGAGGCATCCCACATCGAATGCGGGGAATTATATGTCATATGCATTTCTCTTTGGTTTTCCTCAGATTCCCATGTTTAACAAAGGATGTTTCGTGAGTTTAATGTCTAGAGGAGACATATTGGACTGATTTAAACACTGATAATAGTGGATCAAACAGGTGCAACCCTATGAGGGAACACTGATGTTGGGGTTATCGTGTGGTTAGTTACCTGATTGATACTAGGAGTAGTGAGAAAGTAGGTGACATGATCTCACCGGGATATGGCGGCCCAAGTAATAATCAGGATGGATATGGATGGTTGAGAGTGGATGGGTAATTAGATGAAACTGATGTGATAATGACAGTTATATTGGGCTTGATCCTCGAAGAGACCTTCTATGTATCCCCATGGTGGGTAATCAAAGTCCACGTAGTTCAGTGGGGTGAAGGTACACCTAAGGAGGCAGCACGTGGGAATTGATACATGGATGGGATCTGAAGGAAGTAGAACCTTCGATGTAGTTCATGACCTTCCTAAAAAACATAGGATCAAGAGAGATACCATTACGGGACATGATTGATGGTATTGAACCACATTGAGGCTTCCTACGTATCTTCATGGCAGGGAATCAAAGTTCATGTAGTTTGGGATGAGGGTATAGAATCGGGGTGTAAAAAAAGGACAATGACCTGACGATATACTAGGGCTTATGCATGGTCACCAACCTGGGTTGGTCTGATGCCCAGGGGCTGACTAAATATGCGGTTCCCAACAAAGGGGGCTATAACAGCGTATCGTTGATTTCGGACTACAACGGCTTAACATTGGTTGAGGTTCCAACGGCTTATCGTTGGATGGGGTTTCTATGGCTTACCACCGGTTGGGGTTCCAATGGATTACCTCTAGTTGGGTTTGAACCTCAAGGAGGATTCCAATGTACTCTTTCCATGGGATAAGGATCAAAGACCACATAGTTTGGAAACATAACGTTTAACGTCATGTGGGATGAAAGGGGGGCATACAGTTTAACGTCATGCAGGATGAGGGTGCGCCAACATGGAGTGTTCAAGACTAATTGGTGTTGGGCTTGAACCTCATGTAGGATTCTTACATACCATTCCTAGGGTATGAGTATCAAATTCCACGAAGT
This sequence comes from Viscum album, assembly GCA_963277665.1. NCBI lineage: Eukaryota > Viridiplantae > Streptophyta > Magnoliopsida > Santalales > Viscaceae > Viscum > Viscum album. Next base: position 16,305,294 of record OY728155.1, on the reverse strand, counting down.
TCGGGATGAGGGATACATTTTAACATCATGTGGGTCGAAGTTGAACTGACGTGAAGGGGTCGGTACAAGTAGGTGTTGGGATTGAACCTCAGGGAGGCTTCCTACATACCTTTCCTAAGAGACAAGGATCAAAGTTCAAATAGTTCAATATGAAGGATATAGTTTAACCTCATGCAGGATAAAGGTGAACTGACATGAAGGGGTCGGGACAAGTAGGTGTTGGGATTTAACCTCAAGGAGGATTCCTATGTACCTTTCCTAGGAGACAAGGATAAAAGTCCATATAGTTCTGTATGATTTAGGGATTACATGCTAAGGTGTCCTAGGAAGGATTCCATGCTTAGTGCTTACTCTAAGCCCACATGAGTCATGCTCAGTGTGAGAAACAAGAGGTAGAAAAAACCAGACGATCATGTCGCGAAAGGTGCATCCGTGGAAATTGTAGTAGGGCTTATACGTGGTTCGTGGACCAAAGAATAAATAGGGGCTTATGAATTGTTAGATTCTCAGGGAGATGTAGATTGGGACTTACTACAGGATGGAGGCCCAATGGTGACAAATCACAGAGGGAGATGGACGGGGTAACGAAGGTATGGGTTCCCATATCTCCTCTAGTCTTTGGCATGAAATAAGAGGGGAGGAGTAGGGATGCTACCTCCCACAAGAAATGGTAGGGGCTTACGCCAAGATGGTTTCCCTTCCCCGCAGACATACGCCACTCCAACAAAGAGAATTTCATTCCCTATGAGGTAGATCTCACTTTAGTAGAGACAAGCGGTCATGGATATTTTCTGAGGTGGGTCACCCTGTGTATATTGCACGGGGAGAGGCCACAATTTAACGTTATGTGATGAGGAGGATGGTGCTTCGAAGTTTAACGTCCTACAGCTCAGATGAGTCGGGTTCACTCTGTACCCCTAGGACTTACATAATTGATACCCACCCACCCTTGGGGAAGGGAACGCATCAGCAATGTCGTGGTGTGGCGGTGCTATAGAGTGATCCATTGAGGGGTCATGTTAGCATGGTTATGAAAAGAAGAAATAGTTGTTATCATGCCTATGTGATGAAGCATGAGTCCAAGCAATGCAATTTGAAGCACCACCCAAAGGACATTGACATCACTTCGTACAAACCTAGAGGGTCGTATGGGAGAAGAGTTTGCGAAGAAAATGGGTTCACAGGAAAGGAACTTGTGAAGCTCTGGTGCTCCACATAGTGGAGGGACTTCACGAAAGGGTATGCTTCATGAATTGGAGTGGACTAGACCATGAATAGGGTATACATGCATATGAAGGGTGCTTTATGAAGTAGAATGTCTTTTTCATAGTAGGACTTCGTGGAGTGACGATACCATCCAAATCATAGCACTGTGAAGCAATGTGCTTCGCAAAACTCCGTGACCATGACTTAGCATGAGGTTCACATGTGTGTGGAGGGTACTTCGAAAAGAATTAGTACTTTGAAAAGACCTGAGTCCACTTAGGGATCTCCCTCCTTCATGATATCCTGTGAGATCTGCGAAGGGCATCCCTACTGGAAGAGGGGTTGTATTTTAGCTGAGGGAAAATTACTTCACGATGTTCAAGTACTTGAAGAGCTCATTTTTCTTGAGGTTTTTTAAAGCTAAAAGTGCTTCGCAATTTGAGATCTGAGAAGGATAAAGTTTGGGGTATCTGTCCTTTGGGATTTAGGGGAGTCCGGTATTTATAGGTGAGGGGTGGCATGGAGAATGGATGGATCAGTACAAATCCATGTGGTGCTCCGCGATTGGCCATGGATTTCATTAAGTTTTTCATAATCACAGATTCAAATTTCATCCCCTCCTCTGCACGGATCCCTCCTTGGTTCCCTCCACATTGATCGTGGAGGCTTCTATAAAGTTCAAAGTGATCGAGGAGGTCGATCTGGTTCCCTCTGTGGTGAGAAGTTTTTGTTCAATTGAATCTTAACTTCAAAGCCTCCCACTTCTTTTACTCTGCAGCGACCGTAGAGGGAGCTTCGGCTTCGCATCGGCCACGGTTCTGAGGGGCTCCGAAAATGGGCTTCACGAGGCCTCTCATTTGGAACTTATTTCCTATTTATTTCATTTCCCTCTACCCGCATATTTTGGCACCAACATGCCCTGCGGATATCAAGGTATAGGTATATGTGTACTTTGAAGAGCATCAAATACATATCATTGATCGGAGCATGAAGGATCTCTGAGGAAGCACAGTTCCTTTAGTCCGGGTGTTATGGAAGTTGAACATGTACAGTACAAGACATGTGAGTGGAAGGATGATGTACATGTGCAGTGGATGGAACTTTTATTAGATGATTTATTACCACCATTAAAAGGGAAATTTAATGGTTGATTTGTCTTAAGGAGGGGAGGTTTTAATGTCCCTGTTTTTATCAAAGGTACGGACCATTGGTTTTTAGTTAAAATTCCTTTGTTTGTCCCTATTTATGTTGCCTAAGGAAGTCACTGAGGTATCAGGGGTATCTTGGGATTGTTCAAATCCCATATCCCCAAAATTTAAAGAGTCAGATAGGGCCACATAGTTAGTTGAAACTCTCCTACCCATCCCATTCGGTTTGTATAACCGTTTGGCTTCTAACAATGGGGTGTTGGAGGCTACAAGGTTTTTCTGAAATCGTTCAACCCTAGGTGCATGCCTATGTGGGCCACCTATAGTTTTTAGCAGAATCATTTTGTATGGGTTGTGCATGGTAAACCAAACCTTGTTCCTAGACCGTGTATGGTACCCCTTTGAGTAAAACATAGTGTAAGGTTGGCGCACGAGTTTTCCAACCATGTGGCCAAATTGTGTACACCTACCTGTGTGGGTGATTTTATGATTTTTCCCTTATTAATACATTAACCCAATTATTCTTTCTCCCTTATGTATCCATTGGAATTCTTCTCCTCCCTCATGCATGAATCCCTCTTCTCCTCTCCTCATAGGGTTTTGATAACTCCCCTATCTAATCTCCAAATATCTTGCCCAAAGAAACATTGGAAATGTCTTGGTAATATCTTCAATACTCTCCGTTATATTTCAGGTTTCTCTTCCTCTCTATTAATTTATATCGGTGAATGTTCATTTTACCCATTTTCAAGGCATTTTATGATTTCTTTGATATCTTCTATTCTATCTTGAATAAAATGTCAATGTTGGATGAGGGAAGCACCAAGAGGCTAAAGTAGGTGGTCTAGGTTCTTTACCCTTATTTAATTACATCTTATATCATGCACCATTTTTTCACTAGTCAGAACCTACTTGCAACACCCCTTATTTGTTAAATAAATTAAATTGAAAGCCTTACATTTCCCAATGTGACCCAATCTAGTGATGAATCAACCCTATGGGTTGATCACCTAGATTAATGCCACCCCAATGGGTGTGATCCATCCTTGAGTCTTAATTTACCCTTGTCTTAGTTGGTTTAAACACACCTTAAGGGTAATTACCCATAATAAATGACTTGAGTAAATTAATTAAGTTGAATAGAATGATGATCCATGAGTTAGTCCCTACACCTTATTCTATATGTGGTTTTATTGATTAAATACCATGGACACCTTGAAAAATCATGATATAAATGATTGATTTGTTAAGTATTATGGATTTTCTAACCAATTTATATCCTAGTCTAGTGTCAAGGGAGATACAATGGTTTTCTAGTTAAGAACCCACTAGACGATATCATCATGCCCTGTAGTTATATTTTATTAATGAATTGTAAGCACACAGGTGGAAACACTAGATATGAATAGGATGGGCTCGATGATCATTATTCTTTTATACCTCCATATGAGTTACGCTAGTTCCCAATGGGAGACCCCTTGGATGGGCTTGATGGCATAATGGAATTTCTATGCCATGAGAGAGACTCAGTCCCCTACATGCAATACCAGATACGAACTCAGAGGTTAGTTCATGTTATCATTGCACCATTCCTGGAGTGACACTTGGGATATCATTTTTAGGACACCTGGGATATAATCCATTGGAATTGGATTTATATTGATTCCCTTAAGTGATACTTGGACTTATTTTAGAATTTTCATGGATGGGCTCAGGGTGACTCCCAATGTTTTCTAAAAAGGTGAAATTGAATTAGAAAGAATGTAAATTTTTTTAAATAAGAAATGGAACGTTGGATTGGAAATGTAGGGACATGTTTTCCAAGCCTAATCACAAGTATGGGGATATTCTATCTTCTTACACATTATATCACTTACATTACCTTGACAGGATCCCTTGGTTAAGACTCACCAGCTTTGGTCAAAGAAGGTAAAATTAGATGAGTGTCATAATGGAACCGAGAATGATTTAATTATTTATTACATTATTTTTTATTTTTTTATTTATTAATTATGGTACACAGTTAATTTTATGTTTCATGAGATGGTTTGATATATACATCGTTGATGGTGGCCTACTAGAATTTTATCCCACACCCATCTTGGGCCACCTTTGGTACCCAAGCATAATTCATGGTTTCATGTATACGTAAAGTAAAGCAACAATCTCTCAATGTGTGATTGATAGTTCGAGATTTATTTTTTTAGTAGAGTACTAATCCTATTATCATGATTCTAGTATCCATTATTTTTGGATTTTGTATATTTTGTTAGCATGTGGTATCTTCTTGTATCCCTTGACTCCCATGTATGATTTTTGAATTGATAAATTACCATGATCATCATCATATTTTACCAACTTTTTATTTAGATTTTATATTTTATTTATTTATTTTTCATTATTATGTATTTTATTTCCTCTACTATAAGTCTATTGATACCATTATTCTATAGTGGGGTACTAGTTTGGTCTTATAGTATGTTCCTCTGCTATTTATTATTATATATATTACTTCCCTACACTCTGATCAATGAGGTAATATTCTCCCCATAGGAACACCCTAGTCTCCCACTACTAGTTGGAATCCTCTAGAGTTTAGGGAAGTGTGCTTGAGCTATTGTGTCCACCATATCGGGGCACCTTTATGTGGTATACGACACAGGATGTTATAGTAATACACTTCATTTATCAAAACCATCATGATTTTTATTAAGGGTATAATTTATGTATAAATTTTATAATTATGACATGATTGTTATTCTATATATAGTGGAACTATGAACAAGGTAATAGGATTGAAAGTGAAAAATCAAAACATATATGAGAGATAGAGCGGTTATTACCAGAAATGTGACTTTAACATGAAATTATTAATAAATGGGTGATAAAAGGACATTAGTAAATCATATATGGTATGATATATATAAATATTTTACTATAATAGATGTAAAATAAACTTATATTTATTTTACATGAGGTTCAAACTTGTACGTATGAAGTTGAGACTTAAGGAAATGAATTTTCATCTCACTTTTTACTTCCACGAAACACATGCTATATTCACCACCTTTTTATTTTATATGGTGTATATACTTACCATGAATGTATATTATGATTATTATCATGAAAAATATTTGGGTTTACAAACCCATTTTATGATCTATCTTTCATGGGGTTTATAGTTCAATATTTAAAAAATTTGTGGGGAGATTTCTAGTCTCACATTTTTTTCTAAGATATTTATGCCATATTCAGAACACATTTGTTTTTTGGGGTGTATATACTACACTATTACATTATATAACATCAATATACCTAATTTAATGATAATTGAAGTTTTTATTGATTTCATTCTTTCACAGGGATTACATTTTAAAAATTACTTAAGCAGTATGGGATTTTTATCTCAATTTTCCTTCTTTGAGACATATGTTGTGTTATGAACCTATATTTTTTACAAGGTGTATATATATCCTACTTGACATGTAATATAATGAATTTATTTATCTTGACAATATCTTATGTTTCATTTAATTTTATTCCTTCATGGGTCTTACATTTCAAAGTTACCAAAGTGGTAAGAGTTTTATGTTATAATGTCATCATTTATTGGGATTTTATATGATTTTTCTTCCAATAAAAAACTTTTATGATCTTTATCTTAATAAAATCATGACTTTTCTTTTCCACTAGATTTATCATGAGAATAAATTTTTTCCCTTCATTTTCTTCTCTTTACGCACTAAAGAGTTCCAAAATAAATGTTTTAATAAAAATAATCTTTTCAGTAAAAACCATTTTTCTTCCAAAACCATGTTTTCTAAAAATGGATTCAAAAAAAATTATTTTTTTTTAAGAATTGTTTATTAAATAAATTTTTACACATTTTTTCATTTTCAAATTTTTTTTGAAAGGAATCTTCATGGTGTTTTCAAAAACAGTGCCCATTTAGATTTTATCAAAAATGTGAAAGGAATATTTTTTTAAGTGTACAAGATGAAAAGAATTTCCCTCAATCATGACCATTATTTTCTTTGAATATTCCTTTATAATTTTTCAATTTTATTTTCAAATAAAATTAGGTTTAAATTTTTTTAACTTATAAAATGTGCTTTTTTCAAATAGGAAATGGTATTTTCCTTACGAAATTATTTAAATGAATTTTAAATATTACTTTTTTAAGTTTTTAAATTTATTTTCAAATAAAAGGATTTTGAAAATTTTTTATATTTGAAAATTTTATTTTTAGAGAAATGTTATTTTCCTTATGAAATTTTCAATGTGATCTTCCAAAATCCTTCTTCATCTAGGATAATATACTTTGATGTAACTTATTCTTTACTAGTGATATATACCGATGATACTATTATTATTCTTCGTATGAATAGTTTATCATGAGAATATTTTTATGAAACCAAATTCTCTTACATGGATTATACCATGATAAAATTCTTAAAAAACCTACTTCTTTATCCACAGGTTATTCTATTATTAAATGATAAAATGATTATAAAACCTGTTTTTTATAGGTGATGATATGATGAAATTTTTATGAAACCCATTTCATTTTATTGGTTATGATATGATAAATGTTTTATGATCTTATGGAACAAAAATATATTTATTTATTATGTGAAGGTTGTTATGATATAACCAAGGATGGTGGTTACGTTATAACCAAGGATGGTGGTTATGTTATAACCAAATATGGGTGGGACCTATATCTACCTTCAATGATTTAGGTAAAGATTTATATCCCATTATATAGATAGGACTGAGATGGGGATTGAACTGGTTTATTAAAAGACTTTGTCCACTATGATGGTCTTAGGAGTGAACCTTGACTACAATAATGGTTTGTGGAGTTAACCCATTCAACTATGAGGAAAGGGATTCCACATAGGATGGTGGTGTATACCACACAGGAGTAGTAACCCATATATTTTATGATAATTTATAGTAATTATCCTTGATAAATAAGGAAATTATTTTCTATGCTTATGTGTATGCCATAATTCCATGCCTTATTTGAATGTTATGCTCTCATGGAACATGTTCTTTGATTTTCTTATAATTCATGTTTTATGAAATGATAAGCTTTATTTCATGACTCGAGGTTATGATATTTATTTTTCAGGTTATGGTTTTCAAATGTTATTCTCATATTCTTATACCCTTATTCTTATGTTATGCTTATGTATTTTCCCTTTTTACCATTACTGAGCATATGAGCTCACCCTTTTTTATGTTTCCTTTCCCCAGGTTATAAAGAAATGTTTTAAATATGAGCACTAAAGGGAAATATATTTATAGGAGACATTTAATAACATTCATGAATTTAGAAGATTGTGAATTTCGTTTCCAAAGACACTAAACTCTTATGGTCATTAGGCGTGTGTTTATGTAATGTAATGAATATCCATCTCAAAACTTGTAATATCCCTATATGAGAATTCTGGGTCATTATAACATACCCAATAGAATATCTATCTAAATTTCAACTCCTATGTCAGTAGTAAGTATTTTTAATTCATCTGGATAGACGTTCTGATAGAGATCAATGGCTGGAGAAAAATTAGTGGGGGATGCCACTGATCCTATTGAAAGAGGTAATCTTGCCATCTATGTTATGATATTCCAAATCTGACTCAAGTTTTTTCCATCTCTTCCTGCTTTCACTTCCTATTATCTAGTCATCAAGAACATATCTCCCTTTAGTGAAGTAAATGAAACCCATCTTTTATAGTAATCAATGTGAGATCTATAGATGGTCAGTCGATCCATGCTGAGAATGACATCAAATATCATCATATCTAGTATCATGAAGTCTTATAGATTTCCATAACTGGTGGTGACTATAAGAAACTCTAGGAATCACTAAATATGGTTTACATTCATTAATAATGGTGTATCAAGTGAAAGTAACTCAGGGGATAACATGACAGGAAAGTCAATCCTAAAAACTACTTGTGTGTATAAGAAGGAATGTGATGCATCAGTATAAAAAAGTCATTATATAAAGTAGATATGATCAAAAATATACCTAAAATAGTAGATATCCCTCTCCACTATCTGCTAGAGTCTGTTCTACTACATTGAAATATCATGCCTCTTCTCTATGACCCTATCCTTGAGATGCATGACCAGTCTGACCTAACATCTAAGCCTATTACTGAGGACTTCGACCACATATTTGGTTTTATGTTCAATCCTATCATGAATCCCTTTGAAACCTTAGCCTCAAATATCTAGCATGTATCTTTTGGAGGTGTCAGGTCTTGATACATTGTCGGTAATGGCTCTAGGGTGTTGTGCGACCCTACTATAGTTTCTAATCTTTCAATAGTTTAAGTAGTGAGGATCACTTCTAAAAGGGGATAATGAATGAAAACTCTTCCCTACATGAATGATGGTTCTATGTTTCACATTCCATATATTCTACTTAATCCAATAAAAATGGGTACTCATGGAATCATTAATAGTTCCACCCTACTAAACACTAAAGGGAAGAAGGATACCAAGTAATCAATTCTCCTCCAAGATCTTCTTTATTTTTAGGGAATTTCAAAGAAAATTTGGGTAGGAATCTAGGTTGATTCCCCAGACCTACTATGTGATGTTGGTATTAAGTCTGATATCAAGCTTCCAAGCCTTTAGAGCCTTATTCGTATCCAGAATAGGTGAAAAGTGAAATGAATGGAGTAGGCAGATAATGTCCTGGAACACTACTATAGCTCCATAAACCCCTGAACTTAGTAAAATTTCAATGTATTGATAAAGAAAACCCCAAATATTATTTCCTTTAATGTCTCTCAAGTTATCCCCCCATGTCCCCCACCCCCCACCACCATCTCAAATTCTTGGAGGGTACCTAGAGTATGAACCACGCTATCTTCACCTTCCTTCATGCCAACGTCTCAATGAGGATAAAGATTACCTCGATTATATCTACCAAGTCCTCAACATCTTGGTGTCACCAGCACCCTTAAGGGTTGGTAGATAATGGAGATAGAAATATATGTCATATTTTACCATGGATATTAGTATAAGGACTGCTTGTTAGATTGGGATTACTTCATACACAACTGCGGAAAGTTTGAGAGTGTGCTATGTACAACCCTCCTATATTGCGGGCGGTGGAATAGAGGTGTTAGGATCACCCGACCCATGTTAGTTAGAAATATCATTATCCAATTATTATTCAAAATCTTCAACAGCATGAAGGTAAGAATTATATCTAAAATCTTTATATCATAACCAGTTTAAAGGATCACGTAATGGTTTCCCTATTTTTTACCCATAACCCTAGGTATTTCCCTACTAGCATTAAACCAAGTCACTTACCTACACGTTATTCATATTCATAGTATTTATAAAAAAAATATAACATCATTATTATTTTAACTAATTAATTCCAACAAATATATATCATAATAGAAATATAATAGATATATTACACAATAACAAAATCTATACCAAATATATATAAAAATAAAGGGATATAATTAAATAACTAATATATAGCACAATAATGGGTATATGTATGGATTATAGACCTACATTCCTAGTTATAATGCATGAATAAACCTGAAATCTCATAAAAATAGTAATAGTAATCTTTTCCATGGTAATATAGAGGTCTGTTACACAAGTGATAGCCAAGAACATGGAAAATCCAATATCAGAGCCCCACACGGTTGTCTTATTTCTACCAAGTCTTAGGTCAGTCCAAAAATAATGGTAGAATATTTTTCTATGATTAAAATTTTTAACACCACAACCTATACTATCGAGTCTGGAACATAGTTCCACATGACCTATTATGTGCCTCCTAATGCACAAGAAATTTTTGAATAGCAGTGAGGGTCTAAGTCAACCAGTGGCTCATAGTACAAATAAAAAACCAGTAACAATATAAATAATAATAAGAGTAACATGTGGAAACTGAAAGATCGCATATATTTAATATAAAAATAGATAAAAGGGTTCTTAATTATGTCAAGACAAAGCAGAGGAGTATGGATCTTGTGGTAGACTGAGATAGACTACGAAAGACTCTACCATTTTGGTTTATTGGTTTACCTATTATATATAATCTCGATTGAATTACCTCCTAGGGATACCTTTTATCTATTTTTTTATGAAATTTATTATATATTTATATTTATATGTGTTACTCTAATTATTATTTATATTTTTAATAGTTTATTATTTGTTCTATGAAATGTCGCAGAGGGTATAATCTCCCCGTTGATGGACTTAGACCCTCACAGCTAGCCGGAAACCTCTTACATATGGGGATGTGGGAATGAGATCATGTGGCATTCTGGTTTGGACCTGGTGGTTTGGGTTGGGGTGTTACATTGGATATGGTTGACCATGGTGTCTATAGTTTTTTGACCATAGTACTCAGGTCTTATTGTCTTTGGGATTTTTAGACTGTGTATTGTATTGTCTTTTAGCTACAACTCTAATTATGATTTGGTTATTATATCATTGGTTTCCTTTGGTTGTATATCATGAATCATGTTTATTTATTTCATGCTTTATATATTTCATATTATAGGTTTTATCTTGTAACCTTAAGAGAAAATTTCCCTCCATAATTTCATAAATCCCATAGCATTTATTTTCAGCCATTGCTGTCCGGGAAATGTCACCTAAGTTCTGTGACATTTTGGTATTTCCCAATCCAATGTGTTGGTTTTGGATGATATGAGAGTTTTATCTATAAACATGTTTTGGTAAAACAATGATAAGGTATTAGGTTGATTCAAAGTGGTTCCAAAACTATTTGAGGTTGATGGAGTTGATTTTGAAAATATGAGCAGTTGGATAAAGGTAATTGGATACCTATTTAAAGGTAACTACTTGTTTCTAGATTCAATGTAAAGGTAACACTAAATTATGTAGGTTATGTAAATATTATTCCCAAAAATAATAGTTTTGTTAGGGTTATATTCACTTTTCACTTCCAACATAAAATATTTCATGTATTTTATATAAATGTATCTGAGATTGCTTGAGTTGAGTTTTAATTTTGATAAAGGGCCTATGTGTCAGTTTTTTCTATATATGTATATGTTTCACTAGGGATAAGTATATTTATCAATGTAACTTGTATATGTGTCATTAAAACCTAGAATATGTTTTATTCATCCTCAATGTATGTGACATCTAAAGAAACATACACATCATTCCATTGGAAAATTCATGTGCATATGTGTGTACTTAAGTTGTGTTTGTGTCATTCAGACCTATTTATGCTCCATTTATATGTTTCTTATGTTTCAACTAGGACTTTTTATGTTCCATATACTAACCTACCTATGTCTGGAATGAAAAATGTGTATGTTTAAATGTTGTCTACAAATGTGTCATGCTAAAATTAGAAAAAATAAGATGTTCTACTAAATGAAAAACATAAGTTTACAAATTTAATTATCTAAATATTAAAATCAATTGAGGTGATGGCTAAGCTTTTATAACATGATCAAAACATTATGATACTTTAAAAATCTATGATTTGATCCTAATCTTTTGATCATCAAGTTGGGGGAGATCAAGAATGAATAAATATCTACAGTATCAAATGTGGTGAATTGATTTAATGGGTTTTCAAGAATAGTGAAGATTTAATCAGGAAAAAGTTCAATTTGTACTCTAAAGTAAATGTCACAATGATTTATTCTAAGTTTATCAATGTTCTAAGATATTATAAATCTATGTTTCGAGATGGGCCATATCAGAAGAAAATGTTTCATAATGAAAGAATATATCCTACTCCAAAAAACGATTTACTATATGAATTTCATAAAACATGGGAAATTTAAGTGGATGTATTTTTAGTTAAAGAATAATATGAATTTGATCCTACTATAATAATAAAAATATTATATCTATTTGTCCATGTGACTTATATTAAATAAGGTTATTTCAATAATATCCCTTGAGTTAAAAAGAAATCCATGAAAAATCAAGGGGGACCCAAAATTGGGTATTTTATCAGTGTGATTTTCGGGATGGTAGTGATAATATAAACATGAATTCTATTTTATGTTATTGAAAAGTAAAGGATCTATTTAATGAAGTCTCATGTTATTTTAAAAAAAATGTGGAAGAAGAAAATAAAATACAATAAGTTGTTTCTACTATATTGTAAGGAATTACTAATTATTGAAAAAACCAAAGCTCTTAATGAAGAATAAGAAGTAGAATAAACTATATATTATAGATAAGAGGAAGAATTTTATACTATGAGAGTTAGGAAAAATCATTTGGGTGTCGAAGATGAAGATAAGAAAAATGGAGAGCTAGCAAAGATCCTAAGTTGTTGTATTTTGATCTTATGTGATGAAGTTGGGAGTGGATAAGAATAATAATAATGATAATAATAATAATAATTATTATTATTATTATTATTATTATTATAAGAAGAATAAGAAAAAGCAATAAGAGGATGAGAAATCTGATTAGACTGAGTAGGTTGATGTATTGACTAAGAGCATACCTGTGTGCTACAGTGTACATCCCCAAGAAAGATTATAATTCTATGATTAAGTGTGTATAAGATAGGTAAAATATATTTTGAGTTTTTTTATGATTAATGAGTTTGAGAAGGCAATGAAAAAATTCATAAGCACTGGGAATTGATCATATTACCAAAGACCAAGTAGCATATGTTTTTTCTTGAATACCTAAAGGAATTTGAACTCACTCTATTGTGAACAAGTATATAATTATTTTTGGGTGAAAAAACATCCCTGGAAAACCTATAATATACTTCAATAAGATAAGGAAGAGATAAAATGAAATAATTGGGATGCCAGTATAAGTAAGATCTGTGGGATGCTGCATTGATCACTTGTGTAATATAGTGTTATCACACCTTTGTAATATGGTGTGTTTGGTTATAGGATAATAACTTGTTTACAAAAAATTTATTTACAATAAGATTATACTAGAGAATATGTGACTTGTAAATATCTATAATTTCATGGATTAGTATTCCTAGGAGGTTACTAACCTTATAAAAACAATTTTTCCATTTACTTATTTATCCTTATTTCATATAGGTGTATTCTTGGTTAAACGATACAAGATCCAATAATTATATGAACACCCATGTCTTCAATAAACATTAATTCATAATTTATTACATAAATACACAGATAATACAATCATAGAAAATCATGAGGTCGAGTTTCTTTTGTAAATTAGGTACATTTCACAATAACTTGAATCATGGGTATAACAACAATATTGAAAAACCCCACAACATGCCCTTAAAATTCCATTTCTATTTTAAAATTGTATGATATAACCTAGGGACACACATTAGAAATGGGAAAGATATAAATCCTAGTAAGGGAATAAACAAAGAATAACATGATTTAAGTTATACATATTAGTAATTAGTCATATAAAGGTGACATAAAAGGGGTGAGAATCATAAACATGAACATAAATACAAGATATAATATGATAACATAAAGGAAACATGGTAATGTGGAAATAACATAAAACATGACATCATAAACATAATCCAAGGATAACCATTGAGTCATTGTAACATAGTGTTCTTAGGATAACCTTTTATGCACCTTACATAGTAACTCATGAGACAAAAACATTACCAAATTCATAGAGGGTTATATAATTCCAGGCCCACCCATCACATTCATATCATGTACATGCACAAGTGTGTCACATATATCATACAACATAAGGATGTATTTCATCACTTTTAATCTCATGATTAATGAGTACGAGTTATATACATGGAAGATCCCAATTAATGATGTATTTGTACATCTAGTTTAATACCATTGAGTGGGAATGGGGATGGGTATTCACTACAAAAATGTTTGGCATGTAAAATCGCTATATAATTTCAAAATCTTAATATGGGTAAATAATGATTCATGGAAGAGTTTAATGATAGTAAAAGGGGTATATCATAAATTCTACATCATAAGGATAGTAAGTGGGATGTGTGAAAACAGATCCCAACATGAAAAATTTGATATCAAAAGGAAAAATATAAATAAGGTTCTTGAATAATGAGGAGAAGGAGAGGATCCCTTAACTTCAGAGGGCACTTATAAAAGCATGGGAAAATCTTATTAAGAGATTAGGAAAACCTTTATCGGGATATAGAGAGATAAAGACATAGTAATGCCCTTTGGGCCTACAGGACATGTAATAGGTCTCCTCTACATAAAAGAAATAGGTCTTTTGTTTCCATAAAAAAGGTTTCACCATCAACATTTTAAAAACATTATTTTAAAGGGGAAACATAATTTTTTATATAGATACACATTATAGTATTTATGATATCACTTTTGAGATTTTATGATGTCATACTAAATACCATATTTAATTTTACACAAAAAATCAACTTTCATTAAAAAATTATCAAAAATTCACCATTGGATAATTTTTACATGGTCGTTTCAAAAATAATATTTTATTTATAAAAATAATTCTATAAATTTTAGAATTTACTCTTTTAAATAAAAATCCCTATTTGTTGAATAATACTTGTTTTTTGATGATAATATTTTTCTAAAACTTCTAAAAATTACAATTGACTTCATAAAATTTTATTATCATTTATATTTAAATAAATAGTATTTCCCAAGACTATTTTATTAAAATAACATTTGATTCAAAAAATATTTAATTCATCAGAAAGAGTGTCTTGATTGAAACTATGGATTTCAAAAAAAATACAATTTTTGTTTCATCATATCAAAATCTAATTTTTATCAAACTCATTATTTAATCATTTATAAAGTAATAAAAACGTATAGAAATAATCATTTTTTATTAAAAATAATATATAAAAATTCATATTACTAGGTTCTAGATATATAACCTCATATTACACCAGTGTACACCGTTTGGGTAAGGTATGTGATGGTGGAAATTTCTTGGGGTGGTTCAACGAACATGGTTTAGATCCTGATCTCGATAAGATTAAAAATCTATAGTAAACAGTTTCATTCATGATTCAGTTATAATATCTCATCTTGGTCTAGATCAAGGTAAAATTCTAATGATTTCATCTCCCTCAGAAGATCTAATAAATGGGCTTCATAGGGTATGATCCAACCGGTCAAGGTCATCACTTATTCTATCTATGTCAATTGGATTTTATCATAACCCTTAATGTATATTAATCATAATGAACACTATGAAATTTATATATTATTAGGATTTATGATTTTTAATGGTATTTTAAATACAATTTACTATATTTTATGATAGTTCAAATAAACTAAAGTGGTGAATGTGTTTTTTATAACCACATTACTTAATAGGGAATTTATTCATTTAAAAAGAGAATCTCATTTATAAAATTTTAGTTCATTACATTCTCCCCCTTCTGAAATTTCCCCTATAAAATTAATTTCATACTCTAAAATAGATGAGGGAACTTTTGTTTCATCACCTCTTTCTATTCCCATGCTACTTCCTCAAACCTATGGTATCACCTCAACACTTTTACCATGTGAGTTTTCAAGTTTTGTAGAACTTTTTATTTATTATCTAAGATCATCATTGGCTTCTCCTCATATGAATGTTCATTATCTAACAAATCTACCTCTAGATTCAGTACATGTGAGGGGTCTGGTATATACTTCATCAAGATGGATACATTGAACACATCATGTATTTGATATTGGTTAAGTGGGAGTGAAATTATATAGGTCGCCATTATTAAGTAAAATAGAATATCAAAGGGGTGATGTATCTAGGAATAATCTTTATCTTAATCCAAAACCTCATTACATTCTTCCATGGTGATATAATAAGGAAAACCTTTTCTCTTACCTCAAACTCAAGGTCTCATTGATGATTTTATACATTGATTTTATATTTACTTTGTGTGTATTTCATATGATGTTGAATGGTTTGAAACTTATTTTTCATCTCTTGGATAAGATCTATTCCCATTAGCTTATGCTCTCCAAATTCATCCTAGAATGTCAAAGTCTGACACCTATTCCCATTTATATCTTCATAAGGTGTCATTTTTATGCTATAATGTAAAATATTTTTATATTAGAGTTACACTACAGGAATGTGATGATCCCAACAACCATGTAAATCCATTGAACATGATCTGATCATAACCTATGGAGTTTGAATAGTCATTTTAAACTAACCATCCATCTGAGGGTGATAAATAGTACTGAAATTCATCTCTATATCCAATTCTTCCTGAATTTATCTTCAGAACCTCAAGGTAACCCTCAGATCACAATCAGATATAATGGAGATTGGAAATCCATGTGGTCTTACCACTTTCCTTTTAGTATATCTTTGTGAGTTTTTAAGAGATAAATCTTCCTTGATAGCAATGAAATGCACCTTATTTTTAAGGAAATAATCTACCACCCAAATGGTGTTATTAAATTAAAATTTTCTAGGGAGTCTAATGAAAAAAACTAGGGTTATGTTTTCTTATTTCCATACTAGTGTGAGAAATGATTTCATCATACCCTTAGAATTCTATCATTCAGTCTTGAATTATTTATATACCAAGAATTGAGATATTAATTCTACAACCTATGTCTTATGTTTTCATGCTAGAATTTTTTCTAAAGATCTATATAAATATCAGTGATTCCTTGATGAATAGGGAATAATGAGCTATGAGCGTCATCCAGAAGTTTCATATTTAGTTATGGTTTTGATGGGACACATATTTTGGTTTCAAACCATATAACTCGATCTTTAGAAGAGTTGAACTCTATAATATTCACTTCCTTTTCCTATAGAACCTCATCGTCTTTATGAGCCTCCTTGATCCTCTAAATAATATATGGTTAAATAGTTATTTGAGAAATGTAAGATGAAGTTACTTTTATTATTCCCATGTCCATCCTTTTCATGTCCAAGAAAATTGGATCCCTTCCAATCCTCATCATGGATAGGGTTGTGGTATATTTTATACATAGAGAATATTATACTTTTTTCTCCTTTCCAAGATGGCACCAGATTGAAAAATCGTAATCCTTGATCATCTCCAACCACCTCGGTTGGTTTATATTGACCTCTTTTTGTGTGACTATATACTTGATGATAATATGAACTATATATATCACACTTCTTGTAGGTTCAGGATGTAGTGGAATCATCCTTTGATGGTATGACCAACTCATCCATTAGTATTAAATCATGTGAAATATTTGATTTACATGATTAAAATATAATATCCAATAAAAAATAGATTAATATACTAAAATAATAAGTCAGAACCAGAGTAAGAGGATCTTAACTTGTAATTTATAACTAATATATGAGTAGATATAAAATTTTCTAAACTTATAATTATGATTTTTTTTATTATCCAATGGAATAGAATTCATCGCACCATAATTTTATTATAGGATTCAAGTGAATATTCTATCTTGAGTTGATCCATCTATGCATCAAATCTATAATCAACTCCATAAAATTTCCTGGTACTAACACGGTTGATATTGATCACTTGTGTTATTTTTGGTTGATCATAGAAGTCTTTTTCATAAAGGATGAAGAACCATTAGTGTTCTCATGATGTATTGAGAGAGTATGAAGGGAGATCTCACTCTAGGGATTGTTCCAATCTATCCTTATCCATTTTTTCACACCAAAATTTATTTAGGAAATAGTCATGATTAGATATTTATTTCAATAGGTTTAGGGTTGGAAAATTTCACACACCCATTAACCATATTTAATATTATTATATGACCCCAAGTCCATTAATAAAAATTAAATTATTATTCATTGCTTGACATGTGAAATGAAACAATAATATAAATAAATATTATTAAATAATTAATGCATAAATCCTATGTTCATCATCTAGAAACACACCAAGGAACTAATAAATAAATAATTTAATTTTTCAATTCCATTCAATCTTCTCTGAATGCATACCATGTAATATAATCTCTTTATCATGATATCTCAAATCAAGAAATTTTTATAACAGTACCATCCACGTATATACTTTATTTCTCTTTATTTGATTATATGAAAATGAAATCTCACACCAAACACCATGGCCATAGATTTATAAAAGTATTTCTATTCTATAAAAGGGACTGAGATATTAAATTTCATTATAGGAAACAGTGGATAAATCCTTTCTCATATTATCCATTAATTGAATATCACTCATGATGCACCCAACATACCATACCTAGCCATGAGAAGATGTCATCATATTTTTACTCAATAGATCAAAGTTTTTGAGTCATGATATCCATTAATAATAATCTTAAATCCCATGGATCAAACCACACATCTGCATATAGGAATATCTAATGATGTATTAAAATGAGGATTTCCTATTTGACATGTTTTTCTCATAACCTCATATCTTATATATTACCAAAGTAAAACATTATGAGAAAGTGTCTCAATATATTATGATACTCTTTACTTGGATAATCTACATCATTCATTTCATGTCATACAATTCCATCCAGCCATAAAACAAAGTTCAAGAATAACGTTGTGGCACATTAAGGTTCTCATCATAGTGGGGAACTACTATGACCTTTCAGCATGACATATATTATTTGGAAATTATCACATAAAACTTTTATATATAGTAATAATAAAATGTGACAATACAAACTTATTTATGATAAAAACTTTTAATAAGGTAATAAAAAAGATGGTTCTATGGAACTAACTCCAATAAACTCCCACTTTCACTAGATCTAAATGACAACAACTTTCAGTCCACTGGCTCTCCCAGGATACTCAATCATTTTCTGATATAAATCTATGGTCAAGGGTTCTTCCATGTTTTCATATGTGGATACTCTGATCACCATAACTTCACCTCATTGAGAAAAATCTATTAAGATATGAAACTTCCAAAGTACGTTTTTTATCCTTTGGTGTGACCATAGATCCTTTAATATAGACACCACTTCAGTGTTAACATAGTAAAATGTGATAGATCCTTTAATAATAGGTACCACATCCATATCCTAGAAAAACAAATTAATCTATACTGCTTCCTTGGTTACATTTTAAGCCACAATATACTCATATTCCACTGTATAATTGTTGACAACTTGCTACTTTGAAATCTTCCAACTCACAGATCCTCTATTATGGAAAAAGATATACCCAAACAATGAATTTAGATCATTATGATCAATATAAAAGATAACATATATATAACCCCTAATGAATATATTTTCATCCCCTCCATATACCAAGAGAATATCCATAGTTCACATCATATACTTAAGGATAGTCTTGATAGCTTTCTAATGTTGTTAACCCAGATCTTCTTGCTATATACCTGCTATTTTTAAAGCATAAGAAACACTAATCCTCATACATAACATGGAATACATGATAGATTACATCATTGAAGCATATATGATCTCACTCATTCTCTATCTTTCCTCTTATGCCTGAGGATACATTTTCTTGGATAGATGTATACCATGTGAAACTAGAACCGATCCCCTCTTGGATTTTTCTATACCAAATAAATTCATTATCTTGTCAATTTATGTACTCTGACTCAATAAAAGAAGCCTCTAAGATCTATCATGCATGATCTTGGTCCTTATAATGTAGGCTTCTTCACCTAAGTCCTTTTGGGATAATCACTTTCTCAACCATTATTTAACCTCTTGTAAGGTTGGTATATCATTTCTAATATGTAATCAATATATACTAACATGAAAAAAATCATACTCCCACTAAACCATTTGAAACACATGGCTAACATTCTTTCTTAATGAAACCAAATTATTTTATGGCTTCATAAATTCATATTTTCCATGACCTGGATACTTTATTTAATATTTAAATGTATCTCTACAACTTGAAT
The DNA here is from genome assembly GCA_963277665.1 of Viscum album. NCBI lineage: Eukaryota > Viridiplantae > Streptophyta > Magnoliopsida > Santalales > Viscaceae > Viscum > Viscum album. The sequence goes on along the minus strand of OY728155.1, from coordinate 16,285,077 downwards.
AACTTTTTAGAATTTTCTGGAGTCATAAAGCCTTTTTTTCATATAAACATCCTCTTGATGGTTTCTCTTAAGGAATTCAGTTTTGACATCCATTTTCAAATTTTCATATTCATGGTAAGATGCTATAGAAAATAAAATTCTGATGGATTTAAAAAAGGAAAGTGGAGAAAAGGTTTCATCTTAGTCAATTCCTTAATGTTTTCTAAATTCTTTAGATACTATTCATGCTTTATAAGTATTTAATTTACCTTTGATGTATCTTTTTATCTTAAATACCCATTTACACCCAATAGGATTTACATTAATTGGAAGATCAATCAAAACCCAAAGTTGGTTTTGATACATGGAATCTATCTTAGAATTCATGGCTTGTTTTCTTCTTATATATTATAATATCTCTACTTCTTCCTTATAGGATAGAGGATCGTCGTTTTTAACCCATAATTAGTAACCATCATTGATGACTAGAAACCCATATCTTCTAGGTTCTCTTACCACTCTGGCACTCCTATGAAGAACTTTTGTTTTAGGAACACCTTCATACATGGGGAATTGTGGAATCAATTCCTATACAAACACTTATATATCTTTGTCATTAACATTATAAAATTCAATCATCCCACCACTATCCTACTTTTGGATGTTCACCTTCTCAAGAAAAATGAAATGTCCTATAAAGTTACTTTCTTTTATGAAGGTTTTTATAGATACTATCCCCTAGTTTCCTTGGGATTCCCAATAATGATACACTTTATGGCCTAGGGTGCTAGTTTTATTTCTTGATCTAGACTTAAGAAACTCCTTTCAACCAAATGCATTAACAATTGAAAAACTAGTTTCTTTTCACTGTATAACTCAAAGGGAATACGGTTTTCTGATTTATTTCATACTCAATTTAATAGGTATAATTCTATCAGTAATTCATATCCCCAAAAGTATAATGGAAGACTTGTGTGACTCATCATCGACCTTACCATTTCCAATAAGTTATGGTTCCTCTTTTCACTAACACCATTACACTATGTTCTATAAGGTGGAGTGAGTTTTGATAAAATATCATTCTCCCATAGATAGTTGAAAAGGTCTTTGTTAATATATTCACCAACTTTATTTGATCAAAATATCTTTATCTTCTTAGAATGTTGATTCTAAGACTCATTCTTATACTCTTTTAATTTATCAAAGGATTCATACTTATACCTTTTTAAGTGTATGTAACCATACCTTTTCATGTCCTCAGTAAAATTAATAAAGTATAATAATCCACCTCTATCCTCTACTTGAAAAGGTCTAGAATCTATATGGTCCTTTCACCTTGACCACTGAATGGTGGTTTGGTCATCTTTCCTTGTAAACAAGTGTGACATCTATCAAGTGGCTTAAGCTCAAAAGAGTCCAAGTAACCATCTTGATAGATCTTGGTAAAAGGATTCTAATTTACATGACCAAGATGGTGATTCCATAAATATGAGTTATATGAGTCGTACATATTAGTATCATTATATATTTCCAATATTTGGTTCTTATAATTTAATACATAAAAACCATTATTTAACTATGTTATACCATAAAATATGTTATCTTTATAAAATTAGAAACCATTATTTATAAATATGAAAATAAATCTATACATATCTAAAAATAAATGGAAATAATTTTCTTAATAATGCTAGGAACATAATAATATTTCATTAAAACCAAAATAAATCATGTCAACAATTTGATATGGTAGTCCCCAATGGATATAGTATCCATCCCTGCTCCATTATCATCCCATAAATCCGGCTCACCTCTAGTAATGTTATGAAATCTATATTTTCCTTTATTTGGATAAAAATTTGATCACCATAGGTAGTATCTAATACCCAAATTATAGATATAGAAATATTAAACTCAATAATAAACAAACCTGATGCTTCTCCTTGCTTCTTTGGTTGGTTGAAATTCCTCTTCCAGTGGCCCTAATTTATATATTCAAAACATAAAACATCTTATTCCTTTCCTTGCCTATGGATCTTCTTCTTCTTAGAAGGATGGTGCTCGGGAGCCTTAGACTTCGAATAATCCTTTGGTACCTTTTCCTTGTTCTTCCTCTTCTTATTAACCATAAGGAAAGTGGGTTTTTTATGACCAATTTTTATATCAACTTGGTGAATAAGTGTAAGAATTTTAGAAATTTTATTCTCGATCTTGATCATATTCTAATTTACAATAAAATTAGAGAATGTTTTAGGTAATAAGGATATAATGATATTTCTGTATAGCTCATCAGGGATCATAAAACCCAATATATCTAAGTTCTCAATACAGACAATCATCTTGAATACATGTTCCCTAGTTGGCACTGAATCTCCAGTCTTTTATATGATCAATTCATTGGAGATCTCACATCACTCTGATCTTACATTCTCATGATATAGATCCTAAAGGTGAGAAATGATGTTATGTGCATCCATATCCTCATATTTCTATGAAATCTCATTGTACATGGAGGATATAATGAAACATTAGGTTTCCAAATCATCATACACATGCTTCAAATATAGATATACTTTTTCCTTATTATCATATTTCAAAATGGACTCTGGAATTGGGGTTTCCAGCACATACAATTTCTATTCATGGTGTCGTATAATGTGTAAGATCCTATACCATTCCTAGAAATTTATGCCAATGATAAGGTTATCCCTCTCAAGTATATATCATAGTGATATTTTCGATATCGTTTGATCTATAATTTCTAAAAATTAATATCAAAATATTATTACGTGTTTTTTATTACAAAAAAAATCCATTAATCTCCCATGATTTTTTGAAACATAATATCCCTCCCCAACAGTTTTGGAATATCATATCACTTAGATATTCTAGTTTAAAGGATATATATTCCCATTCCTATAACCCAAACTTAGGCCTAACAGGTTATTTAAATGGTTTTAGGTAGTTTTTACTTCCCAACTACATTAACTAATAGTTCTTTGATCTATTGAGTTGACTCCCCAATCTAAAAATCATGTTTTAATGATTCCATCAATAATTGACTCTTAGTTTAACCAAGTACTTCTTTGGAAGTGAACCCTTGATGTAGACCAAGTTAATTCAACCTAAAGCTTAATACATAAAAATTCTATGATAATTGAAAGCACCCTAACTTTGTTTGGTCAATAACTATGAACTATGAGTTCATTTAAACTTATGTACTAAAAGGCTAATTGACTTATTATTTTAGTTGAGGTATTTTCATCTATTATGCATAAATCAAATTCTACCTTTTACATGACTTACTAATATTAAATGGATTTTACTTAACTGATTAACCATGTCTGATAATACATTTAAATATAATTTGGTTAACTTTTATTTCATCTTGCATTCTTGTTAATTCATTTATTAACTGTTCACATAGCATTCAGAAACATAAATAATTAACCATTAAACTGATAGAAATATAGTGGCATTATCATGAGATTATATAACTATTAGTTTATTTAGAGGATGATAAATTAGCCCTCAACCTTAGGGGAAAATACAACTTGAATTGTAACTCGGTTCGTGTTGTAACATTCTACATTTTCTCCTATTTATCACCTTGATTAGTTTCACCTCGTCTCCTTGAATCTGACCATCTACACTTTCCTAGGAGATACCTCCTTACAAAAGTTTTTACTCATATATAGGTGAGGGGATCCAATGTAATGGATAAAGGTGATTTATATATGGGAACGTAGTCCCTTACATAATAATGGAAGGGGAATACTTTAAGGTCATCATTTTAATTTAATCAAAATAAATTAAAACAAACTAATCACATACAAAGGGTTGGTCTAATCTCATGATCATCCACATAACATGAAACAAGCATAAATTTTCAATCTTTTTATCAATTTCTTTAATTTTTTATTTAATAATGATATTTATCCATGAATTATACCAATTAATTCAATTTTTCTTAATTCCATATAATCATCTTTAGTTTTCCATCATCTATAATTTTTTAAAAAAATATCTCATTTAAAATTAATGAAGTACGCAAGTGTACTTAGAGGAAGCATTATGTTCTTATCCTTAATTTTAACACGGAATGGATTTAATATATAATAATCAATCTTATAACATGGTGTGTACCTTTAAAAATAAATGAAACATAGAACACATGTGAATAGGTTCAATTATATATTTAATGTTTTCTCTAAGACAAAAATGGGGCACACTATCTGTAGAAGATTAAACAACTTGTAAAAAAGTACAAAGCATGTACTATCCTATACCCATGTCTATAACACATTCCTTGGGTCTAGTCATATCCCTTATAATGGATATGTTTATGGTGTATGCCAAGTACTTGGAATACATGAAGTGTGGCCTCAGACCTGCATGGATCACCATTCCCTATATTGTGTATCTAATACACAATACGTTGGGATAACCCCTATACTTGGACATAAGGCATCAATGACTATATGTTGTGTAAATTAGTTAAACGAAGTGCAGTTCTTCAATTCATGTTCCATTTTGTTTTGATCTACATGTTGATCAATTTTTTTCGAATCATATATCCTATTAGATTGAATCTATCTAACTTCATCAGATGATACATATCTAAAAATAAAATTACACAGTGTGTACTCTGGAAGTACATGGAATGTACTTTTTTTCTCTAAAAAAAACTTTTGGCAAATCTAAATGGAATTTTTTAGATGATAAATCACTTTTAATCATTAATCAATTACCAGTTATGTTATCAAGAACAAAGAACAAAATATATGATATTGTCAGATTATTAAAATGAATATATTTAAATAAATGTAAATGGAAACGCATGGAATCATTCAATGAATAATAAATAGTTATAAATTAAACATGTAACCACTCTAATAGCACTTTTAGGTTCTAGGAATAGCAGAATCATCCTTTAAAAGTATGAAGAAATCATCTTTTAGTCTTACATCACATGTAATTGTTTCTTTACATTATCAAAACATCATTTTCAATGAAAACAATACATTATTATACAGTATTAATATTCCAAAACTAGGGGAAGAGAATTTTTACATGTAATTTATAACTAATATATAAGAATATATAAAATTGCCTCAAATTGTAATTCTTATTTCATTGATGATCCAATGGATAGAATCCATAACACTGTTGTTTTTCTGCATAATTCAATAGAATAATCCTTCTAGTGGTGATCCACACACGCATTATAATTTTTTATCAACACCGTAAAATCATTGGGTGCTAGTAAAGATGATCTTGATCACTTGTGTTGTTTTTTGTTGATTTCATTAGTATTATTCATGAAGGATTAACAATCCTTGGATTTCTCTAGAAGTCTTGAGAGTGGAGGAAGACAGAGTACACTCTAGGGTGTGATACAATCTCTCATTATCCCTTGTTTACACCAATAGTGATTTAGTAAAGAGTCATAATTGGATATTTATTATGATAAGTTTATGGTTGGAAAATTTCATACAACCCCTTAACCATCCTTAATATTATTAGTTCATACCATTTCCATTAATAATAATATTATTATTATTAATCTTTTTATGTGTTCAACACAATAAAAATATAAATAGATATTAATTATTTCTAATAAAATCATATGCTCGGTTCAATTTACCTCATTAACATTTATCAATTCTCAAATAATGAATATTTAATTAAATAAATGTCACTGCATTATTCTAAGATAAATGTAATAAATATTACTTTTTTAGACTTGTAAATAAATATTTATTGTTATTTAACTCACTTATTCTTTTTAATGACTTGTGATTTAATTATAGTGATCAACCAATATGTAAAATAAATATTATTTATTTGAACTTTTTAATTCAAATACATGAATTTAACTAAGATTGTGAATACACTTATTATGTGACCTTATAGGCCTCCTTCTTAGTGGAATTAGTTATAACCACTTAAATTCCAAGGTTATAATCTAGTAAAATGTCATCTAACCCATAGATAAAGAAGTTAAGGTCACAAAACAATCTAATCTGCTATGAACACTTGACATGTAATATAATCCATTTATTGTGATATCTCAAATCAAGCATGTTGCATACTAGCACCATCAACCTATATACGTGATTTATCTTTCTTTGACTTTCCAGAACTGAACTCTCCCCCTGAACACCATGTCCATGGATTTATACATGCATCTATATTCCATCAATGGGATTGAAATGTTAACTTCTATAATATCATATAATGTATAATCCATTTCACTCATTATCTATTAATAGAGTATCACTCATGATGTGCCCGACATACCCTACCTGGCTATGAGAATACATCATCATGGTTTTTTCAATACATCAAATTATGTGATTCTTGATATAAATTAATTGTAATCTTAATGTCCATGGATCAATAAACACATCCACATATAGAAATATCCAATGACACATGAAAATGTTGATTTCCTATTTGGCAGGTCTATTCTCATAACCTCATGTCTTGGAGAATATCAAATATAAACACCATGGTATGGGGTCTCAATGCATTATGAGCCTCAACCCTATGATAAATTCATATTTTTTATCTAGTTATAAAATTTCATTCAACCATAGAAAAGGGTTCAAGAATAATGTTGTGTCACCTTAAGGTTCTCATCATAATAGGGAACTGAAATGAGATTTTAGTGCAACATATATTCTTAGAATATTATCACATAAAACGAAATTGTTGAGGAAAAATAATAATTTGATAAAGAAACTTTATTAATGATTAAAAATGTAATAAAGTAATAAAAAACTTGGTTCTATGGAACCAAATTTAACACTTCTCTCTATAGTGATAATGTTTCTAAATCTTCAATGCGATGATCACTGATGCCAATTCCAAATCATGATTTGGGTAGTTCTTATCATGGATATTTAGTTGGTTGGATTCATAGAATATCACTATGACATTTTTCTTTATTAAAAACCCAATAAATTTTTTATGCATTGCTTTAGATGAAAAAACCTTCACTTTTGTGGGTAATGTTAGCATAGGTGAATCGATTATCCTCTTCTTTAACTCTTTAAATATATCCTTTCATTTATCATTACAAAAAAAATTCCACTCCCTTATAATATATATTCTTTAGTGGCCATGAAAATAATGATAATTTTCTCACAAATAGATTATTATACCCATATAATGCATGGAAATTTCAAATCTCCATCACGGATGTTAGTCTGGGACATCTATCAATTTCTTCTATTATTTAAGGATCCAAAAATATTCTTGTGCTGGTGATAAAATGACCCAAAAATGTTACATAATCCATCTAAAACTCACATTTTCTGAACTTTATGAATATATTTTCTTTTGGAAGGTCTTCAGTATGGAACTCAATTGCTTCTCATGTACCTATTTTCTTTTTGAGTAGATAATAATATCATCTATAAATAATACAAAAAAATTATTAAGGTAATCCATAAATAATATATTTATTAATTAAATTAATATTATTGGTCATTAGTGAGTCTAAATGGAATCATTATTAACTAATAGTGTCCATACCAATTATGAAAATAACTCTGTAGTATATCCTCCTTATTCACCTTTACTTGATAATAACATGACCAAAGATCCACATTAGAGAATTATTGATCTTCACATAGTTGATCTAACAAGTCATAAATACATGGAAGATGATGATTTTTATTTATCATGATATTTTTAAGCTCACGATAATTAATACAAATGAATTTTTACACATCCTTCTTCTTGACAAAAAGGATTGGCACGCCCCATGGTAAAGCTCTAGGGTGTATAAACCATTTATCCAACTACTCCTATAGTTTCTTATATAGATCCTTAAGTTCAAAAGTGTCCATTCTGTAGGGGGGCTTAGGTATTGGAAAATATTTTGGTGTAAGATCAATTGAGAACTCAACCTCATGGCTTGGAGGAAGACTATGATATTCTTTCGGAAACACCTCAGGGTATTTCCTTATAATATGCATGTCTTCAAGGATGATCATGTACTTAGTCTCAATCATTTTATAAAGATATTATTTCAAAAATTATAATAATATACATTCTTTATATGATGATACAAATAGAGATTCATCCTCCTCTTTTCACTTTTATAGAATTGTATGGGAATTCATGATATGGAGGGTGATTTTCTCTCTCATCAATTTATGTTGTCTCTATATAAAGAAATACAATCTATGCTAAGAATTGCATATAATTTATATAAAGGGAGTATCATAAGTTTCATTGTAAAATTAATCCAAAAAATATAGACAATGTATTATTAATTTACTTGTGATGCAACAATTGAACCATTTTACATCTTCATCAATAACTCGGCATCCATGTTTTGAGGTGTTGTTTGAATAGTTCTAATAAATTTGTATGATATGAAAGAATTTATAGAACCAAAATCAACCAATATGTTCACTATCAATGAATGATTAAATAAAATTCCTATCAACACTTCATTGTCAGTATCCACCCCAATAGTTGTGATGGAATACGATCGCCCTTTATCTCTAGGCCTTGGAGGTTGTTGTCATTAGTTCTCGTCGAAAAACATTGGTTTAGTGCATTGATTCACATAGTGTCCTTTTTGCTTCAAGTTGAAACATTGTACATTAGGAATAGGTATGATTAGATGATTCCTTTATTCCATTACATCAGATATTTTCTCCTATTGACCATCACTATCTAGGTTCCCTTCCTTCACAGGCCTAAATCATTTCGGTATCCCATTTAAAAAATTCTTGGGATACCTCTTCACATTATTTTGAAAAGAAGGATGTTGGAAGTTCTTTCCACCATGATAATTATACATTGTACCACTAGAATTAAAATCCAACATCCACTTTCTATCTCTAGACCCATGCTGATTTTTATATTCTCTGATCATTATTTATAATTTGAGAGAACAATGTACAATTTAATCATAGCTGTGAAATCCTTAAATCAAAAAGGATTTTAATATACTTGGATCTAACCCACCAAAGAAGAGGTCAAATTTACTTTGAGGGTAAATTACAATGTCAGAGGCATATAATAAACATCTTGTGAAATTCACCTCATATTCCCTAATGGGTTCATCATCCTTTTTGTTGAGGGAAATGAGATCACTCTTAATTTTAAGTTATAGAGTTTAGTAAAATATTTATCTAAAAATATTTTCCACAATTCATTCCACTTTATCAATTTGATATCTTCCTTGGAATTTATAATTTTTATCAACATCCACCATTGATAATCTTCTTCCTCCTTATGATAAATAGCTAGTTCAACCTTCTCTTTCTTAGATAATTGAAATATAGAGAATATATTTTCAATGGAATTGATATATTGTTCCAAAATTAAGGTATTACAAGTTCCACTAAATGTTGTAGGCCTTTTACACTTAAAGATCTCAATTTAAACTTTCCCTTTATTATGGGTATGTATTTGTTTCACCAAATTAGATTTTCTATTCAAAATTAGAGTTAATTTTGAAAGTATTATCATGAATTTCCTAACTCTTTCTCCCATCGGGTTGGGAATCTCATTTGGTAAGTCATTACATTTTCCCTCACATTGGTTTTGAATCATTTTATCCTTTTTTCAACCATTTACTAAAATAAAATGAAAATTTGGTATGAGATTTATTAAACTATTAAACAAATAAAATGGAAACTATTATCATTTAATGGATAACTCATACATTCCTTAACATATTAATTTCAATGTTTCAATCGAATTTTTATATGATTTTTTTCCTAGAATAAAATTTTATTGGAATTTTTATTCCCTTCATAGTGTTTAATAAATAGCTTATGAATTTACTGAATCATATTCCTTGAGAGTGTCAAAATAGGTGTTCACCAAGGCCTTTTTTTCATGCACTAGGTGGTGATCGAGTTAAAACCCAATGTTCCCATTTTAGAGATATTAGCCCCAGTTAAAATTGTGCTAAAGACACATCCAGTTATCGTATCTATCCTTAAGTCTTGAATATGATTTTATAATATTATTCTTTAAAAATAAATAGACCTTGCTTTGATACCAACTATGAAAATTCATGTCTTTAATAAACCTTAATTCATGATTTATTACATAAATACACAATTAATACAATCCGATAAGATCATAAGTCATATTTTATTTCAAAAATTAGGCACATATCACAATAAATTGAAGCATTTGAAAAAAAAATTATTTAAAAACTCTAAAATATTCCCTTAAAATTTTATTTATCTTCTAAAACTATGTGGGATAACATTGGCACATACATAAGAATGCGGTAAACTATTAATCCCAATAAGTAAATAATAAAACAATAACATAATGAAATTAATACATGTTATTCAATAGGTATATCAAGGTTACAAAAAATGGGTGAGAATCATGAACTTGAACAACAAATCATGATATAATATGATAACATAAAAAAAATATAGGAATGTGGAAACAACATAAAACATGAAAACATAAACATAAGTCAAGGATAACCACTGAGACATAATAAAATAGTGTTATTATGATAATCTCCATTAAAAAATAAATGGTGAGATAAAAACATTACCTAATTCATTAGAGGGATATATAATTTCAGGCCCATTAGTAACATTCATATCATGAACATGCATAACTCTTCCACATAGATCATACAACATAAGTATGTATTTCATAACTTTTAATAAAAAGATTAATGAGTGAGGGTTATATAAATGAAAGTACCTAATAAATAAAGGATAGTTACTTCTATATGAATACCCTTTAGTGTAAATGGGTATGGGTATTCACTACACAAATGTTTGGCATGGGAAATCATAGGATAATTTAGAAAGCATAACAGGGGTACATAAAGAATCATGGAATGGTTTAATGAGAGTGAAAGGGGTATCTAATCACTTAAAAAGCATGAGGACAGTAATATTAATGTGTTAAAACATATACTAACATGAAAAATGGTAAATTAAAAGGCATAATATAAATAAATTTCTTGAATAAAGGGGAGGGAAGAGGATCCCTAACCCTGATAGGAGACTTTTAAAAATTTTATAGAAGCTTATTAAGATATTAGAGACACCTTGGAAAGTATATAGAGAGGTAAATAAAGAGTAACTTAATTATAAAAGGTTTTTGAGTGAAAAGGAATGAGAGGCTAGGTGTGTTTAAAAGCGAAAGAGAGGGAAAATCTTTATTAATTTCTAAACATAGGTTTTAGACTATATATGATAAAATAATAAAACCTAAAAACCTTACCTTGGTTTATGCCCATGGTTTCTACCAAAAATGAGTGTTTTTTCAATATTTTATAGGTCTAAGAACCTAAATCTTTATAATAATACCCTTGGTGATGTGGAAGTGTGTCATGTTTATAAATAATTAATTTTAAAACCTTAAAAAAATATAGGTTTTGTATGATTCATTAAGACTTTATAAAATTAATCAAATAAATTAAAAAACAAATTATTTTAATTAGGAAACATAATTTTGGTTGTGGATACTATTTACAGTATTTATTACATCACTTTTTTGGATTTTATGATGTCATAATGCATACTGTATATTTATACGGTATTTAATTTTTAACCAAAAATTCAACTATCTCGAAAAATTATGAAAAATTCACCATTTTATAATTTTGACATAAAAATTTCAAAAATAATATTTATTTTATCAAATTAATTCTCTAAATTTTTGAATTTTCACTTTTAAATCAAAATCCTTATTTATTGAAAAATAATGATTTTTATTATATTAACTATTTTTTACCCTTATAAAAATTACATTTGACATCAAAAATTTATATTATAATTTATATTTAAATAAATATTATTTAATATTAAAATTTTACTGAAATAAAAATTATTTAAAAAAATATTATATTCATAAAAAATAGGGTCTTGTTTGAATCTATATATTTCCCAAAAATAAAATTTTTATTTCATTATACCAAAATATAATTTTTATCACTCATAATTTAATCATTTAAAATGTAATAATAAAAGGGAATAATTATAAAAATAAATTTTTCAAAATAAAATATATAATTCATATTAATAGGTTCTAAAAATGTTTGGTCTAAAAGGGCCTAGATACCCTAAAGGGGGGATGAATCAAGGTATGTATATTCTATTTGAAATTCTTATAACCCCACTAGATCATGAATTATTTATTATAAGCGTCACTTTGTTTTCACTTTAGTGTTTATATTTCTCTTTTACTTTCCAACTTTATCTGATGATGATGCATAAAAAGTAAATCGAGAATGAAATCACAAGTAAGCATGGATTTTTACATAGTTCACCCACACTAGGCTATGTCCAAGAAGCATACAACGGAAATTTTTCTATATAGAAAATTTACTATAGATCACTTCCAAATCCAATTTCAAGATAGATCAATTCTATGAATAGGATCACTACCTCTACAATGTTTAGGGTAATCTCACTACTTTCCCAAGGGTCACTCCCTAACTCTCTTTCGATGGATCACTGCCGGTGGAAAGGATCACATTCTTCTTCTTCCTTTGCTCACTACTCTGGAAAGGATCCACCCACCATTTATAGACATGTAGTTTCCTTCATTATCAATAATGAATGCATCCTCAATTTTAGGTTGATTCCCTTCTGAAGTTCTTTTTGGGTTCTTCCTTCACTTTAGTGAAAACACCTAAATGAAACACTTCCTCTTTCAAGACAACTAGAAAATAATTCTCTTTACTATAAAAACCAAAATTACATCTTATTTGAAAAGATCTTCAAGATATTTAAAGACTTCATTTCACTTTCTTGAATGTAGCAATTAATAAACTCATTCTGCATGTACTATTGAATAGTGCATGTCCTATGTCTTCTTATTCAGAATTTAGATATGACAATGATATTACTCATAATGTAATGCATGTGTGTATCTTCTTAAACATGATTCTAGTGTGATACCCCTGTATAAGTCCCTATTTTGTAACTCCTTATGCAAGATCCTAGCACATACCCCTGTGCAAGATCCTAGCACATACCCTATTTGTGCATTGCGTGATATCCTAGTGTGAACCCCTGGTGTGAACCTTGTTCGCGATTTGGGTGATCTTTTGGCACAAACCCCTAGTGTGAACCCTATTTTTGTCAGCTCCTAGTGTGAACCATGTTCTCACATTGTCCAAGACTTAGTTCAGATCATGCGTAAGAATTATGCAATGTATATTCCTTCATGAGACTCCTCTTTGAACTTCCTTCACATGATCTATCCACTAACCCCTTATCAGACGTTGCTTCAGATATAATAATGAGGAAATACTTCATCAATATTTAATGAAACATTAGAGGTATATATATTGGTGAGTTTTCACCACTAAAACTCCACAAATCCTGGACAATATCCATTCCACCACCTCACCACTCACGCTTCATGAGTCCCCATCGTGAGATTTGGGCGTGAGTTTTGTTCATGCTTTATGTGATATCCAGGTGCAATCTCTGAATACAATAATGATTGTTGCATGAGATATAATTACAAGATCCAAAGATAATCATTCGCTTCATGAACCTCTTTGTGTGAGTCCTATTCGTGATCCAAAAACCTCTGGGCGTGATTCTTGTTCACGCTCTATGAACCTCTAGACATGAGTCTTCTTCACGCTCTATGAACCTCTAGTCATGAGTCCGGTTCATACTCCATAAACCTCTGGGTGTGTGTCCTATTCAAACTTTGCATGAGATCTGGTATTTTCACTTTGTGTGAGATAAAATAGTTCACACTTATGTGAGATCAAATTTTATACACTTCATGATCTCATTTTAGCATTCACTCTCTATGAGATCAGTTCAGCATTCACACTCCGCAAGCTCATTTCGATATTCACGCTAGTGTAATATCAAAGAGCTCACTCTTGTGTGAGATAAAAAATTCATTCTAACTCTTAATGCCTTCTTTGAAAACAATACTTAGTTTACAACCTCAAACCTTTTCAACAAACACAATCAACACCAAAGCACCATCATGAGGGATTTATTACAAACAATCTCCCCCTTTCGTTTTATTGAAAACTCTTTACATTTTGATACCATGGTAAATATTATTTCATATTTTACCAAAAATTCTATTATTGTGATTCCAATAGTGATGATATATTTACTCAACACATACTCTAAGGCCACAGGATCCATGATCGGCATGAGAAACGAGAGTATCATGAAATTTTGATCAATGAATTACTTCATTACAAAACCACTCAAAAAAATTCATCATGAGCCTCATCTGCCATGATATATAAATGTTGCTCGATCATCTTTAGCATAATAGGATTTAAAACTCTCCCTAATTTTTTGATCCCCCAATCAGGTTCTACCCTTGTCTTGATTAAGACATTTTCTCCCCTTTTATAGCCATAATTTATCCTCCTTTTTCAACAAACCCGAAGGTCACTTCATTGTGGTCTGTAAGAGGGTAAATAATATATGTCATATCATAGAAAAACACAACATACCTCAGGTACAGAGGATCCCAAATCCACACTTTTTAATGTGTGGGGATTAAAATGAACTATAATATCTACTCTATGTCATTAAAATAATTATTTTGGTAAGGCCTTTGTCAAACTTTCTGCAACTTGTAGTTCTTTAAGAACATACTCTAACTGCACAATCCCTTGATCTACCTTATCTTTGATTAAATGATACTTGATTTCAATTTTCTTTTTCCATGAGTGATGGATTATATTTTTTCTAATATTTATGACACTTGAGTTATCATAATGTATTCCAATTGGAAAATTAACTTTAACATCCATATCATCAAGTATCTTCTTCATCCACAATAATTATGTGCAAGCTTGAGTAGCTAAAATATATTCAGCTTATACAGTGCTCAATGAATTGCAATCTTGTTTCTTTCTTAGCCAAGAATACACAATATTCTAATATATAATGCACCACCTGACATTGATTTTTTATCATCTGTTGAACCAACACAATATTTATCTGTAAAGCCCAATAACTCTTGCAGAGATTTTTCATTGTACCGCAAACCAAAATCCACCATCCTATTGATATATCAAATTATTATTTTTACTAACATTAAGTGTATTTATTTAGTATTTATTTGATACTATGGTTCTTTGAATATTTAAAAATAATATAAGGTCTTGTCGCTGTCAAATACAATAGACTACCAATGATTAGCCAGTATTCTGTTACATTAACTACATTTTCTTAATCATCTCGTGACAGTCTCTTCGGTGTAGCCACCGAATCCATCATCTCCTTGGATTATCCATTACAAATATTCTCAAAACCTCTTTTTAATATTTATATTGAGAAATAAATGCTCCATTATTTTCTTATGTTACCTGTAAAGAAAGAAAAAACATCAGTTCACTAATAATTGACATTTCAAATTCACTTTTCATGAATTCTGTGAACTATTTTCATTGATCTTAATCTGTTCCACTAATGATTATTTCATTAACATACACCACTACAAGAATCCTTTGATTACTGTCATTATTGACATATAGATTTTAATCAACTCCATCATTCTGAAAATCGATCTTCTTTAAAAACTGATTGAGCCTTGAATACTACGCTCTCGATGATTTCTTCAACCCATATAGTGCCATCTTCAGATGAAAAAAATATGTTCTCATTTCATGAATGATAAAACCAGCTATTTTCTCATTATAAACTTTTTCTTCTATAAACCCATTCAAAAATGCTGACTTGACATCCATCGGGAAAATATTGAAAATTCATTGCACTGCTAGGGCTAAGAATAATACGGTTGTATCTAGCCTTGTGACAAGTAAAAAAATTTCATCAACATCAATTCCCTATATCTGGGAGTACCCTTTTCACACTAATCATGCTCTGTTTTGAATCACTATTACATATTCATTCATCTTGTTTTGAAAGACCCTTTTAGTCCTAATGACATTCTTATGTGTTGGTCTTGAAATAAACTCCCAAAAAACCTCCAACATTGGGAAGATATAAAAAAATAATACTAATTTTTAGTTGATCGAATATATTGAATTAATCTTTAGAGTGGAGAGACCACTTGTTGTAAATAATTAAAATATTCTCTTGCAACTTCTGGGTATCTTGAAAACATTCTACTCATACCATATTATTAGAACAAAATAGATAATCATGAAATGCATGAATGTTGTTGCTTCTCCCCCAATCAGTCTTATTGATGCTAAACAACATAAACTTTCATTAATTATATACCATTTATACCATTCATGTGATTATGAGATAGAATTATCCACCTATGATATGAAATCTTCATGTTATTAGGCCCATTGTTTAGCCCCACAAACATTCTTCTTCCCCCGCATCATTTCATCACATGTGACTACATGTTTAAGAAACTTATCAAACTCAATAACATTTACCGGTTGTAGTTTCCTTCAAAAATATTTTTTAGTGGTTGAAACTACAATTTAGAAGTGAGAAATCAAAAAAATCTCCAATCCTACCATGTCAGAACTCAGTGTAAGAAACAAGAGATAAAGTTAATAACACCATCATAGTACATTGAATTAAATTACCTCCATACATCGCATGCATACATATACTATTAAATACATTCAAGTAATTATTCTAAATTTCCCTTTCATATATGTTAACTAATTTGAATCATTTTACATTCTAGATCAAATCACATAACCACTTTGCATCTTTTTAATGCAACTTCACCTTGGATTTTATGTCCCATAAAACATGAAACATGTGAACATCAGTTAATAGAATTTAAACACATAGGGAGAGGGTTACATCTAGAATCATCAAGAGGAAGACTGTAGTTGATCCAAATGTACTAACCTCTTGATACTTTATTTTTATTCTTATTATAATTTCCCAGCAAATTGTAACTGCTCTGGCCATATAAATAGTCATTATTTACCCACATGCTCAGTATTCTTCTAATGTGTAGATTCATTAAGCTTGGTATTTTCTATAATTTGGGGTTTAAACCCACTTGTACAAATTTCCTTCTTTAATGCTCCACTAAAATTAAATTTTCATGAGTCTTTATCTGAGTAGGAATCTCTCCACTAGTCATCTTCTCATGATCCTTCCTCCATTAGTGGTTACATACACATTCCTTAACATCCCACCTTTTGGCATGACATGCAAGTTCTTCATGACATTATTTATTCATTTTTCTTGTATTAGTCATCCATGTAACTAAACTATATCTTACTGGTGGTGAGTCCTTCACTGAACGAACATTCTTTTTACTCACCATTGGAGTATCACCTACCTTTTTCTTCCAGATTTTTTCACATTCATTCCTAGAGAGTTATTGAGATTGTAAAAGAGGAGGTGATCGATAGACTTTTCATTGAGATTCTTGTGTTTCCTCCAAGACTTCAAACCAATTATAGATTTATAATGTTTTTCTTCCAGTATAGGATTTCTCTTTATACACCACTAGAGTTGGGGGTCTTCTTTTGATTTAATTTTCCTTCCCTTATTTATTTCAGTTAAAACATCTTTTCAAATACCCATGATTAGAACTTATAAAACATCTATCATTAAAAATATACCTTGTGTTATCATTTCTCATCTGAGATGTTAATGCATCTAGAGTTCTTTTTGTTTTGACATTGATCCCTCATAATTCTTGACATATACTCATTGTGTGTCCCTATCTTCCACAATAATAGAATTTTATGGATAATTTCATTTTAGAGATGTTCCCTTCATACTTTTCAATATGTTTCTTCTTATTCTTAGATTTAGAAGTATTTCTATCTTCACAGCATGAAATATGTTCCAAATCCTCAATAAAAAAACTTTAATTATTACCACACATCCCATTGAAATAAAACATGTTTTCATTACTTCCTCTAATATCCTTATGTTTGACTTTAATACCTATATAATTTTTCCAATTTCTTGAACTGTTTACATATCTCTTCCTATCCTACATGGTAGAGGGTTCATTATATTTAATATTGGTTTTTCCCAAATTGTATGGCCTTTGGGATGAGAAAATAATTTCATTTTTTCCCTCTCAAGTATCATATTTTATTTTCATTTCATTTTCACCTGTATAAGAATAATAAAATAGTAAGTGTAAAGCATCCTTCAATTTGAAGTCTCCTTTGGCATTAGATTTCTCCACATATTTATTCAGTAATTTTATCTCGTCTCATAATTTTTGAATCTTTTTATCCCATGATTAAAGTTAAGAAATAAGTTCTATCTTGATATTATTCCCTCTAGTAATCTCATCCTATAATTCTTTGGAGAGATTATCAATCAAGTCATATTTCTCCTTTATTTTAGAACTCATCTGAACAACAGAATCATTACAGCATGAATTCTCTTGTTATATCATTTTCTTCTCCTGGACAATTTCTGATAGTTGTGTAGTAAGATAATCATTTCTAGATTTCAAATTTTTAATTTTATCTAAGTCTATATTATTCACCATTTCCTTACATTTAAGTTTTTGCATTTATTCATCTTGGGAATAATTCTACTCTCTTAGATCTTTAGCTAATTCAATAAGTATTTTATTTAATATTTATAGTTTATTGATTTTAATTTTCTTCACATGGATCTGGATAACTTTAGATTTCATTTATTTATCCAGTTCCTTTATTTAATGGAATACTTCCTCTTTTTTACTTCTTATAGTTTCATCATCATCAGTGGTTTTAGCATCACTTAGAATATTATGTTCTTCACTCATTCCTATAGAATTATTGAGTGAGTATGTATTTTAACTGTCTGATTCATCCAAAACATTATTTAGTACATTGTTTGTTTCCTTAAACTGAATCATAATTTTTCCATAGACACCTCTGCATTGTGGAATAACACCTGACTTCTTCTTCTTCATTCAATTTATTCCCTTTTCCATGTAACATTGAGATAAGACGAAACTGAAACTTCAATTCCAGCAGTAGTATAAACCTTGTTATAGAAAACAAATCAACAAAGTTATTCTATACTATGATACCAATTTTTAGGTCCAAAAGGGTAATGATACCCTAAGAGGGGGGGGTGAATCATGGTATGTATATTCTTTTATAAATTATTCCTAACCCATTGGATCTTGACCTATTTATTATAAGGGCCAACTTATTTTCTATTTATTCTTTATATTGATCTTTGACTTTCCAACTTTTTCTCATGAAGATGCATAGAAAGTATACCATGCAATAAAGAACAAGGACACATAGAGTCTTACTTGGTTCATCCTCACTAGGCAATATCCAAGGATAATAAAAAAGAAATTTACTGGTGTAAAAAATTTACTATGACTCACTACCAAATCAATTTTTGGGATAGATCACTTCTACTCACATGCTCACTGCCTTTACAATATTTAGGGTCATCTCATTGTGTTCCCAAGGGTCACTCCCTAAATCTCTTTCGATGGATCACTACTGGTGGAAAGGATAACCTTCTTCCTATTCCTTTTCTCACTTCTCTAGAAAGGATCCACACATAGTTTATAGAAATGTAGTTCCCTTAATTATCAATAATGAATAAATACTCAATTTTAGGTAGATGATCTGTTGAAGTTATTTTTGGGATACCCCTTCAATTATTTGAAAACACCTAGATGCAAAACTTCCACATTATAGATAACCAGAACCAACTTATCTTTACTATAGAAATAGAAATTACCTCTTCTTTGGTAATATCTTCAATAGATTCTAAATCTTCCTCTCACTTTACTAAATTTAGTATTGAATAAACTCCATCTACAAGTATTATCAAATTGTTAAAATCCTCTACCTTCTTATTTAGAATTCAGATATGAAAATTAAACCTCTCATAGGTTAATGTTGGTATGTATTTTCTTGTGCATGGTTTTAGTGTGATACCCCTATGCGATACCCTGGTGTGTAACTCCTTGTATGAGTTCCTAGCATATACCCTTGCATGAGATCTTGGAATGTACCCTTTTCACGCTTTTTGTGAGCTCCTGGCATGAACCCCTGGCACGAACCCCTAGAGAAAACCCCTAGTTTGAACACTCTATATGTAAGATCCTAGCACAAACCCTATTCACACATTACATAGGACTTGGTTCATATTATGCACAACACTTACACAATGTGTATTCCTTCTGAAGACCTCTCCTCAAACCTCATTCATGATATCTCTCCATGAACTCATTCTCATATATTACTTCAAATGTAACAATAAGTAAAAACATCATCAATATTTGAGGATGGTTTAGAGAGTATTTATAGATAAGTTTCCATTACCTTATCTCCAAAAATCATGGACAACCATCCATTCCACCACCTCATCACTCGTGCTCCATGAGTCCCCATCACGAGATCTGGCAATGATTCCTATTCAAGATTTGTGAGAGATCTATGCTCGATCTCTAAATAAAATCATGAGTACTACATGAGATCCCCTTTGAATATCTAAAGAAAATCATGCTCTTCATGAAACTTTTGGTGCAAGTCTTGTTCACGCACTGTGAACCTCTGAGTGTGTGTCTTGTTCGTGCTCCACAAACCTCTGAGCTCAAGTCCTATTTACTCACTGTGAACCCCCATGCATGAGTATGGTTCACACTCTGTGAACCTCCATGTGTGACTCCCATTTGCGCTTTGTACGAGATCAAGAATTTATAATTTACATGAGATGAAAGATTTCACACTTGTATAAGATTAACATGTTCGTGCCTTGCAAGATTATTTTAGTATTCACGCTCCACGAGCTTAGTTTAGCATTTGGGATCCACAAGATCAGTTCAACATTCATGCTCCGTGATATCAGTTCATCATTTGGAATCCAAAATCTTAGTTCAATATTTTCAATCTATGGGCTCAGTTCATCATTCACGATGTATGATCTCAGTTCGACATTCGTGCTTGAGTGAGATCAAAGATTTTGTGCTTGCGCAAGATCAAACATTCATGCTAACTCTTCATGAATTTTTTGATATCTATCTTTTGTTAAAAACCTCAAACCTTTTCCAAAAACAAAATCAACAAAAAAGCACCATCAAGAGGTATTTATTCCAAATAATATACATAACCCCTTATTACATCGGTGCACTCCCTTAGGGTAAGGTGTGGGATGGTGGGGATTTCTTGGGCTGGTTTGACGAACATGGTTTGGTCATGATCTCGATAATATTTCACTTCTCCCATAAATATATTAATTCTTGCTTCATTTATTAAATCTTGGATTGTTCTTAGTTAAGTAAAAAGACCAGTGATTCGATCTCCCTTTAAATATTCGATAAATGGGCTCCATAGTGTATGATCCTACTGTTCTAGGTTATCACTTCTTCCTTATGTGTTGATTGGATTTTATCATAACCCTTAATATATACTAATCATAATTGTCACTGTACAATGACTATATTATCAATGGTCATTATTCTTAATTGTGTTTTAAATTTGACTAACTATATTTTATAATGGTCCAAAATAACTAAATTAGGGTTTGTTTTTTCTACAAACACATTGCTTAATAAAGAGTTTATTAATTCAAAAAGGGGTTTCATTTAGAAAAGTTGTTTTCATTAAATTATTCCCCATTTATAAATTTTACCCACAAAATTTCATTTCATTTACTAAAATAAATGAGGTTACTTATATTTCCTCACCTCTTCTAGTTCCCATGTGTATTCATCAAACTTGTGGTTTCAGCATATCACTTTGACCACATGATTTTTTTTCTTTCATAGAACATTGTCTCTACAATATATTATTATCATTGGTTTCTACTCATATGAAAGTAAATTATTTAATTGTACTACCTATGGATTCAGTACATGTGGGGGTCTGGTATTTACCTCCTCAAAAGGGATACATAAAATATATTGTCACACCCCGACCTATGATATTATTTTATTTTAATTATTTTCCAGCCTTTATATATTTTTGATGCAATCTGGGGTGAGTCTCGGATGATGTTTTTGAGTTTGTGTTAAGATAAATGTGTGTTTTAGGTTCGACGTTGTTGGGCGCACAAGCGGAGCGCGTTTCAAAAAACCCATCCAGATCCGCCCGGGTAACGGCGCAACATCCCATTATCAGAAAATGTAAATAAATGGTTTTTGTAATTAAAAAAACATTAATTGTTGTCTTCAAAAATTTTATTATAATTAAAGATTTTATTATTATGGAAATGAAATAAATACTTTCATTATTTTTAATTTTATCATCATGTTATTATTATTATTATTATCATTTTTATTCTAAATATTACAATTAAATTAATGTTAATTAAAACAATTGTATGGAATTATTTTATTGTTGTAATAATATTATTGTTGATATAAATATTATTATTATGATTGTTTTTTTATTATTATCAATATGGTTGTTATTATTATTATTATGTTCATATTTTATTTAGTTTTTTTAGGGTTTCTTTTTTTTAGAAACCCTATTATGCGATGCTCACCCCCCCCCCCTCCCCTTTCCCCTAGCGGCGCACAACCCTTCCCTGTGCGCTGTGCGGCCTCGGCCTCCTGCTTCCAGCGGGTCTCAGCGGTGGCCTCCCCCTTTTTCTCCCCGCATGCAGTGCCCCCTACCCCCTAGGCTGCACTCATCCAACCCCGTATCACCCATTCATCCACCCCATGGCGGACCCCCACCAGCCTCACACACCTAGCGCCTCCCTCCTATTTTTCCCGTTCAGCGCACCCAGGTCTACTGCTCCCCATCCTTTCCCCTGCTTGTGGCGCGACCATCGTCACCTACCTTTTGTGTGGCATCCTCCTAGCGTGGCGGTCCGATGTCCCCTCCTCTACCCTCATTCTCCACTAGACCGCCTCAGCCAACATGACCCCAGTCTCCAGCGTGGCCTCCCTAAGGTCGTGCGGTCCCCCTCCTAGCCAACGCGCACATCAGGAGTTGTCCGACTGTTCTTCCGGCTAGCCCGCAACCTGCCCATCGGCCGCCCCACACCCTTCCTAGCTCCCCAGCTCCTGTCCGGCTCACCTGTACGCTGACCGCCACTACCTGTCTCACCTTCACCCTTCCCACCAGCCGCCTCAAACCACTGTTAGCCAGTAGCCCTCGTCGTAGCCCCTAGTAGGACTACATCCAGCCACGTGGACGCCCTCCGCGGGCCCGACACCTTTTCCCCGATCGGCCAGCCTTATCCTATGTCATATCACACCCTATGAGGGTGAGTACCCTATCGGAACACCCTATTCTTGTGAGCGCAGAAACCTGCCTTGTCTGCATTGCCCTGTTTCGATGCCCGCACTCCGTCGGTGTTGCCCCGACCATCCCTTCGGTGGTCTATTTCCAGTCGCAATCTCCCCCCATTGTTATACCCTTTACTTTTATGATTTTTTGATATCTCTATTTGATATATATATATATATATATATATATATTACCTTGGTTTGATTAGGGTTTTTATTATTTAAATGTTTTTTTGGGTCAGTTTGATATTTTAGGACCCGCGCGGGGTGTTTCTGAGTGAGTGTTGTCGTCGCGCCTTAGTTTTGAGGTTGCGTTCTCATCGCGCTTTGATCTTGAGGTATGATTTACATTTGCACTCCCATTTTAATTCAAGATTCATTTATTTCATGCTTTCTGCACCTTGTTTATAAATATTGAATTATAATTCTCAGTTTCATTGTTTAGCATGAAAAGGTTGGTTTGGACTTATTAATGAATATTTTTTTTAGGAAATAATGATCGTGGATTTCGTGAAAGTGTTTCCAGTAGTTTTATGTTTAAAAGAAGTGTGTATTTGTTTTTTGAAATGGGTTTTGGTTTTATAAATACATGGGTGTTGAGTTTTAATGTGTTTTAAAATGCATTGTCGATTAATGATCATTTGACACTTTTATAAAAATGTGTACCCTCTTTAAGTAATGTGGATTTTGTGTTAATGATAAATGTTGGTTTATGAAAAAGAAAGGGTCTAAGGATCATTTGGCCACTCTGTGAAAATTAGTGAAATTTTTTTTATTATGAAAACCTCCTGGGGATGTTTCTCATGCCATACTTGCATGTGTATAATGGATGGATGTCCTTACGAAGGAATCCTCGTGATCCATTAAGATAGTGTCTAATGTTAGACTCTTTATGTTCTTTGATAAATGGTATGAGATCAGTCCTTGTAATGGATCAGGGTGATTTCTATTGTGCATTATTATATATGTGTGTGTGTGTGTTTGTATGTATGTATGTATGTATGTATGTATGTGATTGGATGCTCGGTTGACATCAGTTGGCTCACCCCTTTTCTAAATACTTGATACTTGGGAATCTGGAATATTGAGAAAATATTCTATGAATGATTGCTGCAATGGTAGGTTATGGTACTAACCTGTGGCCCATAGTAGGTGGATATATTTGGTTTTCTACTATGGGATTTTCCCTCAGCCTTCCTGAGAAAAAATGATCGAGCGTATTGGGTGTTTTGATTTCATAGTGTGTGACAAGTCAATGGGGATGAGGTCTCATGTATTGGTGTCTTCTAGTTTATTCTTGATCTCCTAGGTTCATCCATGTATATTCATCTTTTTTTTCTTGTAGTAGTGATTATTATGCTTATATGTATACCTACATTTCCCGTTCTGTGTGATTTACATTGTGCATTTTTGGTGTATTGTTTCCCTTGGAAAGTGGTAAACTGGTTTTGATTAGGTTTCTAAAAATGGTTTTCAAATGAAAGTGTTTAATCCTCTTTGTACAAATTTTTAAAATATAAACATTACTTTACCTTTCTAAAATGCCATTGACACTAATGAATTGAATCTAGAGTTGAAAATGGATAAGGTAAATGGTTCGTACTTTGCTTTTAAGTAAAATATTTCGAAAAACATACTTTTATAAATTGTAGTACAAACTTGAAATGGTGTTTATTTTATTTTAATGTTAGTGCATTGGGAATAGATATTGGGCTAGCCTGCTGAGTTTTAATACTCACGCCTATAGTTATTTTCTACTTTTAGTGTTTGTGCAGGCTCTAGCTTGGGTTCACTTGCCTTGGGTGACGTTTGATCGTTGATTCGGAGAGTGACCCATGGGGTCACACGGAGTTAGTTTAGTCATTTTGTTTTGTTATTTTTTATCTTCTTCAGTTTCTTGTTTAGTTTTTTCTTGGGTTTATTAATACTATGCTTCTCTTTATTATATCTTCTTAATTTATTTATTTAGCTTGGGGTAAATTTTTCCCATCATCTCTGTCGATGCCATGGTGCTTATCGCCAGCCCGGGAGGACCAAGAATGCCTCTCGGGCCTTGCCGCGGATCGACTCGGGTGACCGGTTCAGGGTCGACCCAAGTTGGTTCATGACATACATCATGTACTTCAGATAGTTTATATGGGAGTCCTAGTTGATAGGCCACTACACTGATGTGATCAAGGATCTAAAAGGGGATAATGTATCTGGGACTAAGCTTTCCCTTCATCCCAAACCTCGTGGATTTCTTCCAAAATGATATATGAAGGGACGCCTCATCTCTAACCTCAAACTCCAAGTCTCGTCTTTAATTTTCTAAATAGCTTTTCTGTTGAATATGTGCATATTTCATGTGATATTTAATAGTTTAAAATTTCTATATCATCTCTTAGATATGATCAAGTGCCATTATCTTCCACTCTCTAACTTTATCCTAGCATGTTGGAGTCTGGCATCTCTTCCCATACATATCCTTATAAGGTTCCATTTGAATGATAGAATTGAAATAGTTGTTATATGAGAACTTTATTAGGATAATTTTATGATCTCAACATCTTATAAAATACATTGAACATGATCCTAGCATATCCTTTAGAGTTTGAATGGTCATTTCAAACTAACCATTCATCTGATAGTGATAAGTAGTACTGGAATTCAACTTTGTATCCAACACTTCATAAAAGTTTCTCTATAACCTCAAGGTAAATGTTGGATCTCAATCAGATACAATGGATACTACAACTCCATAAAGTCTTACCACTTCCCTTTTGTGTATATTTTTGATTTGTTTAAGAGATAAATATTCCTTGATATAAATGAAATTATTTGACTTTGTAAGGTGATCAACTACCACCTAGATGGATTTATTGCCTTTATATTTCCTAGGAATTCTTATGAAGAAATCCATGGTTATGTTTTCACATTTCCATGATGATATGGGAAATGGTTTCATCATGCACTTAGACATATTTTATTCAAATTTTACTTTTTCACATACCAATAATCAAGATATGAATTCCACAATCTCCCCCTTCATGTTATCCCACAAGAATGTTTTCTACATATATCTATATGTCATAGTCATTCCTAGATCAATAGAGAATTATAAGTTATACGCATCATCTGGAAGCTCCCTCTTCAGTTCTAGCTTTGATGGGAAACATATTCGGCCTTTAAACCTTATAACTATATATTTAGCAAAGTTGAACTCTGGAATATATTCTACCTTTTTTTGTAGCACATCATAATCTTTCTGGGCCTCCTGGATCCTCTCAAGAATGGATGGTTGAGAAATTATTTTAGCAAGGTAATATTAATTTTATTTTATTATTCTCATTTAAATCCTTTTCACGTCCAATAATATTGGATCCCTTGAAATCCTTATCATGAATAGGGTTGTGGGATCCTTTTTACTTATAAAATATTCTACTTTTTTACTTTAATATGATGTTAATAGATTAAAAAACATAATCCTTGATCATATCTAACCACCATCATTGGAACATATTGAGAACATTTTTTTTTGAATATATACTTGAGGATATTATGATCTGTATATGTCACACTTATCTCTATAGAGATAATTTCATCAAATATTAAATGTGAAGGTCACTGTAGCCAATTCCAGATCATGATTTGGGTAGTTCTTTTCATATAACTTTAATTGGATGGAGGTATAATATATAACTATATCATCTTTCTTGATTACACAACCCAATACCTTTTGGATGTGTCTATTTACATTACAAATCCTTACCCAATGGTGGGTGATATGAGAACAAGTGCATTGATTAGCCTCTTCTTTAACTTTATAAAACTCTCATTTAATTAATTAGTCTAGATAAAATTTACTCCCTTTTGATATAGATTTTTTAGTGTGCATGAAAATTGTTAGAATTTTCTCAAAAATAGATGACAATTCCCACCTAATTCAAGGATGCTATGAATATCCATCATATATATTATTCTAGTACATCCTACAATTGCCTCTATTTTTGAAGGATCCATGGATAGTCCATTTCTATTGATAACATTCCCCATAAATGATACTTACTCCATCCAAAACTCTCATTTACTATACTTTACAAATAACTTATCCTTTTTCAATGTCTTTCATATGGAATTAAAATAATCCTCATGTTTCTATTTTCATTTAGAGTAGATAATAATATCATATATAAATACTACCAAAAATTTATCAAGTTAATCCCTAAAGACTCTATTCACTATGTACATGAAGATTACTGGAGAATTAGGGAGTATAAATTGAATCACTATGAACTCATTGTGTATGTAACTTATATGAAAATCTATCTTGGGGATATCCTCCTTCTTCTACCTTACTTGATAATATCCCATCTAAAGATCTACCTTAGAGAAGTATTGAGCTCTATGTAGCTAATATAATAAGTGATCAATCCATGGATTATGGTAATTTTTCTTTATTTTGATCTTTTTGATCTCAGGATAATAAATACAGATGTGAAATGAACAATCCTTCATTTTTTTTAAAAGGATAGAGGTACCCCCTGGTGAAACACTTGGGTTTATAAATCCTTCATCCATATTATACTATAATTTGTTATTAACTTCTAAAATTTAACAGTGTCCATTCAGTATGGAGCCTTAGATATTTTTAAAGTTCCATTTGTAAGATCAATTGAGAAATAAACCTCATGGCTTAGAGGAAGTCCAGTAAATTCTTTAAGAAACACATCGATGTATTCCTTAATAATGGTAATTCCTTCAAGAATGATTTTTTTCCTAAGCCTCAATCATTTGAGAAAGATATTATTCCTTATAGGGTAATAATATCCATGTTTGAGATGATGATACTATTGGAGATTCATCCTTTTCCTTACACTTGTATAGAATTATAGGGTGATTCACGATTCAAAGGGTGATTTTTTTCTCTTGAAAATTTATGTTGGATCTATATAAGGAAATACAATCCATATTGAGAATAGCACTGAATTCAGATAATGGGAGTATCAAAAGGTTATTTAGAAAATTCATCTCAAAAATATGGACAGGGTGAATTTATATACTTGGCATACAACAATTAACCCATTTTTTATCTTCACTGATACCTATACTTCTATGTTTTGTGGTGGTTTTTGAATAGTTCTACTAAAATTGTGTGATATGAAAGAATGTGAAGTATGAGAATCAAATAGTATGTTCACTATCCTTGGATTAATAACTTGTGTTCATGTCACCACTTCATTTTCAATATACACCTCAATAGATGTGATGGTATAAGATTACCCTTTCTCTCTCAGATTTGGAGTTTTTTTCATCAATTTTCATCGATAACCCTTGGACTAGTGAATTGATTTTCATTATTTTCTTATTCATTTTAGTTAAATATTGAATAATTGGATAAGGTTTTATTAGAGAAATACTTTCTTCCATCACATTTTTGGGTTTCCACCATCAGGAATATATAGCTAGGTTCCCTTCCTTCCTTCACCTAATGCATGTCTTTATCCCCTTTAGGAAATATTTAGTATGCTTTTCCCACACTTTTGAAAAGTGGGATATTGGAATTTATTTCCACCATGATATTTCCCCATCATATCACTAGAATGAAAATACATCATCCTCTTCCTATCTTTAAAAATCAGAGAACCTTGAGATTCTATAATCTCCATTTCATGTTTGAGGGTGAATCAGAAAATTTCTTCATAATAGTTAAATTATTGAATCTACAAGGATTTTTGTAGACTCAGATTTATCCCCCAAAAGAAGAAAACAACTCTAATTTCAGGGTCAATGAAAAGGTAAGAGGATTATCAGGAAAGTCTTTTGATGTTCACCTCATATGGAATTATCAATTCATCATCCTTTTTATTGAAGGAAAGAAAATCCCTTTCCATTTTAAGTCAGAGGATACGATGAAGATATTGATATAAAAACATTTTTCAGAATTATTTCCACTTAATTACTTCGATATCTTCCTTAGGATTCATAATTTTTATCAATTTCCATCATTGATTGGATTATCCCTCCATGTGATAAATATCCATCACAACCTTCTCTTTCTCCGATCATTAAAATATAGGTAATATGCTTTCAATGAAATTAATCCATTATTCTAAAATTAATGGATTAGAAGATCCAGTGAAAGTTGGAGGTCTTTTTTGCATAATGGTCTAAATTGTAACCTTGTTTTTCTTAGGGGGTGTGGGTTTTCTACGTAATTTAAGATTCTATTCAAAACTTGAGTTAATTGATAAATTATTATCATGAGGTTCTTGAATACTACTTCTATAATGTTGGGAATTTCATTAAGGAAGTCATCGCATTTTTCCTTAACTTATTGAATTTTTTTCTCCTATTTCCAACCACTAACTAAAATAAAGGAAAAATTAATGATGATAATTATTAAAATATTAAACACAAAAAAGAGAAACTTTGAAAATTTGAAGGATAACTCATACATTCCTTAACATATGAATTTATAAGTTTCAATCTAAGTTATCTATTATCTATTTTCAAACATAAAATGTTGTGGGAATTTTTTCCCTTCATAATGGTTTGTAAAGAGATTAAGAATTTGAAAATGATTATACTCTGGGAGTTTCAAACCAGGTTTGGAGCAAGGCCTATTTCTCTTACACAAAGTAATGATCAATTCAAATTATAATGATCCTTTTTCATAGTTATTACCACTAGTTACAACTTTGTTATATCCACAACCGCTTATGGTATCTAGAGAGGGATTTTGTTTCTTGGAAACCACTTACTATATAATTTACCATAATATAGAGACTTTTTTCTATGTGTAGTATTATCTATAAGGATCGAATAAGGTTTTATAATATTATTCCAAAAAATAACTACATCTTTCTCTGATACCAACTATGACAACTCATGTCTTTAATAAACCTTCATTCATGATTTATTATATAAATACATATCTAATAAAATCCCATAAGATCACAATTCCTAGATTCTTTTGGAAATTAGGTACATAGAATGATAACTTGAAACATGGGTATAACAACATTGTTTAAAAAATCCACATCTTTCCCTTAAAATTCAATTTCTCTTCTAAAACTGCATGGGATAACTTGGGGGTGTATATAAGAAAGGTGATATCTATAAATCCCATTATGGTAATAGTCAAACAATAATATGATTAAATTAAAACATATTAGACAATAGGGATATCAAGGTAACATAAATGGGGTGAGAATCATAAACTTGAACATCAAAGAATGATATAAGATAATAACATAAAGGAAACATGATAATGTGAAAACAACATAAAACATTACATCATAAACATAATTCAAGGATAACCACTGATACATTATAACATAGTGTGTTTAGGATAACCTTTTTTACACCATACATGGTATCTCATGAGATAAAAGAATTACCCAATGCATTAGAGGGATATCTAATTTCAGTCTCACCCATAACATTCATATCATGTACATAAATAAGTGTTTCACATAGATAATATAACATAAGGATGTATTTCATCACTTTTAGTCCAATGATTAAGGAGTGCAAGTTGTATACATGGAATTATTTGAGCAATAAAAGATAGGTACATCTGATTTAATACCCTTGAGTGGATATGCTGATGCAACACCGCAAGACTGTATAATATTTTCATTCTATAATAAAATTAATTTTGTTTCTATTTTTATTTATATGCAACACCATGTTGATCTTACACTATACACATCACTGAATTATCTTGTGTTACACACAAGACTGAGTTTTACCACCTTTTAATGTCACACCTATTTTAAAATTAAATTTTGAAACATTTAAAAATTTTATTTTTCAAAATAAAATTAATTTTTGAATGTGTAATTTCAAAATTATATTAGTATTATTTTTGGGTATTTTTCTGAGAACTTCTATTTTTTAATGAATAGTGAAATATACTGTATTTTGTTGAAAACTGCCTTTTGAATAAATAATTACTAATGATAAATTATATTTTAAATTGGTTTTTAAAGTTCCAATAGATCAATTATATATATATTAAAACAATTTAATTCATTGGAACCATTTTTATATTGAATTTAGATATAAAAATTTATTGAACTTTTGAATATTTTCACTTTAAAACCTTGTTTTCTCATGACATCTGTGAGATTAACTTTAAATTTACTTTTTCAACTTTTTTAAATTAAATTTTTACAAATTTACATGAATTTTTATGATAATTATAATATTTATAGTCTAATAAGATCAACATAGTTTTTGAAAAAAAAAATTATTAGTGAAAGTATTTAAACTTGATTATAGTGATTGAGGAATAATTAATCTTAACAAGGGACCAAACCATAAAATTAAGGGTCAAAATAACAAAGAAACTTGAAAAAAAAACCATTTTATACCAATAGTTATAACATATACCATGTTTTATATAATTTTATGAGTTATTGGGATATTATACCATGAGATTTACCTATATGATAAGTTAAGTAAGGAAAAAAAGGGAACCTTCTTTACCTTTAACATTTATAATGATTAATAGTATGGATAAAAAACATAGTTTCAGTTATAAACTTTATTTTTAAAGGTAAATTATTTTTTTATCATGATAATTAAACTATAATTTGTAGATATTAATTAGTTACTTAAATTATTAATAAACTCTAACACATGAATTATCAAGTTAATAATTAAATAAAATAAATGTTGCTAAAACATTAAAGGGAAAGTAAATTCAAGGAATTATTGTGTTCATTATTTTTTTAGATAAATATATCATGTTACACATATTTTAACTTAATAAATATTAATTCTGTCATTTTTATTATATTTTTAAACTAAAATCAATTTAATAATGTCAAAATCGACATTAATATTATTTTACAATAAATGATATTTTATTAAATGATTTAAAATTAATAAAAAAATACTACCTTCTACAAAGTTGTTTTTAAGTTTTAATAAATATAAAATATGTTATACTAATAGAAAAAATTATCTTTTATAATTAACATATTTACTCATAGATAGTAAAAACATTATTAGCAAGGTTTTGGTTAAAGTGGTATTTTTCCACGTTACATGCGTTTATTTAAAAATTAATTTCCAAAAAACCGGGGATTTTATTATGTAAATTAGATAAATATTTAAGATTCATTGTTTATATATTGTATAATAAGTCTCAATTTAATTTAGCCTTAATTGTTACATTACTTATGATAGAAAACTAGTTACCTTAATAAAAAACTTAATGGTAAAAATGGGGAAACTTAGAAGTTAAGGAAACAATTATAAAACTGCACTTATTTTCGTGTCATGGAGGTTATTCTCTACCATAATTACGTTTTACTTCATTAGGTTTCCATTTTAGAGTCACATGAGATAAATGAGACCTCCCAATAGTGTATACATTTTGGTGTTTACAAGAATGCCACTCCCCCTACATTATAAAAAGGAATTCACTCTTACCTTTCTTCACACCAATCAATCCACTTTGGATCTTCCAAAATCTACCCAGATAGTTTACAAATATCCCTAAACTAAACCTATAATTCTCAATTTTTGAATAAATCCATCCAAGTAATCCCTTTTGTGCAAACCAAGAGGAGTTACCTAAAGAAGAGGTAACATTCTTCCTCAAGCTCCTTTATTTTATTTTCATTCTCCACCCCATAAACTCTTATTATTACATTTCTATATGATAACATAATTATGATAAATATAATTATATATTTTTATGTTAAGGAATTTCCCTAAACCTACACACAATTCTATCAAATGGGTAACAAATTTACCATTCGTGATTACAGCGGACTACCGCCTCTCGAAATGATGTCATTCATTTTTCCTTTACCACCTCTCATGGTTGGTAATTATGATGGAAACATTATTTATATTTTATATATATGATATTTATTATTTATTAACACTTATATAACTATTATAAAACATATACTGTTATTCTTTTTATTTTTTTAAATATGATAACATCATTTGTGGATGTGTGGACTATCACCTCCTCAAAGCGATGTGATACATTCCCACATTACATGGAATGTATTTTGTGTTTAATTAAAAATATGGGACATAAAAAAAACTATATTATATTCATTAAATAATTAAATTTATAAAAATATAATATATCATTTTATTTATTACCCTTTTCATACACTAAAAAAGTGATAACGTCTTTCGTGGACGTGTAGACTATCACCCCCTCGATGAGATTTGATTCCTTTTAAATAACAATAATTATATATATAATTAAATATGATCAAATAAAATGATATTTATGATATAATTATCATTATGGAAATATAAAATGTTACTTTATCTATTTCTATAATGATTATTGAAAAATAGTAACATTGCTCATGCATACATACAGCCTACCATCTCCTGGATTGTAACATTGGTTCATTTTTCATAACCATATTTCATGGTTATTTTTAAAAGTATAATTAATGTATAAAGATGATTATTTTTCTAGATATTTTTATATAATGAAACATTTGACCACATTTGACCTACCAATGTTTTTTAACACATGAACCAGATTTGGTTAAAACACCCGATATAACTTAATTATATAAGTAGTTGTATACAAAATTGTAATAAGTGAAGTAAACATAATAATAAACTTGAAGTAGCTTATAAATAAAGTAAATAATTGACATAAGTTTTTTATTCAGGAAGATAAAGTCACAAGTGACAATTCGGACTCAAGGGAAGGGATTTCATCTCAATTTTATTTACTTTAGGCATATTGTAATGTTATGCATCTAGTTTGTTTCATATGGTGTATATACCACCCTTTTACATATTATATCATGAATATCCTTATTATCATGATATTATATGTTAATTTAATTTTATTTCTTCATGGGGATTATGATTAAAATATTTCAATGTAGTATAGGATACTTTGGAATGTTTAAATATTATTTTCCCCAATAATTTTTTTAATGATCTTTCAATGGTATTTTAATTCATCAACGTCAAAAAACATTGTTTTTACTTATCCTCCACTAGGGAATTATTGATAAATATGTATTATATAGTCAATATTAATATTTTATAAGGCATATTGTTCATTAATTAAATTGATTATTCTATATATGGGGAATACTTTGTACATGAAAGACATGGGTTGAGGATCGGTTAATGAAACCTCCCCAATGCTTTGGTAGTCTCATGAGATGAAGTAGTTTAGATAAAATACCTTCTAGATTGTTTCCAAGTAGAATATATGGGTTTCTAACCATATACATAAACTATCTTGAGGATAGATCTTGATAGTACAGTGGTTGATGTGATAAATACATGATTTCTAATAATTAAGCATTACTTCATTAAGATTGTGTATTTATTATACAAGATATTTTGACCATAACAAGATCTATAAATTCATTTCACTATCATTTTATTAATTAAATTGAATGGTTTTCAGTTATTTACCTTTACATATTGATTATTCATTATCCTATTATTTTAAATAGAATGTGTTTTTAGTTATTTACCTTGACATATTTTTTACGCACTTCCTTCTCAGTTTATTGATTTCATGGTATGTGTTCCAATTTATTTACCTTTCCATGTTGATTTATTATCATTGATTCATTATTTATTCTTCTATACTTAACCTTTAATGATTATTTTAGATCACCCTTAGTTATTTACCTTGACATATATGTATGGATTTGATAAACGAAATAAAGTTATCGTTGAATGGAAAAAATATTTTGTAATTCTTGTATTCATTTGTAATACAAGAGTCGTGTATGTATCTATTTTACCAATACTTCTAAACTCTTAGATCTATCAGGATTTTATTCCTTGCCCTTGTAATTATATCAATGTAATGGTCGTAGAAAATTAATCTGGGCTTATTGGGGCCAGGTCACTAAAGTTGGTATCAGAAGAAGATTAGTAGAAACCTTGAAAACTATGTCTAGTAAAACATTGATTAGGTAATTTAATACTATGATAAAATTTGAGGATAAGTATATAAGAATATCCCAATGAACCCATGTTTATTATTTTGAGGTTAGATATACATAAATTTTCCAATTTATGATTAAGTATTTCATTAGTTTTGGGATTATACATTATTTTTCATAATGATATGATCCAATATTGTGTATATTTTTATTTAGAAATGGTACCTAGAAAAAGGAATGTGAACATCACCAATATAGGTGATCCAAATATTAATAAATATCATATCATTTGCAGTCTTAATCCAATATTTTTAAGGAAAATAGTCTCCCAAACATTGTCATCATATGAGGATATATTATCATGTGATAATGAGATAGGTAAATCATTCTCTAGGTCCTACGTATTTAAAGGAAAGTAAGAGAATAAGAGGATGGCAGAGAAAATGTTGGATAAAGGGAAGAAGGGAAAGAATTATTTTTCCCACATGTAATAATTGTTGAAATAATCACCCTAGTACTTGCTTAAAAGGAATAGGAGTTTTCTAAATGTATAGAGAGAAATTCCACCATGATTTTGATTTTTAGGATAAGAAAAATGTTTCGAATGTACAATTATTAAACTGTAAGGATATGGTAAAATACATAAACCAATGTCTCATGTGTCAAAAGAATATACCCCAAAATAGGAAAATGGATCATGGTCAAAATTATGATAATATCATAAGAAAAAAGAAGAATGATTAATGTTCTTGTGTTTAGATTTAATAATTATGTCATTTTGTTATTTTATAAATAAATTATTGGTTATAATAATTATGGAATATATAAGTATTGTACTGTAGTACTGTTTAATTAAGGATTTGATATCATATTTTGAATGGTACCGATGACCAATAAAAGTGACTCAGTAACAAGTTAAACTTTTTAGAAAGAATATTTTTTAGGTAATGATAACCCTAATATGTTCCCGATAATAAGATAATGATGTCAGAATAAAGATATGATTGATTTAGATAAATTAAATTACCGACTACCTCGGAACTGATTAATGATTTGTCGACAAATTAGATTATGTTATCATTAATGGAGTTTACAAAATTTTTGGATTTAAGGAGTATATCTAATAATATATGTTCTATTTAAGGAATAAGGAAGAATTCATATTTTCAATAATTTTTTATTGTAATTAATGATATTACCATGTTTCAAAAGAATAAATGATGAAGGTATTCACATATTTGGAATGTGACAATTAAGATTTTCTTCGTGAAGATTGAAGGCTGATTATAAGTTTATTTTAGAAAAGTAAACCATGTATTAAATGCTTTAAGTTGATATTTGGACAAGGTTTTAGAGGTTAATGTATTAATAAATTAAGTATTAATAGTTCAAGGAACAACCAAGGGATAAGATTGTATTTATCAAATAGAAACATATCAAGTAATTATATTTCATTACATTCTTATAGAGTGAAAGAATTCCTCAACTCTAGGAAAAAAATATAAAAACAGAAATGCTATCTTAATACCTTATTTTTTATTGAATAGATGGTATTTTAAATCATAACAGATTTATGGATTTTATTTCCTCAACTTTCCATTCATAATTCATTTGTTTGTGATCAATGACCACAATCACCCCTATAATTATTTATGGTTTTCCTCCAAGTGTATATTTTTACTTTCCACTAATGGTATCATATGTAGAAACCAAGTTATATTTTAATCCATGTTACCTTTTTAATTATCTTTATCTCTTATTAATAATATGATTTATTATTCTTTTAATATGTGGGTTTTTCAACAATAGTATTTTCAAATATCAAATGCTCGATTCATGAGATCAAGTTTAAATTGTGAGGACACAATTTAATTAAGGTGGGGAAAATTTAACACCCCAATAATATAAAATATTTTCATTTCATAATAAATTTAATTTTTTTTCTAGCTTTATTTATACGCAACACCATGTTAATCATATTCTACACACAACATAGAGTTATCTTGTGTTACACACAAGACATATTTTTACCGTCTTTTATTGGGGCACCTATTTTAAAACTAAATTTTGAAACTTTTAAAAACTTTATTTATAAAATTTAAATTCATTTTTTATTTTCGAATGTAAAAATTATCATATGATTATTTTTGGGTATTTTTCTGAGAAGTTTCATTTGTTTTATGAATAGTGAAAAATACTGTATTTTAGTTAAAAACTTCTTTTTTGTTTAAATAATTATTAATGTTAAATTATATTTTGAATTATATTTTAAAGTCTAAATATATCAATTAAACATATATTAATCCAATTTAAGTCAATTTAATTATTTTTATAATGAATTTACATATAAAATCTTACTGAACTTATGAACATTTTATCTTTATAACCCCACTTTTTCACCACATCATCATGATTAGATTTAAATTCAATTTTTACACTTTTGTGAATTGAATTTGAAAAAATGAACATAAAATATTTTTAATTACTATAATATTTATAGTATAATAATATCTACTTATTTTTTTACAAAAAAAATTAGTGAAAGTAATTAAAATTAATTACATCGATTAAGGTAAAATTAGGTTTAACCAGGGACGAAACAATAAGCTTAAGGGCCAAAATAACATAGTCACTTATCTAAAATACATTGGATTCAAATATTTATACCATATTATCTCTTTTATAAAATTGTATGTGTTATTGGGATACTATTCCAACAAATTGACCTATATAATAAATTAATTAAGTAAAAGGACAAAAAGGGAACCTTTCTTACATTTAACATTTATAAAGATTAAGAGTATGGAAAAATATACATAGTTTTAGTTATAAACATTATTTTGAAAGTTAAATGGGTTTTTTTAACATGAAAATTTAACTATGATTTTTAGAAATGAATTAGTAACATTAAACGCTTAATAAACCGTAACGCATGGATTATTTAGTTAATAATTAAATAAAATAAATGATGCTAAAAAATTAAAGGGAAATTAAATTTAATGAATTATTATGTTCCATTATTTTATTATATGAATATATCATGTTACATAGATTTTAACTTAATATATTTTAATTCCATCATTGTCTTGAAATTTTTAAACTATAATTAAGTTTATAATGTCAAAATTGGCATTAATATTATTTTATAATAAATGATATTTTATTAAATGGTTTAAAATTAATTAAAAATCCTACCTTACGACAAGTTATTTCTAAGTTTTAATAAATATAAAATATAGTATATTAATGTACCAATTGATCTTTTTAAATTAACATATTTACCAATAGATAGTAAAAACATTATTAGCACAGTTCAGGTTAAAGATTTGTTTTTGCGCATTACATGTGCTTGTTTTAAAATTAATTTCCAACACATAAAGGATTTTTATTTTGTAAATTATATATAATAGTTATGATTTATTGGGTCTATATTTTATAATAAATATAACTTTAATTTGGTATTAATGGTTAAATTAATTAGGATAGAAAACTAGTTACCTTAATAAAAACGAAAATGGTAAAAGTGGGGAAACTAATAAGTTAAAGGAAAATTAATAAAAATGAACTTATTTTTGTGTGTTGGAGTTTTTTATAGACCATAATTTCATTTTAATCTATTATTTGTTCATTTTTGATCCACATGAGGTACGGGAGACCTCTCCATAGTGTATACCTTTGGGTATTTATAAGAATGATACTCCCCCTCCATTATAAAATGGAATTCATTCTTCCACTTACTCACACATATCAAGACACTTTGCCTCATCAAAAATCTGAACAAATAGTCTCCCAACATCCCTCAACTAAACCTAAAATCCTCACTTTAGAAATAAATCCATTCAAGGAATCCATTTAGTTCAAACCAAGAGGAGTTGCCCAAAGAAGAGGTAACATTCTTCCTTAAGCTCCTTTGTTTTATTTTCATTCTCCATCCCTTAAAATATTATCATTATATGATTATATAATAACATAAATATAATAAATATAATTATATTTTGTTATATTAAATTTTCTACCTGCATCTTCACACACTTTTAAAAAATGGGTAACGAATTTATCATTCATGAGTATGGCAGGCTACCGCCTCGCGAAATAATGTCGTTCATTTTTTCTTTAACAGCTATCATGGTTGAGAATTATGATGGAAACAGTATTTATATTGTATATATATAATATTTATTATGTCTTCATACTTATATAATTTTTATATGACACATACCTTTTTGATTTCAATCTTTTTAAAATATGATAACATCATTCATGGATGTGTGAATTGTCGCCTCCTCAAAGCGGTATGATATGTTCACAAATTACATAAAATTTATTAAGGATGGGTTTAATTAAAAATATGGGAAATAAAAAAATCTATATGATATCCATTACATAATTAATTTTTTTATATAATATATCATTTTATTTACTAGATTTTCACACACTAAAAAAAGTGATAACATTGTTCGTGGATGTGTAGACTACCACCTAATCAACGCGATGTGATTACTTTTACATCAAAAGAATTATATATATAAGTATATATGATTAAATAAAATTTTATTTATGATATAATTATTATTATGAAAATATAAAATGTTACTTACCTTCTTTCCATAATAATCATTGAAAAATGGTAACTTTACTCATGTATACGTACGACCTGCCATCTCCAAGCTTGTAACTTTGGTTCGGTTTTCATAATCATATTTCATGATTGGTTTTAAATGTATAATTGATGTATAATTATGATAATTATTTAATTATTATTGTTATGGACATGTTTATATAATAACCCCTTGTACCATAGCCGACCTACCAAATTCTTTTTTAACACATGAACCGGATTTGGTCAAAACACTGATGTAAACATAATTGTTTAAGTAATTGTATACAACGTTGTAATAAATGAATTAAAATTAATAATAAACATGAAAATGGTTCTGAATAAATTAAATAATTAACATAATATTATTATTATGGGAGATAAAGACACATGTGACAAGTCGAACTCAAGGTAGGTCATTTCATCTCAATTTCATTTCCTTGAGGAATATTGCAATGTTATGCACCTGGTTTATTTTATATGGTGTATATATTGACTTTAAACATGTTATATCATTAATCTACTTATTCTCATGATATTATAAGTTCATTTAATTTTATTCCTTCATGTTGATTATGATTAATAAAATTCAAAGTGGTATGGGACACTTTGGAATGTTTAATGATTATTTTCTTGAAGAATATTTTTAATGATATTTAAATGGTATATCCATTAATCAATTTCCAAAACCCTTGTTGTTGCTTATCCTACACTATGTAATTATTGATAAATACATAAGATTTACTCAATATAGATATTTTAGAAGGAAAATATTTTATTAATTAAATCGATTATTCGATGTATAAGGAATGATTTAGATAAGGAAGACATGGGTTGGAGGCTGGTTAATGAAAGCCCATCAAAGCATCGGTAGTCTCATGAGACAAAATTAGATGGTGAAAAACCCTTAAAGTTTTTTTCCAAGTAAAATAGATGGGTTTCGACCCATAAACTTTAACACTATTGAGGATAGATATTGATGGTATGGTTGTTCATGTGCTAGATACATGACGTCCAAAAATTAAGCATTTCTTCATTCAGATTCAGTATTTATTATCCATGAGATTTTTACTATGAAAAAATATATGGATGTGTTTAATTATCACTTTATTGATTAAATTTCATGATTTTCAGGTATTTTCCTTTCCATATTGATTACTCATTATCCAGTTATTTTAAATGGAATTTTGTTCAGTTATTTACCTTTCTATATTGTTTACTCACATCCTTATTAGTTTATTGATTTCGTAGAATGTGTTCTATAATATTTACCTTTCCATGTTGATTTATTCTCATTGATTCATTGTTTCTTTCTCTATACTTAACCCTTACTTAACATTTGAGCTCAACCTTATCATGATTCATTTCCCCAAGATTCCCTAAAGTGTACTAAGAATGATATGCAAGGATATGATATATGGAATAAAGTTATCCTCTAATGAAAAAAAATTATGTTGTAATTAGTGTATTATTTTTTAATACAAGACTCATATATATATCTGGTTTACCAAGACTACTAAACTCTTCGATCCTTCAGGATATGATTCCTTATAATTATGTCAATGTAATGGTAGTAAACACTGGCTCTGAGATTATTGAGGTTGCGTCACTATAGCTGATGGGTATTCACTACATAAATGTTTTGAATGGAAAATCATAGTATAATTCTGAAAGCATAATGGGGGTATATAAAGATTCATATAATTGTTTAAATAGAGTTAAAGGGGTCTCTCATAACTTGGAAATCATAAGTAAATTAAGCAATAAGTGTGAATGTAACAACATGGGTAAAGATTGAATAAATCATTTTCATGTTTATTAATATGAATTAGATAGTTATACTCATTTTAAAACAAATAGGTAATTTTTAATTCAAAAAGGAAATAGTTTTAATTAAACTATTTTATTATAAGATTTTGATTAAAGTTTTAATTTATAAATTATATAATTTAAATTTGTAAAACCTAATTAAATTTTTTAAATTATAATATCAAAAATAAATTGGGGTAAATTTTCATGATTTTTTAAAAAATATTAATTTTTTATTGAAATGTGTAAAATACTGATTTTTGTAAATATGCAATTTATTTTCAATAAATTAAGTAATTTAATAGTAACGTGATGTTTTGAATATTATTTAAATTAAAATAAGTATTGTTTATTTTTAATTAATCCACTTAAATACTTTTTAAACATCTTTATATTGTATTTTAGTATGAGTTTGTTTTTGGGTTTAAAAAACAGGTTTTCCTTAAAATTATTTTAAAGTACATAATGCATCTCCATGTTAATTAATTAAAAAACACCTAAATAGGAATTATTTAAATAAAAGTTATAGTTTATATATCAAAAAAATTATTTTAAATTCTTACAATTATTATTACTATTCATAGTATAATATAAAATTATTATTTTCTATAAAATACACTTCTTGAAAAACTGCTTTTTCATCGCGTCTGTGGGTTTTATTTTAAATTAAATTTTTCTGATTATGTGAATTAAATTTGGTAAAATGGATTATATATTTTTAATAATAATAATTTATATTATATAATTATTTGAACGTAATTTTTAACCATATTGAACAATGAAAAAAATAAAAATTAATTAGTGTGGTTAAGGTTAAAACGGATTTACTAGAGGTTAAACTAAAATGATAAGGGTTAAAAAAACTTAAAAACTTATCTAAAATATATTTTATGAACATATTTATACTTTATAATTTATAAATCTAGATAATGTTCTATTTTTAATCCTTTTTTCTTGTGTAAAATGTGAGTATACCTTTTTCTTTTCAAACATTAAAAGTGTGCCACTCACTTCACT
This sequence comes from Viscum album, assembly GCA_963277665.1. NCBI lineage: Eukaryota > Viridiplantae > Streptophyta > Magnoliopsida > Santalales > Viscaceae > Viscum > Viscum album. Next base: position 16,242,645 of record OY728155.1, on the reverse strand, counting down.
TATAAAAGGCCACCCCTCTTATCTCCTATTAACATATTAGAATCCATTTGTATCAAAAAATAACTAACCAAATATATTCTTAAATTTCCTAAACATGACCTAGATCTATTATATTGATCATAAATCCATCCTAGGAAGGCTTTTGGTGCTACCTAAGTAGGTTGTCTAAAAAGAAGGTATCGTGCTTAACCATGCATTTTTATTTTATTTAATCCTCCACATCATTAAAATATTATTAAATAATTCTTATATAAAAACACCAGTATCTCTTCTATTTTTATATTTTATTTTGTTAATTTAATAACCTACATTCATCTCATCTTCCATCAAACGGGGTATGAAATCATCATTCATGTGTATGATGAACTACCACTTCATGAACCAATGTAATTTATTTTCCATCATCACCTAAAAATATCATTAAATGATGTATTTGAAGTATATATATTATATTTGTAACATATTTTTACTTTTTTAGTTATGATATCACATATCACTTCTTACTTTATTTTTTGTGGGGGATACAATAATGTCACTCATGTTTACGGCAGATTACCATCTCACGAATTGATATAATTATTTTTTCAATAATGATTTACATGGAAGGTAATAAGGATAATGTTAATAAATATATGTGATATAAATGAATTCATTATTATATTCCAAATATTTTTACTTTTTTAGTTATGATATCACATATCACTTCTTACTTTATTTTTTGTGGGGGATATGATAATGTCACTCATGTTTACGGCAGATTACCATCTCACGAATTGATATAATTCTTTTTTCAATAATGATTTACATGGAAGGTAATAAGGATAATTTTAATAAATATATGTGATATAAATGAATTCATTATTATATTCCCAAAAAATTGTTATTCTAAAAACATACTATATCATTTTCTTTCTTACACTAAAAAATGATAACGTCGTTCGTGCGTACGTGTGGACTACCGCCTCCATGAAGCGACGTGGCTCTTTTTTCATAACCACAATGCATGAATGATATATATAAGTATATTTAAGGAAATAATATGTAATTATGATATGATGTTTATTTTATAAAGATAAAATATTATTTACATTCTTTCCATAATGATCTTTGAAAAATGGAAATGTTACTCAAGCGTATGTACGACCTAGCATCTCTGTGATTGTAACATAGTTCATTTTTCATAATAATATTTAATGATTATTTTAAAAAGTATAAATTATTTATAATAATTATTATTATGTAATTATTAATATTTTGGATATTTTTATATAATTACCTCTTTAAAAATGGTTAACACACTAAATCCATTTTGAACAATGAACCAAATGTCATCAAAAAATAAAATGTAAACTTAATCTGTTAAGTAATTGTATATAAAATGACAATAAGTGAAATAAAAGGAATAATAAAAATGAAATTAATTATTAAGAAAATAATTAATTATCATATGTTTATTATTCAAGAATATAAATAATGTACATGACGAGTCAAACTCAAGGTAAGGGGTTTCGTCTCAATTTCCTTTCATTGAGGAATATTTTTATGTTTTTCACATATATTATTTTATGTGGTGTATATATTTACCATTTAAAATGATATATAATAAATTTCTCTATTCTCATGATATTTAATGTTTTTTTAATGTTATTCTACTATAGGTATTACAATTCAAATGTTTCCAAAATATTAAGGGACTTTTTTTTAAAAAAACCTCTTTTAAAAGTTTTCTTATAAATCTATTTTCTTCTATGAACATGTTTTTAAAATGTTTTTTTAATGTAGTTATATGAAAATTATAATTTTATAATGGATATTTTTTTTCTATCATTTGTTTTCAAAAAATGAATCTTTGAACAGAATGTTTGACTTTCTTTATAAATGGATATAGGAATGTTATATTTTAATGTATACAGAGAAAATTACTTTTCTATAACCATAAAAAATATTTCAATTTTGTATTCCTTTACAATATTTCATATTTTATTCAAATAAAAATTATATTTCCCATTTTCTTGTTAATTTATTTTTTTAAAATGGGTTTTTAAAATAAAATGGTATTTTTATATCTGAAAGTGTTTTGAGAGCAGGTTTACAATAGTTTTTAAAGGGTTTTATGATGAAAACTTTCAATATTAAAATGTTTTATTCTTGATATAATCCTTCAAAAAAAATTATGAGTTCACCCAGATAGTTCATGGTGAGAATTTTATAGCTTATATGAAAGGTGCACCCAAATAACATTGTAATGCATTGGGTATTTATTGTGTTCTCTAGAGAAATATATTCAAAGTCATCTATATGGTTATTCCAATTTGTAAGGGTTATTTATGGGTTCTATGATTTTGATATCCCAAGGAACCTAAATTAATTTTCTATGCTTGATAATTCATTTTCATGGAAATCATTTTGTTTCAAATGTAAGATAATGAAACTTTTAAAATAATGATGATTCCCTTTTGCGTAAAAAGGGTATGTTTTTAATAAAAACAATTTAATTATTTTTATGTTTTTCACTATAATAATTATTTTATTCATTTTATGTCCCTTAATGAATCCCAAATTTTAAAAAAAAATCATAGTGATTTTGGATGGGTAAGGGAATGTAAGTGGTCAAGTTGAAATTCATGAAGATTTTTCATGAAAGGAAATCATGTTTTTAAAAAAAACATTATATTGTTGAAAAATGGATAATGATTATAAGTGTAAACATTTTATCATATAGTTTTTATATATGAGTTATGAACTAAATCTCTAAAACTCTACACCTAAAAATATCTTCAAAAGTAAGATAAATAATTCCTAACTTAAAACTCAATATTATATAATTTTTAAGGCCATTTCCTTATAGTAGGTTTAAAATTAAAGGTTTAGATAACTTTAGATGTTGTGATAATGTTAATAACATGACCTTGAAAGGTTTTACTTTATGGTTAAGTTTAAATAATATAACATTTCAAGATTACCATGTTTATTCGACTAAATTATGTTTATTCAAAATGGTTTTTCGCATAAAAAAATAGGGAAATTGTAATAGAAAGGATCCAAGAGGAAGATATCATTACAAAAAAGAATCTCAGAATGGTTAGAATGGGAACTAAGAAATTTCTTAGGGTGATGTCTAAGATGACTCAGGATATAAATAATGTAGGCATCTATATTTGAGATAAACTAGATTTTCTATAAAGAAACATGTTGATAGTTGAGAATTCCATGAGATAGTGCCCTCTGACTTTTGGTAGAACCCTAGATCTAGTAGTATTTGAATGATGGATCAATTCCATGGAAAATATATTTAAAGTAATGTGATGTTCAGAATAACAAAAGGTAACTTTTTTCATTTATTTTTTTGAAGTTGGAGTTGATCAATGAGGGTCTTTGGTTAATTATACCATAGATAAATCTAATCTTGATTCCATAGAATGAGAAAAATTTAAGGATATTTTCCTCTAAAAATATTTTCCTAAGGTTGTTCATCTTCAGATGGAGAAATAATTCATGGAATTTAGTCTAAAAGATGATGATTTTGTAGCCTCTTCTGAATAAAATTTTATAATATTGTCTATGTACATACCATATTTTATTTGGGACATTGGTAGTAAAATTAAAATATTTTACTTAGGATTAAACACAAATTTTCAATGATCTTTAGTTACATGAGAATTTAAAATCTATGAGAGAGTTGTTTTTTGTGCTAAAAAAGTTGAGATAGATTTGTTCTGAAACTTATATGCCTCATGATGAAGAATGTAAGAAGTAGAATGGATGGTAGGCGATGGTAAAATATATACCAAAGAAATATGTAAGTAACAAAATGAAGTTACCATCTTATGGTAAGTGTGGTAAAAATCACCCTAGATAATGTCTTATGAAATTCGAGAAGTGTTTCCAATGTAGAATGTTTTTTCATATCGCTCATGATTATAAGGAAAAGAATTTTGAAGAATCCAATAATAGGGTAACAGATAGCCATACAATGGATGTTTTAGTTGCAATGAGTTGGGTCTTTATGATAATAAGTTTCTAATGTTAGTAACTTATCCTTAAAATCGTCTAGATCGGAAGCAAAAGGGTGTGCAAAAATATTTTTATGCTACTATGGTTGATGTTGGGATGTTAAATGAAATGGTTAAAGGTATATTACTTGGGTATTTGAATTATTCCAATACCATATTTAAATATAGATCTTCTTATTCATCCATTTATGAGAAATTTACAAGTGAATTGGGAATATTTATATTTTAATTGTTGGGATAGTCTTTCCTTAAAATCTTGTTTAACTACACACAATTGAGTTTGATATCATTTTAGCAATGAGTTGGAATTTAGTTTATCATGATAAGATAGATTACAGAGATAATAAAGTTTTATTCAATGATTTCATACCTTTTATAAAATGCCAATAATCTATGAAATTTATTAGATATAGCGGTGAAAGTTACATAGATCATATTTTTGAAAAGAAAATATTCATATTAGTGATTTCCTAGTAGTAAATAAAATTATGGATGTATTTCCTAACGATTTTCCTAGTGTTATTCCTCATCAGGAGGTTGGATTTACTATTTACTTAGTACCTAATGCTAAACCTATTTCAGAACCCTTATATCAAATGGCTCAAGTAGAACTTTTATAATTGAAAAATAAATTATAGGAGTTTGTGGATAACATTTTTATTCAACCCATCACTTCATCATTAGACTCTAAAGTTTTATTTTTTAAAAATAAAGATAGTTCAATGAGACTTTTTACTGATTATAAATCCTCGAATAAGATCACTATTAAAAAAAAGTATATTTTTACTCATATTGATGACTTTTTTTATCAGATCTAGGGGTGTAGTATTTTTCAAGGATTGATCTCAGATCTAGGTTCCAATAGCTAAAGTTGATGGAGGATGACATAATGAAGACAAAATTTTGTTCTAGATGCAGGAATTATGATTTTATAGTTATTCCCTTTAGATTTTTTAATTCATATACTTTAATTATGTATCTTATGAATAGAGTTTTCCATGAGCTATTGGATAAGTTTTTTGTTGTGTTTATTGATGATATTTTGGTATATTATAAAAGTTAGTAGGAACATGAAATACACCTAAGGATTTTCTTACAAATCTTAAAATAAAATAAACTATATATATAACTTTTCAAGTGTGAATTTTAGTTATAATACATTTCTTTCCTTTGAAAACTTGTTTCTAAATATGTTTTTATTGTTGAACCTACTAAAACTATAGTTATTTAATAATGGGAAAGGCCAAAAATCATAGAGGTTTATATTTTTCTTGGTTTAGTAGGTTTCATCGATAGTTTGTTAAAAACATTGCTCAGTTTTCTATCCCACAGACTAAGTTAACTCAAGAAGCAGTTAATTTCATCAAAAAAAATAATTTGATGATTGTTTTTAGGAAATATTTTTAAGATTTGTGAATAATATATTTTTTTTCTTACCCTCTATAGATGATAAATATTTCATCTATAATGATGCTTCATTAAAGGGGCTTAGTTTTTTATGATGCCAAGTGATTAGGTGATTTCTTATGCTTCATGTCAGTTGAAACCTCATGAGTTAAATTACTATTCTCATGATTGAGAATTATTTGTTGTAGTTTTTTCTTTAAAAAATTGGAGGTAATATTTTTATAGAGTAAATTTTTAAATATATACTGATCATAAAAGTTTTAAGTATATATTCACTCATAAATAATTAAACATGAGATAGAGAATATGGTTATAACTGATCAAGGATCATGATTTCATGATTCATTACCATCCTAAGAAAATAAAACAATGTGTACAGTGCTTTGAGTCAAAAAAAATTATGCTACATTAATCATGTAATGTTTGGAATGTAACTCTTTGGTTAATTATTTAACGATTTTTCCTAGAATTTGTGGATGCATGGACATCCTCTATTTTGTTTCAGGTTTTAGTGAAATTAACTTTATTAAAAAGAATAAAGAAAGCTCATAAAGAGGGTCATGCTTTGAAGGAAATGGTAGAGTTTGTTAATAAGGATAAGTTTCCTAATTTTAATTTTAATTAAGAACATGTTATAAGATTTGGAAAAATAATATGTGTGCCTTGTGATTCCTAGTTGAATAAATATTTGTTGAGTAAAGCTCATAGTTCTCTATTTTCTATTCATCCAGGTAGTACTAATATGTATCAGCACCTTTAGGGGTATTACAAGTGGGATGGTATAAAAAGATCTATTGTTGAATTTACTATGAAGTGTTTGACTTTTGAGTAGGTTAAATCATAATGAAAATTATCGAAGTGAATTATTAAACCTTTCCCTGTGTTGGGGTGGAAATTGGAAAATATATCAATGGATTTCATGGTGGGACTTCCAAATACATCTCACAGTAGCAATGTAATTTTGGTTATTATTGATTGATTAACTAAATCGGTGCATTTCCTTACCATTTTAGATATTATATATTTAGATTATATTTTTTTATTTTATCTAATATAGATATTCATGTTAAATAGAGTTCCTATATCCATTGCCTCTAATTTTGACCCCTGATTTACTTCTAATTCTTAGAAATGACCTCAGAAGTCATTGGGTACTCAATTAAATTTTAATATAAATTTTCATTATCAAACCAATGGTCAGTATAAGTAGATGATTCAAAAAAATATAATATATGATTTTTTGTTATTCAATGGATTTCCAAGGAAGTTGGTATCATCAAATCTTTGGTTGAGTTTTTTATAATAACAGTCTTTATTCCATTATACAGATGGAGCCTTTTAAGGAATTATATGAAAAGTAGTGTCAAATTATATATTTTTTTGATTAAATGGGAGAAAGGAAGTTGAATAGACCATATTTAGAATAGGAAATGGTTGAGAAGCTTCATTTTATTTAGAAACATATGAGGGCATATCAAAGCTAGTAGAAAAGTTATGTGGATGACTAGAGGAAAGATCTTCCTTTTGAGGTAAGTGACCATGTTTATCTTAAAGTATCTCCATGGAAAAGTTTAATTTGTTTTGGTAAAAAGGGGATGTTAAGACCATTGTTTATTGAAACATATGAAATATTGGATAAATTTGGATTAGTTTCCTTTTGAGTAGATTTTCCTCTATGTTTATCTCAGGTACATAATGTATTTCATGTTTTTATGTTAATAAAATATGTGATGGATTCATCTCATGTTTTGAGCACTGAAGTAGTTCAATTAGAAGAAAATAATTCTTATGAGGAATAGTAGGTTCAGATTCTTGACTATAGAGATAAATTTTTTAGAATAAGATTATCCACTAGGATAATGTTTTATGGAAAAACCATATGTTTAAAAAATCAACAAATGGAATCTGGAAATGCTATGAGGGAAAGATATCCCCACTTCTTTAGTAAGTGAATAAAATTGAAATGATATAATTTTAACAAGGTAGGAATAATATAAAAACCCAGTAAATGATAGAATAAATCATTTTAATATTTATTAATATAAATTAGATAGTTACATTCATTATAAAAATATTGAGTAATTTTTAAATCAAAAATGAAATAGTTTTAATTAAAATATTTTTTTATAAGGTTTTATTTAAAAGTTTAATTTCTAAATTATAGAATGTGAATTTGGAAAAATTAATTTTATTTTTTAAATCATCATATAAAAATTAACTTAGGGTAAAAGTTTGGGATTTTTTAGAAAATATTGATTTTTCAGTGAATGGTTAAAAACACCCATTTTGTAAAAATGCTATTTCTTTTCACAAAATTAGTTAATTTAAAAATATAATTGTATTTTGAATTATTTTTAAATTAAAATAATAATTATATATTAATATTTAATCCAATTTATTACTTTTTAATAATCATTATAATTCATTTTAGGATAATATTATTTTTGGGTTTAAAAAACATATTTTTTCTTACAACTGTTTTAAATTACATAATGCCCATCTATTTTAATTAATTAAAAAAACTAAATGAGGAATGATTTAAATGAATATTATATATTAAATATAAATAAATATTAATTTAAATTCATATAATTATTATTACTGGTCATATACCTAAAATAAAATCATCATTTGCTTGAAAAATAAGCTTCTTGAAAAATCACTTTTTTATCACGTTTGCAGGTTTTATTTTAAATTATATTATTCAAATTATGTAAATTGTATTTTTTAAACTCTAATAAATATTTTTAATAATAATAATTTATATTATCTAATAATTCCAACTTATTTTTTTACCATATTTAATAGTGAATACATCAAAAATTAATTACGACAGTTAACATAAAAACAGATTTACAGGGGGTTAAACTAAAAAGATAAGTTTTAAAATGACTTAAAAACTTGTATAAAATTTATTTTATGGAAATATTTAGACCTTTTAATTTTTGATACTTTATAATTTTCAATTTTGGATCCTTTTTTAATGTAAAAAATTTGGGTACATGTTTTTATTTTCAAAAATAACAAGTGTGTCGCTCGCCTCACTTATAAAAGGTCACCCCCTCTCCTCTCCTATTAACACCTTAAAATACCATTGTATCATCAATTAAATACACAAATATATTATTTATTTCTCTATACATGGCATATATCCCTTATTTTGTCATATATTATTCCCAAGAAGACTTTTGATTTTTACCTATGGAGGTTTTCCGAAGAAGACTGAGTGTTTTTATTTTATTTCTTCTTACACCTCTTAAAAATAATATTATATTTTGATTATATAATAAAACCAGTATATACAATATAATTATATGTTATTAGGTTTATTTATTAACCTAATCCCATCTCCTCTTCCATTAAATGGGATGTGAAATCATCATTCATGTGTATGGCAGACTACGCCTCACGAACTGATGTCATTCATTTTCCATCATCGCCTCTCAAAATTATTTTTAATGATTTATTTAAAGTATATATATGATATTTATAACATATTTATACTTATGTATTTATTATTTCACATATACCTTCTTACTTTCCATTCTTTTGGGGATATGATAATGTCACTCGTGTGTTCGGCGGACTATCACCTCGTGAAGCGGTGTGATTCGTTTTTAATGAATGCTTTACATGGAATGAAATAAGGATAAATTTAATAAATATATGAGATATACATGAAATAATTATTATATTCATGAAATATTTATTGTTATTAAAATTTAATTTATCATTTTATTTCTTACACTAAAAGATGATAACGTTATTCGTGTGTACGTGTAGACTATCGCCTCCACGATGCGATGTGACTCTTTTTCATCACCAAAATACATGGATGATATATGTAAGTATATTTAATTAAATAATACAGTATTAATGATATTATTATAATTATGTAAATATAAAATATTACTTACCTTCTTTCTAAAATTATCATTAAAAAATGGAAACCTTACCCATGCATACGTACGGCCTACTGTCTCCATGATTGTAACGTAGTTCGTCTTTCATAGCCATATTTCATGATTGATTTTAAAAGTATAAATTATGTATAAAATTTTTAATAATTTAATGAATATTATTCTGGAGATATTGAAATAATGACATCTTTGATAATGGTTAACACACAAAATCTATTTTGAAATAATTAACCAAACATCATCAAAACATCTAATGTAAGATTAATCAATTAAGTAATTTTATATAACAAGATAATAAATTAAATAAAAGTAGAAATAAAATTTAAAAATTTTATTATTTTATTAAATAATTAACATAATTTAATTATTAAAGAATAAAAAGAACATATGTGATTAATTGGACTCAAGGTAAGGGACTTCATCTCAATTTCCTTTCATTGAGGCATATTTTGGTGTTATGTACTTATATAATTTTATGATGTGTATATACATCCCATTTGAAATTTTATATCATTAATTTATCTATTATAATGATATTTTAAGTTTCTTTTAATGTTATTCTTCCATGGGTCTTACAATTCAAGTGTTTCAAAAGTCGTAAGGGACTTTTCTTCAAAAAAATATTGTTTTAAAAGTTTCCTTCTAAATCTATTCTCTTCTATATCTATGTTTTTAAAATAATTTTATTAATTCTATTAGAAGGGAATGAGATATTTATAAGGTGAATTTTTTTATTACTTTCAATGTTTTTCAAAAAAGTAATATTTGTACGAAATGTTTGACTTTCTATACAAAATAAAAAAGGAATTGTCTATTTTAATGTAAATAGTGGAAACGACTTTTCCACCACCATAAATTTTATTTGAAGTTTGGATTACTTTAAAATATTTCAGGTTTTCTTCAAATAAAAATATTATTTTCCTATTTCTGGAATATTTATGTTTTGAAAATGGATTTTCAAAATAAAATTTTATTTTTATATCTGCAAGCCTTTTTAAAATGGTTCTAAAAGAGTTTTTCAGGGGTCTTATGATGAAAGGTTTCAAGCTTAAAATTTTTTATTTATGATATGGTATTTGAACATTGTTTATGATGGGTACATCTAGATAGAGTAAGGTGAGCCCAATATAGCCTATATGATGGGTGATCCCAGATAGTTATCCAATACATTAGGTAATGATTATGTTCTCTAGATAAATATACAGGAATTTTTTTATATGTTATTATAATTTATAAGGGTTATATAAGGGTTCTATATAGATGATATACTAAGACACCTACAAAAAAATTATATGATTTATAATGAGTTTTCATGGAAATAATTTTATTTCAATGGAAAGAAAATAAACATTTTAAAAGAATGATGATTCCATTTTTGAGTAAAAAGGTATGTTTTTAAGAAAAAAATCAAGAGTTTTCAGGTTCTTCACTATACTAACGAGTTTGTTATTTTTTTCCCTTTATGAGATTTTTGTACTCATCCCATATTTAAAAAAATCAAAGGATTTGTGGATGGGTAATTGAAATAAAGAAGAAAAGTTGAAATTTGTGAAGATTTTTCATGAAAAGAAATTATGTTTTATTTTTATAATTTTTATATGGTGGGAAAAATGGATACTAATTGGAATTGTACACTTTGTATTATATGGTTTTGTTATGTATAAGTTATAACCTAATTATATAAAACTCTAAACCTCAAAAGATCCTAAAATTTAATATAATGAATTATTGACTTAATAAACAAGATTATTTAATTTATAAGTTCAATTACTTATAGTGAAAAAATATCCCAACATGAAAAATTGGAAATCAAAAGGCATAGTATAAAGAAGATGCTTGAATAAAGGGGAGGAGAGATCTCTTACCTTGATATGTAACTTCTAAATTCTTGGGAGGACATTTTTATGAACTTGGTAACACATTGGGTGAGATATAGAGAGGGAAAAGGAAGAGTAAATTTTTTCTCAAAGGGTTTTTAGTGAAAAGGAATATGCAGTTGGGTGGGTTTTTATAGAAAAAGTGAGTGAAATTATTTATTAATTTATAAACATAGGTTTTGGACTATATATCATAAAATAATAAAACCCAAAAAAACATCCCATGGTTTATACACATGGTTTCTATAAAATTGTTTTTTTCAATATTTTATAATTCTATGAACTAAAATCATTAAAACAATACCCTTGGTGATGTGTAAGTGAGTCGTGTTCATAGAGAATTTATTTTAAAACCTTAAAATATAATGTAGGTTTTGGAAGATTCACTGAGGGTTTATAAAATTAATCAAATAACTTCAAAAACAAATTATTTTAAAGGTGAAGCATAATTTTGTTCCTAGATACTCTATATAGTATTTATTACATTAATTTTGAGCTTTTATGATGCCATAATACATCACTTATATTTGTAACGTATTTAATTTTTACCCAAAAATTCAATTCTCTCATAAAATTATGAAAAATTCATTGTTGGATAATTTTGATGTGTTGGGTTCAAAATTAATATTTATTATATCAACATAGTTATATAAATTTTAGAATTTTCAATTTTAAATGAAAGTGCCTATTTATTGAAAAACACTGGTTTTTTTATAATAATAATTTTATGACCCTTATAAAAATTACACTTTACTTTATAAAATTATATTATATTTTATATTTAAATAAATATTATTTAATAAGAATATTGTATTAAAATAATTTTTTTCTAAAATTCTTGAATTCATCAAAAAGTGTGAATTGATTGAAACTATATATTTCCTGAAAATACAATTTGTATTTCATCATATCAAAATATAATATTTATCAAACTCATTATTTAATAATTTATAAATTAATAATAAATAAAGACAAATAAAAAAATTATTTTATTAAAAAGAAAATATAAAAATCCATTTTACTAGAGTATAGATACATAAACCTCTATTAAACAAATGTATTACCTTAGGGTAAGGTGTGTGATATTAGAGATTTTTAGGGGTGGTTTGGTGAACATGGTATGGGTTGTGATCTCGATAAGATCCAACTTCTCCTATAAATAGTTTCATTTGTGATTCAATTTTTGAATCTCAGCTTGGGACTAGTCAAGGGTAAATCCCAGTGTTGTTATCTCTCTCATAAAATCTGATAAATTGGATTCAGAGGGTATGATCCTACTATTTGAGTTCATTAATTCTTTAATATGTGTCAATTGGATTTTATCATAACCCTTAATATATATTAATCATAATTTTCACTATACAATGGATATATTATTAATGGTTATGATGCTTAACAGTATTTTAAATCTAACCAACTATATTTTAAAACAATCCTAAGTAACTAAAGTGGTCCATGTGTTTTTTATAACCACAATACTTAATAAGGAATTTATTCATTAAATAAGGGAATTTCATTTATAAAAGTCATGGTCATTACATTCTTCCCCCTTTAGAAATTTGACACTCAAAATTTCATTTTGTATACTAAAATGAATGGGGGTACTTATGTTTCATCACCTCTTCTGATTCCCATGTTGCTTCCTCAAACTTGTGGTTTTTCTAAAGCAATTTGACCATGTGAGTTGTCTAGTTTCATAGAACTTTGTCTCTATGATCTAATACTTTCATCAATTTCTCCTCGTATTAAATTTCATTCTTCAATGTTACCACCTATGGATTAATCACATGTGATGGGTTAGGTATGTACTTCTTTAAGAGGGATACATGGAGCAGATCATGTACTTGAGATAGGTTAGGTGGGAGTTCTAGTCAATATACCATTTCTCTAATGCAACAAAGGATCTAAAAGGAGAACATGTATCTAGTACCAATATTTCCCTTTATCAAAAACCTCACAACATTATTCCATTGTGATATATCGAGGAACACATTATCTTCGATCACAAATGCTTGGCCTTATCGATGATTGTTTTCATAGATTTTATGTCAACTTTTCATGGATTTCATATAATGATAAATGGTTTTATCCTTATATACCATTTCTTAGATAAGATCAAGTCATGCCATATTTTGATCTTTAAATTCATCTCATTATGTCCTATTCTAACACATCTTCCCATATAGATCCTTATACGGTGTTATTTGAATGCTAGAATGGAAAATGTTGTTATATCAGAACTCTGCTAGGGGAAGTGTTGATCCCAACATCCTTGGAAATCCATTGAAAATTATCTCATCATATCATCTATATTTTGAATGGTCCTTTAATACTAACCATCTTTATGGGGGTGATAAAAAGTAATAAAAATCAGCTCTATATCCAACACTACTTGAAGGAATCTCTAAAACCTCAAGTTAAACCTCATATCTCGATCATATATAATGGAGAGTGGAACTACATACAATCTTTCCAAGTTACATATGTATATCTTCATGAGTTATTCAAGAGATAAATATTCCTTGATATCAATTAAATACACTTACGTTTTAAGGCATTTAACTACAACCCAGATGATGTTATTACCTTTAGATGTCCTGGAGAGTCCTATAATGAAATTCATGGTTATAGTTTCCTATTTACATACTAGTATGGGAAATGGTCTCATCATATCCTTATACTATATTTTTTTAACCTTGATTTTTTATTATACCAAGAATTGATATATGAATTCTAAAATCCCCCTCTTTATGTTATCCTATCAGAAGTTTTTCTTTATATACTTATATATCATAGTGATTCCTGGATAAATAAAGAAGTGTGAGCTATTCACATCATCCAGAAGATCCATCTTTGGTTTTGGTTTTGATGGGAGACATATTCGTGTACAAACCATATAACTCCATATTTTGAAATTTTTAACTCTTGAATGTTCCATAAATTCTTCTATAGTGTCTCATTGTCTTTATGGGCCTCCTTGATCCTCTCAAGAATGGATGGTTGAATTGTTATTTGAGCAAGGTAATATAAATTTCCATTTATTATTCCCATTTCCATCCTTTTCATGTCCATAAAGATTGGATTTGTTTAAATCCTAAACATGGATAGAGTTATGATATCCTTTATACTCAGGCCATCGTTTACATTGTTCACCTTCCCAATATGGTGACAGATTGAAAAATCATAATCCTTGATCATCTATAACCACCTTTATTGGAACATATTGAGATCCTTTTGTGTGATTATATAGTTGAGGCGAATTTAAACTATAGATATGTCACACTTCTCTCCATAGAGATAATGTTTCCAAATATTTAATGTGAAGATCATTATTTATGATTCCAAATCATGATTTGGGTACTTCTTCTCATGGATATTTAATTCTATAGAGGCATAGACTATCACTTTTTCATCATGAATGATTGAACTACCCAAGCCATTTTTTTATTCAGAACTTTAGATAATAAACCCTTCCCCATTGATGGGTAATGTGCGTATAGGTGTAGTTATTAGCCTCTTCTTTAACTCTTTAAATATCTCCTAGAATCCATTAGTCCCAAAAACACTTAACTCTCTTCTAATATATCTTTTTTAGTTATCATGAAAGCTATGAGAAGTTTCTAAAAAATAGATCATAATACCCAACTAATCCATGGAATCTAATGATATACATCATAGGTGTTGGTCTGGTTTATCCTTCGATTGCCACTATTTTTTAAGGATCCAAATATATTCCTTTTCTAGTGACAACATAGCCCAGGAATGATACTCACTCCATCCAAAACTAAAATTTATTATACTTCTTGAATAACTTTTCATTTTGCAAGGTCTTTAGTATGGAATTAAAAATCTCTTTATGTTCCTTCTTACTTTTAGAAAATATAAAAATATCATCTATAAATACTACCCAAAAAAATTCAAGGTAATTTCTAAGGAATTTATTCATTAATCACATTAAGATTACTAGAGAATTATTGAGTCTAAATGGAGTCACTACGAACTTTTAGTGTCCATACCCTATATAAAAATTAGTCTTCAGGATGTCCTTCTTCTTCACACTTACTTGATAATATCCGGATTGAAAATCCACTTTAGAGAAGTGAGGAACTCTATGTATCTAATATAACAAGTAATCAATCCCTAGAAGATGATAATTTTTCTATATCATGATCTTTTTGAGCTTATGATAATCGATACAAAGGCTCATTATCCCATCCTTACTCTTGAAGAAAATGGTCAGTGCACCCCATGGTGAATCACTTAGGTGTATAAACCCTTTCTCCCCATTATTATATATTTTATTCTTCAACTCCTCAAGTTCAAAAATGTCCATTCAATATTGATCCTTTTATATTGGAAAATATTTGGGTGTAATCTTGATTAAGAACACAACCACATTACTTGGTGGAAGACCAAGTGATTATTTAGGAAACACATCTGTGTATTCCCTCATAATGGTTATGTATTCAAGGATGATTTTTTCATTAGTCTCAATCATTTTAGAGAAATATGCTCTCTCAAAGGGAAATAATATCTATTCTTGATATGATTATACTAAATGATAGTCATCCTCCTCCTTGAAATTGTATAGAATCAAAGGGTGATTCTTGATACAAAGGGTGATTTCTTTATCGCAAAAATTTATATTGGATCTATATAATGAAATCCAATTCAAACCAAGAATATAATTGAGTTATTTTATAGGGAATATCACAGTTTTATCTAGAAAATTCATCCTAAAAATATGGATATGGGAGAATTTATATACATAGGATGAAACAATTGACCCATTTGGCATCTTCACTGATAACTCAACTTCAATGTTTTGATGTGGTGTTGGAATAGTTTTACTAAAATTCTGTGATATGAAAGAATGTGTAGAAACATAATAAATAGAAAGTTCACTATACATTAATGAATAACTATCATGCTTGTTTCCACATCGTTGTTAGGATCTAACTCAATAGTTGTGATGGAAAAAGCTTGTACTTGCACTCTAGGCCATAGAGGCTTTTGTCGTTGGTTATCATTAGAAACCGTTGGCTTAGTTCATTTATTTACATAGTGTCTTTGTTCCTTTTAATTGAAACATTAAAAAATGGTATAATTTTTTATTAGATAATTTATTTCTTCCATGACATTGGTGGGTTTCTCCCCTCAGTAATCGCTAGTTAGGTTCCCTTCCTTCCCAAACCTAAATCATTTCCTTATCCACTTTATAAAATTTTTGGGATGCTTCTTCCCACAATTTTGATAAGTGAAATTTTATAGTTTCTTTCCACCATGATATATCCCCATAATATTACTAAAATTAAAACCAATACTCCTCTTCCTACCTCTAGACCCATGAGTCCCTTGAGATTCTCTAATATCTATTTAGACTTTGAGAGAACATAAAAAAAGTTCTTTATATTTTTCAGAGTCTCCAATCACCAAGTATTTTTATAGAATAATATTTATCCCACCAAAGAAGTGGTAAACTATACTTTTGGGTTTAATTATGAATTCATAGGAATATCATGCAAGTCTTGTGAAGTTTTCCTCATATTCCACGATGTATGCATCATCCTTTTTCTTGAGAGAAAAGAAGTATGTCTCCATTTTAAGTTAGTGAGGGTGAATAAAATATTATATAAAACATTTTTTGGAATTATTTCTACTTCATCACCTTTATCTCATCCTCATAATTCATATTTTTGATCAATATCCTCCATTTATTGGATTCTACCTCTATGCAATAAATAACCAGCATGACCTTCTCTTACTTAGAGCATTGAAAATCAAAGAATATATTTTCAATGGAATTGATCCATTGTTCTACAATTAAGGTATTAGAAGATACACTAAAATTTGGAGTTCTTTTTTTATAAATGTCTCAATTGTAACATTCTCTTTCTTAGGGTGTGTGGGTGTTCCTCCTAATACAATTTTTTATTCAAAACATTAGTTAATTGAAAAATTATTATCATGAGGTTTCCAACTCCTACTCCCATCAAGTTGGGCATCTCATTTGGGAAGTTATCATATTTCCCCCTAATTAATGTGAGATAAAATTTTAAACATTTTTTATCTATTATTCATCGAAAATACCCCAAATTTAATCCAAAACTTGAGTAAAATATAGTTTTTTGTGAATTTTCTGAATTTTAAATTTGATTTATAAATGCATCAAATAATACTTATTAATAATTTATTTACTTTTTATATAAATTTTATGGTCATGCATAAATTTGAATTTATTTTTAAACATTTAAATAAAATTCATTTAATTCAATATAGAAATGAATGTGAAAAAATGATTAGAAATTCGATGTTCTGTAAATGTAAAATTTGAATTGATTTTAATTTTAAGTGATTTAAATATTTAAAATTAATAGTTATGAAGATAAAATGATGATTTTAATTATTTTATCATTTTTTTAAAATTTATTGGAATAAATTCTTCACTAAGATATGATTTTTATTTTAAATACAGGATAAAAAAATGAAATTTTGATGTGACTGCAGGCACGATCACTAAAGTGGTTGTGCACTTTGATCATCAAGTGAACACGAATTCATGGTCTCTATACTGATAGCACAATTTGAATTTGAAGTTACCATTCATGATGTTAAAATATTCAATGGAATGATATACCGACTGTGAGCCCCCATCATCTACCTACAGCATGACCAACCCTCCACCTCCACTTCTCCATAACTAACTGCACTACACCATGGAACAAATCCACCACATCATGAAACTGTGATCAATAAAAGGATTTCATAACTACTTGAAGAAGTTGAGCCACCTGACAATTATGAATAAAATGAACACACTACTTCTGATGAATTCTAAATCACCAGAGGAGGAGACTAGTCATGTAACCATGTATTGAAGCCAAGATCACCACCACAATTCACCACTACAAATTGCTACTAATTTTTGAGTTGAGACTCACCAGAGGGAGAGGATTCTCAGTGACTACCAAATAATAAATCACAATATTTCATGAAACTCTGGTGAAATGAATCCCCCCAGAGAAGAATGTGTCAGTGGAGATCTGAAGTCACTACCGCGAGTGAGGTAGATGGATGACGCTGCCTATTGATACATAAGGAGGATGGTATCCTCTCCAATTGATGATCCCAAGTTATTATTATCCTGTAAAAATAAAATCCATAATTCCATCCAAATAAACACATTTCCCAATGTATGTAAACACCGATCCTGAATCACCACCTACCACGAATGTCGACCACTACATCTAATTGATGATTTTTTGAGCCAAACCTTATGCTCGTGGTGAAATTCCACACTTCTTGGTCTGTGTGATTGAATAAAGAAACTCTGGTTCTCATCATTGAATAATACTGAAGGCTGAGGTCAACTAAAAAGACAAATTGTGATACACCC
Organism: Viscum album; assembly: GCA_963277665.1. NCBI lineage: Eukaryota > Viridiplantae > Streptophyta > Magnoliopsida > Santalales > Viscaceae > Viscum > Viscum album. Next base: position 16,224,032 of record OY728155.1, on the reverse strand, counting down.
TTAAATTTCATTGAAAAATAAATTCTTATTTGTTTGATTTGTTGATTTTTTTGTAGTTGTTTTGAATAAGATAAGACCTCAATGTTCCCCATTGTTGAAGATGCAAGACCATAAGAATATATATGATAGGTCTTTATTTGAATGACTGAATGAATGTGACCAAGTCCCAATAAGAAAAGTTGAACCTACATATTTAATCTGGATGAAGGTTGAGGAGGTTCCACGCACTAATTGATTTAGTTGAAAATGATGAATCTTGAGCCTGACATTGAAGTTTGAATTAATTTAAAGATGAATTTGGAACACCCTCTCAAGCTTGATTCTAATCAGGTCTAGATGACTATAGACACCTTCCAGTATGTGAAAACCCTCGAATCGTCCTAACAATTCTATTTGGATTTTTCTTAAAATTGTGTGTGTGAGATCAAGAGAAGAAGATAGTCTTAATATAATTGATCACAACCTTTAGAACTGTACACTTGGTATTCATCCAATTGAATTAGGATCTCTCTTTGACACTAGAAGTGGGGAAGAATAATGTTGATGCATATAAATAATTTTCCCATAATCCAAGAAAAAAACACCTTCTTCGGACCATATATTAGGAATTCAGCATCTACCAACCACAACTAAATATTTTATCCTATAATTTCACTTTTATAATTTCAATTCCAATTCATGTTTCTTGTGTTTTTATTCAAATTATGTTGTTTTAATATCTTCTTCCTATGATTCCTTCATGTTTTTCTCAATTATCTATGTCGTTCTAATGATCACTTCAAATTCAAATGATGGAGAACCGATCCAAGGGATAGGTCCCCGAGGGTGATCACACAGGCACTCTAATCTTTATAATTTTTTGGATTCCATCCTTGATGCAGAAATACATTGTCTAGTTATATATCAATGAAATTCGTATTCACTTTTTTATTAATTACCAAATTCTATAATCTATCAAACCTTTTATCTCCCCCTTATCTTGGTCTATGGTGCATACAATTAGCTCACTATAGACTAATAGATGAATAGAATATGATGGAGCTAAGTGTTGGGACAGTGAATGATTTGATTGACTATTTTCATTGGATCTTCATTGTGGTGGAGGTGTAACTGGATATACCATGAGATATTTCTATTATGTATGTTCAGAACAACAAATTAGATAGAGGAGGAAAATCAAATAATGATATTGACATGTTTCTTGGATGAGAACTAGAGGAAAATGATGAATTTGTGTAATTGACCTTAGATATGATCCCCTTTTATATTTTTCAGTGTTTTTTATTTAATTTTTTTTAAATTAATAAATTAAAAATTAAACAAACAATATCAATATAAGTATTATTTAAAAAAAAAATAAGTGATTATAATAGTGATAATATGACCCACAAATTCTCCTTGGTAAATAATCATAGTCATCCCTATACTAAATTCCATGTTTTAATAAAATAAAAAATCTTTTTGACCACAGGCCACAATAACCATGCGATCAACATGGAATTTTTACTAGGAATTAAGGTAGGAGATTCATTAATCATTTTCACTAAATAAATATTTTTATTCTTTTAAAATTAAAAAAAAGGATCATCAGTCAGTTTCACAAAATGTGGAAGAAATTATTATTTTACTCATGAAAAAAGATAGAAGTGTGTCAATTAAACACTTTGATTAAATAATGAATAAAATTGAAGAAAAAACTTATTAAATTATCAGAGATATAACACCCAAATTATAGTATCTAAGAATCATAGAATGAAACTAAAAACACTTATAGAATACATTTTAGTGGTAGAGTTGATGAAGGATCTTATTCTCCCACACAATCCCAAGATAATTCCTTAGGCTGTCTAGGAGAAACAAGAGATTAAAAATATACCAATAGAGGGATATTCTTAAAATTTGAGCTCTATTTTATTTAATTCTATTAAATCTCAATTAGAATCTAAAAACCCTTATTTTATTAGGTGATTTTCTTGGGCCATTGTAAAATAGAAATTTTATTTTATTAAAACTTGGAATGTAGCATAGGGTTAACCAATAATGTTTCTAAGTATTGTGTGTGGTTCGGATTGTCACTATTCTAAATAAAATATGTGTTTTTATTTTTTTTCTAAATTTTTAAAGTAGATAAAAATTGATGTTGTTTTTTTATTTTTCATATGTTAATTTAAAATGAAATTACACCGAAAGCACAAAAAAAGTTTAAAGGGGGTCAGATCTGGGTTCAATTACATAGATTCTTAATTATACTCTAGTTCTTCCCTAATAAGAATATAAAAAACATTATTTACTTTCTATAATCTATCTAATTTGTGGTTCTGAACATATTTAAGATAAATATATCTATGTACATCTAGTTCGACCTCCTCTATAACAAATATCCAATGAACACACTCAATCAAGGAATTCTCTATCTAAACACTCAACTCCATATTATTTTGTTCATCTATCAGTCCACAGTTCTCCAATAATATATATCATTGACTTAGATAAGGGAGGGAGAAAATATATGATAGATTAGAGAATGTTTTAGTTCATTGGAAAGTACAGATGAATATCATTGATCGGTAACTATCCAATATATTTTCACATCAATGATGGAATTTAGAAAATTATAAAGGACAAGGTGTTGGTGTGATCTTCTTTGGGAACCTATCCCTTAGATTAGTTATAAAATATGTGGAGTTGAAGATATCACTAGAATGATATTGAGTTTTGAGAAAAATGTGAAGGAATCCAGGGAATAATATATTCACATAACACAATTTGAATAAAAAACACATAAAAAATGAATTACAATTAAAATTACATAAATAAAATTAAAAGAGAAAAAAACTAGTTGTGGTTGATAGATTTTGAATTCCTAATCTATCTTCAGAAAGAGATTAATGTTTTCCTTGGGTGAGATAAAGTTATTTATATGCATCTTCATTCTTATTCCTTGCTTCCAGTGTAAAGGAAAGCTCCTACTTCAGGTGGATGGATTCTAAGGGTGCAATTATAATGTTTGTGATCAATTATGTTAAGATTTTATTCTTCCCATGATCACATGAAGAAAAGTTCAAGAAAATTCTAAGACAAATTTTTACCCAACTTCATGGTTTTACACATGCTAGAATGTGAGTGCAGTCATCTGTGCCTGTTCAGAATTGGGCTTGAGATGGTTTTCAAAATTGGGCTTTGACCAAATTCAGGATTCAATGTTGGGCTCGGACTTCTTAATTTTCAACTAAATTAATTAGTTTGTGGAACCTCCTCAACCTTTTTCAAGATTCAAAATTTAGTTGTGGCCCAACTTTCTATGACTTGGTAACCTTCATTCGGGCATTCAAGAAAACAACTAGCATGCAGATTCATGTGAACATGCAACTCCAACAATGGGAAACATTGAGGTCCCACCATATTCAAAATAATTTCATGGTAAAAAGGAAAAAAAATAAAATAATTTTTATTTTTATTTTTAATGAAATTTAAGTGTGGCTCGAGATTATTATTCATGGTTAGACTCATACATGGGTCTTCTTCAATGGTGAGAATCAGAGTCATCTTATTGAATCATTTAGAACAAGTGGCATGGATCTTCATCGCGGGTACGAGGTTAAGCTTAAAAAATCTTCAACCAAAAGTGACAGTCAATATAGGTGGTAAGATGATATTTTGGGTCATTGTTTATAGTCACATGATAATGAATTTATTCATCTAGAATTAGGGATTTGATTTCTATATGATGGATATGGCTTAGGATCTTCGGCGGGATTATCAACTTTCTTCTACAACAACATTCACCATCATGATTCTTCCACGCTCATAGTGGTGACTTTGAATCTCCACCAACATGTTATTCTCTAGGGGGATTCATTTTAATAGGTTTTAAGGTGTGATTGGAGTTTCTTCTTCAGTGGGTGCCAAGCCTCTTCTCCCATCGACAAGTCTCAACTCACAAATTAGTGGAAATAAGTAGTGTCACTTGTGGTGGTGATCTCAACTTTTTTACAAGGTGGTGTGGCTGGTCTCCTCCTTTGGTGTTTCATCTTTCACCAGAGGTTGTGTGTTCAAGTTCTGTATAATGGTCAAGAAACTCAACTTCATCAAGGATCGATGGAATCCTTTGATTGAGAACAGTGGTACATAGTGGAGGATTTGTTCCATGATGGTGCATTGTTGGTTATGGAGAAGTGGTATTGGAGGTTTTGGTCATGTGGTAGGTATATAGTGGGGTATCGTAGTCATTATATCATGACTTTGAATATTTTTATAGCACACATGGTAACTCCAAATTCAACATGTGTGGCCAATATAGTGACCCTGAATTAGTGGTCACTTGACGATCAACATGCACAGTCCCTTTAGTGACTGTACCTATGGTTACTTCGGCAATGAAATTTTTCCAACCTATATTTCAAAGAAAAAATATATTTTAGTATATAATTTGTTCCAATAAAAATAAAAAAATAAAAATAAACCAATTAAAATTTGTTTTTTTACCTTGAAATAATTAATTTAAAATTTTCAAAACACTTTAAATTCAAATCAATATAAATTAAACATTTTTAGAACATCAAATTTCCAATCATTTTTTCACATTCATTCGAGATTGAACTCAAAAAAATATTTAAAAGTTTAAAAATCAATTTCAATTTATATTTTTTCGGGAAATTTATATCAAAATGAATAAAACATTAAAAACACTATTTGATCCATTTATCAGTTAAATCCAGAAATCAAAAAGTTTAAAAACATCACTATTTTACTCTGGGTTTGGATTAAATTATGGGTATTTTCAATGAATAACAGATAAATAATTTTAAAATTTTCAACTCATGTCACTCCCCCACACATTCACTACTTCACTCCTTGGTAATTTAATAATTGAATTCCATTCATTCAAAAATAAAACTAAAGAAAGACATCCTACCTAGAATAAATTAACAAAATAGTGAAGTAAGAAAACACAAATTCATACAATGTTTGAAATATCAAGACTCTTATATGAATCTTTCCACTATATCATTTCAATATAATAAAATTCCCATGTTTATGATTGAATTGAATGATATTTAAGTTGAATCAAAATTTTAACAAAAATAACTTCCATTTTTTCATTTATCCTAAGTTTCCTCAAACCAAAGTTCAATTTTCCACTTTATTGATACAACTCAAATGAATTTTTTATAATTCAATTGTACCCTTCATGGGGTCAATATTTCCCTCACCTAAATGAATTCACTTTTGACTTAGTCACATATTCAATTTTATAATTTTTTTTATTTTTCCCAGTCATGTATGTACAAATCACTTGTATAAAAATACATATTTAAATTTTTACAGAGGGATAATTACACACCCAAGGTCATTGCCTCATAAATTCATTATGGGTTCCCAAAATCCCATTTTTATTATATGTTAAAGGAATTATATCAAGTTTCATTGAGATGGATCACTAAGGTTTTCTTTCTTATAGATGTAAAGTTACCTCATATTAAGTTCAAAATCCTAGTGACCTCAAGTTATAATTTGGGTTCCACAACAATATTTTCACTCACACTCCTTTTCCAAATTCTAAGATAGAATTTTCCAAGAAGGTAGTGATCAATTTCACTCTAAAATAATATAAATCTTACAATTTCAGAACCAATTAATTCCTCAACTCTAGCATGATATTTTCAAACTAGGCATGTATTCAATGAAGTTAAAGTAAGTTTGAAATGTCATAAAAAAACTATATGAAAGGGGCTATGTACAGTATTTAAAAACATAAAATAAAATAAAATTTGTTTTATGGTTTTTTTTAAACATTTTATTTATGACATTTTTTATGTTTTTTATTTTATTTACTTATATATTTACAAAAACACTCGCTAAAAACAGTAAGCAAATATTTTTATTTATAGATTATAAGATATAAACTAATTTTTTTAAAAAATTCACTCATAATATGTTTTATATACTCTCCCAACACTTATTCAACACTACAAACAATAAATTTAAACATGTAATTTATTTATTAATAACATATTATTTAATTATTAATGTCCCAAAATCATAAGGATAGAAAAAACCTCATGTTTTTTTATTTCTCTTGGCTCCAGGTAAACTCTTCTCGGAGTACTTGTAGACATTCCTAAGATAGCCTCTTAGGATATGTCCTCTTAAGAATAACCTGTTGAAAATTATAATTAAAAATTAAATATTTTATTAAAAATTAAAGTAACTATAATGAAAATTAAGGAAAAGGGAAATATTCTTAGGTTATCCCTCCTAAGAGGGGTTGTGGTTTGACTGTCCAAAACTGTACTGTCTTATGGTTATCCCTAATATATTTATAGCTTGATATTGTGTGGTAGAACCCACCAAATAATCATTATTACAAAACTAATTAACTCTACTTCTTCTTAGATTTCCCCATGAATAGAGTAATGCATGTCCAGCCCTTTATCAGTGTAAATCAACTTCAATAGTTGATCTAGAAGGATGGTAAATGGGGTCCCCTCTTCTATAATAGCCAAATTAGTGGATTCTTACTCTTCCAACAGTAGCTCCACTTGTGGTTCTTTGACAATTTCATACAAGGGAGTGTTATTAAATATTTACCATTATATAAAATTAAAGTTGGTTGTGTTGAAATAGATATTTCCCCCTTCATGTAAAGTATCATAGTCTTATGCTACTTCAGGAGCTATTGTCACTAGGAACACTTATTCTACTTTATCATCCTTCATTTGATGTTTGAGGTATTCTAGATGTGGATCTTCCAATTTATAAATTAGATCCTCAAGTAATTCAGAAGATTCTTTAATTTTATCACACAAGATTCCATAATAAAATTCAACTTGCATAAAATGAAGATAGAAATAATTAGAATCAAATCCGTCTCCCTCTAAGGAATACTCCAACACAGTTGAATCTTCATTATCACTCACATTGGCTGTTGAACCAGTTTCTCCTATTTCCATAAATTGAATTAAATAAATGGAAAATTAGATATGAGAATTATTAAACTATTGAAGAGATAAAATGGAAACTACTAACATTAAAGGGATAAATCATACATTCCTTAACATATGAATTTATAAGTGTCAATATAAGTTATCTATGGTCTATTTCCTAACATAAAATTTTATAGGAATTTATTTCATTTTATAATGGCTTGTAAAGAGTTTATTAATTTACCAACTAATATCCCCCAGGAGTGTCAAACTAGATGTACATTATAACCTCTTTGTCATGCACCAGGTGACAATCAAGTCAAATCACAATGTGCCCTTTTTGAGATTATTACCCCTAGTTACAAATGTGAGAGTGCCGTATCCACTTGTAGTATTTAGACAGGGATTTTTTTCTTGAAAACTACTTATTATATACTTTAACATAATTACGGATGTTTTCATATTTTAATAATTACCTATAAGGATTTACTAATGTTTTATAATTGCAATCCACAAAAATAACTATAACTTACTCTGATACTAACTATGACAAACCATGTCTTTAATAAACATTTATTAATGATTTATTACATAATGAAAAATGTAATATAATCCAAAAATATCATGAGGACTAGTTTATTTGGTAAATTGGTACATAGAATATTAACTGGAAACATGGTTACAACAACATTATTTAAAAACTCCACAATATTCCCTTAAAATTCCATTGCTCTTTTAAGACTGCATGGGATAACTTGTTAATGTACATAAGGGATGAGATATAAAACCACATAAGGTAATCATAAAATAATAACATGATGAAAGTGATACATTTTTGTAAAGAGGTATATCAAGGTTACATAAAAGGGGTGATAATCATAAACTTGAACTTTGAATCATGATATAATATGATAACATAAAGGAAACATGGGAATGTGGAAAAAACATAAAACATGACATCTTTAACATAATTCAAGGATAATCACATATTAATAATAACATAGAGTTCTTAAAATAATCACTCATTCACCATAAATGATATCTCATGAGATAAAAACATTACCCAATTCTTTTTAGGGCTATATAAATTTGGTCCCACCCGTTACATTTATATCATGTATATGCTTAAGTGTACCCCATAGATCATAATACATTTGGATGTCTTCCATAAATTTTAATAAAATGATTAAAGAGTGTGGGTTACATATATAGAATTCCCTAATAAATGAAGGATAGGTACAACTAGGTGAATACCCTTGAGTGGAAATGGGGATGGATATTCACCACACAAATGTTTCACATGGAAAATCGCAAGATAATTTTGGAAACATAACGAGGGTACATAATGATTTATATAAGGGTTTAATGATATTTATTGGGTTATATCACCACTTCATAAGGAAAGTAATATGTATGTGTGAAAACATACCCCAACATGAACAATTTTAAATCAAAAGGCATAATATAAAGAATGTGTTTAAATAAAGAGGGGGAGGAGAGGATCCCTTACCTTGATAGGGCACTTCTAAAATATTGGGATAAACTTATTAAGATATGGGAACACCTTATGAGGTCTATATATTGTTAAATTCATAGTAAATTCATTCTAAAATTATTTTTAGTAAAAATTAATTGGTATTTGTGTGGTTTTTTATAGAAAAAGTGAGATAAATTCTTTATAAATTTATAAACATGGGTTTTGAACTCTAAATGATAAAATAATAAAACCCACAAATTCTCATGGTTTATCTCCATAATATCTACCACAGAGGATAGGTTTTTAATATTTTATATGTCTAAGAACCTAACTCATTAAAATAATACCCTTCATGATTTTAAAGTGAGTCGTGTTCATAAAGATTTAATTTTCAAACTTTAAAATATAATGTAAGTTTTGGTGGAATAATTAAGGGTTTATATAATTAATAAAATAAATTAAAAACACATTATTTTAAATAGAAAACATAATTTTGTTCATGGATAATATTTCCAGTACTTATTACTTCACTTTTTAGATTTTATGATGTCATAATAGATACCTTATATTTATATTGTATTTGATTTTTACCCAAAAAATGACTCCCTTAGAAAATAATGAAAAACTAACCATTGGATAATTAAAAAATTATAATTTCAAAAATAATATTTATTTTATCAAAATAATTCTCTAAATTTTAGAAGTATCATTTTTAATTCAAAATCCTCATTTATTTAAAAATACTAATTTTTATACAATAATTGTTTTCTAACCCTTATAAAAATTACATTTGAATTCATATAATTATATTATTATTTATTTTTAAATAAATATTATTTAATAAGAATATTTTTTAAAATAATATTTATTTTAAAAATTCTTGAATTTATCAAAAAGTGTGTCATTATTGAAACTATATATTTCCCAAATACATAATTTCTCTTGCATCCTATCAAAATTTAATTTTTATCAAACTCATTATTTAATAATTTATAAATTAATAAAAAACATGGATAAATATAATAATTATTTTATTAAAAGAATCATAAAATTTAATATTACTAAGGTCTAGATACATAACCCCTTATTACACTAGTGTACTCCCTTAGGGTAAGGTGTGCGATGGTGGGGATTTCTTACGATGGTTCAGAAAACATTGTTTGGTTTTCTATCTCAATAATATTAAACATTTTCTCTGAATAGTTTTTTTGTGCTACAATTATTGAATCTTGAATTAGGAATAGTGAAGAAAAAATCGCAATCACACTATCTCCCTCATAAGCTTTTATAAATGGTCTTCATAGGGTACGATCCAATTAGTCAAGTCCATCACTTCTTTTGACTGTACCGATTGGGTTTTATCATAAAATTTAATATATTATAATCAAAATGGAAATTGTACGATGTCTTTATTATCAATGGTTATTATTATTAATATTGTTTTAAAAATAACTATTTATATTTTATAATTTTCCAAAGCTACTAAATTAGTTCATGTGATTTCTAAAACCAAATTACTTGATAAGGTATTCATTAATTCAAAAATAGAATTTCATTTATAAAATTTATGTTCATTACAATTCTTGACCATAAATATAGGTTCAATTATAAAATGGGTTGAAAGGTTAAAAGAATAAATTTGAATTGGTAAAAATTGGACAACGCCTAATTTATTTCCCCCCTGCTTTAGTGTGTCTGCACGATCCACTATGTATATCAATTGTTCTTATGACCTAGGTTCATAGAAAATGGAATCTTGGATTAGTTCTAAAAAATTACAATTTGTGTTTACCTGATATACCTAAAGTTCATATTTGAAGTTTTTCTTGAGGAAGACCCTTAGATATAGGAATGTATTCCAATTCTTTTTGATACTAAAATAGTGTTATTGGATAATACTTTGGGAAATAAGGGAAATAAAAATAAAATAAGTAAATAAAGAATAAAAAATATCAAGATTAATCACCAATAAATGAGTTTTCTCAAAGTTTTAATCATATTTTTAAATCAATTAGTTTTTATTACTCTATTGAAATAAGTTCAAGGTGTGATGATGGTTTCATTGAATCTATTGAAGACCTCAATCTTGAGGTTAAAAACTATTTAAATAATTTTTACATTAGAGTTGTATCATACATATTTGAATATATCAAGGTATTAATCAGTGGAGAGTCATAGTTGGAGTTGGAATATGATTCCATATATGAAGCATTATAAAAGAAGCCTAGTAGATACAACACCCTCAGAGATCTTGTAAAATCTTGGGAAGAAAATTTCACACTTTGAAATTAAATATTTTATTTAATTAATGATTAATTGTAAACAGTTGTTTATGAGAAGTAATTTTTTTGAAAATGCGGTTAAGTAGGTTCTCCAAGAATGGGATAAATTTCATTAAGTCTCTATAAATGTTAAGGAATCTTAGCTGGATGTTAAAAATAATATAATAAAGGAGTTGGATAACCATCATCTCAAGAAAATAAAAATGTATGAAGATCAAATTTAGAAGTTAAAAAATTATTGGGAATATAGGATGAGATCGTGTAGGATGAGAAGTACACCCTCAACAAGAAGTTCCATGATATAGAATTCAAGATAACAAATATAGAAACTAAACCTGATCCTAATCTATAAAAAATAAGATAGTGCTTCTGCACTAAGTTTAGATGGGATTTTTATTCCTAAGAAGGATAAAATTGGAGGTAAAGAGAGATCAAAATCCATCAGATAATAATCCACCTAAATCTCAAAAGTTATTTTATAACCCTAAAAACTCTATGTGCACTAAATCTAATTCTACTAAATATTCATATTTAAATTTTAATTTTATATAAATCTAAAGTCTAAAAAATGATGGGGTGTCCACTAATATGAAAAAAAGAATGTGAGTATATCAAAGAAAATTTCCCCCCAAAAGGAGCACAAAACTTTTTTGTTCCAATCCAAAAAAATTAAGCATTTAAATCAAGATAGATTTCATGAATAACCAAAAAATCTAAATTAATAGGAAGATATTGGTGTTGGTATAGGTTTTTGAATGGGGATATTGATTTCTGGTAAAATATATTAACTTTTGAAAATCAAAGGATCTCTAAATAAATGAGAGAAAAGTTGAATTTCAAAGGTAACCTGATGGAGTAAAATAGGCAACATAGAAAAGGAGGAGTTTTCCATCAAGAATAGATTTGAATCACTTGGATTTTTTTGTTAAATTATACAAGATAATTGTTCATTGTTATGATTAATACCAGAAAAACCCTTCCTGGTATCATTCATATCTAGAGAGAATAAAGATCCACCATATAATGAGAAGTTGGAAAAGGAAAAAAGAAGTTATTATTTGGGAAAGAATCAAAATATGACAGCTAAATCTTTCATTCACACAAAGACAGTGAAGAAGGACAAGAAGGATATCACACCAAATGATAATAAAATATTCCTCTATTATGGAAATAGAGGACATGTCATAGAACATTGAAATATACCCATTAATATCAAATTAAACTGTAGAAAGTTTGAATATATATGGAAAGAGTCAACTCAGGAAAAGGATAGTAGAATTGGCATGGTGGTTGACACTCCTAGTGAATAATTTGAGAAGCATCCCAATAAAGAAAATTTAAAAATTGATGAATGTGTGTGTGGAAGGTTTAACAAGGAAGGAAATGTGGCTATAAAAAGTTTGGATTTACTACCTAGACAATTGAAAAAGAACTTGAAAGAACTTTTGAATCATAGTACTAAAGAAATATACTTTTCGAAGGTGTCTAAACATAAATAAGAGGCTCAATATGATAAGAAATAATGTTTAATCTTATGTAAAATTTATTTGGAAGAGGATAAAAAGTTTGAAAATGCATCAAAAATTGAAATTCTTATGTTATCTCAAGAAAATAAATCTATTATAGCTAAAAATAATTCTGACAACAAAAATAATTCAATGCTTTCAAATGAAGTAAAAATCTAGAAAGTGAATACGAAAATGGGAATGAAGAAGAGTATAAATTTTAGAGCATCAAGGGAATGGTCCAATAGGTTGAGGAAGAAATATTATCCCTAGTTATATAACTGAAGAGTAGTGAAAAAACCCACCATATTCCCAAGACAATTGATAATACATTCCAATAATGAGAATTAAAGTTGAAAAATTATGAAGATAATACCTTAAGGGGTGATATTAATAGGATGAATCTACTAAAGATATTTTAATTTCTCTTAAATCTTGAATTCTATAAATCCCCTTAAATGTGAAGGATGGTGTATAATTTTCATTCTCCCATCATGTTTTTTACATATAATTATTATATTTATAAATGGGAGTGATTATATAAAAAATGGATAATGATATACCTTACACTTAAAATGTTTTAATGTGTCTATTCAAGTGAAGTGAAGGTTTATGAAAATTCATAAATGTTTGTTTAAAAAACCCCTGGGTATAGAAAGGTTGAGTTGGGAAAAAATTGAATTAAATATATAGATAGTTGTTTTTCTAGACTCATCACTATTATTTTCTACAAAGGGTTATCCCTTGTTGACATAAATTTTTATTTTTTATAGAACATATCTAATAAAAAATGTAGTACCTCCCTTTTATCTTGATATTAATGGAGACCTTGAAAAGTGGATGAAAACCCCTTGGGAGAATATGTGTTTATTAAATTTAGAAGATTTATTTTGAGAAAAAACTCCCTTTCAGTTATTGTTATTGATACGGGATAGAAGCATAAATTTCATTCTTATCCTATTGTGTTAATTTTAGGAATAATACATTTTCTCTTTTGCATTTATTGTCATGTAAGGGGAGAAAATTTTCATTGACTAATAGAATTTATTGGGAATTGACAATAAACAGAAAGGGGTTAATTGGTGTTCCAAAAGTTTGACTTTATTTATTTTCAATTAGGCTAATTTTCAAGAATCTTAACAATGTAATTAATTAAAAGGTGATGTATTTGGTGATAGAGAAAGGACACGCAAAAGTAAGTGAAAGAGATTCCCATATGTGTTGGGTAATGACAATAGGAAGTTTCTACTATCTATGAATATATGGTTGGATAGATTCTATGTAGTTTCTATAACATCAGAATATAAGAAATATGGTCTTAAATCTAAAGGGAATTATTTATGGTCATAGTGTTGTCAAAAACATATTATAGAAAGGTTTAAGAAGGCCTCAAATTGAGTCAAAGGGGTTTTAATCTATTTGAGGTTCTTTGAGTTGATTTGAAGAATATGAGTAGCTTTATAAAGGTAACTAGATACTTTTTTAAAGGTAAATCTATGTTTTTAGATTCTATATAAAGGTAACACTGAATTTTTATTGGTTTCATAAAGGTTATTCCTAGAAAACAATAGTTTCATAAGTTTCATCTATAATTTTCACTACCAGTTTAAAGGTAATCATGTACACTGGATAAAGTAATATTATATTTCTTGAGTAGAGTTTTAATTTTGACAAAGGACATGTTTGTGAGTTATTTTTTCTATGTGTATATATCACTGAGGAGTAGTATATGTGTCAAAAGCACATATTTATGTATCATTTTATACCACTATATACATCATTAAACATCAACATATGTGTCATCCAAAGTATCATACGAGTAATTTAATAGGAAAATTCATGTGCGTATTAATACGTACATTTCATGAATATATTTTGAGATATTAAATATATTAATTTTTTAGATTAATTTATTAATATTTCCTAGGTTCTAGTTATTTAGTTTTTTTTATGATTTGTGTCAAAATGAAACAAAGGTTTTAAAATGACCAAATATATTATGATTTTATGATGAAAATAATTTTCTGTGACATCTGATAAGTCAAGGCCCAGTCTAAAGGCTTAAAACTAAAGAATCGGGATGAAATAGAGGTCAAACTTCAAGAAAATAGCCATTAATTCCATAAATTATATTTAGGATGTGAATGGAAACCATAAATTGAACACGAGATGTGAAAAATCCAAAAAGGATGATAGATCAAGGTTTTCACGATGAGAATACATTATTCACATAATAAATCTATTTTAGAAGACCCGTCAAATCCATATTTTGATAAGACACATTGGAAACATATATTGAATTAATAATCTCCCCTACACGTTGTGAAAAAAGGATTCAAGACTTATTTTAAAGTGACATCATGGTGATTCACACTCTATAATCAACTCAATACGTGAGTTCAATGGAGTAAGTATCTGTAGAAGTATCATCATCACACCATTCATGTCTTGAAATAAATTCAAAACATGAACATGGAGTCAACTAAAATTTAAATGTTCCAACTTGAGTGTTTTTTATAGAGTATTATAAATTGTGAATCACGGTCACACAAGGAGGGACTGGGAACTAGAAACACATGGATGGCTAGATAACAAGAGTGCAAGACCTCATAGATATGTTTTCGCTAGTATTCTTTATTATTGGGTAACCATGTCTTCATTCCTTCTCATGATTATCATGAAGGGGTAGTTCCATTATTTTGGTTAATGTGATTATAGGGGGAGTTCGGTATAGGTATTATTTTACTTTTCTATCTATATTTGGGTTGATTTATTTATACTTTTCAAAGATAAATCTCTTTCCTTTGGCATTACATGAATATTGTTTTGTAATTAGGGAAGTAATTTATATTACATCGATTAATTTCCCTAGGTTTCATGTGACCATTATTCAATCTATCGATTTTATTTTTAAATAGGTTTTGGGTCACCTAATCCTATAATTGATCCAAATAGTTTACCATACCAACATTGCAATTATTGGATCAGCGAAGGGTACTCATTCCAAGAATCCCTAATTTCCAATTCTAGTAAAAAATATGAATGAACATGTAATTATCTAAATCTCTAGCACACGAACCTGAAAATCACAAAACCTAACATGCTTTTCATCTTGATTCTAAAACCAAAATGGTTTTCTTATTTATTTCTCTCTTTTCAAAAATAATTCAATCAATCACTTTTTAATTAATCTTAAGTAATTTTTTACTATCCTTATAGATTCAACACTTGAACTTACCAATTACTAAAAAAAATTAGCTATCCTATTTGAGTTTTATAAATTACTAAATTTTAATATCCCCGTAGGAATTTAACAACCCCGTACGGACTATAGAATTTTTAGTGTTGTTATTGGGGAAAGTTTCTAGTATACTTAGATTAGTTAAGAATTGTGATAATTATTTTAATTATAATTCTCTATTTTTGAATTGGTCATGTCATGTTCTGGTTTTAGGAAATAATTTGTTTCATGAATACTCCACTCATGGGAATGAAAAGGAGGATGGTTCCACATATGATCCACAAATGGAGAGGACCATTCACAAGAAAAAAAGGAAAAGGAATAATGACAACAACACATCATGACTAGAGAAACACCACAAACACCACTGGAGATGCACATGCTCATAGAATATGACATAAATTTAGTAATGGGTATTCATCCCAATATTCTAGTTCTTTTATTCATCGTACCTTATTTTGAGATAAAGACAGAAATCATTCAGATGATTTTGAGCTCAATTCGATTTTCCAAGTGCCGAATGAGGATCCAAACTTCCACATAAGGATTTTTCTTGAACTATGGGATACATTTCAATTCAATAATTTCTCAACTAATGAGGTAAGGATAAGTTTATTTATATTTTAATTAAAATAAAAATCCATGTAATTGATTTAATCTTCAAATATTATTCCATTACCACATGGGATTTGTTGGTGATGAAATTTATAACCTGATTCTTCCCACAACCAAAATCAATAAACATCAGGGTAGAAATATTAAATTTTAATTAGTTTGATGATGAATTCCTTTTTATTGATAGGGAAAGGTTTAAAAAATTAACTAAAAAATATCCCCATCATGGTATTGAAATATGACTATTGATTCAAAAAATTACAAGGGTATCACTCAAGAAAACAGGTTGATTGTTGATGCAACATATGGATGATCACTGAAGATGAAGTCGCTAAATGAGAGATACAAACTTCTGAATGAGATGTCTAGAAATAAAATTCAATGGTATTCAAAAATTGTGACGTCCTAGGCCCGAATGCCACTCAACAAGTTCCCCAAGCCCGGTGGTCCACATCTCCTCAACCGCATATCCCTGAACACCAGAGGCTACTGACTAGCAGTGAGGGTTAGGGTGTGTCTGTGGGAAGACTATGACCTCATTACCAAAGTTTATCATAGTGTATTGAAGTAAACATAGGTAAATAGTATAATCAATTAAATAGAAGGTAGAGCATAAAAATAGAGACAACAGTAACAATAATTGAAACAACTGGAATAACATTCAACAACTAATGATATGTCATGTCACTAGAAAACTGGAAAACATGGATACAAGATAGCACACATAACATGTTACAAAAAATTATAAAGGAATCAAAATACTATTTCAATCAACTCGAGATCCAACTCGGTTCTATGTTATCAAGTTTCATACTAAACAGCAAGCAATCAAGTGTTTGAAGTTGTATGCTTCCATTTGTCAACACTTGCAACCATGTAATCTACTCTGGGTACCAAACAACACCCAAAGGGATGTGAGATAAATATCAATGGGCATCCACCAATGGTGTCTATAACATTCTACACATGTAATGGAAATGTAATAGTGTGCATGAATGCATATATAAAGTAAATCATTATAATGTAACTAAATACCCAAGTACTTACTTCAGCCCTCGGACGGTGTCTGAACATGTAACCAATTCATTTAATTAAGTAATTACCAATTTTATATTCATAGGTCTTGTAAGTCATATCCAAAACTAACATCACCTCATGATAGTATAAATAGTAAAGTTTCCAAGATGTAAAAAGGCAACCATGATTAATTATATTTAGTAATGAAGTTCCAAGGTAATAAACAAGGAAACGTAGACCTCAAGGGTCACTAACTCAGTATTAATTGTAGCCTATATAAGTATAAGAGTATAGTCAAAGGAGAATGTCACAAGGAATTTCACAATAAGGTGCCTACTGAATCCATGGTGATCTTTCAAGGTAAAATGCGGCTAAGCAGATATAGGGCCCTATGGGATGTAACCGTGAAACCTACTTGTCAATGATGGATCCAAGGTGTGTATCCAAGGCATCCTATGATAATATAAAGGGATCCTACAGTGTCAAACCGGGAATCCAATAATAGAAAATGATTGGGATCTAGGTGGGTATCAACTGATATAAGTCATATCCTTGAATCAGAATGGGATTCCTGAGTGCTCATAGAATTCTCCGATCAGAATCCAAGGCGAGCTCGATTCAGACCATTTCTATTTAATTATGAAGTCATGTAATATTTCATTTGGTTATAGCCTTACCTTTCATTAGTGTGATAAGGTCAAGTATCACACAACCATTGGTTCAAGACTTTCCTTTCATTAGTGTAATAAGATCAAGTAGCATGAAACCTTTTTATCAAGTTCTAATTAATCAATAAGTCCATTTGGTTTAAGCCTTGCCTTTCATTAGTGTGACATGGCCATGTAGAATGAAACCATTCATTTAACCCATTTAAATCATATTCCATATTTGAGGTTCATTTCTCTACATTCAATTAATGTGTTAAGGGGTGATACTGATATGAAACCTACTATTCGTTTACATTTAAGGCTAGCTCATATCCTTAGTATACTTTCCAATTCACATTCCACATTTCATTATCAAATTGAATCACTTACCTTAGGTGGGTCAAGTGGTCGATATACATGGTACTTTCCATTGTGAAATTAACAATATAAATCAAGCCATTTAATATAGAAATGCATACCCATAGGAAGTTCAAGATATGCCACACCCGAACAGTGGCACAAACATGTCGAAATGCTAAACAAAAAATATTGCATAACCTTAAAAATGGGAATTATAGAGTTATGTGTGTAACCATTAACAACTAATCATATATTTGAAAAGATCATAACCATATGGTTCTAATGATTATAAACATTGAATATAAATTCTATAAACGACAGCTGATGAAATCAGTGGGCCCCACACAAAAAATTCAAAATCAATGAACTTTATGGATGAGTTATAGACCAACCACCTTAGGTGTAACATCCCTTTATATTTTTCAGGTATTCCTAAACCCCTCTTTTGGTTGAGACTTGGTTGTGTTTCGTTTGGAGTTGTTTCGGGTGATTTTCTGAAAATTCTGGAGGTTTATGGGCTGGACCACAGTTTTTGCATGTCCTTGGAATGGTTAGGCTAAATTGTGTGCTAGGACCATGGTTGGATAGTAGGCTCATAATAGCCTACGCACAGTTTTCCCTAACTGTGTGCAGTTTCCTAGGAAACCATACGGATGGGTTTCTCTATATCTATAATTTTAAATAAAATTTCTCAAGCCACCTTTTTTAGTCTCAGACGGACCTCCTTAAACCCTAATCCATTTATCCCTTCCTTTTAGATCCCAAGAAGAATTTTTTCTCCTCAAACCCCTTCTAGAAGCGATCCAAGTCTAGGTTAACATTGGTCGATCTTCTTCCAGTTAGTTTCCTCCTCCTATTATCTTTCTCCCACAATCTCTCTATTTCTCCTTAGGGTTTCATGGATCTTGGTATTTATTTTTGGATCTAATACCCTTTTCGGATCTTAAACCTAGGTTTGATTTTCATTTTTGTGGTCTTCATTCTTCATGGACAAATCCTGATTTGGATTTGGCGTTCCGATATCTATTTTTTTCGGTAGGTGGTTCCATCACAATGCTCAAGTTTTTTTAAAACTAATTAATTTGTTTAAATTTCAATTTTTTAAATAAATTTCAATTGTTTGGTTTTTGAATAAAGAGGCTTTAAATTGATTTTTTTGGAAAAACCCAATTCTGATGAATTGGGGTTTTTGAGGAAAAATGGGTTTTTGGTTTGGAATTGAAATTTGGTGAGATTTAAATTATTAAATTTAAATTTTTGGTTATTGATGGGAATTGAATCAATTGAAATTTTGATTTTAATTAAAGAAAAATTTATTTGATGGAAGGTTTGTGAAAAACCCTAATGCAAATGATTTGTGGGTTTGGGATGAAAATGATGGAATTTTTTAGAAATGGAATTCTTGATTTCGAATATGAAATGGATTGTGAAATTGAATGATTTGGTTTCAAATTCATGTTTGGTTAAAAATCAATTAAAATATTTTTATGGAAACCTTAGGGTCTCATCTTGGTGAAAAGGCATGTTTTTTATTAAAAACCCATTATTGTTTTTAAAGAGAAAATTGGCATATTTGAAATGGCGAATGGGATGAATTGCATCTTTTTTGTAAATTTAATTTCTCATAATTCATTTTGTACTTGATCACATGAAAACCTCAGTTAGTTAGTGAGTTATTTTAGGTGTCACTTGGTCATTATACAACATTCTAAAACATCATATCAGCACATCCCATTACTTAGGCGATGGTGATGAGATCCCTTTTCCTTAGGCCTAAAGGGGTGTATGTACATACCTTGCTGTATTCACAGTGTTGGATCCCTATATCTTGGAACTATCATACATATTTGTCACATGACCATGTTTCTCGCTTGTTTACATTTTTTAATGCGTGTATATGCAATTGTTAATAATTGTTTTACATGATTTGAGAATTTATATGAATTTTTTATATTAAGTGTTTATTTAATCCATTTGTGAGGATTTCTATTTATGCAAAGTATATTTAGATTAAAGGAAAATTACACCTTTGGAAATGATTTCAATCAATTGAAATGTATAGCTTGATTTTCTAAAGGTATTTTCCATCTTTTAAACTTTAGAGCATTGTTTGTTTAAATATGATTTGTTAATGCCAAACCATTTTGTTTTAAAATTGAAAGAACATTTTTGGTTAATTTGATATTCTCATCTATTATGGAATCTTTGGGTGAAATCCTACTGGGAATTGGATCACACCCTACTTGTTCCTTCTGGTGTTTGTAGATTATCTCCTTCTAGGTTCGAGCAAGGGAAAAGGATCAATTAGAGGTTGATCCTATTTCTAAACTTTGGTATTTGTGAGTTGTGTCCTTAGGGACTTTGGTCTGTTTTCCCCCTTTTGTACTTGGGTTGTAGTACTTTGGCAGTTGTGCCTATTTAACTTTGGTAGTTTACTCCCAATGGAGTTTTCCCTTGAAATGTATACTATCTTTTTTTATTTTCTTTTTTCATTGTTAGTGGAAAAACCCATTCCCACATTTATTTGGATCATGCTAGGTGGTAGTCACCAACCCATAAGGATCAGGAATGCCCTTCAGGCTATGTTAGTACTGAATTAGTTATTGGGTTACTATGGTACCTGGGTTGGTTCGTGATAAATTGGTATCAGAGGTGCGAGGTTTGAGCTTTTTTATTGATGTCAGCATGCATTATGAAATCTTGTCTAGACTTAGGAGGTAGTTTTGATTGATTTCCTAGACACTCCCACCATAATGAACCTTAAGTCACTAAGGGTGTTAAGGTAACGACGTGTTATGGTTTAGTTCTAGTCTTTTCCATATTTTGATTTGGATAGAGTGAAATTCAAATCTTGGTTATCCTTTCTGTTGGGATTAATTTCCCTTGTTGATAAGTTTAATCATTTCCTAATGTATTCCTTGATGTCTTTTGATGTTTTGTATCATCATGCCTCCGAGAAGACGTGAGAATCAGACCCAGGATAAAGCTGATACTCAACCTCAGCGAGCGAATCCTGTTGTGGATCTGAATTTGATTGAGGTAATCGTGCGCACTGTCCAAGCTCTAGGATAGGCACCACCTCCAGTTCCCATTCAGTCTCCCATTTTGGAACCTTAGAGGGAAGTTATCAATATTATTTCTCAAGATTTACTTCTTCAGAAACCAGCATCATTCAAGGGCTCAAATGACCCTCAAGAGGATGAGGATTGGTTGTATAGTTTTGAACGCTTATTTGGGTTTTTGGACACACCTGAGGAGATAAAGGTAAAGTGTGTCACCTTCATGCTGAAAAGAACCGAGAAGAAGATGGTGGGACACTATAGTGATGTCGAAGAAGCATGAGCTCTTAGAGTGGAATGACTTGAAAGTCCTTTTTACCAACCAATTCTATCCAGATTCAATACTTCTATCCAAGTCTATAGAGGTTTTCAGACTTGATTAGGATGACATGTCTGTGGCAGAGTATGAAAACTATTTTACTGAGATTCTTCACTTTTCACGTGAAATAGTTTTGAATGAGAGGATGAATTCTCAAAGGTTTGATTTGGGACTTCATCCAGATATATTTTCTTAGGTTTTCTTACTGAAGTTTCTTTCTTATGCTGATGTTCTGGATAGAGCACTGATGGTCGAGATGGACCTGGCTGGTAATTCAGGGTTTTTCAGGGGTTTTTTCTCCCAATGGTAGTGTGATTTCCTTCAAGGGTAAAAGGAAGCATGATGATTCTTCTGGTAGTTCATGATGGTAGGTTTTTTCTTAACCTCCTGCTGTGCCGGGTATAGATCTTTTGGTTTGTTACCAGTGTGGAAATCCAGGGAATTCTAAGAAGGTTTTCACTAAGGCACCCAAGAATTGTGTCTCTTGTGGGTATTCAGGGAACTTGCAGATGTTCTTCTATATTTATTCAACTCTGCACAGTGGGACAGGATCATTAGATCCTCCTAAAATGGAGGGGAAATCATATTCTTCACGTGAAAAAGGGTTCCAACCACAAGTATCCAGAACAAAGTCTCTTCACATAATGAAAGAGTCTTCAGAAGAAGAAGAAACAGGCCCAACGACCGTGAGAGGTACCATAACTATAGCTTTGTCATTAGTGATTGCTTTATTTGATACTAGTACATTTCATTCTTTTATTTCAACCAATGTTGTTAATCTGCTTAATCTTCGTATAGAGATTTTGTCTTGTGAAATGGACATTACTACACCACTTGGTATGAAGAGAGGGTAGGGTCTTCGTAGTCCCTCTTATGATTTCTCTCTATCAGATGTAGAGTTAGCTTGGACCTTTCTAGTTCTTAATATGAAATCATTCAACATCATCTTTAGGATGGATTAGCTCATTTCCAATAATGCCCGGATTGATTTCTATCTTTTACGGGTCTCCTTCACTACACCCAGTGGTGTGTCTCTCATGTTTCAAGGAGAATGGGACCCACGTTCGAGCAGGACCAGACCTTATTATCTTGAGTTGGGAAAAGTAATATCAATATTTTCCTTTGACTTGGAGCGGGAATCCTTGAGTGGGGATATCCCTCTAGTCGTCGTTGAGTTTCATGACATGTTTCCTTTCGACTACTCTGGTTTTCCACCAGTGAGAGTGGTTGAGTTTTCCATTGACTTTATGTCTAGCACTCAACCAGTATCTATTCCCTCTTACCACAAGTAACTAGATGAATTGAAGTAGATGTAGTCACAGGTGGATGATCTTCATGAGAATGGCTTTATATGCCCGAGTGTGTCACCCTGGGCGGCGTCAATTCTCTTTTCCAAGAAGGCTAATGGTTCACTCCACCTTTGCGTGGATTACTGAAATCTCAATTGAGTAAAGGTAAATAACAAATATCTTTTTCCATATATTGATGATCTTTTTGATCAGTTGAAGGGGGAAAAGTGGTTCTTGAATATTAAACTTCACTTGGGTTACCATCAATTGAGGATAAAAGAATCTGACATTCATAAAACTGCCTTTTGGAGTAGGTATAGACATTATGAGTACCTTTTCATGCCCTTTGGTCTAACCAATGCTCTGTAATTTTTCATGGATTTAATGAATAGTATTTTTCATGAGTATCTTGATGCCTTTTCAGTGGTATTTTTGGATGATATCCTTGTGTACTCTAAATATGATGTGGATCGTGTGCATAATTTGAGAACAGTGCTGAGTTTGCTAAGAAATTGCCGACTCTATTCCAAGATTTTGAAGAGTGAATTATGGATTCGGGAAGTGAAGTTCTTTGGACATGTGGTCTCATAACATGGGATATTAGTTAACACTGAAAAGGTGAAAGCCTTTATGACATGGGAAAACCCATGGAATTTCTTTGAGATTTGGAGCTTCTTGTGTTTATCTGAATATTACCGCCGATTCGTGAAGGACTTCTCAAATTTGGATTCTCAGATGACTGATCTTACCCGAAAGGGAGTGAAGTTTGTGTGGAGTGAGAAATTACAGAGTTTTTTTGGTTTTATGAAACGTATTTTGACTACTACATCGGTTTTGACTCTTCTACAGGTCAGGTTGGGCTATTTGGTCTTTTGTGATGCATTAGGTTCAGGCTTGGGTTGCATTCTTATGCAGGGTGATCATGTTGTTTCTTATGGATCTCATTATCTTAGATCGCACAAGAAAAATTATCTAACCCACGAACTTGAACTGGCAGCAGTAATGCACGCTCTCAAGAGTTGGTGGGATTACCTTTATGGAAAAAGGTTTACTTTTTTCTCAGACCACAAAATCTTGAGTTATATCTTCTCTCAAACAGATTTGAATCTCCGCCAGAGGTGTTGGGAGGAATACCTGTAGTCTTTTCACTTTGAAATCACCTATACCCCATGGAAAGGGAATGTCATTGAAAATTCATTGAGAAGAAATATTCTGACCCAAGTAGTGAAATAATATTTATAAGAGTGGAACTTGATTACTCTCTTTGCACGGTTTCATGTTGGAGTTCAGGATATATGGGCTGAGGTTTCCATGTCCAGGGTTCAGTTGAAATTATCTCTTCTTGAAATGATTCTTCAGGATCAGTAGCTTGGTGATTAATTTTGTAGCATTAGAGACACTCTTAATGGTGGTGAGATATTTTCTCAGTGGTCATTCTCCAAAGAGGGAATTATATGCTATCAGAATCGTTTTGTGGTACCATATTTGGTAAAGAAAGTCGTGATGGTGGATCTCCATAACTCCCAATAGGTTTTTCATCCAAGAACCATGAAGATGTTCTTTGACATGAGGTGGAAATTCTGGTGTCTAGGTATGAGTTGAGGCATTTCTAAGTTTATCTCTCATTTCTATATCTGCCAACAGGTGAAAGATGAGCACCAAAAACTTTAGGGGTTGCTTCAACCACTTCTAGTCCCTACTTGGAAGTGGGATGAGATCTCTATAGACTTTTTTGTCAGTTTGGAATGTACCCAATGGAAGAATAATTCAATTTGAGTGTGGATTTATAGGCTAATAAAATCATCCCACTTTATACCCATTTTTGATATGGCCAAATTTTAGGAGTTTTGAAGTCTCTATATGAAAGATATTGTTAAGTTGCACAGATTTCCATCTGTTATAGTCTCTGGTAGAGATCCTTGGTTTACTTATTTCTTTTAGAGAGGCCTTCAGGAGGTTTTGGGATCTCACATCTATTTGAGCATGGCATACCATCCGTAGTCTGATGGCAAGACAGAAAGAGCTATACGGATTCTTGAGAATATGTTTCTCACTTGTGTTCTCGACTTTGGTGGAGCATGGGATGATCATTTGGGACTGATTGAGTTTTCTTATAATAATAGTTACCAGTATGCGATCATAATGGATCATTTTGAGTCCTTGTATGGCCGGGCTTGTAAATCTATGTTGTGTTGGTTGAAGATCGGTGATAGTTCCTTGGTTGGATCGAGCTTGGTCCAAGAGATTACAGCAAAGATTTTGTTGATTCATTAGATAATTTTGACAGCTCAGAGCTGATACAAGTCTTATTTTAATCGTCACCGTAGACCATTGGAGTTCTTAGTTGGTGACCAGTTGTTCTTGTAATTTTCACCCCGGTTGGGTCATCAATGGCTTGGGAGGAAAGGGAAGCTTTCTCCTCGTTTTGTTGGACCTTTTGAGGTTTTATAGAAGGTGGGGAATGTTGCATACCTTTTATCACTACCACCATAGATGGCGTCGATACATAACTTGTTTCATGTATCTTAGCTTAGAATGTATCTATATGACCCATCTCATGTTCTTATTTGGCGTGATCTTAAAGTGGAACCTGATTTATCCGTGACAGAATGGCCAGTCAGGATAGTTGATTCTGAGACTAAGGCACTTAGTGGGAGAACAATACCTTTGGTTTGTGTGCTATGGCAGCACGATTCTAATTCTCATGAGATGTGGGAGAGGGAAGCATTGATGAGGGAGTAGTGGCCTCATATTTTTGATAGGGATGCTTTTTTATAGGATTTTTTGGGACAAAATTTTCTATGGTGGGGAAGTTGTAACATCCCGTTACCGTTTTTAGGTATTCCTAAACCCCACTTTTGTTTTATCCTTGGTTGGGTTTCATTTGGAGTTATTTTGGGTGATTTTATGAAATTTATAGAGGTTTATGGGTGAGAGCACGGTTTGTGCATGGCCTGCGCATGGTTAGGGGAAACCGTGCACCAGGGCCATGGTTCAATAGTAGGCTATGCATAGCCTACACATGGTTTTCCCTAACCATGTGCAGTTTCCCAAGAAACTATGCGGATGGGTTTTTCTATATCCAAAATGTTTATAAAATTTCCAAAGCCGCCCTTTTTAGTCCTAGATGGACCTCCTTCTACCCAAATCTATTTCACCCTTCCTTGGAGCTCCCAAGAAGGATTCTTTCCCCTCAACCGACTTTTAGAAGTGATCTTAATCTAGGAAAATTTCGGTTGATCTCCTTCTAGTTAGTTTCCTCCTCCCGCTCTCTTCCTCCCACAATATCTCTCTATCTCCTTAGGGTTCCATGGATCTTCGTATTGATTTTTGGACTTAATAACCTTTTTTATCTTAAAAAGAGGTTTTATTCTCATTTTAGTGATAGCCATTCTTTATAGACAAATCCTGATTTGGATTTGGCATTGCGAGATTCATTGTTTTCGGTAGGTTGTTCTGTCACAATGCTCAATTTTTATTAAACCTAATTAATTTGTTTAAATTTCAGTTGTTTGAATAAATTTACATTGTGTGCCTTTTGAATAAAAATGTTTTCAATTTATTTTTTTAGAAAAACCCAATTCTGATGAATTGGGGTTTTTGAGGGAAAATGGGTTTTTGTCTTGGATTTGAAATTTAGCAATATTTAAATTGTTTAATTTAAATTTTAGTTTTGATGGTAATTGAATCAATTGAAATTTTGATTTTAATTGAAGAAAAATTTATTTTATGGATGGTTTGTGAAAAACCTTGATACAAGTGAATTGGGGATTTGGGATGAAAATGATGGAATTGTTTAGAAATTGAATTTTTGAATTCGAATGTGAAATGGATTGTGAAATTGCATTATTTGGTTTCAAATCCTAGTTTTGTTAAAAATGGCTTAAAATGTTTTGATGGAAACCTTAGTGTTTCATCTTAGTGAAAAGGAATGTTTTTTATTAAAAACTCATTATGGTTTTTAAAGAGAAAATTGGCATATTTGAAATAGAGAATGGGATGAATTTCATATTTATTGTAAAGTGAATTTACCATCATTGATTTTGTACTTGAGCACATGAAAGCTTGAGATAGTTAGTGAATTATTTTGGGTGTCACTTGATCATTATACAACATTCTAAAACTTCATATCATCACATCCAATTCCTTAGGCGGTGGTGATGAGATCCCTTTACATTAGTCTTTAAGGGGCATATGTATATACCTTGTCATATTCACAGTGTTAGATACCTATATCCTAGAACTATCGTACCTATTTGGTACATGACCATGTCTCTCACTTGTTTTCATTTTTGAATGGGTGTATATGCCATTGTTAATAACTATTTTACATGCCTTGAGAATTTATATGAACTATTTATATAAAGTTTTTTTAAGCCATTTGTGGGAATTTTTTTTTATGAAATGTAACCTTTTATTAAAGGAAAATTCTTTCTTTTAAATGTTTTCCATCAATTGAAATTTATAGCTTGATTTTCTAAAGGTATTTTCATCTTTTAAACTGTAGAGAATTATTTGTTTAGATATTCTTTGTTAATTTCAATCCTATTTTTTTAAATTGAAATCACATTGGTTAATTTGATATTTACATCTATTATGGAATCTTTGGGTGATATACTACTGGTCGTTGGCTCACACCCTACTTGTGCCTTCAGGTGTTTGTAGATTATCTCCTTCTAGGTTTGAGCAAGGGAAAAGAATCTCTTGGAGGTGGATCCTACTGCTGAAATTTGGTCTTGGTTAGTTGTGTCCTTATGGAATTTCGGTTGTTTTCACCCTTTTGTACTTGGGTTTTAGAACTTTGGTGGTTATGTCTATTTAACTTCTGGTACTTTAATCCCAGTGGAGTTTTACCTTGAAATGAATATTGTCTTGTTTTCTTTTCTTTCCTCATTTTTAGTGGTAAAATCAATCCCACTTTTAGTTGGATGATGCTAGGTGCTAGCCCTCGACTTGTGGGGATCGAGAATGCCCTTTAGGCTATGTCAGGACTGACTCGATTATCAGGTTACTAAGGTACCCAAGTTGGTTCGTGACATTAGGATTGTATAAATCTCCTCCTTTGGTAATGGCCCTTGATTTGTCTTTGTTCATATTAGATCTAAGAAAAAGAGAAAAATGACCATAACTCAATATCTTGGTCGAGATAAAAAGAGAAAGAGAGCAGCTCAAGAGGACTCGAGTACATAATGTTGTGCACCCAATGTGATGAACGGAAGCTTGATCAGATCCCGAATGATTGATATCTTTGATTCCCTAGATTTTTCCTTCAAAAAGATCTAAAATGGGAGCCATGGTGGTAATTCCTACATAATCTTGGATAGGAGGGATCTTAATAGATCATTAAAAGAAATTTTGTAAAATTACCTGGAAAAATGGCTTGTGCATGGTTTACCTGCATAGTTTGAAAAATAGTGTGCAAACCATGCAAGGTTTTTTGGGTAGAATTGGAACATTGAATGGTTAGGCTGCACCACTATTCAAAAACCATGTGAAGAGGTTCTATCCGGAAATTTCAATCTGCACAGTTATCCAAACTGTGCGCTAACCATGTGACCTATCCATTTTTTAAAAAAATATGGGTTCTGGGATCCGAACATGCCCCGGAAACCCCTTATACCTTTACTATCCCATTATGAATCCATATGAGGACCAAAGTAAACATTTAGAACTAAATTTAAAGGATTCATACTTATGTGAAAAATCATGTTCTTACAATCTTCTCCCCTTAAAAGAACTCATCCCCGAGTTCACCTTCCAAAGGTGGAGAAACATTGTCTGAGAACAACTCTATCCATTGGGCATGTACGTCATCTTCCCTCTCCCAAGTCTCATTATATACTTAGCATTTCTTCCATAACACCTATTCTAGAGGGATAGAATAGCCTTAGAGAGCCTTTGTGCTTCGATCGGAAATGCATACTATATACTCCTCAAAGGTTGAATCATCATCTAACTCAACTTCCTTGGGATCAAAAGTATGAGATGGGTCGGAATGATATTGGAAAATCTATGAAACATGAAAGACATCATGCATGGAATGGTACCTCTGAGATAGTAGTAACTGATAGGCTACCAGCCCGACTCTCTCTAGAATTTCAAAATGCCCTATAAAATGAGGTGATAGATTTACATGAATTTGTAACCGTATATTACCTATCTTGAGAAATACCCAAAGGAAAACACAATCCCCGACCTCTAACTCAAAAGGTCATTGATAGAGATAATCATAAGATTTTTGTTTAGACTGAGCAGTAGTCACACACTTTCTAATCAACTGAACCTGCTCTGAAGTCTCCTGAACAAGATGAGGACCTAGTAAGGCTGCCTCACCTACCTCTAGCTAGCACAGGAGTGGACAGAATGACCTATAATATAAGACCTCAAAAATATTCATCTGAATCGTCTCCTGAAATCTAGTATTATAGGAAAACTTGATGAGAAGGATATGCTTCTCCCATGAACCACTGAAATCAAGGAAAAATTCTTAGAGCATATTCTATAGAACTTTTATTGTTTGTTTTGATTTTCCATCATTATAAGGGTGAAAATATATCCTTATAAGAATTTGTGTCCCCATAGCCTTTTGCAATCCCTTCTAGAATCATTACATGAAACGAGCATCCCTATCTGAAATGATAATACGTGAAACCCTGTGTAGCCATATGATCTCACAGACATACAGTCTTCCCAACTCATCAACTAAGAAAGTCTCCTAAATTGGAATGAAGTGGGATGATTTTGTTAGTCGGTCAAAGACTACCCAGATAGCATCACTACCCCTCAGTGACCTAGGTAAGCCGACTATGAAATCCATAGAAACATCTTCTCATTTCCATTCAGGGAATGCAAACGGCAGTAGCAAGCCTACAGATCTATGTTTCTCTACCTTTATCTACTGATAAGTGGAACAACTAGTGATAAAGCTTGTTATTTGACATTTCATCCCAGGACACCAATACTAGTGTCACATGTCTCAATACATCTTTGAGATGCCTGGATGAACAGCCCACTGAGAAGCATGGGACTATTTTATCAACTCCTCTCTCATATTTTTAGGAACCCATATACATTCACATAGATGTAGAATTTCATCTCTTTCCATAGACCAAACCTGAGGTGGGTTATCTCCCGATATACTCTCATGGAGGACCAAGCCTTAAGGATCTAAAAATTGTCCACCCTTCACCTTCTCAATGAGGGAAGAGGTAACTATCAAGGATGAGAGGTAAGACTACTCAGGACTGCCATGGAACTCTAGATGTAGCTTAGAAAATATATCCATTAACTTCCATTCATCACTGGCTTCCCATATGTTCTATGCTTGAGTTTTTCAACTCAGAGAATCTGCAACCACATTGACCTTCCCAGGCATATAGGCAAGCTAAAAATCCAAGGATTGTAGATATTTTACCCATCTCCACTACCTGAGGTTCAATTCACATTTTGAATAGATATATTTGAGGCTCTTGTGGTATGTGTACACTACAAGGAGCTCACCCAATAGATAATGTCTCCAACAACATAAGGCATTGAAAACTTCTATTAAATCAAGTTCATGTGTTGAGTAGTTTATATCGTGAGGTCTCAACTTCTGAGATCCATACACAATAACTTTGTCCTCCTGCATCAGTATTACTCCTTGGTCGATTCCTAATGAAACACAGAAGAAGGTATAACCTATACCTGGTTCCGGAAGATTCATAATTGGTGCTGAAAAAAGCCTCCCTTTCAGATCCTAAAAGGATTTATCACATGCTTCTGACCAAAGGAACATGAAACCATTATTTGTAAGACCAGTAAGAGGTGAAGAAAGACATGAGAAATATTTAATGAAATGCATGTAATATTCATCCAACCCTAAGAAACTCTATATATCAAATACATTCTTGGGATACTCCCAAGAAACTACAGCACTAACCTTTTCTGGGTTAAAATATTCTTCTAATTCTGTTATTATATGACCCAAGAAGTGAACTTTCTCAATATAGAAGTGGCACTTATCAAGCTTGGCCTAAAACTTGTCCTCTCTCGGTGTACTCAAATTGATCTCAAGATATTTTTAATGGTCTCTATGAGTTTAATAATACACCAAGATATCATCTACAAAGACCATGGTAAAAGAGTCCAAATAGGGGTGAAAAGACCTATTCATCAAATCCATGAAAATGGTGGGCGTTTTCATAAGACCGAATGGAATAACAAGGTACTCATATAGACTATACATGCTATGAAAAGTTGTACAAGGTATGTTTGAGGGTCTGACACGCACCTGATGATAACTAGGTCTTAGGTCAATCATGGAGAATACTTTTTCTTCTTGGATATGGTCAAAGAGATCATTTATTCTAGGCATTGTATACCGGTTCTTGATGGTAA
The DNA here is from genome assembly GCA_963277665.1 of Viscum album. Taxonomy (NCBI): domain Eukaryota; kingdom Viridiplantae; phylum Streptophyta; class Magnoliopsida; order Santalales; family Viscaceae; genus Viscum; species Viscum album. Next base: position 16,192,916 of record OY728155.1, on the reverse strand, counting down.
TCGCGTTCAACCTTCTGTAATCCACACATAAACTTAAGGTTCCATCCACCTTCTTGGAAAAAAGTATAAGTGAACCCCAAGAGGATGTATTAGGCTGTATAAAACTGTTTTCCTCTAAATCCTCTAACTGCCGCTTAATCTCCTGAAGCTCTGTAGGTTCCATCCTATATAGAGGAATGGACACTGGAGATTATCTTGGAACAAGCTCAATTGAAAACTATACCACTCTCTTAGTAGGTAATCTAGAAAAATATTTGGTAAATAAATCCCTGAAACAATCCACTACTAGAGGAAAATCAGCTTGATGTAAACCCTGGTCCTCCGGGAAGAGATTGGTGATCTGGGCGGTCACTCTGCCTAGCCCATGAAGATCCGGTCTAGCTCTACTAGCCTAGACATCCCACTCACACTTATGTAGATAGCCGATACCCTATAGTGATGTAAATGATACCCTACGATGATAGAAGTTTACAAAATCATGATGATGAACTAATCAGTCTATCCCAAGAATGACAATGAATCTCGTCATCTTGAGAATAAAGAGGTTTCATAAGAAATGGTAACTGCTTGCCTCAAGGGGACAGCCTCTTCACTGGTGTATTCCCTCTGTTAGTACCCCTAACGGCATATCTTGGTTCATTACACCATCGTAATATTGTATCTATAGTCTAAGACTCTCCACAATAGATAAAGAGATAAAAGAGTTCGAATCACCTACATCAAATAAAGCAGATACTATAGTAGATTACAAAATAATAGTAGCTCATACTATAGATAGTCATGTAACCTGATATTCATGTAATATCTCTAATTCATGCAACTGGTCTGATCCATGACCTTGTGCAACAGATGGACTACCATGATCAAAACTGCTCTTCTGGTGCTTCTAGTGATCATGGGTTTGGTTACCACACCAAAAAACTCCTCCTCATCCAGACCTACCAGTGATATTCCATATTCCTACCTCACATGGCATAAAAGAACTCTCTCCTAGAGGTGGAGATGATGCATATCCTTTTCCACTCAAAGTTGGTGGAAAGTTCTATAGAATTGATGGAGATTCCCCATATAGCAACAAGCCCGACACTCCATTAGGTCTCTATCACATTGAGGCTTAGTATTCCCCCATCATCCACACTAATGAAACTCTATAGAGATATCTAAACAGGCACTCTGGTTATTATTTCCCTGACAAGAGACCTTGAGGGAATGTTTCCTTCCACCAGAAGAACTACTAGCCTACCTGAGCACTATTCCTCTATGCCCAGTACTATTTATGTCTCTTAGGTTGCGATTAGTGATAAGATCCTGATTGACTATTGTAGGAAAATTGGGAAGGCGAAAGACATTGATCTACGTACTAATAGCATATTTGATCCCATCCTCAAAACTTCTAGCATGCAAAATCTCATCACCAGCTAGAAGCGGTGCAAAGCACTATAAATCTGTGAAACGCGCTGAATACTCTATAAGTGACATAGAACCCTGGTCGAGATGCATGAACTCTCTGGATCTGTCATCTCCCAGTTTTTTAGGAAATAACTAATCATATAAGGCAGTCTAGAAATCAACCCATAACATGCCTTGATGATGACCAGCCTGGGTAATTAAATCCCACCAATTCTTGGATGAATCCTGAAGCATGTATGTTGTAAGCTCGACTCTAAACTCTGGAGGTGTTTCCAGATTCTCAAATATAGATAGGGTGTCTTCAAGACAAGACTCGGTAGACTTTGGACCGCCATCCCCTGACAAATTTAGAGGATGATGTGGCTGGAACTCGTGAGTCAGATCAGTCATCATAGGTGTAATCTATAGATCACTATTCATAGAATGCATCAAATGTAGGAAACTATCAGGAACTTGGGCATCAATTCCCAGATCAGGTATAGAAGGCAGTGCCTCAAGTGGCACTCTTGGAGGTAAGACAGGAATCTCAGGGCCCACCATGTTTGGAGCATGGACGTCGCCACCCTCATGGTGTATGATACGAGGACGTTGGGGCATCATTAGTCTACAATATCCAAGAACACACCTCAGAACAATATTAGAAGCATAATATAGTGACACTAGTAGAAGATGAACCTAAGAAAACTCACTAACCATGTCGTACTACCCCAACTTCCCACTTAGACTGATAGGTATCAGTAAGTTCTCAAGTATAAGTTTCATTTAATTTTACATTTAATTTCTAGGTTCACTCCTTTACATTTCATAAACATGAGAAGGTGGGATAAAGATGTGCAAACAGCTCATTTTAGAATTCTTGATTTCACTTTATAATGGATAGTAATTTTTGTTGAATCAGTTCCCATACACCTATCAATAGAAACAACACCCATTTATTTATAACAGAATGGATCGAGTTGGTAAATTACTCATCCCAACCCATGAGGGCCCATACACCTCATGAATTGAGACAAGCAATCACTCAATCGCATCCAAGAGTGATAAAAGCATAATCTTACTATCACAAAATCACTTGGTAATCACAGGAATATCAAGCAATGAAAAAGTAGTGAAATGCACCTATATGGCTTGGCAATATGCATGACATTTGAATTCTAGGTGCTTATAATGATGCATGTATCAATGCTCTTTTCCCTCGTATCATCGGACCAAGGATGAAATAAAATCCTCAAATAGATTAATAATCAACAACTCCACACAACATGTGCATCAACCAAAAGTGAAATAATATCAAGAGTAATATGAAAAATTAGAACAACAATTATAATTTTAGGAAACTTGGTTTTAACCCAAAACATGGGTTTGTGAAGCCCAAGCATAGTTTATGACTAAGTCTCAAGCATTCCTAATTTCTAATTTATTGTCACAAAATAGTAAATCAATAAAATAAAACTAGCCACTCTGATACCACTTTGTGATGTCCTGGACCTGGATGCCACTCAACGGGTTCCCCAAGCCTAGTGGGAAACATGGCCTCAAGTGCATCTCCCCAAATTCCAGAGGCTTCTGACTAGTAGTGAGGTCCTAGGGTGTGTTTGTGGGGATACTATGCCTTCATTACCAAAGTTTAGCATAGTAGATAGAAGTAAACATAGGTAAATAGCAGAATAAATATAAGTAAACAAAAGTCATAGTGAAAAAATAGAGATAATGGTAACAATAACTGAAACAACTGGAATAACATTCAACAACTGATGTTATGTTATTCCATAAGAAAACTAGAAAACATGGATACAAGATATTAGGAATAACATGTTCCACAAAATTATAAAGGAATCAAAAGACTATCCCAAGCATCCCAAGATCCAACTTGGTCCTCTACTATCAAGCTTTATACTAAAGAGCAAGCAATCAAGTGTTTGAATCTGTATGATTCCCTTTTTCAACACCTATAACCATGTAATCTACTTCAGGTACAAAACGGAACTTGGAGAGGGTGTGAGATAAATATCATTGGGCCACCACCAATAGTTTCTATAACATCTAGCTCATGTAATGGAAATATAATATTGTATAGAAATGCATATATAAAGTAAAGCGGTACAATGTGACTAAATACCCAAGTACCTGCTTTAGCCCTTGATTGGTGTTTGAACATGTAACCAGTCCATTTAATTAAGAAATTACTAATTTTATATTGATAATTCTCGTGAGGCATATCCAATATTGACATCATCTCATGATAGTATAAATAGTGAAGGTTCCAAGATGTAACAAGGCAATCATGATTAATTATATTTAATAATGAAGTTCCAAGGTAATACCCAAGGCAAAATAGAACTTAAGGGTCTCTAACTCAGTAGTAATTATAGCCTAGATAAGGATAAGAGTGTAATTGAAGGAGAATGTTCCAAGGAATTCCACAATAAGGTGCCTACCGAATCCAAGGTGATTATCCAAGGTAAAATGGGGCTAAGCAGAGATAGGTCCATATGGGCTATGACCATGGAACCTACTTGTAAATGTTGGATCCAAGGAGTGTATCCAAGGCATCCTATGATAATATAAAGGGATCATATGGTGTAATATCGGGCATCCAATAACAGAAAAGGATCAGGATCTAGGTGGGTATTAACCTATGCAAGTCGCATCCTTGAATAAGAATGGGGTTCCTGAGTGCTCATGGCATTCTTCGATCAGAATCCAAGGCGAGATCTAGTCAGGACATTTCTATTTAATTATGAAGTCATGTCATATTTCATTTGATTCAAGCCTTACCTTTCATTAGTGTGATAATTTCAAGTATCATGAAACCATTGGTTCAAGCATGTCCTTTCATTAGTGTAATAAGGTCAAGTAGCATGCAACCTTCTAATCATGTCATAATTAATCAATAAGTCCATTTGGTTCAAGCCTTGATTTTCATTAGTGTGACAAGGCCAAGTAGCATGAAACCATTCATTTAACCTATTTAAAGCATATTACATATTCTAGGTTCATTCTGATGCATTCCATTAATGTGGTAAGGGGTGCTACATATATGAATCCTACTATTCATTTACATTTAAGGCCCAGTCATATCCTTTGTATACTTTCTAATTGACATACCACATTTCATTGTCAAATTGAAGCACTTACCTTAGGCGGGTCAAGTGGTGGGTATGCATGTTACTTTTTATTATTAAATTCACAATATAAATCAAGCCATTTAATATAGAAACTCTTACCCTTAGGAAGGTCAACGTAAGGCACACCCGAACGGTGGCACAAACATGTCAAAACACTAAACAACAAATATGGCATAACCTTCAACATGGAAAGTATGGAGTTGTGGGTGTAACCACTAACAACTAATAATATATTTTTAAATATCATAACCATACAGTTCTAATGATTTTAAACATGGCATATAAATTCCATAAACGGCACCCAATGAAATCGGTGGTCCCCACACAACCAATTCAAAATCAACGAACTTTAGGGATGATTCATAGATCACCCACCTTAGGCTTGTAAAACTATCCTCCTCAAGTATTGGCCCATTATTTGGCTCAGATCAGAGTTGATCTAATAAAAAGAAAAAAAAATATCATACTCCAATATCTCAATTGAGAGAAAAATAGAAAGAGAACGGCTCAAAAGGACCCGAGTACTTACCGTTGCGCATCCAATGTGACGAATGGAAGCTCGATTGGATCCTAGATTATGGAGATATTTGATCCCTATATTTGGCCTTCAAAAAGCTCCAATATGAAATCCATGGAGTTAATTACTACATAATCTCAAATTGGGGAAGAAGGAGTAAGCTTAATAGATCATTAAGGGAAATTTTGTAAAATTAATCAGAAAAATGGATTTTTCATGGTTTCCCCGCATGGTTTAAAAAACCATGCACAAACCATGCGAGGTATTCTGGGTAGAAGGGAACATTTCATGGTAAGCCTGCATAGTCGTGCTCAACCCATGTGAAGTGGTTCTGTCTAGAAATTCCAATCTGTACAGTTAGCCAAACTATGCACCAATCATGTGCTAACTATGAAACATGTCTATTTTTCCAAAATATATGTGTTTTGGGCTCCAAAAATGCCCCAGACACCCTTGAGACCTTTACTAACCAATTAGGAATCCATATTAAGTACAAAGTAAATATTTAGACTAAAATTTAAAGGATCCATTCCTAAGTGAAAAAAATGTTCTTATAATCTTCCCCCTTAAAAGAACTCATCCCCGAGTTCACCTTCCAAAGGTGGAGTAACATCATATGAGAACAACTCTGGCTATTGGGAACATATTTCATATTCCCTCTCCAAAGTCTCATCATGTACTCAGTCATGCTGGCATATCACCCATACTGGAGCGATAGACCGGCCTCAGAAAGCCTTTGTACTCCATCCGAAAATGCATATTGTATACTCTTTAAAGGTAGCATCAGCATCTAACTCAAATTCCTCAGGATAAGAAGTTTGAGACATGTCATCATGATATTGGAGAAGTTGTGAAACATGAAAAACATCGTGCATGGCATGGTACCTCTAAGGTAGTAGCAACTGATAGGCTACTGGCCTAGCTCTCTTTAGAATTTCAAAAGGCCCTACAAAATGAGGTGACAGCTTTACCCTCTTTTGTAACTATCTATGCCCTAGCCTGGGTGATACTCAAAGAAAAAAAAGATCCCAAAACATGAACTTAAGAGGTCATAAATGGTGATCAGCATAAAATTTTTGTCTAGACTGAGTAGTAGGCATATTCTTTCTGATTAGCTAAACCTTCTCTGAAGTCTCCTGAACAAGATTAGGACCTAGTAGGACAGCCTCACTTGCCTCTAGCCAGCACAAGTGTGAAAGGAATGGCCTACCATATAAGGCCTCAAAAGGATCCATCTGAATCTCCTCTTGAATAACTATTATTATAGATGAACTCGATGAGAGGGGTATTCTTCTCCCAAGAACCGTCAAAATCAAGGAAAGTTGCTTGAAGCATATCCTCTGTAACATGGATTGTGTGTTCTAATTGTCCATTGTTATGAGGTTAAAAAGTTGTTCTTAGAAGAACTTGTGTCCCCATAGCCTTCTGCAATCCCTACCAGAACTGTGATGTGAAACAAGCATCCATATCTGAAAAAATAGAACGTGGAACCTCATCTAGTCATATAATCTCACAGGCCTATAGTCTTCCCAGCTCATCAACTAAGAAAGTCTCTCTAATTGGATTGAAGTGTAATTATTTTTTTAGTCAGTAAGTGAATACCCAGATAGAATCACTACCCCTCAGTAACCTAGGTAATCTAACTACCAAATCCATAGAAAAATATTCCCATTTCCATTCCAGTACTGGAAGCGGATGAGGCAAGCCTACAGGTCTCTAGTGCTCTACCTTCACCTTTTGACAAGTGGAACACCTGGTGATAAAGCCTGTTATTTGATGTTTCATCCCAAAACCCCAATACTATCATCACATGTCTCAATACATCTTCAAGATTCCTGGATGAGCTGCCTACTAAGAAGTGTGGGACTCTTTCATCAACTCCTCTATCATATTTGTAGGAACCCAAATTTTCCATGTAGACACCAAATTTCATCTCTATCCATAGACCAATATAGAGGTGGGTTATCTTCTAATATACTCTCATGGATCACCAAGCCTTTAGGATCTGAAAATTGTCTACCCTGCACCTTCTCAAGGAGGTAAGAGGTAACTTTGAAGGATGAGAGTTAATACTACCCGTGACTACCATGTAACTCTAGATGTATCTTAGAAAATAATTCCATTAACATGCATTCATCACTAGCTTCCTATATGGGTTGTGCTTGAGTTTTCTAACTCAGTGAATTTGCAACCACATTTCCCTTCCTAGGTGTATAGGCAAGCTCAAAATCAAATGATTGTAGATATTCGACCCATCTCTACTACATGAGGTTCAAGCCATGATGTGATAAGATATATTTGAGGCTCTTGTGGACTGTTTACACCACAAATCTCTCACACAACAGATAATGTCACCAACAATGTAAGTCATGGACAATTGTTGCTAGCTCAATGTCATGTTTTGGGTAGTTTCTCTCATGAGGTATCAACTATCGAGATCCATACGCAACAACGTTTTCCTCCAACATCATCACTACTCCTAGGCCGATGACTGATGTATCATAGAAGATGGTATAACCTATACCTGGTTCCATAAGATTCATAATAGTTTCCGAATCAAACCTCTCTTTTAGCTCCTAAAAGGCTTTCTTACAAGCTTATGACCAAAGGAACGGAACACCCTTCTTTGTAATACCAGTAAGAGGTGAAGCAAGACCTGAGAACTATTGTATGAAACGCCTTTAATATCCATCAATCCCAAAGAAACTTCGTATATCAAACACATTCTTAGTATACTCCCAGGAAACTACAGCACTAACCTTTTCTGGGTCAATAGATACTCTTTATTCTAATATTATATGACCCAAGAAGTTGACTTTTTTATCCAGACGTGGAACTTAGCAGGGTTTTTGAAAATTTGATGCTCTCTCAGTGTACACAGAATAATATTAAGATGTTTGGCATGGTCTATATGAGTGTGAGAATAAACTTTGATGTCGTCCACAAATTCCATGATAAAAGATTCCAAATAGGGGTGGAAAACCCTATTCATCGTAGCCATGAAAATGGCGGGTGAAAGGTTTCGGGGCCCTTAGTGGAAGCTGATGGGCCATGGATTTTAAATGTTTCATCGACATGATGACAGAACTTGTCATCGCTAACGATCTTATCCCTCATAAGGTCCGAGGATCTCGCGTAAATTATAACGAACACAAATATTAAACTGAAAAACATACCCATTTCAGATTTGAAGTTGTGGTCAACTGAAACTCGTTACCGATGATCGTTGCTTGAAGGATCTATATTATAAACCCTCTATATCATCCACATGTGCTTATAAAATCCTTAGGAATGCCTACTGTCAAATTCTGGGTGCTAGCATGGAAATCTGACGATGCCTTCGACGTCCCGATGATCACCGCATTGGGACGCCTTTTATGCTTGAGAAAGATCATGATCTGAGTTCTTAGATCGAGAGGCTCTATTTCTAGAGAGCGGGAGGAGAGAGATTATTTGGTTTCCATTCTATAAAATTAATTAATAGTTACATGGAAATAGAGCCTCACCTCTATTTATAGTGGAGTTTCCAAATACCCGGTTGGGTTCCCCGACCCCTATTTATTTCACATTCACTAAATAAATAATTATGACGAACTAAACTGCATCAATATTATTTATTATTTTATCACATACCATTAATATATATAAAATATATTACATGATAAAAACGGATCCATTTAACTCGACTTGTTATCCCTCAAAATATTAAACGATCCTTGAATATTAAAATAATATTCATTTGATTAATATTTCCTCATATTTACATAACTTGTAAATACATTAAATAAATTCAATCCAATTATTAATAACTTGAATAAAAATAAATTTATTTAATTATCATTGATCGATAACTTGGACAATAATCAAAACCCCATGGTGGGTCCCACCATGTCCAATATACATATTCCACATAATAGGGAGGATACTTGAATATGCTATTGTGTGTGACCCTCTAGACCCTTATCTCGATAGCAGTGAATAAAATCTACATACCAAGAGTGGATTCTATCAACCCATCTTGGCCCCTAAAGAGTTAAGGATAGTCATAGAAACGACTACCATTCTACAAAAACTAATTGTGTACTATAATCTATTTGTCATTAAATATCTCATAAAGCAGGATGCACACTCATGTCATCATCCTTTTCTCGCTTTATTATTTGTTGACCTATCTGAATGGATTTACCTTTTGACTAATTTGGACAAAGACTTATGAAGGTAGCACCATCATGATCAACCAGACCTGAGCTATAAAACTTCCTAGACCTGGAAGAAAAAAATCCTTTCTTGATCATTAAACCGAAGTCATACCACCAACGACACACCCAACACAAGTTACCTCTCCATGATCTCGATACTATGGTTTTTTCCTTGCATTAATGTATGCAATCAAATAGTAAACAATGGTAATGATCTCAAGTCAGGAGACCAATACACATATCCATAGATAGGAACAACCAATGATACCCAAAACATGTGGTGTTACTATTAGTGGGTTTGTCCTCATGATCTCACTAATAGAGATCACCAAGTGCGAATTTCATGAGAATAAGTCTCAATGCTTATGATCCCCCATCACCTGATAGTCAAACATCTACTATGTCCTATCAGTAATATGTATCTAGACCATAGGACCTTTATTTAAGATTAATTTCATTGTATCTCAAGGTTCTCATTATAGCTTGGGATCTGATATAAACTTTTTATACAACCACTAAACTATGGACATTACCATAAATTAGTGGATGTAGAAATGTATACACATTAATGGTAAGTAATCATCATGTATATCTTACTTGTATACATGATATGATAATCAAAAGTACTGCGTAGTTGGGTCTAGGGAACCCACTATTTCAACACTCCCACTTTCACGAGATCCAACTTTATAACCATAATTGTTAGATACTCACATGATAAAGATCATGTTTCTACTGAGTAACAGCTTTAGCTATCGGGTCTGCCACGTTTCTTCCAGGTGTCAATTCTTCTATATACGACCTCATCTCCTTGAGTAAATATTCTCATGAGAACGTTTCCCTGAGTATATCCCTTTTTTCCACTATCATAACTTGATATCTTGGCTAGTAAGAATATCGTAATTTACATTATGATAATACTTTACTTACTTGGTGTGATTCCAAGAACTGGAACAAATTGTTGTGATTGATGATTGCATCCTAGCTGCCTTAGAAGCTGCAACGTACTATGTATTTGTAGGTATTGCTACCACCACCTTTTATGAGCTTGACTCACTCATTACCTTTGCCTAACTATGATACTAGATCAAATTGATCTAAGGATTACTAGTTGGTGTCGAACCATAACTAGTATACCTTCTTCTCCATATACCAGGTACATATCATTTGTACTTATCGAAGTTCAAGATGATAGTTCTGACTTCTTATCTTACAATACTCCTAGATATAATTGATATCTACCTACAATAAATTATATCCTAGAAATATAAATTATTTTACATAACATGGAATATGTGATTGATCCATCACTAAAGCGTATGGTACTCAACTCACAACATTAATATCTTCCCATGTTCTGAACATGTCAACCTGGAGAGATTATGCCATGTTCTATTGGAAACAATTATTAACTTGAATTGTTCCAACTTGTATTTTTCAATAAATTGTCGAAATATATACGATTTACTAAGTCCAAAAAACTTTTAGATCTACCTCAACAGATCCAGTTCCCTAGAACATAGGTTTCCACTTTAAGTCAATGAATGAAGAATTACTTTTATCCTGGTATTAACTAACTGTAAGACCAATATATGTTTTCAATATATATCTGAACATATTTCTCTTGAAAACATTGGCACTCCCACTAACCTTTGGTAGACTCAAGGCAAAGATTCATTCAAAATGAATTCTCTAAGATCTTGTTTCTTACTTTAATTCTGAACTGGATTTCAGTAAATTGAAACCTCCATTGACATTCAATGGTGGTATCATCCCTTTCTGGTTGTGTCGTATAGACACCTTCCACGAAATATGATCTTAACATCGAATGACCAATATAATGATTTTATAAGTTAGCTATGACAAGTAAAATTCTAACGGATTTAGGCATAACGACTCGGTATTACCAATCGAGCCTTATTGTTACTATGCTTGCACCATCCATGTATCAACTTACTTGAATATCCACTGCAGTATTCAAAATAATAAGCCCCTTTTCACTTTGATAAATGGAATCCATTAATTGAATTTTAGTTGGTCTTGTAAATCTTAGAAAATTTCCATATACTGAATACTTATAGGTATAATTATTCACAATGAATAATGTATCATCGGTTGCAGTGAACTAAAAACCATCACCATGGTTTTTAATCTTCCTACACAGTATGTCTCTCGAAACATGTCTTTTTCCACATGTACTCATGGATCTAGTTCATATGCCAACCATTTGTGCATCTTGATCATTGATTAAATCCAAGACAATATAGCTCCCACTATCTCTAATAGATATGTGTACCCTTATATAGAAATGTAGTCTATCACTTGACCACTAGCTTTCTATATTAGGGATTTAGGTAAGACCCTAAGTAAATGTTAGGATAATTACTTAGATGCACCATGTGTTTAGCTTCATGCAAGTTTGTTTATATCCTAAAAAACTATTTTCATATAAACACCTGCCCTATAAAATTATGTATTTCCATCATACTATGACTCATATGATATCCATTTGTCATTTTTAGTTGGTATATTGGTTATTGGTTTTTTCCATAATTTGCAAAACAGTCTTGAAATATGATGGAAGTTACTACAGGTTGTGACATTGATACTACTTATATCAGAACTCTGATATATAAAATGTGAATTTAGGAATTGCTTTATGATAAATTTTGTTGGTTAATGTTAACATGTAAGACTTGTCAGCTATCCTCCTTATGAACATCAATAATATGATGTAGATAAGGTAATGTGCATTTAGGAATTACTTGATGCTACATTATCATTATCAATGAATGCTTGGTCAAGATATTCTTCAGTATATGGATTCGAAGAAACTCATATCTTCTAACCATGCATATACATCACTATCACATTCCTTAATGACTTAAAGGAATCTTATGAATTATATTTACCACTAGCTTTCCCTTGGAATAGTTCATACTCACTTGTTGAACTAATTCCAAAAGGCTTGTGGCATGCCTTTATTTCTAAAGGTTTCATTGTCCAAACTAAATACATCAATAATATCAAAGGTGTTTAGATATACCGATCATAAATACCATACTAGGTATATACTTGACATCCACTTTTAGTTTTTCTTGAAAAATAATTATCTTTCCACAATTGGGTAAAAAGTCTTACATTCTATATTCATCACTCATTGTCAATGATTCAAGTACCACTAAACTATTTGTTGAGTATGTGACACCACAAAAAACATTCATTCCAAAACCTAGAATAACGTATCATTATGTCCAAAGGGAATCTGAGATAAGTGTTTTTGGTTATTCTCAACAACTTGTTCATCAAGAATCATTCACTTGGTAAATAGAAGTTATGGGTTTCTCACCGCTGACTTATGAATCACTCTTTCTCAACTACTTGGAGAAGAAAATTTACTTCTTATAATGTTCCTATACTTACTTGGTTATTGTATTTAAATACACATATGTTATTGGAATATTGTATTTAATACCCAAGAAGTATGTTAGAGACATCAATATGATGAATATATATATACTAAAGAAAAAGGTGGGTTCATGCTTATTCAATTTAGTTCTTTGAATTTTTTAAACTTCCATAATTTTTATTTTATAATATGCAATGCAAATAACCTCCTATTAAATGACCAACCTCATCATTAAAAGATTTTGTGAATGTGCATTTGGCATTGCACTTTCCAATGGCCTTTTCACTTTGTATTCCAATTTATTCTCCATAAAAAACTAAATATGATACTTTATTTAATGTTCTTATTACTTGGAGAAACTTACCAATAGGTAATGAAGCACTTACTCCATATTGTGTATTTGTACTCTTAAATGAAACTGGAGTAATTTTGTGTAAGAATGAAATGTCATGAAAGATCATAGTCTTCCTTTCATGTTTACACAAATCTAGTGTAATCATCACATTCAAAACTTGCTTAGCTTACTCCTCGATAACTTCTCAGATATGAGACTACATGTTCTTATCATCGATGTCCTAATGTAGTGACCGCAACTAACCTCGGATGTTGATGATAGCATTATGAAGGAACCATCGTATGCTTGATTAATGAGTCTCATGTAATCAATTACTCACCCTCACTTTCTGAGATGTATTAACGGGTAGGGACACAAGCACCTTGAATATCTGATATAGTAGTAATGTGTGAAAGCACCTATACTACTATTGAAATTCCATGCTAGTTTGGACATTAACTTTATCTATTATTTATTGCAGCTTTTACTTGTGGTATTACATACCATTCTCTACAAATAAACTTTAGCAGATTATTAATTTTTATGTTGATTACCGAATGTGACATTGCCGATTAATTTAATCATTAAATGTCTCCCACTAATTTATCGAATTATTGGAACCCTCTGTACTATAATAGGAATACTCTATCATTTTAGTATTATAGTTGCAAGGATCCTTGAACCTCCCCTCATAGTCTACAAGCTATGGCTATGCCGCTACTCAAGGAGTTCAAGGTAGGTATTTGGCTAGACAACCACATTAACTCGCAGTTCGTTGATCTGTTGAGTGAAGTCCTAGCTTATAATATCATTACTTGATTTACTCAATGATTACCTATAAAATTATAGAATGTTATCTATGGATAAACCTCACAACCACTTTAGTTAATTCGACTCACCACTCTCATAATAACTCCATGGTAGTAAGAGGCACCCTCAGCTATGGCATGACCGGCAACCCAAACACCCAGTTTTGCTCAAACTTGAATGTTGGAAGGTGGTAAGAACTTAATATTTCTTTTAGGGTTTTATGTTTTTCTCTAGAATAATGTAATACATTTCTATTAATCTTGTTCATATATGTTGTCACACTCATAGATAAACATTAATAGAAAAACATGTCACTTATTTATGCATTTTATTATCTATTATTTTATGTATTTCTCCCACTATTTATAAATGCATAAAATAATAAATAAATGCATAAAGTTAAACTACTACCTGATTGGTATTGAGAATCTAAACAACCTAGGAGCATCATACCTGATTCTTCGCTTGACTCTTGATGTATCTCACCCCATCATGTATGTCCGCTTCTGATCTAGGGTATCACGTCATCTTAGCGGGTCCATGTCATGTCTTGCATCGTCGTGGTCAACGTACACCGCCACGTCTTGGCAAGGTCCATGTCGTACATTGTACTTGTCCAAAGTACAAAAATACTTGTGCACAGGCGAGGGGGACTATGGGTATAAATGTACATCTGATAAAATTGGGCGTGCAGACCCTTATACATTTTTAACCGAAAATAAAAACGATGCACATAATATTATTTAATTAATTACAATCATCGCAAGTAGTTAAATAATTAAATAAATAAATACAAATACATGGGTCGGTTCTCAAGACCAATAGGTGGGTAAAATAATTCACGATAAAAATAAATTGCATTAAATAAGTGCAAGGGTTATTTAATTAAATTAAATGAATTAAATAATTCAATTAATTTAATTATTTATCGTTCCTCTAATTAATTTAATTTTATGCCGAAATTAAATTAATTAATTAATTAATTTAATTGGAAAATTAAACTAACATATATTCTTGGGTATTAAAAATTATTATTTTCAACCATAATTAATATATTAATTAATTTAATTTAATTCTAAAATTAAATTAATTAATTGAATTAATGTGTGCCCTGAGAAACTCATGAAAAGCCCACGACCAGTCAAACTGGGTCATGCAAGTCCTCTCGAACTCATTACAGGTTCGGAAGACTTACCCAGACCATTCCTGAAGTGTTTAGGGTCATGAAAAGAGGTACTAGAGTACCTCAGGGTGATTCGACACAGGATCCACCTGATCTGGCCGGGGTAGGGGTCGACCCACTGGGACAGGAGCGGGTCGAAGAGGTACTGTAACCCAGCGGTGGATCAGGCAGGGACCACTAGGCTAGGATTTGGGAGGTTGGAAGTTCGTGGTGGCGACGTCCTGATGGGCTGGCGATCGAGAAGGATGTCGGCTGCTGAATGCGGCTCGGGGTGGTGCGGTGCGGCCACGGATAGCATCGTCCAATCCCTGGGAGGAGCCACTGTCAGGAGGTGATGGTCAGGGGAGGTGTCGTCGTGACACAGGGCAGTGGCGATCTGGCCTCACCAGATTTGAAACACAGGGCGGAGCGACCTAGAGGCAGCACTGTGGACCGATGGCTGGCGACTTGGAGCAAGGCATCACCCCCGGGGCGACGACGTGCTACGACGAATAGGAGGGGAGAGGTCGGCCGCTTGCTGGCCAGTGTGGAGGGAGGTCGTCGACACTGTCCGGTGACTGGTGCTGGTGCGGGTTTGGTCTACCGCGCCAGGTAGGGGACAACCTAGTGGGGGGGCCACACCCCCACTTTACCACTTTTTTTAAGTCGCTTCCCCCACCCCTTTTTTTTTCTTGTGTGGAAATCCACATTTTAAGTCAACTAGTACTCGCCCGTGCGTACGCACAGTCATATGGATTAATAGCTATATTTTAATAAGAGAAACATTCATAAAAGTTTGAAGAAAATTATATATATTTTTAATCTCAAATAAGTTGTGTATAATATTGAAATATAATTGAATATAATATGGATAAACCATTAAAATAGTTGGAAAAAGAGAGTGATACATAATTATAGAATGGATGTTGAATTGTTTTTGGAACATCATAACGTACGAATAATTTAGTGAATTCACTAAGGTTGAAAAAATTATATTTGGAATAATTGAAGTACAAGATTGAAAAAACGATTAAAATGGTTGATTAAAATTATAGTGTCAATAATAATTATAGTTGGCACAGAAATTAAATAATTAAAGGGGAGGGATATGAATAAACTTCATAGGAACATACAACAGTTACAGTATGAATTATTTTTTATTGTATATTGGGTTGAGAAGTTCACAGTGAAATTTCATTTTTTATCATGGAAAGAGGGAATACATTACAATAGTAATGATATTTTATATCACATCAAGGAACTATTTGAACGTGAGAGGAAATGGGATATATACACTCATTAAACACTTGAAAACTGAGAAATAAAACATATTTATAAAGAATGTCTTGTTTAAATATTTGTTTGGAGGAAACTGGAAGGCCCACCACACTCTCGTTTTGGAAGACAGAGATAATCTCTGATGCTGTGCAGTTTCCTCCATATTTAACTATACGGCAGCCTTTGATTGCTAATTGTGGAAGAGAGATCTAATATCTGATGAGGCATCTGAAATGTTAATGTTTGGAAAAACACACATCTAACTGATATGCGAGGATGATTAAAACTCACAAGGAAGCAAAGGCATGAAAAACCACATGGGACCATAGGGATTTGACAAGCTTTCCAGGCTTCATGAGTGAATCTTCACCATTCCTTTCTATAACAGTTCATTCCAAATAATTTTGTGTAACAAACATGTCCAATATGAGAATACCATCCTCCCAGTCTAATATTAATGCAGAAATTTAAACCATAAAATAAGCAAGCCAAAATTAGCAGCATTCGATATATATAAGAGGCTACAATAAGAGGTTATGGTCACAAACTTTTTAAGAATCAAGAAAACTTCATCAAATAAACATTTTATCTGTCTTTTTTTTGAGTAGTTTCATTCTTCGCTGGGGTGGGAAATTTTAGTTCCAGTGCCGTAGTGCCTCCTAGAAAGACAAGTGTTGAGAGGAATGAAGTTTCAAATCATATCTATAGACGAAAAAATTATAATGTATGATCTATCCTTATTCACACAGATTTAAAACTGCATTAAAAGGCTCCTACAATAACAACATGAAAAACAACACAATTCTTTAGCATGAATATCAAGAATGGACAAATCCTTCCATGGCCATACTTTGTAAAGTTTTTTTTTTCAGAAACAAAATAAACAACACTTATTTTTTCAATCTTCTTATCACAGGTGTCAAGAGATATAAGCAGTTTTTATCGAGTGTGGCCAAACAGTTGCCTCTGTTAGACATCTCGTAATGAAATCTGCTTAGTCCCTATTTGAAGACACCTTTTTATGTTTTTTTTCAATTGATTATCAGAAGTGATGATATAAATAAATTATCAGTAAGTGATGTCAAATGGATCCATTATTTATCACTCATGATTAGTGCTTCTATAAAGAGATTTGTAGATTTCTTAAAGAAGTGATTGACTACTGCCTATTTAAGTGGTTTTCTTCTAGAATTTATGTGCTAGTGTTTTTTTAGAAATAGAACAAATGCAATTAATTTTTAAAAATAGATTACATTAAGTGTAATATATATACTGTTTTTTTTCATTTTTGAGCATTTACCTACAGTCGCATGAATACATGACACATGAGTGGCCTCCAATGTGGCTGATTTATGATGCTCCTCTATAACATCAAGATTCTTTTCAAGTCTATGTTCATGAGGCACACCAATGTCCATTTCATTGCTTGAACTCCATACTTGATGAATGTAATAATAATTATGAAGAATAATGATCATTATGAAGAATGTAGTTTCCTTGCCATCCACAAACAATGTCTGCAATATAAGTCAAACATAGAACAAAAACAATTATGTGATGAATGTAATAATCATTATGAAGAATAATTTAGTTATTAGAAGAATGTGATAAATTAACTATGGGAGAATAAAACTGAAAAATGTCATTCAGAATTACTGAAACATAAACATTGGTTTGAAGGACCCGCTTAATAAAATGAAGAGTTTACGAAAATATTCAATATGTAATCTGCTTGAAAATCCTGCTTCAGAAACCTTGAATCTGAAATCTGCTCCATAAAAGTTATAGTGTACATTGAAACCTGTTGAGTGTCCAACCTAATAAAGTCTATTTCAATATGAAATATACTTCAAAATGAAATCTGCTTCAAATTGATTCAGTTGAAAATGATCCATTACTTAAAAAATATAATGCAAAGACTGTGAATTACAATACATGAAAATAGAATTTCAGTTATGAAGGGAAACATGTCAACTACAATATGAAATTCATCACCCCATTAGAGATCAAGCAGTGCTGATGAACCACGTTGGTCACCTGTATTCAGATTCGACACAAATTTGATGTTGATAACAAAATGCCTGGATGATTAGTAATAGAAACATCATAACTGAAAGGATCATAACTGCATCCACCTATGTCAAACTCAAAACTGGTCCTCAAAAACACATTAGAGTATTAGTTACTGACCACATTGAATAAGTATGAAAATCAGTATCTGTCTAAGCTATTATGCTTCATATAATCCATCACTGCAAGGAATAAAATGAAGACGCGCACACATTGATTAAGGTCATATAACTTTGAATAAGCAAAATACATTTAACACTATAACCAAATTACGGAAGGATTGGATCTATGCTATTTTTGAAAACACATTGAAAACTGCATATCCTATGAAAATGATCTGTTAGAAGACATATAAATATGGATACACCTATGTAGTACAGAAAATTAAATTTAACAATGAATATACTAAGAGAATTAAATACAGTGAAAGTGAATAGAGAAACAAATAAACTGCAAGCAATTTGGACAGAGTCTAACATAAAAAAAGGGAACAAAACATAAAATCATAAGACACAACTTAACAACAATAAAAAAATACTGAAAAGATGAAACCTACAAAAATACCAAAAAGGATTACTTGTACATCACCAAAAAGGTATTGGTCCCCTTTATGAAATTGACAATATGGTTGACGAAATATAGAAGAAACAAATGTATTGTAATCATCTAAAATATATCCAGATCATATGGTTAAATGGGGAAATAAAATAGCAAATGTAAAGTAAGTATACTAACTCGTGTCTTCAACGGTGTCTTGTTATAGCGACTCTTCTATAAAAAATGACATAATTTATATCATTCATAATCAAAGTGGAGCTATCATGCCATTATAAATGTCAAAATTAAATATATAATTTGAAAGGAAGCATAACAAAAATATTTGAACCTGAGGGTTTATGAAAAAAATTGTGAGTTGTATAACAGCAACAACTCTTTATAACATTACCTACTGTGTCCTGATAAAGAAACCTGGATATGCTTTGATTTTTTGAAGGTTAAACCTGAAACTGAAAATTAAGTCTACATCCACCTAAGAAACACCCAGGACACCCAACAGAACATATATGTGAATGTGGGGAAACTAAAAAGTTAGTGAAACATACCTTAAGGCAAGCTATGATCTCTGGAATCTCATACCTGAAACCCAAATACAAATAACATTTTCATTAAGAAAGAGTTACAGAGCCAAAAAACAAAAATGAAAAACAAATAATTACTCTATAAAGAAACCTAGAGATACTTTGATTATATGAAGGTCAAACATGAACTTGAAAATCAAATGAAGTCTACAGAACAAAACATTTATGTGAATATGGGAAAACAAATACATGGTGAAACAGAACGTCAGGCAAGAAAATTTCTCTGGTAGGCCATACCTAAATAGCCAAAATTCAAATAAAATTATTGAATCATGACACCAAACACATTCAAATATTCATTCATATACGAGCTTAAAACATTTCCATAAACATAGAGCTACATATCCAAATTCACCAAAATGAAAAATAAATTAACGCTTTGTGAAAAGCATTACGTGCTCTTTCCTCTAAATATAAGTTGTCAATCAAGAATAAGAAATAGAAAACCAATGTAAATATTATTTTGAAACCAGTGAAGCAAAGTGAACCTACCTTAGGTGCAGAAGAGATCCTCTATAACTCGGCGACTTAGGTGTAATGAAGATATACTTCAAATAGACAAACAATGTAGATATAATAGTAGCTTGTGGGGATGAAATTTGTTTATGGAGCCTTAGAAATGAAGTATATAACCTTACCCTTATGTTGATCATCAAAATGGAAAAAGTTCAATATATCAATGGATTTCAATCCAAATATTTATTTACCCAATATGTAGTTAATTTAGTTGTATATAATAAGAATGAAAAACGTAGTTCTAGTATTAAATGATTTCAAAGATGTCATGCAGATCCTTAAAAACCTAATTTATTACATTACCTTTATGTTCTACTTCAAAATTATATATATTAGATTATGATAGGAAACCATTCCAAATATGTTTTAATCTAAGAGGATACAGTTAATTTAACTTTATAAAATCAAATTAAAATAATTATTTACAATAGTTAATGATGTTAAAGAGGTCAACTGATGATTTATAATAATTTGACTATTAATCATAAATAAAAATAGAATCTTCAGTTTAAAATCAACCAAT
Organism: Viscum album; assembly: GCA_963277665.1. Taxonomy (NCBI): domain Eukaryota; kingdom Viridiplantae; phylum Streptophyta; class Magnoliopsida; order Santalales; family Viscaceae; genus Viscum; species Viscum album. The sequence goes on along the minus strand of OY728155.1, from coordinate 16,172,421 downwards.
TAAGATGTAAAAAACATCATTAACAAATAAAGTTTACTACTAAATAAAAATTATAAGTAATTTTCATTTTGAAACAATAAGAATCAAAACATAATATATGTTTTGTATATGAACTTAATGAACTGCAATAGAACACATGTTCTCTTTTCTATAAAGAAGAACATCATAAATATAAAAACAAGTATCATTGCAACTATTTATAAAAAATACAATGATATTGTCAACTGAAAAGACAAACCAAATCAAAAACTATATTCTATTATAATGAATTCAACATAAACAATTAAAACACATGCTTAATCAAACGAAAAATAACTATTTCGGGACAAATAGAGAAATGAAACATCTATGGTAGAATAACCAATGATGATCAACATCCAGCGAATAGAACCCAGGTGGGTGCGATCAATCATAGAACATCTAATCTGTAATAACCAATTATCAACATCATCAAGGGAGAAGTTGTTGGAATTCATTTACAAATACGGTAACAAAAATCATCTAAGTATATGAGACATTATTTTCAGAGCAGCAGAAAATAAAAGTACATACAGACATATGAATATCAATAAGAAAACAACCTGTGAAAAATCTAATGGAATCTGCATTTTTTTTCTTGTCTACTGTGTATAGGATAGATGTTTGGAAATGCATCTTACAAAATGCGAAGCATACAAGTGAGTTATGGAGAAGACACGTCATCCCAGTTACACCCAGGATTAGTAAATATAGTGGATTAATACAAAAAAACAATTGTAAATCTTGCTGTTTGATGTCATGTGTGTGATGCATGCTGAAGTGGGGTATCATAGAATGTTGAGATGCTCTAAGAAGATAGAAATGGAGAAAATTGTTTTCGAAAGAAGAATGCAGACCATACTGAAAATGTATTTCGGCTAATCAAAAATTTCATATAAACAGGGAGATAACACACCTGTCGTGAAGCACTCTATTGCATTTCAGCTTGAAAATTTCATATAAATTGAGTTAAATAAAAAATGAAATAGAAGTTATTTATAACCAATAAAGAAAAGAAGTCATTAAAAGGATAAGACACTTACAAACTGCTAAGCTGATCTCAGTTGAGATTTTCTGGAAGTAAATGAGAAACAGACAGGGAGAGGGTATGTAGGATAAGGTGCAAACCAAATATAAGGAACTCATTTTCCAACATTCAAACCATTTACTCATAATGATTTATATTTAACAAACATATAATCATGGGAAGAAAACAAATGTCATTACATATAATTACCTCCAGCAAATATATGCAGAGATAGTTGAGCAATGAAAGCACCTACATGCCGAAAGAAAAAGATGACAGATGATGAAGGGTTGTAACAGATATAGCCTTATTAGATTCGCAAGAAACATGTAAAATATGCTGCGTGAAGTGAGAGATAATTTGATACATAAATACTAGTGACGGATCTGTACTGGCTTGTTGCGGCTAAACCTTATGCAAGAATGACGAACCTGGAGATCAAAAAACCATCCGTATTAGTAATAATAATCAACTGCAATCATATAGATAACTTGAATTAAGAGTCATTATATGATGTTATGCATTTGTAAGAATCATTATATCATTTGCACGGTGCTTGGAGTTTGACGATGAGCTCCGTACGTTCATAGGACAACCCAAAATTGAAATCGAAACCAAAATTGATATTGAAACCTAAGAACATGTATCCAGAAACCTAGTTTCTATTGAAGCAGATATAATTCAAGCAACAAAAAACCTAATTTATAAAGATAAGCCATCAGCATTTGAATGTCCACCCAAGATTGGATCTGACCCTAATCTCGTATTTCTAGGTTTACGAAGAGGACTTCAGTGAAGCTGCTCTGTAAATAAACGAATCACCCTGTTAGAATTTGAAATATAGATGTAGCAGGTATGTGAGAAGTATGGAAACGCAAAAAAAATCAGTGAACCGCACCGAAGACTAGAGACATCGGAAGGACCACCCTTGAAACTTGTTGACGCCGCTTCAGAAGTGGGTGACGGTAGGCCCAAGGAGGATTTCACGTTCGTGGTTGGAAACCACGATGTAAAGGTGGACGATTTGTGTAATGAGATGAGAATATTGCAGAAATGTTGAATAGAATAGAGCACAGATAGTAGCACGCGATGAATCCCACCTCAGTATGCGGGAGGAGATGAGTGGAATGGAGCACCGGTGGTGAGATTCGACGATGAAGGAGCTGCGCCTGGGTCGAGGATGGAGACAAAATACGGGAGGAGAGGGAGGTATTCGATGACTTCGGAACCCTAATCGATTCGGGGAGGTGTGTATACGGGCGGAGGCGAACGTTTTAGGAGGTCGACCGTGAGGATTTGGGGGTATAATGGGGAAGGTGAAATTGATTAGGGTGACGTGGGTTGCTGTGGTGGTGACACATAAGAAAGGAGGAACCCAGGTTTAGTAAATATAGTGGATTCTCCCCCCTTTTTTAATTTTCAAAATCTTCTTCCTTTAATTTTCCAATGGCTAAATAGACTTTAAATATAATAACACTAAATTTTTATTTTAATAATAATAATTTATTATTATATTATACTTATAATAATAAAATAATAAATATTATAATAATTAATTTTTATTATGAAAATTATAAAATTGAAAAATTATAATTTTCACATATATTCTTTTCTAAAAATTTCGAAAAGAAATAAAATTTTAAAACCCAAACTCAAACTATAAATATTGATCTGTTCCGAAAATTTTGAATGGACATAACTCTTCCGTTCAAAATCGGATCGACACACAGTTTGAACTGTTTAGACTGCTTTTAAACTCTCTACTTAATTTTATACAAATTAATTCTATTTGGATCAGAAAATCTATGTGATTCGATATGATACCATTAAAAGGTTCTAGGGCCCGCAATGGAAGCCGATGGACTGAGGATTTTTAAATTTTCATCAACGTAACTTGTCGTCGTCGACGATCCAAGACCCAATAAGGTCTGAGGATCTCACATAAATTATAAAGAGCAAAAATATTAAACTGAAAAAGATACCCATTTTAGATTTGAATCTACGGTCAACTACAACTCGTCAGCGACAATAATTTCTTGATGGATCCATAGTAGGAACCCTCTAGATCATCCACAGACACTTCTAAAATCTTTGGAAGCACCGGTCTTCAAATTCTGAGTGCTAGTGCGGTGATCTGATGATGCCTTCGACGTCCCGACAATCACCACATTGAGATGCCTTCGATACTTGAGAAAGATCTTGATCTGAGTTCTGGGATCAAGGTTCTCTCTCTCTAGAGAGAGGAAGGAGAGAGAATATTTGGTTTACATTCAAAAAAATGAATGAATATTTACATGTAAAGAGAGCCTTGCCTCTATTTATAGTGGAGTTTCCAAACACCTGGTTGGGTTCCCTAGCCCCCGTTTATTTAAACGTCCATTAAATAAATAATTATGAAAAACTAAACTGCATAAATATTATTTATTATTTAATCAAATACCTATAATATATATAAAATATATTACATGATAAAAACAAATCCATTTAACATTACTCGTTATCCCGCAAAATATTAAACGAACCATGAATGCTAAAATAATATTTGTACGATTAATATTTCCTCGTATTTACATAACTGGTAAATACTTTAAATAATTTCAATCAATTATTCATAAATTAAATAATAATGAATTTATTTAATTATCTGTGATCTATAACTTGGACAATACTCAAAACCCCTTGGTGGGGCCCACTATGTCCAATATACCTATTCCATAGAATAGGGTGGATTCTTGAATACGCTATTGTGTGTGACCCTTTAGGCCCTTATCTCGATAGCAGTAAATAAAATCTATAGACCAAGAGTGGAGTTTTGCAACCCATCATGGCCCCTAATGAGATAAGGACAGTCATGGTAACAACCACCATCCTACAAACACTGACTGTGTACTATAATCACTTTGTCATTAAATATCTCATAATGTAGGATGCACACTCATGTCATTGTCCTTTTCTTGATTTATTATTTTGTGATCTATCCAGATTTATTTACCTTTTGACTACTTTGGCCAAAGACTTATGAAGGTACCACCATCATGATCAATCAGGCCTGAGATATACAACTTCCTAAACTAGGAAGCGACAAATCCTTTCTTGATCATTCAACTAAATTCATACCACCAACAACACACCCAAAACAAGCTACCTTGCCATAATTTCAATACCATGGTTTTTTTCCTGCATCAAAGTATGAAATCAAATGATACACACTGGTAATGATCTCATGTGAGGAGACCAATACACATATCCATAGATAGAAACAACCAATGACACCCAAAACATGTGGTGTTCCTATTAGCGGTTTTGTCCTCATGATATCACTACTAGCGATCACCAAGTTCAAACTTCATGAGAAGAATTATCAATGCTTATGAGCCCCTATAACCTGATAATCAAACATCTAATATGTCTAATCAGTAAGATGTATCTAGACCATAGGAAATTTTTTTAAGATTAATGTCACTGTATCTCAAGGTTCTCATTATAACCTGGGATCTTCTATAACCTTTCGATACAACCACTAAACTATGGACATTACCATTAATTAGTGGATGAAAAAATGTCTACACTTTAATGTTAGATAATCATCATGTATAAATTACTTGTATAAAGGGTATGATAATCAAAAGTACTGCATTGTTGGGTCTAGGGCACCCACTATTTCAACAGTGGGCGCATTCATAAGACCAAACGGCAAAACAAGGTACTCATACAGACCATTCCTGCTACAGAATGTTGTATGAGGTATGTTTGATGGTCTAACACACACCTTATGATTACTCGATCTCAGTTCGATCTTATTGAATAAATTTGCTCCTCAGAGATAGTCGAAGAGATCATCTATTCGAGGCTGTGGATACCGGTTCTTGACCATAAGCTGTTTCAACCATCTGTAATCCACGGATAGACATAATTTTCCATCTTCCTTCTTAGGAAAAAGCACGGGAAAACCCCAATAGGTTTCACTGGGCTTTATATAACCTTTGGACTCTAAATCCTCTAACTACTTCTTGAGCTCCTGAAGCTTTGTAGGTTCCATCTTGTATAGAGGAATGGACACTAGAGCTGCTCCTAGAACAAGCTAGATTGTAAACTCTACTTATCTCTCAGGTGGTAAGAAAAAAAAATCACCAGGAAAGACATCCCTGAAATGATCTAATTCTAGAGTGAAATCATATTGACGCAAACCCTGATCCTCCATGAAGAGATTGGTGATCCGGGTGGTCACTCCACCTATCCCATGATGCTCTGGTCAAGATCTACTAGCCTAGACATCCCACTCACCCTTATGTAGATAATTGTTTCTCTCTAGTGATGTAAATAATACCCTATAGTGATAGCAGTCTACAAAATTGCGATGATGAACCAACCACTCCATCCCAAGAATTACATTGAATCCCGTCATCTCAAGAACAAAGAGGTTCCATAAGAAAGGGTAACTTCCTACCTCAAAGGGAGAGTCCCTACATTGGCGTATTCCCTCTGTTTGTACCCATAATGGAATATCTAGGGTCATTACACCATAGTAATATTGTATCTCTAGTCCGAGACTCTCCACGATAGATACAGAGAAAAAAGAGTTTGAAGCACCTATATCAAATAAAGTAGATACTATAGTAGATGCCATAAGAATAGTACCTCGTACTGTAGATGGTCCCGCAACCTGATCTTTGGGTATCGGTTGTAGTGCATGCAATTGGCCTGATCCGTGACCTTGTGAAACAGATGGACTACAATGATAAAAACTACTCTGCTGGCACTACTGGTGATCAGGGGTCTAGCTACAACGACTACGAACTCCTCCTCATCCAGAACTATCGGTGCTATTCAAACTCCCTTCCTTACACGGCGTAAAAGAACTCACTCCTAGATTTGGATCTGATGTGGATCCTTTTCCACTCTAATTTTGTGGAAAGGTCCTACAAAAACACTACATATTCCTCATATGGTCGCAAGCTCTCACTCCATTGGGTATCTATCACATTGAGGCTACTTGTTCCCCCATCGTCCATACTAATGATACTCTATAGAGCTATCAAAATAGGAACTCTAATTTTCATTTCCCTAATGAGATACCGTGAGGGAAATTTTCCTGTCACTATAAGAATTATTAGATTACCTCAACACTGGTCCTTTATGCCCAGTACTATTGTCATCCCACATGTTGCGCTCAGTGATAAGAGCCTGATTGACTATTGTAAAAAAAAGTAGATAAGAGAAAGGCATTGACCTGCGTACAAATGGTATTATAGAGCCCATCCTCAAAACGTCTAGCATGAGAAATCTTGTCACTAGCTATAAGTGGTGAAAAGTGTTGTAACTCTATGAAACATGCCAAATAATCCATTACTAACATATAACCCTACTATAAAAGAATGAACTCTCTGGCTCTATCATCTCTCAACGTCTGAGGAGAGAACTGATCATAGAAGGCAGTCTGTAAATTAACCCATAACATTCCCTGATGATGACCGACCTGGGTAATCACATCCCACCAATGCTTGTCTGAATCCTGAAGCATGTATGTTTCAAGATTTACTCTCTAATCTGAAGGCATTTCCAGATGCTCAAAGATAGATAGGGTGGCTGAAATCCAAGACTCAATAACCTGTGGATCGCCATACCCTAAGAAAGTAGGAGGATGCTGCTACTGGAACTCACAAGTCAGATCAGCCATCGTAGTTTTAATATGTGGAGCACTATACATGGACTGCATTAGACATAGGAAACTATCACCAACTTGGGAATCAATTCCCATATCAAGTATAGAAGGCGGTTCCTCAAGTGGCACTCCTAGAGGTAAGATGAGAAGCTTAGGGCCCCCTATGTCTCGATCATGGTCATCACCACCCTCCTATCATATGATATGAGGACGTCATGGTGGTATTGGTCTATAATAGCTAATAACACGCCTCATAAAAAGCTTAGAAGCATAAGATAGTGACATTAGAGGAAGATGAATGTAAGAAAAATCACTACCCAATACATACTACCCCAACTACCAGATCAGATGGCTAGGTATCAGTGAGTTCTCAAGTATAAGTTTCATTTCATTTTACATTTAATTGTCAGGTTCACTACTTTACCTTTCATAAATATGAGAAGGCACGAAAAGGATGTGCAACCAGTTCATTTTAGATGTCATGATTCACTTTATAATGGATAGTCATTTCTGATGAATCAGTGACCATACACTTATCACTAGAAACAAAACCCATTTATTTATAACATAATGGTTCGACTCGGTAAATTATTCATCCCAAACCATAAGGGACCATACAACACATGAATTGAGACAGAAAATCAAACAATCGCATCCAAGAGTAATACAAGCATAATATAACTATCATAGCATCACTCAGCAATCATAGGCATATAAAGTAATTCAAAGAAGTGAAATACACCTATATGGCATAGAAATATGCATGACATGTGAATTCTAGGTTCCTATAATGATGCATGTAACAATAATCATTTCCCTCATCTCATCAGGCCAAGGATGAAATAAAATCTTCAAACAGAGTAATAATTAGCAACTCCATACAACTTTTCACCACCCAACGGTGAAATAATATCAACTGTAATAGGAAAAAGTAGAACAACTATTATAATTTTAGGCAATTTGGTTTTTACCCCAAACATGGGTTCATGACACACAACCGTGGACTATGAGCAAGTCCAAAGTGTTCCTACTTTATAATCTACGGTCTCCAAATAGTAAATTAAGAAAGGAAACCATCCAATCTGATACCTATTTGTGATGTCCTGGACCCAGATTCCATTCAACGGGTGGCCCAAGCCTGGTGGGCCACATGGCCTCAAGCACGTCTCCCCAAATGCCAGAGGTTGTCAACTAGCAATGAGGACCTAGGGTGTGTATGTGGGGATACTATGCCCTCATTACCAATGTGTAGTTAAACAGATGGAAGTAAACATAGGTAAATGTTGAAATCAATATAAGTAAATATAATTCATAGAAGAAAAATAGATACAACAGTAAAAATAACAAAAAAAACTAGAATAGCATTCAACAACTGATGATATGTCATTTCACTAGAAAAATGAAAAAAATGGATATAAGACAGTAGGAAAAACATGTTCCACAAAATTATAAATGAATAAAAATAATATCCCAATTATCCTGAAATCCAACTCCATCCTCTACTATCAAGCTTCTTACTAAACAAAAAATAATTAAGTGTTTGAAGTTGTATGCCTCCCTTTGTCAAAGCTTTCAACCATGTAATATACTCTAGGTACCAAATGGCACCTAGAGAGGGTGTGAGATAAATATTATTAGGCCACCACCAATAGTGTCTATAACATTCGGCCCATGTAATGTAAATGTAACAGTGTGTAGGCATGCATATATAAAGTAAAGCAGTACAATGTAACTAAATACCCAGGTAACTGCTTCGGCCCTCGGCTAGTGTCTGAACATGTAACCAATTAATTTAATTAAGTAATTTTCAATTTTATATTGATAGGTATAGTGAGGCATATCCAACACTGTCATCACCTCTTGATAGTATAAATAGTGAATGTTACAAGATGTAACAAGGAAACCATGATTAATGATATTTAATAATGAAGTTCTTAGGTAATAACCAATGAAATGTAGACCTCAAGGGTCTCCAACTCAGTAGTAACTGTATCCTAACTAAGGATAAGAGTGTAATCCAAGGATTGTGTTACAAGTCATTCCATAATAAGGTTCCTACCAAATCCAAGGTGATCTTCCAAGGTAAAATAGGGTTAAGCAGATACATGGCCCTATGGGATGTAACCATGGAACCTACTTGTCAATCTTGGATCCAATGAGTGTATCCAAGGCATACTATGATAATATAAATGGATCCTAAAGTGTCATACAGGGAATAAAAGAATAGAAAATGATCAGGATCTAGGTGGGTATCAACCTATGCAAGATGTATCCTTTAATCTGAATGGGGTTCTTGAGTTCTCATGGAATTCTCCAATCAGAATCCAAGGTGAGCTCAAGTCAGGCCATTTATGTTTAATTATGAAGTCATGTGATGTTTTATTTGGTTAAATCCTTGTATTTAATTAGTGTGATAAGGTCAAGTAGCATGCAACCATTGGTTCAATCCTATCCTTTCATTAGTGTAATAAGGTCAAGTAGCATGAAACCTTTTAATCAAGTCATAATTAATCAATAAGTCCATTTGGTTCAAGCCTTTACTTTCATTGGTGTGACAAGTAAAAATCGCATTCAACCATTCATTTAACCCATTTAAAGAATATTCCAAATTCAAGGTTCATTCCCCTAACTTCCATTAATGTGGTATTGGGTTCTACGGATATGCAACCTACTATTAATTTACAATTACGGCCAAGTCATATCCTTATTATACTTGCCAATTCACATTCCATATTTCATTATCAAATTGAATCACTTACTTTAGGCGGGTCAAGTGGTGGGAATACATGGTACTTTCTATTATGAAATTCATAGTATAAATCAATCCATTTAATAAAGAAACTCTTACCCTTAGGAAGGTCAAGCCAAGGAAAACCTGAACGGTGGAACAAATGTGTCAAAACACTAAACAATAAATATATAATAACATTTTACATGGAAATTATGGAGTTATGGGTGTAACTAATAAGAAATAATTACATATATGGAAAGATCAAAACCATACGGTTCTAATGATTATAAACATGGAATATAAATTCCATAAATGGAACCCAATGAAATCGGTGGTCCCCACACGACAAATTCAAAATCAATGAACTTTAGGGAACAGTTATAGACCACCCACCTTAGGCTTGTATGAATATCTTACTCTGGTATTAACCCTTGATTTGGATTGTATTAGAGTAGATCTAAGATAAAGTGAAAAACACTCATACCCTGATATATGGGTTGTGACAAAAGAGAAAGAGAACAACTCAAGAGGACTCTCAAGTAGTTATCATTGCACATACAACATGAAAAACAAATGGTTGATCATATCCAGGATGATGGAGATCTTTTAATCCCTATATTTTTCATTCAAAAAGCTAAAAAATGAGATCCATGGATTTAATTCCCACATAATCTTAGATTAAGGAAGGAGGGAGCTTAATAGATCATTAAGGGTAATTTTGTAAAATTACCCAGAAAAATGGCATGTGCACAGTTTTTCCACTCGGTTTGACTAACCGTGTTAGGTTTTCTGAGTAGAAGGAAAGATTCTATGGTTAGGCCACATGTTTATGTTCAAACCATGTGAAGTGGTTCTGTCCAGAAATTTCAATCTACATGGTTATCCAAATCGTGCGCCAACCATGCGCAAACCGTGTGACCTATCCAATTTTCCCAAAAAGATGGGTTTCAAGCTCCGAAAATTCCCCCAAACACCCATGAGACCTTTACTAACCCATTATGCATCCATATTATCTCCAAAGTCAAGATTTAGACCGAAATTTAAAGGATCCATACCTGAGTTAAAATCCGGGTTCTTACAAAAAAACCTTGAGGCATGGGGTGGACATCGGGGGATAATAGCTTTATGGTATCCCAAATGGAATCCATGGTAAGGAATATGGACTTAATGATGTCTCTATGTAATCCCCAAGGTACATTCAATAAAGAATAGAATTATGTAGATTATAAAATGAAAAAAACAATTCTTTGAGAACATGTAGAAACAACTACAAGTTCAAGGGTTTTAACAAAGGCCATGGGGATTCCAACAAAAAGCACCATAGGGTCCTTCACTGTCAATCCAAGCACATTATTTGGAGGAGATATTAGCCACATTTATGAACTTAACTGGGGATATAATAAATTTAATAAAGGAAAAATCAATGAACCAAAAGGTTTTATTATGGAATCTGGAGATTCAAGCTGGTCAAATAACTGATTATCTTAAAGAGGGTCTGATGGGATTCTTGCCAAAAAATCCCAAAGAGAACCCATAAGGAGATCTAAATGTTGTGACATTAAGAATTAGAAAAGTCACCAAAGACAAAAAATAAACAAATAATAAGACATAAAGAACAACAATAAAAAATAATAACTTTCGGAGATATAAAATAAAAAATAAGGATACATATAAAGAATAACATACAATGAAATAACCTCCACCCCCATAAAAGACACGTCTACCATTTCCATAGAGGGTGAAGTAGGAAAATCTGGAAGTGTGGAGAGGTAAATTTATTGAATATTTTAAAAACATGAAAATTAATATTTCTTTTATAGAATATATTTTCAATGTTCCAACTAATTTAAAATTCTTGAAAGAACTTATGTTGAACAAAATCAAGCTGAAATATATCAGAATAATAGAGCTCGCAAGTGATTGATTCACTTTAGTGTCAAAGAATCTACCAAATAAGCAACAAAATCCGGGTAGTTTTTTTATTCCTATATTTATTGGTTCTAGAAATTTTTTGAAAATCCTTATATGATTTAGGTTTGATCGTTAATTTCATGTCATACACCACTTTTAAGAGTTTGAGAATAGTGGGATTGAATCCCAAAAGGGTTGGACTTCAATTAGAAGATTCAATAGTAAAGTTCCCATGAGGAATTGTCAAAGAAATTTTGATTAAAGTTGATAAGTTCATATTCCACAAGGAATTTTTGGTTCTTGATATAGAAGAAGAGAGGACACCTTTTATTCTAGGAATATTATATTTAGAAACTATAAGAGAACTAATTGATGTGAAAAGTGGTGAGAGATATCTGAGAGTGGTTAGTGATAAAGTCGGTTTCAACATTCACTGATAAATGAAGAACTGCAATTTGAAGGATGATGACTTTTAAAAATATGTAAAGTATGAAGTTGAAGAGGTTTTCATTTTTGGTTGAATAGTAAGTTGTATGTACTATCCATACTAATGAAGGAAGAGTAAAATCTAAGAGATAAATTTGAAAGATGAGAGATTAGATCACGAATAATAGAGAAGAAGTTTCTACATAATACTTTGAATAATGACAGTGGGTTTGGCTAAAGCATGGACTAAATCTTGGATTTTTAGGTCTCAAAAAGAATTGGTTGATAGGACTGATGGAGGTCGACAAGATATTATGCCAGGGCAGAATGAAGTTGTTTTCAAAAGAAGAAAAGGGTCCTATATACATGGACAAAGCACAACTGAGGACATTTGTAAACCTCAGATAGGTTTAATATTTTGAATCATCTACCACCTGATCTGAAATAGATAAGGTCAATCCAACATTGTTAAAAATAGTTCTTCTGTTAGGCAACCATAGTTTTTAGTATTTTTTTATTTTTAGGTGAATTTATTCTCCACCTCATATTTAAAAATTTCATTGATAATGGTATGTACTTTCACTTGTGTGTTTTCATTTTTCATGACCATCAAGACAATATAAGGAAAAATAAAAAGAGGCTACAAGACCAACTCACATCATGAAACTAATTCAGGTAATAAATAAATACAATACACATTGTGTGAACAATTCACAACTTGAATCTAGTGTAGGAAGAACCTATGTACCCTAGACCAAAATCTTCATCAGAAAGGGGAGTTATCATTTCAATTCTATATTTTCCATTTATATTATATAAATGAATTTATAATTATTCTTTTAAATAGAATTTAATTCCCCACAATTAGTTTTTTTAATAAACTGATATAGGGGACATAAGCTGTAGAGGAATATTTCATACAATGTTTTAAAATTTATTTTCCAATAAATTCAAATGATAAAAATGGAACAAATAATTAGTATTATTGATATAAGGACTGTATTTGAAAATTCATAAATTATAGAGACTGTTTTATTCTTGTAAATGAAATGTTTTTGAAATTTGGCCTAACTCGAAATTTTGATATTTCCATTAGTTGATTTTATTATTTATAGGTACTTCCATGAGTTCTTTCCCCAACCATTCATATCATTCCTGAGACAGTTTCTAAACCAGTATTTTCCAATCCTTCTATAGTATATTTTTTGAGAGACTCATGTATGTTTTCTTCTAAATTTTTTTTGGAAAATTATCTAAATTACGACTGAATAGAATCACTTTTGATATGACTAAGGCATTTTATTATTTAACAATTTATCATTGAACCCACCTTTATTATCAATATTTCTTTTTCCTATAGAAATAATGAATTAACTTGATAGTAAGAGAGAAACATTTCAAGCCTATTATATCCATTCCTACCCTACCCATAGTGTGTTTCATGATATCTAGAAAAATAAGTGCAGTGATAGGCTTTCCATGGGATGGGGATGCACTTAAGTGATGAGACTTTTCTTGGGGTTTTCTTGTTATTTGGGGAGATTTCATGTTATCATTCATTGTACTTTATTATTCCTCTCACTTGTAACAAAACAATAATAAAATAATAAATGGGTTGTGTCTCTGGAGGATCAAACATCACTATTTCCAGACCAAAGATCTTCTGATTGTATGTAGATTGGTGGTGATTCAAGGGTTTTTGTCACAAAAATACAGTTAAACAATTTAACCCCTAGATAAATTCAATATATCATTCCCTGTATTATCTTTATAGGTGGTTGAAATTTGAGTTACAAAATTGTCACCTTCGCTTTGTATTTTGTAAGAATAAAAACATGGGGATTTAATTAAAATTTCTAAGATATAAAATAAATAGAAACTAAAATGTAATAAAATATATGATAAAAACATTAATTTGAATAAAAATTAAAAGGGTGTGAAATCAAAATTGAAATAGTAGTTGTAGAGTATCTTAGACCATTCAGACACTCCCCTTTTCCATGTTTAAGAAGATTCACAAATCGAATTTATCAACGCCAATCCAGAGATATCCAGATAAACACACAAGTTCACATGGAAATTACATAAAGACCTCAATATGATTTTTTTACTCCTAGAAAATTGATTCAATTACTTGAATACCTCCAAGAAATCAATCCTAACCTAAATCACTATGCTCAATGGAAATACCCAAATAAATAAATTTAAATAGTAAGATCAATTATTTAAATCCATAGGTTGGAAAAACATCCAAAGAAAATTAGTTAAAAATATAATAAATAAATAAAAATATCTCTTACATTTAAAAATATAACTTCAATAGAAATTCAAGAGATATTATAAATGAAGACTGAAACATGGAAGAGAGTTTCCTTGGATTGCTACCATCCACAACCACTTAGTTCTTAGCCTCACATCACTTTAGTAGAATCTATATTCTCTCTTACTTTCTTTACAATATATATGCATAGTATAAGTAGATAACTCTCTATCACATCCTTCTCCTTACTCACTTTAACCCCTCATATGAAAGTGGAGATGAAAATATATAGGAAAAGGGTGTGGAAAATCAATTGTTTTATTTCTGTCCATCTATTTTTTTCTCGATTTCATCCAATTTTGAGGACTAATCTAACTAAGATCCTTACTTAATTTTTTTTCACATGTACTCACTTTTCATCCACAAAATTTTAGAGGAATTGGAAAAGTGGGAAAAAACATATTCCTAAGTTACTAAAAATACCTTTTATGGATGAATAGAATATTCTAATTCCTCCATATTCATGTTCTTATAGACCACCTTAATGAATGAATTTTAATATTAAATTTAATAGAGCAATTCACCTCATAATTATATTTCATCTTCAGTTTGAATCAAGTAATTTGGAATCTTTTAGCTTAATTTAGGTCTCCTTTAATGAAGGTATGTCTCTATCAAAAAAAATATTTTCCAAATTAATTGATTTTTCTGGTCCTCATGTAGGTCAGTAAACTACTTATTCTATTTGGAAGAAATTATTCACAAGATCCAATGAATCCTATAAAAAAATAATTTCAATAATTGTATTAGTTTTTAAAAAGTTATTCAAAAAATACCAAAGTGATAAAAATTATTAAAATGGAAGAATTAGGAAAATATTATAATTAGTCTCACAATTCAACACAATTCCAAAAATGATGTAATTTCACATGAAATTACAAATTATTGGGGATATATTAATTTAAATACACATAAAAATAATGAAATATCAACTCAATAAATTCCCCCACACTTAACACTTTGACTCCTGGAAAAGTGAGTACTCAAAATAAATTTTTAGGGAAAAATTCAAAACACATGTCAATGAGATTCATGGAGATAAAAATCAAGGAACCCAAATTATCATTCCTATTCAATAATTTAAATTATAAATTAACAACTATTTTTATTTATTTAATTCCCATTTTATTCATTATTCAATGTATAAGGATTCCTACCTCATATATTTTTCCTTCATCAAATGATTTTGATTTTGAACAAAGTTTTACTCATCCAAATAAATTAAAGGGTCAAGATAGGCTAAAAAATTTATAAATATCCACATAATTGAGTTAAAGAATTGTATCCACTATGAGGACTTATAAAGGGTTTTTATGAGGTTTCAAGATTGGTGGGTTTTAAATGAAAAAATTGTGTAGGAAAAAGGATATGGCCTGTCTCTTTATTGAAACAAGATTTCATGATTATAGTTTCCACTCAACCACGGTATTCTTCTCTTTATTATTGGAAAAAAAAAGCTCCAAAATAACTTTAAAATTTCATTCATGGAAACACATAAAATTATCCAATTCAGTAGCAATGGAACAACAATTTATTCTCAAAATTTTATATTTTTTTAAAGATCCATAAAGGAACAAGTTTTTTTCATCCCTGAAAGAACCAGAAAGGAACATATTTCTTTTCACCATGAAATCTTCGGAAAGGAATTAATTTCAATGTAAATAATTTTCTCTATAGCATTTGATTTTTATCAAATCGAAGTAGCCCAACATGGTATATCAAGTCACAAAGTATCTCTTATGCACTTAAGATTTACTAAAAGCATCCAGCATACTTCAAGGGAAGGTTGGATAGGGAAACTGTCCTGTAATGAGGCTATCTAATAGGTATTTTGTGTATACTAAGGGCTCACAAGAGTCAATTATAAAAGGTAGTCCTAAAAAAATAATTTCAACTTTTTAAAAATAGGATTTCAATCACAAACAAATTTCCTCAATCATTTTGAACACAAATTTTTTAAATATCATGGGTTTTTAAAGAAAAATGGAAATTTTTAGTTGAAATAAGAATTATTTTTTTTCACTCAAGACGTGGAGTTATTATGAAGAATATGTAAAAATGGTTCATATTTTTCACAAGTAAGTGATTTTTAACTTTTGAAGGAATTAATGGCATGAAATTTAGAATTCATTGGAATTTTAATGAATTTCCATAATTTGAATCTTGAACACAACACATTATAGCAATAATTTATGGTTAGTTACTATTTTGACCAGATATTTCGGGTTTATGGTTGATTTTAAGGTGATAAATATAGTTTCAAAATCAATTACATCGGTAGGTTTTACCTGTAGAAACACCCAATTACTCTCACATCTATGAATATTCACATACCTTCTTTACAAAGGCATACAATCATTGGGGTTTCAATACCAACGATGGTTAGGAACTCACGTTGGTCAAGAGTATGAGAGATGAGGCTCATCACATCCTTTTGGGGGGAGTTATTTTCTACTCTAAGAGTCTCATATAGATTTAATATAATTTCTTGAATCCAACATAATTCCCAATATGGGACTGGATACCTCTATGTCAATGACTTGATCAAAACCATGTGTTGATGAGAAGAATTGTGTGTAACACAGGTTCTCCTTTATTCTCTTATTAGTTTATGATGCTCTATTTTATAGACATATGATTATCCAATAAAAAAATATATTTTAATTACATTTTAATGGTATTAAATGTTCATTTTTGATCTTATGGGCCTGAGTTAGTGCATTTTCATTATGAACATCCATTCTCATCATTTGTGCACTTCATGCCTAATATACACCAATTTAGGCCCAATGAGTCATCTGATTCTAAGGAATGTAATTATCAATTTTTTTAATTTTATATTTTGGGAACTTTATCTACACTTAAATGTGAACATTTTTCATTTAGGGATCAATGTAGAATTCATGGAAGAAGATGGGTATATTTTGTGATGAAAGGAAGCAATTCTAGAGAAGGCAGATTGGACATTAGCCCACTGATGAGACTGTGGGGCCCAACATACAGGCCCAATGAATCCCAAATTTTGTGGGATGATATAAGACATTCAGAGTAATAAATAACGCTTCATGAGACAATGCTAATTATGCCTATATGGTGGTCATTAAATCGGACCAATTTAGAGATACAATTCTGGGCCAGATTCTGCGGCCCAGACAAACAGTCCACTACTTTTATCATATCTCGGAATTGGTAAC
Organism: Viscum album; assembly: GCA_963277665.1. Classification (NCBI taxonomy): domain Eukaryota; kingdom Viridiplantae; phylum Streptophyta; class Magnoliopsida; order Santalales; family Viscaceae; genus Viscum; species Viscum album. The sequence goes on along the minus strand of OY728155.1, from coordinate 16,155,132 downwards.
TCCAAATGAGTCAAACTTTTACAGGCGGTTAGATGACATCCGGAGCTTCATTTCATTATTCTATGGCCCACTCTGATTCGGCCGTCTAGAATGTCTTCCAGACGTGTCTGTTTGGTGAAGGAAAGCTGGCTGCCACCTCGGGTCAAATGTGGAAAAGTTCAAATTCCACAAGCTTTCCACCACCTATGGCCTACCAAAATTAATTGAGATGCTTTGTACTGTTTGAGGCTCGACCCAAGGCTCCCAAAATGCCTATTTAAGGCAGTGGTGGTGAAGGAGTTTGAGATCTTGTATGCTTTGTTCAATTGTAATGTTATGCTGCATTTTTGTTGCCTCAAATTTGTCTTTCACATGTAAGTTGTTCAATTCACTTTAGTTTCTTAATAAAAGTTCTTCTTATACTCTTATTCTATTGTTAATAATATCAATTTGATACTGTTGGATCAAGGTGTGAATTTATTCACACCAACCCTTGTGAAATTATTCACACAACGGTGGAGTGATCATTTTATTTTTGTTGTTTTCTTTACTTCTCCATTTCCTCCCTCATGAGTCTACTTTCCGCTTCCATTGAAACCATGAGATCAATGGAGGGATAACCCACTTATGGGTTGATCCAAGGGAGTAGCAAGGGGCTGGATTGGATGTTATTTATCACCTAATTAATATATAATCACTTCTTTAATTGAGATTTTTATTTGATGATTTTTAAACTTCATCGTCTTTGTTAAATTTAAGGCCACACACTTCAAGTACTAATACGATCCTTTACATTGAAGTGATCAAAACTTTGATCCTTAAAGTGTATAGGTGATTAGTATTAGAGGATGTAGGAATTAAACCATTAAGTGATGATGTTGTTTTATCTCCTTAAATGAACAGATCTCAAATTTAAGAAATTGAAATCATTAAAAAGAAAATACGTCCAATCCACCCCGAGCGATAACCTAGGATCAACTCATTCTTTTAAATTGAATTCACTTAAATCTATTAGATATATTTAAAACCCATCCAAAATCAATCCAAGTTGGTCACTTCATATATGAAAATAGTCCATAGAATGTACGTGTCTATAGGTTTCTTCTTAGGTCTCTGTGGAGTCGATAACCCAAGCTAAACTACAAGGACCGTCTTACCTTCTTCTCTTGGGTAAATTTGAGCAAGAATCAAATTTCGGCGTCCTTTCCGGGGACTTAAGTAAGTTATCTTAGACACTATCATTATTTTTTTATCCCACCTCTCTTATCTCATCCCCAATTTTATTCCTATGGAAAACCCTTTTGAACAAGCCCAAACATGGGGAACCTCTCCCTACATTGATCACCCCACAACAAGTGTGATGTACAATGACCATCCTAGTTTCTACTGGTGGGATAACCAGCAACCAATTGAGACACAATGTTTTAACTCTTATTCTCCACAAAATATTCAAAAATATAATGAGTTTCAATTCCCACAAAGCCAATTTGAACATCCTTCTATGAAATTCCAACAACATAGTTATCCTCCTGGAATAGACCATTTGTCTCAACCACTTATCCATCCTGATCCACATCCATTACTTGAAAAAATATGTCAACAAATGGAGATAATGAATTTTGAGGTTTCATCATTGAGGTTAGAACTACAAAGCATTAAAAATTGTGAGGAACCCATCCCTACACAAACTATCCCTTCCATAACCTTATGTGAAGTGTCTAGTTTACCACAAACCTCTCATGAATTTACTGAAGAGAAAACCTTTGGATATGGGGAAGATGAAGAGGATCAAGGAATTGTTGATGGGTCTTTAAATCAAGAGGAAATTGACTTTTTGGATTCAAAAGAGGAGAATTTGACATCATGGATTGAGTCTCATGAATATAACTATGTTGATGATTTTTCAAAAACACCAATCATTGAACCATTAGGAGAAATCACAATATTTGAGTCCATACCCATTTCTAACACTGATATTTCTAATTTTGTGGTTGAATCTTCTATTCCAAAGGAACCAATTATATTGATAAATTTTGAAAATAAAATTGAGATCGATCCAAATTCCCAACCTATGTCTAAAAATGTTAGTCTGCCTGAACTCGAACATGTGTCCTTTCCATCCTTCCTCAAGTTTTCATTCATTGAGGATATCCAAAACCATCATGTTTTCATTTTTTCTTCTCTTGATATAAATAAAATTGGAATGACCCTTGATGTATTAGGAAAGACTAGAGAAGCAACTAGATCCACCATTTTTGATATTCCTTGGATTTACCAACTCATTTTAGAACATATGTTTGTTAATGAAACAAATTATAAAAATGTAATAAATATAAACCTAGTTGAATTTGGGAAACATGTGGTCCTTAAAATTTTTAAAATTGGTATTGGGTAAGTTAGGGGGTTCATGTCGAGCTAACGACGTTAAACAAAGCGCTGCACAGGAGGCAACCCGTGGTTTTTATGTTTCTAATCTTTCTGAATCATCTTTATTTTTAAAATAAGATAAATTAATCATTTTTATATTTAAAAATAAAAAATAGACTTTTGACCTGTTCTTCTATTATGAGTATGGATGGGTACGAAAGAGGAGCACCATATTCATCCGTGTCACGTGGTGTGATCCATGAGTAATACCTTACCCAGAAATTTAAAAAGAAGACAATGTATCATCAGTTTATTTTGTTTTATATTTATTATTTTATAGGTTAAGATAAAAATAAAAATATAATAATAATAAAAAAAGTCCACGCCATAGGCCGTGGGGCAAACCCCGTCACAATCGACGAAGCCGTGGGGACTCGAACCCGGGACCGAAGGGAGACAGGGGCGCGCGCTTACCACTGACCTGCGACTTCTTGTGCTTCCTTATTCTATAATTTTTATATATATATACTTATATTTTACTTCCTTTATTATATATATATATATATATATTGTTTGTTTTGTTTGTTTTGTTTTTCCTTTTTCTACTAGGGAACTTTGCAAGCGACATGGATATCAAAGGAATAAATTCGAGCGGCAAGAACTTCAAACTTCAACCACCAGGTGACTTCATTCCATGATCCTCATATTTCAATTTCCTTATTGAACTCCCCTTTTTATTCCTCTACCCCATTCTAAATTGTTTTTACGAAACTAGGGACAGTTTCATTCTAAGTTGGGGGGGGGTGTGGAAACAAAATGTTTGTTTAAAAAAAACAACAATGATAACAAAAAGAAGTAAAATTCCTTTATCATTTATATAATAACATATTTTCTCACAAAAAAACTATATATCAAATAATTACTATTTCCTTGAATCTTAATTTAATTCATGATTAAGTTTAAAAGCATTGATTTTGGAAGTTTGGTTGTCCAATGAAAATTTTCATCATTTTTATTTTCATCCATTAAATCAAAATGCCACAATGCACGTCCTTTAGACTGTGGGGTAATAATTTGAATTTTTGGGGTCCCATAATAAATATCATAGGCTGATTTGATTTTTATGAATAATATGAGTATTAAAAATTTTTTTTAAAAAAAACAACAAAAAAAAATTGCGTGTAGAGCAATGGATTGATAAAATGCGAGGCTTTCGGCACTTGGGGATCATGACTCCAGAGTTGTCTAGCCCTGAGTTTTTCAATATATCTCTATTTATGGTAATATGACTTTGTTTTTGATTAATTTAACTCGATATGATGCCCGAGTATGTGGGTTTCACTTGGTGCCCTAAGGCCTTTGAGTCTGGGAGTCATCGACAAAGTCTTGCTACATGGGTTAATTTGATTAACTGCAATCTCAATTACTATGGAAATATTGCAAAAAAAAAATCAAAAAAAAAAAAAGAATGAAGAATACTCATATTAGGATTAAATGTGATTCCACCTAGCGCTTCCATGATTTCCCCCTTGAATGAAAATGAACCCCCATATCTATTGTGATACACAACACATCATTACACCTAATTGAGTTGGATGAAGTATGATGATGGATTTGATCAAAGGAATGGGCTTGGGATTGGGATCTACTTTTAAATTCATCTTGTTTTAAATTATCTTGATAGGTTATAAAAATATATTTGTGTGCAGTTTACATTGTGAGCACTGTTTGTTATAATGTGTTTGAAGAAAGGAATTCAAATAAAATCATTGAATTATTTGCTCAGGACTAGCAAATCTCAAGTTGGGGGGGGGGGTGTGATTATCCAATAAAAACATATATTTTAATTATATTTTAATGGTATTAAATTTTCATTTTTGATCTTATGGGCCTGAGTTAGTGCATTTTCATTATGAACATCCATTCTCATCATTTGTGCACTTCATGCCTAATATACACCAATTTATGCCCAATGAGTCATCTAATTCTAAGGAATGTAATTATCAATTTTTTTAATTTTATATTTTGGGAACTTTATCTACACTTAAATGTGAACATTTTTCATTCAGGGATCAATGGAGAATTCATGGAAGAATATGGGGATATTTTGTGATGAAAGGAAGCAATTCCAGAGAAGGCAGATTGGACATTAGCCCACTGATAAGACTGTGGGGCCCAACATACAGGCCCAATGAATCCCAAATGTTGTGGGGTGCTAGAATACATTCATAGGAACAAATAACTCTTCATTAGACAATGCTAATTCTGCATCTATGGTGGTCATTAAATCAGCCCAATTTAGAGATACAATTCTGGGGCCAGATTCTGCGGCCCCGAAAAACAGTCCACTAATGTTGTCATATCTCGGAATTAGTAACTCCAAATGAGCCCAAATGTTACAGACGGTTAGAAGACATACGGAGATCCATTTTATTCTTCTATGGCCCACTCTGATTCGGCCGTCTAGAATGTCTTCAAGACGCGTCTGTTCGGTAAAGGAAAGATGGCTGCCACCTCGGGTCAAATGTGGAAAAGTTCAAATTCCACAAGCTTTCCACCACCTATGGCCTACCAAAATTAATTGAGATGCTTTGTACTATTTGATGCTCGACCCAAGGCTCCAAAAATGCCTATTTAAGGCAGTGTTGGTGAAGGAGTTTGAGATCTTGGATGCTTTGTTCAATTGTAATGTTATGCTGCATTTTTGTTGCCTCAAATTTGTCTTTCACATGTAAGTTGTTCAATTCACTTTAGTTTCTTAATAAAAGTTCTTATTCTACTATTATTCTATTGTTAATCATATCACTTTGATACCATTGGATCAAGGTGTGAATTTATTCACACCAACCCTTGTGAAATTATTCACACAACGGTGGAGTGATCATTTTATTTTTGTTGTTTTCTTTACTTCTCCATTTCCTCCCTCATGAGTCTACTTTCCGCTTCCATTGAAACCATGAGATCAATGGAGGGATAACCCACTTATGGGTTCATCCAAGGGAGTAGAAAGGGGCTGGATTGGATGTTATTTATCACCTAATTAATGTATAATCACTTCTTTAATTGAGATTTTTATTTGATGATTTTTAAACTTCATCGTCCTTGTTGAATTTAAGGCCACACACTTCAAGTACTAATACGATCCTTTACCTTGAAGTGCTCAAAACTTTGATCCTTCAAGTGCATAGGTGATTAGTATTAGAGGATGTAGGAATTAAAACAGTAAGTGATGATGTTGTTTTATCTCCTTAAATGAACCCATCTCAAATTTAAGAAATTGAAATCATTAAAAAGAAAATACGTCCAATCCACCCAAGCGATAACCTAGGATCAACTCATTATTTTAAATTGAATTAACTTAAATCTATTAGATATATTTAAAACCCATCCAAAATCAATCCAAGTTGGTCACTTCATAGCTGAAAATAGTCCATAGAATGTACGTGTGTATAGGTTTCTTCTTAGGTCTCTGTGGATTCGATAACCCAAGCTAAACTACAAGGACTGTCTTACCTTCTTCTCTTGGGAAAATTTGAGCGAGAATCAACATACTTGGGTACTCTAGAATTTACCCTTTTCTAGGGAGGTGGTTTGTGTCTTAGAATTGGGATTGAACCTCTAGGAGGCTTCCTATGTACCCTATGAGAACAAGAATCCAAACCAAAATAGTTTTTTTGACCATGTTATGAATTTTAATGTCACGAGGAAAGGAAATCTATAGAGGAATCTGAATGCATTTGATATGGATCTTGGGCCTTAGTAAGATGTCCTAAATATCCTGTTTATGATAGGAATAAGAGTTCTCATAGTTCACTTTAGAGTGGGACTTATGCATAGAAGGTTTCCCTAAACTGTTTCATTGGGAATATATCCTTCCAAAGTAGGAAAATAAGTAATTGATCTTACATATACAAAGAAGAACACATTGGTGAATTTTAGCCATGATAATGACACAATAGTAATTGGTATCTAATCCCACATCATCCATGCTCGCTATGAGAAACAAGAGTTAGTAGAATATTGGGTATATTTTCATGATTGTGTTATATTGAACTTGTGCAGGGATTACACACCGAGGTTTCCATGATGTTTGATATTGGAGTGGGGCCTACTCATTGAGTTTTTTATAATGTTGATTGGTTTAATTGTGCAGAGTATGGATTCAAAAGGTAAAATATGACATTTTGATATGGATCATAGGCCTTAAGAAGGTGTCTTGTGTATTAGAGTCCTCAAATATCTTGTTATCCCTGACCAATTAATGGGTAGGGATGTAAAATGAAACCCAAATGGATTATTTCCATAGTGTTTAGGAGAGATGTGGACTTACACCATATGTGGATTCCCATATTTGAAGGCACATATTTGATGATGTTTATTTAATGTCTACAAATATCTAATCCAACATAAGTCATGATCAGTGTGGGAAACATGAGACAGTGGGTGATAAAACATGTTACATGAATAAAAGTTTGAGATCATATGGGGCATACATATAGAGGATTCCCTAAATAAAATGATTATCAGTCTCATAGAGAACAAGGTTTGGAGCTTGAGCCTTAACACAGTGTTCTGTATATCCTACTTGTAGTAGGAATTATAGTCCTTGTAGTTCTTGTTGTGTATCTGAACCACTTATGGGTGAGGGAAGATGATTAAGACTCATGAGAATTATTATCCCATGATTTGGAAATATTGGGAATTCTTAGGGACTTCCTCTAAAGTGGAGGCCCATATTACATATTCATTTTTTGTCCTCTGATGGAAAAATGAAAGGACCATGAAAGGTCTATTGAGTATGATTGGGTGGTATGGAATCCCATTAGAAGACATTTCTTGAATAGGGTTTCATGAGTGCATAACCCAAATCCATTATGGACACTCCCCACATAAAGAGGATGCTCGGTCAAAGGCTAAAAAACTGAGGGTTCACATGTCTTGAGAGTATATGTCCAGGAATGCCTCAATAAAAAGGATAACATATACGAGGGTGTCTTCCTTACATGTATGAGGGTGTCTTCCTGATAAGGTTGGCATGTCCAATGATTTTTCCTAACACAGATGGCTTTTCCAAGGATGTTTACCTGACATGTACAATTTTTTTCATGTGATCAAGGACACATGTCCAAGGGAATGTCACATGATCAAGGATTCCATGTTCACTGTATTCATGTGATCAAGGCTGAAATGTTCAGGGGTCTTCATGTGGTCAAGGACGTCATGTCCAAGGTCTATCATGTGATCAAGGATGACATGCCTAGGGATGTCACATGATCAACGCTAACATGTCAAGGGTATGTCACGTGATCAGATTAACATGTATGAGGACTATCAGATGATCAACATCAATATTTATGGGGTCTATCACATGATGGGATCATGAGACCTATGAGGATTCATGTGATCACATGATCTTAATAGAGTCAGGAAATGGGGTCTTGTGGTTAAATGAAGAATTCCTCTTATGGGAATAGCCCTCTCCTCCTCCTCCTATGTGTTTCACATGTTATCTCCCTCTCCCTATCTTTTTTATCACATATCTATGACTTTACACATATCTGTTCCTTTTACCCTTTCAAGGAGGTAATGGGTTTATAATTTCAAAGGTGGATAAAATTTCTTTCTCTTTTCACGGTGAAGGTGTCATGTATACTCCCTTGAGGCAATGACAACATGTCTCCAAAGCCTAGAAACCATCATCATTTTTCATTCTCATGTGAATATGAAGTAGATACGCAATCACATTATTTCTTTGTAGTGGATCTTGTCTGTATTCTCATATCTATGTAACATGATGAACAAAATATGGGTGGCTATAAATTACGGATTCTTATCATGAAAGGAGATATGTTTTTTTCATGCAAAGTCAATTTGATGTCAACAGGGATTTTCATGATCGTTATAACTTGATTGTGTGATCCTTAGAATATATCTCGATAGAATCGTGTGGTTACCATTGAGGGATTCACATGAAGAAAGATTTAAATTATGGAAGTCTCTAGAAAAGGGAAATACTCTATTTTTATCATGATGTTGTAGTGATGTCAGCTTGGATTTTTGTGATCATTGTCACTTTATCGCATGGTCCTTAAAACTATTTTAATAGATTCATTTGGTTCATATGATTGATTTCATATGGTGGATTGGTTCTTTAAACCACAAAATTCATAAAAATGAAGTTTCATGAATATCTTCGGCTTTTCTATCCTACGTGCAATGAAGTGACAGGAAAGTGATGATCAAACACTTGACAATTGTCACCGGCTTCATGTGAAGAAATCTATAAATGACAGAATCCTATCACAAAGGTATATACTCTATATTTTCTAAAAATCCATGTTGATATCAGCATGGTTTATTAGGATCACCATATCTTGATCATGTGATCCTTAGAAACTCTTATGATGGCTTCATGTAATTATCATGACTGGTTTGATGTGGAATCTTGGTTCTTTGAACCACAACATGAATGAAAAATGAAGTTTCATGCATTCCATCAGGACATCAATCATGTTTATGTTGTCTCAGTTTGATCAAGGGTTTGATCACTGTATATGCATAGACTAGAGAAATTTGAACACTATGATTGAGGATCAGATTTCTTGGTCTCGTGCACACAATATCGAAGGATGGGAGGTTGACAATGATGGAACTAGTGTTGATCAAACATCGATAATGACAGACATGGAATATGTCAAACCCCGAACTATCAGTATAGGTTGTATAGAGTTCACATGGACATCATAAAAGGATTTGGGGTTGATGATGATGGTGCTAGAGTCAAAAGGACATCGGGCATGGCTCATGACATCAAACCAAGGGTGTCGATGAGTGTGGAGGAAAAGTAGAGGTTAGAGATGGTGTGGGGCATGATTGGATTCCTAAGATTATCCACATCATGTGTCTAGTGTTCTAGCATAATCTTTTAACACATGAACAATGCATGCGGGCATTTCCTATCCCACATTGAACTTTTGTTCGGTTGATCACTGTAATAAGTTATTCCATGATCGTCATTTGTAGACAGCATACATGCACACACACCCTCACTTTCCATGCCACAACCTTGCATATTCTTCTTAGAAACCTCATTTATGTGTCATGCACACTCTGAGGGTACTATAATTTCACTTCTTCAAGTCACTATGTTCCCCTGGTTGACATGGCTAGCTAGCTATCCATGCCTAGCCAATTTTTTATCCATGGTATTCTTCGAATACTTAGAATAAAAATCTAAGTAAAATGGGTGAAACAAGGAAAAAAATATGTACCCTTATAAAATGATGCCCAATCCATTACTATCAAGAATCCCACATCAAATAATCAAGTACTCTATATAAGATGTATTAGTATTTTTTCATGGGATTAACACTTTTCAAAACTTTGATTGTAAAGTGCCTCGTATACAATAATGGGTGCCAAACAAATTCCCCCCTTAGAATTGGATTCACTCAAAATGAATTGAATTCGATTATAAGATCAATGAATATCACTTTTCCACATACTTGAACATATAATGGGATTTGATAATGAACCCTATGAGAGTATCATCAAAAAAATTGTGTTAAATGAAGGCTTTTGAGCACCACCAAGAGGAAAATATTGACTCAAGGTGTATGGGTTTTGGAAAGGGATAACCTCTAAGTTTCCAAGATGGATAATATTTATAATGCATTGGATTTTCCATAATAATAATCTCTATATGAGGAATAAATATCCTAAATTAGAGAATAGGTAAAATTCTAGGATGGAAAAGAGATTTGGGATGGAAAGGAATTTGTGGCTGGGTCCAAGATAAGTAATATGAACATCGCTACATATCTCAAAGGAATAAGAATCAAGACATATGTAGTTATAAGAAAAAATCTTCTGCAAATCAAACTCATGTATAGGGAACATAGGTTCATGGAAGAATAACTATATGATTAAATATCTTACATAGATATATCTCCTATTTAAGAAAGGGGTTTTCATAACATTATGATAGAATAATGGGTAGGGGATGATGTTTCAGTGAGGGTGTTTCACATATCTTGCTCTCATGCCGCATTTTAGGCCACATATAGTAGTAAACTATAAGAAGTTTAAGTTCATGTAGGATAGAACAAGTCTCATGTAGTTTCAAGACCTAATAGGATTTGGTACCCTCATATAGGACACAAGGAATGGAGATGTTCTCTAATATTTTCCAATGTGAGTTGACCTAGAGAGCATTGCTATATATTTTTTCTAGGGTTAGATAATAGTCCCTACAATCTTTGTATCTCTTTATTTTACCCCAAAATTTTTATTAAGCTGTTGAGGGTGAGGATTAGAGGGTATGGACTTGTATTTTTCTCAATCTTCCCTTTATAGGTTTTCAGCTTGAAAAGTTTTGTGCCATCTCTATTTCATAAGTGCTCAATGTTTCCCAGATCAAATAGTGTGTGTATCTAGTGAGTGAAGACTCAACTTTTTCTTAGAGTTCCCTTTGTGGGTTTTTAACTTGGAGGGAATTATGTCTCTTTATATTAGTAGTTTATGTTCTTGAAATTCATTCTAATTAAGAGTGATTATTTTAGGTAAAACATCTCAGGACTTCTTTTTCTGTAGTTTAAGGTCTTATAGCTCATAAATTTTTTTCTATAGTTTAAGGTATTATATCTCAAACATTATTTTTCTATAGTTTAGGTTCGTATAGCTTATACCTTCCTTTGATATAGTTTATGTGTGTATAGATTGAACCTTCTTTTGAGGGTAATAAAGGATGGATATTCATGAAGGATTTGAAAGCCCTGTATCCTTACTAAAATTTCAAAGGATGGATATTTTTGAAGGGTTCGTACACCCTTCATCCTTTGAAGGATGGATATTCATGAAGGGTTTGGACACCCTATATCCTTTGAAGTATGGATAATCATGAAGGGTTAGGGAATACTACATCCTTACTAAGAATGGATTTGGTATATGGTGACGTAACATAACATGTGTCAAATCTGTTTGGATAGTTGGAATATGGGTTATGTAAATCATGTCTCAAAAATTATAAATTGTAGGTGATGAGATGAGGTAGAAATTTTAGGAATGATTGTGAAACACCCAAAGGTGCATAGTTCTTTTTCTATGTCGACAGGGCTCTTAGGGAGTGGAGGTATTTTATTTCTAGGAAAAATGTCTCCATTTGATGGGTCAATGGACCTTATACACGAGCCTTCATTATCTCACATGTGTTGTTAAGAAGAGGGGTATTTTCTCCTTTCTAATGGTCATGGAATATTTGTGAAGGTTCGAGAACCTGATAAATGAATTAGGATAAAATTTTTATCCAATGAGGGTTTTGTAACCCTAAGGATGGTTTAGTTCATTATTGAGAAGCTCAGGTCCTACATAACATGGTTTAAGATCACATGATATGTACCATCAAAAAGTTCAAGAATTAATTATCACATTCCTACTTTGAGAACGGGTATAGTATATGGTAACATGAATTATATGATGTTTAATATACAAGAATAGTTTTGTTATGGGGTTTTTAAATCATTATCTAGGAGGATCTAATTCAATTAGGAATAAATATTAGTGGGTACAAGTTGAAACTATCATTGTACGCAGTAAGAAAAATATATCATGGGTTTAAGGGGGACCTCTCCTCTAGGACTAAAAAATACCCTAGGAACAATCTCTTATATATTGTGTTTTCCACCAGCCAGTCCTAGTGGGTTCTTTCAAATTAGTTATTCCTTATTACCAATTAACTATTGAAAATAGCCAATAGAAATGACTTAAGGTTATGGGGTTCTAGGATAAGTGTAATGAATGATGGAATTTGAGGGTATCAGCTCTGAATTCAAAGACATGAAGTTGGATTATAGAAGACATAATATTCAAGGAGGGTTCGATTACCCTAAAAGTTGTGTTATTATATAATGAACATGTTATCATGGAAAGAGGATTTTAGAAATCATCGCTCTAACTTTTTCTTGGACTGAGGAGTCTAGAGAGAATCCATCAGCTCTTAATTGGGATATAAGATGGACCTTAGGAGATTTTAATGTTTTTCATTTATAATATAACTTTTTTTGAACTCTAAATATGATTATTTTAGTGATTAGAGACTTGAATTTTTCTCAGACTTCCCTTTTTGGGTTTTCATTATGAAAAGTTTTGTTTCTCTTTCACTAGCAGTTTAGGGTCTTGTGGATTGGACCATCAAGGGATGAAGTTTAAGGTTGTACAGCTTCAACCAAATTGCACACAACTTAAAGTTAGAGTATGTGTACATGTTATCATGTAGGTTTTACATAATAACCTGATTAGGGATTCCAAGGTTGAGATTACTCCAATGCCCTTTTATATGGAGGGTGATGGTGATGTAAATCATTGCTCAAAGGACTTGGATCGTGAGTAATTATATGAGATAGACAGGTCAAGGATGATCATGAATCATAATAAGGTGACCAATTCTACTAAAATATTTTCAGGCCTTACAAATATCAATGGCTATTTTTAACAAGGAAAAAAGGCCTATGGTTGACTATTCTAAGGCCCTTATATAGATCCAACTCATAAATAGTCAAGTAGAGGGGGTTTTCTCCATTAAAAGGGTCATAGAAGGTTTGTGTAAATCCAATACACTCAATACATGGATTGTGGTTTAAGGATTAAAGTTCTCATAAAGATGGAGGAAGCACCCCAAACATTTGTTGAACTAGTTTAGGCTCTTGTAATCCTTTGATAAGAAGTGATGATGGATGATGGTTCTTATAGTTTAACATTGTACAGAAGAAAATTCTTTCTATGTAGTTTAATTACATGCATCCATGACATAGTTGTTGTGTAGTTTAACATCATGAAACAAGTATTTTATTCGTGTAGTTTTATCATAATGTGGTAAGGATGTGTGAACCAACGTGAAATTATGAAACGTACCCCTAAAAACACCTTGTTTTGGTCGGAGAAATTACAACACAAAGGGAAAAATCATTAATCCATGTTAGTTATTTTCGTTCATGGATCTAATTCTGATGAAAGTAATCCATACACAAACCCAACTCATTCTTAGGAGAAATAAGATCATATGACTTGGTCATCCTCTTCCTATGTAGTGGGTTGTAGTTAGGAGAATATGCAATTTCTTGGGTTAGTATTACCTTGAGTTACCTTATGTGTCTCATGAGGGAAGTAATCATTTCATAGATAACACTTCATCTGGATCCCTATAAAGATCAAACTCATATATAGAGAAGAGGGAATTTGTGATTTTTTAATCCATACACAATATTTGTGAGGATTCATCAGCATGGATCATGCTCTCATGTAGGAAAAGGAAATTAAGTCTTACCTTAGTGTGGGGATATTAGGAATGTGAGGTATTTCTATAGAGATTCAATCACCATAGTAGGAGGGGACATCTCTTTTTTTAATTTTATAACTGTGATCAGTGATGGGTGATTTGAATATCACTATCTATCTCATATGGATATAAATCAAGATATATATAGTTATTTATTGGATAACTTCTATATAGGTCTGACCCAAACACAATGAGAAGGAATTTTTTGCTTTGTGGTTGGGCCTGGGATAATGAACTCATACATCACTATGTATCTTGATAGGTATGGAATAAATCCATATGTAGTTCTTATATGGAAAGGGTTCCCTACATATATTTAACTTATTCATAATAAAGCGGGAGATTTTATTGTGAGTCCCACAACTGGGCCTAGGATCATGGGACCCGATCATCACTATATATCCTAGGGAATCTAGAATTAAGCCACACATAGTTCTTATAGAGACTCCCTTCATAGATATTGCTCATTTTAAGAGAGTGGAGTTTTTGTGTCTTCATAGGAGATGCATGATTCGAAATGAAAGGGTACAATAATATGACAACATTATCTTTCATTGAAAATAAATACAATGTTCATATGTATAATATAAATAGTATCTAAATATGATTGAATAGTTGGGTTATAGAAAGTGTAAATCATAGCCCAAGAATATCTAAATCAATGGGAGGTGGAGACTGTAAGGTATAGTTGACCATTCGGTAATGGAGGAATCCCATATCATACATAGTCAGGAAAATAGCTCATGGATTTAAGGGGGACTCCTCCTACAGGTCCAAAAACATCACCTAGGAAAAATATTTTAGGCATTACATTATTCACTAGAAAATCCTAGTAGTTTCCCTTTAGATTAGCAATCCCTTGTTACCAGTTTTCTATAGAGGATAACCTAGAGTGTGTGGTCTTGAGGTCCATGGAATTCCAAGATAAGTGTATCAAATCAATTATTTGGTTTGTATTAACATGGATACTGATGGTACAAAGGTGGTTCAAAGAGAATTTAATATTATAGAAGGGTTTCATAACCCTAAAGGTTGTGTCAATGTGTATTGAACACATTTTTTATGCGAAGGAATAAGACATTTGATTCTCAAGTACACAATCATCATAGGGGATGACCTTTTAAACATGAAGGACCCATGTCATGTAGTTTAACATCATGAGACTAGGATGTTGTCTTTAAGTTTAAGGTTATAAACCTATGATGTGGATCCCTTACTTTAGTAAAATGAATCTCATCCATGCTAGTTAGCATGAATTACCAAGTTATCTAAGATCACATGATTCATACTCAGCATGAGAAAAAAGATACCACTGTGAATTTGGTTTAAATTCATGATCTTGTATGATAGAAAGTATGTGGGTGAATTTATATTTTTATGTGAGAAGGGATCCACACAAAAATTTTGTTCTCATTAAGGAACATGGTCGAAAGTTATAAAGATTTTTGGTTTATCATGAAATAGATGATCTCAGCATCACTACGTATCACATGATGGTGGGAATCAAGCCACACATAGTTCTTACAAAAAACTCCCATCATAGTTCTAGATCATATGTTGAGATAGGATTATTTTTCCTTTACATTGTGGCTAAGACCAAGACATTGAACTTGAGCATCACTATGTATCCTATGATAATAGGAGTCAAGCCACTC
The DNA here is from genome assembly GCA_963277665.1 of Viscum album. NCBI lineage: Eukaryota > Viridiplantae > Streptophyta > Magnoliopsida > Santalales > Viscaceae > Viscum > Viscum album. The sequence continues at coordinate 16,139,799 of OY728155.1, read as the reverse complement.
TTAGTTCTTGTGTGTAGTTCCTATATAGATCTGACTCACACATAGGGATGGGGTATTTTATTTTCTCATAAAATTTTTGTATGGTCCTAGGATTATAGGATCTATGTGTCACTATATATATCATGATAATAAGTATCAATCCACAAATAATTGTTGTGAAAAATACCCCCTATATAGATCAAGATCATGTGCAAGGGAAGGGTCATTTTTCTTATGAACATTGTGGTTGGTCCCTAGATTAGGGAATTTGAGCATCGTTATATATCCTGAAGCTTTAGGAAACAATCCATATAAAGTTTTTATAGAGAAAACTCCCTCAACAGGTTTGACCCATATATAGGGAGAGGTCATTGTTATTGCCTTGCCTGAACCCAACTGTAATAATGGTATAGATGCACATGAGGTAACCCACTCTAAGTAGATTAAGGTATTGCAAGATGGACCACAATTACATGCAATTTAAATTATTTCCACCATGACTTTTCTTGATTATTTTATCTTCATGTAATAAGGACATGGGAATGTTGTTCAGTTTAAAGTATCACCTCCAAGACTTGTTCTATGTAGTTTAACTTCATGTGGTAAGGATATAGTTATTGTGAAGTTTAACTCCATGTTAACGGGATGTTGTTGGGCTGTTTAAGGTCATGTGAATAGTATTTTTTCATGTAGTTTAAAGTCATGTGACTAAGATGAAGCTCATTGAAAAGAAAATTATTCAAATTTTTTATTAATAAACCTTTCATTAGTGGGAGGAATAATTTATTAAGACATCCTTCAACCATATTGTATGTGAGAAACTAGGTGAATTAAATCAGGTCTTTAAATGTGTATACCAAGGATGGTTGTTTGAGTATTTGTGGGATTAGTGTCACACCATTAGAGAAATGGCTCATGGAGTTAAATATGGACCTTTCCTCAAAGACCAAAACATACCCTAGGAAAAAGCTCTTAGACATTGTGTTATTCACCAAATAATCCTAGCAGGGTCCCTTCATATCAGTTGGATCAACATCAAACCATTGGAGATATAAGTCATCCAGTTAAGGTGACCTTTCCTCTAGGGAAAAAACAACACCTGGGAACAAGATATTAGGAATTGTGTTATTCACCAGTGAATCCTAGAAAGGAACCTTTAGAAAAATTAGTCCCTATTACTAATATGCCATAATGGACAACTAGGAGGATTTGTGGTCAAGGTCCATGGCATTCAAATACGATATGCACTCACTGCGTCTAGAAATTCAGACATGAAAAGGAACATGAAGTTTATTTTTGTGGAAAAGAGGGTGTCCATAAAGATTTAGATACTCAAGGAAATTGGGTATTTATAAGATATTTACCTCACAGAATGAAAGGTTACATGAACACGATGTTAAAATATTTCTTTGAGAATGAGTATAATGCATGGATGTTTAACATTGAGGGTATCTAAATCCTCTTGACTAGTTGGTTTATGGGTAGTTTAAAAAATATCCCAATATAACATGAGTCAACGGTAGGTGAATACTAGTGGATACAGGTTGACTATTAATAATGGCATAAGCCCATATCCCATGGAGTCAAGACAATAGCTCTTAGGTTTAAGGGGGCCTCTCCTCTAGGACCAAACCATACCCTAGGAACAATATACTAGGTGTTGTTCTATTCACCAGTGAATGCTAGAAGGGTCCCTTCAGATTACCCATTCCTTGTAACCATTTTTCTACAGGGGAGATCCAAGTGTGTGTGGGATCGAGGTCTATGGGATTCCAAGAGAAGGAAATCAACTTAAGGAGCTGGTTGATATTAACTCATCCACTGAAGGTATAAATGTGGCTCAGGGAGAATGTAATATTCAAGAAGGTTTCTGGAACACTAAAGGTTATTCTAACATGTATTGAACACATTTTTGAGGTGAAGGGATAAATCATGTGATTCATGAGTACACAGTCATCAAAGGGGATGATATTTCTGGTATGAAGACCTCATGTCATGTAGTTTAACATCATGCGACTAGGATGTGGTCATATAGTTTAACGTCATGCGACTATGATTTTGTCGTATAATTTATCAATGTGCATCTAGGATGTAGTTCCCTACTTTTAAATAGAATTCATCTTGATCATTCTATTTCGAGAGGCTTTCCAGGTTCTCTAAGCTCACATGATTCATGCTCAGTGTGAGAAACAAGAGATGGTTAGGTAGCTGATTAAACTGAGTGAGAGTGTGCAAGAGTGTGTGATAGGTAACATATAAAAATTTTCACATCTTAATGTGGGTTTGAATGTATACATAGATATGACTCTTGTAGAGGGACATGGTCGGGATTGATAACAATTTGTGGATAGGCCTGAAATTGAAGATCCAGTCATTGATACATATCCCATAGTATGGGAATCAAGCCACACATAGTTCCTATATATTGTCCCTTATGTAGATATGACTCACACTTCAGGATGGGGGAGTTATTTTTTTTCATAGATCCATATATTTTGTAGTGAACTTCCAATGTAGTGGAATCCTAGATCTAGGAGAAATCCTTCTATATATATCTGACTCATACATAAAAGGGGAGGTAAGTCCCACAATTTGAACACATTTTTTGTAATTTAAGTTCTTGAAAAAATGACCAATGTGTAGTTTAAAGTCAGGTAGCAAGGACTTAAGATGTTGCATAGTTTTCTACAATATGACCAGGATGTGTCCCATGCAGTTTCGCATCATGTAGTAAGGATGTTGTTGTTCAGTTTAACATCATGTGACTATGACACATTGGGAGTACTCCCCCATATTGTCAAACCATAGAAGTTGATTCTTGTGGTCACATACTAACCATGATGAGGAGTTTACAACAATTTATGGTTCACTAAATATAGTTAAACCCAATACTTTGAGCACCTCTCTATATGGAGGTGTCTTAACAAGGGGATTATTTCCTTGTGTGGGAGATATATCACCATAGGGAGGTTATTTGTAACGACCCAAAGTTTTATCAACAGAATTACCTTCTTATAATTATGCCTTAGAGTATAATCCCATTAGGAAGCATAATGAAATATTATGATATTAAATACCATTTATCATTAAATATAATTTTTTCACTTCTATGTTTTGAATTTCAAAAATCTGACATACACGGTTGTGTTCAAGACGATTTTTGGAGCCTAATAAAACAAAAATAATTTTTGTTGAATAGTAACATACCCATATGAATAGTAACCTACCTTGATGAATAGTAATATGACCCTTATGGATATTAAATCACCCAAAATAATAGTAACCTTACCAATGAATAATTAAGTAAAATTTAGGCATCTTATAAGTGATAATTTGACCATAGTAAAAGTAATGGTATTTTTGTAAGTCATAAATAATTAATTATAATTAATTAATTAATTTAAAAGAAAATTTATTTTCTTAAAAAGTGTTCATAAATTAAAAAATCTATGTCTTCTAGATTTATGTTAATTTTATAATACTTCACGTAATTTTTTAAAACATTATAAAATCATTTTTAATTTTAAAAACTGTATTTTTCAAGTAAATTATGATTTTAATTTAAAATTAAATTAATCATATTTAAAAAATTATTTTTAAAAAATGGACTTCATTTTTGGATTCTAGATGTTTAAAAATGGTTGAGGTTAATTTTTGGGATTTTTTAGAAATACTTGAATTTTTGGTGAATAGTGAAATATCGTAATTTACAAAATAAGAAAAATACACTAATTAGGGAGTCATGTATGATGTTCTGCTGATGTAAGCCCAATTGGTTCAGGATCACATGATAAAATTACTATTCTTGGTCATGGAAGACTCACTATTCCTTATCTTGTAGGGAAATAAAAAATTAATGAACATTATATTTAGAAATCCCTTCTCCCCTCCACTATAAATACCACCATTCACACCCTCATTTCCTCACACCTATAAAGCTTCAATCATTGTATAAAATCTTACCAATAATCTTCCCTATCCCCTCCCCCACGTCCGATATCTCCTGGTCTCATCCAAAGACAAATCCTAGCTTCATTAAGGAGGATCTCAAGAGGAGGATTCAAGAGGTAATTTCTCTCTCTCTCTTCTTTCTTTTTCCTTTCAAATTTCTTTTCTTTTCTTCTCTTATCCCCAACATCTCTTATCCTAATTTCATGATAACTCCAGTATGGTTTATATACTAGTATGATATCATGTTAATGGAATATTACTCATTATACTTCTCCATCCCTCTCTTTGTTAATAAAATGAAATCATTGCTCATGATGTGTTAATTTACCTAAATCATGGGTGATGCACTTCCTTTTTCCTTCAAATCCTTCAACGCTGCCAATAAAACCATCAAATGGTTGAAAAGAGATTTTAAATTTTATGTTTTATTCCCTTTTATGTTCAGTAACTAACTTATTTACATGACACTAAGTGATAAAATAAAACAAGCTCATTGTGATCGAAAAACCGCCCAAATTAACCCAAACAATCATCATTTAATTCCTATCTAATGATTCATCCACATGGTATCTAATATAATTAATTATAAGATAATTTAAAATTCTGTAATATCATTAATAACATGAAATATCAGTTCTGTATGTTTATCCATATTCAACACGAACTTTCATTTATGAATACATGTGAACCACTCCAGAAAAACCATAAAAATGAACATTCCTCAAAAATGTTTTCAAACCCTATAACTCATTAAAAGGCCCATATAATAACACAATGAAACCAAAATGAACCCTATTTATGTATAAAAGGTTCTGTAATTTCTAATTAATGAATATAATGTCATTATATAGGACATTAAATAGTAGTAAGCATTCAGATACAAGGTAAGGGGAATATCTCGAACCCTACTTTCTTTCTTTGGGTTCTCCCTATTTCACTCAATTTTTGGTATGTTCACTCCTTAAAAATCATTTTTTCATCATTATATTACATTTTCTTGGATATAAATATTTTATACTGAAGTTTATGTCAAAATAATAGTTTCCAAAAGAACTCTTCTTTCAAAAACATACCTTTTACTTCTCACTCAAGGTTGATGGTATTCGTATCAAGTATGTTATTCCCAATTTATTTTGGGAACCAAATGTTTATGAATGTTTTATTATGATATGAAACCCATTCATTTATATGGGTTATTTATCTTAATTTTTTATATATTTTCATTATGGTATGCATGATAATGATAATGTTATGATGTGACGGGTGCACCCGGAATTATATTGCGCAATATGAATGTTTCAATGTGATGGGTGTGCCCGGAATTATAAAATGCTCAAATGAATTGGTTAAAGTGATGAATCTCATGAGTTAATGTTAAATGATGTGTGAAAAAGATGCTATATTTTTTCACAATTATGTGTGGTAGTTGACCACTAAGACGCAATGTTTTCATTCATTATGCATTGTCACATTTCAAGTCTTTTGTTAATGGTTCCTCTTGTGATTTTTATATTGTTCTTATCTATCCTATTACTTGGATTTTAGGTCACCCATTTTGATTTATATTCTCAGGTGGCTAAATATACTAAGGATAGGTAAAGTTACAATAATAATCTATAGAATAATAAATTAAATAAATGTTTATTCTTGATGTAGTAATTATTATGGATAGTCCTAGTTTTCCTAAGACACTAAACGTTTGGATCCTCTTGTTGTATTGTTTTATATTGTTTATATTTATAATGATGTAATAGTAATGTAAGAAAAGGTTGGGTCTCTATAGTTGGTATCAAATGCAAGGTTTAGTTAATTCTGTAAATTAGGATTAGTGAACCCTAGAGGAAACCTCTAGTATGAGACTAAGTACAAATATTCACACAAGAATATTTACATAGGGGTCTCATATGTTATAATTTTAGTATAAATCATACAAATGAATAAGTTATTCATGACTTGTTGACTTATGTTTTATTCTAATCTTTTATATTTTAGAAAATGGTGGGAACCGGGAGAAACTAGGAAAACAACTCATGTGAGGGCCAATGCAATGATTTTCCGATCAACATCCCCAATGATTTGGGAGGTGGAGTTCAAAACTTCATGGCAGTGCTTACCCAACTATCACATATTATGAAAAATAACCATAATAATGGATAACTTCATCCTTCACTAAATATGGATCAACAAGCTATTGAGTGTTTTATGCGGAAATAACCACCGATGTTTAGTGGATCTTCTGATCCACTAGTTGCAGAACAGTGGTTCAACTCCATGGAGAAGATCTTTTCAGTGCTTCACTGTTCTGAGATAGAGAATGTGACACTAGCAGTTTATCATCTAGATAGAGAGGCCAATGAATAGTGGGATTTGATTAAGAACACCAAGCCAAGGGAGGAAATTGAATAGACAAAATGGGAAGACATTAAGATCATGTTTCATAACAAGTATTTCTCACGAAATATTCATACGAAAATAGAGAAAGAATTCATAAAGATCAAGAAAAAAGAAGGAGAATCTGTCACAACCTATGAAGCAAATTTCAAAAGGATTTCAAGGTACGCTTCGGGTTTTGTTGTCAAAAATGATAGAAAAATTGATATATTCTTTAGTGGATTAAAACCACACCTTCTAAAGGCTATTTCAATTAGAGACTTTGGGAGTTATGAAGAAGTTGTTTGATGTGCTCTCAAAGTGGATATGGAGTTTAGAAAATGGTCTCATGGCTATGTTGATAAGAAACTAAAGATGGGGTTTCAATCCGGTGAATATAATAACAAAGGTGGGAATAAAAATCAATTACCTACATTCCAAAAATGTGGTAAGTTACACCATGGGAACTACCTTAAAAGGATGTGGAAATGCTTTCAGTGTGGGAAATAAGGACACCATGCTCAAGAGTGTCGAAAAGTCATGAAAAGGAAGGAGAATGGGGAGGAACAAAGGAGAGAACCACCCATGGTTCAATGCTACAACTGTAGGGAGCAAGGGCACTATGAAATCCAGTTCCCTAAACCTCAGGTTCTCAAGGGTAATAAAAGTCAGTAGACACCAAATACAAAGGAACAAGGGAAGGATTATTTCATCACTACTGTGGAAGTGGAGCAAGATAATGAAGTTTTACAAGGTACAATTCCTATTCACTCAAGAATGGAAAAAGTGTTATTTGATTCTGGTTCTATGTATTACTTTATATCTTGCACGTTTTCTAGAACTATATAATAGAATCCCCGAAACCTTGAAGTAGAGATATCTGTAAAAACATCAAGTGGTGAAATCATTACAACCCAAATGTTTGAATCTTCTCCTGTTGGAATATGTGGGAAGTTTCTTCTAGAGAATCTCGTAATACTTCCCTTGAAAAAATTTTACACTATAATGGGAATGAATTGGCTCTCGTTATATATAGCATGTATCAATTGTTGGGAAAAGGAAATATCTTTTCATATTCCAAACCATCCCATGATCCTCTACAAATGCAAGGATGATCATGAATCTCCTTTGAAAAATATTTCAGTGGTGTGGGTGTTGATTCCTTATGAATAATAATACCTCTCCCAAATGGTTGAGTAAAAGGAAAGTGCCAACCTTGTAGAAATGACCATTGTGAGGGAATATGGTGATGTATTTCCCAAAGAGTTACCCGGAATTCCCCCAGATCATGAGGTAGAGTTCTCAATTGAACTAATACCCGGAGCTACTCCTATCTCAAAGTGTCCCTATAGGATGGCTTCTATCGAACTAGAGGAGTTAAAGAAGAAGCTTCAAGAGCATATAGACAAAGGGTTCATATTCCCTAGTGCATCACCTTGGGGTGCACCAGTGATCTTTGTGAAGAAGAAGGATGGAACAATGCGATTATGTATCGATTATCGAGAACTCAACAAGATCACCATAAAGAAAAATTATCCTCTTCCACAGATTGACGACTTGTTCAACCAATTAAGAGGAGGTCAATACTTCTCAAAATTGGATCTTTGTTCTAGATGTCATCAGCTAAAGTTTAAGAAGGAAGATATTCAGAAGACTGCCTTATGTACAAGGTATGGGCACTATGAGTTTCTGGTGATGCCCTTAGGACTTAATAATTCCCCTGCAATCTTCATGGATTTAATGAATAGAGTCTTTAGACATTACCTCAACAAATTTGTGGTAGTGTTTATCGATGATATTATAATCTACTCCAAGAGAAAGGAGGAACATGAAGAACCTCTAAGACTTGTGTTTTCAACATTGAGAAAGGAGAAGTTGTATGACAAGTTTAGAAAGTGTGAATTTTTGATGAAGCAAGTCACATTTTTGGGAAATTTGATCACAAGTGAAGGAATTTCTATAGAACCTTCAAAAAAAGGGGATTGAGGAATGGCCTAGGACCACTAATGTCACAGAAATCCATAGTTTTCTTAGATTAGCTGGGTACTACCGACGTTTTTTGAGAAATTTCTCATGATTATCAATCCCGCTAACTAAGTTGACAAAGAAAGGGGTAAAGTATATCTGGACGGAAGAATGCGAGGGAAGCTTCAAGGAGCTAAATAGAAGGCTGATCACTGCACCTATACTTGCTTTACCAAAAAGTGTAGAAAGTTTTGTGATATACAGTGATGCTTCAAAGAAAGGATTGGTTTGATTACTCATGAAAAATGATAATGTGATAGCATACACCTCACGAAAGTTGAAGATCCATGATCAGAACTACCCGACGCATGATCTAGAGGTGGCAGCCATGGTTTTTTCCTTGAAAATATAGCAGCACTACTTTTATGGTGAGAAGTGTGACATATACACCGACCACAAAATCATGAAGTATATATTCACACAAAAGGATCTCAACATGCGTTATAGGAGGTGGTTAGAGATAATCAAGGATTACGATTGCTCTATTCACTATCATCCTAGAAAAGAAAACAATGTAGCTGATGCTCTAAGCAGAAAAGAACCTACTACTCTATCCATGTTATGTATTGAGAAAGACCCTATCTTCTTGGATATGCAAATAATGGATTTGAAAATCATAAGGGTAGGGGATAAATCCTTCCATTCCCAAATGATTGTGCACCCAACCATCCAAGAGAAGATTAAGGAAGCACAAAGGGATGATGTGGAGATAAAAAAGAGGGTGAATTCAGTAAAGGAAGGGAAGATGCAGAAGTTCCATATCAATGGTGATGGTGTGATTTAGTTTGGAACGCGACTATGTGTGCCTTCATCACCTGGGATAAAAAATGAGCTATTGGACAATGCACACAGCTCAACATTCTCTATCCATCCTGGGAGTACCAAGATGTACCGTGATCTCCGAGAACACTTCTAGTGGGATAACATGAATAAGTAGATTACAGAATCTATATCAAGGTGTTTGGTATGTCAGAAAGTTAAGTCAGAGCAAAAAAAGTCCAAAGGGATGATGCATCCATTACCTATACCCATGTAGAAATGGGAGAATGTCACTATGAACTTCGTCACAGGTCTCCAGAAGACATAGAAGAGAAATAATGTGATATGGGTTGTGGTTGACTAACTCACCAAGACTCCCCATTTTATCTCTATTTGGGAAGACCTCTCTCTTGGAAAACTTGAAAATATATATGTGAAGGAAGTGGTGAGACTGTATGGAGTTCCACTCTCGATTGTCTCTGACCATGATCCAAGTTTCACATCTAAATTTTGGAGGATCCTTCAACATGCTTTGAGTACTGAATTAAATTTCACCGCGGCCTATCACCCACAAACTGATGGCCAATCTGAAAGGAATATTTAGACACTTTAAGATATGATAAGAGACTTCTCTCTAGAATTAAAAGGTGTATGGTATCAGTATCTCCCATTGGTTGAGTTATCATACAACAATAGCTTCCACTCGAGTATTCAAATGGCTCTATATGAAGCTTTTTATGGAAAGTGATGTAGAACTCCAACCTATAAGGATGAAGTTGGAGAAAGAAAGCTACTTGGACCTGATCTTGTGAAAGATATGATAGAGAATGTTCAAGTCATCCAGAAACACGTCAAAGCTACTCCATGTTGGAAAAAGATCTATGCTGACAACTGTCGAAGGGACTTGGATTTTGATGTTGGAGATAAAGTCTTCCTTTGAATATCACCATGGAAGAAAGTCATGCGATTTGGGAAGAAAGGGAAGGTAAGCCCAAGGTACATTGGCCCCTTTCAGATCCTTGACCGTATAGGATTCGTGGCCTATTGGCTTGCACTTCCACCGAATATGGCTCAAGTTCATGATGTGTTTCACGTATCACTCCTAAGGAAGTACATACCTAATCCCTCACATGTACTTAACTCATAGGTGGTATAGCTGTAATATGATCTCTTCTATGAGGAGTAACCAGTTGAGATTCTGGATCGGAGAGATAAGGTTCTACACAAAAATACAACCCATCTTGTCAAAGTGTTGTATAAGAACCATAAGTTTGAAGAAGCTATTTGGGAACTGGAGGAGGCGATGAAGGAGAAGTACCCTCACCTGTTTGTGTAAAGTGAAATTTTGAGGGAGAAATTTCATAAGGGGGGAAGAATGTAACGATCCATAGTTTTATCAATGGAATTCGCTTCTTATAATTATTCCTTAGAGTATAATCCCATTAGGAATCACAATGACATATTATGATACTAAATACTATGTGATCATTAAACATAATTGTTCCACTTCTCTGTTTTGAATTTCGAAAATCCAACATACACGGTTGTATTCAAGATGATTTTTGGAGTCTAATAAAACAAACATAATTTTCGGTGAATAGTAACATACCCTTATGAATAGTAACCTACCCTTATGAATAGTAATATTACCCCTATGAATATTAAATCACCAAAAATAATAGTAACCTTACCCATGAATAATTAAATAAAATTTAGTCATCTTATAAGTGACAATTTGACCATAGTAAAAACAATGGTATTTTTGTAAGTCATAAATAAATAATTATAATTAATTCATTAATTCAAAAGAAAATTTATTTTCTTAAAAGGTGTTCATGAATTAACAAATCTATGTCTTATAGATTTAAGATAATTTTATAAGGCCTCAAGTAATTTTTTAAAACATTATAAAATTAGTTTTAATTTTAAAAACTGTATTTTTCAAGTAAATTATGATTTTAATTAAAAAATAAATTAATCATATATAGAAAATTATTTTTAAAAAATGGACTTCATTTTTGGATTCTACATGTAGAAAAATGGTAGGGGTGAATTTTTTGGATTTTTCAGAAATACTTGAATTTTTTATGAATAATGAAATATAATAATTTACAAAATAAGAAAAATACACTAATTATAGAGTCATGTATGATGTTATGCTGATGTAAGCCCAATTTTTTTGGTATCACATGATAAAATTACTATTCCTGGTCATGGAAGACTCACTATTCCTGATCTCATGGGGAAATAATAAATTAATGAATTTTATATTTAGAAATCCCCTCTCCCCTCCACTATAAATACCACCATTCACACCCTCATTTCCTCACACCTTTCAAGATTCAAGACTTGTCTAAACTCTGCCCAATCATCTTCCCTAGACCCTCCCCCACTTCCAAGAGCACCTGGTTTCATCCAAAGACCAATCCTATCTTCCTTAAGGAGGATCTCAAGAGGAGAATTCAAGAGGTAATTCCTCTCTCTCTTTTCTTTCTTTTTCCTTTCATATTACTTTTCTTTTCTTCTCTTATCCCCAACATCTCTTATCCAAATTTCATGATAACTCCAGTATGATTGATATAATGGTATTATATCATGTTAATGGAGGATTATTCATTATACTCCTCCATCCCTCTATTTGTTAATAAAATGAAATCGTTGCCCATGATGTGTTAATTTACCTAAATCATGGGCGATGCACTTCCTTTTTCCTTCAAATCCTTCAATGATGCCAATAAAACCATAAAATGGTTGAAAAAATATTTTAAATTTTAGGTTTTATTCCCTTTTATTTTCTGGAACTAACTTATTTACTTGACACTAAGTGATAAAATAAAACAAGTTCATTGTGATCGAAAAACCGCCCAAATTAACCCAAACAATCATCATTTAATTCCTATCTAATGATTCATCTGCATGGTATCTAATATAATTAATTATAAGATAATTTAAAATTATTTAATATCATTAATAAAATGAAATATAAGTTCTGGATGTTTATCCATATTCTACATGAACTTTCATTTATGAATACATGTGAACCGCTCGAGAAAAACCATAAAAATGAACATTCCCGAAAAATGTTTTTAAACCTTATAACTCATTAAAAGGCCCATAGAATAAAATAATGAAACCAAAATGAACCCTATTCACGTATAAAAGGTTATTTAATTTCTAATTGATTAATATAATGTCATTATACAAGATATTAAAGATAAGGAAGTGTTCGGATACAAGGTAAGGGGAAAATCTCAAACCCAACTTTCTTTCTTTGGGTTCTCCCTCTTTCACTCCATTTTTAGTATGGTCACTCCTTAAAAATATTTTTTTCATAATTATCTTACCTTTTGTGTGATATATATGTTTTCTAATAAATTTTATGTCAAAAATATGTTTTCCAAAAGAAGTCTTCTTTCAAAAGCACACCTTTTACTTCTCACTCTAGGTTGATGGTCTTCATATCAAGTATGTTATTCCCAATTTATTTTGGGAACCCAATGTTTATGAATGTGTTATTATGAGATGAAACCCACTCATTTACATGGGTTATTTATTTTCATTTTTGATATATTTTTATTGTGACATGCATGATAATGATAATGTTATGATGTGACGGGTGCGCCCGGAATTATATAGCGCAATATGAATGTTTCAATGTGACAGGTGAAACCGGAATTATACAGCACTCCAATGCATTGGGTAAAGTGATGAATCTCATGAGTTAATGTGAAATTATGTGTGAACAAGATTCTAGATTTTTTCACAAATATGTGTGGTATTTAACCACTAAGACACAATGTTTTCATTCTTTATGCATTTCCACATTTCAAGTATTTTGTTAATGTTTCTTATCATGATTTTTATATTGTTCTTATCTATCCTCTTATTGGGATTTTAGCTCACCCCTTCTGATGTATATCCTCTGGTGTCTATATGTACTAAGGATATTTCAAGTGCCAATAAGAATCTATAGAAGTATAAATTAAATAAATGTTTATGCTTGATGTAGTAATTGTTATGTATGGTCCTAGTTTTCCCAAGACACTAACCCTTTGGATCCTCTTGTTGCAATGTTTTATGTTGTTTATCATTAAAATGATGTAATAGTAATGTAAGATAGGGCTGGGTCTCTATATTATCTGTGATGGGTGTTAGAAGTAGGATCCCCATAATCTATCTTTATACTACTTTGATGAGGAATATCATGGTATTTTCTACCTTCAACTTTAGAAGAAACATCAACATACCCTTTAGGTGTTGTAGATACGTGTTGTGCAACCTTAAGAACACTGGTAGTGAGAAGGTTAGGAATATTATCCTCATCCTATATCATGTACGTAATATGTCTTCCTTGGCTTTTAGGATTGAGTAGGAATATGATCCTACTACATGGTGGTTGTTATAATTTTCTAATGACTGTATATTATCATGGGTATATGAGCCCACTACCAAGAATCTACTGGAATATATTGATGATGTTCCATATTATTGGTGGAAATATGAGCCTTCCTTTATATTTTTGTTGTATTATACTATAAAAACTTGGTTTAATTGGGGATGTGAGCCTGATTTGAATATTAATCCCCCATCAGAATATGCCAACGAACCTCCAGAATTGGAGAAGGAATATGATCCACCTCTTGTATATCCTCTAAATGATGTTGGTGAAACATTTATTTAGAGAGATAAGGAATACAAATCTAGCCCTTATATGCTGTTGTAATATTTCAATTAGATTTATTAGTAGGGATATGGTCCTACCCAAAGGTGATTTTTAAACTAGGTTGATGAACCCCATATGGAATGGGAATATGGTCTAGGTCATGTTTCTTTGGAATATTTCACTGGATTTTTTTGATAGGAATATACACATATCCTGAGGTAATTTCCAAATTGGGTTCAAGAACCCCAATCATGATAGGAATATGGGCTCATTCCTATGCCTTTCCCTATATCAAAATATATCGATAATCCTCCTAGATGAGAACCAGAATGTGTGATTTCTCTGGAGTGGCCACATGTTTATGCAAGACATATTGATATGATTCTCTGGCTATTGGGATATAAATATGTTCATATATATGTATCATCACTGGAATATGTTGGTGAAGCTCCTCTATCACTGCCAAAATGTATTGGTACTTCAGAAGGGTGTGTATGGGGGTATAGTCATACATGTTCTCTATTTCAAGAATATACTAGTAAATGTATTTTATTGAAGTGAGGATATATTACCACTCATTTAATCATTATTCCATTGGAATATACTGATGGGATTTATGTATGGGGGCATGTATATGTGCCTACCCCTTGATTGTTGTTCAGATATGATAGCAGACTTGTTCTATGTGAGTAGGGATATGATCCTGCTTTCTGACTACCTCTAGAATATAACAGTGGGATTCATTTCTAAGAAAAGGGATATGAGGTCACTCCCATTTTTCCACATCTTACCACACCTTGTGAGATGTCCTTGTTTCTTGGATATAACTATCCTTGAGGTTAACCTTTTGGGTAACAACCTCAACAGGCACCTGATGGGACCTAACGGTTTTGTGATATTGTTGGGATCAATATTGTATTGTATTAGTAGCACTTAATAGCCATTATATTTTACACTTTATATTGATGATATCTCCCATTTATTGAGACATCATATATTTTATTTTCATGTGACAAGGATTTGTTCCATGCAATATAACATCATGTTGTAAAGACATGTCCTGTGTGGTTTAACGTCATGTGGTAAGGAAATATACCATGAAGTTTTACTTCATATGATAAGAATGTGTCCCAGTGTATTTTAGCATCATGTGGTAAGGAATTTTCCTCATGAATTTTAACTTCATGTAGTAAGTTCATGTCCCATGTAATTTAACTTCAGGAGGTAAGGACGTGTCCCAGGAAGTTTAACATCATACAGTAAGGATGTGTCTCATGCAATTTAATGTCATGCGGTAAGGATGTGTCTCATGATGTTTAACATCATACAGTAAGGATGTATCCCATTTATTTTAACTTTATATGGTAATTATGTGTCCCGTGTAGTTTAACGTCATGTAGTAAGGATGTTTCCTATGCAGTTTAACATCATGTGGTAAGGATGTGTCTAGTATAGTTTAATGTCATATTGTAAGGAAATGTATTATGTAGTTCAACATCATGTGGTAAGGACATGTCCCATGAAGTTTAATGTCATACGGTAAGGATGTGTCCTGGGCAGTTTAACATCAAGCTATAAGGATCTGTCTCATGTAGTTTAACGTCATGCGTTAAGGATGTGTCTCATACAGTTTAACATTATGTGGTAAGTACATGTACCATGAATCTTATCATCATGAAGTAAGAACATGTTTCATGTATTTTAACATCATTAAATAAGGATATATCTCATGGAGTTTAAGGTAATGTGGTAAGGATGTTTTAATATTGTTTAACATTACATGACTGGGATGTCTTCGTGTAGTTTAAAACCTTGTGACTAGGATGTTTTCATATAGTTTAACATCGTGCGACTTGCTCGTAGTGTGACATAACTTATCACGAGGGAGTCTTTCTTGATGGATATGAGATGAATCATATTCATGTTTCATGAGTTTCAAGATTTTATAACTCTATAAAGCCTTCATTCTCTTTATTCTATAACCAATTCTTACTTACAAATAATCCTTCAATCGTATTCCCTAAGAACTAATGGTAAGGAAAATAGTTGAGGTGATAATTCTTGGTTGCCTCTTTGGGTCTCTTTTTCCTTGTGATCCTGATAGGGTCATGTTCTACTTACTATGTGATGTAGATGTATGCTTGGTATTAAAGGAATAGAACTTGTTTTTTCTAGTACTGAGGGGAGGTCTCCCATAACTGGGAGATAGGTGGCCTATATTTTGTTGTAAAAATTGTTATATTTATTCAAATTATTCACATTACTAGAGTGGGGATTGTGGTGTTAGTGGTTTCAGCATCCCATTATCTATTTGTTTCTGAAACCAGTCCTTAAAGTTAAATAAACTCTCTATTTTATTGTCAAGATTTCAGTGGTAGGGGAAATGATTTTCATGGCCTCTCAAACCAACCTATTCCAGTTTCCTCATTATTGAGAGTTTTATCAAATAATTCTCCATAGTATAGTCGAAATACCTGGTAACATGTATTTTCTAGAAGGAATATACCTTTTCTTGTCTATCATCAAAAGATGGATGACAATGCTACTTCCCTCGTGTGCCACATATTCCTATATCATCATGGGTACATGTTTGAGTTTGGATCTTAGGACATGGTTCCCTTATTTTTATTGATATGAGGGAAGAAACTGAATCATTGGGGGCACTGGATGATAAAGATACTTCCCATAGATTAGAAAAACTTGACTCAATTGGGGACCTTGTAGAATCCACTGAGGTCATATGGTGTCCAAAATTCATCTGATAAGGGGTGGAAATATGGAAATTCCTCTTGCCTTATGGCCTATGGTGAAGTAGAGTAATGTCTAGATTTCACCTGATGAAGGGATGAAGGAAATAAAAATTCTCCCAGTCCTAGGTGCTATGTAACTTCAATGAAAAGAGTTCCTCTATAAGATATTGTTGATACATCATCTTAGGGAAGGGGACCTAGGATAATTCCCACAATTATTATGTGGATATACTCATTCTCTCTATAGAGATTATTGATTTATACTTTTTAGGAGTTTCCTTGTCATCCTAAAGGGGTTGACTCAAAAAATTCATGAGGACACCCCTTCCTTTGCCAATGGTAGGGTGTATGGATAGTGACGGGAGTCTCAATATGGACCCTGAAGGCTGACTTTACTATTTTCATTAGGAATATGTTCTATTAATATTGTGTTTTTAGGCCTCGATATGTTTGATAATACCATCTGTAGATGCAAGAAATATACCATTGGGACCTTCTTCACAAATGTTAGGAGAAGAAGATGGGACAACCTACTTTGTCTTGGATGACTATATAAGGGTCAAATCATCCTCATCAAGAGTGCACTCATTCAAATCCAAGGAGAAGTCCTCAAATATAGTTGATATCATTTTGACAGATACATAGGTGGGTTGGTTCTCCCTTCTAATGGAGTATTCCATTTTATCATTAATATTTAATATATACTAATCATAATGGTCACTGTACAATGGTTATATTATCAATGGTTATTATGCTTAACAGTATTTTAAATCTGATTGGATATATTTTATAACAGTACAAAGTAACTAAATTAGTTTATTTGTTTTATATAATCACATTACTTAGTAAGGTATTTATTTATTCAAAAATGGAATTTCATTTATCAATTTTTGGGTTGTTACAAGTATTAACTAGCATCATAGGTTTAAGTATAAAATGGGTTGAAATATTTAAAGAAGAAATTGGAATTGGAAAAAATTAAACAAATTCTGATTCACCCCCCCCCCCCCAAATTTGGTGTGTATGCACGGTCCACTGGGAATCTCAAGAGAAAAGGAAATCGCAGATTATTTCTAAAAAAAATCCCAATTGTGTTTACCAAATATATATGAAGTGCATATTTTAATTTTATCTCGAATAATACCCTTATATGTAGGAATATATTCCTATTCCTATTGCTACTAAAATGGATGTTGTGTCCAATACTATGATAAATAGGAGAAAGAAATAATCCAAGAATTAAACAAATAATACAAAATCTTGAGAGGATGTATTACTAAATTAGGTTGCTCAAAGTGGTAATCATAGTTTTAAATATATTAATTTTTATTCTTCTAGTGAGATAAGTTTAAGATGTGATGATAGTTTCACTGAATCTATTAAATACCTCTATCTTGAATTTAATAACTATTTAAAGAAGGTTCCTATTTATTTTTTAATAGATTTATTTGAATATATCAAGGGACTGATACATGAAAATTCATAAATAGAGTTGGAGTCAAATTCTATGGAAGAAGCATTGGAAAAAATGAGTAAATAAAACATCCTCACTGTTCTTGTAAAATATAATGAAGAATCTTACACACTAAAATGAAAGAGTTTCTCTAATTTATGAGTAATTTCAAAGAGTTATTTTGAAGAAGTAATTTTTTTAGAATGTGGTTAAGGATGTGTTCCAAACATTGGATAAATTTTATCAAGCCACCATGAATGTCAAAGAAGCTTAGTTGGATGTTAAAAACAAGGGAATAAAGGAGTTGGATAACTCCCTGATTAATAAATTAAAAATGCATTAAGACCAAATTTATAAGTTGAAAAATGATTGGGAAAATAGGATAAGATCATTGGTGGATGATAAGTACACTCTCAATAATAAGTTCCATGATCTAGAATTCAAGATGACAAATCTAGAGACTACACCAGATCCCAATCTATTGGAAAGAAGAGAAATGGCTCCACATATATTTTGGATGGTATTATTACTCTTAAGAAGGCCTAAATCTGTGGTAAAGAGATATTTAAATCCATTGGATAAGAATGCACCTCAAGCTCTTGAAAAAATGTATCTCATAACCCTTAAAATCTATGTCCACTAAATCTAACTCTACTAAATATGCATATTTTAATTAATTTTTTTAAAAATATGAAAGAGAAAAAAATTGGGATATCCACCAATATGAAAAGAAAGGAAGTGAGTATCTCTAAGAAAATTTCCCTCTAAAATTTGCACAAGACTTTTGGGTTCCAACCTGAGAAATGAAAACATGTAAATCTACATTGATTTCATGCATAGAGAAAATAACTAGATAGATTGGAATATGATGATGCCATTATAGGTTTGTGAATGGGTATATTTATTGCTGGTAAAATATATTAGCTTGTAAAAATCAAAGGATCCCTGAATTAAGGGGATGAAATCTTGTTAGGTCCACTAGGATGAATACCCCAGAGAGGGGGGTGAATCAGGGTATGACTAATTAAAATTGATCTTGTTCTATCGTCAAACAAAACACACTTCTCTCTTTCTCTCATATTATTATATGAATAGAAAGTAAATCATTCATGGGACACAGTGATTTTTACTTGGTTCACCCGCACTGGGCTATGTCCAAGGAGCATACAATGACGATGTGTTGTTGTACCAATTTCACTAAGTCTTGTGCCAATAATTAATACAAAGTTCGGGGCAGATCTTCTGTGCCCAGGTTCACTTCCTTTACAAGGTTTAGGGTCTGGTCACAGCATTTTGAAGGGTCACTCCCTTCACCTCTTTCTCTGGCTCACTGTTGGTGGAAAGGGTCACCTTATTCCTCTGTCTTTGTTCACTACTCTTAGAAGGGATCCACTCACAGTTTATGGAATTGTAGGTCCCTTCATTATCTTTAATGAAATATACATCTTTAATTATTGATAGATTCTCTATTGAAGTCCAAAATTCATCCACTTATGAATACAACTTTACCACAGCTGTACTGGGAAATCTTCCAACTTTCACACATCCCAAAAATGATCGGTATGCTTCTCCAAGCCTAGTGTGCAGGTGTCACCAACCCACTTGCGCGACACTCTCTTGTTCAACACAAAACTTGGGAAACTCACACCATTTTACACCCAAACCAATATTGGCACACAACTATCAACTGTCATACAACTTCTAAATATATTTATACTTGCACGACCAAACCACCACTTGCACGCCCAAACCACCTGCGTGACTAGAAATCGAATTTTCTCAAAGTGTTGTGATTTTTCCCAAATGAGGAGGGGTTTACCTTTATTTATAGGAATTTTGGGCACCCTAAGCACCACGCACAAGTCTTCTCTTGGTGCGCAAGTCCAGCCACCTTATCCTCTGTCGCCCTAGTCACTGTGTGCGCCCAAACCAAAACTTGGGTGCCTCTCTTTCTTTTTCCATATTTTGATGTATGGTCATGAAAAACCTATGGCGTGCAACTTTCCAAGCCCCCAAAACTATGGTGCATAATTCCCTTTGCCAAAAACGCTTTTCTACATTTGATGATTTTGAGGCCCAAAAATTTGACAAACACTGGAAAACAGCACCACCTTGTATATGATCTTTTTGTACAACCTTCAGATCATCCATTCCTTTTTCAAGGTTCTTCAATTAATCTTGGATTGTTGAAAATATCCCTTGAACTTGACAACTCGCCATGAAAACCCTCCTTTGTCAACAATTGGAACATCGTGGTCTTCTTTTTCAACAAACACAACATGGATGCCCACTTTTTCAACAAACATAATCACCTCAAAAATGATTCAATGATACCTTGAGGGATTTTTCCCAACAATCTCCCATTTTGGGTTTTTAGAAAAATCTTCCATAAAATGATACCACATTAACACTTCATCCAACATTATCCTCTTTCTATTCTGATAGTGATCAAGGATTCACTCGACACATACTCTAATCCCACATGAGCAATGCTCAACATGAGAAACAAGAGTAAATGGAAGGTTCATCAATGAATCACTTCATTTCTAACACCAATTGTTGATACCAAATGATGATAACTGGAAACCTTGAAACACCATTCCAACGCCAATCTTATGCTTTTATCACAATCCTCAGGTGTTGTGATATTTATTCTTTGATTGATCACTTCTAGCATTGTCAGATTTAAAACTCTTCATTATTTTTTTCTTGGGTACTTGTGTTTTACAAGATAAGCTCTGGATGATAACTTCAAACACCACATACTCCCATCATGGTGCTCCCCCTATCAGCTTCTTCACCTGTCTTGATAAACTCCACCTATCTCACTGCACCACCTGTTAGCTTCTCCCTGTGTCTTTGAAAAAGACATTTTCTTCCTTCTTTAACCACAGTTTCTCCCCCTTTAAGAGTCACTCTTTCTCCCCCTTTTTCAACAAACCCAAAGGTCACTCATTTGTGGTATGAAACATAGTAGAGAGCACAAATTTGTACAGTAAGTAAAATAGACCATACCTTAGGGAGAGAGAGCCCACATCCACATTTATTCAAGTGCAGGGAGTCGAATGGACTCCCAAAGGCAGCTGATGCCTCTCAAATGCATCCTTGGGTAAGGCCTTCATATGAATGTTCACAACCCATAGCTCTATAGTCACATACTCTAACTTCACTAGCCCTTTATCCACCTTCTCCTTGATAAAATGGTTTTTTATCTCAACGTGATTTGTCTTTGAGTGATGGAATGGATTTTTTCTAGGATTGATAGAACTTTAGTTATCGCACTGGATTCTGATTGTAGACTTCACTTCAACTCCCATATCATCATGTTGTTGCTTCATCCACAATAATTGTGTGCATACTTGAGCAGCCACAATATACTCAGTTTTCGCGACTCTTAATGAAATGTAATATTGCTTCTTGCTTATCCAATCAATACACAAACCACCAAGATAGAATTCACCTCCGGACATTGATTTCATCTCATCCACTAAACCGGCCCAATCTGCGTCAGTATATCCCAATAACTCTGATTGAGATTTTTCATTATATATCGTGCTAAAATCCATCATTCACTTAATATACCAAAGTATTCTTTTCACTGAAATCATGTGGATTTTCTTGGGATTACTTCGATATCTCACTTCTTGGCATGTGGTGAATACAATTTCAGGCCTTGTCGCAGTCAAGTATAGTAAACTTCCAATAATTTGCTCTATTCTGTGATATTAACCACCTTTCCTTCATCATCTTCTGACAGTTTCATCTAGGTAGAAAATAGAGTCTTTATTTCCATGGAATTTTTTATCCCAAATATCCTTATAACCTCCTTGGAATATTTGTATTAAGAGATAAATGTTTCATTCCTTCCTTGTGTTACCTATAAACCAAGGAAAAATGTCATCTCTCCAATCATTGTCATTTCAAACTCACTTTTCATGAGTTTGGAAAACTGTTTGCGCTAAGATTAATTTGATCAGCCAAATATTATGTCATTAACATAAACTAACACCATCAACCTTTGATTATTGTCATTGTTGAAATAGATATTGTAATCAACTCTACCATGCTGGAAACCAAGCTTCTTCAAATACTGATCAAGACTTGAGTACTATGCTCTCAGTGCTTGTTTTAGCCCATATAACACCTTCTTCAGCCGAAAAACCTTTTTCTCATCCTCATGAATGAGAAAAACATTTGGATGATCAATATACACTTCTTCCTCCATAACCCCATTCAAGAATGCAGATTTGACATCCATATAGAAAACATTGAACTTCTATTGCACTATAATGGCTAGGAATAATCTAATTGTCTCTAAGCTTGAAACTGGTGCAAATGTCTCATAGACATCTATTCCCTCTATCTGGTAGTATCCTTTGCACACTAGTCATGATTTGTTTCAAATAAATGTGTTATCTTCATTCATCTTGTTGCGATAGACCCATTTAATCCCAATGATATTATTATCTACTAGCCTTGAAACAATCTAACATTTTTTATTCTTCTCAATTTGGTCAATATCTTCATTCATATCCTGATCCCAATTTTCATCTTTAGTTTCTTCATTAAAACACTTAGGCTCTACCATTGACAAGTATGACGCTTGTTGTAGAGTATTCATCCTTTTTTTCTGCACTGGTATTTTCTGATCATCAATTATGTTTTGTCTATCAATTTCATCTCTTCTAGTAGGTCTCTGTGAAGATACTAACTTATTCTCATACTTATCATAATCAGAGTCTTCTTCTGAATCATCCACTGGATCTGGAACATCCCCTGATCTACTTATCTCTTCATCATTTTCATTCTGAGACTGATCATGTATCTGTTGAACATTCTCCTCATTTTACACTATAGTCACATCATGGCTTTCAAAAACCTACTCTATCCTCTTTTTGAAACATTTATAGGCTTTTATTTTCTTTGAATATCCAATAAATATCCCTTCATCTCCACGGGATTCAAACTTCCTATTTTTATCATTATTTAGAATGAAACACTTACTTCTGAAGATTTGAAATTATTTATGTGATAGCTTCTTTCCATACCATATCTCATAGGGAGTCTTTTATTCTTTCGGACACAACAATGCTCTGTTAGATGTGTAAATTGATGTCATCACTGCCTCTTTCCAAAACTTTTCTGGAATATCATTCTCAATGAGCATTTTTCTATCCATGTTATTAATGATCTAGTTTCTTCTCTCAACTACTCAATTCTGTTGTAGAGTTCTTACTGATGGAACTTGATGCCTTATCCAATGCTTCTTGAGATAATCCTCCAATTGGCTATTTTTGAACTCCATTCCATTATCAGTTCTAATTGTCTGAATTTTCTGACCAATCATCTATTCACATTTCTGTCGATATCTTGTAATGCAACTGAACACCTCAGATTTGTGGGTGATTATTGAAACCCATGTAATTCTACAGTAATCATCAATTAAGAGAACGTAATATCTACTCCCATCAATAGATCTTGGAGAAATTTTCCCACGCACATCAATGTGCACTAACTCAAGCAATTTTATTGAACTTTTCTCTTTTTTCTTCTTCCCTTGTTGGTTGGAATCACACATATGGGTGCAATCTCATGATAATATAGGAATATCTTGAGTTGCTTCATATTTCACTAGATCTTCCAAGGAAATTTGGCTCAAGTGACCAAGACTCTTATGCCACAACTTATTTTCATCTTCCTTGGAAAGATAGCACATGTCTTATTCTCCAATTGCAAGGTAGAGATTACCTTTCGTACGCTTTCCCTACAACACAACAGTTTTTTCCTTTTCCTTGATGACACATATTTTCCTTGAAAATATTATTGCATGTCCTGAGTCACACAGTTTAATTACACTCAATAAGTTGTGACTAAGACCTTCAACAACCAATACATCGTCCCGTCTCATATCTTTTCCCCTAAATTAGGATTTTCTTGAACCAAAAATTTTTAGGCCTTCATCATTACCAAATCTTACAATACCATCCTTTTCATATCTAATCCCTTTCACCAAATTTTTATTTCCTATCATATGTGAGGTGCATCCACTATCAATTATCCATATTTCAGTTCGATCTGATGCTATGAAATCAATTTCTATGACAACTTATTGCTCAATTATTTTCTTCTTTGTCCATGTTTTCGAACTCATACTTGGTATGGATTGATAATATTTATCTTAATTAGTGGATGATGGACCAGCTTCATCTTGTAACACTTAAAAATGATTATTTACATTAAGTTCACTTGATGTTTCATATAATTTCTTCTTGAGACCAGTTTGATTTTTCTTAGGCACATCCCTTTGAATGGTTGATGTGTAGTACCTAGCCATCTTTCCAGAACCTCCACACCAAAAGCAATGACCTTCAAAAGAAACTAAGAAGTATTGTGTTTTATATTGATTCCACTATTGTTCTTGTGCCCTTCAATATCTCATGGAAATAGAACACACACTTTTTTAGTGTCCCATATTTCCATAGCAGTAGAATCTGATGCGAGACACCTTTTTATGTGGAAATACTACATCACTGGTTCTCCCTTGGGTTCTCTGAATCTTCTGATTTTTCTTCATACCCAAATCGATCTTTAGTATTGGAGTAGGAACTTGTGATCTGACTTCGACCATCACTTATTTTTGTTTTTGATCAAGATTCATTCTAGACCTCTCATTCAGATCTGACTACTTCTTCTGTTTTGCTAGACCACTATCCTCAACTTTTATATTATCTATTACTTGTATCATCTGGATTCCTAATGATTTACTGGATGTCAACCATTTTTATTGATCCTTAATTTTTTGTTGAATATTGACAAATTTCTCCTAAAGTTCTTCGATATGTTTTGTTTGATCTTTCCCAGTTTTTGTCGAACTATCGATTTCCCTTTTCTATTATTCAATTTTGAGCTTGTACTGTCCAATATTATCTGAATTCTCTAGCATTGAGAACTGTAGTTTTTCAATTTTTTTATTCAGATCAAACTTTTATTCTTCCTTCTGTTACATGTATAGTTTGGCATCACGAACCATTTTGTTGGTTTTCTTCATTTTAGCTCTCCAAACATCTATTTCCTCAAGAGTAGCTTCTAGTTCGACCTGAAGGTCAACCCTTCCTTCAACTTCATCTTTTTCACCATTGTTCTCTTCCTTTAACATAGAAGATTCAACCACTACCACCATATCCTCAGGTTCATGATCCTTATAGTTCTCTAGTTCTTCTACCTTATATTCGTATGAACTATCATCTTCTCTTGAAAGAAAATTAATCTTTTTGAAAAAATTTCTCTTAAAATTTTTCCTCCCTTTCACATAGTCTAATAACTTCTTCATGGAAACTTCATCTTCATCCTCATCATCTTCTTGAAATTTTTTCAAGCATCTTACTGCAATATGTCCAACCTTTCCACACTGAAATCATACAAGTGGAAGTTTATCTTTGAAATTTCCTTTTCATATTTGAATATTTGAGAAAAGGAACAACATCACCTCATCAGTATCTTCATCCTCATGTCCATCTTCAATAGTGAGCTACTCCATGACCTTGAATACCACCTCTTTGGATTTCCTTTTTTCAACAGCATCATTATCATCATTTCGTATTTTGTATACAACAAGGGTACTATGAAGATTATCCAATTTCAACTCTCTCAAATATTTATCTTCTAGTACTGAGACTTTTGGATTGAACTATGGTGGAAATTTTCTCAAGATATGCTTCACAGTATTAATATCTTCAATGATTTCTCCAAGCTCATGCATGTCTTCCACAATCACATTTACCCTTTCAAAGAAAGCATCAATAGACTCATTTGGGTTCATTTTGAGATCTTCGTATTCGTTCCATAAAACCTGCATCTTCTCTTATCTGACTTTTGAGTCACCCACATAAATATTTAACAATTTATTCCACATGGAATGTAATTTTTTACAAGACATCAACTTTGTACATATTGGATTAGATAGGTCTCTCCCTAAAACATTGATTCCTTTACTATCTGCATCCAATTATTTTCTTTCAGCATCTGATAAATCACCATTGTTAATATCTACTGAAATACCATGCATCGTTGATGTAAAGACATCCATTCCCAATGATCGGAAGTAGTGCTACATCTGATTCTTCCATAACTAAAAATTGGTTTTGTCAAAGATTGGAATCCCCTTTTGATTAACCATCTCCATTTCCTTAATAGAGAGATAACCACACACTATCAACCTTTGCTCTGATACCAATTTTTAAGTCCACTAGACTAAATACCCCTGAGTGGGGTGTGGGTGAATTAGGGTATAACCAATTAAAACTACAACACATTTTGATATTGTTCTATCATTAAACAAAATGCACTTATCTCTTTATCCTATAGTATTATATGAACATAAATTAAATCATGCACGGGACACGGTGATTTTTACATGGTTCACCCGCACTGGGCTACGTCCAAGGAGCATACAACAGTGACGTGTCGCTATATCAATTTCACTAAGGCTTGTGCCAATAATGAATACAATGTTTGGGCTAGATATTCTGTGCCTAGGCTCACTACCATTACAAGTTTTAGGGTCTGCTCACTACATTCCCAAGGGTCACTCCCTTTGACTCTTTCTTTGGCTCACTACTGGTGAAAAGGGTCACCTTATTCCTCTTCCTTCGCTCACTGTTCTTGGAAGGGTTACACTCATAGTTTATGGACTTGTAGGTACCTTCAATATTTCTAATGAAATATGCATCTTTAATTGTTGATAGATGCTCTGTTGAAGTCCAACTTTTATCCACTGATGAATACAACTTTACCATAGGTGTACTGGGAAATCTTCCAACTGGCGCACAACTTATAAATATCTTTATACTTACACGACCAAACCACCACTTGTCCGCCCAAACCACCTATGTGACTGGAGATAAAATTTTCTCTAAGTGTTGATATTTTTCCCAAATTAGGAGGGGTTTCCCTCTATTTATAGGCATTTTGGGCACCCTGAGCACCGCGCGCAAGTCTCCTCTCGGTGCGCAAGTCTAGCCACCTTAGCCTCTGTCACCCTAGTCACCATACACGCCCAAACTAAAACTTGGGTGCCTCTATTTCCTTTTCCATATTTTGATGTTCTGGTCATTAAAAACCTATTGCATGCAACTTTCCAATCCCCCACAACTCTAGTGCGCTATTCCCTTTTCCAAAAATACTTTTCTCCATTTGACAATTTTGAGGCCCAAAAATTTGGCAAATGCTGGAAAACAGCAACACCTTGTATATGCTCTTTTTATAACACCTCTAGATCATCCATTCCTTTTTCTAGGTTCTTCAATCAATAATGGATTGTTGAAAACATCCCTTGAACTTGAAAAATCGCTATGAAAACCCTCCTTTGTCAATAATTTGGACATTGTGGTCTGCTTTGTCAACAAACACAGCATGGAGGCCCACTTTTTCAATAAACAAAATCACCTAAAAACTGCTTTAATGATAACTTGAGGTATTTTTTCCCAACAATCTACCCCTTTGGGTTTCTTGAAAACTCCTCCATAAAATGATACCACATTAACACTTCATCTAACATTTTCCTCTTGTGATTATGATAGTGATCAAGGATTTACTCAACACATACTCTAATCCCACATAAGCAATGCTCGACATGAGAAACAAGAGTGAATGGAAATTTCATCAATGAATCGCTTAATTTCTAACACCAATTGTTGATACCAAACTAATACCAAATGATGATCACTAGAAACCTTCTAACACCATTACAATACCACTCTTATGCTTTTATCATGATCCTCAGCTATTGTGATATCTATTATTTTATTGACCACTTCTAGCATTGTCAAATTTAAAACTCTTCCTTCTTTGTTGCTTGGGTACTTGTGTTGTCCAAGCTAAGCTCTAATTGATCACTTCTAACACCACATACTCCCATCATGGTGCTCCCCTATCAGCTTCTTCACCTGTTTTGATAAACTCCCCCTATCTTACTACACCACCTCTTAGCTTCTCCCCATGTCTTTGAAAAATAAATGTTCTCCCTTCTTTATCCATAGTTTCTCCCCCTTTAGGAGTCACTCTTTCTCCCCCTTTGTAAACAAACCCAAAGGTTACTCCTTGGTGGTCTACAATAGAGTAGAGAGAATATATTAGTACATTAAGTAAAACACACCATACCTCAGGGAGAGGGGGCCAACATCCACACTTCATCAAGTACAGGGAGTCTACAGGACTCCCAAATCCAGCTGATGCCTCTCAAATACGTCCTTGGGTAAGGCCTTTATCAGAATGTCCACAACTTATAGCTCTATAGGGACATACTCAAAATTCACTAGCCCTTTCTCCACCTTCTCCTTGATAAAATGATATTTTATCGCAATGTTCTTTGTCCTTGAGTGATGGAATTTATTTTTTCTAATATTGATAGCACTTGAGTTATCACACTGGATTCTAATCGGAGACTTCACTTCAACTCCCATATCATCAAGTTAATTCTTCATCCACAATAATTGTGTTCATTCTTGAGTGGGAACAATATACTCAGCTTCCACAGTGCATAATGAAATTCAATATTTCTTCTTTCTTTTCCAAGCAATACACAATCCACCAAGATAGAATTCACCTCCTGACATTGATTTCCTTTCATCCACTAAGCTAGCCCCATCTGCATCAGTATATCCCAATAACTCTGACTAAGATTTTTCATTATATATCATGAAAAAAATCCACCATTCCCTTGATATAAAAAATATTATTTCACTAAAATCATGTGGGTTTTCTTGGGATTACATTTATATTTCACTGCTTGGCATGTGGCGAATACAATGTCAGACCTTGTTGCGGTCAAGTCTAGTAAACTTCCAATAATTTTCCAGTATTCTATGATGTTAATCGCCTTGCCTTCATCATTTTTTGATAGTTTCATCTGGGTACAAACTGGGGTATTTATTTCCTTGGAATTTTCCATCCCAAATCTCCTTATAACCTCCTTGGAATATTTATATTGAGAGATAAATGTGTCATTCCTTCATTGTGTTACCTATAAACCAAGGAAAAATGTCATCTCTCCAATCATTGACATTTAGAACTCACCTTTCATGATTTCAAAAAACTATCTGCACTGAGCTTCATCTAATCTGCCAAATATTATGTCATTGATATAAACCAACACCATCATTCTTTGATTACTGTCATTGTTGAAATAGAGATTGTAATCAAATCCAACATGTTGGAAACCAAGATTCTTCAAATATTGATCAAGCCTTGAGTACCATGCTCTTAGTGATTATTTTAGCCCATATAATGCCTTCTTCAGCCAAGAAACCTTGTTCTCATCCTCATGATTGAAAAACCATTTGTCTTCTCGATATACACTTCTTCCTCCAGAACCCCATTCAAGAATGTAGATTTGACATCCATCTGGAACATTGTGAACTTATGTTGCACTATAATGGCTAGGAATAATCTAATTGTCTCTAGCCTTGAAACCAGTAAAAATGTCTCATTGAAATCTATTACCTCTATTTGGAAGTATCCTTTGCACACTAGTCATGCTTTGTTTCGAATCACTATTCCATCTTCATTCAAATTGTTGTAATAGACTCATTTAGTCTTGTTGACATTCTTATCTGTTGGCCTCAAAACAATCTTCATGTTTTATTCTTAGCAATTTGGTCAAGCTCTTCATTCATAGCCTGAACCCAATTTTCATCTTTAGCTACTTCATTTAAACACTTAGGCTCTACCTTTGACAAGTATAACACTTTTTGTAGAGTCTTCATCCTCCTTGTCTGCACTAGTACTGTCTAATCACCAATTATGTTATGTCGATCAATTTTAGCTCTTCCTGCTGGTCTCTATGTAGATACTGAATTATTATCATCCTTCTCATCATTAGAGTCTTATTATGAATCAGCCTCTGGAACTGGAACATCCCCTAATCTACTTATCTCTTCTTCATTGTTGCCCTGAGACTGATCATGTGCCTGCTGAAGATTCTAATCATTTTCCACTATAATCACATCATGGCTTTCAACAACCTTCCTTAGCTTCTTATTGAATCATTTATAGGATTTTCTTTTCCTTGAATAGCTAATAAATATACCTTAATCTTCACAAGATTCAAACTTACTATATTTATCCTTATTGAGAATGAAACACTTACTTCATAAGATTATAAAGTATTTCAATGATGGCTTCATTCCATACCATAGATCATATGGAGTCTTTTCTTCTTTCAGGCATAGTAATGCTCTGTTATATGTGTAAACTAATGTCACCACTACCTCTTTCCAAAACTTTTCTGGAATATCTTTCTCAATGAGGATTTTTCTATCCATGTTATTGATGATCCAGTTTCTTCTCTCAACTAATCCATTCTGTTGTGGGGTTCTTACTGATGAAACTTGATGCCTTATACCATGATTTTCAAGATAATCCTTTACTTGTCTATTTGTGTACTCTATTCCACTATCAGTTTGAATTTTCTAAATTTTCTGACCGATCATTTTTTCACACTTCCATTGATATCTTGTAATTCAATTGAACACATCATATTTTTGGGTGACGATTGAAACCCATGACACTCTACTGTAATCATCAATGAAGAGAATTTAATATCTCCTCCCATCAATAGATCTTGGAGAAATTGTCCCACACACATCAATGTGCACTAACTCAAGAAATTTTATTAAACTTTTCTCCTTTGGCTTATATGTATTTCGAATGATCTCCCCTTGTTGGCAGGCATCACTTGTATGGGTGTGATATCATGATAATCTAGGAAGATCTCGAGCAGCTTCATATTTCATTAGATCTTCCAAGGATTTTTGGCTCAGGTGACCAAGACTCTTATACCACAACTTATTTTATTCTTCCTTGGACAGACAACACATGTCTTCTTCTCCACTTATAAGGTAGAGATTCCCTTTCGTACACTTTCCCTACAACACAACAGCTCCATCCTTTTCCTTGATGACACATAGTTTCCTTGAAAAACTTAGGGCATGTCCCGAGTCACATAGTTGAATTATACTCAGTATGTTGTGACTAAGACCTTCAACAACTAGGACATCTTCCCATCTCATATCTTTTCCCCCAAACTTCGCTTTTCCTGAACCAACAATTTTCAAGCCTTTATCATTACTGAATCTTACAATACCATCATTGTCATATTTAATCCTTGTCACCAGATCCTTATTTCCTATCATATGTGAGGTGCATCTGCTATCAATTATCCATATTCCAGTGCGATCTGATGCTTTGAAAGAAATTTCTGTGATAACTTCCTTCTCAGTTCTTTTATTATTTGTCCATGTTTTCAAAATCATACCCGATATGGATTGATAATATTTATCTTCCTTAGTGTATGATGGACCAGTTTCATCCTGCAACACTTCAAACTAATTCTTTACTTTTAGATCGCTTGATGTTTCATAGAATTTCTTCTTGCGACCAGTTTGATTTTTCTTTGGCACATCCCTTTGCATGGTTGATTTGCAGTACCTAGACATGTGTCCAAAACCTCCACACCAAAATAAATGACCTTAGAAATAAACTATGGGTTATTGTGTTCTATATGGCTGCCACTTTTTTCTTGTGCCATTCGATATCTCTTGGAAATAGAACACACACTTTTTGAGTGTCCCATCTTCCCATAGTAGTTGCATCTGATGCAAGGAACCTTCTTATGTGTCAACACTGCATCACTGGTTCTCCCTTGGGTTCTTTGAATCTTCTGATTTTGCTTCATACCCAAATCTATCTTTATTATTGAAGTGGGAGCTTGTGATCTGACTTCGACCATCACTGATTTTTGTTTTTGATCAATCCCCATTCTAGCCTTCTCATTCATATCTAATTTCTTTGTATGTTTTGTTAGACCACTATCCTCAAATTTTATCTTCTCTATTTATTGTATCATCTACATTCTGTATGATTTTCTAGAATTCAACTGTTTTTCTTGATCCTTAATTTTTTTTTGCAGAATGAAAATTTCCCCCTCAAGTTCTTCGATACGTTTGGTCTGATACTTTCCAGTTTTAGTCAAACTATCGATTTCCCTTTTATGTTCTTTAATTTTGATCTTGTACTGACCAATATTATCTAAATTCTCTGGCATTTAGGACTTCATTTTTTCAATTTCCTATTTTATATAATAATTTTCTACTTCCTGTTGTTGCATGTATAGTTTGGAATCACAAACCACTTTGTTGGATTTCTTTATTTTAGCTCTCCAGACATCTATTTCCTCAAGAGCAGATTCTAGTTCGACCTAAAGGTCAACACTTCCTTCAACTTAATCTTCTTTTTTATCACTCTCTTCCTTTAACATGGATGATATGACCACTTACACCATAGCTTCAGCTTCACGATCCTTACAATTCTCCAGTTCTTCTACCTCAGATTCTTCTGAACTATCAACTTCTCTTGAAAGAAGATTCTTCTTTTTGAATAAATTTCTCTTAAAAAATTTCTTCCCTTTCACATAGGTTGATTACTTCTTCATGGAAACTTCATCTTCATCCTTATCATCTTCTTGAAATTTCTTCAGGTATCTTGATGCAATATGTCCAACCTTTCCGCACCGAAATCATTCAAGTGGAAGTTTACCTTTGAACTTTCCTTTTCCTCTTTGAATATTTGAGGAAAGGAACAACACCACCTCATCAGTCTCTTTATCCTCATGTCTATATTCAATAGTGAGATTCTTCATGGCCTTGAATGCCACCTCTTTGGATTTCCCTTTTTCGACAGCGTCATTATCATCATTTCACATTTTGTATGCAACAAGGGTACTATGTAGATTATCCAATGTCAACTCTCTTTGATATTTATCATCCAGTACTAAGACTTTTAGTTTGAACCGGGGTGGAAGTTTTCTCAAGATATGATTCACAATATTAATATCTTCAATGAATTCTCTAATCCCACACATGTCTTCCACAATCACATTTACCATGTCAAAGAAAGCATCAACAGACTCATTTGGGTGCATTCATAGATCTTAGAATTTGTTCCATAAAACCTGTAGCTTCACTTATCTGAATTTTGAGACACCCTCATAAATATTTAACAATTTATTCCACATGGCATGTGATGTTTTACATGACATAACGTTTGTATAGATTGGATTTTAGATAATTGATTCCTTTGGAATCTTCATCCAATTCCCTTCTTTCAGCATCTGATAAAGCACCACTGTTAATATCTGTTGAAATACCATGCATCATTGCTGTAAAGGCATCCATTCCCAATGATTGGAACTAGTGTTGCATCTAATTCTTCCATAGCTGAAAATTAGTTCCGTCGAAGATTATAATTTCCTTGTGATTAACCACATCTATTTTCTTAACTAAGAGAGAACCACACACTTTCAACCTTTGCTCTGATACCAATTGTTAGGTCCACTAGGCTAAATACCCCTAAGAGGGAGGGTAAATCAGAGGATAACTAATTAAAATTATAGCCCCTTTTGATCTTGTTCTATCATTAAACAAAACATACTTTTCTCTTTCTCCCATAGCAGTATATGAATAGAAAGTAAATCATGCATGGGACACAGTGAGTTTTACTTGGTTCACTCGCACTGGGCTACATCCAAGGAGCATACAAATACGATGTGCTGATGTACCAATTTCACTAAGGATTGTGCCAATAATGAATAAAAAGTTCAGGCTAGATCTTATGTTCCCAGGCTCACTGGCATTATAAGGTTTAGGGTCGACTCACTACATTCCCAAGGGTCACTCAGTTTGCCTCTTTCTCTGGATCACTGCCGGTGGAAAGGGTCACCTTCTTCCTCTTCCTTCCCTCACTGCTCTTGGAAGGGATACACTCACATTTTATGGACTTTTAGGTCCCTTCATTATATCTAATGAAATATGCATCTTTAATTTTTGATAGATTCTTTTTTGAAGTCCAACTTTCATCCACTGATTAATAAAACATTATAGTAGGTGTACTGGAAAATCTTCCAACTTTCATGCATCCCTATAATGATCAGTAGACTTCTCAAAGCCTAGAACACAGGTGTCACCAAACAAATTTCATGACACTCCCTTATTCAATACCAAACTTGGGTGACTCACACCCTTTTATCCCAAACCAATATTGGCACACAACAATCAACTAGCATGCAACTTCTGAGTATCTTTATACTTGTGTGACCAAACGACCACTTGAGCGCCCAAACCACCTGTGTACCAGGAGCTAAAATTTTCTCTAACTATTGAGTTTCATCCCAAATTATAAGGGGTTTCCCACTATTTATAAGCAATTTGGACACCCAGAGTGTTACACACAAGTCTCCTCCCGATGCCCAAGTCCAGCCGCCTTAGCCTCTGTCGCCCTAGTCACCTTGTGCGCCCAAACCAAAACTTGGGAGCCTCTATTTAATTTTCTATATTTTGATGTTCTAATGATGAAAAACCTATGATGCTCAACTTTCCAAACCCCCACAACTCTGGTGCACAATTCCCTTTGCCAAAAACACTTTTCTCTATTTAACGATTTTGAGGCCCAAAAATTTGGCAAACACTGGAAAACGGTGCCACCTAGTATCTAATCTTTTTGTACCACCTACAGATAATTCATTCCCTTTTCAAGGTTCTTCAATCAATCATGGATTATTGACAACAACCCTTGAACTTTACAACTCTCCATGAAAACCCTCCTTTGTTAATAATTTGAACATCGTGGTCTGCTTTGTCAACAAAAATAGCATGGAGGCCCACTTTTTCAACAAACACAATCACCTAAAAAATTCTTTAATGACACCTTGATGGATTTTTTCCCAAAAAATCTGAAGTTCAAAGGAAACTTTATGGATTAAAACAAAAAACACAGAAAAGGATAAATTTTTCCATTAAGAACATATTTGAATCACTTGGAAATTTATTTTATGTTGTGTAAGATGATTGTTCACTATTATGATTAATACTGATACAACCCTTCTAGGTATCATTCATGTATTGAATATAATAATTATTATCCATATATTGGGAAGTGGGTAAGTAAAAAATCAATTCTTCTTTGGAAATGAATCCAAAGATGATAGCTGAATCAACCATTCCCAAGAAGATGGAGAAGAAGGACTATAAAGATGTCAAAATAGTTGATAATAAAAAATAATTCTATTATGGAAATATATGGCACATCATTGACCATTGAAATATATCCATGAATTTAAAAGTAAATGGAAGAAATTTCGAATCTATAAGAAAAGATTCAATTTAGGAAAGTGAGAGCAGAATTGGCTTGGTGGTTGACACGCTTAGATAAGAATATGTGAATATTCCCAATAAAGGAAATCTAAAATCTATTGAAAGTATATCTGGAAGGTTAAAAATGGAATGACATTTGGATATTAAATGTATGATTGTTCTTATTGGACAATTGAAAAATAATGGAAAAGAACCATTGACTCAAAGTCTCAAGAAATATGCTACTAAGAAAGAGTCTACACATAAACGGGAGGTTGGGTGTGTGAAGAAAGAATGTTTAATCATATGGATAGATCAGTTTTAAGAGGCTATAAATTTAGAACAAACATCAAAAACTGAAAATGTTATGTTGTCTCAAGAAAAAAAAATTATTCCATCTAAAAGTCAATCTGAGAATAAAAATAAGTCAATATATCCCAATGTATTACAAACCTTGAAATTGAATAATGAAATAGGCATGAGAGTGGAAATTTTAGATCTTCAAGGGAAAGTGACACTGGATTGAGGAATAAGACTCATCCCTAATTATAAAACTAAAGAAAAGTAGAAAACCCACCTTATTCCCAAGACTACTGTAACTGCATTCCAATAATGAGAATTGAAGGTAAGGGAGTATCAAGAGAATCCATTGAGGGGGTTCTATAAAAAGGATGAACCTTTCAGAGATTTATTAATTTCTATTAAATCTAAAATTCTGGAGATCTTCTTTAAATGTGAAGTATGAGGTATAATTTTCAATATCCCGTCATCATTTTTACATATACTTATTATTTTTATAAAGCGAGAGTGATTATATAACCAAATGGGTAATGATATACCTTACAATAAAAATGTTTTAATGTGCCTATTCAAGTCAAGTTAAGGTTTATGAAAATTCATATAAATTTTTTTGCACAACCCCTAGGAATTGAAAGGTTGAGTTGGTGAAATAATGAAGTAAGTAAATAGATAGTTTTCCCCCTAGACTTGTTGCTCTTATTTTCTACGAAGGGTTATCCCATGTAGACTTAAAGTTGGAATATTTATAACACTTTTCTAAGAGAAAATGTAGTACCTCCCTTTTCTCATGATATTAATGGATACCCTGAAAAGTGGATGAGAACACCTTGGGAGAAGATGTGTTTATTAAATTTAGAATAGTTAGTTTGATAAAGTACTCCCTTTTAATTCTTTTTATCATTAAGGGAGAGAAGCATAGATTTCATTTCACCCATATTGTGTTAATTAAAGGGAAAATACATTTCCCTTTTTCTTTTAGTTTCAATTAGGGGAGAATAATTTCATTGAATAATGGGGTTTTTTTGGAATTTAAAATAGACATAAATGGGGAGATTTAAGTGTTGAAAGGTGTTTGGTTGGATTTTTTGTAAATTGGGTTTATTTTCAATAAGCATATCAGTTTAATTAATGAAAAGATGATGTATAGGGTAATGAAGAAAGGACATTCCCAAAAGAAGTGAAGTATCTTCCCATATGTATTGGGTAACAAAAATAAGAAGCTTCTATTATCTATGAAGATATGTTTGGATAGATTATAGGCAGTGGTTATGACATCATACGATTGAAAATATGATCTTAAATCTAAAGGAAAGTATTAATGGCCATATCATTATCTACAACATGTTTTGGAAATGTTGAATAAGTAATTGAGTTGATTCAAATAGGTTTTGAATCTATTTGAGGTGGATAGAGTTGATTTTGAGGAGATGAGTAGCTACATAAAGGTAACTGAATACCTAGGTAAAGGTAACTTCATGTTTATAGATTTTATATAAAGGTAACACTAATTTTTTGTTAGTTTCATAAAATTCATTCCCAGAAAATAATATTTGCATAAGTTTCATCTGTAATTTTCACTATCAGAGTAAAGGTAACCATGTACGCTATGTAAAGGTATCTGAGATTGTTTGAGTAGAGTGTGAATTCTGAAAAATAACCTCCAAGTGAGTGTTTTTTGTCTCTAAGTATGTTTCACTAAGGTTCAGATTATGTTTCAAAAGAACCTATTTATGTGTCATTGTAGACCACTATATATATCATTCAGCCCCAACATATGTGTCATCCAAAGTAGCATACTAGTCATTTTATAAGAAAAGTCATGTGCGTATTGATATGTTCATTTCATGAATATATTTTATGATATTAAATACATTGATTTTTTTAAATGAATTGATTAATATTTTATGGATTCTATTTGTTTTTTTATGATTTATGGCAGATACAAAAAAAAATTAAAATGATCAGGAATATGATTATTTCATGATGAAAACAATGTTCTGTGACATCTGAGAAGTTAAGGACTGGTACATAGTCTTAAAATAAAGAATTGGGCTTAAATAGAGGTCAAATGTAGGAAAATATCCATTCACGTTGTGAATTATATTCAGGAAGTGAATGGAAATCAGAACTTGAACACAAGATGTAAAAAATAAAAAAAGGAGGAGGGATCAAGGTTTTCACTGCGTGAATACATAGTTCACACAATGAATCTAGTTTAGTAGACCCAAAATATCCATCTTTTGGTGAGACACTTCTAAAAAATACATTTAATTAATAATAACCCCTACACAGTGTGAAAATAGGATTCAATACTTTTTTTAAAGATACATCAAGGTGATTCACACTCTGTAATAAACTCAATATGTGAGTTCAATGGAGGAATAATCTTTAGAAGGAGAATCTCCACACCATTCATACCCTGAAATAAATTTAGGTTGTGAACCTATAGTCCACTAAAATTTTAATATGCCAACTTTTGGGTTTTTTATAGAGTCTTATAAATTGATGAGTTTTTTCAGACATGAAATAATTGTATACCAGACACACATTGATTTCCAGATGATGGGAGCGTGTGACCTCAGATCCCTGTTGTAGCTACAATTATTTTTCATTGGGTAACCATGTTTAATTCCTCCTCATATTTAGCCAGATGGGGTAGTTAAAGTATGTTGGGTAAAGTGATTATAGGGGGAGTGCGGCATATAGATTATTTTATTTTTTGATACATGTCTTGGTTGATGTATTTCATATTTTCAAATCTAAATATCCTTCCTTTGGCATTACATGAACATTGTTTTGTGATTGGAGGAGTAATTTCTATTGAATAGACTAATTGAACCAGTTTGTGTATGACCATGTTTCCTCTGGAATTGGGGATGACCTCATTGGTTTAAGGTTCAAACATTCCAAGCGGTTTCTAACGAGTTTGTTTGTAGAACCGGAAACATCCAATGATTCTATATCCATTTGGACCTACTTTCCAAAGGTAGGTGCTCATTAGTTGTGAACTGATAAGGCTTAAGAATTTGCATTGGTCGAGAGGATGGTAGGTCGGACTCATCACACCTTTTTGAGGGTAATTATTGTCTACTCTGGGACTCTCTTTATAGATTTAAGTTATGTTCATGAATCCTTATTAAATTACCAAGTATAAGAATGAGCTTTCCTTTAGATCTGACAATCAATGATTGATATGTAGGAAATTTATAGAATATTTTATATGTATTAGAGGTTATTCATCGATAGAGAATCATCTATATTTGTTAGAGATTCTTAGTCAATGGTATCCTTTAATACATTATATAAAAGTCTCTTGGTCATTAGGATGACCATACTGGTTTTAAAGCCACTCAGTGGGGAACTTGAAGTTTATTGTCATTCAGAAGGACATGGATTATTTCAGAGTTGGGATCGTACCCTCAGATGGGCTACCTACGTATCCTTTATTTAGAAAAGTAATCAGAACCAACGTAGTTCGAGTAAAGGAGTATGATGTTTATGTATGATTGATGGCTCAAATAAAGATGTCAAAATTACTTTTATGCTCTAAGCTCACGTGATTCATGCCCGGTGTGAGAAACAAGAGGTATTGGTAAAACCAGACAATTGTGCCATGAAAGATGCAATCATAAGAAATGATGTGGGGCTTATGTATGTATGACTGCCCAAATAGATAGAGACCAGGACGTATTTCAAAGAAAAGTCCTGGAACAGGGTCCATAAAGGTATATGTGATTTTATGGAGATTTGGATACTCTAACTTGGGGCTTACTCCTAAGAAAGATACCCAAATTAGGAGGGACTTATGATTGGGTTTTATTCATGAGAAGGAAGCCCAGATCAAAAGTAAATTAAGACTGGTTAAGAGAAATTAATACTGGGGCTTACTCCTAAGAAGGAGGCCCAAGTTAAAGGAATTTAAAAACTGGGGCTTACTCCGAAGGAAGAGGCCCAGGTTAAGGGATTTTTAGAATTAAGGGACTTGGGGCTTACTCCTAAGGAGGATGCCCAAATTTGGGTACTTTGAGACTAGGGCTTACTCTGGAGGAGGAGGCCCAGGTTAAGGGATTTATGACCAGGGCTTACTCATAAGGAGGATGCCCAGGTTAGGGGACTTGGGGCTTACTCCTAAGGAAGATGCCCAAATTAGGAGAATTTGGATTGGGGATTACTCCTAAAAAAGAGACCCAGGTTAAGTATTCTCTCATCTTAAAGGATGAGGTTAAATGAATGAAATCTCTAACCTTAGTTACATAAATATGTGTAAATCACTAGGTTTTGAGAGATGTTCCACAGAATTTCTTTCAGATAAGGAAGCCAACAAAGGAAACATACCATAAATGGATTTGAAGAGGGGTTTGAAGGATGAATCTTAAATAGGAGAGGTGGATAGGCATAGGAGAGGTGGAATGGGTAGGAAGGGCACCCAAAAAGAGGGGGGCATGCAAGTCCTCCGTGGGAGTGCAAGTGCTGGTCGTGCAGGTATACCTGCGCGACACATGGGTACTTGCGCAACGGTCCACCCTTAAGGTAATACTTTGGTGAGGCTTGGATCAAGCCTTTAGTACTATCCCTATAGGCTTCCAGAAAATAGGCATGCCAGTTTTGTTGAAGGGGTAAGGCGGCGCGCAAGTGTGGCCATTTCCCTTAAGGGATGGCCACTTAGGCGCACAAGTGTTGATGAGTTTCAACACTTTGGCCTTCCTCCCTCTCTTTAGATCTTCCATTCTAGGTAAGAAATTACCTTAGAAGTGTTCGGAAGTTCTGAGAAGAGACTAGGGAGCCAGGAGCTCAAATTCAAGTTTTTGGAATTTTCTCCTCCTCGAATGGGGCGCCCACATGGGGTATTTATAGGCTGGAGAAGACCCTGGGCAAAAATTCAAAGAGGGCATGCAAGTCACCTGCGCGACCACTGGTAGGCACGCAAGTATACTTGCGCGACCTTGGTGGAACTTGCGCGACCCAAGTGCATTTGAATCTTTGTTCATGCCTCTGTCAATTTTTGATGTTTCTTCAAAGGATGAATCACTTTGGGTTCAAGGTATTTCCCTTTTCAATTCTCATTTGGACTCTATGATAGAAAGGAGCATAAAAAAAAGTCCCCCCTTAGAGTTGGATCCGAAAGAAATGTTGATGTGACTCTGAGGAAAAAGAAGAAAACTAAGGAACATGAGGTGCACAAGTGTTGAGCGCGCAGAGGGTGGCGCGCAAGTATTGAGCCGCACAAGCGTCGGCGCGCAAGGGTGTGGCCTGGCCTATATATATGCGTCCATTATCATGTAAAGCACCCAGATTTCAAAATTTTGAGCTCTCTCCACGCAAGTTTCCTTTTCCGTGCAAGTTGCTCTGTTTTCCGCTGTTTCTTTGTTGTCGCGCTGCTGTAGAGGTATTTGGACTTGCACGGTGATACCTGCGTGCCAAAACTTGCGTGACATACTTATACTTGCGCGCCAATATTGGGACTTGAGCGCCTTAATGTCTTAGCCATTTTGTCACTTTTCTTCACAAATTTTTATGAAAAATCAACTCACTTAAGAGTTAATTATTCGACCTTTGTGCATATTCAATGGTTCCTAGAAGAATTGGAATGACTGATGAGCTGGTTAGCAAGCAGATTGATGACATGATGAACATTTTTGGCCATGATTACTATGATATCTACGGCAGCACTCTCCCAAATTTGGCTAAGTACTTGAAGAAATATCATCTTAATTTCCCACAGAGCATCTACTTGCCTCTGTATGGTCATGGTCATCTGCAAGGAGTCAATGTTCCAGATGAAAAGAACTATATGCCTGAGATACATCTGCACTGCTACTCCTCTATTTCGGTTATGCGGTTCATTAAGAGCAAAAACAATGGTGTGAACTTTCAAATTTTTTCTTCATGCCATTTCCTTGCAGATATGAAAATGGAAAACCCATGGGCTGAAATGTTTTTCACTTCCGGTTGGTGGAGAGAAGACAAACATGGCATTAGAACAATATCTGAAAATATTACTCTCTCCAAATGGCTCTTTACTTCTAATGATCCATTCTCAAATCCATGTATACATCTTCCAAGTTTCCTAGACAGAAACAGAGTCACTGTTTGATCAGTAGAAAATTTTCTCAAACCACACTCAAGAACATTCTTTTACAATTATTCCAAGAAGATCTGGTATCACTACATCTCTTATTGTATCCAGTTGAATGAATGAATTCCAGGTGGCTATTGATGAAGCTCAGGATTCCGTAAATCAAATGAAGAGTTATGTTGAAAGCCTTTTGTAATTCCTGAAAAAGAGAAGAGACTCCAGTCTGTTGATGTCCTTCTAACTCTTGTGCATCAATGAAAAACACTTTCATCTTCAATCATTTGTGCACGCATTTTCCTGCTACCTGTATTAAGTTTTTACCTAAGCCAATGGGCCTAGTAAGCATAGTTTGATTTTTTCTAGGATTATTATAAATAACCCTACAAACTTTTGAAACTTTTTATTGCTCAATATTACCTAAAATCATACAAAATGTATGTTTAGTGAGCTGGAACTTAACTTTTGTTCAGAGTTCCCTTGTCTTTTGTGGGCAGTTTAAAGTCATGCACATCAGACATAAAAGGGATAATGTTTAAGGTCGAAATAGCTTTAACCGAATGGATTAAAATTGACTCAATTCCT
The DNA here is from genome assembly GCA_963277665.1 of Viscum album. Classification (NCBI taxonomy): domain Eukaryota; kingdom Viridiplantae; phylum Streptophyta; class Magnoliopsida; order Santalales; family Viscaceae; genus Viscum; species Viscum album. Next base: position 16,097,708 of record OY728155.1, on the reverse strand, counting down.
TGAAAATTTATCTGAAAACATATTACCACACTCAAGTATGAAGGAAAATATGTAAACTATGACTTAAGAAATTTTGAATCTGAGGAATGATATGAAAAAGGGCTAAAAAGTATTAAAATAATTAGTTCCCAAGAATAAAGTTACCATTATTTAACAAACCCGTTAGGGGGTTGAATTATGTAGGGCCACCTAAGGGCATTGGTTGCATAGTCAAATAATAACATCTTTTGGCTGATAGGTCTGTTATGTAGACTAGTTATACAAGGCCGCCTAAGGGCACGTTCTGCATAGTTAGGAAAAAGAACTCTTAGAAATTTACTTTTCTACTAATAAAAATCCAGTGAAAGTTTATGGGGATTCAAATTTTCCAAGTCATAGAGTTTTCTGTATGGAGAGAGGTACTTGAATATGGAGAAGCTATTTCCAAACAAGATTGTCTAAGAACTGGATGAATGTCACTCCTACAAAGGTATGGCCCAAGCATAGGGAGGAGAAATATAATCCATAGACTTGAATACTTTCAGATTGTGAAGAAGAGTATGAGACAAATATATTAAGGATGGCTATTTTTGTGGATCCCTACATATTGTTGTTAAGACAACTAAGGAAAAAAGAGGTTTTGTTCCCAATAATGAAGTTACCACTATTTAAAAAACCTGTTAGGGGGTTGAATTATGCAGGGTCACCTAAGGGCATTGGATTCATAGTCAAATAATAGCATCTTTTGGCTGACAATTCTGTTATGTAGACTGTTTATGTAAGGCTGCCTAAGGGCACGTGCTGCATGGTCAAGAAAAAGAATTCTTAGAAATTGGACATTTTGTGACCAGAAGTCGAGAAAAGGGTTATGAAGATCTGAAAATATTTAAGGTTAGGATTATGACACATAAAAATGAGTATTTTCCAATGTATGTAGAGATACACAGATCAATGCGAACTATAATCATGTTGTGGCTGGGTCCTGAATTGAAATATTGGACTTCACTACGTATCCCATAAGGATGGGAATCAAGCCATACGTATTTATTAAAATACAGTTTAATGTCGTGTGGGACGAAAGTATGGAAATCTTAGTTTAAGGTCATAGAGCTTGGACCATAATAATGAATGCACAGTGTGTGTTTTCATAGGGACTTTTCAGCCAGGGGACTGAAATTTGAATTTGGGGTTAGGCCCAAAAGACTTGGGGCTAGATTCTAGGGACACTCGAACGTTCCTACGTATCCCATAAGGATGGGAATCAAGCCCACGTAGTTCTATAAATACCCTTTGTATAGATTTGGTTCGTAAAAGTGAAGGGTGAAAAGGGGACTTTAGTGCAATGATGGTTTGACCTAATATAAAAGGCTCAGGCATTGCCATGTATGCACGTAATATTTGGAACATAACATGATTGGAGATCAATGTAAATAATGATTCCCTCTTAGGTGAGGGTATCAAAGAATATTGTAGTTTATTGTCGTACAGGACAAAAAATGTTGTACATTTTAACGTCATATAGCAAGGAAAAAGGTGAACCAATGTAAAGATATTGATTCTGGGGCAGTTTCACGAATCAGCATCGTATGAGATGGAAGTGAACCAACATGAAGGGATTGGTTTGGGGCTTGAACCTTGGGAGGTTTCCTACGTACCTAGCCTAGAAGGCCAGGATCAAAGTCCGTGTAGTTCAATTAAAAAATGAATTAGTGATCAAGTTGTTCTTGGGGACAATGACTTAAAAAATGATGTTGGGACTTATGCGTGGATAGTGGCCCCGAGAGGGTGTTATGGTTGAAGTTTAATCAAAGATCACGTGAGTCATACTTGGTGTGAGAAACAAGAGGTAGCAACAACCCTAACGATGCACAGTTTAATGTCATGTAGGACATATGAAGGGACTATGAAATTTAAAGTCTTGCAGTGAGGACTATTGGTGCTGCACAGTTTAGTGTCATGTAACAGGGAAAAAATACAATTTAACATCATGTAGGACATATTAAGGGATTTCTGTACAGTTTAGCGTCATTTAGTTAGGACGATTGGGACAATACAATTTTATGTCATGTTGGACAAAAGGGGGACTGTGCGGTTTAATGTCATGTAGTAAGAACAAAAGAGGACACAGTTTAATGTCATGTTGGACGTATTAGGGATTTTTTCACAATTTAATGTCATGTTGGATGATTAAAAAGAAATGATACAGTTTAACGTCATGTTGGAAGAAAGTGCGAATAGTTTAAGGTCATATGGATGGACCGTAATGGTGCAGTTTAATGTCTTGCTGGACATGAGGCATGCAAATAGTTTAAGGTCATATGTATGGACCATAATGGTTCAGTTTAACATATTTCTAGACATGAAGCATGCAAATAGTTTAAGGTCATATTCATGGACCATAATGGTGCAGTTTAACATCTTGTTGGACATAAAGAAAGAAAATAGTTTAAGGTCATATGCATGGACCATAATGGTGCATTTTAACGTCTTGATGGACATGAAACATTCATATTGTTTAAGGTCATATGCATGTACCATAATGATGTATTTTATGTTTATAAAAAATACTTCTTCAGAAATCTGACATTGGTTGGAGTAGTGCTGAGTTCTCTATCCATTGAGATTAAAGAATAAGGTCCATTGGAATAGACCTTATGTATTGAGTAAGGTCCTTACCATTTTGGTTCAAGCTTGGGAGGTTTCTTTCCTGGTATCATTGGAGTTCTGAGAACCAATACCAATTTTACCTAAACGAATGAACGAAGATGAACTTTTTTATTGAAAGCTCATGCTATTCGATTATGGTAGACTTACAAGTGGTGCAGGGTGCACAATCGTTTCTCATCTAACAGTTCCAATTCATCCAATCATTTTTGAGATTGTTCATCTGTAGATGATTGATCACAAATGGATACTCTGAGCGAAGGTAATTGAACCTCAATTAGAAAGACTACTTCTGTTCCATATACTAGTGAATATGGAGTTGACCGCGTTGCAGTGCGGGTGGTGGTCTGATAAGCCCATAAAGCATGAAAGAGTTTATCAGGTCATGAATTCTTATCTTTATCCACGATCTTTTGCAGTATGTTTGAAAGAGTCTTGTTAAAGGCTTCTATCTGGCCATTGGCCGCTGCATGATACCAAGATTAATGACTGGATTTGATGTTGTATTCTTGATACAACTTCCTCACCTCGGATGAACAGAATTTGGTGCCATTGTCCGTCAATATGGTATGAGGGACACCAAATCTTGTAATGATGTTAGACTTGATGAATCTAACAATGGTTTTAGAACTAACTTCTTTTAGAGGTATTTCCTCTACCCATTTGGAAAAGAATTCAGTAGCACTAAGAATATACTTAAACTGCTTGGATATAGCTGAAGGTTAAGGTCCCACCACATCCATTCCCCATGTGGAAAATGGCCACGAGTATTTAGCTGTATGAAGCAGCTCTGGGGGATGATGAATAGATTTGGCATGTACTTGGCATGAATGACACTTCTTTTTGAAATCAACACAATCTTGTATCATTGAAGGCCAAAAGTATCCCAACCTTCGAATTTGATCAGACAATATATGTCCAGACTGGTGGGAACTATAGACTTCTGCATCCACTTCTTTCATGATAAACATTGTCTCTTCACCATCAATGAATCTGAAGATAACTCCATAAAAAACACGCTTGTAGAGAATTTTCTCTAGGTGATCTAGGCTGTCATAAAGATTAAAATTGACCACACGTCCCTGGACTTGTTCTTTCCCGGCTCTATCAGGTGGAAGTGTTCTATTTTGAGGGAATTCCCTGATAGGTGTCATCCATCCTGTAGTATGACCATATGGTTCAGGAATGGGACTAATTTCCTTGATTTCCTCTATTCTAGTATGAACATAAAGTGAAATTGTATGACGATGGGCAATACTGATGGTTGTCTCATCCTGATTTGGATCTGCCAGAGCTATGGCTATATTAGCCAGTGCATCAGCTTGGGCATTTTGTGATCGCGGGACATAAGAAAATGTCGGTTCCATAGGAAATTCCGCCATTAACTCTCTGACGTAATCATATAAAGGGATTAGTTATTCTTTTCTGATGGTATAATCCCCATTGACTTGTTTGATTACCAGGTCTGAATCACCTTTCACCTTTAAGTGATTCACTTGTGCTTGAAGCGCCAATTCCAAGCCTGTGATGGGAGCTTGGTATTCCACTTCATTATTTATACCACCTCCCAACAATGATAAGGAATAGGGTAACACTTCCTTTTCTGGAGAAATGAGCACAATTCCTAACCCAACTTTGTTGAATTTAGGATTTTCCATTTTCCTTCCTGTTGGCCTTCTGGAAGCACCATCAAAGTAAATTTCCCATTTTTGAAGACTATCTTGAATAAAGAAGACTTCTTCATCAGGAAGTTCAATATCTGAAGATATATCTTCTACTGAAGGGTTTTCAATAAGGAAATCAGATAGAGCTTGGTTTTTTATTGCCTTTTGAGACACATATTGGATATCAAATTGCTGTAAAATAACTGCCCACCTTTCCAGACGTCCTGTAAGCATTGGACGACTAAGGATGAATTTGAGTGGGTTATTATGAGATATCAATTGGACCTTGTGATGTTGCAGGTAGTGTCTCAACTTCTGAACTGTGAAGATTAATGCTAGGCAGCACTTCTCAATACTTGAATATCGAGTTTCTGCTTCAAGCATAGTCTGACTGAGATAGTAGAGGTTATTTTCATTCCCAGCATCATTCTTCTGAGCAATAAAGGCACCCAGTAATCGCTCCAAAGCTGTCACATACAGGATAAGTGGTCTTCCTTTAACAGGTGACATAATTACTGGTGGACTCAAGAGGTATTTCTTGAGAATATCGAATGCTTCTTGACATTCTTCAGTCCACTGGTAAGTAACTCCCTTCTTCATCAACTTGGTGAAGGGTAAACTTTTTCCTGCCAACTTGGCGATAAAACGCCGAATATAGGATAAGTGTCCTTGAATCCCTCTCAATTATTTCAAATTTCAAGGAGGTGACATACCAAGGATTGACTTTGTCTTCTCTAGATCAACTTCAATACCATGATGGTGTAGAACAAAGCCGAGAAATTTTCCTGAGGTTAGCTCAAAATCACATTTTAAGGGGTTCGTCTTCAAATTATGTTGTCGAAGTTTGTGGAATATGATTTCCAAATCAGCCAAGTGATTAGAAAGTTGTTTGGATTTAACCACCAAATCGTCCACGTAACATTCAACGAACTTCCCTAAAAAGGGTTTGAAGATATGATGCATGGCACGCTGATATGTTGTTCCTGCATTCTTTAGGCCAACGGGCATTACCCGATTGTAGAACACACTCTGATGGGATATGAAGGCTGTAGATTCTTCATCTTCTGGAGCCATTCGGATTTGATTATACTCGGAATATCCATCCATGAAGGAAAGTTCTTCATAGCCAGATGTCGCATCAATTAAGAGTTCTGTGATCGGAACTGGAAAATCATCCTTAGGACAAAACCGATTAAGATCTCTGAAATCAATGCAAACTCTAATTTGTCCATTCTTCTTATTCACAGGGACAATATTATAAAACCATTTGGGATACTGAACTTCTCTGAAAAAGTTATCTTTGATAAGCTTATCCACTTCAACTTCAATTTTGGAAGCATAAGTTGGGTGTGTTCTTCTGGCAGCTTGCTTGAATCCTCGATGTTCTTCTAGAAAACCCAAATGATGAGTAACAACATCAGGATCAAGGACTGGCATCTCTGTATAATTCCAAGCAAATATATCTCAATTTTTCTTCAAAAATGAAATATACACTTCTTGCTCTTCAAGAGTCATTGCCACACTAATTAAAGTAGGGTGTGGATCTTCTTTTGTACCCAGATCTATTTCTCTGAGTTCATCCACGGTAGTAGAGATACCCTCTTCAAATGCTGGAGGAGTATCCCTAAGATCTTCCTCTTCTTCTTCAACATGTTTTACTTCTTCTGTTTCTACTTGCATAGTAGATGATGAAGTATAATTTTCATGATCAGAAGAGATGTTAAAATTTGAACATCTTGAAGAAGAGGCTTCCATTTCTGACCCTATTGATGATGAAGGGTCTTCCTTGGGTGATAAAGAGGAGATGATGGATTGAGAATCGACATCATCGTTCACCTCTGGCATTGATATAACTTCTTCTGGCCTAGTTGGTGAAGTATAGACTTGCTGGATTTCAACAGATGAAATGAAGACATCCCCATTTGAGCTTTCATCATTGCTTGGTGAATCACCAATTTATCCCATGCTGTCTGGCTTGATTTCCGTAATTGACATTATGGAAGTTTCCATAAGATTATTTGGATTTGGGTCTATCATTTCAATTTTACTAATAGGAAATACATAATCTGTACTCACATGTGTAAATGGATTTACTAGAATCTTTTCCAAACCATATGGAGCATTAACTTTGGTAATCTCCCTTGTTTTGGATTTCTCCTTTCTCTTCATGTGATAGAATTCTGCCTCAATGTATTGAGATTCACATGTCTTGAACGAGGCCTTATCACCATAAAATGTCCCAACTTGACCATCGAAACAATACTTGAGACATTGATGGTATGATGAAGGGATAGTCGCATATTGATGTATCCAGGGTCTTCCAAGCAAGATGTTGAAGGCTGAGTCTTGATCAACAACCATGAAATCTGAATTGGATACAAGATCTCCAAACTGTGTTTTGAGTGTAATCTTTCCCAGTGGTTCTTGTTCATTTTTATCATATCCTTATAACATCATAGTAGAAGGTGATAAATCAGATTCTGTGAGGCCCAATCGATGAATTGTACGAATGGGAATGAGGTTGACTCCTGAACCATTATCAATGAAAGATCTTTGGATGTCTACACCATTGACCTTTTCAGATAAGTAAAAATGTCTAATATGTCCATGTACGACATCATATTCATCTTCATCTATGAAAGATATCACTGCATGGCATTCTGCAAGATTATTCTCTACATGGTAGGCTTCAGCTGCAGCAATTTTAGTTTCCAACTCTTGAGGAATTGAGAAAGCCTCAATGAGTGCCACCCGAAGATCCTTTGATAAATTCAAGGCATCCAGAATTGATAACTTGGCCGGTACTTGGGCCAGGTGTTTCAATACATCATATTTTTTATCCAAAGGTCTGCGTTTTCCAACAGGAACATGTGGTTTAGCAGGTGCCTTGGTAGTTGATGCTTTGGAAGTTAATGCATCTTGTATCGGGGTGGGAGTTAGTAATACTCCTGGCTTTGAAATATTAGACCGAATAGATCTATTTACTTGCTGAGAGGAAGAAGGTGTAACTTCCAACCAATATTCCAGAATAACTGTTCCAGGACTGAATCTGTCTTGTGTGGAAGAACTTGATTGTTCTTGTTGAGCTTGTTGAAGGGCCCTGCCACGAGTTTCTGCCGCATACACAGTTCTAGCAGGGGTAGAATTGGAATAGTGACCTCTGAAAGATCCACATCTTTCCCTATATCCTGAGCCTCTGGAACTCCCTCTGATTCTTTTGTTTGATACAGGGAACCCAGGTTCATCGAGATTGAAATTGTGGCTAGCATAAGGATCTGTTAAGTGAATCATATTAACAGAACCGAAGATTAACTCTTCATCCAATGAAGACTCTGCCTGACTAGCCAATTTAGGCTATTCCGTTTGATGGGATGGTGCCCGTGGCTTCAAAGTATATGGCATAAAATCTTACAGAGTCAAAGAAAACTTGGGCTTTGACACATAATCATCTTCTTCTGATTCTGATTCTTTATTTTAATTATGTCTTTTCTTTGATGATTTTCTCTCTGATGAAGGGGTTTTGATGTGGCTTTCATAGCAGAAGACACAATTGGTTTCTTCAATTGCATTCTAAAAAAGGCATGAGTTTGGTTGATCATTTTTCTAACCATCCAATCATCATATTTCTGCATATTTTTGTTTTTGAATTTATGCCACTTGTCTTCTTCCTTTGGAGTCGTAGCAGTAACACATGATACCTGAGCTGAAGAACCTTTCAGTTTGACTTGTACCGAGTCGACCATTTTTTGCAGGAGGTCCTTGAAGACAAAACACTCCTGGATGGGATGCCCCAACATCTGATTAAATGGGAAATAATTGGGAAGATCCTCATCTCCTTCCTTGTTCGGCCTCTTGGGCCTTGGCAATTGGACCAGATTATTTTCCAGAGCCGAAATGAAGTATCCAGGAACTTGTTCATTTCGGAAAGAGTAAACTTTACTCTTAAAATCATCAAATTGTTTTCATATTCGATCTATTTGATAATCTTGACGAAATGGCCTCTGTTGTTGGCGCTCAGGAGGTGGAGTCCTTCAATAAGATGAAGGCCTTGAAGTAGAAGCAGGTACAGGTGCTTGTTTAAGCATAACTGTAGCAGTCTCTGCTTTACCCATTCTCCTTCCTGGAGCTAATGGAATTACACGAGTTTTATCCTTAGTCTTCATAAGAGAATTCTCAATCTGTTGGGCGATCGAAGTAAGGTCTCGAAACCCTCCTGTGTATTTCACAGGGATCAACGGCGTGAGTAACTCATCACGCAGATTTTCCACAGAGATTGGAAACAATTCCTCTTGAGGAAGTGCTAAGCTCAGGGAATATGTTAATCCCTTCCAACGAGCAATGAAATCTGAAACCCTTTCATTCTCCCTTTGATTACATTTTGTAAGATAAAAAACTATTTTCTTTGGCAACATTTAGCTGAACTGAAGTAGGAATTTTTGGCGAAGATCCTCCCATCTGGTAATTGACTGGGATTGCAAGCTTGTGTACCAGACAAAGGCAGGCCCTTGAAATGACTGTACAAAACACCTAAGCTTAACTGCTTCTTGTTGCTGAAGGGTTCCCATCATAGGATCACAAAGAGAAACAGAATGTGTTAAGTGTTGATCTGGGTCTCCCGAACCATTAAATATTGGGAATGTGTTACTTGTAAAATTTTATGGGGGAGGAATTGCATCAACCCATTCAGGGTAATATCTCTTTTCTGGCTGAATTTGAGCACGTTTTCCCTCCATATCCTCCAACCAATATGTTAATGACTCAATAGTAGTTATTAATTTTTGAGAAACATTTTTTTGAGCTTGGACCTGAATAGGTGAAATGACTGGAGCTTGGACAGATGTGGCAGCTGGTACTGCAACTGATGGCAGCACTGCTGATTGTTGTTGCACTTGACCCGTAGGATTAGACCTGTGAGGGTGTACTGATAAAGGAGGATATTCTTGATCCATCTCAGTAGCTGCAAGAAATTCCCTTGGCTGACTGACTCCAACACGCTTAGGAGGAAGACTACCCTGAAGTAGTTCTGAATTCATCCTCCTCAATTCCTTCATTTCTTCCTCCTGTTGTGAAAATATTTGATATAATGAGAACGATTGGTCTTCTCCAGAGGAAGGGTATGTAACCTGATTCTTTCCCTTTCCTTTTTTGTATCCCTTTCAGAGAGGGGGAAGTGAGTTAATTGAAGGAACACCCAGATTCTGGGTAAGCCTTTAATTTTGTGTACGCACACCTTCTTCATTTGTGTCTGTGTGTACAACTTCTTGAGCAAGAACTTATTCATATGATACCTCTAAGTGAGACTCATCTGGTGGATCAACAACAATGGAATTAATGACATTAATTGATGCATAATGCATTGCATATCTTCTATCATCATTTCTATGATAATTTCTTCTTCCATGTATCTGATGAGACATTTCCTTTTGTTGATTTGATCCCTCATGAACTTCTTGACGAACCGTAATTTGGAGGGAATATCCTGATAATTTGGATCTTCATTCTTCTGGGGTATTCTTCCCTAATTGAGAGAAGATTTAATTTCTTTGAGGAAGAGATTGAGGATTTGAAAAAGTCCTCAGTCCACTAGACTGGGGCTGTTCCTGCTGTTCCTGCTCAACTCCTCAAATATTATTTGTTGATTCCGGGGGCTGGGTTAAAAGAGTCCCCAGTCTGGCAAGATGGGGTGGTTCTTGACATGATATATCTGATACTTTTCTGAAAGATCACCTGATCTTGCGGACTTTATTCCGTAAATTAGCTGGATGCATCAACCTGCATCCACTTTTATCACCCGTCTCAAAAGACCGTTGGATGATTTCTGACACTTATGTCACTTGAAGATGTGCTTTCTCCACACGAGAGGCATGTTCAATATTCTTGTTTTCTTGATGTAGGAGTAATTCAACAACTTGTTCTCTGTATGCTTGATTTGGAGAAGAACTAGTTGAAGCCTATTCTTGAACAAGCCCTTGATTACAAACAAAGCCAATTGACTATGGCCGGCCATGGGCAATAACATTGCATGAGACCATTTTCAGCGGGCTTTGCTGACTGGAGAGTACAGTGAAATGTAGTGCTCGATGAACATCCCATCCTTTAATATGAATACCAGATGGGGAATTGGCAATTAACTAGCGAAATATTCTTAGTGCGCCAAGGCATGAACGTTGTAGGGCTCTCTGCTACTTTTCAGCCTTCGGATATCGAGAAACTGAGAGAGAAGCCAAGTCAATTTGGCATTGTAACCCTTCTATTATCTTGATATGATTTTCATATTCATAATAAGATAATATTTTCTTTTTCAACTGACAAAGTGTTTTCCATATGTTGAGACGAATATCATGAATTCCATCTTCCTTCAACATCTCTGGAATGTCATACTGAGAGTCAGCCGAAGGCCAAAACATGACTGGCACTTCACCTTTTGCTAGCTGATTTCTCATATTCATTACTTCCTCTTTATCATTTGACAAAGATTCTTCTACCTGATTAGACCAGAGCTAGTGCGTCCTTGTTGCTTCATCGGATTCAACAAGATCGGTAGAGAATTTACTGATCAAACTAGAAGATGAAAGACCCAGGGGTGGTTCAGAGAATGACCTACACCCCGGGCTATCTTATGATTGAGAAATTATTTCACCTTCTAGCAGTGAAGCATCAGACATGAATGGCTTCACATTTTCAAGTGCCTCAAGATAAGAGGGCTTTCTCGTCACTAATTTATCTATTGGAGCATTTTCCAGGAAATGTGCATTATAACTATGGATAGGACTTTCGCAGTTAAATTCATCATCATGGGGAGGACCACCATGGTGGGTTACAACAAAAGATGAAACATTTTTCTCCTTGGTCTTCTGGCCACACAGAGGGTTCTTATGGCTCTCATTTGAAGACAAAAATTTGAGATCGACTGAACTATCATGAAGCAAGCCTTCATGAGGAAGTGTCTGATGAAGAACTTCAGAATTAATGTTCCCACTATTGGGAAATGAGGTAGTATAATCTTGAATTCCAACAGATAATTGTTTGAGGGATTCAAGAACTCTAGCTTCGAGCAAGGCCTTATTAAAAATTGGCCCTTGATTTCCTGACTATGCTGGGAAGGTCTTATTTTTAGATGCCTTTTTACCCAATTTAGGAACCACTTGTTGACGAAATTGGTCATTATGGGCAGGTGTATGTGACTGCTCAGGAGAAATGATCAGGTTAGGCTGATTATCTCTACTCAAATCAGGTGTATGTGCCTGACTTGGTTGTCCGTATGATATAGGGGAGTACGCCCCACAACCCTCTTGGACTGGAACAGAGGTGTGTGTCTGTTCTGGAGTGAACTGTTGATGTGTCACTCCACTGGTAGGGATAATTTTATGGGTCTTTCCCTGATATGCTACGGAAGCTGTTATAATATCCTGGCAGGCATCCAGAATATGAGCAGGGATTTTCTTCTGCTCTTTCACCATTGAAATAATGTGCTTGCTGACTTCAGCTGCCAGAATGGGGATATACGTCCATTCCGTGCTTGGAGTAGGTGTGTCTTCCTGCTCATGTCCTCCTTTTCCTGTCATTGAATCCTGACAGTACTCAAGTGTGGGGGCAGAGAGTTGAGTCTGCCTCCTGTTTGTCGCCGGAGCTTTCCGAATGACTTCTCTGAATGCTACCAAATGAGACTGTTGGTAGGCTTGATCAATACTAGAAGGTGTATGTGCCTGCTGATTGTACTATGCCGAACGTTCTTGATGAGCTTCCTTCAATACTGACAGACGAGGTTGATGGTAGGATTGATGAGTGTAAGCAGGTGTATGTGCCTTTTTACCAGTTGTCAATACATTGGGTTGGTGGGATCCATCGTATGTAGTCAGACGAGCCTGTTGACTAGCTGATAATTTATAAATAGGTGTATGCTCATGTCTATAGTACTCCGCCGGAATTTCCTGGTGGGATTGGCGTGCTGCTGCCAGACGAGTCTGCTTGACAGTGGAATTAAAACGGATGGGTGTGTGTGCCCGCTCATTTCTTGCCACCAAGTTAGGTTGGTGGACTTCTTCAGATATGGTAGAGATGAGAACCTGCTCACTGTTGACCGGATTTCGCCTCTGGAGGTTCATCTTTCCTACTCGGGTTCGAGGAACCTGAGTCGAACGCCTGGAGACGATACCCTCATCATGGTGAGGGCGCACTGCCGTACGAGTCTGGCAGAGATTGTTGATGGGATCCCTTAGGAAGGACTCCTGTCTCCTTGAATTAAGACCCTGAGGGACCTGCTCATTCACCTCCCCAGAATATGGGAGTAAATGTTGATTGCAATCCGGGGATAACAACCTGAAACGGTTGGAGAAGGTGGTTGGTACCATCTGCTTCTTGATCGCTGGTCATCACTGTCCGGACGACCAGGGTGAATTATTGACTTGCAGGGCTTGTCGAGCAGCCTCTAGAGTCAGAATAGTACCATTTTGATAGTACTCATTAACCAGCGCATTTGATACCCAGCGTTGAAGATGCTGAGTAGGTGATGTCGTCCTCAGAGCGGACGACGATCCAGCAGGAGTAGCAGCAGAGGCCTTCCCAGCAGAAGTATTCACAGCATATGTATTCACGTGTGTGAACTTAAGAGAATTCATTTCTGTAATTCAGAAGATCTTGGAAAAGTGTGCCTTTTTGATATAACATACATAATAAAGATAAGTCCGACCACTACATCTCTTGTATAATCACATATGTTATTGATTGTCTTGTTGGCCCTCTCATTGAGTTTAAATAGGGACCTAACAAATAGGTAAAACATCACTTTAACTTGGTTAAGGATTCACATTGGGTTCACTATTTTTTTGTTTCCTCTGGAATTTGGGATGACCTCATTGGTTTAAGGTTCAAACATTCCAAGTGGTTTCTAACGGGTTTGTTCGTAGAACCAGAAACATCCAATGATTCTATATCAATTTGGACCTACTTTCCAAAGGTAGGTGCTCATTAGTTGTGAACTAATAAGGCTTAAGAATTTGCATTGGTCGAGAGGATGAGAGGTCAGACTCATCACACCTTTTTGAGGGGAATTATTGTCTACTCCGGGACTCTCTTTATAGATTTAAGTTATGTTCATGAATCCTTATTAAATTACCAAGTATAAGAATGAGCTTTCCTTTAGATCTGACAATCAATGATTGATATGTAGGAAATTTAGGGAATCTTTTATATGTATTTGAGGTTCTTCATTGATATAGAATCATCTATATTTGTTATAAATTCTTAGTCAATGGTATCCTTTAATACATTATATAAAAGTATCTTGGTCATTAGGATGGCCATACTGGTTTTAAAGGCACTCAGTGGGGCACTTGAATTTTATTGTCATTCAGAAGGACATGGATTATTTCAGAGTTGGGATCGTACCCTCAGATAGGCTACCTACGCATCCTTTATTTAGAAAAGGAATCATAACCCACATAGTTCTAGTAAAGGATTATGATATTTATGTATGATTGATGGCTCAAAGAAATATGTCATAATTACTTTTACGCTCTGAGATAATGTGAGTCATGCTCAGTGTGAGACACAAGAGGTATTGGTAAAACCAGACAATTTTGCCATGAAAGATGAAATCATAAGAAATGATGTGGGGCTTATGTATGTATGACTGCCCAAATAGATAGAGATCAGGACTTATTTCAGAGAAGAAGTCCAGGAACAGGGTCCATAAAAGTATATGTGCTTTTTATGGAGATTTGGATACTCTAACTTGGGGCTTACTCCTGAGAAGGATGCCCAAATTAGGAGGGACTTATGATTGGGTTTTATTCATGATAAGTAAGCCCATATCAAAAGTAAATTAAGACTGGTTAGGAGAAATTAATACTGGGGCTTACTCTTGAGAAGGAGACCCAGGTTAAAGGAATTTTAATACTGGGGCTTACTCCTAAAGAAGAGGCCCAGGTTCAGGGATTTTTAGAATTAAGGGACTTAAGGCTTACTCCTAAGGAGGACGCCCAAATTTGGGGACTTTGAGACTGGGGATTACTCCTGAAGAGGAGGCCCAGGTTTAGGGATTTATGACTAGGGCTTACTCCTAAAGAGGATGCCCAGGTTAGGGGACTTGGGGCTTACTCCTAAGGAAGATTCCCAAATTAGGAGAATTTGTACTGGGGATTACTCTTGAAAAAGAGGCCCAGGTTAAGGCTTCTTTCATCTTAAAGGATGAGGTTAAATAAATGAAATATCTAACCTTAGTTACATTAACATGTGTAAATCACAATGTTTTGAGAGATGTTCCATAGAATTCCTTTCAGATATGGAAGACAACAAAGGAAACATGCCATAAATGTCTTTGAAGAGGGGTTTGAAGGCTGAATCTTGAATAGGAGAGGTGGATAGGCATAGGAGAGGTGGAATGGGCAGGAAGGTCACCCAAAAAGAGGGGGGGTGCACAAGTCCTCTGTGGGCGCTCAAGTGCTGGTCACGCAGGTATACCTGCGTGACACATGGGTACTTGCGCGGCGGTCCACCCTTAAGGTAATACTTGGGCGAGGCTTGGCTCAAGCCTTTAGTACTATCCCTAGAGGCTTCCAGAAAAGAGGCACGCAAGTTCTGTTGAAGGGTTAAGGCGACGCGCAAGTGTGGCCATTTCCATTAAGGGCTGGCCACTTAGGCATGAAAGTGTTGATGAGTTTCAACACTTAGTCCTTCCTCCCTCTCTTTAGATCTTCCATTCTAGGTAAGAAATTACCTTAGAAGTGTTCGGAAGCTTCGAGAAGAGACTAGGGCACCGGGAGATCAAATCTGAGTTTCTGGAATTTTCTCCTCCTCAAATGGGGGGCCCACAGTGGGTATTTATAGGTTGGAGAAGACCCAGGGAAAAAATTCAAAGAGGGCGCGCAAGTCACCTACACGACCACTGGTAGGCGCGCAAGTATACTTGTGTGACCTTGGTGGAACTTGTGCAACCCAAGTGCATTTGAATCTTTGTTCATGCCTTTGTCAATTTTTGATGTTTCTTCAAAGGATGAATCACTTTGGGTTCAAGGTATTTCCCTTTTCAATTCTCATTTGGACTCTGTGATGGAAAGGAGCATCAACAAACCATTATGAAATATAGTGTAGTTATGTTTAAATAGGGTTTTGGGACACCTAATCCTATAATCGTACCAAGTAGTTGACCTTACCAATAGTTCAATTATTGGATTAGTGAAGGGTACCCAGACCAAGGATCCCTAAGTCCCAATTCCAACAATAAATATGAATGAAAGTGTAATTATCTGAATCCCTATCACATGAACCTAAAAATAACTAAACCTATAATGCTTCTCATCTTGATTCCAAAACCAAAATGGTTTTCTTCTTTTTTTCTCTCTTTTCAAAAACAATTCAATAAATCACTTTTTAATTAATCCTAAGGAATTTCTAAACATCCTTATAGGTTAGACACATAGACTTACCAATTAATGAAATTTCTTAATTAGGTTTCTTGAGTTTATAAATTACTAAATATTTGTATCCCTATAGGAATTTAACAATTTCGCGCAGACTTTAAAATTTTTAGCACCATTTTTAGGGACAATTTTTGATATTCTTAGGTTAATTAGAAATTGTGATAATTGTTTTTATTTTAATTTATTATTTTAAAATTGGTCTTTTTCTGATGTTGTTTAAGGAAATAATCCATTGCATGTATAATCCACTCATTAGAAATAAAAGGAGGATGATTTTCCATATGACCCATATCTAGAGAGAACCATTCATGGGTAGAAAAATCAAGACACAAAATGAGCACAACACATTATGGCTAGAGAATTTCCATGACCACCACTAGATATGAACATTCTCATGGACTACAAAAGACCTTCAGGATTGGGTATTTGGCCCAATATTCTGGAAATTTTGACCATCACACCTCAGTTTGAGATAAAAACTTAAATCATTTAGATGATTTTTGAACTCAATTCAATTTTCTGAGCTATCATACGAGGATCGAAACACCCACATAGAGATTTTTATTGAACTGTGAGATACATTTAAATTAAATAATGTTTTAAATAATATTCTAAGGATAAGGTTATTAATATTTTAATTAAAATAAAAATACAGGGAATATATTCAAAGCTTCTCATCTCATTCCATTACCACATGTTATGAGTTGGTGAGAAAATTTCTAACCTGGTTCTTACCACCATTGAAATAAATGAACATCAGGGTAGAAATATTAAATTTTAATTAGTTTGATGATGAATACCTTTATAATTACTAGTAAATGTTTAAAATTTTAACTATAAAATACTCCATCATGGTATTATGTATGAATCTCGATTCTAAAAATGTACAATGGTTTTTGTTAGAAAAACAGGCTGATCATTGATGCAACATCTGGAGGATCACTAATGTGTAATTCACCTAAGGAAAGATACAACCTTCTTGATGTGATAGCCATCAATAGCTTTCAATAGTAGTTAGAAACCACCCAAAGGAAAGGGGTGAACATGGTGGATAATAGATCGACAGTTTCTGAAATGGAATCCATGACAAGGAATATGGACTTAACGATGGTCTCCATAACCCATAAGGTACATTCACTAAATAAGTGAATTATGTTGATTATAATAAGAAAACCAAATTTTAGGAGTACAAGAAAAAACAACTATAACTTAAAGTGTATCAATAAAGGCCATAGGGATTCCAATAACAAGCACCACAAGGTCCTTCACTTTCAATCTAGATACACTGTTTGGGGGTGATGTTAGCCATATTTATGACCATAAATGGGTTGTACTTAAGAAAATAAAAGAATAATCAATAAACCAAAAGCATGGATTGTGAAATCTGGAGATTCAAGTTAGTCAAATCACTGGTTTTCTTAGAGAGAGGTTGATAGGAGTTTTCCAAAAATTCCTTAAGTACACCCACAAAGAGATTAGAAAGTTATAACCTTAATAAGTGGAAAAGCCACTAAAGACAAAAATGAACCAAATAAAAAAATGCATGTAAAATAATATGAAAATAAATTTTAAGATCTATAAAATAAAATAAAGGAGACATATAAAGAAGAAAAATCAATATAAGAACATATGCCACTAGACAAGCCATATCTACCATTTCTAGAGGGGATGAATCAGAAAAATCTATAAGTATTGAGAGGTAAATTTATTGAACAATTTAAAAACATTTAAAATTAATATTCCTTTTATAGAAGATCTTTTCAATATTCCAAATAATTCCAAATTCATGAAAGATATGGTGTCTAATAAAATAAAGTTGGAAGAGATCAGAACAATAGAGCTCATAAAAGAGTGCTTCGTTGTACTGTCAAATTATCTACCAAATAAGCAACATGATCCAGGTATTTTTTTATTCTTATATTTATCGGTTCTAAAAAATTTGAAAAATACTTATGTGATTTAGGTGTGAACATTAATTTCACGTTATACACCACTTTCAAAATCCTAGGACTAGTGGTCATGAATCCCAAAAGGGTTTTAATTCAATTAGAATATTCAAAAGTGAAATTCCCATGAGGAATTATTGAAGATATTTTGATTGAAGTTAATAATTTCAAATTCCCTTTGGAATTTTTGGTGCTTGATATAGAAGAGGAGAGAACACATCATATTCTAGGAAGATTGTTCTTATTAACTATAAGATCATTGATCAATGTGAAAAGTGTTGATCTATGTCTGATAGTGGAAAGTGATAACATCCGTTTCAACATACACCAAGCAATGAAGAACAACTATGTTAAGGATGATGACTTTAAAAAGATGAAAAGTATGGATTCGAAGAGGATTCCATTTTATAAGAACAGTAAGTGGTACATACTATCCACAAGTTGAGAGGAAAAGTGGAAAGTTAAGAGATAATATGACCAATGATGTAGAAGTAGTTGCTACACAAAAAATTAAATAAGGCCAGTAAATTTGGATAGAACATGATCTGAATATTGGATTTTATGGTCTGAGAAAGCATTGGTGGATAGGACCGATTGAGGTCAAGAAGATACTCTCCTATGGAAGAATGAACCTATTTTTAGAAGAATAAAGGGGGCTTATATAAGTCGAAAAATCGAAACTAAGTCCGTTTGTAAACTCCAATCAGGTATAATATTTTTAATCATTTTCTACCTGAGATGAAAGAGGTAAGTTTGAGCTAATGATTTTAAAAAAAATCAATTCTAGGAGTAAACTAGAGTTTTATAATTTTTGTTTTTTTTGTTTTTAGAAGCATTCACTCTCCACCTCACCTTTAAAAATTTCATTGATAATGGAATGTATGTTCATTTGTGTTTTTTTATTTATCAAGACCATCAAGACACTGGCTTGAAATATGAAAATAATCTTCAGGACCAACACATTTTTTGAAACTATTTCACATCATAAACAAGGACAATACACATCATGAGAACAATTCACATTGTGAATCTGGTGGAGACAGAACCTACACAGTCCAACTTGAAATATTCATTGTAAAGTGGAGTAATTATTTCAATTCTATATTTTTCATTTGTATTCCATGTGATTTTAAAATTATTCTTTTAAATATAATTACATGCCCCGCACTTTGTTTTTTCTTCAATCAACTAATCTTGGAGACATAAACTGCCTAGGGATATTTCATACAATGTTTTTAAATTTCATTTTCAAAAAATTCGAATTAGAAAAATAGGATAAAGAATTAGTAGAGATAGTACATGGATTGGATTTGAAAATTCATGATTCATAGATACTGTTTGATTATTTTAAATGATATTTTTCTAAAAAATTTCCAACCGTGAATTTATGATATTTTCATTAGTTGATTTTATTATTTTTATGTATTTCCATGAGTTATTTCCTTAAACATTCATCTCATTCCTAATACATTTTATAAATCAATATTCCACACTCCTTCAATAGTATATTTCTTGATATATTCGAGCATATTCTCTTCTAAAACATTGATGGCATCTTAACAAATAAAAGACCGAATAGAATCACTTTTAATATGATTGAGGCATTTTATTTTTTAACCCTTTATCATTGAACCCCCTTGATATAAATATTTATTTTTCTCATATAAACTATGAATGAACTTGATATCACAAGATCCATATTTCAATACTATTATATCCATTCATACCCTACTAATAGTGTGATTAATGATATCTAAAAAAATAAGTGTATTGGAGAGGTTTTTAATGGTGGATTGGGATAAAATTTAGTTTGAATTCTTTGGTTAGGGGTTCTCTTATGTTTTTTAAATATTTCATGTTATTATTCATTGTAATTTATTATTCACCTCACTAGATTCAAAAATAAGAATAAAATATTAAATGTATTGTTTCTTTGGAGGATCAAAAATCACCATTTCCAGACTAATGATCTTCTGATTTTATGTAGTTATGTGGTGATTCAAGGTTTTTTGTCACAAAACTCAAATAAAACAATTTAACCCCTAGATAATTCAATATATTATTCCATGGATTATCTCTCAAGAAGGTTGCAATTTGAGTTACAAAACTATCACTTTTGCATTTTTTTACGAGAATAAAAATTTGGAAATTTAATTAAAATTTATAAAATATAAAATAAGTAGAAATTAAATTGCAATAAAATATAATATTAAAACATAAATTTGAATAAAAATTAAAAGGGTGAGAAAATATAAGTGAAACAGTAGTTCTACATGATCTTAGACCTCACGAACACTCTCCTTTTCCTTGTTTAAAAATATTTACCAATTAAATTTCTTAATGAACATCCAAATACCTATATATGAACACTTATGTTGCATGTACATCATATCAAGAACTCAATATTTTTTCTCTCTAATATAAGTTATTCAATTACTTGAATACCTCTAAGAAATCAAACCTAACCTAAATCACTATGCCAATGGTAAGACCTCATTGGAGAAATTTAAATAGTAAATCGATTATTTAACTCCATAGGTTTGAAAAAAATCAAAACAAAATAGTTAAAAATATATTAAATAAATAAAATGACCACTTCCATTAAAAAATATAAGTTCAATTCACATTCAAGAGAGATTAAAAATGAAAACTAAAACTCAGTAGAGAGTTTCCTTCAGTTGTTGTCATCCACAACCACTTGGTGTTTATCCTTGCATCACTTGAGAAGCTCCTATATTCTCCCTTCCATCCTTTACAATATAAATGAACCATATATTTAGCAACCTCTCAATCATATCCCTTTAATTTCTCTCTCTAACCCTTCATATGAAAGTGGATATGAAGATATATAAGAAAATGGTGTAGAAATTTTTTTGTTTTGTTTATATCCATCCAAATTTTTATTAATTTCATCCAATTTAGAGTACTAATATCACTAATATACTTTATTAATTTTTTTTTCATACATTCTCACTTATCACCCAAAAGATTTGATAGGAATTGGACATGTGGGAAAAAAATATTCCTCGGTTACTGAAAATACCTTTTATGGATGAACATACTATTCAAATTCTTCCATTTTAATGTTCTTAAAGACCACCTTAATGAATGAGTTTTAATTTTAAATTTAATGGAGTGATTCACATCATAATTATATTTAATCTACAGTTTGGATCAATTTATTTGGAAAATTTTATCCTAATTTAGGTATCCTTTAATGAAGGTATTGTTTCGGTGCGGATGTGCGTCGGGTTTCCGTTCCGGCGCTGTTCCGCCAGGACGCGTTCGCGCGTGCACCCGTCGACCCGAGGGGATGGGCGCACGCGGCTTGTGGTCCCGCAGTCCCGCTTTCCAAAGGCGGGCGGCATCCGTCCCTTATTCAGGGGCGTCTGCTCCTTGATCGAAACCGGGATGATGGGATGTCGGCTCCTCCTTCCTTGGACGTCTCCTCGGAACTTGTCGCCTAATCCGGGTCTCCCTCATAGATTTAAGAATGTTCGTGAATCTCGTTCCCGGCGCCATATCTTCATGGACACCAGTTAATTACGCTGCTTCCGCCCGGACGCTCCAAGGAGTCTGGTCGGGGCAGCAACCTGCGGTGAGGAGACCGGGTGGCTCTGGGTGTTGGGGGCGTGTCTTAACACTGCGGCTCTGCATATCTGTCTTCCGTCCCTAATAGGGCTTCTCGAAGGCATGATGGCCTGAGGCATCCCGCACTGGGTGCGGGGAACTGCGTCACCTGAGGTTTTCCTCAGCTTCCCATGTTTAACACGGGGTATGCCGCGAGTTTAACGTCCAGCGGGGACGACATCGGACTGATCAACACAAGGAGTGGATCAGATGACAGAACCCCTTGCGGGGAACCTCCGACGCTGGGGCCAGCACATGGGCGGCTCCCCGAGTGAAGTGGAGTGGAATGAAGTGGCATGACCCCACCGGGATGTGGCGGCCCGGGTAAGGGTCAGGGTGGATGATGGAGTGAAGAGCTTGGACCCCGTAGGGGCTTCCTACGTACCGCACGTTAGCGCGGATCAAAGTCAGCGTAGTTCGGATATACAGTTTAACGTCATGCTGGACGTCGGCGAGCCGACCCACGAGGAGATCGAGGCTGCCGGGCGGAGGATTGAACCAAACCACCTTGCACAGAGGGGGATGGAACGGCCGGGTGGATCACAGTTTCACGTCATGCTGGACGTTGGCAAGCCGACTCACGAGGAGATCGAGGCTGCCGGGCGAAGGATTGAACCGAACCACCTCGCACAGAGGGGGATGGAACGGCCGGGTGGATCACAGTTTCACGTCATGCTGGACGTTGGCAAGCCGACTCACGAGGAGATCGAGGCTACCGAGCGGAGGATTGAACTGAACCACCTCGCACAGAGGGGGATGGAACGGCCGGGTGGATCACAGTTTCACGTCATGCTGGACGAAAATAGAGAAAAAGAAAAAGGGGCAGTGGGGAGGCACAATGGAGATACACACGTGCTGTCTCCCACAGGGGCGGATTCATATGTGAATCGACGCAAGCGTGAACCCAGGAGGGGTCCACTGATGGACGAACCGACGTGAAGACGACCGGGACGACCAGGTGGTGGGCTTGAACCTCAGGGAGGCTTCCTACGTACCCTGTTTAGGAGACAGGGATCAAAGTCCACGTAGTTCATTCGGTAACACTCTACCCCCGGGGGCGCAGGCCACTCCAATCCCGACATCCCTGCAGAGACGAGCGGGTGGGGGCCACATCCAAACCGGGAGGGGGACCCTGCGTGCGAGGCACGGGATCGGGTGAAGCGGACGGTTTAACGTCTTGCCGGACGAAGTACAGTTTAACGTCGTGTGTTGAGGACGAAGCGGACGGTTTAACGTCTTGCCGGACGAAGTACAGTTTAACGTCGTGTGTTCAGGACGAAGCGGACGGTTTAACGTCTTGCCGGACGAAGTACAGTTTAACGTCGTGTGTTGAGGACGAAGCGGACGGTTTAACGTCTTGCCGGACAAAGTACAGTTTAACGTTGTGTTGGACGAAGCGGACGGTTTAACGTCTTGCCAGACGAAGTACAGTTTAACGTCGTGTTGGACGAAACACTTGGCAGTTTAACGTCTTGTAGCTCGGACGTATGCTGGGCAGTTTAACGTCGTGCAGCCTGGACGAGGCACAGTTTAACGTCATGTTGGACAAATGCTGAACAGTTTAACGTCTTGTAGCTTGGACGAGGCACAGTTTAACGTCATGTGGGACGAATGATTTGCCGCCGATGGGTCCGTGTCACTTCGCGCGATCCCAGAGGGCCGCGCGGGAAGACAACGTACGGTACGGGCACCCGCGATGAGGATCATCGGGCGCCACGTAGGCGGGTATCCTCAGGGGGTCAAAGGGGGCGACCCTGGCGGATTGCGCGCAAAAGTGGGGCTTGGCGCGCAATACCGCGGGTCGGCGCGCAATTGGGCGGGCTGGCGCGCAATTGGGCCAGCGCCTTGCGCGCGAATGATAGAGATTGCGCGCACCGGGCTTCGGATAGCGCGCGGGGGCAACGGATCATTCTTTAATGAATGGCCACTTGAAAAAAAAGGGGGGTGCGCGCAATCGGGCTGGATTGCGCGCACCCGGGGGGCAATTGCGCGCAAGAGGCTTCTTTTGCGCGCAAAGGCCTTTAGGTCAAAAGTTATTTAAATGAAAGGAGCCAAAGGGATTGCGCGCGAAGGCGAACCCCGAGGCTTTCTTGCGCGAAAGAAAGGAGGTTACCTGGAGTTCAGCATTGCGCGCGGAAGGGGTTGAATTGCGCGGGTGAGAGACCTTTAGAATTCCGGCAACCTTTAAAACGTCGGGGGTCGCCTCATATTTATAGGCAACCCCGGGCGCGGAATCCGGTTCGCGATCGCGGAATTCTCTTCGCGGGCGCGGAATCGGGCCCGGCGCGCAAGGGAGTCGCGCGGGCCGCTGGCGCGCAAAATTGCGCGCCGACCCAGCGCATTGCGCGCATCCCGGGAGGTTTGTGCGCGGCTCATCAACTTTGTGCGCCTGCTTCTAAAATTCCGCGCAAGGCCTCCGGGCCCTCCGAAACATGCTTCTGACTCCAAATATGACCTCGCTTTCCGCATCCGGAGCTTGGTTTGGGAACAACGGACTTTTCCGGCGTCTAAAAAAGCCCCCCCTTGGAATCTGATCGGCGAGAGGTCGCAACGATCGGGTTCCGAGGGAGACGCCGGAATGCCGAAGTCCTGGGTGGCGCGGGATAGCGGAAGATGACGCTCTGAACTCCTGTAAGTCTCCTTACTTTACTGCTGGTGCTTGCCATTGACGATCCGTGACTAACCACGGCATGCCCTGCGCAGTGATCTCAACACTGGAGGCTCGTCGGGCTGTCGAACCCGGGCCATCCACGAGTGGACCGGTGGCAGACATGCCGCCTGCTCCGGAACAGACTTTCCACACCGAGTCGGCCCCATCAACTGCTGATCAGGGGGCTGCGGACGTCGGCGGTGCTGACATCGGAGGGAGGGGGGCTGACGAGGGTGTCAACGCCGCTGGGGCGAGAGAAGAAGGTCGCCCAGATGTTGGGGAACCTATCCCTCATGAGGACATCCCAGGGGCGGACCCTGCAGCGAACCTGCTGGCTGCCTTCCCTGCCTACCGGCCTGCCGACCCCGAGGAGATGGACGACTCGGACGCGGAGGTGGTCGAGGAGAGCCGGATAACGCGACGCAGGGGGTGGAAGTGCATCCAGCGCTTCCTCAAGCGACCCTCATCGGAGTGGCTGGGGCGCATGGGATCGCTTCAAACTTGGCTGCGCTTCCTGTGTGCCGGGGGAGCTGATGCTCAACGCCTCCATCTGACGGTCCGTGATTTCATGGCCGAGAAGATGCGCGAGAGCTGCCGGCGTGCCGACGTCGCACAAAGTCGGGACGTGTCGGAGAGCACGCAGGCGCTCCTCGTGGCGGAGCAGGAAGTCCGGCGCCTCGAAGGGTAGGCGGCAGAGAAGGAGGCCTTCGTCGCAGCGTGTGCTGAGCTTGTGGAGCAACTATTGGCCAAACTGATCGACGCCCAGGTACAGCTGACGGAGGCGGGCCAACAGATGGTCACACTTCAAGTCGAGCGGGAGCGCGCACAGGCCAGGATCGACGAACTGCGTGCTGCGACCGCTGACGAGGAGAGGGCACGCAGAGAGCGAGAAGCAGCCCTGGAGGCCGCCAGCCAAAGGGTAGCGGCATTAGAAAGACTTATCCAGCACGCTAATCCCTAGGGGATTTGTTTTTGCCACTCCCAGAACATTTTGCTTCCGCTACTTTGATTCATTTGTATGAACCAATATATTTATCTGCATCTTTTGGCTTAACATGCTCGACCACAATTCGTTGTTTCGCGGGAGCGTTAACCAAGCTTCAGGCATCCATAATTGGGCCTGGATTTCTAAAGAAAAGAGGGAGGTCATTCCTAGGAAAGGAGACCTCAGACCTAATCAATGTGTCATCCCCCCAACTTGTTCCAACACACGAGCGGGACAATGCTAGGGGCGTTAAGATTTTATCCGAACATATGGAAACGAGAAAGGGTGAATCGCATGTCTCGAATCCAGAAATCCACGACGGTCGGCCTTCCAGGAAATGCCCAAGACGGCAAGCGGAAAATGGATCAATCGACCATACTACTGCAATAGACGGACCGAAAGTCATCATTCATATTGCAGGAGGCGGATCACATGTCATCATCAATGCCGCTTTGGGGGTTCCTTCAGACGCAAGGGTGGAAATCCAAATCAACAGGGCATGCGAAGCGTGGGGCGAAGTGACGATTTGTTCGGACAGAATCCAACGCTCTCAAAATTGCACCACCGTGGGGAAAGCGTATTAAGCGGATGCACTAATCTGGCCGTGAATCACCCCAATTCTCAGACGAAACCTCTTTGACGAGGAAACTGTCGCTTCCCATCATTGTGATGGGGCATCCCGAGCTGAATCGGGGAGAATATCACAACTGCACCACTCAACCCGAAGCCAGGCCAGACGGCCGGCGACGAGGAGGGGCGGGACTTAGCGATCCCTGAGGCTGGACCCGAGTCGAAATGCCTGGGCGTTCCTACGTACTCCATTAGGCTGGAGATCAAGTCATACGTAGTTCTGAAGGTGCAGTTTAACGTCATGCAGGACGTAGAACCCCATTTAGGGAGATCTTAGTTTAAGGTCGTAGAGCTTGGACCATAAGGGGGAGATCTTAGTTTAAGGTCTTAGAGCTCGGACCATAGGGGGGAGATCTTAGTTTAAGGTCTTAGAGCTCGGACCATAGGGGCCTCAAAGTACGCCACATCGCGGTCCTATCCCTTGGATATGCGAAGATGCACTGAGGGATAGTGTCAAGAGTGTCGAGGTTTCACCTGATCAGAATGGGAGGTGGAAAATGTGAGTCATGCAGCCATTCACTCGAGGACTGGGAGCACCGGCGTGACGATATGAGAGCACTGCCGACCGTGGCGGAAAAGCAGCATCAATATCGCACTGACCGTTGATGGAATGAGGCAGCAAACGAGCATCAACCGCTCAAGCGCAGGATTCATATCGACTTGCTGCCCAAAGCCCTTGGGGGCACCAGCCCGAGTCGGTGGGAGAGCACTGGGGCATTGTATCCGGACCGCTCACGGGGGTCCCACCCAGGGTGTAGGTGATGGGTCCGAATGAAATGGAGCATGAAGCCTGAAAAGTGGAAGGAACCTGACCAAGCTGGACCTGACCCTCCTGGCTATAAACCAGAGTACTCTTGACACCGGTGGACCACTGCAAGGGGTCGAGGGACACGCCTTGAGGGTGACCCGAAGGCGGCGGACTCCCAAGAGAAGGGGGAATCTTTAAGAGGTGGGGCTGGACCCGAAGTTTCAAACATCCGGGCGTTCTTACGTATCCCATAAGGATGAGAATCAAGCCACACGTAGTTCTTGCGAAAAAGGGAACACGGCGGACCCAGCGGAGGTGGGGACATACCCCAGCCCTGCGGTCACGCACGATTCCAGGAGACGGTTCCCGGGATAGGGGCCTGCGTATGTCCATCACCCGAGGGGCAGAGATGCTAGCCTCCAGCTATGCTGGGCCCAGAACGCGATTGCTCGGGCGACTCCTTCCTCCTTATGGGGACGAGGGTCCAGCTACGCATGGCCCTTAGGGAGGACATCCGCATATATCCTTGGTGCTCAGATCGTGGGAGCCTCAAAAGACACCATTACCCTGGTTGGCCTGCCTAATATGTAGAGGTGTACTGAAGGTCAGTATGAAGAGAGTGTCGAGATTCCACTACAACGCACAAAGGCGGAGTGTGATGAGGAATGTGCAACCAATGTTCAGAGCCTGAAAAAGCTGACATGGCGATCGAGGATGTCGCTGACCATATTCGCAACACAACATCCGATCGTGTCAGCCTAGGATGGGGAAAGCAAACGAGCATCAACCGCTCAAGCGCAGGATTCATATCGATTTGCGGCCCAGGACCCGCCGGTAAATCGACCCGGAGCGGTAGGAGAGCACTAAGGCATCGTACCCAAACCGCTAACGAGGATCCCTTTGAGTGAAGGCTCGAACAAGGAGAAGCGCAAGGCCTGACAAGTAACACGGGACTTGTCGGGATTGAATCTGACACTACGAGTCATAGACCGAAGTACCCCAAACATGTTAACAGATCACCGGAAAGGGTCGGAGGACTCACCCTGAGAGCAACCAAAAGAGGGCAGATCCCCGTGATAAACCAGGAGACGGGGCTGGACCTGAAACACAATCGTCCAGGCGGTCCTACGTATCCCATAAGGATGGGAATCAAGCCGTACGTAGTTCTTGAAGTGCAGTTTAACGTCATGCAGGACGATGAGGGGTGTGAGGTAGTCCCATACACGGGGGAGGCGTACAGCGCGGCCAGTAGACCAACGTGAATGGGGACATAATCCCCCGCTCACGTCATACGCCTCGCACAAAAAAGG
Organism: Viscum album; assembly: GCA_963277665.1. Classification (NCBI taxonomy): domain Eukaryota; kingdom Viridiplantae; phylum Streptophyta; class Magnoliopsida; order Santalales; family Viscaceae; genus Viscum; species Viscum album. Next base: position 16,070,082 of record OY728155.1, on the reverse strand, counting down.
AGGGGAACTTGGGCCAGAGGCCCAATGCGGGATAGAGATTCCCGGGAAATGGGGCTGGGCCTGAAACATGAATGTTCAGGCGGTCCTATGTATCCCATAAGGATGGGAATCAAGCCGTACGTAGTTCTTGAAGTGTAGTTTAACGTCATGCAGGACGAAAAGAGAAAGAAGGGGGGAGCAGAAGGCATCCCCAAACGTGGGGGGCGTACAGCGTGACGAGCAAACCGACGTGAATGAGGGCATAGCCCCGCGCTCACACCATACGCCGCACGCCCGGAGGCAACCGGGCCAAGGGCCCGAGATGGGATGGAAATTCCCGAAGGATGGGGCTGGGCCTGAAACATGAATGTTCAGGCGGTCCTACGTATCCCATAAGGATGGGAATCAAGCCGCACGTAGTTCTTGAAGTGCAGTTTAACGTCATGCTGGACGAGGGAAAGGAGATCTTAGTTTAAAGTCATAGAGCTCGGACCATAAGAACCTCACGCACGCCACTTCGCAGTCCTATCCCCTGGATATGCGAAGATGCACTGAGGGATAGTGTCGAGAGCGTCGAGATTTTGCCTGGTCAGAATGGGAGGTGGAAAATGTGAATCATGCGGCCATTCACTCGAGGACTGGGAGCACCGGCGTGACGATATGAGAGCACTGCTGACCGTGGCGGAAAAGCAACATCAATATCGCACTGACCGTTGATGGAATGAGGCAGCAAACGAGCATCAACCGCTCAAGCGCAGGATTCATATCGACTTGCTGCCCAAAGCCCTTGAGGGCACCAGCCCGAGTCGGTGGGAGAGCACTGGGGCATTATATCCGGACCGCTCACGGGGGTCCCACCCAGGGCGTAGGTGATGGGTCCGAATGAAATGGAGCATGAAGCCTGAAAAGTGGAAGGAACCTGACCAAGCTGGACCTGACGCTCCTGGCAATAAACCAGAGTACTCTTGACACCGGTGGACCACTGCAAGGGGTCGAGGGACACGCCTTGAGGGTGACCTGAAGGCGGCGGATTCCCAAGAGAAGGGGGAATCTTTAAGAGGTGGGGGGCTGGACCCGAAGTTTCAAACATGCGGGCGTTCCTACGTATCCCATAAGGATGGGAATCAAGCCACACGTAGTTCTTGAAGTGCAGTTTAACATCATGCAAGACGTAGATGCTTGGAAGTTTAACGTCTTGTAGCGCGGACGTGGTACAGTTTAACGTCATGTTGGACGAAACACTTGGCAGTTTAACGTCTTGCAGCGCGGACGAATGCTGAACAGTTTAACGTCTTGTAGCTTGGACGATACGCTAGGCAGTTTAACGTCGTGCAGGTTGGACGTATGCTAGGCAGTTTAACGTCGTGCAGCTTGGACGATGCACAGTTTAACGTCATGTTGGACGTGGCACAGTTTAACGTCATGTTGGACGAGGCACAGTTTAACGTCATGTTGGACGTAGCACAGTTTAACGTCATGTTGGACGTAACACTTGGCAGTTTAACGTCTTGCAGCGTGGATGAATGCTGAACAGTTTAACGTCTTGTAGCTTGGACGAAGCACAGTTTAACGTCATGTTGGACGAGGCACAGTTTAACGTCATGTTGGACGAGGCACAGTTTAACGTCATGTTGGACGTGGCACAGTTTAACGTCATGTTGGACGAGGCACAGTTTAACGTCATGTTGGACGTGGCACAGTTTAACGTCATGTTGGACGTGGCACAGTTTAACGTCATGTTGGACGTGGCACAGTTTAACGTCATGTTGGATGTGGCACAGTTTAACATCATGTTGGACGTGGCACAGTTTAACGTCATGTTGGGTGAGGCACAGTTTAACGTCATGTTGGACGTGGCACAGTTTAACGTCATGTTGGACGTGGCACAGTTTAACGTCATGTTGGACGTGGCACAGTTTAACGTCATGTTGGACGTATGGCACTCAGGCAAAATACTGCTTGAGGAACCTAGCATTAGTGGGAGGAGTGACACGCTCACCATTCATAGTTGCTAGGGAGTACGCGCCATTGGGATAGACTTTGTGGACGACAAAAGGTCCCTCCCACTTGGGCTCCAACTTGGGCGGCTTCCTGCCGGGGATCATTGGTGCTCTCAGGGCCAGCACTAGATCACCCTGCAAGAAGGAGCGGAGGCGAACCTTCTTATTGAAAGCTCGAGCCATCCTTCTCTGATGCCTCTCCAAGTTGTGCAAAGCGCGAAGTCTATTCTCATCCAGTGCTTCCAACTCGACTAGACGGGCTTCAGCAGCTCTGTCCGGTGCTTGCTGGTCGTAGACCGCGGTGCGCAAGGACGGTAACTGGATCTCGATGGGCAGGACGGCCTCAGCTCCATACACCAGGGAATAAGGGGTCATCTGGGTGGAATTGCGAGTCGTCGTCCGATAAGCCCAGTGGGCGTTGGGGAGCTTGTCCGGCCAACTCTTCTTGTTCTGACCAACCATCTTTTGCAGAATGTTAGAGAGGGTCTTCTTAAACGCCTCAATCTGTCCATTCGCCTGCGCATGATAGCGAGATGTATGGTTCGAGCGAATGTTATACTTGGCGTACAACTTCTTCAACTCGGCTGCTCGGAAATTGGTTCCGTTATCCGTGAGGATAGCGTGAGGCACTCCAAATCGATAAATGATGTTGGAGGTCACGAAGTCAGCGATGGAACAGGATTTGACCTCTCTGAGCGGAATCGCCTCTGCCCATTTGGAGAAGAAGTCTGTGGCGGTCAGAATGAACCGGCACTGGCGAGCCGTCGCCGGTGGGTAGGGTCCCACAACGTCCATCCCCCAGACTGCAAAGGGCCAAGAATACCTGGTGGTATGGAGAGGCTCCGGCGGCCGATGCACAAAGTTCGCATGAACCTGGCACGCATGGCACCTCTTGGCATACTCGATGCAGTCATGGATCATGGAGGGCCAGAAGTATCCCAACCTCCGGATCTGGTGGGACAGCTTCGGCCCAGTCTGGTGGGCGCCACATGAACCAGCATGAACCTCTTACATGACTCGTGGGATCTCAACTCCCTGAACGCAACGGAGGAGAACACCATCAAATCCGCGTCTATAGAGGATCTGCTCCAGGCCGGGACTGCTCTGGAGGACAAACTGCGATGCGCGGCGTCGAACTCGCTCGCGCTCGCCTCGATCCGATGGGAGAATGCCATGTTGGAGGTACTCAACCAAAGGCGTCCTCTAATCATGGGCTGATTCGACTGTCACATCTGGGGTATTCGGGGCTCCAAGCACAGGAGCAACCACGGTGAGATTACTTACCGATGGGCCGCGATCTCCCTCCGGGATAACAGGAGCGATGAGCCTGCGGTGCGTCACGCGGATGACCAGGTTGTCCTGTTCAGGCTCAGCAAGTGACGCAGCAAGGCTGGCCAAAGCATCTGCTCGACCGTTCTGCGACCGAGGAATATGGACAATTTCTGGCCGAGAAGGGAACTGGGCCATCAGAAGGAGGGTGCACTCCAGCAATGGCACAAGTTCCGGCTTCCTGACAACATAGTCGCCATTGATCTGCTTAACGACCAGCTCGGAGTCCCCTTTCACACACAGGTGGGGCACGTCGATCTCAAGAGCCAACTCGAGGCCGGTGATGAGGGCATGGTATTCCGCCTCATTGTTGGTACAGCCCTCTGACAACAGGAAATAGTATGGCAGCACGGCTCGCTCCGGGGTAATGAAGACGATACCCAAGCCCACTCTGTTGAGCTTAGGATTATCGAGTCTTCTACCGGTGGGGCTCCGGGAGGCACCGTCAAAGTGCATCTGCCAGCATGGATCGGCATGATCGACCGAGAGAATGGTCTCATCAGGAAAGCCTAGATCCAGCGGCTGATCCGCGGAGGTCGGGTGAGCTTCCAGAAAGTCTGCCAATGCCTGCCCTTTGAGGGCCTTCTGAGACACATACCTGATGTCGAACTGCTGGAGAATCACAGCCCACCGCGCTAGACGGCCAGTCAACATAGGCCGGCTCAGGATATATTTCAACGGGTCTACCCGAGAAACCAACTGTACCTCATGGTGCTGCAAGTAGTGCCGTAATTTCTGTACGGCAAATACGAGCGCCAGGCAGCTCTTCTCGATGGGGGAATACCTAACTTCCGCATCGAGGAGCATGCGACTGAGGTAATAGAGGCTATTCTCTGTTCCCTCGTTGTTCTTCTGGGCGAGAAGGGCACCAAGGGACCGTTCCAGGGCGGTCACATAAAGGACCAGCGGCTTCCCGGATACAGGCGGCATCAGAACCGGAGGTTGAAGCAGGTACTGCTTGATTTCCTCGAAAGCGGTCTGACACACTTTATCCCATACATAGGTGGCACCCTTCTTCATGAGCCGAGAAAAGGGCTTACACTTGCCAGCCAGATTCGCGATGAATCGGCGTATATAGGCTAAGTGGCCTTGGAACCCTTGCAGTTCCCGGATGTTACCTGGGGGAGGCATCTGGCTAATCGCTCTGATCTTCTCTGGGTCGATCTCAATACCCCGGTATCTTACCACAAATCCAAGGAACTTTCCGGAGGTGACCCCGAAGGCACACTTCAATGGGTTCATCTTCAGGCAGCGAGACCGGAGGAAGCCGAACACTTTCTCAAGATCTTTGAGATGGTCCTGACGCTGGCGCGATTTGACCACCAAGTCGTCGACGTAGCATTCCACCAGTGTGCCGAGGATTGGCTTGAATATGCGGTGCATCGCCCGTTGATAGGTGGCTCCTGCATTCTTCAGGCCGAAGGGCATGACCCGGTAACATAAGATACCTTGGGGGGCCCTGAAGGCAGTGAACTCTTCATCCTCAGGGGCCATCCGGATTTGGTTGTATCCGGAGTATCCATCCATAAAGGAGAGGGCTTGGAACCCTGCTGTGGCGTCAATCAACAGCTCTGTCACTGGAAGGGGAAAATCATCCTTCAGACAGTGGCGGTTGAGATCGCGGAAGTCGATACAGACTCTGATCTGCCCGTTCTTCTTTCTGACCGGCACAATGTTGGCAAGCCATTTAGGGTACTGGACTTCCCTCACGAAGTTGGCCTTGATAAGCTTGTCAACTTCGGCCTCAAACTTGGCACCGTGGGATGGGTGCATCTTCCTGGGAGGCTGCTTGAACCCGCGATGGTTCGCCGGGAGACCAAGGCGGTGGACGGCTACCTGAGGATCTAGCCCCGGCATCTCGTCATAGCCCCAAGCGAACACATCACGGTGCTGCCTGAGAAAGTCCACGTACTGTTGCCGCTCCTCAGAGGGCATGGCGGCACTGACCAACGTGGGTCTTGGATCTTCTTCGGTTCCAAGGTTCACCTGTATTAACTCATCGACCGTGGCGGGGACGCCCTCCTCAAAGGCTGGGGGTGCATCTTCCACGTCCTCTCCACTCGGGGAGGGATCGTCCACGGGAGAGACTGCGTTGGAAACTGCATTGGGGCTACCAGATCCTGCTGGGCCGCTGGTGCTGGCACGGGCGGTCGCGGTCATCTCATCAGGAGACTCACAGGCCGTCGAGACCATGGCTACGTCCAATAGTTGAATCAGGAGGACGTAAGCGTCATCCAAACTAGTCCAGGGATCACTTGCAACAGCGACAGGCTCAACCTCATCTGCCAGGATCTGCTTGTCCTTGCTCTTGTAATAGTCCGCGTCCAGATAGCGGGCTTCACATGAGGCAAAAGGAGAGGCATCTCCTTGAAGCATGCCTACTCGACCATTAAGGGAGTATTTGAGGCATTGGTGGTATGATGAGGGAACCGCCGTATGAAGGTGGAGCCATGGCCTGCCCATCAATGCGTTATACGCAGTGTCCTGAGAGACTACCATGAATTCGGTGTTGGCAACCAAGTCACCGAACTGGGTCTTCAAGCGTATCTTGCCGACCGGAGTTTGCTCAGTGCGGTCGTACCCCTGGATTCTGAGGTCGGAGGGAATCAAGTCATCCTCAGACAACCCTAATCTCCGGAGCGTCCGAGTAGGAATCAGGTTAATCCCGGACCCCGTGTCGACAAGACAGCGCCGGGCTTCAAGGCCGTTGAACTGGCCAGTAACATACAGCGGATGAATGTGTCCCTGTATAGGAGGGTCTTCTTCCTTACCAGAGAACGAGATAACTGCCTGACATTCGGCGTCCTCGATCGTTTCGGCGTGAAAGGCCTCTGCAGCCACAACCTCTGTCTCAAACTGGAGGGGGATCTTTAGGGCTTCAGCGATTGCCTCGCGCATCTCAGATGACATGCGCAGAGCCTCAAGGATGGAGAGCCTTGCTGGGATGTCGGCCAAGTGCTTCAGGACATCATACTTTTTTGCCAAGCGCGAGCCCCTGGTTGCAGGAGGTTGCTCTGCGGTTGGAGGCATGACGGGCCTTGCCGGTTGGACCGGCGGTCGACTGGTACTTGGCGCATCTCGCTGTTCACTGGTTGCAGTCCGGGAAATGGTCACCGTACTGGGGTCAGGAGGCCGGGATGGACTCGTGGCAGGGCGGAGCTGATCGCGACGCGGCTGAGGTGGTTCTGCCTGGTCCCACACCACAAACAGTGGCGGAGGCGAATCCGTCATCCCCGGATGGTGGGGTTGCGCACGCTGAGCTCGGTTTTGAGCCTGCTGCCTAGTCTCAGTGGCGTGCACGGCCTGGCTGGAGGTACCAACTGCTGTGCCCCGGCGACTCCTGCTGCTGCGGTTCTTCCGACGGTGGCAACGACCGGGGACACTAGGGAGGTCCACCTGGTGTTCTTCAACGTCGGGAACCGAAAAGGGATTTACCAGCTCGACGGTATTAACCGAAGCGTACCCAACACTTTCGTCGGACGAATCATCCATCACCGGGCGGATCCGAGGAGGGATCCCCATCTCCAGGGGCATGAAATCGCCGAGAGTGCGGGATAGTGGCGGAACTGGCGGGGCGCGCTCTTCCTTCTTGCGCCGTCGTCGTTTGCTCTTCTCGGAAGAGGCAGGCTGGGACGACGATGCCGAAGCAGCACCCGTAGATTCTGGGGACTCAGGCTGATTCAAGCGCGCACGGATGATTCAATGGGCGCGAATGGTCGTCTTGCGGGCCATCCAGTTATTATACTTCTGGGATCCGCAGTCGAAGACCAGCTGCCATTCGTCCTCATTGCCACTATCGTCATCTGATCCCACGAACACGCCCGCCACTTGTGCTGGAGCTAGGCCAAACCTGATTACATTGTTGTTAATCTGGTCTTGGAGCCAGTCCTTAAACGCATAGCACCGCTGGATGGTGTGCCCCAGGGCTCGATGGTAAGGGCAGTAGCGAGGGTTATCCGTGAGATGTGCCTCCTCTGGCCTCCAACACTCAGGCAGTCGCACAATCCTCTGCTCTAGGGCGCTCCGGAAATAACCGGGGACCTGATCCTCGCGAAATGAGTAAGTCAGGTATCGCGGGCCCCTGGGAGCGTGGTCTTGACGAGGGGCTGGAGGGGCCTGCCGAGGAGGTGGACCCTGATTATCTCGCCTGGGTTGTGGCGGTACATTACGCGGAGGGCCCGTCCGGTTCTGGGGATGCCGCTGCTGGGCCGGGAACTGAGCCCGTGGAGGCGGATTCCTGTGAGGCTGTGGAGCTGGTCTCGCCGGCAGCAGCTCCAATGGCCTGGGGGCCTCTATCTGGGCAACAGCAGCGGGCTCGGCCCTGCTGACTCTCCTTGCAGGAATCATAGGAGGCAGCAGGCGCGCCTGACTGGCCTGTTGCAGGGCTTCCTCAAGACGTTGAGCTTTGTCTGAGAAGTCTCTGAACCCTCCGGGGTAATTCTGAGTGATCAAGGAAGGGACCAGCTCAGTCTTGACATTCCCGACGCACATTGTCAGCAACTGCTCCTGAGTCAATGGCATGTCAAGGGAATACGTGAGACCCTTCCATCGGGCGACGAAGTCCGCGACTCGCTCATCAGGCCTCTGCTTGCACTTGAAGAGGTCTGCGATACTCGTCTTCCGGGACGTGGAACTGAACTGGTAGAGGAACTGTCTACGAAGGTCCTCCCAGCTAGTTATCGAACCGACGAGGAGCTGGTTGTACCAGACAAATGCTGGCCCTTCCAGTGTCTGAACAAAGCAGCGAAGCTTAGCGGCCTCCTGCTGCGCCGGAGTCCCCAACATAGGCCCGCACCTCGAGTTGAAATGGTCCAAATGCTGTGGTGGATCTCCAGTCCCATTTAAGGGGGCGAAAGTGGGATTCCCGAATCCCGGAGGTGCTGGCATGTCATCCACCCATGCTGGGTATGGCTTGCCGTCCGGTGGGATCGCCACTTGACGAGTCTCCAAGGCTTCCAAGCGGGCGATGAGTGCCGCCATCGGATCGTCCGGACATGGGTTCCAGTCCTGGCGAGGATCTCTAACCATGAGTGCATTGCATGGCCCTTCAATCGGGTCGTCGACCGGGTCGTCGAACTCGGCAGCTCGTGGGATGGCGGGCGGAGCGGCCCTTGGGGCAGCGGGAGGAATCCGAGCGGGGTCTCTCAGGTAGTCACGCCGCTCGGGAGGGTGTGGCGAAACATACCGCGCCCTCTTGCCATAGGCAATGGCCTCTCTCCTGTCGGCGAACACGGCGTAATCACGGTTGCCCGGGAGGGTCTCGTCGAGGAGCGGTTGTTCCGGTCCCTGCTGTCCTGGCCTAGGATCACCGTAGTCAGGCCGCTGCTCTGCAGCGCGCTCGGCGAGGAGCTGGTCAACCAGCTTCTTCTGCTCGGCGAGCTGTTGGCGTAGCGTAGCCTTCTCGGGATCCTCCCCTGCCCTCTGCATGGAGGCAGATGGGTCGGCGGGCTTTACAGCCTCGCTGTGCTCTTTACCTTTGCTGACGTTTCGGCTCAACGTCAGTGCTTCAGTGGGTGCGGGGAGTCCCAGGAGGTTCCTCTGATGACGAGTAACTCTCACCGATGGATCTAACGACGGCTTGTCTTCGGGGGGGAAGCCCCCGTCTAGAAGTTCCAAGTCGTTCCCCTCTCCTGTCAGGTCAGCCATATTGACTGTTTCCGTCCCTGGGGATATACCCTCAGGGCCACCCAGTGAATCGGGCTGTCGGCGAATCGCACTGAAGCGTAGGGCAGCGTACTGCCCCCATCCACGGATATACACGTGGGGAGTGGCTTCCTCGATAACCTTGCGGAGTACTTGAAAACACTCAACGCATCGTTGTCGGAGGGCCTCGTGGTGCCCAAATGACCCGGGGTGCCGAACCGCGGGGAGCGTGGCCAGGTCAATTTGGCGGCACTGCTCACCAATATCCTCCAGGTGTATTTGACTCCCGGGGTATGGCATTTGTAGGCAGTGAAGACGGGAGTGAGTCTCCTGGAGAGTTCAGCGGAAGCATTCGAACTCATCCGGGGTGAGTGATTCGGGTGCATCAAAGCCCGGTCCTGCGACTGGCCAAAACTTCTCAGGGAAGTGGCCCTCTGCAAGGACGGTCCAGAAGCTCCACGACTCAAACTCGGGACCCAGATCTTCTTGGTCCTCTTCAATGACTGGGAACGGACGGGGAACCGGCAGTGGTGCCGAGGCGGGCCGTCGGGTCGACGGGCTGGCCGGCGGTGAATACAGCGAGCAGGCCGATTGGCCTCCACATCCCGGGCCGCCCTCTGAGGGTGGCGGTGCCCCAGCTACCACATCTCGATAGGACGGACCGGCGAGCGAACATCCTGCCGCAGCATCGGTGCTCGCCGAGGGTGCACTAGATCGTGGTTTGACCGTCGGTCCCCAGATAAAGTCCACGGCTTCTCCGATCGAGGCGGAAGGCACTTCCGGAGGGGCCGGTATCAACCGCAAGCTTGATCCTTGGGGGTCTACCAGGCCCTCGCTACTCCGGATATACCTTCGTAGAGAAGCGGGGATCACATCAATCTCGCTCTCGGGGAGTACGAGGCTGACGTGCCGCATTCCTACCCCTGCCCTTGACTGGCGGGATTGGGGGAAGGGCTCTGTCGCCGAATCGTACTCCGCCTCTGAATCAGAGAAGCGAACCGGTCGGATCTCTGTCCGGAATTCCCTAACATTCCTCCCTCGGCGTCGACGCCTTGCCTTCCTGCCCCCGGGTGGTTCTTCGGGGCAGGGCTGATCTCTGTCCTGGCGTCCTCCGGCCGCACCGGTACCGGGGCCAAGAGGACTTGAAACCAAGGTGCGAGGGGCACCGGGACAGATATCAAAGGGGACGCGGGGAGAGATGATTCTGGGCAGGCCTCCGGGCCGGCATCGGAAGGTGGGATGACCCATGCCTCCTGGATCGGCCACACGGAGTGGACCCTGCTGGTGAATAGCGCTACCGCGAGGTGGTCCGCGGTGGCTACTTCCTGTACCAGCAACCGGGAGATTCGACCCAACCTGCCTTTGGGGCGGTCGGGGCCTCGATCCAGGTCGGGCATAGAAGTTCCCCTGCTCAGGATGCGCAGGGGCCTGGCGACTGGAGCCAACAGTGTCTTGGGCCAATGCGGCCGCTGTTGCTAGGGCCCCAAGGTGGGCATCCTCTTCCGCTCGTGCCCGACGTTGGCGTCGGGACAAACGAGCCGGGATGAGCGGTGCGGGCAGGTGGAGAGCCCGCTCTTCGACTTGAGAGGCCTGGCGGCGGTGTCGCCGTGGCCTGACGGGAGCCCTTACCGCGGATCCCTGGAGCGAATCCCGGATAGGGTGGTCCCGGACATCTTCCACCTCATCCGCATAGGGAAGGGAACTGTCGGAGCGCTCCGGGGATAAGCTCCCGAAGCGGTTGGGCGTCGAGGTAGGCAGCGGTGCCTCCCTACGCGGCCCTCGGGGGCGGCGGTGGTAGCGAGGGGCAGCTTCCTCGAGGTCTAGGCGAGCCATGTCCCTGGTGGGGATGACTCCCTCTTCCTCATATCTCCGCACCAAGTTGTTGATCACCCTTCTCTGGATGACGTCCGAGGGGGAGAGAGGGCGTGTTTGTTCCGCAATTGCGGCTGCTGGGACGGCTGTGAAACGGGCGGGATCACGTGGAGTAACCGCGTCGGTGTCTCCCCTACCCCTGCGCCAGTGGGCGGGTGGCGATCGGGCACTGGACTGGGCGACTCGATTCCTGAAAGCAGGGAGAAAAACCCATTAACACTGACGGGAAAAGGAATCGACAACCAACCTTTAGTGCCACGACGCCTTCCGTGGGGGGAACCCAGGCCATCGACGTTGTGAGACGGAGTGCCCGATTTCCCTTCCCCAGCCCCTGGCGGGTAAAACTGAATGCTCGGCCGGGCAACATGCCGGTCTTCCAACTCCTCTGAAAGCCATCGGTCTTCGTATTGAGGAGAAGAGATTCACGTCGGGTTCACCATTTTTCTGTTTCGGTGCGGATGTGCGTCGGGTTTCCGTTCCGGCGTTGTTCCGCCAGGACGCGTTCGCGCGTGCACCCGTCGACCCGAGGGGATGGGCGTGCGCGGCTTGTGGTCCTGCAGTCCCGCTTTCCAAAGGCGGGCGGCATCCGTCCCTTATTCAGGGGCGTCTGCTCCTTGATCGAAACCGGGATGATGGGATGTCGGCTCCTCCTTCCTTGGACGTCTCCTCGGAACTCGTCGCCTAATCCGGGTCTCCCTCATAGATTTAAGAATGTTCGTGAATCTCGTTCCCGGCGCCATATCCTCATGGACACCGGTTAATTACGCTGCTTCCGCCCGGACGCTCCAAGGAGTCTGGTCGGGGCAGCAACCTGCGGTGAGGAGACTGGGTGGCTCTGGGTGTTGGGGGCGTGTCTTAACACGGCGGCTCTGCATATCTGTCTTCCATCCCTAATAGGGCTTCTCGAAGGCATGATGGCCTGAGGCATCCCGCACTGGGTGCGGGGAACTGCGTCACCTGAGGTTTTCCTCAGCTTTCCATGTTTAACACGGGGTATGCCGCGAGTTTAACGTCCAGCGGGGACGGCATCGGACTGATCAACATAAGGAGTGGATCAGATGACAGAACCCCTTGCGGGGAACCTCCGACGCTGGGGCCAGCACATGGGCGGCTCCCCGAGTGAAGTGGAGTGGAATGAAGTGGCATGACCCCACCGGGATGTGGCGGCCCGGGTAAGGGTCAGGGTGGATGATGGAGTGAAGAGCTTGGACCCCGTAGGGGCTTCCTACGTACCACACGTTAGCGCGGATCAAAGTCAGCGTAGTTCGGATATACAGTTTAACGTCATGCTGGACGTCGGCGAGCCGACCCACGAGGAGATCGAGGTTGCCGGGCGGAGGATTGAACCGAACCACCTCGCACAGAGGGGGATGGAACGGCCGAGTGGATCACAGTTTCACGTCATGCTGGACGTTGGCAAGCCGACTCACGAGGAGATCGAGGCTGCCGGGCGAAGGATTGAACCGAACCACCTCGCACAGAGGGGGATGGAACGGCCGGGTGGATCACAGTTTCACGTCATGCTGGACGTTGGCAAGCCGACTCACGAGGAGATCGAGGCTGCCGGGCGGAGGATTGAACCGAACCACCTCGCACAGAGGGGGATGGAACGGCCGGGTGGATCACAGTTTCACGTCATGCTGGACAAAAATAGAGAAAAAGAAAAAGGGGCAGTGGGGAGGCACAATGGAGATACACACGTGCTGTCTCCCACAGGGGCGGATTCATATGTGAATCGACGCAAGCGTGAACCCAGGAGGGGTCCACTGATGGACGAACTGACGTGAAGACGACCGGGACGACCAGGTGGTGGGCTTGAACCTCAGGGAGGCTTCCTACGTACCTTATTTAGGAGACAGGGATCAAAGTCCACATAGTTCATTCGGTAACACTCTACCCCCGGGGGCGCAGGCCACTCCAATCCCGACATCCCTGCAGAGACGAGCGGGTGGGGGCCACATCCAAACCGGGAGGGGGACCCTGCGTGCGAGGCACGGGATCGGGTGAAGCGGACGGTTTAACGTCTTGCCGGACGAAGTACAGTTTAACGTCATGTGTTGAGGACGAAGCGGACGGTTTAACTTCTTGCCGGACGAAGTACAGTTTAACGTCGTGTGTTCAGGACGAAGCGGACGGTTTAACGTCTTGCCGGACGAAGTACAGTTTAACGTCGTGTGTTGAGGACGAAGCGGACGGTTTAACGTCTTGCCGGACGAAGTACAGTTTAACGTCGTGTTGGACGAAGCGGACGGTTTAACGTCTTGCCGGACGAAGTACAGTTTAACGTCGTGTTGGATGAGACACTTGGCAGTTTAACGTCTTGTAGCTCGGACGTATGCTGGGAAGTTTAACGTCGTGCAGCCTGGACGAGGCACAGTTTAACGTCATGTTGGACGAATGCTGAACAGTTTAACGTCTTGTAGCTTGGACGAGGCACAGTTTAACGTCATGTGGGACGAATGATTTTCCGCCGATGGGTCCATGTCACTTCGCGCGAGCCCGGAGGGCCGCGCGGGAAGACAACGTACGGTACGGGCACCCGCGATGAGGATCATCGGGCGCCACGCAGGCGGGTATCCTCAGGGGGTCAAAGGGGGCGACCCTGGCGGATTGCGTGCAAAAGTGGGGCTTGGCGTGAAATACCGCGGGTCGGCGCGCAATTGGGCGGGCTGGCGCGCAATTGGGCCAGCGCCTTGCGCGCGAATGATAGAGATTGCGCGCACCGGGCTTCGGATAGCGCGCGGGGGCAACGACTCATTCTTTAATGAATGGCCACTTGAAAAAAAAGGGGGGTGCGCGCAATCGGGCTGGATTGCGCGCACCCGGGGGGCAATTGCGCGCAAGAGGCTTCTTTTGCGCGCGAAGGCCTTGAGGTCAAAAGTTATTTAAATTAAAAGAGCCAAAGGGATTGCGCGCGAAGGCGAACCCCGAGGCTTTCTTACGCGAAAGAAAGGAGGTTACCTGGAGTTCGGCATTGCGCGCGGAAGGGGTTGAATTGCGCGGGCGAGAGACCTTTCGAATTCTGGCAACCTTTAAAACGTTGGGGGTCGCCTCATATTTATAGGCAACCCCGGGCGCGGAATCCGGTTCGCGATCGCGGAATTCTCTTCGCAGGCGCGGAATCGGGCCCGGCGCGCAAGGGAGTCACGCGGGCCGCTGGCGCGCAAAATTGCGCGCCGACCCAGCGCATTGCGCGCATCCTGGGAGGTTTGCGCGCGGCTCATCAACTTTGCGCGCGGGCTTCTAAAATTCCGCGCAAGGCCTCTGGGCCCTCCGAAACGTGCTTCTGACTCCAAATATGACCTCGCTTTCTGCATCCGGAGCTTGGTTTGGGAACAACGGACTTTTCCGGCTTCTACAGGTATGTCAACTCTTTCCAAAAAAAATATTTTCCAAGTTGATTACTTTTTCTAGGCCTCATAAAGTTCATTTCAGTACTTAGTTCAGTTGGAAAAAATGAAGCCTATGAGACAAATAATCCTATAAAAAATAATTTCAAAATTTGGATAAGTTTTTAAAAAGTTATTCCCAAAATACCAGAGTGATAAAAAATTGTTAAAATGAAATAATTAGTGACTTTTCACAATTAAGTACAAAGTTCATCACAATTCCAAAAATGATGTAATTTCACATAAAAAGAAACTTTTGTGGGTATATATTTATTTAAATACATATAAAAATAATTAAAATATTAAAACTATCAATTCCTCCAAACGTAACATTTGGAATCCTGAACAAGTGAGCACTCAAAATAAATTTATAGTGAAAAAATCAAAACATGTGTCAATGGAATTCCTAGAGATTAAAATTAAGAAAACCAAATTTTCATGCCTCTATAATAGATTAAATTATAATTTTTCAATTATTTGAATTCATTCCATTCCCATTTAATTCATTCTTATATGAACAAAAATGAATACCTCATATATTTTCCTCTCATCACCTGATTTTGATTTTGAATAAAGTTTTCCTCATCCAAATAAATAAAAGGGTCAAAATATGCTTGAAAATATTCTAAATATCCACCCAATTGAGTTAAAGACATGTATCCATCATAAGGACTTAGAAATTGTTGTTTTTATGTTTGAAGGTTGATGGGTTTCAAATGCGGAAAAAATTATGCAGAAGGAAATGGATTGGATCTTTGTTGAATCAAGATTTCATGATTCTAGTTTCCACTAAAGCATAGTCTTATCCTCTTTATTATTGGAAAAAAATTAGCCCCAAAATAACTTCAAAATTTATTTCAAATATAGCCTGCACGTTCTCTAATTTATAAATGATGTCATAATAATTTATTCTCAAAATTTCATATTTTTTTAAATCTCTAGAAAGGACCAATTTTTTTTATTCCAAAAAATCCAGAAAGTCATAGATTTATTTTATATATGAAAGCTATAGAAAGGAACAACTTTAAATATAAAAAAAATCGCTCTAGACTTTAATTTTTCTCTACCCCAAGTAGCCCAACATGGTATAGTAAATCACAAATCATCCCCCCTCCCCCCCACACTTAAGATTTATTAAATCATGAAATGTACTTAAAGAGCTGTTTTTATAGGAAAAATATCTTGTAATGAGGATATATATAATAGGTAGTTAATGTATATTAAGGTATCATAATGGTCAAATGTAAAATTTAGGCCAAAAAATAGATTTCAACTTTTTAAAAAGGGTCTTTCAATCACAAAAAAGTTGACTCAGTCACTTTGAACACAAGTTCCTTAAATATCACAAGTTTTTAAACTAAAATGGAAAGTTCTAGTTAAAAATCATTATTTGGTTCACACAAGAAGTAAGGTTATTGTGAAGAAAATGTAAAAATGGTTCAGAGTCCTCATAGGTAAGTGATTTTTAACATTTTATAGTATTCATGGCATGAAATTCAGAAGTTGATAGTCTTTTAATGAATTTCTACAATTTCAATCTAGAACTTGACACATTATAAAAATAATTTAAATTTAGCTCCTATTAGGATTGAATATTTTTGGCTGGTGGTTTATTTTGAGTCACTCAATATAGTTTACAATCCATTGCATCAGTAGGGTTTATCCATAGAAACACCCAACATCTCTCATATTCATGACGAGTCATAGACCCTCATTCTAAAGGAAGGAATTCATTAGGGTTTCAATAACAAAGATTCCTAGAAAATCACATTGGTTGAGGGGATGTGTGTTAAGTCTCCTCACACACTTTTGGGGGGAATTATTTCCTACTCTAATAATCTATTATATATTTAAGATATGTTCATGAATCCTTCCTAAGCACTGATATGGGACTGGTTACCCCTGTGCCAATGACTTGATCAAAACCATGAGTTGATGAGAAAAAATATGTTTAACAAAGGTTCCCCATTATTATCTTATTAGTTTAAGATGCTTTGGTTTATATAAAAACTTGGTTACTTTAGAATTTATCATCATCCAAGGAGGAGATTTTTGTCCTGGAATTGGGATTGAACCTCTAGGTGAATCCTCTTTATCCTATGAGAACAGGAATCAAGACCCATGTAATTTGTTATACCATGTTGTGTAGTTTAAAATAAAGAAGAAAGTACATGTATGGGGGGATTTAAATTCATTGTATATGGATCTTTGGCCTTATAAAAGATTCTTATGTAGCCTTTTTATGATAGGAATCATATTTCTCATAGTTCATTTTAGAGCGGGACCTATGCATAGAAGGTTGTCCTAAATTTCTTCATTGGGAATATAGACTTAAAAATTAGGAAATTATGTAATTAGGATTACATATAAAAGACATCACACATTGGGGAATTTTTACTATTCTAATGACATAATTTTCATCAGTCTCTAAGCTCGTGTGGGGCATTATCAGTGTGAGAAATAAGATGTAGTGGAATATTGGTTACAATTTAATGATAGTGTCATAATGAACTTTTGTGGGGATTACACACTCAATTTTCCATGATGTTTTATATTTTAATGGGGATTAAAAATTTATGTTTCTCTTATTTTTATTGGTGAATTTGTGGAGAATATGGATACAAAATGGAATATATGACATTTTGATATAGAGATATTGTATTAAGAAGGTGTCTTATGTATCCTACTTGTAACATGAATTAGAGTCCCTATAGTTCTTTTCATTCCTGACCCAATTATGGGTATGGATGTAAAACGACACCCAAAGGTATTATTTCCTTAGAGTTTAGAAGAGCTATGTACTTACACTAAAGGTGGATGCCCAGATTTGGAGGCTCATGTATCACGATGTTGATGTGATCACTGCAAATCTCTAGTCCCACATGAGTAATGATTAGTGTAAGAAATAAGTAAAAATAGATGACCAAACATGTCACATGAATAAAAGTTTGATATCATACGATACTTATATAATGAGGATTCCCAAAATGAAATGATTATTATTATCATAAAGAATAGTGTTTAAAGCTTGGGCCTTAGGAAGCTATCCTACGTATCATGGTTATAGAAGGAATCAAATTATTCATAGTATGTGTCATTTACCTGGACTACTGATGGGTTAGGGAATATGATTAATACTCATGATAATTATTTACCCATGGTTTGGAAATATTGATATGGCTTAGGGACTTACACCAAAGTGGAGGCCCATATTACATATTCATTATTTGTCCTCTAGCTGACAAAGGAGGGGACCATGAAAGGCCTATTGAGTATGTTTGAGTGGTATAGATGTCCTTTTTAAGGCATTTATTGAATAGGGTTGCATGAGTTCATTACCCATGTACATTATGGACACTCCCCTCATAAAGTAGATTATTGGTCAAAGGCTCAAAACTGGGGGTTCACATGTCTCGAGGGTATATGTCCAAGAATTCCTCCCTAAAATTATGAGATGGCTGAGGGTGCATTCCTAACATGTATAAGGGATTCTTTCTGACAAGTATTTAATGTCCAAGTATGTCTTCCTAACAAGTCGTACAAGTCCAAGGATTTCATCCTAACATGCCCAATGTATTTCGCATCATCAAGGGGACATGTCCAGGACACTGTCACATGATCAAGGCTAGCATGTCTAGGGTCTTCACATGATCAATGCTGAAATGTATGGGGGGTTTTGTGTGATCAAGTATTACATGTAAAAGTTATATCATTTGATCAAGGATTACATGACCATGGCTATCTCATGATCAACACCGACATGTATAGATTTTTTTGCATGATAAAGATAGAATGTCTAAGGGTTGTTGCATGATCAACACCAACATGTATAGGGTATGTCACATGATGGAATCATGAGGAATGTGAGGAGTCTTGTGATAATGTGATCTTAATGGATTCATATGATGGGGTCTCTCGATTAATTATATAATTTATCCAATGGCAAAAATCCCACTCCTCATCCTCCTATGTATTTCATGTGTTCTCTCCCTCTCCCTCTATCTGTTTTCAAGTATCTTTTCATTTCCACATCTCTATGCCTTATCCCATTTCAATTAGGTTGGGGGTTTATATAGGTAATGGTGGAAAACATATCTTTTTCTTTTCATGATAAATTTTCCATGTGTACTGGCATGAGTCGGTGGATGGCATATCTCCAAAGCCTTGAATCCCATAGCATTCATCATGATCATGTGATGCCAATGTAGATACACGATCGCATGATCACTTTGTAACTAATCTTGTATATATTTTCATGATCTACATAACATGATGTATGCATGATGGGAGGGATATAAATGATGTATGCCTCTCATGAAGGTAGATACATTTTTTTTGAGAAGTTATTGTCATGTCAGCAGGGATTCACACAATCATTATAAATTGATTGTGTGATCCTTAGAATATATCACAATAGATTCATGTGGTTTGGATGATTGGTTTCATGTGATTATTGATATATCTGTAGATAAGAACTTGAAAACCATCAGGTCTTTAAATGATAGATTCAAGGACCTTCCATGATCATGTGACTTGTCATTGGAAATCCATTAGAAAAAAATTGTGGGATTTGCGTGAAGAAATATGTAAATGATGAAATCCTCTTACAAATGTACATACACTATTTTTCTCTAAAATATGTAGTGATTTCACCATGTATTTTCATGATCATTATATCTTGATAGTATATTCCTTATAAACTCTTTTAATGGATTCATCTAGTTCATATGATTGGTTTCATGTGGTGGATGCATGCATGCAAAATGAATTTGAATGATTTTTTTCATATTTTTTATCCTAAATGAAATGAAGTGTTATACAAGAAATGATCAAAAACTCAACAACCACTAGAAACTTCATGTGAAGAAATATTTAAGTGACAGAAGCCTATCGTAAAGATATATATGTTGTTTTTATTAAAATAGGAGGTTATATCATCATAGATTTTCATAACCACAATCTCTTGATCACATGATCCTTAGAAACTCTTGTAATGGATTCACTCAATTCTCATGATAAATTTTATATGGTATATTGGTTCTTTGAACTACCACAAGTTTGAAAAAATAATTTTCATACATTTTGTCTTGATGTTGATCATGTCTCTTGATCATATCTCTATTGTCTCAGTTTTATCATATGATAGGAGGATGAGGAAGATGGAGCTAGTGTCGAGTAGACATCGAGCATGGATGGATTAGAATATGTAAAACCTTGAACTATTAGTATAGTTTGTCTCAATCTCATGCATGTTGGAGTTGGTTCCCTAGAGAAAACTTTTTTCTATTTTAAGATAACTTTTATTCATGGTTTTTTGAATATTAATAAACTTCTTTTCAGATCATGATTGTTCTTTTGTGTAACATAGTATGTGATAATGTCTTAAGAGTAGTTGTCGTGCTAAAAGGTCATAGCAGTTCCCCGCTATAATGAGAGCCTATAAGTGTTACAAAATTATTCTTAAATATATTTTCTATATCCATATGATATAATTTGAGGGACACAAATGATATAGGCTATTATGGGTGGATACTCATAGGACTTTGAGGCACCTTCTCATGGTGTGAGCCCTAGGTAATATCCAGTGTAGGATATTATGAGAATGTGGTCCACTAGTAGGAAATCTAAATTTATATGTGCCATTGTATGTTCCTATATGTGAATGTGTGTATTGATCCTTATACTTTAATATTATTATTAATGAGTATTATGAGTTGCATAATTTTATTTATTGATAAAAACCATGAGGACATGTGTTGGTGGCAAGGTAGGATATAGTGGGTGTGTCACGAGCATATAGGTTGATAACACTGGCATGAAACCTGCTTGATTAGAGTTTTCATGATAAAGGTATTATATTACATAGTTAGAATCTGTATGAGGTATTATATCATCACAACATTAACTTATTTCTCTGTGGGTTCCTTGATGTGTTGTTAGACACTAACCTTGGACTTTAGGCTACTTCACCTAATGGCATTGAGAAAGTGTCCTAGAGGGTCACACACTAAGTGTATCCAGAATCTCAGTTAAATAGTATATATTTATTTATTATTTAAAAAGTTCTATAAATATTATTCTCACATATGATTTAATAATTATTCATGTTTTCTTAATTTCATATATTTTGGCTTCAGTTATTCAAAAGAATATATTGTGATCATAATATTTAATAAATATTTATTTTCTATTTAGTGAATATAATATTTATTTATTTATTGAAAAATAATGTAGTGATATTTATTTAATAAATAAATATACACTATTCAATCCTTGATCAATATTGTGGATGAATGGTGAACCGATTTTAATGGTCTAGTGAGAAAAATAGTGTATGTACATTTGTAACCCACATACATAGCTTTGAGAAATCCGTTTAATCGGAGTTACATGTCATTTAATTGTGTTCAATGAATCAAGAATTAATTCAAAAATTAATTCAAACTGT
Source organism: Viscum album (assembly GCA_963277665.1). Lineage (NCBI taxonomy): Eukaryota > Viridiplantae > Streptophyta > Magnoliopsida > Santalales > Viscaceae > Viscum > Viscum album. The sequence continues at coordinate 16,049,422 of OY728155.1, read as the reverse complement.
ATGCATTGATGACACATGGTGCATTTATTTCTTAGTGCATGGTCAGCCTAAGTACACGCATTGTAGCCCACATACATAACATGTAGTCGCTTTGAGTCACAAACAGGTCATGTATTACTATACATGGCCTACCTAACTGGTGACCATGTGACTCAGAGACCGCATGCCATGTAGTATCCTATACATGCCTTGTACTCCATTTTTATGAGGCACGGTTTACATGATCAATCCCTAGGTGTGTGCCTTGGATATATAGTGAGAGATGTACACGCTGTGTAGCTAGCTTGTACATTACATGTACTTATACCAAATTACGTAGATTTAAAATTTATTTATTATACTTTGTAAACCTTATCCACATGTGATTATGTTTGGTCATTAAGTTTATAGGACACTCCATGTGATTGGTTTTAATATATATATATATATATATAAATGTTTAATTAATATCTTGATAATGTTCAGATCACATTATCATGTATGAGTCACATTATAGTTGTTATTCTACGTGCATTGAAGCATAACAAGTGACCGAAAAAACATGTAATTAATGTAATCATTAAGTTGATAATACACATCATGAAAGTATGTGATAAGTCATGTATTCCATATGTAATAAGAGTAAATAGTACATGAGTATAATACATGTTGGTAATATTCATACGGGTATTCACCATTTTTCCTTCAAGGTATATTTATCTACATATTTAATTTTAAATAAATTAGTTTAATTTGTTTAAAATTATTATGGATGAGTATCTCAAGAAAATTCAGATGATAATTAAGATAAAATAATTGATTAATTAAAGAAGATAATTAATTCATTCGAGCAAAATTTATCTAAAAAATAATGATTAATAATTTAATGTTAGTTTTATTAAATTCATAATTTGTTGCATGCATGTGGATGATCATGATAATAGACCATACATTTGTATGTGATTGGTTTCATTTAATTTATTATTAAATTAAAATATTGGCATGAATTCCTTATCTCTTCTTATTATTTAAGGGTATGCATGCCCATGGTTTCTTTTATGTAAACCCCTTCTTTCCCTCACTTTTTTGTGAGTAAAAGATTATGTAATGGATGGAGCTCCCAGGATAGTGGATGCGATTCAAGTTTAGAGTTGAGGAAAAACCAATCCAAGAGAGATACATAGGTGGGTAGGAGGAAAGTTGTACCACAAACCTTATTTGGTTCAAGGTATTTTTCCCCTAGGTCAATGGTTAGTTTATCAGTAGCTAGATAAACTAATAATTAGTAAAATCACATGATCGTACCACTTTTTTATTTTATTTCTATCAAGTTTCATGTTTATTTCATTACGGATGTTTTTTCGTGATCACCTGAATTAATGAAATTAATGAGCATGCAAGATAGAACTAAAATAAATTGTCTTATACATAAATATTATATAAGACAAGGTTAATCCCTTAATTAAATCCACTTAATATTAACAAGAATGGTATAAAGATAATAATTGTAAATTTATACATAAATGGATAAAATCTTTCAATAATATATATTAATTAGCTATATCCTACCACTACCTCAGTTAAAATCGAACCATAGTTCAAAGTGATTGAAAAGCCAAAGTTGGAGTGTTTTCAATTATCGAGGAATTCTAACATGAAGTATTGGGTTGAATTAACTTAGTTCACATAAAGGGTTGACTACCAAAGTAGGACTTGGTGTAACTGATAGGCAAGGGTTGAGGAAATCCAATTTAAGGATTTTTTGATTAGGGAGTCCACTAAAAAGATCAAGAAACTATGAGTTAATGCAGTTGGAATTTGGAATTCCTACCTAAAACCATTAAAGTTGCTTGACTAACCAAATTTGGGGTTATGAGAAGGTGAATATGAATTTTTTCCACTAGAATGTCCAAGAAATAGGATATTGTTAAGCCAATGGTGTGGGATATTGGGTTTCGATAAAATAGTGGGAGATTAATAAACATAGAATTTATTTATTGGAAGGATGGTGCTTTGGATCTTTATAATTATTATAAAAATCTTTTATAATCAAAATCCATATTTTATCGAAACCTAATATCCCACTAGAGGAGAGGTGGATTATAGAGCTACTAATGGTGCGAGGATGGTTGAACTAGCTATTGGTGACTACCACCTTTCATTTACAATGGGAATGATTTTTATTTTAAAAGATTTTTATTATGTACCTACGGTTTACATGAACATAATTTTTGTATCATGCCTAGATACAGATGGGTTTATTCTAAATTTTTGAAATAAAATTTGTATCTTTTATAAATAAAACATATTTTATGTCATATAGCATTTAAATAAAGGTATTTATGTATTAAATTGTGAAAAAAAAGTATTGAAAATTGGTAAATAATCATGTTTACATGAATCATATAACACCCAACTATGGAATCATCATCTTGGATGTAAACGAGAAGCATCTGAAAAGATCTTTCCAGATGGTTATTTAGACCGTTCTGAGCTAAAACCAATTTAAATATGCAACGATTGTTTAAAAAAAATTACTGAACCACCATTTGGTGGATATGGTGAAAGGGAAAAGATCTTCTAGGATTGGTACACACTTATGTTCGTAGACCATTTCTAGTATAATATAGAGGTGTATATTCTTACTTCATAACTTTTATCGATGACTTGAGTAGATATGGATATGTTTACTTAATGAGTTATAAGTCTGAGTCCTTTGAGAAATTCAAGTAATTAAAGAATGAAGTATAAAATCAACTTGGTAAGAAGATAATGAAGATTTGATCAGATAAAGGTAGTGAATATCTTAAATAATAGTTTATTGACTTTCTATGGGGTTTTGGGATTCTATATAAAACCACTCCACCTTACACATCACAATGGAATAGTGTTAGTGAAAGGAGGAACTATACCTTGTTATACATGGTAAGGTCGATAATGAGTCATGCAGATCTTCTATTATCCTTTTGGGGAAATTCATTACAAACTCCAACATATACATTAAACCGAGTAACAAATAAAGAGGCAAATGGAATTCAATTTGAGTTATGTAGTGTAAAGAAACTCTTCTTGTTACATAAACATTTATGGGATTACGAGGTGTTTTTTAAGACCTTCTTAGGAAACAAACTAGAACCTTAGGGAAAAAATTGTATCTTTATAGGGTATCCTAAGGAAACAAAGAGATACTACCTATAAAACCCCTCAAGCAAGAAAGTGACTATCTCAAGACAATCCATATTCCTTTAGAGGGATAACATCCTAAAAAAGGATAGTAGGAGAAAGATTGACTTTGAGGAAGTTGATGCTCATGATACACAAGAGCTGGTATAGGAAAAGATTATATAAGTCCCTATGGAAGAAGTATTTCCTAAAACACAAGTATTGTGTAGGAGTGAAAGAGAGGTAATATAACTAGAGAGATATGGTTTTATAGTCACCGAAGATGGTGACTCGTTATTGGTTTAAAATGATGAACCTCTCTCCTAAAAAGAGGAAGTAGAGATCAAAGAAACAGTAGGATGGAAAGAAGCCATGAATTTTGAAATGGAATCCATGTATCAGAACAAATTTTGTTTTCTGGTCGATGTTCCAATTTAAGTAAATCCCATTGGATGTAAATGGATATTCAAGAGGAAACTTTATATATATGTTTAAATCCATCAGAATTATACTTTCTATAGCATCTTAACATGACTATGAGATTTGGAAGATGGATATCACTCAAAATTATCTTTTTTTATTATGAGAGAAGAAGGTATAGGAGTCTCACCTATGGTAGAAAAAAATATTGGTTCCAATGTCACATGGTTTACATATTTCAAATAAAATGTTTCCTCAGACACAACAGGAGAAAGAGAGAATTATTAAAATACCATACTCTTCAATGATATGATCAATCATGTATGACATGTTATGTACTAGAATTAATGTTTCCTATGCCTTAAGAATGGTAAGAAGATATCCAGAAGATCTAGGAGAATAGTATTTGTCGGTTGTTAAGGTTATCCTTAAGTATATGAGAAGAACTAGGGATATGTTCTTAGTGTATGTAGGAGATGAGGATATGGTCATCAGAGGTTATATTGATGTTAGTTTTTAGACAGAAAAGAATGATCTGAAGTCATGGTCGGGATATGTTTTCTTCCTCAAAGAAAGAGTTGTGAGCTAGAAGAGTTCAAAGTAGTTAGTTATCACTGATTCTATAGTGAATTCTGAGTATATAACGGCTTCTGATATTAGAAATAAATCCGTCTGGATATGAAACTTTGTCTAGAATCTTAATGTGGTACCTAACAGTAAAGATACTATCACATTGTATTGTGATAATAATACAGTGGTGGATCTTGAAAAATATCCAAGGTCAGACCAATGAGAAAATTATATACTTTGGAAGTATCACATATTGATGGATTTTTATCATAGGGGTGAAGTTATAGTAAGAAGAGTACCCATGGAAGAGAATGCGGTGGACCCCCTAACTAAAGAAATATCTCAGCAAAATCATGAGTATCATGTGATAGCTAGTGGAATGAAGGTTTTTAGTAGTTGGATCTAGTGTAAGTAGGAGTATGTTGGAGTTGATTCCCTAGAACCAACTTCTTTGTATTTTATGATAACTTGTATTCATGGTTTATTAATATTAATAGACTCTTTATCACATCGCGACCGTTCTTTTATATAACACAGTGTGTGATAATTTCCTAAGAGTAGTTTTTGTGCTAAAAGGTCATAGAAGTTCCCCGCTATGATAAGAACCCAAAAGTGCTGCGACACTATTCTTAAATATATGTTCTATATCTAGATGATATCATTTGAGGGATGGTAATGAGGATTAGACCGCCTTACATTGAATGGCATAGTCTCTTCAAGAAGGATCGTGAGGTGCCTCTTCTCCTCCCTGGCGGACGGGCGATTCCCTAACCTTGATCGCGGCCTCGGCGGCCCCTCCTCCTCCTGAGGAGGGGCCTCAATCTCAGGGTATTGGTATTCCTCCTCCAGCTTTCCAGCATGAGAGTTTCCCTCGGTTTCCCAGCATCAACGTATCCCCGAAGGTTCTCGGAATTTTCAATGGACATCCAGTGGTCCCGATCTCTTTGCAAGAATTCTCTGAAGCTTCCTCGCTTCTATCTACGGATCTGGTCATGAAATTCGTTCGGCGCCGTCCCCCAGTGGAGTTGTTTGACAGGTATGTGAATGAGGAATGGGGATTAGGTCAACGTGTGGTCGAAGGTCTCCTGGGGCCGCGGAAAATCCTCATTTTCTTCACTGAAGGGGATGATTTGGCTCGGGCATGGTCCAGAGCTAGTCGATCCATTCGACGCCATATCCTTCGCTGGTCGTTCGATCTACATATGAATCAAGACCCTTCAACTTCGGCGATTTGGCTTCAGCTACCTGTGCTACCACTTCCTTTCCAAAACCCGTCTCTCCTCCGGTCTATTGGAAATTCCATCGGCCGCTTCTTGTGTGCTGATCGGCGGACTGCTTCCATGACGCACCCCATTATTGCGCGAATTTTTGTCGAAATGGACATTGCCCAGCCCCCTCCGAAGGTGGTGTGGATTGTGATTGAGGGTGAATACAGTTATGTGCAAACCATTGCTTTTGAGTGGTGGTCGTGTTTCTGCTCCTTCTGTTCTAGGCAGGGTCACAGTTATTCTGAGTGCTGCAAAAGGGCTCGGGAGGAGGGTTTGGTTGAACCACCTGCTCTGGCCAAAGGAACTTCAGCGATCGATGAAGCATGCCCTGGTCATGCTGATCCAGGCCGGGGAGGCGCTTCGTTTGCAGTTGTGAAAGGAGTTTTAGAGGTGGTTGGTCCTCTTGTTTTAGAGGTTTTTGCCCGGTTGTGTAGTGATTTGGGTGGCAGCTTTTTGCCAAGTAGTTCAGGCGAGGACTTGCTGGCGAGCGGGGTTCGGCATGTCGAGGGTACCTCACCTGCGAATACTGAGCAGGACTGTCAAAGGGAAGGGAAGGCTATTAGGGAAGCCCTTCGAGACCCTTCTAAAATTTTATCGGTGGTCACTCCACCAGCAGCCGAGGGTGCTGTTCTAAAGGATGATACCCAAGGTATAGGCACTAGTGAGGATGCACAACATGTGGACTTGAGCAGCATACCTATTCATCTCCAATTCATGGGCCAGGTTCTGGAGCAAATTGAATTTCCACTCCATCCTAAGCAGGTCCTGCTGGGATCCTCCTATGCTGAGAAGCTCAAAGTAGGGGGGACTACCAGGGTATCACAAAATCGTTTTGCTGTGTTGGATGAAGTTCACTGCATTAACGGGGAACCAACAGAGAGGGTTCATGGACAAGATACCCAAATTGGATCAGAATCATTGCAAGAGGAAATGGTTGAGACTTCAGACCGTGATGAGTCTAAAGAACTGGCCCTAGAGGAGGACTATTTTATATCCTCTATACGGAAGGGCAAGAACAAAACCATGGATTCTGACAGTTTCATTTCCAACAATCAAAGGACGTGCAGAAGGAAGGATTACTCCAAGCTCCCTAGTCCTCCCATCACAAGATCTGAGTGAAAAGGAAAGTTGTCCCCAATGGACTCTACAAAGGTTGGCTCCACAACCTGGAAAAAACCCAAAGCCCCCAGCCAAAATGAGATGTCTGCCAACACCAAGGAAGTTACTAGGGCAGGATGTGTTGATGCTTCTCCTGATCCTCCTGAAAGTGGTGTAAAATTGGGTGGACAGGGGGAGCAGCGCGAAGGTGCTCCCAAAGCTGGCTCTCAGTGCTGTATGGCTTCAGTGCTGGAACATATAGATTTATTCTTGTATTCGGATGAAGAAATGGTTGACGCTACTTTGGATATTAAGGAACTGAAGAAGATGAGACCGATCCAGGCGGCCACTACAAAGGAGCAAGGCGAGTGGGCTGATAAGCAGGCTCTCATCCTGCGTAGAGGCCTCAATGTGGGGAATATTAGCTTGGAGGAGTACAAGGAAGCATGGGATAACATAGAAATTCATTTCGAGAACACCTTGAAAGATTCCCCCGACACACAGGTGAATTCTATTACCTAGGTTTTTTTAGGGAAAATGTCTCCAAACAACTCACTCTCTTCTTTAATAATTCTTTTGTGTCCTTTGGTCCTGAACCTATTGAAATGTGGGGGTTCCCACTTTCCCCTTAAAAGTGCTTTTGTGTTTAATAAAATATTAATATTGGATGGATACCATTCGAGGGAAACAAATGATATATGCTATCATGGGTGGAGACTCATAGGACTTTGAGTCATACTCTCATGGTGTACACCCTTGGTAATATCTAGTGTAGGATATTATGAGAATGAGGCCCACTAATAGTAAATCCACATTTATATGTGTCATTTGATATTCCTTTATTAGGACATGTTTATTGATCCTTAGTCTTTAATATTATTATTAATGAGTATTATAATTCTTGTACTTTGATGGATTGATGAAAACTATGACGACATATCTTCATGGTGAGGTAGGATATGTTGGGTGCGTCATGAGTAATATTGAATTAATGAATGATGTGAGAATGTATTTTTTCCTCTATTCTTTAGTAGAATTTGATATCTGAGGACCTTTTATGGAAATGATATAGCCTAAATAAATCCATGGTCATGGTGTTCTATATGAAAGTTTAATTTCTTGGAAGTCAAAGAAAGATACATCAAGCACATAGGTTGATGTAACTAGCATAAAATCTACTTTATTAGAGATATCATGATAGAGGGATTATATTACACAGTTTTCATTCGTATGAGGTCTTATTTCATTGCGGCATTAAATTCTTTCTCTATGGGTGCCTTGGCATGTTGCTAGACTCTAACCTAGGGATTTAGGAAGCTTCGCCTAATGCCACTAAGAAAGTGTCCTAGAGGGTCCCACACTAAGTGTATCGAGAATCTCAGTTAAATAATATATTATTATTTATTATTTAACAAGTTGAATAAAAATTATTCCCATCCATGGTTTAATAATTATTCATTTTTGTTTGATCGTATATATTATGTCGCTAGTAATTTGAGAGAATATAATTTGAGATGAATATTTATGTAAAGACCCAGAAATTCCATGTAAATTTTTTTAATTATAGGGTAATTTTACGAGTCTGAAAAAATTGACGGCGTGTGATTTCGAGCCCCGGTGTGCCCAGAATGAATTTATGAACTTTATTTCGGGTACGTTCAGTAAACGTGCGAGTGAGTTTTTTCTAACTTTTGGACCAGTGCTCGGAATTTAAATCATATGGCATCGTTGAACTCGTAGTACCGGTATTCGCTTAAGGATACCTTCACCTCGACCGTAGTAAGTTGAGGGTGAAAGATAGTTTTTGGGGGTTTTCGTGGGAATGAAAAATAAAATAAAATAAACTTTTATTTTATTTCTAATAAACCTCCCATGTGAAGGCTATAGAGGTAGGGAACACGAGAGGTTAAAACCTCCCAACTTGAATGCTCAGTGGTGGGGTCCACTCGAGCTAGTGAAACCCCCAATTCAAAGCTTGGTGGTGGAGACCACCCAAACCCCTCATTATGGGGGAAAAACATCTCAAATCCCTACTTTAATTATTCCAAAACTCATTTAATTAATTAAGTAAACTCTCCTTTAATTATTTAAGCCAACCTACTTTGTGCCAATATTAATTTAATCAACATATTCTATTATATTGGCTACCATTTATTTTTGGTGGGTTGGGGGAAAATAATCATTGGCAAAGGTGGGAGCTTGGGAGAACTTGGAGGAACACATCCTCCAACGAAGAACGCCAATGAAGAACTCTTCTCCTTTGACGAAATTTTCTCCAAAATCCGTCAAAGTACCTCTAATGATGAATGAACCAATGATCGAGGAAATGTCGTTGTCACCGACTTCATTTTTTCCTCTCCTCACCGATGTTGTTGGAGGAGACTGGTTGTGGGATCGAAAAACGCCAAACTGTCTCAACTGCGGATAATCTTCAACTAAACCATCGAGGTAGGGGTGTGTTTTAAAATTGATTAATGTTGATTTCCCTCTCACATTGAATCATTTTTCTTGAGCCATTTTCTACCAACCTAATGCGAAGGGTACGGGCCAAACAAACATGGCCTGACCCCTCCGCAAATCTTGTGGTTCTTTGTGTATTCTTCGCGATGGTGATGGAAACTGGTGCCTGTGGTTGGCACCAGTGGAACTCGAGAACCCCGACCGACACCATGGCCAGTCATGACAAAGGCGATGAACAAAGGATGCCTGGTCAAGCCAACTGCCAGCGAAGGCACAACGCCCCGCCGCACTATGGAGCACCGCCGCCCGCGGCCTCTATCATCCGCGGCACCGCCGCCCGTGGCCACTGCCGCCCCGCAGCCTTTCGCACTGCCCCGCGGCCTGCCGCACAGCCCCGCGGCCTGCCGCACAGCCCCGCGGCCTGCCGCACTGCCCCGCGGCCTGCCGCACTGCCCCGCGGCCTGCCGCACTACCCCGCGGACTTGCTTACCCGCGGCCTGTCACACCGCCCCACGGCCTCGTCGACCTGCGGCCTACCGCGGCGCCCTGCGGCCTCGCTGTCCCACGGTCGCGCCGTTCCGCAGCCTTGTCGTCCTGCGGCTTCACGCCACTACGCCGGGCCACCAAGTCGGACCACCAGACCGGGCCACCCAACGCGGGCCATGCTGGACCCAGCGCAGGCCAGGCCACCCAGCGCGGGCCGGGCCAGACCCATTGGGTTGGGCTGGGCTGACCCGAACCGGACCCGGACTCACTTCGACCCATTTACGCACTTTTGTCCAAATATTTGGCACCGGGCACCCGTTTGAAGAACCTTATATGGTGCTAGAAACCTTAGAGCAAGATGGTACCTTTTGTATACCCCACTGAAGATTTGGATAATGTTGGGGAATGGTCGGGTTGGATTGAGCACGAATCCAACCAGGCCCTTGGGACTAAAAGGCTAATAACTTACAGATCGAGCGTTCGATTGACACACTGTCTATTGTGTTGATACCCCTATGATGTGGTGGTTCTTTGGGATACTTCATCATGGGACTTCGTGGTAGTTGGAGTATCGACCAGTGGCTTGTGGAGCAGACCCTCCCGGAGACAAGCGAGCGTAGTGCGGGAACCCTGTAGCTGGTTGTGACTTGAGAAAGAGATCCTTCGTGGGTCTGTAATTGACCCACATGGAACCTCTCTAGGATTCCTTGCGGGACTACTATAGCGATCCTCTGTGGGTCAGCACCAAGCGATCCTGTGTGGGTCAGCACCTAGAGAACATGTGTGGGTCAGCACCGAGCGATCCTGTGTAGGTCTGCACTGAGCGATCCTGTGTGGGTCAGCACCGAGCGATCCTGTGTGGGTCAGCACCTAGAAATATTGTGTGGGTCTGATGATTATTTAGGATCCTCCGTGGGTCTTCCTCTTAACAGATTAAGATGATTCAGTAGTTACATATAATCATCTCTATTGTTGTACCTAAGAAATACCTAGTGTGATCTGAGTCCGTACTTGTGTTGTACTTTCCTTTTTGGCATTACCATAGTGGTATTCTTCTGTGTGGCGTACCTGTGTGGTACTTGCCTTCATGGTTTTTCTTCCTTTGTGGAACAGTTGAGATTTGGGCTTTGAGTTGGACTCTGTGTTTTCCTCATGATTGAGATGGGTTTACTTGATAACTTAGGTATATGTATGGGCATATACCTAAGTAGGGTTGTCAGTTGATTCCTTGTTTGTGGATTATCCATGGTGGATTTTGTGAGACCTTGAGGGTCTCGGGGTCCCTACTGAATATCATTATACTCACCCCTACATGGGTTTTGCCTGCACCCTATTGTGTTTGGTGCAGACGATGGACAACGCTGACTGAGGATGAGAGTACCAGGACTAGAGGTAGCTCGAAGGTGGATGTTAGATGAGGCGAACCGCATAGACTGTTGTTCGTGAGTTGTACCTACCCTTCAGGTAGGATTCGTGGTGGATGATCCGGGAGCTGCTTTTCCCTATCAGTCATCTTGTACTTTCTAGTTTTCCTTGTACTTTCTAGTTGGACTTGTATTCTGGCCCCTTTTACTTATTGTACTCACTCTGTTTACTATTCAGTTTACTTGAGTTTGTATCTTGTTGTGTGCTTGGTTTTTTGTGTTACAGGTTATAAAGGAAATGCCTTCCCAGTTTTAGGGAATACGCCTTTGGTGCTAGTCGCTAGCCCCTGGCCTATAGAAGGCAGGCTTGGGGTAGTCACGACACGGGCCTTGGGGGACGAGTCATGACAAATTGTTATCAAAGGGGTTAGTTCTACCATAGAACATAGGACTATAATATTTTAAACAACAATGGTGTTAAGTGTGGTGAGTGTGGTTATCATTTTAGGGAATCCAGTGTTGGTGCGGCGGCCGACGTATCCATACACTAGTACCTTGACTTCTGATTTCCGACTCAATGCATGAAAAAACTGATTGCATGTGGGTTTCCAAGAGTTTTCTTTATGATCTCTTGAGTCAGATCAAAAGGTATAACTTATTGACTGTGATACACCTGTTTCTTTTCAAGATTCCTCCATGAAGACATAAATCAAGGGTTTCATGAGTAGAACGCACTGATAGCCCACTGAGTGACGAGGCCTCGGTGCAGGGCCCTCATCTAGTAGAGGCACTAGTAGAGGCACCAGCGGTACCATTACCTATTGGGCCACCAATGCCACCAGCCCCAACAGTAGAAGGTTCACGCCACTTGAGTGTGTTGCATGAGTTCTAGCGCCAGAGTCCACCCAGGTTCAGGGGAGAGACAAACCCACAGGCGGTAGAGGATTGGCTGGAGGCTGTGGTGAGAGTCTTCTGACTGTTAGGGACCCTAGCCGATCTCATGGTGATCCTTTTCGCCAGTATTCTACAGGCAGCAACAAACAGATGGTGGAGCTTGATGCTCCATGCTCATGAAGAGGTGACACTTCTCTAGGCAGACTTCGAGATCATGTTTCGGGCAGAGTTTGTCCCAACGACTCTTCATACGGTGCGCATACAGGAGCTTCTTCATCTACAGTAGGGTAGCATGAATGTATCTTAGTGCTCAGAAAGATTCAATGACCTCTCATGATACTCCACTAATATGGTACATGACCCATTCTTCAGGGCCCAGACCTTCGAGAAGGGGCTCAGGTGAGAGATTAGGGCTTCTATGATTTCTCTTAGTATCCCGACTCAGGTGGGGGTGTTAGAGAGAGCCCTCTTAGGAGAGAGTTTTCTTGATGAGCAGTCACCAGTAGTGAGATCCACCACTGGACATCATGTAGCAAAGACTTCTGTAGCTGGCAGTAGACAGATGTCGTAGAGGTCCAAGAGGACCAGAACTACAGGTGGACGATCGCATGATTCAGATTCGGTTGTGTGGGGAACCCGAGGCAGAGTTAGTCATGCCAGGAGTGGGTAGTGTTACACATGCAGCGAGCAGGGTCACATGGCTCGTGACTGTCTGACCCATCATACGGATGATTAGCATATGGTCGAAGGACCTCCCAGACAGAGACAGAGATTCCACCGAGGAGGTCCGTAAGGAGCAGGCAGACATGGCAGTGGAGCTGGTCGTGCAGCTAGTGGTGGGCAATGATTCGAGATGTTACCGCCACCACCACAAGGAGGTCCACCTCGACTGTAGCGAGTAGGTGGATAGGGGCGAGCTTAGTTCCAGGTAGCTAAGGCCTATGATCACGGTGCTCCGTATATGATACAAGTTATGATCTATGTCTACTCCACCTTAGTTGCAGTACTTATAGACACATGTGCCAGTCATTCTTTTATTTCCACTTTCCTCATTCAGAGCTCGGAGATTCTGACAGATATGTTGGCTCGATCCTTACAACTAGAGACTCCTACAGGAGCAGATCCTTATGACTTCATCTTAGGTATGGAGTGGTTATCTACAGTTCATGCTCATATTTACTGTATTAGGCGCAAAGTGTGGTGTGTCTGCACAGATGGGACTAGTTTTACCTTCACCGGTGAGAAGGGAGAATTTTCATCATAGGATGGACTTATCTGGAGGAGAGTGTAGCCTATCACTCATTATTTGGATAGTCTTACCCTCAGAGTAGTTGATGTGGAGAGTCTGATTTATCCTGTAGTGGTGGACCAGTACACGAATGTCTTCCCTGATGATGTTCTGGGTCTACCTCCTCGTAGAGAGGTGGACTTTTATAGTGACTTGTACCCCGGGATGGCATCGATATCTACACCAGTGTATTAGATGGATCCCACGGAGCTTTGGAGCTTCGGGTATAGTTAGATGACTTGTAGGGGAAATGATTCATTTAGACCAGTGTTTCTCCTTGGGCAGCCCGATTTTGTTCGCCAAGAAGGAGGATGGGAGCTTGGGTATTTTTGTTGACTATCGGCGCCTGAACCAGTTGAATGTGAAGAACAAGTACCCAATTCCAAGGATTGACGACCTCTTTGATCAGCTGAAGGAAGCATGGTGGTTCTCGAAGATAAACCTCATATCAGGATATCACCATCTCAGAGTACGGGATGAGGATGTGCAGAAGACAACTTTCAGATATCAGTACAGCCACTATGAGTTCTTGGTTATGTCATTCATCATAACCAATTCTCCAGTAGTGTTCATGGGACTCATGAACTGGATATTTTAGACATACCTTGATCAATTTGTAGTATTCTTCATCGACGACATTCTGATCTACTTAGCTACTGAGGAGGAGCATGATTATCATTTGCAGGTAGTACTGGACACACTCCGATAGCGCCAGATTTATGGTAAGCTCTCAAAGTTCCAGTTCTGGATCCGAGAGGTTCACTTCCTAGGATATGTAATATCGGAGGCTAGAGTTGCAGTGGATTTAGTGAAGATTGAGGCGGTACTTTCTTGGGAACCACTCAGGAGTGTGACAGATATACGAAGTTTCCTGGGTTTGGCCAGATACTGCTGAATATTTGTGCCAGATTTCTCCAGAGTTACAACACCTTTAACAGTGTTGACGAAGAAGGGGCAACCGTTCATGTGCTCGGAGAGATTCCAGTATAGTTTTCAGGAGCTGAGGCAGAGGCTGACTAGTACCCTCATATTGAGGCTTCCAGAGGAGGGCATAGGGTATGTAGTATACTGTGACGCGTCAGGGACCGAACTCGGATGTGTCCTGATGTAGAAGAGATAAGTGATCGCATATGGTTCTTGATAGCTGAGACATCATGAGCAGAACTATGCTACCCATGAACTGGAGTTAGCAGCAGTGGTCTTCACATTGAAGATGTGGCGACAATATCTGATGGGTGAACGTTTTACAGCATACTCTGGTCACAAGTGTCTCAGGTATATCTTCTATCAGAAGGACCTGAACCTGAGACAACGACGTTGTCTTGAGTTACTCTAGTACTATGACTTCGAGATAGTCTATACTCCTAGGAAGTGGAATGTTGTAGAAGATGCACTCAACAGGAGGTCAGGTATATAGTTTGTAGGTGAGGCGACGGAGCAACTGACCACTTTGCAGATATCCTTTGTGGATCGGGATGGAGAATATTTTCTTCATTCTCTTACAGTCACTCCCCCACTTCTTCAGTGAGTCAGTTAGTCGCAGTGTGGGGACACTGACTGTGAGACACAACGTGCTCAGATATCCACAAGACATGCACCTGATGGATTTTCTGAAGGTGGGGAGCATGTCATCCTCTTCAGAGGATGTACCATGGTACCAGTTTCACTTCAAGAGTATGTGTTGAGGGAGTTCCACACATCCCCTCTAGAGGTATATCCAGGACTGGCAAAGATGTACCAGGATCTCTGACGATAGTACTGGTGTACGGCAATGAAGAAAGCAGTAGTAGAGTTTGTTTCTCGGTGCCTCACTTGTCAGTAAGTGAAGGTGGAGCATCAAGTTCTAGCAGACTTATTTCATACTTTAGAGGTCCCATAGTGGAAGTGGGATGGGATATCCATGGACTTCGTGAGAGGACTTCCATGTACATCCATAGGTCATGATTCTTTCTAGGTGATCATCGACCGACTCACCAAGTCAGCCCACTTCCTACCGATCAGAGAGCAGGGTTTATTAGAGATATTGGGATGCCTCTATGTGCAGTGGATTGTGTGACTACATGGAGTACCCTTGACAATTGTATCTGATCGTGATGCATGTTTCAATTCCCGGTTATGGAAGGGGTTGTATGAGGCTTTCAGGATGCAGCTTTGTTTGAGAACCGCCTTCTATCCTAAGATGGGTGGCCAGACTGAGCAGACCATTTAGACCCTCGAGGACATGATTCGTGCTTGTTTCCTCGACTTCGGTTGTAGCTGGTAATATCACTTTCCCTTGGTTGAGTTTTCATATAACAAAATCTATCACTCCACCATTGGGATGACACCTTTTGTGGCGTTGTATGAGCGACCTTACAGATCACCTTTGTGTTGGACTGATCCAGGGGAGTCAGCACTAGTGGGAACAGAGATGGTGTGGGCTACCACGGAGAAGGTGAAAATCATCCTGGAGTGGATGGAAACTACTCAGAGTAGGTAGAAGCCTTATGACGACAGAATACGGAGACCTCTAGAGTTCGTGGATAGTGACAACATCTTTCTACAGGTCTCACCTCAACGAGGTTTGTGGAGATTTGGCCGAGGATGAAAGTTATCTCTGAGGTTCATCAGACCCTTTCAGGTCCTCAGTAGAGTTGGAAATGGGGCTTACCGCTTATCTCTTCCACCTCAGTTGCACCAGCTACAATACATCTTCCATGTATCCCAGCTGAGGAGATACGTGCACGACCCTTCCCACGTCATCGACCATGGAGAGATGGACGTCGAGGATGAGGTGACTTTTACAGAGGTTTCAATGGAGATTGAGGATTGACAGGAGAGAGTCCTTCATGGGCAGTTGATACCTCTGGTGCGCGTTCTTTGGCAGCACGGGAACCTCCAGGAGAGAACATGCGAGCGAGAGGATCAGATTCGTGCTCAGTACCCCCACTTGTTTCCTTAGTTTGTGTTGTGGCTTACGAGGATGAAAATACCTGAGGTGGGGAGAATGTAAAGACTTGTAAATTCCATGTAATGTTTTTAATTATATGGGAATTTTACAAGTCCTCGAAAATTTACGGTGTGTGATTCTGAGGCCCAGTGTTCCCGGATTGAATTTCTGATCTTTATTTCAGGTACGTTCAGTAAACGTGCAAGCGGGTTTTTTCTAACTTTTGGACTGGTGATCGGAATTGAAATCACAGGGAACCGTTGAACTCACAACGCTGATATTCACTTAAGGAGACCTTCACCTCGACCGTAGTAGGTCGAGGGTGAAAGATAGTTTTTGGGGTTTTTCATGGGAATGAAAAATAAAATAAAATAAACTTTTATTTTGTTTCTAATAAACCTCCCATGTGAAGGATGTGGAGGTGGGGACCATGAGGGGTTAAAACCTCCCAACTTTAATGCTCTGTGGTGGGGACCACCCGAGCTAGTAAAACCTCTAATTCAAATCTTGGTGGTGGGGACCACCCAAACCCCACATTATGGGAGAAAAAAACCTCTCAACTCCCTACTTTAATTATGCCAACACTCATTTAATTAATTAATCCAACTCTCCTTTAATTAATTAATCCAACCTACTTTGTGCCAATATTAATTTAATCAACATACTCTATTATATTAGATACCTTTTCTTTTTGGTGGGTTGGGGGAAATTAATCGTTGGCAAATGTGGGAGTTTGGGAGAACTTGGAGGAACACATCCTCCAACGAAGAATGCCAATGAATAACTCTTCTCATTTGAAAAACTTTTATCCAAACTCTGTCAAAGGATCTCCAACGGCGAATGAACCAACAATCGAGGAAACGTCGTCGTCACTAACTTCATATTTTCCTCTCCTCACCGATGTTGTAGGAGGAGACTTGTTGTGGGATCAACAAATGCCAAACTATCTTAACAGCGAACAATCTTCAACTGAACCATCGAGGTAGGGGTGTGTTTTAAAATTGATCAATGTTGATTTCCCTCTCACATTGAATCATTTTTCTTCAGCCATTTTCCACCACCCTAACGCGGAGGGTACGATCCAAACAAACATGGCCCGACCCCTCCACAAATCTTGTGGTTTTTGTGTGTTCTTCAGGATGGTGATGGAAACTGGGGCCGGTGGTTGGCACCGGTGGAACTCAAGAACCCTGGCCAGATGGTCAGCCGCGACAAAGGCGACGAACAAAGGGCAGACAGTCAAGCTGGCCTTCGGCGAAGGTACAACGCCCCACTGCCCCGCGACCTCGCCATCCCATGGTCGCGCCATCCTGTGGCCTCGCCGTCCCGCGGCCTCGTACCACTCCACGGCCTACGCAGCCTCACCGTCCCGGGTCGGGCTGAGTCGGTCCAACCGGGTCAGATCGGACCCAAACCCACTTCGACCCATTTACGCACTTTCAGCCATATCTTTGGCACCAGGTGTCCATTTTATGAACTGTCTACGATGCTGGAAACCTTAGAGCGAGACGGTCCCTTTGGTATACCCCACTGGAGATTTGGATAAAGTTGGGGAACCGTCAGTTTGGATCGACCACGAATCCAATCGGGCCCTCGGGACTAAAAGGCTAATAACTTACAGACTGGGTGTTCGATTGACGCACCATCTATTGATTTAATACCTCTATGATGTGGCGGTCTTTTGGGGTACTTATTCATGGGACTTCATGGTAGTTGGAGTATCAACCAGTGGCTTGTGGAGCGGACCCTCTTGGAGACAAGCGAGCATAGAGCGGGAACCATGTAGCTGGATGTGACTTGAGAAAGAGATCCTTTGTGGGTATATAATTAAGGGTCCCACATGGAACCACTCTAGGATTCCATGTGGGACTACTCTAGTGATCATGTGTGGGTCATCACATAGCGATCATGTGTGGGTCAGCACCGAACGATCCTGTGTGGGTCAACACCGAGCGAACCTATGTGGGTCAGCACCGAGCGATCCTATGTGGGTCAGCACCTAGAGATCTTGTGTGGGTCTGATGATGATTTAGGATCCTCCGTGGGTTTTCTTATTAACAAAGTAAGATTATTCAGTAGTTACATCTAATCATCTCTACTATTGTACCTAAGAAATACCTAGTGTGAGCTGAGTTCGTACCTGTCTGGTACTTTCCTTTGTGGTAATACATTGGTGGTATTATTCTGTGTGTCATGCCTGGGTGGTACTTTACTTTGTGGTTTTCCTTCCTTTGTAGATTTTTTTGAGACCTTGAGGGTCTCGGGGTCCCTACTAAGTATCGTTATACTCACCCCTGTATGGTCTATGCCCGCACCCTATTGTGTTTGGTGCAGACGATGGACAGTGCTGACTGAGGACGATAGTACCAGGACTAGAGGTATCTCAGAGGCGGATGTTAGATGAGGCGATCCGTAGAGATGGTCATTCATGAGTTTTACCTACCCTTCAGGTAGGATTAGTGGTGGACGATCCAGAAGATGATTTTTCCTATCATTCGTCTTGTACTTTCTAGTTTTCCTTGTACTTTCCAGTTGGTCTTGTATTCTGTCCCCTTTTACTTACTGTACTCACTCTGTTTACTATTCAATTTACTTGAGTTTGTATCTTGTTGTGTGCTTGGTTGTGTGTGTTACAGGTTATAAAGGCAATGCCTTCCCAGTTTTAGGGAATACACCTTCGGTGCTAGTCGCCAGTCCCTGGTCTATGGAAGGCGGTTTTCGGGTAGTCACGGCACGGGCCCTGGGGGACGGGTCGTGAAAATTTAATAAATAATTATTTTCTATTTATTGAATATAATATTTATTTATTTATTGGAAAATAATGTAGATATATTTATTTAATAAATAAATAGTCATTATTCAAGGCCCAATAAATATTGTGGATGAATGGTGTACCGAGTTTAATGGTCTAGTGAGAAATAATAAATATAGAATATTATTTCATTAAATAATGTTTATTTTAATTCTAAAGTTAAGATCATGTTGAGAAATAATAATATTATTATTATTATTTGACATGGGGTTCTGAAAGGATTAAATAAAAAATAAGGGAAATTTTGAAATTATTTTATATTAAACCTAGTTGTATATAAACCCAATTATATTATTTTCTAAGAGATAAAATTCATTTGTTTTAGTTATGCACAATGAATTTGTAGAATCCTCTCAAGCCCTATAGATCTCCATTTTTCAAGAACACTCCCAAGAATGGAGAGTAATCTTCCTCCACCACCCACTCTCAAGTTTAGAGAGATCAAGTGGAATTATTTGGAATTGGTTCCCATGGAGATCAAAGGCGGATGACGCAAGCGATAGAATATTCCATGCTAGAACTTGGAGATTCCTGTGACGATGTTTATATATTTGTGGAACATGTGTGGATCACTGCTAGAGGTAATGTACTCTTTATTCCTACAACACAATGCATATCTATTGTTAGATCCATTAATGAATAAATAATTCCAACAAGTCAATTCTTTATTTAATTAAATTTATTATAAATAATATATGATTATCCTCTCTCTCGTTTCAGAATTTTATCCCTTGTCTATATTCCTTGATATAATTTCCTTGATCACAACATTAAAAATTGTGTAAAATCTCAGATTAATCATTGATCATGGAAAGAATAAAAGTTAGGAATGAACCATCGCATGCTTCCACTTTTCCTGTAACCTATAGTGTAGACATCATCAAAGGATGAGGGATTGAAGATGATGGTGCTGGAGTCTAGAAAATTTCAGGTGTGGTTCATGACATTGAACCAGGGGCATCGACAAGTGTGGCAGACAATCGGAGGTTCAAGATGGTGTGGGGGCATGATCGGATGGCCAGGAGTAGCCACATCATGAGTACTATGTTCTATGTGTATGTTTTTAGAACATGAAAAATTGTTGTGGATATTTCCCATCCCAAATCAAACTTTTTTTCAGTTTATCACTACTTAATAAATTATTTCATGGAATTTATTTGTCAAGAAAGAACCAGGGTTTGTTACTTAGAACACATGTATACACACTCACATTGGTTGAGCCACACCCTTGCATAGTCTTCTTAGGTACCTCCTTTGTGATCCATACGCACTCATTGGGCACTATGATCTCCCTTCTTTAGGTTGCAAGGCTACATGGTTATGATAACTCCTAGGAGTGGTTGAGGAAACTATCACATGTTCCTGTGGTTGAGCTAGCTAGCTAGCTAGCCATGGCTAGCCAATTTTTTTTTAAGGTATTCTTGGAATACTTGGAATAAAATTCTAAGAAAAATGGGTGAAATAAGGACTAAAATATGTGCCCTTATAAAATGATATCCAACCCATTATTCTATATAATTCCACCTCAAAGACTTGATTCCTATATGTAAAATGTATTAGTATTTTTTCATGGATTTTAGGCTTTTTGAATCTATGATGACAAAGTTCCTGGTACATAATTATGTGTGCCAAAAAATCCACCCCCTTAGAACTGGATTCATTTGAAACAAAATGAATTTGGTTCAAAGGTCAATGTAGATAACTTTGACGCATACTTGAACATATAACGTGCTTTGAAACTAAACCCTATTAGAGGACCATCAAGAAATGTGTGTTGACTAAAGGATTTTGAGCATCACCAAGAGGAGAATATTGAATCAAGGGGTATGGGTTACCAGAAGGGATAACCTATGGGTTTCAAAGATGGATAATATTCACAAGGAATTGGTTTTACCATAGCAATGAGATCGGATTAAGGCATAAATATCCTAAATTAGAGAGTAGGTACAAATTCCAAGATTGAAAATAGATTTGGGATGGAAATGAATTTGTGGTTTAGTCCAAGATAAAGAATCTGGATGTTTCTACGTACCCCATAGGAATAATAATTATTACATATGCAGTTATAAGGAATACTCCTATGTGGATAAGACTCATTCATATAGAACATAAGTTTATGGAAGAATAACTCTATTATAAAATCTATTACATAGATATAGATCATATGTAGGCAAGGGAATGTCATCACTTTATGATATAATCATGGGTAGGGGTAAATGTTTCAGTGCAGTTGTTGTATGAAACTAACTCTCATGACACATAGAGTATGATACTCTAATAATTTTAAGATCATACAGGATTGACCAAGTCTCAAGTAGTTTTAAGACATGATTGAACTAGGTTCCCTCAAACGGGTCCTTAGGAATATATATATGATCTAATTTTTCCCTAGGTGAGTAGACCTATAGATAATTTATAGATTTTTCTAAGGCTAGATAATGTTCCCTAAAATATTTTTATCTCTTTGTTTTGTCCTTAACTTTCTTCAAAGCTTCTAAGGGTAAGGTTTAGTGGGTATGAGCTCAAGTTTCTCTCAACCCTCCTTTTATGGTTTTTAATATTAACAAGTTTTGTGCCTTTTTCATTTCATAAGTTCTAAATGTTTCTTGGATCACATAGTGTATGTATCTAGTGAGAAAAGTCTCAACATTTTCCCAAGTTTTCTTTTGTGGTTTTTCAACCTAGAAAGTATTGTGTCTCTTTAAATTATAAGTTTAAGGTCTTGAAATTCAGATCAATGAGGTGATATTATTTCTTGTCAAACATATCAAACCATCTTTTTCTGTAGTTTAAAGCCTTATATATCATACCTTCTTTTGTTATAGTTTCAAATATTATAGCTCGAACCTTGTTTTGTTGTATTTTAGGGTTGTATAGCTCATACCTTCCTTTTTTGTAGTTTAGGTTTGCATAGATCAAACCTTCCTTTGAGGGTTATGAAGGATGGATAATCATGAAGGGTTTGAATACCCTACATACTTACTAAAATTTTAAAGGATGGATATTCATAAAGGATTCGTACACCCTATATCCATTTAAGGATGGATATTCACAAAGGGTTTAGACACCCTACATACTTTAAATTATAAATATTCACAAAGGGTTCGGACACCATGTGTCCTTACTAAGAATGAATTTGGTAAGTGGTGATGTGACATCAAGGGTGTCAAATATAGTTGGATAGTTGGAATATTGATTAAATAAATCATGTGTCATAAATTTTGAACTGTAGGTGATGAGATGGGGAAACATTATGGGGATGATCATAAAACACCCAAAGGTGTTGAGTTCATTGCGATGGTTCCATGGATCCTAGGGATTGGAGGTATTTTAATGTAAAGAAAATATGTCTCCAGTTGATGGTTCAAGGGACCTTATGTATGATCCTATATGAAATTACATTCATGGTCAATATTTTCAAAGGTTAGATCACCTGAGCAATGAAATGGAAAAAAATGGTTATCCAAGGAGGGTTTTGGAACCTTGAGGATGGTTTATTTCATTATTATGAAGTTGAGTTCCTACATCACATGGTTTAGGATCATGTGCTAAGGACCATAAAAAGGTTAAATAATGAATTAGTGCATTCATTATTTGATAAAAAGTATAGTATATGGTAACATAACATCAAGGATGTAAAATCCAATAGAATAGTTTGGTTGTAGGGTTCATAAATCATGATCTGGGAGGATTTGAGAAAATTAGGAATAAATAATGGTGGGTAAAATTCCAAACTAGCATCACTTATATCCATGAAAATAGCTCAGGGTTTTAAGGGTACCTCTCCTTTAGGACCAAAACATCCCCTAGGAACAAGCTCTTAGGAATTCTTTTATCCACCAAAAAATCCAAGTGGGGTACCATTAAATTAGTCAGAACCTGTTACCAATTCACTTCAGAGAAGAACCAAGAGAAATGACTCAAGGAAATGGGGTTCCATAAGAAGTTTAATAGCTTAAGGAATTTGAGGGTATCAACTCAAACTTCAAAGACGTGAAGTTGGATTATAGAATACATAATATTCAAGAAGGGTTTGAGTACCCTAAAAGTTGTGTTTCTTCATACTGAACATGTTATCATGGAAAAGGGATGTAACAAATCATTTTATAACTTTTACTTAGATATGGGGGTATAGAGAGCATGGATAGGATTTTACTAGGGCCATAAGATGGACGTTATGACCTTTTCAAATTTTTTAATTTAAGTTGTAACTTTTTTCTAAACTCCAAAGATGAAGCATTTAGTGATAAGAGACTTGAATTTTTCTCAGACTATCCTTTTTTTGTTTTTAGTCTGAAAATATTTGTGTCTCTTTCACTAGAATTTTAGGGTATTGTGATTTGGACCATAAAGGGATGAATTTTAAGGTCATACATCTTTGACTAAAGTGCACAAATCTTATATTCATAGTACATGAACTTGGTATCATGGATTTGTTACACAATAACCTGATTAGGACTTACAGGGTCAAGATTACTCTAACACCCTTTTAGATGGAGGGTCTAGGTGACATAAATCATGGATCAAAGGTCTTAGATCATGGTTAATGATATCATATAGACATTTTGAGGATAATCAAGAATCATAATAATGTGACCAGTTCCATTAAAATATTTCCAGGGCTTACAAGGATCAGAGGAACTTTCTTACAGAGAAAATATTCCTATAGTTGATGGTTATAATGCCCTTATAAAAATCCAAATCATACATAGTTAGGTTGAGGGGTCTTTTCTACTTTTTATGGGTTATGTAAGGTTTTTGAAAAACTAAGAAACTCAAGTCATGGAGAGTGGTTTATGGATTGAGGTGCTCATAAATATGGAAGAAATCGCCCCAAACTTAATTTGACTAAGTTTTGGATCTTATAGTCTTTTGACATGGAGTGAAGATGGATGATGGTTTATACAATTTAACATTATGAATAAAGAAAAATTTCCTATGTAGTTTAATGTAATGAGACTAGGATTTAGTTTTTGTGAAATTTAATGTAATGAAACTATGATTTGTTCTATGCAGTTTTATCGTCGTGCTGTAAGGATGTGTGAACTGATGTGAAATTATGCAACATACCCCTAGAAACTCCCTGTATTGGTCAGAGAAATTAAAACATGGTGTGAATTTTCATTCATCCATGCTAGGTATTCCCTTTAATAGATTTATTCATATGAAAATAATTCATATGAAAACCAAAATTGTTCATAGGTGAAATGAGCTCATATCACTTGGCCATCCTCTTCTAGTGTGGTGGACTGGAGTTAAGGGCCTATGAAATTTATGGGGTTAGGATTCTCTTGAGTTCCCTTATGCATCTCTTGAGGGAAAGAATCATGCCACAAATAACTCTTTATCTATATCCCTACATAGATCAAACTCATATGTATAGAGGAGGGAATTTGTGTTGTTTCAGGAAATACACAACATTTGTGATGTTTCCTGAGCATGGATCTATCTCTCATATAGGAAAGGGAAATTAAGTCCTGCCTTAGTGCAAGGATATTAGGAAATTGGGGTGTTTAAATAGATATTAAATCACCATAGTAGTATGTGACATCTCTTTTTTAAAATTTTATGACTAGGGTCAGTGGTGCGTGATCATATATTCACTACATATCCTATAGGGATAGGAATTAATCCACACATAGTTCTTTATTGGATAACTCCTACGTAGGTATGACCTATATGAAAGGAGAGGGATTTTTTTTATTTTTATTTAGACTTGGGATAATATAATCAGGCATCACTGTGTATCTTGATAGGTCATGGATAAATACATTTGTAGTTCTCATATAGAAATGGTTCCCTACATAGATCAAAATCATACACAAGGAAGAGGGGCATTTTATTTTGAGTCTCGTGGATGGTCCCAAGATTAAGGGACCCAAGTTTTATTATGTATCATAAGGAATCATGAATAAATCCACAAATAGTTCTTATATAGACTTCCTACATAGATCTTTCTCATATGTAGAGAGGGGAATTTTTGGGTCTTCACAGGATATGCATGCTTCATAATGAAAGGGTATAAGAATACAATATCATAATCTTACTTTGAAAATAAATACAATTCACATTTGTGTAACATTGATAGTAGATGAATCTGATTGAATATTTTGGTTATGGGAAGTGTAAATCATAGCCCAAGAATATATGAATCGATGGGAAGTAGAGACTGGTGGGTATATGTGAAACTTCAGTAATAGCGGAAGACTGTATCACACACAGTCAGGATAATAGCTCAAGGATATAAGGGGGTACTCTCCTCTAGTACCAAAAACATCCCCTAGTCACAAACTCTTAGGAATTTTTTAATTCACATTAAAATACTATCAAGGTCCCTTTAGATTATCCAATCCTTATTACCAGTTTTCTATAGGGGAGAACCAAGAGTGTGTGGGATTGAGGTCCATGGGATTCCAAGAGAAGTGTATCAACTCAAGAAGTTAGTTTGTATTAAATTAGATACCAAAGGTAAAAATTTAGTTCACATAGAATGTATAACATCCCATGATTTCATAGTACGTTATCTCTTTAAAGTAATTCAGTAGCTTGTGTTACACGCAACACCGAGTTCGAGCGCACCACGACTTTCCAAACTAGCCATTCAAAAAGTGGTTATGAATAGTATTAACCACATTTTAAATTTTATATATATCCTATATAATTTTAACATTCAAATTTTGTGTTTTTTAGACATAATATAAGGACAAATTCAATTTTTCAGATAAAAAAAGTATTTTTAAAAAAATGTTGTTTTTCCACCTTTTAATGGCGAACCCTTTTTATATCCAATATTTTACACTTTTATATATTCAATTTAGTGAAATTAAAATCTTATTTATAATAAATACATAAAAATTTAGTTTGGATAAATTTTTGGAACTTTTTTGATAACTTTCATATTTTGATGAATAGTGAAAAATAATAAATTTTAATTGAAAACAACTTTTTTAATCGAAAAACTTTATAGTGTTAAATTATGAATTTTAGTGGTTTTAAAGTATAATTTGATTATATTTCTATCATTTAATATAATTTAGTTCATTATAAGTAATTTTACATTTAAATTTGACATAAACACATGTCAATCTTTTGATAGTTTTTACTTTTTAAAAACCCATTTTTGGGTTTTAACAATGAGAATTAATTTTAAATTAATTAATACAACTTATATGTTTTTAATTTGGTAAGATATACATCATTTTTTAATTTAGAATATCAAAATTATCTTAGGGTGAATTTTTGGTATTTTTCTAAAAACTTTCAATTTTTGATGAATAGTGAAAATAACTGTGTTATTGTTTAAAACCAACTTTTATATAAATAATAATTATTTTTTATTTAAATTTATTTTAAAATAAAAATAGATACATAATTCCTATATTATTCCAATGTAATTCATCAAAGTCATTTTATAATAAGATTTGATATATAAAATTTTATTGAACCATTTTAATGTCTTTTTACCCACCTTTTAGGCACATTTACCCACCTTCTAGACACATTTACAAATTTGCATAAAACATAATTTTACTGCTTCTGTGAATTGAATTTAAGAAATTTGAGAGAGGTAGTTTACATCAGTAAGTAAAATGTGTTTAAATAGGATGAAAATAATTTTTGGTGGATGGTAACTTTTGAATTTTATTTACCATAGTAAAAAGTAAATAAGGTAATTAATGGTAAAAATAATATTAAAATTAACTTAAAACATGTCCCACTTCTATTAGATAAGTGTATTTAGACCAAAATCAACCTTAGGAATAAGATATAATCCTTTTTGATCCACTTGGATTAGATTATGACATTTAATATTATTTTATTTAAAGAAGAGTTAAAAGTGTTAAATTCAAATTTTAATAACTAAAACATTTTTAATATAAGGTCTTACATAAGATAATTTCAACTATAAATATTCATTATAAATCTAAAAATATTTGATGCATCATGGTATTTTATTTATAATTTTTATAAATTAAACAATTAAATTTATTTATGACATAATGATTATAAAGTAATTACCTTATTAATGAAAGATTAAAATAATTGATATTATAAATATCAAAATAAATGTAAATTAAGACTTTTGATGTATTCCACAAATTTTCTAGGTTAATATGAAATATTAGGGTTGATTTAATGTATTTTGTTTGAAGTAATCAAGTTTTATTGACTTTCACAGAAAGCAAATACCAAATAGTGTCAAAATTGACACAAATAAGTTTTTGAAAACAAATACTGTATTATTAAATGATATAATAATAGATATGTCATTACTGTAACACCCCAAGCTTCCACGGTACGTTTCTTTTTGAATAATACAGTAGTGTGTGTTGTACGCAACTTCGAGTTCTAACACACCACAACCAATCAAACTAGTCATTATGAATAGTAATACACACTTTTTGAAATTTTATAAATTTTATATTTCAAAATGGACTTCATTTTTAGATTCAGAATATCAAAATTAGCTTTGGGTGAATTTTTGGTATTTTTCTGAAAACTTCCAATTTTTGATGAATAGTGAAAACACTCAGTTATAATTTAAAACCGAATTTTTATTTAAATAATTATTTATTTTATTTAAATTTATTTTAGGTCAAAATAGATGCATAATACCTATATATGTTCAATGTAATTCATTGGAGTTAGTTTAAATAATTTTAGATATATAAAAATTTTATTGAACTTTTTACTGTCTTTTACCCACCTCTTAGGAGCATTTGTTAATTTACATAAAACTTAATTTTACCGCTTTTTTGAGTTGAATTTCAAAAATCCGAGAGACACAGTTGATATCAGTAAGTAAAATGTGGTTCAATAAGATGAAAATAATTTTTAGTGAATAGTAACTTTTTACTTTTATTTACTATGGTTAAAAGTGAATGGAGTAATTAAGGATAAAAATGATATTATTATTACCCTAACACATATCCTAATTATATTGGATAAGTGTAATTCGAACAAAAGCAACCTTAGGAATAAAATATGATCCTTTAGGTCCACTTGGATTAGATTAGGACATTTATTATTATTTAATTCAAAGAAGAGTTAAAAGTGTTAAATTCAAAGTTTAATAACTAAACCATTTTTAATATAGGGTTACACATAAGATAAATTCGACTATAAATATTCATTAGAAAGATAAAACTATTTCATACATAATTTTATTTTATTTATATCTTTTAGACATTAAATATTTTAATTTATTTATGACACAATGATGATGCAGTAATTACCTAATTAATAAAATATTAAAATAATTGATATTATAAATATACAAATAAATTTAATTTAGAATTTTTATGAATTAAAATAATTTTCTAGGTTAATATGATATGTTAGGGTTGGTTAGATGAATTTTTTTCAAAGTAATAATTCTGTTATAAATTTAGCAAAAACAAAATACCAAATAGTGTCAAAATTGACATAAAAGAGTTCTTAAAACAAATATTATATTATTAATTGATATTCTATTCATAAAAATATAAGGTTCGGCCAAAATAATTATATAATGATATTTTTATCATTAATTAACCACTTGGGGTTCTCTTGGAAGTATATAGTAAGTTTATTAACCATATAATATAAAAATACAAAGAGACATGGTAAATGTCAAACTATTTAACTAAGAGTTAAATTTAAAGGATAAAGTTAATATAGTGACCCAAACCTGTCTAAAACCTATTGGTTGAGTGTTTTTCGACCCATCCCCACCTTATCCTTTAAATAATTCATTTTGGAGCCATTAGAAACTGAAAATTATTTTATTATAAAATAATATTTCTAGCTTTTCATAAGGTGCCCCTCACTCCTCTTATAAAAGGGCACTCTCCCTTCCCTCAAATTCACAACTTCAAAGCCTTTTGGATCAGACAAATCCTATCCAAATACCCTCTCAACTGTACTACCTTCATCCTATATTCCTTCCTTTAGTAATAAATCCAACCTAGGGAGCCCTTTTGATCAAATCAAAAAGGAAGAACCCGAAGAAGAGGTAAATATTTCATCACCTCTTTCAAGTTCCTTTCTTCTTCCACTT
This sequence comes from Viscum album, assembly GCA_963277665.1. NCBI lineage: Eukaryota > Viridiplantae > Streptophyta > Magnoliopsida > Santalales > Viscaceae > Viscum > Viscum album. The sequence continues at coordinate 16,020,653 of OY728155.1, read as the reverse complement.
CCTCTTTCTTTGTTGTTTCCATTCTAAAATAATAACTCCATTATATTATATATACTGTGATGTTATTATAAATATGGTACAACCATATTCATTATTCTATCCATCCTTTCAATGACATGTCATCATACGTGAGTACGTACGGCTTACCGTCTCTACGTCGTGGTGTAATTGTTATTCAATACATTATTATTTGGAGGGGTATAATAATGATGTATAATTGATGTAAATAATAAATATAACATGATAATGATTCTTTATATATGATATACCATCCCATTATATATTATTTTAATACCAAAAGAATGATATTTTCGCTCGTGTGTACGTACGGATTACTGTCTCCACGAACGTGATGAGATTCATTCCCATCATGTCTATTCAAGACTAATTTTAATTAGATGATTAAAAATAATGTTTAAAGACTTAATATAATTCTTCACATGAATAAGATACATCATATCCATAACAAACATTACTTACATAACAAACCATATAAAGGAAAACAAATCAGATAACACCCAAAATGACGATAATACTAATATATTATTAACAAAGCAATGTTAAAAGATCATATATGATATCATATTAATGTATATGATTCTTGTATAATTTAATAACAATTATTTCACCATTATATAGGAGGTTAAACTACCATCGACCAAGAAAAAATACAAGGTAATGGTTAATTTCACAATCTCTTCATTATCCGAGGTTGTTTATACGTAATTATCTACTAGGACATCTTTATCATCCACATCCATGTTTCTTAAAAATGTATTCCAAAACATTTTTTCTATTTACTATACTATGGATTAAAGTCATCTATACCCTTTTTTTACTTTTTATAAAATGGTTTGAAAGGAATCTTTCTGTCGTTTTCCAAACAAGGTACCTTATGACCTTTTCGACAAGATTATGGTAAGAATGTTTTTTTAACTTATACGGCGGGTGCAACTATTTTCCACTGTTATAACATCATCGAAGCTTCCCTTACAAACATATAAGAATATTTTCAAAATAAATGTTTTCTTTATAATTATGTGACTCTTAAATGATTTCAAAATAGAAAGAGATATTTCTCTAAAAAGGTTTTGATTTCATATATGTCAACATCCTTTGATGAATTTTAGGCTTATTTGAAATTGATTTATTATGATACAAAACTTACATATTGTATTGAAGGTTTTGTGATATGTTTGACTGTGGATGTGTTATTTTTATACCATTCATGGTTTATGGATAAAGTATTGACATTTCGTATGCTAGTTTTAATACGAATGTTTATGTTATATTTAAACCTTTTCATATGAGGAATGCATTGGACTTAGTAAGTGACGGGTGGAGCCCGTTGTAGATCCTCAATGCATCAGTAGGTCTCATGAGACAAACTAGTGTCTTGGAACAAGGCCTTGATAAAATCTTATTTGTAGTCTTGGCACAAGTCCTTGACTATGTGGTTATGAAGTCTAGAATTATGCATTCCATCATTATAAAAGTGGCTATTTATATTGCATGTGATTATTTAACTAGTAGAATATCCATGTGAGTAAGTAAATGGAATTATTTTGATTTATATTTTCCATATTATTATTTGGAGGGGTATAATAATGATGTATAATTGATGTAAATAATAAATATAACATGATAATGATTCTTTATATATGATATACCATCCCATTATATATTATTTTAATACCAAAAGAATGATATTTTCGCTCGTGTGTACGTACGGATTACTGTCTCCACGAACGTGATGAGATTCATTCCCCATCATGTCTATTCAAGACTAATTTTAATTAGATGATTAAAAATAATGTTTAAAGACTTAATATAATTCTTCACAGGAATAAGATACATCATATCCATAACAAACATTACTTACATAACAAACCATATAAAGGAAAACAAATCAGATAACGCCCAAAATGACGATAATACTAATATATTATTAACAAAGCAATGTTAAAAGATCATATATGATATCATATTAATGTATATGATTCTTGTATAATTTAATAACAATTATTTCACCATTATATAGGAGGTTAAACTACCATCGACCAAGAAAAAATACAAGGTAATGGTTAATTTCACAATCTCTTCATTATCCGAGGTTGTTTATACGTAATTATCTACTAGGACATCTTTATCATCCACATCCATGTTTCTTAAAAATGTATTCCAAAACATTTTTTCTATTTACTATACTATGGATTAAAGTCATCTATACCCTTTTTTTACTTTTTATAAAATGGTTTGAAAGGAATCTTTCTGTCGTTTTCCAAACAAGGTACCTTATGACCTTTTCGACAAGATTATGGTAAGAATGTTTTTTTAACTTATACGGCGGGTGCAACTATTTTCCACTGTTATAACATCATCGAAGCTTCCCTTACAAACATATAAGAATATTTTCAAAATAAATGTTTTCTTTATAATTATGTGACTCTTAAATGATTTCAAAATAGAAAGAGATATTTCTCTAAAAAGGTTTTGATTTCATATATGTCAACATCCTTTGATGAATTTTAGGCTTATTTGAAATTGATTTATTATGATACAAAACTTACATATTGTATTGAAGGTTTTGTGATATGTTTGACTGTGGATGTGTTATTTTTATACCATTCATGGTTTATGGATAAAGTATTGACATTTCGTATGCTAGTTTTAATACGAATGTTTATGTTATATTTAAACCTTTTCATATGAGGAATGCATTGGACTTAGTAAGTGACGGGTGGAGCCCGTTGTAGATCCTCAATGCATCAGTAGGTCTCATGAGACAAACTAGTGTCTTGGAACAAGGCCTTGATAAAATCTTATTTGTAGTCTTGGCACAAGTCCTTGACTATGTGGTTATGAAGTCTAGCATTATGCATTCCATCATTATAAAAGTGGCTATTTATATTGCATGTGATTATTTAACTAGTAGAATATCCATGTGAGTAAGTAAATGGAATTATTTTGATTTATATTTTCCATATTATGATGAATTTTATGTTGAAAATGATTTTTTTAGTTCTATACATTGCCTTAAATGTTTATGCATATTTCTGAAAGTTTCTGCTATATTATTATCCTTACTGAGTATCTGAGCTCACCCATTTATATGTTTTATTTTTCACAGGATGCGAAGAAGTATATTATGACTGACCTTCAGGGATATTCTATGGGATCTTAGTTTTGTCTATGGAAACATTGTTGTTGTAGTTTTCCATTTTATGATGTAATGTAAACCTTATGAATGTATATAATACTTCTAAGGCTACTAAACTAATCGATCTTTCGAGACTTGATCTTTTGTGATCATGCCAATGATACGTAATAATGCACCAACTCTGGGCTTCTGGGGTCGGGGAGTTATAGTTTGTATCAGAGGAAGTTTAGTACAAACCTTGGAAACTAGATTTAGATAAACTCTGATTAGAGCACATAGCCCTAAGATAGACTTTGAGGATTAGTATAGAAGAACTTCCTAGAATTTTGGTATTGTAGAGATTTTGTGAGTTTTCCAATAAATACATCCCTGTCTGTATATAATATGGTATAGGTGGCTCAGGAACAGATGTACCTAGGGGTAAAAACCAAAAACACCGCTTTAAGCTAGACTCGAACAGGAACCGGTGCATGACAACGGGCCTTGTTTCACTCTTGGTTACGACACTCTCAGGGGATATGCTTTGGATAATTCTCATTTTCTTTATAAACCATTATGAAGGGTTTATGAGTATATAATTCCTCAAAGAAAACATTTTTATGAATATGGATTATATTCATAAAATGTTCAATTTATGATAAGTGTTTTACAAGTTTGGATTTATGTATTGTGATTCATAAACTAATATAGTGTATTCCATTGTTTAGAAATAGCACCCAGTGGAAGGAATTGAAACCGTATCAATGCATGCACTCCATGTAGGGATTTACCTCCTACTCAAGATAATTATAGTGGAGTTGGTGATGTAACTGGTGCTGATCATCTAATCACCATACTGGGACAAATCACTCAGGTTATGAATAATAACCTTACCCATATGGAGCACCCTGATCCGCAACATGGAGGATCAATGTTAGATCGCTTCATGAGTCAACAACCACCAACATTAAATGGGGGTACAAATCCTCTATTAGCTGAGAAATGGATAAATTCATTAGAGAAAATATTTCACGCCTTGGGGAGTACGAAAAGGAAAAAGTTGTCATGGCAGTTTACCGCCTCACTGGAGATGTTGATCAATGGTGGTCATTGATTCAAGAATGAAAGGAAGATGATGAAGTATCAAATATGGAATGGAGGTAGTTTAAAGAAATTTTCTTAGAAAAATAATTTTCTCATGACCATCGAGCGGATATGGAAATAAAATTTCCGAGTCTGAGGCAAAAGGAGGATGAGAAAGTCACAAAGTATGAAGCTAACTTTACAAGGTTAGCGAGGCATACTGCAGATTATATACGTAACCCAACAAGTAATATTGATCGTTTCTTTGATGGGTTAAAACCATTTCTCCATCGAGTATTAGTCTCACAGTCCTTCTGGTCATATGAAGATATTGTCCCATGTGCTATCAAGACAGAAAAAGAATTATCTAAGTCTTATGACTTTAAAGCAAATCAAGAGAAGAAGAGATCTGCTGAACACTCTGGAAATGGAAATAAGGGGAAGAAGGAAAAAGTTAAATATCCATCCTGTAGTAAATGTGGGTAGAAACACCATGGTACTTTCCTGAAGGGAATGAGAGTCTGTTACAAGTGTGGTAAAAAGGGCCACCAATCACGTGATTGCAAGGGGAAGAAAGAGGATGTCGATGTTGAATGCTACAATTGTAGAGAAAGGGGCATTAAGAAAATGAATGTCCTAAGCATTGGGTGAACTTACCTAAGAAAAGGCCAAGGGATCAAGTCCAAGCTTATGATATCACTATTGCTGAGGTTGAAGCTTCGAAAGACGCAGTGGAAGGTAATTTAATGGTTTCTTCAAGTTTATCCAATGTTTTATTTGATTATGGATCATCGAATTGTTTCATATCTTCCCAGTTTTATAAGAAAATTAGATATTTCAAATTTGATTTAATAAGGGAGTTGTCAATCAAAACTCCTAAGGGAAGTATCATTGCAATAAAGTTTTGTGAATCGGTCCCCATTAGGGCATATAAATGTTCTTTATCTGTTGAACTCATCACCATACCCATGATTTAATTTGATGTAATCCTCAGTATGGATTGGATTTCAGACCATGATGTAAAAATCTATTATAAGAATAAGGAGGTTACTATTTTTGATGACGATGATAAAGAAAACCTTATCTTTAGAGCAGAATAGTCACCACCTAATTCTTATCTAGATCCACCCCCGGTAGCTCAACTAAATTAAATTATTGGGGAGGAAGAGAATGAAATAACTGTGGGTAAGGAGAGGAATGTTCAAATAGAGGATGTACCTATTGTGAAATAATATGTTGATATGTTTCCAGAAGATTTACCTAGACATCCTCTAGAATGAGAAATTGAGTTTTCCATTGATTTAATTCCTGGATCAAGGCCTATATCGAAGACCCCTTATAGAATGACCACTGTGGAATTAGTGGAACTAAAGAAACAACTAGAGGAATTGAGTAATAAGGGATTTATTCACCCTAGTGTTTCTCCATGGGAAGCCCCTGTTCTTTTTGTTAAGAAGAAAGATGGATCTATGAGGTTATGCATTGACTATAGGGAGATCAATGCTCTAATAATAAAGAACAAGTATCCCCTACCTTGCATTGATGATTTATTCGGCCAACTTCATGGAGATCAATACTTATCAAAGATTGACCTTCGATATGGATATCATTAGTTGTGTGTGAAAAAGGAAGACATTCCAAAAACAGTATTTCGAACCAGGTACGGGCATTACGAGTTTACAGTAATTACTTTTGGATTGACTAATTCACCCTCTGTCTTCATGAATCTAATGAATAGAGTTTTCAAGGAATATCTTTATGAATTTGTAGTGGTATTTATTGATGATATCTTGTTATACTCCAAAATATACGAAGATCATGAAAATCACTTGCGCATTATCCTGAAGACTCTTAGAAGACACAAATTATAGGGTAAGTTTAGCAAGTGTGAATTATGGCTTTAGGAGATTTCTTTTCTTGTCCATATTGTCTCTAAGGATGGAATCTCTGTTAATCCTTCTATGACCAAGGCAATCCAATAATGGCCAGCACCGACGAGTATAACTAAGGTACGCGGTTTTATTGGTTCAATAGGTTATTATCGACGTTTCGACCAGAATTTTTCCCGGTTGGCTAACCCATTAACAAAGATCACACAAAAAGGGGTTAAGTTTGTTTGGACAAAAGAGTGTGAAAAATGTTTTGAAGAATTTAAGAGAAGATTAGTCAATGCTTTTATCTTGACTCTACCATCGGGGAATGATGGGTTTATTATTTATAGTGATGATTCAAAGAAAGGACTTGGTTGTGTCCTTATGCAGAATGATAGGGTTCACTAGTGCAGAAAACGTTTTTTACGTCGGTTATTTTTCATTTTTTACGTCGGTTTCTAGCCGACGTTAATACGTGCGATGTTATAAATAAGGTTTTTGACGTCGGTTATTTAAAAACCGACATCTAAAACATAAAATTGCGATGTTTATCACGTCGGTTATTTTAGAACCGACGTGATAAAGAAAATGGGAAGGGTTTATCACGTCGGTTATTTATCAACCGAAGTGATAAAAGGCCAGGAAAATGGTTTATCACGTCGGTTATTAAAGAACCGACGTGATAAACAGGGCCGAGGGGGATTTATCACGTCGGTTCATAAAGAACCGACGTGATAAACTGGTGTGAGGGGGGTTTATCACGTCGGTTCTATAAGAACCGACGTGATAAACCGGGGTGAGCGTGGTTTATCACGTCAGTTCTAATAAAACTGACGTGAAAAACCGGGGGAGGGCGGTTTATCACATCGGTTATTATATAACTGCCGTGATAAACTGGCGGGAGGCGGTTTATCACGTCGGTTATTCAATAACTGACGTGATAAACCATTCTCCAGGCCTTTTATCACGTCGGTTATTAAATAACCTACGTGATAAACCATTCTCCCGGCCTTTTATCACATCGGTTATTCTATAACCGATGTGATAAACCATTCTCCAGGCCTTTTATCACATCGGTTATTAAATAACAGACATGATAAACTATTTTACAGTTATTTTATCACGTCGGTTATTTAATAACCGACGTGATAAACCCAATTATTTTTTTAAGCAGAATGCAGTCATCTTCTCTCCACCAGAATCAACCAAAAAACAAATCAAGAAATCATACCACAAAAACAGAAGTAGATCAAAATTAAGCATGTACATAGATAACATATAAAACTTACCCCCTAGACAACCCCCACCCTCATTTATACCCCATGGACAGCCCTCCCCCACCCCGTTGGAGCCCTCACCCTCATGTATACCCCCTGGACAGCCCTCCCCCACCCCATTGGAGCTCCCACCCTCATGTATACCCCTTGGAAAACCCTCCCCCACCCCATTGGAGCCCCCACCACACTTCTGTACTGCTCCCCGACCCCCGGACACCCCCAAATACCCCTCGACAACCCCCCACCCGCCTGAACAGCACCCCCTCACCCAACTTGACAGCCCCCACCACACCCCTGTACAGCCCCAAACATCCCTGGACAGCACTCCCACACCCCTGGACCACCTTCCCACACCCCTAGACATCCCTTCCACCCCCCAGGACTGTCTTCCCACCCCACCGGATAGCCCTCCCAGACTGTTGGACACCCCCCAACCCCACTGAACACACCCCCACACCCTTGGAACCCCTCCCCCACAGACCCAAATCCATACCAGAAAAACCATCAAAAGTAGACCAAAACAAGAAGTAGAGAAAAATTAAACATTCACTTAACTTACACTGTCAACTTCAAAAAAAAAACTAAATCCAACCTAAACAACTACCAAATACACAATTAAAACGACAATATTCAAAATTACATTTTACATTACAAACAACTAAAATTCAATCAAACCTGCAAAATAATTTGACCACTCCACTTGTACGTGTTTGATGTCTTCAGCAGTATAGGGTTGAGGGTCATCAAAAAGCTACAAATTAAAAAGAAGATAGTTAACGTGTATAATGAATAAATCAAATTGAAATATTATGGAAAAGTTTAAGAGGAAATCGTACCAGGTCAAAATTCACAACTGTCCCAGTTGTTATTATTTCATACATAAATCTTAACATATAATATCCGCATTCGATGAGGCCTTGTTGTTCATGACAATTCTGTTTGAATGAGTGTAAATTCAATATATTATTTTTATGTAATAAATCAAATAGTACAAATTATAAATGGAAATTTACCTTCGCATTTACATATTTGATCTTTGCATTTCTTTTCTTTGTGTTTTTTAGAAAGTAGACCCATGCACTGTTAGAAAATAATACGAATGGGGTAAATTTAAAATTCATTATAATATATAAAACTATTGAAAAATTTAAACTTACTTTTCCAATATATTCTTAAAACTTTCCCGCACATCACCATGAATAGAGCATATCCAATAAAGAGCTTTCTCCCTTGGGCAAAAAATCCCTAACATCCAATGATCACTGATAAAAGGAAATTTAATGTTAGCGGTTTTTTATGTTAAAATATAATTAACTCTTTGAGAGAAATGTGTTTCATACCTCTCACAAAAAGGCATCATCCAACATTGTGTGATTATATTATTTTCAAATCTTTCAGCAATACAAACCATTCTTTGTTCCTCATTCAATGCACATGCTTCAAGGGAAATCAATTGTGGGTCCATGAATACATATACTTCTGTCAGCTCATTCCTTTGACAAATTTTATAAAGATACCTAATACAAAACATACATAAGTATACATTTTTAATAAATATAACACAAGGAAAAGGTGTTAAGACTTACATGGAAAAAATTTGCACCACGTTGATGCCCAACTTATCTCCATTAACAAGCTTCATGATATCAGTTTTTGTAATCCCCACACTTATTTCACGTCCACAAACATGAGATTACATTGGAAACTCATCAAAACCCAACAACAAATGTGAATATCTTGACAATCTGTCAAGACCACTGGAATCTGTATCTGATGTCATAGCCTGTTGTCAGTGTTGTTTTCTATACAATATTTCTTTACCTTTGAAGTATTCCTGTGAATTTTTTTTGAAAAATATAGTAGTTTTCAAATGATAAAACAACTTTAATAAACAAATAAAATAAAAGATATAACATTCATACCTCTATGGTAATGAGTCGCAGAAGTCTGGATAACCAAACTAAAAAATGGCCGATACTCTGTCCAACTATCGCCACCTCATCTGTAGGTATTGGTACCCTAGCTGATCTATCTATAATATCCTGTACAGTGACCCTCTGATTCTCTACCTCTAATTGTTGATGATGAACTGTATCTCCTATAAAATATACCAACCCTTATGCTACTATATGATGTTGAGAATCATCAACATACAACTCGCAATATGTAGGAAGCTGCGGCAGAGGCGTAGGATAAAAAATGGGGTCCGCAGGCTGAGGTGGGGGAGTGGGAGCTACTGGCGGAGGTGGAGGATAAATAATGGGGTCTACAGGGGGAGGTGGAGGAGTGGGAGCTGCAGTCTGAAATTGTCTTTGCATTTCTGCAAACATAGACTACACTGACTCTCTAATATTGTCCTCCATCGTCACATTAATATTTTGAACTTCAGCCTCCAAGGATTCTATTTTTTTTATAAACCCCCTCAATGTTATAAGTTTAAGAACGTGGAAACACTTTTCTTACTGATACACCTTCTGGATATCCTCTTACATGACCAGGATGTTCGGTCCTTCCCAATGCTGCAAATAAAATATCTTCCCTCCCAGTAGCTCTAAATGACCCCTCTGAACTCTGCTCCTCAAGAGAGTCCTGTATTAATTAATTAAACATTTCTGTAATGATTGAAACTTATATGAAGAAAAAAGTTAACTTAAATAAATTAAATAGATATCTTACAATCCTCTCAGCTACGATTCTAGATTCTTCCAAAAGATATTTCCCTTTTTTCCCTTCCGATCTCTCTTCCATTTTTCATGTCTAGATGGAGGGGATGGAGGGGCCACCTCTCCGGAGCTTGAAGACTCAGCTCTTAGTTGTTGAAATTTTTCCGCCATCATTTGTTCTTCCAATAATGCATACCCTCCCCGAGATAAACTATGAGGGTATACATTTTTAGATTGGATCTCCTGATGAGCTTTCCTTGTTTTCTGTAATTTAAGAATAAGAAATCATTAACAAAACATTAATAAAATCATTTATATAAAAAAGTTTATAAAAGTTTACATTGCCCTTACCAGAAATGACTCTTTTTTTCTACTTTCAAAAAACTGTCTCCATGTGTCTTCATCTATAAAAGGATATATACGACATGGATTTTCGTGACTCCTATGACCATAAATGAAATCAGATGAGAGGGTTGATTTGAAATCCCTCCATCTCCTGGCAGCCAACGATAAGCATTTCTTCCTGACTCCTCCAATGTTAGGAATATCAAATGTCATCTGATAAAGAAGAGGTTAAACACATTATATATACTAGAAACATTAAAAGAATTGTCAAACAATGATAAAAGATATTACCAAAATTGTCTCCCACAACTGAGAGATAATCGATTTATCCACACCTCTCCAATCATCATACAGAATGCATACTTTGGTCTTAGCTTGAGTTGCAACAAAACTCTTAAAATCTTTGGCATTCGGACCTCTAGGAATATCATTATCATCAAACTCAACGACTATCCTCTGATCCTGCGTACGGGTAAGTGATAATTTTGGTAAACGTGTGCACCCACATTTACCAACCTTTGAACTCTTTTTCGTAATAGGAGTATGTGAATGTTCATCCCCAGAGGTATGACCAGCAATATGCTCCTCTCCAGAATCATGTCGTTGATCATCTGAATGATCTGTTATTATCCTTCAAATCAAAAAAACAAACGTCAGTTCACAAATATACAAATTCAAATATTTTAATACTACTATAATCAGAAAATAGAAAAGTGTACTAAGTTACATAATAGTAAACATTGGTAATATGGTAAGCATGTTAAACAATGGTAAAGATGACAAAGATGGTCAAGATGGTCAAGATGGTAAAAATGGTAAAAATGGTAAACCTGGTAAACATTGTAAACATGGTAAAGTAATTGTCAGTGAACAAAAATAAGCATTTTAAAATTCATGTAATGGTTATAAACATGATAAAGTAAACTAAACAAACTTAAAACAAACAAAAACATATACTTATTTTATTTTAAAACATGTTTTAATAAATAAAAAACTTACAATATCTAACATTTATGGAAAAAATAAATGTAAACAAGAAATAAACATATGTTACCTGTAATTTTAGGAATGTACAAATGGATTGTTTTCCCAAATTCCTTCGTCGTGATCGTTCCTTATGGCACAAACTATGTCTTCAACATGATCATCATTATGTTCTGTTAATATTTCCATAGAAGTAGGGATCTCACATAAATCAACATATTCATCAAGTTCATCCTCACCAACATATTGTTTTTTCCCTTGCAAAACAACAGCCCACTGCATATCGGATTGATCTACTACATAGAAAATTTGTTTTGCATGTGTTGCCATTATAAAAGAATTAGTTGTGTCTTCCAATCTATTCAGATTAACAAGTGTCATTCCAAATTCATCATGTCTGACACTGTTGTTACCGTTAAACCATTTACAGTTAAAAACGGGAACTTTAATTTTAAAGCAATCAACCTCCCATATGTCTTCAATCACTCCATAATATGCACTTGATGCAGAAATTGGGTTTTTGTCCTTAGCACTCGAAAAATGCATTGCTTATGCAAACACCAATACACCACTATTCTGAACTGCACTTCTGTTGTCCTGATCTTTTGTATGAAATGTATAACCATTAATGTCATAACCGGACCATGTTATCACATTTAAACATGGACCACCCACTATCCATTTTAATGTCTCTGATACATCTGATCTACCAAGCAAAGTCTTTTTAATCCATGACAAAAAAGTTTTGTTGTGCTCATTCAAAATCCACATTTCTTTCTTCTTTGGATGACATTGTTTCAAATCATTAATATGCAATGTGATATACGGTTGAGCATCAGCTATGTTATTCAAGATGTATGATTCTAACTTCTTCATCTGTTCAGCTGACAATGAGTTGACTTTCAAGTCGCGAATCCCCTTTCCCTCATTATTAACTCGTTCATGGCGAGATGAAGGCAAACCTATGTGTTTCGCCGCAACCAAGTAGCTCGTACAAAACTCTGCTACCTCCTCAGAAATATACTTTTCAATAATGGAGGCTTCAGGTCGATATAGATTTTTAACATACCCCTTTAATATTTTCATATACCTTTCAAAAGGATACATCCAACGAAGATATACAGGTCCACAAACCTTTATTTCTCGAACCAGATGAATCATTAAATGCACCATTATATCAAAAAAAGTTGGAGGAAAATACATTTCCAATTGACAAAGTATAAAAATTGCATCCTTTTCCAAAATTTTCAAAGCATTCACATCAATCGCCTTGTTACAAATTGAATTGAAAAAATAACACAACTTCATTATAGTCTTTCTGACACGAATGGGCAATATTCCACGCAATGCAACTGGTAGAATTTGTTGCATCATGACGTGACAATCATGTGATTTCATACCTATAAACTTCAAGTCCTTCAATGAGACAAAATGTTTTACATTAGAAGAATAACCTTGAGGCACTTTGGTATCATGAATACACTGACAGAAGCTAATTTTCTCCCTCTTCGATAATGTATGACAAGACGGGGGAAGAAATGTCCGTCTTCCTTTAGGAGTGGGAGCTAACTCCAAACGTATTCCCATTGATAGTAAGTCTAATCTTGCATTCAACCCATCTTTAGTCTTTCCTTTAATATCTAACAATGTTCCAATCAAAGAATCACAGATATTCTTCTCCACGTGTATGACATCAATATTATGTTTAACTTCATGATACCTCCAATATGGTAGCTAAAAAAATTGACCTTTTCTTCCAAATATGTCTATCATTACCAGATTTCTGTGTCTTTCCCAATGTCACGTCAAGGTTTTTCACCCTCTCAAAATACAGATCAGGGGATAAAGGTTTTGGAGCAGTATCAAATTCTTTTGAGCCATTGAATGCCTTTTTTAGTCTTCTATAAGGGTGTTCCATAGGCAAAAACTTTCGATGACCCATGTACACTGTTTTCCTCCCATGATGCAATTGACAATATGACGTCTGTTGTTCACAAATTGGACATGATTTATGCACTTTTACACTGTATCCAGACAAATTTCCATATGCTGGGAAGTCATTTATAGTGAACAGAAGCACTACATGCAGTTGAAAATATTCCATTTTATAAGAATCATACACCCTAATACCATCAGCCCATAACAGTTTCAAATCATCAATCAACGGTGACAAGTAAACATCAATATCATTACCGGGTTGCTTTGGACCAGAGATCATTGTACTCAACATGACATATTTGCGCTTCATACAAACTTCAGGAGAGAGGTTGTAAATTACCAATAAAACAGGCCATGAACTATGTGTGCTACTGAGTGTTCGGTATGGATTCATTCCATCTGTGCACAACCCTAGTCTGAGATTTCTAATTTCATTTACAAATGTTGAATATTGCGCATCAATTTTCTTCCATTGTGGACAATCAGCTGGATGACGTATTTTTCCATCACATACCCACTCTTCAGCATGCCATCTTAACCTTTTTTCATCATGTGAATTAGCAAATAAATGTTTGAAACGATTAATTATAAGAAGATACCAAAATACCTTTTAAGGGAGCTTTGTAATCTCTACATCAGCCTATGATTTTTCTTTCACCTTATACAGTGATGTCCCACATTTAGGACACTCTGACAGAAATTCATATTCCTTCCTATATATAATGCAGTCATTCAGACAGGCATGTATTTTCTTGTATCCCAATCCCATCGGGCATAATATTTTCTTGGCTTTGTAATGTGAATCTGGAAGATCGTTATCTTTTGGAAGAATGTCTTTCATCAATTGTAGCAGCTCTGTAAAACTTCTATCACTCCATCCATGCTTCGACTTCAGGTTAATCAATCTTAACACCGCCGAGAAAACTGTAAAATCTGTACAACTAGAATATAATGGTTTTTCAGCATCACCATATAGACGCGCAACTGTCGGTTCTATCTCAATTTGTTCTGCTACAATATCGCGAATCATTTCTTCAATTCCATCGGAGTTACCATCTTGCGAATCATCATCATCAGTGACATTCCGTCCAGTTTCACCATGCCAAATCCAAGGGCTGTAACTCGGATTAAAACCATGACAAATCAGATGATCTTTTATCTCTCTACTTTTCAACTTCTTCATATTCAAACATTTCAGGCATGGACAGAAAAAAATGTCACTACTTAGAACATTTCGTTTTTCAAATTCCAAAAAGGCATCAACACCTTCCTCAAATTCATTGCTCATTCGATGTGCTGTAATCCAACTTCGACTCATTATTACCTATAACAAATATCAACAAAAAATATATATTTTTAAGATAAGACAAATATATGTTTATATGAAAAAAATCATAATTTGAATGTAAAACAATTTAAAATATAAAACAAATCTATAGGTATTTAAAAAAATATGCTTGAATATTATTTTTAAAACAAAATATAGTTAGATATAACAGTTTTAAATTTCATTGAATCAAAGAAAACCATGACACCTACATAGTTTAATATTGATTGTGGTTTTGATGTTTTAATATATTAGATGAACTACCTATTTAACATGTTATTAATGGTTTCTATAGACCCTAAATCCATTTGGTAAATATTTTCACACAATTATAAAAATCAATGGAAGTGTTTTAGGGAGGAATATGTTCAATCATTTTATTTTGATGTCCCATATTCTATAACAAAAGGCAATGTGGATACCAAAGCCCTTAGTTTGGTTTTTTATTCTCAAAGGGTTTGTGATGAAAAAGAAGAGTATTAGTTGATGTATATGATAAATAAAATACAACTATATTTTATTTAGGGTTATGATAGAATGAATTCATACCATATCATTTAGGATCTACTCCCACCAAAAGTAACCCTCCTCAGTTCAAAATGAATAAATTTAGATAATTATGCATGAATTCATACATGTATTGTTGTAAATAAACCAAAAAGAAGATTATTAGTACTAAAAGTAAAACTAGGAAGAAACAAAAAACTCTATATACTCATGAAAGCTACTCCACAACACTTCCATGCTACTAACATCTATAAAAAACTACAAATTGATTTTAAAAACCAAAAAAAAAATTTATATTTATGTATGGTGGGAATAACATGTATACATAGTAAGATCCTCCCTAAAACATCTCATGAAAATGTTGAGGAAGCACACTACAGTCCTATGAAAAAAGGAATCTAAATCATCACCTAAATAAGGAAAAATAGTTTCATATACTCACTATGGATCACTCACAAAATAATTCATATAAATAAACCTTTTCTTATAAAAAATTATGTAAATATATATATATACTAAAATTAAGGTTCTCGGATACCACTTCTCCACTAGTTTTCCTCTCACACCCCAATGCTAATTTCATGGTCTCACCCCGCCCATAAATCATCCTACACCATGTGAAATTGTATCACTTCCATCAATGAATCATATGTATCATAATAATTTAAGAATATTTTAAGTATGGGAAAGAAGAAATAAAATAAACACTCTCGGTTAAGATGATAGATCCGAGAGGAGGAGGAGGATGACGGCGAGGCGGCAGGGGTGGAGGAAGATGGAAGGGACGACGGTCGGGGTGCATAGACCAGGGAAGCCATGGCTTCTTTTACCTTCTACACCACACCCAACTCGTCGGTGCCCTTCCGAGGGCTGATGGCCTTGGAGATCACCTCAGACAGCAATGAAGAAGATAAACAATGAAGAAAAATCGCAAAACATAATTATAGAATATCCGTGAAAAAAAAACGAACGAAATAAATTCGTGGAAAGCTTACTTGAATGTTGCGAGTTGAGATGATAGATCCGAGAGGAGTGAAGAAGATTAACAATGAAGACAAAATGAGTTTAATGCAGGTCGATCAATGAGCCGATTAGGGTTTACCACGCGAGAGAGATGAGCCGACAGACTGTCAATCGAAAAATCGTAAATGACAGTCCACGGGCCTTTTAAAAGTTTTATAACGTCGTTTATTATATAACCGACATTATAAACTATTTTTTAAATTTATAACGTCGGTTATTTTAAAACCGACATAAAAAAGCTCATGCACTTTGGTTTTTTACGTCGGTTATTTTATAACCGATGTAAAAAACGAGATATCTACGGGTTTTTTATGTCAGTTTTTCTATAACCGACGTCAAAAACCCCCTAGTGATTTAGTTTTTTATGTCGGTTATTTTATAACCGACGTAAAAAACACGTAGATATCTCGTTTTTTACGTCGGTTATCTTATAACCGACGTAAAAAACCAATGCGCGGGGGGTTTTTTACGTCGGTTATTTGGAAACTGACGTAAAAAAGGTGATATCTACGCGTTTTTTTACATCGGTTTCCCAATAACCGACGTAAAAAACCAAAGCACGGGGGGTTTTTTTACGTCGGTTATTGGGAAACCGACGTAAAAAATGCGTAGATATCGGGTTTTTTACGTCGGTTTCAATATAACCGACGTAAACCCCCCCCCCCCCCGCGCATTGGTTTTTTACGTCGGTTATCTTATAACCGACGTAAAAAATGCGTAGATATAGGGTTTTTTATGTCGGTTTCCAAATAACCGACGTAAAAAACCCCCGCGCATGGGTTTTTTATGTCGGTTATAAAATAACCGACGTAAAAACCGAACAGGCACGATTTGTAATGTTGGTTATTAAAATAACCGACGTTAAAAATCTACTCGCCGCATTTTTACGTCGGTTATATATAACCGACGTAAAAAATAGTGACGTAAAAAACGTTTTCTGCACTAGTGGTTATTGCCTATGCATCACGACAACAAAAAATTCATGAGAAATACTATCCTACTCATGATCTTGAGTTATCATCTGTAATCTTTGCTTTGAATATTTGGAGACACTATCTCTATGGTGAAAAATGTGAGATATATACCAATCACAAGAGTTTGAAGTATATTTTCTCACAGAAAGAACTCAACATGAGGCAAAGGAGATGGATTGAACTACTCAAGGATTATGATTTCACTATACACTACCACTTGGGGAAGGCAAATAAGTTGGAATATGCTTTGAGTATAAAGGATCATGGAGTTTTTAACAAGATAAGAGTTGAAAAGGATTTTATATACATGGATATAGTAAATATTGATATGGGAATCACTGTGGAAGGTGAAACATCAATAATTTTTCAAATGGTTGCCAAAGCATATTTACGAGAAAGGATAAAGAGTTCTCAGACCGGTGATGAAGAGTTTCAAAAGAAGATTAAAGCTGTGAATGATGGGAGATTGAGTGACTTTGTGTATGAAGATGGAATTTTGAAATTTGGTAAGAGACTTTGTGTTCCCGATATACCTAATCTAAAAAGTGAATTGTTGGATGATGATCATAGTTCCAATTTCTCTATACACCTTGGGATCACCAAAATGTATAGAGATTTGAAGGAACATTTTTGGTGGGACAAAATGAAGAGGGAGATTGATGATTTTATGTCAAGATATATGGTTTTTCAACAAGTGAAAGCTGGAAGGCAACAGCTTGGAAGAGTCATGCAATATCTTCCCATACCTAATTGGAAATGGGATGATATCACGATGGACTTTGTCATGGGGCTACCAAAGACTCCTAGAAGGAATGATGTAATATGGGTCATTTTTTATCGTCTTACCAAGTCAGCACATTTTCTTACTATAAGGGAAGATTTACTACTTGAATGTTTAACAAGACTACATATTAATGAAGTTTTAAGACTTCATGGAGTACCGTTATCAATTTTTTCTGATCGTGATCCCCATTTTACATCAAGATTCTGGAAAAGTCTTTAGAAATCCCTTGATACTGAACTTCATTTGAGCACTGACTACCACCCCCAAACTGGTGGACAATAAGAATGGACTATTCAAACCTTAGAAGACATGTTGATATCATGCTCAATTGACTTTCAAGGTATGTGGGATTTATATTTACCTCTGGTAGAATTTTCCTATAATAGTATCTTCCATTAAAGTATTCAGATGGCACCATATGAAGCATTATACGGAAAGAGATGTCACACACCAACCTGTTGGGATGATGTTGGTGAAAGAAAACTTGTGGGCCCAGAACTTGTGGAGGAAACGATCGAAAAGGTGAAGGTAATCCAAACCCACATCAAATTAGCTCAAAGTAGGCAGAAGAGCTATGCCAATAACCGAAGGAAGGATTTAAAATTTCAGGTAGGAGATCATGTTTTCTTGAAGGTATCTCCATGAAAGGGTGTTATACATTTCGGTAAGAAGGGAAAATTGAGTCCCATGTACATCAGACCTTTCGAAATTCTAGAACGAATTGGGGTTATAGCTTACCGTTTGGTAATGTCTCCAAGTCTCTCCAAAGTTCATGATGTGTTCCACGTATCACTATTGAGAAAATACATACCTGGCCCAACTCATTTACTTACCTATGAAGAATTAGAACTAGAACCTGATCTGTCTTATTTGAAGAGCCTGTCAAGGTTCATGATACAAGAGAACAAGTGTTGAGAAACCGGACGACTCGTCTGGTGAAAGTTCTATGGAGAAACCATAAGATGGAAGAGGCAATGTGGGAACCCAAGGAACTTATGATGAAGAACCACCCGAGTCTTTTTACACAGTAATAATCTAGAAATTTCAAGGACAAAATTATTTGAAGGAGGGTATAATGTAACACCTCAAGCTTCCATGGTACGCTTCTCTTTGAATAATACAGTAGCGTGTGTTGTATGCAACTTCGAGTTCTAACACACCACAACCAATCAAAATAGTCGTTATGAATAGTAATACCCACTTTTTGGAATTTTATAAATTTTATCTTTCAAAATAGACTTCATTTTTGGATTCTTGATATCGAAATTATCTTAGGGTGAATTTTTTGTATTTTTCTGAAAACTTTTAATTTTTGATGAATAGTGAAAAACACTCAGTTATAGTTTAAAACCGAATTTTTATTTAAATATTTATTTATTTTATTTAAATTTATTTTAGGTCAAAATAGATACATAATACCTATATAAGTTCAATGTAATTAATTGGAGTTAGTTTATAATAATTTTAGATATATAAAACTTTTATTGAACTTTTTACCGTCTTTTACTCACCTCCTAAGAGCATTTACAAATTAACATAAAACTTAATTTTACCGCTTCTGTGAGTTGAATTTCAAAAATCTGAGTGACATAGTTGATATCAGTAAGTAAAATGTGGTTCAATAAGATGAAAATAATTTTTGGTGAATAGTAACTTTTTACTTTTATTTACCACGGTTAAAAGTAAATAGGGTAATTAAGGGTAAGAATGATATTATTATTACCCTAACACATGTCATAATATTATTGGATAAGTTTAATTCGACCAAAAACAACCTTAGTATTAAAATATGATCCTTTAGGTCCACTTGGATTAGATTAGGACATTTATTATTATTTAATTCAAAGAAGAGTTAAAAGTGTTAAATTCAAAGTTTAATAACTAAACCATTTTTAATATAGGCATACACATAATATAAATTTGACTATAAATATTTATTATAAAGATAAAAAGATTTCATACATAATGGTATTTTATTTATATTTTTTAGACATTAAATAATTTAATTTAATTATGACACAATGATGATGCAGTAATTACATAATTAATGAAATATTAAAATAATTGATATTATAAATATCCAAATAAATGTAATTTGAAACTTTTTATGAATTTCACTAATTTTATAGGTTAATATGACATGTTAGGTTTTCTTAGATTAATTTTTTTTCTAAGTAATAATTTTTTTATGAATTTAGAAAAAAGAAAATACCAAATAGTGTCAAAATTGACATAAAAGAGTTTTTAAAACAAATATTATATTATTAATTAATATTTTATTCCTAAAAATCTAAGGTTCAGCCAAAAGACTTATATAATTATATTTGTATCATTAATTAACCCCTTGGGGTTCTCTTAAAATTATATAGTAAGTTTGTTAACCATATAATATAAAAATACAAAGAGACATAGTAAATGTCAAACTATTTAAGTAAGAGTTAAATCTAAAAGATAAAGTTAATATAGTAACCCAAACATATCTAAAACCTATTTTTTGAGTGCTTTTCGACCCATCCCCACCTTATCCTTAAAATAATTTATTTTGGAGCCATTAGAAACTGAAAATGTTTTTATTATAAAATAATATTTCTAGCTTTTCCTAAGCTGCCCCTCACCCCTCTTATAAAAGGGAACTCCCCCTTCCCTCAAATTTACACCCTCAAATCCTATTGGATCTTCCAAACCCTACACAAATACCCTATAAAATGTCCTCCCTTAATCCTATAGGCTTTAATTTAGTTAGAAATCCAACCTAAGGAGCCCTTTTGATCAAATCAAAAGGAAGAACCCGAAGAAGAGGTAAATATTTCATCACCTCTTTCAAGTTATTTTATTCTTCCACTTCCTCTTTCTTTGTTGTTTCCATTCTAAAATAATAACTTCAGTATATTCTATATACTATGATGTTATTATAAATATGGTACAACCATAATCACTATTCTATCCATCCTTTGAATGACATGTCACCATATTTGTGTACGTACGACTTACCGTCTCCACATCATGGTGTAATTGTTATTCAACACATTATTATTTGGATGGGTATAATAATGATGTGTAATTGATGTAAATAATAAATATAACATGATAATGATTCTGTATATATGATATACCATCCAATATATATTATTTTAATATCAAAAGAATGATATTGTCGCTCGTGCATACGTACGGATTACCGTCTCCATGAATGTGATGAGATTCATTCCCCATCATATCCATTCAAGACGAATTTTCATTATATGATTAAAAATAATGTTTAAAGACTTAATATAATTCTTAATATGAATAAGATACATCCTATCCATAACAAACATTACTTACGTAACAAAGCATATAAAGGAAAACGAATCAGTTAACACCCGAAACGACGATAATACTAAGATATTATTTACAAAGCAATGTTAAAAGATAATATATGAAATCATATTAATGTATATGATTCTTGTATAATTTAATAACAATTATTTCACCATTATACATGAGTTTAACCTACCCTGGACCAAGGAAAAGTACAGGGTAATGGTTAATTTCACAATCTCTTCATTATCCAAGGTTGTTTATACGTAATTATCTACTGGGACCTCTTTATCATCCACATCCATGTTTCTCAAAAAAATGTATTCCAACACATTTTTACTATTTACTAGACTATGGTTTCAATTCATTTATACCCTTGTTTGAATTTTTATAAAATGGTTTGAAAGGAATCTTTTCGTCGTTTTCCAAACAATGTACCTTATGACCTTTTCGACAAAATTAAGGTGAGAATGTTTTTTTAACTTATACGGAGGGTGCGGTTATTTTCCGCTGTTATAACATCATCAAAGCTTCACTTACAAGATTATAAGAATATTTTCAAAATAAATGTTTTCTATATAATTATGTGACTCTTAAATGACTTCAAAATAGAAAGAGATATTTCTCTAAAAATGTTTTGATTTCATCTATGTCAACATCCTTTGAAGGATTTTAAGCTTATTTGAGATTGATTTATTATGATACAAAACTTCCATATTTTATTGAAGGTTTTGTGATATGTTTTCATGTGGATGTGTTATTTTTATACCATTCATGGTTTATGGATAAAGTATTGACATTTCTTTTTCTTGTTTTAATACGAATGTTTATGTTATGTTTAAACCTTTTCATATGAGGAATGAATTGGACTTAGTAAGTGACAAGTGGAGCCCGATATAGCTCCTTGATGAATCGGTAGGTCTTATGAGATAAACTAGTGTCTTAGAACAAGGCCTTGAAAAAATCTTATTTGTAGTCTTGGCCCAAGGCCTTGACTATGTGGTTATTAAGTCTGGAATTATGCATTCTATCATTATGAAAGTGGCTATTGATATTGCATGTTATTATTCGACTAGTAGAATATCCATGTGAGTAAGTAAATGGAATTATTTTGATTTATATTTGCCATATTATATTGAATTTTATTCGGAAGATCCTCTTTTTTATTGATCTTAATCTTCACTTGTTCCTGGCGGTGGCTTTTCCGGTCGAGGTTGGTGTTACTTTTGTTTGATTTGTGAAGGGTTGTTGATTGAGGCGGTCTGGTTTTCAAACTTGATGATGTTGATGTTGTTGGAAGATGTTATGCAGTTTTCGTTTCAAATCGAAGGTGAAATCTTGTTTTTTCGTTGAAGATTTTTTACGGTTTGTGGTTGACAATGGAAACGAGTCCTTTCCGAGGGCTTCAGATTTCCAGAGATGCGATTATATCGAGGAGTGCACCTCCAACAGCGTGCCTTGTGGATTCATGGACAGAGGCGATGCCGTGTTTGAAGGTTGGATTCTATTTTTTTGAATTTGATTTTTGAATTTGTGTTTGATATTTTGGGGTGGATTTTGGAGCTTGTGATGTTTGAATCTTGGTATCTTACTGTTTGAAATTTGGACTATTGTGAGGTTCCCACTCACCCTTAAAGTGGATTTCTCAGAAAATGAAAAAAATGATTTTAGGCGATGGAGGACTTAAATGTTTATTCTTATTTATGAAATTTTCTGCTATATTGTTATCCTTACTGAGCATCTAAGCTCACCCCTTTCCATGTTTTAGTTTTTCTAGGATGCGAAGAAATATATTATGACTGACCTAATGGGATAGTCTATGGGATCTAATTGTTGTCTATGGAAAAAATGTTGTTATAGTTTTCTATTTTATGATGTAATGTAAACCTTATTAATGTATCTAGTACTTCCAAGGCTACTAAACTAATCGGTCTTTCGAGACTTGATCTTTTGTGATCATGCTAATGATACATAATAATGCACTGAATATGGGCTTTTGGGGTCAGGGAGTTACAATTAATGAACCACTTGAGGTTCTCTTGGCATTATATAATAAGTTTATTAACTATGTAATATAAAAATACAAGAAGACATGGTAAAAGTTAAACTATTTAACTAAGAGTTAAATCTAAAAATATGGTTAATATGCTGACATAAACTTGTCTAAACCCTATTTTTTGAGTGAATTTAGACCCATAACCACCTTATCCTCGAAATAAATCCATTTTTATCCATTATAAACTGAAAATTATTTTATAATAAAATAATATTTCAAGCTTTTCCTAAAGTGACCATCGCCTCTCTTATAAAAGGGTACTTCCCCTTCTCTCAAAATCACACCTCCAAAGCCATTTGGATTGGCCAACCCCTACTCAAATATCTTCTTAACTACCCTCAATTCGACCTAGATGAATTGATTTGATCATAAATCTAACCTAAGCAGCCCTTTTGTTCAAATCAAAAGGAAACACCTGAATAAGAGATAATTATTTCTTCACCTATTTCAAAGTTCTTTTCTTCTTCCAATTCCTATTTCTTTGTTGTTTACATACCAAAATAATAAATCTAGTGCATTCTACATAATTTGATGTTATTATAAATATGGTACAACCATATTCATTATCTTATCCATCCAATGAATGACAAAGTCACCATACAAGCATACGTACGGCTTACCGTCTCCACGTCGTGGTGTAGTTTGTTATTCAACACTTCATTATTTGGATGGGTATAATAATGAGTATAATTTATGTAAATAATAAATATAACATGTTAATGATTCTTTATATATAATATATCATCCAATTACATACAATTTCACCATCAATATAATGATATTATCGCTTGTGCATACGTACGGCTTATCGTCTCCACGACGCGATGAGATTCATTTCCATGTTCACCATTCAATGATGATTATGAAAAAATATATATATTATAAGTATGTAATATATGACATAATAATGATACACAAATATATATATATATATATATTTACATATATCTCATTCACTTACTTCTGTTTATTACGATATGAAAACAGAAACAACATTCATGCGTACGTACGGACTACCGTCTCCATGAACATGTTTCCATTTCATATATCTATCTATTATACATATTTATATTCTGAATATATATGATATATAAATCATGTTTTATATTCTGGAATTATGTAAATCATGATCTAAGTGATACAATCAAGAATAACAAGTTAAAACACATACAATAAAGAAAGTGATTATTAACCAAAATGTAACTTTAACATAGAAATTATTATTAAATAGATAGAATAAAGTTATAAATGAATCATATATGATATCATAAATATTAATATGGTTCTGGTATAATCTAATAACATAATATGGTCATTATATGGTAAGTTAAACATATCCTTGACTAAAGGAAAGTACAAGGTAAGGGTAATTCCTCAATCTCATTATTATCTGAGATTGTTTATGTGTAAGTTTTTACTAGGACATATTTATTATCCATGTCCATGTTTCATAAAAGAGTTTTCAAAAGGATTATTTTTAAGGGAATCTTTAACTAAAACATCATTTTAAATAGTTTAAATAATTGTTCTTCTAAATTATTCTCATTAATGTCCATGTTTTCAAAATGGTTTTAAGGATTTATTTATATGGACATGAATGTTTTAAAATGTTAATTCCTTTCAAACATTTCAAAGTGGTATGGGACACTTTGATTCAAAAATGTCTTTTAAATTTCTTTCTTTCTAAATTATGTGACTTTTAAATGATTTCATGAAAAAGGGATATTTCTCTCAAAGAGTTTTATTGAACATTTTCAACTATGTCAACATCCTTTAGTGGATATTATTCATGATTGAGGTTTATTTATTATAATACAATATTCTATATTAGATTTAATGAGTTATGATATGTTTGACTATGGATGTTCAGTTTTTATACCATTCATGGTTTATGTTTAAAGTATTGACATTTCGTATGTTAGTTTTAATGTGAATGTTTATGTTTTGTTTCACCTTTTTCATATGACAATACATTAGACTTTGTAAGTGAAGGGTGGAGCCCGCTATAGCTCCTCAATGCATCGTTAGGTCTCATGAGACAAATTGGTATCATGGCACAAGACCTTGACAAAAAGTTTATTTGTAGTCTTGGCACGATGCCTTGACAATGTGGTTATGATGTCCGACATTATGCATTCCCTCATTATGAAATTAGTTATTACATGTGATTATTCGACTAGTATAATATTCATGTTCATGTTTATATGGTAATTTTAGATTTATTTTTTCCATATTATGTTCAAGATTATGTTTAAAAAGACTTTTGTTTTTATTACACATCTTGACTTAAAAGTTTATAGCTTTCGCTAAATTATTTACCCTTACTGCGCATCTGAGATCACCCCTTTCTTATGTTTTATTTTCCCAGGATGCCAAGAAGTGTATTGTGATTTATATACTGGTTTAAGCTAGAAGAATAATGGAATTATTAAAGGATTTTTTTATGTTGTGTGTGAATTTGTAATGTAACATTCATGTATGTAATCTATTTTCCAAGACTGCTAAACTGATTGGTCCTTTAGGACTTAATTCCTTGTAATCATGCCAATGTATTAAAATAATGCATCGACTTTGGGCTTCTAGGGACAAGGTGTTAAAGTTGGTATCAAAGGAATTTTAACAATAACCTTGGAAACTAGATTTAAACAAACTCCGATTAGAGAACATTACACTACTGGAATATTTACCTATACCCACGGTTTCAAATCATGGGTATAGCCCATGAAACCGTGGGTATAGGCTATACCCACAGTTTTATGAACCGTGGGCTCTCGAGGCATCGAGATTGCCCTATACCCACGGTTTTGTTGAACCCGTGGGTATATCCCACTGAAATTTTATATTACCCATGATTCTGGTAAACCGTAGGTATACGTCTATACCCACGGTTTACAGAACCATGGGTATACATTTTTACAGCACAAATTCTATACCCACGGTTATGTAAACTGTGGGTATAGATAGTTTTTTTCAAACACACATACCCACAGTTCAAATAACCATAGGTATAGATAAATTCACAGCACCATATATACCCACGGTTCTTTAAAACATGGGTATAGAGGGTTTTCCCAGAAACAACAGCTGCCCATCTTGGACACCCCCTAGACACCCCCCCCCCTTAAAACACCTCCCCACTCCCCCTGTAGCCCCTCCCTTCCCCCTATACAAACACCCATCCCCCCTTGCACACCCCCACTCTCCCCCTGGACAGAACCCCCTTGCACCCCCCCAGAAACAGTAGCTGCCCACCTTGGACACCCCCCCCCCCCCGGACACCCCCCACTCCCCCTGCAGCCCCTCCCTTCACCCTAGACAGACCCACCCCCCCAGCAAACCCCCTCCCTCCTTGCACACCACCACTCTCACCCTAGATAGAAACCCCTTGCACCCCCCCCCCCCATAGAAACATCAGTTTCCCACCTTGGACACCCCCTGGACACCCACCTTGGACACCCCTTGGACACCACCTAGACTCTCCCTGGACACCCCCACTCCCCCTACATACCCTACCTTCATCACTGGATAGAACCCCCCCCCCCCAGCACACCCCCTTACCCTTGCACACCCCCACTCTCCCCCTGGACAGAACCCCCTTGCACACCCCCCAGAAACAGCAGCTGCCCACCTTGGACACCCCCCCACTGGACACCCACCCCTGGACACCCCCTGGAGACCCCCAACTGGACACCCACCCCTTGACACCCCCCCACTGGACCCCCTTGGGCACCCCCCTCTCATATACACCCCCTAGACACCCCCACACCCCACACCCCCTGCCCCCTTCACCCCCACTACCCCCTTCCCCCTTCACCCCAACTGCCCCTCCAACCTTCACCCCCCACTGCCCCCCCCCCCAACCCCCTACACCCAGCCCCCACCCTTCTGCACCCTGCCCACCCTCCCTACAACCAACCCCCACCCCCTGTGAAACAATGAAAACTAGAATGAAAAAATAATGGAACCACAATGCATTTTTTCACCTATTAAAACATAAGCAGAGCTGGCCAACGTGTTCAAATAAAGAAAAAGTTCTTATGAGAAAATTCCTAAATAAATTCTTAATGACGAAGCATCACAATCATTTATCTCTTATTGAAGCCATAGAAAGTCTGATAGAGGATACAAAAAATAAATCCTTCCTACACTGGGTTGCAATTTGGTGCATAATATGGAAGACGATGCCGAGTATAATAAGACATCATTTTTAAACTTTTAATAAGAAAAATGTATTTCCTAAAGTGGTTTCCACTATCCACGGCCCATATACATCATCTAGAATTTCCACATAAACTATTTGCATCATTAAACCTAGTTTTTTGCATGCCCATCATCTTCACTACTTCCTGATTCCAGAAATTCAAAGGAATTGTGAATACTCACCTTTAATTTTTGAGTCCCCTTAACACGATGAGCCAGGTCTGTGCCTGGTGTTCTCTCTACCTTATCTGTCATGGGAGTATCAAAAGTTGAAACCCCATGACCATCCCTATAAGAAGTATTGTAACTAGTAGACTGCTTGTAAGACAAGGTTGTATCATTACCAATCCATTCTACATTAAGAGAAGGGGTTAAGTAAATGGCATCTTTGTTGTGTCCACCCTTAACAAGAGTAGAGGTCTGAGTCTACAAAGCTGGTGATCTAGGAACCAGGATAGCAATGGTACTAGTTAGTTGTGGATTGGATCCTCCAAGTCCATCAGATCTCTTCAAGGTAGAAGAAATCACAGCATCCAAAATATGAACATTGAATAAGTCACAACACACTAGTTTTCTAGTTGGACACACACTGTCCATATGAGAGGTACTTTCAAGAGTATTTGATAAAGAGTGAACCGAGACCAGATTAGAATTACCTCCCTGTGCAGAACAACTTTCCATCATAGGTACTGATTGCACACTGCAAACAAAAACTACAGGAGGTTGAGATTCACCAACTGTCTTATTGGAATCCTTAGAAGCCAATGCAACACCAGAAAGGTATTTCCCCAAATTAGGGTTAGAGGAGTGAGAAACCAAGTTGCAAGGTTTTCTCTTGTATTTCTCTCAAGTGGAATCCACTACATTTGACTTACCTTTCTGGTTCTTTGAAGAAATAATTCATTTCTCTTGCCAGTAATTGGAATCCACCTCAGCCTGTGCATCATATTCCATTTCATCTTAACTATGCTCAGATGCTTATCCAAGCTGTTCATCAAAGA
Organism: Viscum album; assembly: GCA_963277665.1. Lineage (NCBI taxonomy): Eukaryota > Viridiplantae > Streptophyta > Magnoliopsida > Santalales > Viscaceae > Viscum > Viscum album. The sequence continues at coordinate 15,992,181 of OY728155.1, read as the reverse complement.
TGACCCTTGATAGTGCATCATTAAAAGAAATTACCTCATAGGCTGGATGAGACTCCTCTACTATATCATCCCATAAGATAGTATTTTTCACCTTCTCTTGAATAGGAGGAATAGGGCCACTAACCTCTCTACTAGAGGAAATTAATTCAAGAACAGGATCATCCAAAGGGGGGTATTGTTGTAACCAAGTATTGATTGGTTGGATTTGTGGAAAATATATAAGGTATGAATGAGGTATTTCTAGTTAAAGAGTCATGGGATTTGTCAAGAATAATGGCATAAAGATATATTTCATGACGATGTGTTGAAGATGTGTTCAAGATGTGTTGAAGATTTGTTGAATATGTGTTGAATATGTGTTGAAGATTTGTTGAAGATGTGTTGAATATTTGTTGAAGATGTGTTGAAGATGTGTTGAAGATGTGTTGAAGATGTGTTGAAGATGTGTTGAAGATGTGTTGAATATGTATTGAAGATGTGTTGAATATGTTTTGAAGATGTGTTGAAAATATATATTTGAAGAGTGCATTAGATGTGTTAACATAAATAAGAAGTCTTGGAAGAGGACCGAGGGTGAAGGTATTCATGGAATAATTTCATAATGAAATGATATTCATGATTTGGAGATATTGATATGTGTTTGGAGCATGGATGAAAGTTGATATAGGTTGGAAATTGGATGTGGATCGTGTTAACTGGTTGAATTAAAGAGGTGGATGATATATTAAATCTAGAATTGATCTTAATATCTAAAATCTGGAACTGATTTAAAATACATGAAGGATGGAGAAATTTTTAACTAGTTTAGTAGGCTGAGGTTACACAAAATTTCAATGGCCTTCATAAATATTGTTTCACAGGGAGTTAGAAGCTTCCATGAAGCTATTATAGAATGGGAACTATGACTGTAGGTGTAGAAAAGAAGGCTAACAGGAAGTGTTCATGAAGAAAAACATGCAACATGTGAATGAAACTCTTGCATGGTTTAGATGGTTGCATGAATCAAGTTTTTAGGTCTCATGCTAGCGATGTTTTGAATGAAGATTTTTGGTAATATAGATTCCATAGCATTCAGAGTCTTAAATGAAGAATGCAGTGTTGTGATATTCGAGATTTGATTTTAAGGAAAGTTTTTAATGAAGAATCAGTAGACCAGGTTTTTAAATGAATATTTTTAAATTAAGATTCAAATGTCAAGATTCTCAAGGAGTTCAAAATGAGATTTTGAATGTGAATATTCACATATTTTAGTAGATCACATATTTGACCGTGATGAAGGTTTTCACGCTTGTAAAACCAGAGTATGAAGAATAAAAACAGGAAACTATATTTTATATATGTTATGAGGCACTCCCTTTGGTGTCTCGAATAATGGATTAATCACCCTGCTTCTGGGTGTGATATGTTTGAAAGTTGAAAGTCTTACAAGGGGAAGTTAGTTTTTTTCCTGCAGATATTGACAAGTCAATCCAGAGAACCCAATTATCATAAGGAATTTACCGGTCCTTTTCCAGATGAGTGAAATTCCCTGGAAAAACATAACTGTGTGGGGTGGATCTAAGAATGAATGAAATCTTCCTAGAATAACTGGTGGGAAGATTCACCTTGTTCCTATCATTGTATCAGAGAACGAAGGTAGCTTCAGACAACCTCAGGTATTTATTTTGGGGATATTTTTGTATTTAGGTTTGTGTGGCACTCCACTTAGGGTATGTGATAAGGGAATAACTGCCTTGTCCCTGGTTGTGATCTGCTAACAAGTCACGAGCCCTGCCATAAGGTCAATGAAAGTTTTACTGGGAATTTTAAACCAAACTATCTAGAGTATGACAGAGTATTTTTGGCACCAAGTTATTTCTATGATTGCATTGGGATGGAGTCTAATCATCAACTCCATAAATGTATAGTAGATAATGATCTGATATTACATTATCAAATTGGTTATGAATGTGAATTTCCATTTATTAGTCCCAACACATTATCATTTCACCACCTTTCATACCCATAGCATTTTCAGAATCAATATATATTGCATAGTCTCCCATATATGCTCATTATAAATTCCAATGTCCTCGATCCTTATTCATGGGAATTCAGAATTAATTCCTAGACATTCTCAATCCCTATTTAATTATCCTTGTTTCCTAGGCCTTCCCATGGTTCAGACATAGACCCTGATATAGGAATACTAGGATGGACTAAGGTGGATGGGATATGCCCACGGGTGGAAACAAGTGTCTGGGCATCAAGGAATCACCACTCGGGAACGATTTCCCCCACAGACAATTAATTAAAACAGCAGCAGAAAATCAATAAAATTGTAGCATGACCCATCTGTATGTCGCATATCCATACTGAAGGAAAATAAAATAAACATAAGCCACACAGTAAAAGCAGAACAAAAATGAAACACACTATTAATCCCACAACTACCCCGATCTCCCTCCCCTGCAAAGAAAACCACGTAGCCACCTCTAGTGCCCTTCTGGAACCCTTCACAAAATGTAAGTACCCTCCATCTATAGATAGTGGTAAAAGGCCTAAGTGGCTGATGCGATAAAGAAAATAAAATAAAAACTCAACTACAACATACCTGTCTCCTGTGATTAAACAAGTCACCGCCCCACATATAAGAACCACAATGCCTCATGGCTCCAATCATGTTCCTGTAAGAAAGGGGGAAACATATCCAAGTTTCAAAATGATATTTTCAAATATTAGAGCCCTATTAATTAGGAATCACTCTTCCTATTAATAGTATATAATCAGTTTGGATCGAGTTTCAACTTAGTTCAGATTTGTTCAATACAAGTTTTTTTGGGACATTTTCATTAGATTTATTTTATATTGTTTTTATTTATATTAGATTGTACAATTTCATTCATTTGGGTTTAATCAACTCAATTTGAGTACATTTGGTTCATATCAGTTTAGTTTAGTTTGGTTTAGTTCATGTCAGTTGCAGTCATACTGGTTTGAATTCATTATATTTGTCCCAATTTGATTCATCATTTTTAATATCATATTAGTTAAAGTTAGATAAGTTTGACTTGGTCCAATTTAGTTTCATTCAATTTTTTTATATTTGAATTCTATTTTCTTAATTTTGATCATTCAGATCTATTTTGGTTGCTCTGATTTACATTTTTTCCAGTAAGGTTTGGTTAGTTTGTGAATGTTTTTCTAAAAAATGTTCATTATAGTTTTTATTTGGTTTTATTCCATCCATTATGGATTAAGTTATGTTCATTCAATTTTGATTCAATTCAATACAGTTTGGTTCTACTCAGTTCATGTTGGGTTAGCATGGGTTTATGCATGTCAGTTCTTTTGGGGGAGGTACAAGTTTGGTTTTGTTTGTTTTGGTTTTTTAGGGTAATTATGTAACAAACAATAATCTATTTTAGAGAACATATAATATATTATTAATCACTACAAATGAATATCAATCACTATCGAGGTGGAGGTGGAGGTGGAGGCAGAGGCGGGGGCGGGAGATAGAAGGTAACTGGTCATGTTGCAAAGGACTGTATGACATTATTACCAAGAAAAAAGGTATAGATGAAGAATAATAAGCTAGCATATAAAGTTTCATTTCAATTTGTTGCACATTCAATAAAATAGGTTCCAAACAATAAGACCGTATGCAAAAATAGATCAGAATCAAATATAAAAAGGCTTAAGAAACTGTTTATTTATTGTCTTACTCATTAATATACATCAAGATATAATATTTTAACATAAATTTCAACAGGGAAGCCAGCAACACCTAGTATGGCCACTGCATACACATTACACAAATATGATTGTATAGGTACGCATACCACTCTAATATATTAAATCTAGCTGCCTACAAAAACATATATTTGAAATGAAGAGTTATGGTCCTCGCAAACATTGATCCTAGGGAAGCACCAATAATTTTCCATATAAACCATAGAACGGCTTATTATACCCCATATAAGTTTCCGTGACATATAGAAGATAGTGGTTGGAGGTAAATATAGAAATTTCAGAAAATAATAACCAAAAAACCACACATACCTTGAAGGTCGAGATGGAGGCGGAGGCCGTGAGGCGGAGGCCGGGAGGTCGAGCCGGAGGCAGAGGCTGGGAGGTCGAGCTGGAGGTGGAGGCGGAGGCCGGGAGGTCGAGGTGGAGGCAGAGTCCGGGAGGTCGATATGGAGGTAGAGGCTGGGAGTTCAATGTGGAGGCAGAGTCTGGGAGGTCTAGGTGGAGGTTGAGGTCGAGGCGGAGGCGGGGAGGTCGAGGCGGAGGTGGGGAGGGGCGGGGAGGCCGGAGCTCGTAGGTGGGGATGAGGGCTCATCAAAGTGGGAGGGGGAGAAGGATCCCAGATGATGTTGGATGTGTAAGGGAATATACCCATGTTTTTTTAATCAACTTTTGGTATAGGTCGGATGAGATACTCTATACCCATGGTTTAGATAAACCGTGGGTATAGAACTATTGGTTTAGATCCCATTTCCATTATGAATAATCAGCTGCAATGAAATAACTTATGGATCATAAAATAGGGAGGAACATATGGGATACTTCTTGAAAGGGAGGGGGTAGCTACAGGCAGGGGAGGGGGGAAGCTGCATGTAGGGCGGGGGGGGCTGCAGGCAGGCAGGGGGCTGGGGGTAGGTGATCGTACCACGATTCACAATTTTATTCCACCCTTACACCAATGTTTTAAACTAGTTTTTTAATGAATATTACAAATATAATAATAAATTTCACTTTATGTTTTAATCAATTAATTAATTTTAATCAATATTATAATGGGAAATGTTACTTGTTTTATTATTTCAATGTAGGTGGACATGATTTGGAGGGCCCTTAATGAAGTGGAAGAAAAATGGGCCAAAATTGCATTGATCCATGGACATATGTCCACTGTTTTGAATATTACTCAAAATCCGTGCATCCAATAGGGATGATATGTTTTGGGCCGATCCAAAATTTAATATTATACATTTCATATCAAGGAACCCAATCCTGATTCGGCTTCTAAGAGGCCCATCCTAACTAATCTGTCCAAGACACCGAATATGCACAAATTCAAAAGTGGTGTTCTTTATTTTATCAATATCTCTACATTAAGTTGTCAAAATGGTTCCAAACATTCGGTGGAGACAGAAAAGAGGTGGGGCTACAACTTTTCAATTTTCTCCAAAGCGAGATAAGACTGTCTAAAGGCCGAACACGTGGTACAAGTGGATTGAATAAATCTGTGTGCCTAAAACCACCTTCCAATTTTCCTATAAAATGGCACCTTGGGCTCCTCATTTTCAAGTTCGGCCAGGTGGAAAGGTACTTTCATTTTGGAGTCCCCAAGGAGTCTTCTCAACATCCCTATCAGTTATGTAGGCTATGGGAAGTTTTACTTTAACATCTTATTCTTCTTCCCCTCCCATGGGTTTCTAAACCCCTTGTGATCACTCGGGGAAGAATGTGATGTAATCTCAAGCTTCAAACTTGTATTATTTTGAAAGATATTTTTAATTCCTGGTTGTATGTTGTTTTTCCTCATCCTCTATTTTTATTTAATTTAGTTATATACGGGTATGTTATACTCAACCCAAATGATCATGTTTGGGGGTACCCTTTCATGTGATGTTTCACACATCGTTCATCCTTTTTTCTTCCCTCATTCAATTGCGGTGTTTGTGTGGTTCATATTGGTCAATTGAACTCACATAAGCACTATCAAGATCATGCACATTTATTTCATGGTATCACAAAGAAGTAACATACAAACCTGGATAGCACATTGAGTTCTTCGTGTGTTTCCTTGGTGAGTTTCAGTTATGATGTCGAACACAAATCACTCAATCATCGGCGGTGTCTGGTGAATCATTGTGTGTTTTCGACTGAAAACTAGGAGGTATCCTAGCATAAAATCAGTAACAATATGTTAATATGTGTTACAAACCAGGTATTAAAATATCATAATCCCATCCCTTGAAGTGATTAAGGATGAGCATCACGAGACTTCCCCAGGTTGATCACGTTTAATCAATCTTGTTTACTTCTACTGTGTTTTATCGCTTTCATTTTCTATTGTCATCTTTTATCATCAAACACAAGTACTATAAAACCTCATTCACCTTCTAATTTCATAATAAAAAGCCACTTTTTAAATTAATGATCTAAGGCTCCGTCGAGAGACGACCTACGGTTGCTACTATACTGCAGATATTCTAGTCAAACTTAAACAACTAATTTGACGCGCTCGACAATGCGATAAAATTTTTGCGCCATTGCCGGGGAGCCAAGATCATTTTTTTATTTATTTACTTTTATTTATTTATTTTACTTATTAATTAGTAGTCCTTTAAATACCCCACCCTCATTTTATTGTTTTTGTTTTGGATTTTGTCTTTATTTTTGGTTATTTTTAGTGTGTTCTTTCTCTCTCTATCTCTCTCTCTCTCTTCTTTTCTCTATATCCCTATATAATTCTATATTATAACATTCTATTCTTCTTTCACCCTTCTTAAGTTTTTTTATCCATCTCAAATAAAAAAACACAACAAACAATCAATCAATCAAACTGGACATCATTGTTGCATGACAAGATCTGGTAAAGAAACACTACTTGAATTTGATCCTGAAATTGAAAAGTCACTTCACACACAAATAAAGTCATATAGAGAAGGTCAATCAAGTAACATTGAGGAACCCCTTATGGAACCTCAAGTGGTCCTAAACCAATCCAAAATTGAACCCAGTCAAACCCAAGAAAACATGGCTGCAAATAATCGAACTTTAAAAGAATTGACCACCCCTGATGTGGAGTACCAACCTGCGTACATCCAATATCCCGAGGAAGCATCCAAATTTGAGCTGAGATCAGGCCTCATCCACCTTCTTCTTAAATTCCATGGTCTTCCCGGTGAGGACCCTCATAAACACCTTAAGAAATTTCACATAGTGTGCTCCACCATGAAACCCCAAAATGTGTCTTAGGACTTAATTAAGATTAGGGAATTCCCTTTATCCCTTTATGCTGTAGAAAAAGATTGGCTATAATATTTGACTACCACAATTGGGGGCTAGAATAACCTAAAAAGACTCTTTCTAGATAATTTCTTCCCTTCCTACTGAACTGCATCAATTAGGAAAGAAATTTGTGGAATTGGGCAATCACAAGGAGAGACCCTTCATGAATATTGGGAGAGATTCAAAAGACTTTGCTCAAGCTGCCCCCACCACCAGATTAGTGAACAACTACTAATCCAATAATTCTATGAGGGACTTATTCCCATGGATTGTGGAATGATTGATGCTGCAGCTGGTGGTTCCCTAGTTGATAAAACTCCTTCCGTCACTCATGACTTAATAGCCAACATGGCTCAAAATGCACAACAATTTGGTACACGAGCAATTGAACCAACCCAGTGAGTTCATGAGGTAAGTCATTCAGCCCTAGAACAAAAGGTAGATACTAAACTTGATGAGATGCATACCCTTCTAAGGCAATTAGCTCAAGCACAAGGTAACTCGCACTCTACTTCTATTCCATTACATTGTGGTATTTGTTCTGATAACACTCATTTTTCTGACCAGTGCCCACAACTTCAAGATTCATCTGAGTCTTGTGAAGTGGTGTTCTCAGGGCGTCCATTCCAACAAGAACCTACCTTCAAGCAAGAAAAATTCAAACCAAATCCAAATACAGGGTGGCAATCACAACCCCAATACCAACAAGGAGGAAACTCAAGCTACCCAAGCAGAATTGGTATCAACAAGGCCAAGGTATGCAACCTTCTTATCAATCATCATCTCAAAACAATCCTCCTACTCCCAAATCTGAACCAAGCCTCGAAAATATAGTGAAGAAAATGGCAACCCAGAACCTCAAGTTCCAACAAACCACACAATCAGCAATTCAAGATTTGCGAACTCCAGTGGGACAATTGGCGAACACCATCGGTGAGCTTAAGATGCAAGGGTCTGGACAACTACCATATCAACCCATTTCCAATCTGGAGAACAAAGGTAATTTATGTGCAATTACACTTCGTAGTGGTAAAGAAGCTTCTCCTTCAACTGATTCTACTCAATAGGTATGTCCCCCTCTTGAAAACACTCTTTCTCAACCCATAAAAGATTCCAATGAAGAAAAAAAATAAAAATGACAATAAAATTATCATTAAGGACTCCCATGAACAATAAATTCCTCTTCCTTTCCCTCAAAGACTATATAAATCTAATAAAAACTTTGATAATGAGATTGAAAATGAAATAATGGATACATTTAAAAAATTTCAAGTTAATATTCCATTGTTGGATGCAGTCAAGCAACCGTTATACCAAATTTCTTAAAGAACATTGCACCCATAGATGAAGGCTGAAGGGGAATGAGAGAGTTAACTTGGGTAGGAATGTCTCGGCCTTGATTAAACCACCAATGAAAACTAAATTCAAGGATCCAGGCACATTCATGATACCGTGTACCATAGGGGAGACTTTATTTTCTGATTCTATGCTAGATTTAGGTGCTTCCATTAATGTAATGCCTCACTCTGTGTATACTTTTCTGCAGGTTGGAGAGCTTCGACCAACTAGAATTGTCGTGCAACTTTCCAACCAGAGTACAACGCATCCAACATGAGTGATTGAGGATTTCCTTGTACGAGTGAAGAATATCATCTTCCCTGCTGATTTCTACATTCTTGAGATGGAAGATACCCGAACCCAAGGACATGCTCCTCTCATAATTGGGAGTCCATTCCTCAAAATATAAAAGACGATCATCAACATTCACAATGGTATGCTGTCCATGGAATTCGGAGGAGAAAAGGTAAGTTTTAACATCCTTGAGGCTATGAAACACCTCATTGAAGATCACTCCACTCTTCATGTCTATTCGATGTAAGTGCTCTTAAACGATGCACACACACAAAATTCTCTCCTCAGCCCACACTCTAATTCATTTTTGTTTTCTTCACCCTTGGATGATTTGAGTTTTGATTCGTGTTTTGAGTGTTGTGTAGGTTCTGAAAAGTGTAAATTTTGTGCTTTAATTGATTAGTGTGTTCATTCTGAGGTACCCATGACCGTCGATGATTCTGCAAATCTCATTTCTATAGATTCTCTATCTTTAGAGAATAAAAATGAGTAGATAGACAGTTTAATGGACCTCAATCCCCCTAAATCCCTTCCCTCAATCTAGAAACCACTGGTGTTGGAACTTAAACAACTTCCTTCTAATTTAAAATATGCATATCTTGAGGGTATTGACCAATTGCCTGTTAGTATTTCCAATAACCTCTCTCCACAATAGGAATCGAAATTGCTCAAACTTTTGAGAGAGTGTAAAAAGAAAATAGGATGGACATTGGATGATATTCCCAGGATTATCCCATCTATTTGTATGCACCATATACTTTTGGATGATGAGGCTAAACCTGTAAGACAATCTCAACTCCGGTTGAATCCCACTCTCCTTGAAGTGGTAAAATTGGAAGTCAGTAAATTACTTGCTGTGGGGATCATTTATCCTATATCTGATAGTAAATGGGTTAGACCAATGCAAATTGTGCCTAATAAACAGAAATAACAGTTGTGTCAAATAAAAGGAATGAATTGGTTCCAACACGTGTACAAAACAGTTGGTGAGTTTGTATTGACTACCGTTGACTGAATCAAGCCACACGGAAGGACCAATTTCTATTACCTTTCCTTGACCAAATGTTAGAACGATTGGCTGGTAAGTCCCATTATTGTTTCCTTGATGTCTATTCGGGTTATTTCCAAATCCATATAGCCCTTCAGGATCAAGAAATGACAACATTTACCTGTCTATTTGGCACATTTTCATACAGAAGGATTCCATTCGGTCTATGTAATGCTCCTGGTAATTTTCAGTGATGTATGTTGAGTATTTTTTCTGAGTACCTTGAGAGTTGTATGGAAGTCTTTATGGATGATTTCATGGTATATGGATCTTCTTTTGATGATTTTTTGGAACACCTAGGTTCTGTCCTCCACCGCTGCATTGAAAAGATCTTGTTTTAAATTATGAGAAATGCCATTTTATGGTTGAGAAGGGGATAGTTCTTGGGCATGTCATTTCAAATAAGGGAATTCAAGTTGATAAATCTAAAATTGAATTAATTTCAACCCTTCCATATCCAAAATGTGTTCGTGAGTTGGGATCTTTCTTGGGTCATGCTGGTTTTTACCGCCGATTCATTAAAGACTTTAGTAAGATTACACTTCCATTTTCCTGATTATTACAAAAAGATTCTGAGTTTTTGTTTGATAATAATTATGAGGATGCATTCAATTCACTAAAATAGAGTCTCACATCACCTCCCATCATCCAACCACCAAGGTGGGATCTCCCCTTCGAACTTATGTGTGATGCCTATAACTTTGTAGTTGGGGCAATTTTATCACAAAGGGTTGAGAAGGCTCTTCATGTCATTGTGTATGCCTTGTGTACCCTTGACCCTGCCCAGGAAAACTACACAACCACTGAAAAAGAACTCCTTTAGATTGTGTTTTCCTTGGAAAAATTCCGTTCATATCTTCTCGGGTCAAAAATCATCATCTTCTCTGATCATGCTGCCCTTCGTTTCCTTTTAAAGAAACCTGAAGCCAAACCCCGCCTCATTCAGTGGATGATCCTTCTCCATGAGTTTTACCTTGAGATTAGAGATAAGAGAGGAGTGGAAAATTTGTTATCTGACCACATTAGTAGGATTTCCCCACCACTAGAGCATCATGTTGACTCACCTCTACCCATTGGATAATTCTTCCCTCATGAGAACCTTTGTGATGTTGTGGACCTTACCCCCTAGAATGCAGACATTGTGAATTTTCTAGCAACATCTAGGGTCCCCACTGATTTTAGCACTTCACAATCCCAGAGACTAAAACAAGATTCTCGATGGTACATTTGGGATGACCCATATTTGTGGTGGATATGTAGTGACCACGTTGTTCATAGATGTCTCCCTGACCATGAGTTCACCCCAGTTTTGAGCTTCTTTCACACATTGGCTTGTGGGGTCCACTTTGGCTCTCAACGTACCGATCGAAAGGTCCTTGACTCAGGATTATATTGTCCAAAATTGTATAGAGATGCCCATAGGTTTTTTAAATAATGTACTCGATGTCAATTCACAGGGAATATCTCCAAGAGAAATGAAATCCCCAACAGCCCATGTTATTCTGTGAAATATTCGATGTATGGGGCATTGACTTCATGGGGCCTTTTCCAAATTCATTTGGATTTGTGTATATCTTACTAGATATTGACTATGTTTCTAAATGGGTGGAAGCAAAGGCTACTAAGACCGATGACTCTCAAGTGGTTGTTGATTTTGTGAGGTCCCAAATTTTCAGTAGGTTTGGTTTACTAAGATTCATCATTAGTGATCAGGGTTCACATTTTTGAAATCGTAACATGAAAAACTTACTTTGTAAGTATGGGTTTGTTCATAAAGTCTTCACTTCATATTATCCCCAAACTAATGGACAAGCGGATATTTCAAATCAGGAAGTTAAGAGAATCTTGGAGAAAACGGTACAACCCAATAGGAAAGATTGGAGTTTGTGCTTGGATGATTCACTTTGGGCGTACTGTACTACTTTTAAAACCCCGATCGGAATGTCACCATATAGGATTGTGTTTGGAAAGGCTTGTCACCTCCCAGTTGAGGTAGAACAACATGCATATTGGGCTGTTAAAAAATGTAATATGAACCTTTCAGATGCAGGTGAGCAAAGAAAGCTGCAGATTCATGAGTTGGAAGAAATTCTACGTGATGCATATGAAAACTCTTGGATCTATAAAGAGAATACAAAGTCTATTCATGATAGCATGATTCACCAGCAGAAGTTCCATATTAGTGAGAAGTTACTCGTGTACAATTCCAGGCTTAAGCTCCACCCAGGTAAGCTTCATTCCTGATGGCTCGGTCCTTATATTGTTACTAATGTTTACCCTTTTGGTGCAATATAGGTTTTTCATAAGCAGAGTGGACGAAGTCTTACCGTCAATGGGAAGCGACTTAAACACTTCTATGAGGATTTTCCGAAGAATTCGGTGGAGGAAATCCACCTTTTCGACGCATCATACCAATAAAACACACCAGGTTTTATCCTTCCTTCTCACATTCTCAATTATTTCAGTGAGGACACTACACATTCTAGGTGTGGGGGTGGATACATTCCTGGGTTAGTTAGGAATTTTCATCGTTTTCTCCTTTCTTCTTTTTTTAGCCTTCTTTATGGTATTTTCATTTTTCCCCATCAACAAATTCAAAGTTCGATGATTTGGTGACCATAAAGGGGGAAAGTAAAAATACCATAATGAAGGCTAAAAATAATATTTTTATGAATTTAACATCAGGGAGTGATTTTCTTTTTTAGTGAGTTGGTTTTTTGTCAATGATATAAATGGTCGTATCTATGTGAAACCTTGGAGATGATTGATGCCCTTTGTGTGAGTAGTTTTTGGGAAAATTGTGTTACTAATATCTCCACAAATATTTTCACCAAACCACAAAGTGTGAATATTTCTTACTTAATATAAGGTAAATATATGTTGGGTTAATATTTTTCAGATTTAAATGATATTTCCATACGTTCGTTCCTTATCCGATCTATTTCATTACTGTACCAGATTGACCTATGCGTGTGTACCTAATGTCCGACTGTTGTATGCCCTAAAAAAAATTGTTTCTTGGTCAGGTCAAAAAACACCCCTCCTCAACCTTTTATCTTTTTAATACTATTTCAATTATTGTAGTGAGGAGATCAAACAAGGGTTGAGAGATGAGTGTGAGATGTGTTCCAAATGCAACTTCAAAAAAATATAATAAATGAGGGGAGTGATGAAATGTGAAACATATGGGGATATCTAGGTCGGGAGCTTATGGTTTGACTTCTGGGAATGCTTAATTGAGTGGGTCTTGAATATGATTGTAAAGGATGTTGGATAGGTTCGGTGAAAATCATTTAAAGCTGAATAATGTTAAAATAACCTATATTTATTTGATAGAAAGTGGAAAGAATAGAATGGAATGGTTTTCACACATACACATGGAGATTTAGTGTAATGGTTGAATTTTTAATTCCTTTCTCATGTTGGTGTCATGAATCTCTTTGAATTTTATTATGATATGATTTATGAGATATCTTTTTCCATTTTCACTGGGAAGAACTCTTTGGTGTGGTTCGTGCATTGATCACATTACTTTGGTGAATTAAAATTTCCTCAACTGTTAAATCTTCATGATTTTGGAAATATATATATATATATATGCATCATTTTATTTGGATATGTGACTTTTCCCAGGAGTGAAAATGTTTAGGTGTGGGGGTGTGATCGTACCACAATTCACTGTTTTATTCCACCCTTACACCACTGTTTTAAACTAGTTTTGTAATGAATATTCCAAATATAAAAATAAATTGAACTTTATGTATGAATAAATTAATTAATGTTAATTAATATTATAATGGTCAATGTTACTTGTTTTTATTATTTCAATGTAGGTGTAGATGATTTGGAGGGCCCTTGATGAAGTGGAAGAAAAATGGGCCAAAATTGCATGGATCCATGGACATATGTCTACTGTTTTGAATAGTATGTAAAATACGTGCATTCAAATGGGATGATATTTTGTGGACCAATCCAAAATATAATTTTCTACATTTCATATCAAGTAACCCAATCCTGATTCGGCTAATAAGGGGCCCATCCGAACTGATCTGTCCAAGACACCGAATATGCACAAAGTCAAAAGTGGTGTTCTGTATTTTATCAATATCTTGAACTGTAGCTATCCAAATGGTGCCACACTTTCTTTGGAGACAGAAAATATGTTTGGATACAACTTTTCTATTTTCTACAAAGCAAGATAAGACTTTATGAAGGCCAAAACGCGTGGTACAAGTGGATTGAAGAAATCTGTGTGCCTAAAACCACCTTCCAATTTTCCTATAAAATGGAACCTTGGGCTCCCCATTTGAAAGTTCGGCCAGGAGGCTAGGTGCTGCCATTTTGGAGTCCACAAGAAGTCTTCTAAACATCCCTAGCAGTTCTGGAGGCTATGGGAAGTTCTACTTCAACATCTTATTCTTCTTCCCCTCCCATGGGTTTCTAAACCCCTTGTGATCACCCCGGGAAGAATGTGATGTAATCTCGAGCTTCAAACTTGTATTATTTTGAATTATATTTTTAATTCCAGGTTGTATGTTGTTTTTAAACATCCTCTATTTTTATTTAATTGAGTTATATACTGGTATGTTATACTCAACTCAAATTAACATGTTTGGGGGTACCCTTTCATGTGATGTTTCACACACCATTCATCCCTTTTTCTTACCTCATTCAATTGCGGTGTTTGTGTGGTTCATATTGTTCAATTGAACTCACATAAGCACCATCAATATCATTCAAATTTATTTCATGGTATCACAAAGAAGTAACATACAAACCTGGACAGCACATCGAGTTCTTCGTGTGTTGCCTTGGTGAGTTTTAGTTATGATGTCGAACACAAATCACTCAATCATAGGCAGTGTCCGGTGAATCATTGTGTGTTTTTGACTGAACCCTAGGAGGTATCCTAGAATAAACTCAGTAAAAATATGTTAATATGTGTTAAAAACCAGGTATTAAAATATCATAACCCCATCCCTTGAATCGATGAAGGATGAGCATCACGAGACTTCCCTGGGTTGATCACGTTTAATCAATCTTGTTTACTTCTACTGTGTTTTATCGCTTTCTTTTTCTATTGTCATATTTTATCATCAAACAAAAGTACTTTAAAACATCATTAACCTTATAATTTCATAATCAAAACCCACCTTTTAAATTAATGATCTAAGGCCCCATCGAGAGACGACCTAGGGTTGCTGCTATACTGCAGAAATTCTAGTCAAAATTAAACAACTAATTTGACGCACTCAAAAATGTGATCACCAGGTAGGGGGAGGGGGCAGGCAGCTATAGGCATTACATGGGGCTGGGGGTAAGGGAGGAGAGGGGGTGGGGGATGTTGCAGGCTGGGGGTTGGGGGGATGCTGTAGGAAGGGGTCTGGGGGAGGGGGATCTTCTGGTGGGGGGGAGATGCACGCAGGGCAGGGGATGGGGGGGGGGGGGGCTGCAGGCAAGCAGGAGGCAGGGGGAGGGGGGCAAACAGTGCATGGGGGTGGGGGTAGTTAGTCCCACCAACTTTTTCAGAGGTTTATTTCTAATCAAACAGGTTACACCACCATTGAAATTTACAATCATTCATCCATTGAATTCTCTAATCAACTGAGGATTACACTCACTCAACCATCCAAGCTTGTACACATTTCAAGCTATCAAAATACCAGTATTTATAGAATCCATAAAAACCATGAAGACTTCTTTTGGTCAGACTCATACGTTGAGGGTTCCTCCTACTTCTATTAAAATAACACCAAAGTGAACTACAAGACATATAACATATGTTGAGTGATCTTCTGATGGATTGATGAAAACATCACAATCCCAGCATTCTCATAACATTATATCCTAACATGATCACCAAATATATTTTTAATCATCATGAAATACTATGAAGTAGATCCATTTCCACTAAAGTCACCCCAATCTATATTTCATAGGCATAGACACACCATCTATTTCAAAGAAATACCTTGTAGTTATTAGTATAAAAATATCCATTTTTATTCCCCAAAAACATAAAGATAGTATAGTACAACATGTTATCTAAATACCCAAGATTTATGGAGAAATAATGAATCCTAGGAATCAATATAAGCTTAAATAATTAGATATAAAATTCCATAAAAAATTATTGACTGCACAAACCTACTATAAGTAATTCCTCAAAGAAATTAAATATGATAATATGTAATGAGAACCAAAATACTAGAACTTCCAAGAACCCATTAGTTTTACTCTACCTATGAAAAATATAACTTGGGACTTAAACCTCATTAATGGAATGGTGAATTGATTGAAATAGTAAAACCTCAATGGATAGAGGAGGGAACCCCAAAACATGATGGAATATATGAAATCTATGTATCATATAGAGGACCAAAAACTTTCTTGAGTATGTCTCTAGGGTAATATTGTACCCAATTTTAATTGTATAAGACTACACCCTGAAAGAGTAGGGAGTACAGAATCTATTGATGGAGGATTGTACCCAGATAAATAAGGGAATACATAACACTCTCAATCATGAGGGGGATCATTCCTTGTCATATGTATTCCACTAATGGAGTACCAAATCCTACTTTCACTCTAAATACATAGTATGATCTCAATGAATCTAAGATACACAAGCCACATTAAACACCTCATAAATGGTCTTGAATTACAAAGAGGATCATTACATTGTATTTTATGTGAAAAATCCTCTAAATAAACTATTTGTTTGTCTAATTCTAACACCTAGGTGATAATATGTGAGAGGCACTATAGAAAAGAAAATAAATTACATGTAATTTTCTCTAATTGTCATGGATCTGAGGCCCGAGAGCCTTAATTTTTTATTATTTTATGTTTAATTCCCTTTTAAACTAGCTTGAAGGGGACCTTACATGACCCATATTCTTAAAGTCACAGGTACCTAATACATGACTAGAAGGCTTAAATAATAGTATAATAGAGAGTCCCCCAACCTAGTTATGATTTATGATGCTCCAAAACTCCAAACTTGCAAGGATAATTATAATGAAATGCCCCATATAGAACTTCATATTTCATGGTACCGATGTCCAATGCCATACCCTCTCCCCCTACCAATATGATTAGATTTACTAGTGTTTATTCCTACTATGTATTTCTTAAGGGATCTATAACTGATTATCTAAACCTCCCTTTTTCATCCACACCCTGCATAGTTTCCATGACATCACAACATCTTTCAACTTCTCATAGTTACCACTATGTTTAGGCCCTTTACCACTATCTTTCTGTTATAAGGTCTCCATTGTCTTCACCCCCAAGACCTGCAATCCCGCCACTAAGGTTCACCCTCCACTACTACCGATGTTGTCACCGCCTATCAACTACCTAAATCTCCCACTACACCATAGACCTTCACAATCACTGATGTTGTGAGAAGTCCACCACAACCACACTGACGTAACCCCAAGACCCATTATCCTACTACTAAAAAACACCTACCATGGTGGCACCCTCCTCTTCCACCGATGGCCAATGCCATGTCTGTAGGTACTTTGTCCAATCCATGCACCAAGAATCCCCCCCTAAAATATGTGGTTACCAGGACTCAAACATGGTCTTATGGGTGTAGGTCTACATCATTTATTCTACCACTAGGCTATAACCCCATAAAATCTCTAAATTTCATGTGTATCCTAATAGAAAAACTATGTCTGTAAGTCTATAGACTGATTATGTTTTTATGACCTACAAAGAATGTTCCACTAACTGACATTGAATGTGAGACACTATGGTTATCCGAATTTATACTTTTTTCCAAAAAAAATCATGCAATAGAAATTAAGTTTTCTTAAAATCTATACTCCATATAAAAAATTTAGTGTAAAAGGTCAATTAGACAAGGTTTCTTTCCCAATAGTCACAAAATTTACAGCTAAGTGGATATCTGGGCATGTACTCCCATATGACCTAGATTTGCAAACCAGATTTTATATCACAATATACATGGTTTATTTAGAATTGATTCACACTATGTGGTATTTATATCTACCATCAAACCCAATTAACTAACTAGTACGAGGAATGACATCTGATTTGATGACTATATGTTATGTGATCATGTTTTTTAGCCTATAAATATATAGCCTCCATATTATCTATTGTATCTTATTCTACCATAGCTACCTCTTAGACTAGACTCACATCCTTGCATACTCCCCGTTTTATTCCCAATGTTGGGGAATAACATATATGACTACTTCTTCTTTAAGGATATACTCTTGTAGATGATTGACTATGAGAATGTGAATTTGGTTAAACCCCCAACATTGGTGAGTGGTGTCACTACTAATTCATCAGAGGATGAAGGTTAGTGGAAGGAGATTCTCAATAGATGCCCTTGTAAGTTTAATTAATAGATTACTATGAAATATTCCATTCAAATTCTTGATTTACACAAGGAACAACTAAATTATCCAGTTTTGACCCCAATTCCCTCATTGAAGTCAATGGAGAAAACACCATCATCTCAATCTTATAATATTCTATGAAATTGACATCAGTAAAAGAAGGCATATAAAGAAGAGAATATGTGGGAACTCAAGCCAGACTAATCTATCTTGTACTTATTACCTCCATCGCTTGCGGAATAGGCATTACCACACCAAATGGAAATTTATATAATGGGGATTCAAAGTGAATATTTTTCGATTCTATTCAATTGATTGATCCCTTCACCAATAAAAAAGACTCATAAAAAATGAGTTCTATATTCATATTTATAGGCACATAAATCACCAAAATCCCCATATTAAATTGTTCCAAAAAAAGAGTGGAGAATAAACGAACCTCAAATGGAGGCAGATGAACCAAGATGATCCCAATCGCTTTGTTGAATGCCAAAACATGCGACAGACCCAAGAGAACCATGATACGCCCTAGAAAAAAGGATCAAAGTTAGAATCTCAGAACCTCAAAAACCCTAGGGTTCGGCCAAATGAAATCAGGAAACAGGAGAGAGGATAAGTCTACGAAATTAAATAATTAAATAAGATGAATGAATACCTTGAAGTACCGACCAATAACCCACATGAAATTAGGGATAGATGGTGGAAGGAGAGGGATACGAGAGTGGGGGACGTCGCACGAGGTGTTTAGCTGTGGGGGGTGTCACGTGCCACTGGAGAGGATTAGGGGGTCGGGGGATGTCGCCGGAGGAGAGGGAGCCAAGAGGGGTGGGGGGATGTTGTCGGAGGAGAGGGGTCCGAGAGGGGTGTGGGGACGTCATCGTAGGATAGGGAGCCGATAGGGGAGGGGGACGTCGCCAGGAGATCGATGTCGGGGAGGGGAGGGGAGGTTTCATGCGGGAGGTGCCCGATGGAAATAAGAAATGATGTGGGGGAGCCCGATAAAATTGTGGGATTAGAGAAATGTATTTCCACGGTTTTAACAGAACTATGGTAATAGATTATAATATATCGCTTATACCCAAAGTTTTTCTAAACTGTGGGTATAGATGAGTGGGGAAATACCTACTTTCCAGTAGTGTTACCCTAAGATATACTTTGAGTATTAGTATAGAAGAACATCCAAAAAAATTGGTAGTGTAAATATTATGTGGGTTTTCCAAGAAAAAAATCTATGTCTGGATACAAACAGGTAGAGGTGGATCTGGAACATATGTACCTAGGTGTGAAAACTCTGATAAGGAGTTTTGGGCTTGACCCAGGGTATCTTGGTACATGAGAATGGGCCTTGTTGCACTCTTGGTATTGATACTCCCGGGGGATATGCTTAGGATAATTCACATTTTATTTACAAACCATTATGAAGGATTTATGAGTAAATACTTCCTCAAAGAAAACATTTTTATGATTATTAATTGTATGCATAAACATTTCAATTTACGTTAGGTATTTTACAAGTTTGTAATTATGCATTTTGATTCATAAACTAACCTAGTGTATGTCATTATTTAGAAATGGTGCCCAGTAGATGGAATGAGAACTCCATCAATATGCATGATCTAAAGATTAAGAAGGATCATATATTTCATGGTCTTAAGCCACCATTTAGAATGGAAATAGTCTCCCATGTATTCTCATCATATGAATAAATATTATCATGTGTTAATAAGATAGGTAAAGAATTCTCTGACTCTTATGGATTTGAAGAGAATCCAGAGAAGAAAAGGATGGTATAGATAAATATGGATATGGGAAGAAGGGAAAGAAGAATTTTCCCATATGTGATAACTATGGAAAGAATCACCTTGGTAAATGATTAAAGGTAATGGGAGTTTGTTATACGTGTGAAGAAAAAGGACAAAAAGTACGTGATTGAAAGGGTAAAAAAAGTTTCAAATGTACAATGCTTCATCTGCAAGAAGTTGAGACACTACGTGAATCAATGTCCCAATCATCATATTATACCCCAAATGATGTTATTGGATAATAATCAAGTTATTATACTACCATAGATGAATAGGGATGATTAGTGTTCTTAAGTTGTTATTAAATAAATGTGTCATTTGAGTATTGTATTAATGATGTACAAGTTATAAAAATTATAGAGTATATAAGGATTTTACTGTAGTACTATTTCATCAATGATTTGAGATTTTGTGGTACCAAGAAAAGTGACTCGATATCTGGTTAAATTTTTTGGAAAATATTTGGTTAAGAGAAAGATAAACCTAAATATGGTCCTGATACTGAGGTAGTGATTTTGCAAAAAAGATATAATTGAGTTGGATAAAGTATATTGGATATTATTGACTACCTTGGAACTAATTAATGGTTTTTTATACCATCATTGTTGGATATTACAACATTTTTGTATTTAAGGAGTATATTCAGTATTCTATGTTTCATAGAAGGAATAATGAAGTACATGCCTATTCAAATAAGGTTTTATGGTAATTTAGGTTGTTACCATGTTTTAATAGAATACATGATGAAGGTATTCACATTTCGTTATGTAATTAAAGAGATATTAATTATGTTATGTTGAAATTCCTTGTAAATTTTTGAACTATGATTTTGGACACAAGTATTTTGGATAAGTCTAAAGGTTGGAATTGAGTAAGTTGAATGCTTGATATTTTGTTTGAGGTTAAATTGTGATTTATTGAATACTTTGACCTCACCTTTTGGTTTTCAGTAAACATTTAGAGGATTAATGGAATACTTGTGGACCTTATGATTTATCCAATGTGCTTCAGGCATTAAAAAATCATTTTTGAACATTCATTTCCTACTATATGGGATGAAGTGAAAATAGATCGAATCACAACCAAATGATGAGAATATGATTATGACATGTAATGAAATCAAGTATGTTTTCTTGAGTTCTTATATTGATAGTAAATTAATCCCTCCTCTTCAAAAATATAAAAAAAATAAAGTATCTAAAAAAATGTTCTATCCTATTACCATATGTTGTTTGAACTGATGATACTTTAAATCATCATATATTGATGGCTTTGAGGTCCTAAATTTTACATTTATTGTTCACTTTTTTGTGATTGATGACCTCAATAAATCCCTATAAATATTTACATTTTTTCTCCAATTATGTGTCTCTGATTTCCACCAATGTTCTCCTATTCGAAATCCTAATTTTGTGGTGACTTTTTTATTTCTCTTTCCCTCTTATTAATACTAAATTTTATTAACCCTATTTTCGATGTGGGTTTTCCACAAAGGTATTTTCTATTTTCAACCTTTTATTTTTGAATAACAATTTCAAATTGCAAGGATGAAATTTATTGAAGTAGGGGAGAATGTAACATCCCAAGATTTCATAGTATGTTATCTCTTTAAAGTAATTCAATAGCTTGCGATACACGCAATACTGAGTTCGAGCGCACCACAACTTACCAAATTAGCCCTTCAAAAAGCGGTTATGAATATTATTAACCACATTTTTAATTTTATATATATCCTATATAATTTTAACATTAAACTTTTGTGTTTATTAGACATAATATAAGGAAAAATTCAATTTTTCAGATAAAAGAAGTATTTTTCAAAAAATGTTGTTTTTCCGCCTTTTAATGGCGAACCCTTTTTAAATACAATATTTGACACTTTTATATATTCAATTTAGTGAAATTAAATTCTTATTTAGAATTAAGACACAAAAATTTAGTTTGTGTAAATTTTTGGTACTTTTCTGATAACTTTCATATTTTGATGAATAATAAAAAATACTAAATTTTAATTGAAAAAACTTTTTTAATAGAAATAGTTTATAGTGTTAAATTTTGAATTTGAGTGGTTTAAAAGTATAATTAGATTATATTTTTATCATTTAATATAATTTAGGTCGTTATAAGTAATCTCACATTTAAATTGGACATAAACACATGTCAATCTTTTGATAGTTTTTACTTTTTAAAAACCAGCTTTTTGGTTTTGACAACGAGAATTAATTTTTAATTAATTAAGGAAACTAATATATTTTTAATTTGGTAAAATAGACTTCATTTTTTAAATTTTAATATCAAAATTATCTTAGGGTGAATTTTTGGTATTTTTCTGAAAACTTTCAATTTTTGATCAATAGTGAAAAACACTACATTATTGTTTAAAACCGACTTTTATTTAAATAATTATAATTTTATATTTAAATTTATTTTAAATTAAAAATATATAAATAATACCTATATTAGTCCAATGTAATTAATTGGATTCATTTTATAATAATATTAGATATATAAAATTTTATTTAACCTTTTTAATGTCTTTTTACCCACCTTCTTGGCACATTTACCCACCTTCTAGGCACATTTTCAAATTTGCATAAAACATAATTTTACCAATTCTTTGAATTGAATTTCAAAAATCTGAGAGATTCAATTTACATCAGTAAGTAAAATGTGGTTCAATAGGATGAAAATAATTTTTGGTGAATAGTAACTTTTGAATTTTATTTACCACTGTAAAAAGTAAATAAGGTAATTAAAGGTAAAAATAATTTTAAAATTACCTTAACACATGTCCTACTTCTATTTAATAAGTTTATTTCTACCAAAATCACCCTTAGGAATAAAATATAATCCTTTTTTATCCACTTGGATTATATTAGGACATTTTTTATTATTTTATTTAAAGAAGAGTTAAAAGTGTTAAATTCAATTTTAATAACTAAAACATTTTTAATATAAGGTCATACATAAGATAATTTAGACTATAAATATTCATTAGAAATATAATAAAAATTCCTATATCATGGTATATTATTTATAATTTTTATACATTAAATAATTAAATTTATTTATGACACAATGATGATGAAATAATTACCTTATTAATGAAAGATTAAAATAATAGATATTATAAATATGAAAATAAATGTAAATTGATAATTTTGATGCATTACAAGAATTTTATAGGTTAATATGAAATTTTAGGGTTGATTTAATGTATTTTTTATAAGTAATCAAGTTTTTTTTACTTTCACAAAAACCAAATACGATATAATGTCAAAATTGACATAAATAAGTTTTTAAAACAAATACCATATTATTAAATGATATAATAATCCTAAAAATATAAGGTTAGGACAAAGAACTTATATAATGATATATATTTCATTAATGAACCAGTTGAGGTTATCTTGGCATTTTATTGTAAGTTTATTAACCATGTAATATAAAAATACAAGAAGACATGGTAAAAGTTAAACTATTTAACTAAGAGTTAAATCTAAAAGATAAGGTTAATATGGTGACCTAAACATATCTAAAACCTATTATTTGAGAGTATTTAGACCCATACCCACCTTATCCTCTAAATAAATCCATTTTTATCCATTAAAAACCGAAAATTATTTTATAATAAAATAATATTTCAATCTTTTCCTAAAGTGACCCTCACCTCTCGTATAAAAGGGTACTTCCCCTTCTCTCAAAAATCACACCACCAAAGTCATTTGACTCAGCCAAAACCGATCAAATATCTTCCCAACTACCATCAATTAAACCTATATGCATTACTTTGATCATAAATCCATCCTAAGGAGCCCTTTTGTTCAAATCAAAAGGAAACACATGAAGAAGAGTTAATTATTTTATCACCTCTTTCAAAGTTATTTTCTTCTTCCACTTCCTATTTCATTGTTGTTTCCATACCAAAATAATATCTCAAGTACCTTCTACATACTTTGATGTTATTATAAATATGTTAAAACTATATTCATTATCTTATCCATCCTATGAATGACAAAGTCACTATACGAGCATACGTACGGCCTACCATCTCCACGTCATGGTGTGGTTTGTTATTCAACACTTCATTATTTGGATGGGTATAATAATGAGTATAATTGATGTAAATAATAAATATAACATGTTAATTATTCTTTATATATAATATACTATCCAATTACATACAATTTCAGCATCAATAGAATGATATCATCGCTCGTGTGTACGTATGGCTTATCGTCTCCACGACGAGATGATATTCATTTCCACGTTCACCATTCAACAATGATTATGAAAATATATATATTAAATAAGTATGTATTATATGACATAATAATGCTACTGGAAATATATATATATATATATATATATATATATATATATATATGTATATATTTATTTACATATATCTCATTCACTTACTTCCGTTCAATACGATATGAAAACAGAAACAACGTTCATGCGTGCGTACGGACTACCATCTCCATGAACGGTGTTTCCATTTCATATATCTATCTATTATAGATATTTATATTCTGAATATATATGATATATAAATAATTTTTTATATTCTATAAGTTTGTAAATCATGATCTAAGTGATATGATCAAGAATAACAAGTTAAAACACATATGATAAAGAAAGCGATTATTACCCAAAATGTTACTTTAACATAGAAATTATTATTAACTGGGTATTATAAAGCCATAAATGAATCATATATGATATAATAAATATTAATATGGTTATTTCATAATTTAATAACATACTATGGTCATTATATAGGAGGTTAAACATGCCCTCGACTAAAGGAAAGTACAAGGTAAGGGTTAATTCCTCAATCTCTTTATTATCTGAGATTGTCTATGTGTAAGTTTTTATTGGGACATATTTATTATCGATTTCCATGTTTCATAAAATATTTTTCAAAGGGATTATTTTTAAAGGACTCTTTAACTAAAACATCATTTTAAATGGTTTAAATAATTGTTCTTCTAAATCATTCTCATTAATGTCCATGTTTTCAAAATGGTTTTAAGGATTTATTTATATGGACATGAATGTTTTAAAATGTTAATTACTTTCAAAAGTTTCAAAGTGGTATGGGACACTTTAATTCAAAAATTTATTTTAAATTTCTTCCTTTCTAAATTATGTTACTTTTAAATGATTTCATGAAAAATGGATATTTTTATCAAATAGTTTTATTGAATATTTTGAACTATGTCAACATCCTTTACTGGATATTATTTAGGATTGAGGTTTATTTATTATAATACAATATTTTATATTGTATTGAATTATTTATGATATGTTTGACTATGGATGTTCTATTTTTATACCATTCATGGTTTACGGTTAAAGTATTGACATTTCGTATGCTAGTTTTAATATGAATGTTTATGTTATGTTTCAGTATTTTCATATGAGGAATGCATTGGACTTAGTAAGTGATGGGTGGAGCCTGCTATAGCTTATCGATGCATCAGTAGGTCTCGTGAGACAAATTAGTGTCTTGAAACAAGGTCTTGAGAAAAAAATTATTTGTAGTCTTGGCATGATGCCTTGACTATGTGGTTATGATGTCCGGTATTATGCATTCTCTCATTATGAAATTAGTTATCACATGTGATTATTAGACTAGTAGAATATCCATGTGAATGTTTATATGGTAACGTTAGATTAATTTTTTCTATATTATGTTCAAGATTATGTTTAAAAAGGCTTTTTTTTATTAAACATATTGCCTTAAAAGTTTATAGCTTCCGCTAAATTATTTACCCTTTCTGATCATCTGAGCTCTCCCCTTTCTTATGTTTTATTTTCCCCGTATGCCAAGAAGTGTATTATGATTTATATGCAGGTTTAAGCAAGAAGAATAATGGAATTCTCAAATTATTTTTTTATGTTGTGTTTGAATGTGTAATGTAACTTTCATGTATGTAATCTATTTTCCAAAACTTCTAAAATGATTGGTCCTTTGGGACTTGATTCCTTGTAATCATGCCAATGTAATAAAATAATGCACCAGCTCCGAGCTTCTGGGGTCGGGGCATTATAGAATGTAATATTCAATAAGGGTTAGAGCACAATAGTGTATCAAACACATTTTAAAGGTGAACAAATAATACATGTTATTCTCAAGTACACAATCATCAGATGGTGTAATCTGTTCATCATGAAGACCTCATGTCATGTAGTTTAACATTGTGTAATTAGGATGTTTTCATACAGCTTAACCTCATGCATCAAGGACATGGTTCCCCATATTTAATAAGATGCATCTCAACCATGCTATTTATAGTGACTTACCAGGTTCTCTAACCTCACATGAGTTATTTTTGGTGTGAGAAACAAGTATCCCCTATGAAGCTAGTTAAACTTCATGAGATTTCATGACAGGGAGTATGTGGGTGTATTCATATTTCGAGTTGAGAAGGAATCCCCGGACAAATTTGGTTCTCATTAAGGAACATGGTAAAAATTTACAATAATCTATGGTTGAGCCTGAAATCGATGATCTCATCATCTCTATTTATCCCATGAAGCTAGGAATCAAGCCACACATAGTTCTTACAAAAAAAATCTCTATATAGACTTATCTTATATGCAGGGATATGGACATTTTTAATTTACATTATGGATAATACTAGGCATTAGAATTTGAGCATCACTATGTATCCTATAATAATAGGAATTAATCCACACGTTGTTCTTGTGTATGATCTCTATGTAGATCTAAATCTCACATAGGGATGGAGTATGTTATTTTCTCTTAGAATTTGTGGTTGGGACTAGGATTAGTGTATCTATGAATCACTACATATTCCGTGATAAAAAATACTAAGCCATGCATAGTTATTGTAAAAAATATCCCCTACATATATTAGGATCATGTTTAAGGGAAGGTGAATTTTTCTTCAAAACATTTTGGTTAGGCCCAAGATTTGTGAATTAGAGTATCGCAACATATCTTAAAGGTTTAGAAATCAAACCACATGTAGTTATTATAGAGAAAACTCCCTGAACATTTCTGACCCATACTCAGGGAGAGGGAAATTTTTTTATCTTTACTAAACCCAATTATAATGTTGTTCACAAACCACATGAGGTATCCCACTCTAAGTAGTTTAATTTCTTGCAATATGGAACTTAATTACATGAAGTTTAAAGTATTAACTCCATGATATATCTTGTGAAGTTTAACATAGTGCAGTAAGGACATGAGAATGTTATGTAGTTTAAATTATGGCTTCCATGACTTGTTCCAAGTTGTTTAATGTCATATAGTGAGGACATAGTTGTTGTGCAGTTTAATGTTCTATGACTAGGACGTTGTCATGCAGTTTAATGTCATGCGACTAGGACACTATCATGAATTTTAATGTCATGTGACTAAAACGTGGCTCACTGACATGAAAATTATGAAAATTATTTCTTAAGAAACCATTCATTAGTGGTATGAATAATTAGTCGATACATCATTGATCCCTCTTGGATGTGGAGAAATGGGTGAAATAAATCATGTCATTAAATGTGTATATCATGGGTGGTTTTTTGAGGATTTGTGGGATCAATTTCACAACATTAGATAAATGTATCATGGATTTAAAGGGGGACTTTCCTTTGAGATCAAAATATCCCTTGGGAACAAGATCTTAGGAATTTTTTTATTCACTAAAGAATCCTAGCGAATTCCCTTTAGATCAGTTGGATTAATATCACACCATTAGAGAAATAACTCATGGATTTAAGGGGGGCCTTTCCTCTAGGACAAAAACATTCCCTAAGCATAGGATATTAGGCATTGTGTTATTCAATATATAATCCTAGAAGGGTCTCTTTAGAATAAATGGTCCCTATTACTAATATGTCACATGGGATAACCAGGAGGATGTGATCTCAAGGTCCATGGAATTTCAAGAGAATATGCACTCAAGGCATCTGGAAATTCATACAAAAAAGGATTATGAAGTTTTTTTTGGTGGAAAAGGGGGTGTAAAAAGGGATTTAGATACCCAATAAAATTGTATCTTTATAATATATGTGCACCCTAGAATGAAAGGGCACACAAATAATATGTTATAATATATCTTTGAGAATGATTAAAATTCATGGGTGTGTAACATATAGAATCCTCTTGAATATTTGGGTTATGGGAAGTGTAAATCATAGCCCAAGAGCATATTATTCAGGAGAAGGTGGATACCAGTAGATACAGGTCAAATATTAAAAATGGAATTATCCCATATCCCATACAGTCATGACAATAGCTCCTAGATTTAAGGGGGACCTCTCATATGGGACCAATACATCTCTTAGGTGCAAGATCTTAGGCATTATGTTATTCACCAGTGATTCCTAGTGGGATCCCTTAATATTATCTAGTCCCTATTAACAATTTTCTACTAGGTAGATCCAAGATTTCATGGGCTCATGGTTCATGGGGTTCCAAGAGAAGGGTATCAACTCAAAAATCTAGTTGGTATTAACTCATACACCGAAGGTATGAGGGTGGATTATGGAGAACATAATATGCAAGAAGGTTTAAAGCACATTAAAGGTTATGAAAATGTGTATTGAACATATTTTTAGGGTGAAGGGATAAATCATGTGATTCTTGAGTATACAATCATCAAAGGGGTTGAACTGTTCTGTATTAAGACCTCATGTCATGCGGTTTAACATCATGCAACTAGGATAATGTCATGCAGTTTAACGTAATGTGACAAGGATTTTTTCATGCAGTTTATCATCTTGTGACAAAGATGTGGTTCCATACCTTTAAATATAATTCACCTTTATCATTCTAGTCATAGAGAATTTCTGGGTTCTCTAAGATCACATGAGTCAGACTCAGTGTGAGAAACAAGAAATGATCAGGATTCTGATGAAACTGCATGAGTGTGTGATAGGGAACATGTGGAAATGTTCACATCTTAATGTGGGTTTGAACCTCTATATGGATCTAAATCTTGTGAAGGTACATGGTTGGGAGTGATAATAATTTTTGGTTGGGCATGAAATGAAAGATAAAGGCATTGCTACCTATCCCTTAGTATGGGAATCAATACATGAATAGTTCTTAGATATGGTCACTTATGTGGATCTAACCCACACATAGGGATGGGGTTGTTCATTTTTTATAACAGATAGAGCTATTGTGTAGTTAACTACCAATTTAGTGGAATCATAGATCAAGGAGGAATCCTTCTATATAGATTTGACTCATATGTAAAAGGGGAGGTAAGTCCCACATAGTGAACACATTATTTGTGGTTTAAGGTCTTCCGATAAGGACCACTATGTGGTTTAAAGTCATGCAACAAGGACTTAATATGTGTCATATTTTACCATCATGTGACCATGATGTGTCTCGTATAGTTTAATATCATGTGGTAAGGACATTGTTGTGTAGTTTAACATCATGTGATGAGGAAACATTGGGCATACTCCATCTCTTAAAACCATATAATTTTCTTCTCGAGGTAACCTATTAATCATGATGAGGTGTTTAAAATGATTTATGGGACACTATATACTATTAACCTTAGTACTTTTAACACCTCTCTATATGTAGATGTCAAAAAAAGGTGATGATTTCCTTTCCAGAGCGACATATCACCATAAGGAAGTTGTCCATGGTGGATTTCAAGAGAATGATCCCCATAATCCATATTTATACTACTTTGAGGAGGACTATCATGGTAGTTTTTGCCCATTTATTTGGAAAAATAGTCAGCAAACCCTTGAGGTGTTGTAGATACATTTTTTGTAGCCTTAAGTACACTGGTAATGAGAAGGCTAGGAATATAAGCCTCATCCCTTTTCATGGTCAGAATATTTTTTAAATTCCTTTTGGGATTTAGTAAGAATATGAGCCTGTTTCATGGTATTTTCTAGAATATGTTGATGATCATATGTTTTTGTGGGGATATGAGCATGCTAATGAGAAGCTATAGGAGTATATTGACGAGTGTCTATATTATTGGTGGTAATATGAGCCCACCTTTAGATGATTGTCATTGTATACTGGTAAACCATGGTTTAATCATGGATATGATCTTGACTTGAATATGCAATCCCCATCATAATATTCCAACGAACCTCTAAAATGGGATAAGGAATATGAGACTCATCCTTTAGAACCTCTGAAGGATGTTGGAAAAATATTTCTTCAAATAAAGAAGGAATATGCATCTAACCCTTGAATGATACTGAAATATGTTAAGTGGAATTATTGATAAGAATATGGTCCTACCTTGAGGTGATTTTCAAATTGAGTTGAAAACCCTAGCCTAAATGGGAATATGGGTTAGGTCTTTTACCTTTGGAATATGTCTCTAGCTTTGTTTGATAGGAATATGCACCTATCATGAGGTGATTTCCAAACTATGTTAACGATCCCCTATTGGGACGAGAATATAGGTCTTTTCTTGTGCCTTTCCTTTACTGGAATATATCAACAATCCACCTGGAATGATTAAAGAATATATTCTCTCTCCAGAGTAGTCATATGTTCATGATAGATATGTTGATATGCTACTCTAGATGTTGGGATAGGAATATGTGTATGTATCTATATCGTAACTGAAATATATTGGTGAAGCTCCTCTATCTCTACCAAAATATAGTAGTACTTTAAAAGGGTATATGTGGGGATATAGTCATGCACATTCTCCATTTCAAGAATATATTGGTAGAAATATTTTATTGAAGTGGGGATATATTCCCACTCATGCCCTCCTCAAGCTATCAGAATATGCTGATGGGCTTTATTCATATGGGTATGGATATATTCCTTCCCCCTGATTACTTTCCAGATATGATAGAAGACTTTTTTTGGGTGAGTAAGGATATGAACTTTCTTTCTAGCTACTGCTAGAATATATTGGTGGGATTTATAGATGAGAGAAGCGATATGAGTACACTCCCATTATTCCACAATTTACTGCACCTAATGATATTTCCTTGGTGACTAAATCTAAGTTTCCTTGGGGTTGACCAGTCAAGTAACACCCACAGCAGGTGACTAAGGGGAATTTATTGGTTTTTGATATTACAGGGATCGAGATTGTACTACATCGGTGGTACTTACTAGCCATTATATTTTCCAACTGATGTTGATGATATCTCCCATAGATTGAAACATCACATAATTTACCATCATGTGACAAGGACATGTTTCTTGTAGTATAACATCATGTGGTAAGGACGTGTCCCACGTAGTTTAACGTCATATAGTAAGGATGTTCCCCAAGTATTTTAATGTCATGTGGTAATAAAATGTCTATGTTCGGTTTAACATCATGTGGTAAAGGATTTTACAAGTTCATTTTAATATCATGAAGTAAGGAAAAGTACCATGAAGTTTAACATCATTCGGTAAGAACATGTCTTGAGAAGTTTAATATCATGCGGTAAGGACATATCGAGTGCATTTTAACATCATGAGGTAAGGATGAGTCCCGTGAAATTTAACATCATGAAGTAAAATAATTTATAGAGTTAATATTTTCATTATTTTTTTTGTTTTTTTTAATTATTTAATCCCTGACAATTAATCAATTTGAGCTAATTTGCATCATTTTAGTATTTTAGGTGGATTTTGGGATTAATTGTGATAATTGGTTAATTCTGTAAGTTTATCAATTTTCTTAATATTCTGTATTTTAAGAATATATTGTAAAATTTTCATCTGAATTGAGTGATTAATTTTTTTAGGCTTTACTTATTCATGGGATTCAATTTTTTCTTCGGGTCTCATACCCAATTTTAAACACACTGGCCCAAAAAAATCAATCAAGATAAAACTTTTGTCTGGATGTCAGAATGGACCCCACATCAGTTATTGAAACATAACACAGCCTATATAACTCTAAATGATGTGATTCTAGATGTATTGAAAATAGAACTCAAATTATCGTCTACAAAGTAAATTTAATGAATACATTTATTCATTAAGGCATCCATTACATGTTCCAAAGTGTAGGTAGTCGAGAAGTATACTCAAACAGAAAGCGTATTCATCAATAATTTGACCATAACTTTTCGTACACTTGTCCAAATCCAATTAGATTTTGTGGGAGAATTCATAATAGATAGGGGGGAAAATTTAATGAATACAACTTCCTGAGATTATTATATTTAATATTCTAATTGAACTAAAAATTTGGGAGGATTGAATCTAGAGGGAAAATTTTCAACCCTCAAGACTATAAATATGTGTGTCCACTTCCATTCAAGGGTGTTGAAGAAGGTACAAGAGGGGCTATGCTGGAGGATTAGAGTCTTGAATTTATGTGTATTTTCTTTTTTAATTTTTTAGTGTCATTATGTTCTCTTCTTCTCCTTTTAACTCTCTTACCCTTCACATGGAGGGGTAAAGCCTTTGAGTGATCAGGGTAGATGGAGTTTCACTTTTGTAATGTTGCAGTCTTGCACTTTAATGTAAAACTATTTTTTCTGTTGAATTATTTCTATTTTAAGTGGCTCCCAATTTTCTTAATGAAATAATATTTTGGGGTTTGTGTGTATTTATTGTTAATATCTTTGGTTTAAGAGCTTTAAACTCCCTTCACCTAGTGCAATTTTTCTCGATCGAGAAGATTGTGTTAGGTGGTGAGTGTATAAGGATCGTTGGAAAATGTGTGGGACTAGTGAATAATTTCTAGATTTATAAGGATAAAAAATTCCTGATTGGTACTTTTATTAGTTTTTTGGGAATGGTTCGTGAACTTTCATGCACATAGGATTGGTTCCCATTGATTCCTTCAACCAAGGGTGATTGACAAATCGATCGGGGGGTCATTCATTTATCATTAAATAGGAAGATAGGGGAATGATATTTATGACTATGATGACATTGAAAAAGGTGATCCTACCCTAACATCATCACTCTCTTCATTCATTAGTGTTTAACATTTATTTTCAATTTCTTTCTTTATTTTTAAACTCAAAAAATTTTGAAAACAACCTCTACATATTTCTCAAATTTAAGTGACAAACATGATTTTTGTGCACTCATCTCTAAATAAAACCTAGGTTAACCACTATACTAAATTTTAAATTAGGAAATATTTGTTTTTTTTCACACCCCATGATAGAAATGTGTCAAAATTTGGCGTCGTTTTCGGGGAGGTAGTGCCAACATTCTCTCTCTATATATTTATTTTCTCTTTTCTTATTTTCACATCAAAATTGCATGACTATAACCTCAAAAAATGACCCTTTAAACCTATATCCATAAATTAAAAGAATATTTTTAAATATACATAGAAACTTTAATTTTAAATATGAATTTTTGGACATTTCTCTTGCAGACTTGAGTGAAACTTCAAGTGTTCACTCCAAGCTTGTCATCGTGGATAGAAATCAAAAACCAACCCTTAGAGACCTTTGTGCACCAAAATTCCTTAATAAAAAACAATCAACTTGTCATTAAAGTGTTAAAAAATGATTTTTAGATGAAACCTAACTTAATTTCAATGCTTCCGAAGTTTCATGTATTGGTAGGTGATGATCCAAACAAACATATTAAAGAGTTCACACATGTATTCTCTACTTTCAAACCCTATGGAGTAGATGAGGAGTAGGTAAAGTGAAAGGTTATCCTATTTTTATTGGAAGGAGATGCCAAAGAATGGTTGTATGGCCTATAACATGTATATGTGAATTATTATAATGACTTGGTTGGATGCTTCATGCAATGATTCTTCCCCACTTCCAAAATTACATCCACCAGAAAGGAAATCTATTCCATCAGATAGTCATCTAGAGAAACCCTTTACGAGTACTAAGAAATATTTAAAATCTATATGCCAACTGGATACATCAATCCATTAAGGTGCATCAATTTCTTGTATTCTTCTATCAAGGATTACTGGACAATGATAGAAACCTTCTTGATGAATCATCTAGAGGTTCATTTATTAACAAGTCACCAGAAGAAGCGAAGGTCTTGATTGAGAAGATATCTCAGAACTTACAATAGTATAGTTCAAAAGGTACTGGAATAAGAGGAATTAATGATGTAAGAACTTATTATCCATCACATTTATATGAAAATAATATTGATGAGCTAACCATTATGGTGAGATAGATATCCCTAAAACAAGTGGGTGAACAACAAGCATCGGCTAAGGTATGTGGTTTATGCTCATCACCTGATCATTTCACTTCCCAATGTGCTGCAATAAAGGGAATGGAAACTTGTATGGAAGCCTTTCATTAAAATAATTTCCAAAAAATAAAGGATCTAGAGAGTCTAACCAATTTTAATATGGATTTGGAAATCAGTAGAATCAAGCTAGACCCCCATACCAAAATGAGTTCTAAAACCATCTCTCATTCCATAATCAATTCCAAAACCCAGCACCATTTTAAAAAATCAATCTTATAATAAGCCTTATTACCACTAACCACCCACTTTCTAGAGACCCTATTAGTATATTTCCACCAATTCATAACCCCCAATTCAGAAACAACATCATATATCTATGATTGAGGTGCTAAAAGACATCGTAAAAGATTTTTCCAACAAGTTTGAAAGACTCATGGACTTCCTACCCAAAAAACCTAGGAAACTCTCTTCCCAAACAATCCCAAACCTAAAAGATAATTTTATAATGATAACAGCAATAATTGGAAAATAAATCTCACCACTAGCCACCAATGATCCTGAAACAAGACCACCTGGGCTAAGGGAGAATGGAGTTGGGAATTAAAAAAAATGTAACGTGAAGAGGATAAGAAAGAGGAAGAGGAGAAGGATAGGACTAGAATTAAGAGAGAATAAACACCATTTTAAAGGGAAAAAGGGAGAATAAATAATTACCCCCACTATTTTAATCAAGTATGATTGAATCAAATAGATTGTTGGAAGGAATTAAAAAATAAATTTTGAACATCTTCTATAAAGTGGAAATAAATATCCCTCTTCTTGAATCACTCAAAAAAATCCAAAGTATTTTAAATTTTTTAAAGATATTTTCAACAAGAAGAGGAGATTTTAATGTAATTAAAGGATCAAATTGGGAAGAAGTGTCCTGACTCTTATTACACCACAATTTCCAACTAAATGTCAAGATTCAGGGATGTTTTCCATTCCATGAACCACTAGTTCCTTAAATTTCTATAATGATTTTTGTGATCTGTGTGATTCAATTAATATATTTCCCCACTCAGTATAAACATATTTGGATATGGGAGACTTCAATCCCACAAGAGTGGTGGTCCAGCTTTCAAATAGATCCACAGTCTTCCTAGCAAGATTTCTGGAGGATGTCCTAGTGAAATTCAAAGATCTCTTATTCCCAACTGACTTCTATGTAATGAATATAGAAGAAGATAGGATCCTATCACACGCACCCATAATTTTGGGTATAAATTTCTTGAATATAGCTAAAACTATCATCAATTTCTATAAAGGGACACTCACCATGGAGTTTGGATACATCACTTCCCACTTCAATATTTTTTAATCCATGAGGCACCCATTGGATGATCATTAACTATTTTCACTCTCCCATAAAGTTGTTACTGATCCAATTAAAGAATCGGGTATGTTCCATTAGTTCTTATATTTAAGGGATAATTTTTCCATTGAAAATATCATTAAACATGTGGATTCCAAAAATATTGTAGATTCTAATTTCATGTGGGAGGAAGAGGTAAATTTTGATTTATTTGATGATTTGTTAAATGATGAGGAAGATGATATGGTTTCTTGTGTGCAAAAGTTCCAAACTTTGGAAGTGGGGAACAACATTTTAATTTTATCCCTTGAGCATCCCCATGATCTGGGATTAAAACCACTCCCCAATGATTTGAAATATGTGTACCTTAGGGAGGGAGATAAATTACTAGTGATAATGGATAATAATCTCTCTGAAACCCAAGAAAAATATTTGATTGAAATTTTGATAGATAATATCCAAGTAATATGGTGGATATTAGGTGATATCCCAAGAATAAACCCAAAAATATTCTCACGTAGAATTTTTCTTGAGGGAGATTCCAAACCAGTCAGATAAACCCAAAAAAGGTTGAATCCCACCTTGATGGAGTTTATGAAGAGGGATATCAATAATCTCTTGGAATCTAGGATCATTTATCCAATATTGAATTCAAAATGGGTTATCCCCATTCATGTAGTTAAAAAAAACTCATTAAACCACTATGACGAATGAAAAGAATGAATTCATCGCTGTGCGAATTCAGAATAGCTGCAGAGTGTGCATTTATTTTAGTAAGTTGAATCAAGTCACTCAGAAATATCATTTACCCATCCCCTTCATTGACCATATGTTAGAGAGATTGGTAGGGAGAACTCATTATTTCTTGTTGGATGTATTTTTAGGTTATTTTTAGGTACCTATTTCTCCCAAGGATCAAGAGAAGAAAACCTTTACTTGTCCCTTCGGTACTTTTTCATATAAAAGGATGTCATTTGGATTATTTAATGCTCCAGTTAAATTTCATAGGTGCATGGTAAGTATTTTTTTTGATCATGTTGAATATTACTTGGATATTTTCTTGAATGATTTCAAAAAATTTGGAAATTCGTTTGACCATTGTTTGAAAAATATTGAATTTTTTTTGAAAAACTACATTGAAAAGTATCTTGTTTTAAATTTTGAAAAGTTTAATTTCATGGTTGAGAGAGTAATTTTATTCATTCATGTCATTTCAGAAAAATACATTTAATTGGATAAATAAAAAATTGAAATGATAAATTCATTGCCTTACCTAGTTTGTGTAAAACAATTTAGAACATTTTTAGGACATGCAGGATTCTACATGAGGTTTATCAAAAATTTCAGTAAGATTACTCTCCCTATCTCTAGATTTATTTTTAAAGATGCTGATTTTGATTTAAATGGTACATGTAGGGAATCCTTTGATGATTTTAAGAAGAGATTTATTACACCACCTGTAATGCAGCCACAAAATTGGGAAGAAACATTCAAGCTACTTTGTGATGCTTCCAACCAAGGAGTTGGAGTAGTCCTTTCTCAGTGAATCGAGTGAAGGCCAAAAGTCATTATTTATGCCTCAATAACATTGGATTCATTTCAATTAAATTACACAACCACATAAAAGGATATTTTAGCAATTTTTTCTTTAGAAATATTAAGATCATGCCTTCTTTGAACTAAAGTCACTCTGTTTTCTGATCATGCATCTCTTATGTACTTGATAAAGAAGGATGAAGCTAAACCAAGGCTAGTGAGATGGATTTTACTACTTTAGAAGTTCAAAATATAAATAAAGTACAAGAATGGATCTGATAACTAAGTGGATGATTATTTAATAATATTTTCCAACACTTTTGAAGCTGAAATTCTAGAAAAAGAACCATTTAATGATCACCTTTTAGGAGAGAAGTTGTACTTTTTTAAGAAGAAGTACCTTGGTATGCTAACATGGTCAATTATCTAGTAACATCTTAGGTCCCATATCATTTCAATAATCACAAAATTCACAAATTGAAAGCTTAATCTAGATATTACACTTGGGATTATCCATTTCATTGGAATATTTGTAATGACCAAGTGATAAGAAGATGTTTTCCTGAGAGTGAAAATGGGGTTTGTATTTTATTTTTGTCAAACTTTAGTTTATGGAGGCCACTTTGGACCTCAAAGAATAATATGTATGGTTTTATAATTTTAACTTTATTGGCCCACCCTTTTTAAAGATGCTCATTAATTTTTTAAAAGGTGTCAAAAATGTCAATTTTCTGGAAACATTTCAAAGAGACAAGAAATTCCCCCACAACCACTTGATTTTTTTGAGATTCTTGAAGTTTGGGGGATATATTTTATGATACCTTTACCAATATCATTTGTAAATTCTTATATATTTCTTGTAGTTGATTATGTTTCCAAATGGATGGAATCAAAAGCCACTAGGATAGATGATGCCAAAATTTTTTGTGATTTTTTTAGGGCCAACATATTTTGTGGGTTTGGAGTGCATAGATCCTTCATCAGTGATCAAGTGAATCACTTTTTTAAAATGAGAATGAAGGTTTTGATGAAGGAGTATGAGGTTCATCACAAAACATCAACTCCCTATCACCCATAGACAAATGTTCAAGTTGAAGTGTCCAACAGGAAAATAAAAGAAATTTTGGAGAAGACTATTAAACCAAATAGGAAGGATCGGATCCAAAGGTTGGAAGACATGTTATGGGCTTACATGAAAACCTATAAGACCCCAATTGGAATGAGTCCATATAGGCTGATTTATGGGTAAAGTTGTCACTTACCTATGTAATTGAAGAATAAGGAAAATTTGGCTATGAGGAATATGAATTTGGATCTTGAAATATCTTTGAAAGAGAGAAGATTTCAGTTGAAAGAGTTGGAGAAATTATAAGGGAAGCATTTGAAAATTCTAGGATTTATAATGAGAGAACAAGAGTAGATCATGACAAGATGATCCAACCAAAATACTTCAATTCTAGAGAAAAATTGTTGTTATTCAACTCAAGACTAAAGTTGATTCTAGGTAAACTTCTTTCCATATGGTAAGGTCCATTTATAGTTACTCATGTATATCCTTTTAGTGTTGTACAGATTATGAAGGATGGAGAGAAGGATCCATTCACTGTTAATATACATAAGATGAAGAAATTCCATCAGATCATTCCATCAGATCCAGTGGAGGAGATCACACTTCTCCAACCTATCTATCAATAAAATCCATTAGTTCATACCTCTCCTTTACATTTTCTTGCTTACTGTGATTCAATTTCAAATATTATTACATGTAAAATATTATTGAATGCATTGAGTACACTTCACAATTTAAGTGTGGTGGAGGTAACCTTTGTAGTTTAATATATTCATTTGTTTTTTTCTATATTTTATTATTTTCATTTGTTGTTTGCTTTTAAAAATAACAAGAAAAAAGATTTTTTTTTCAAATTTTTGTGTGTTTTTTGAAACTTTTGAGCTGAAATGATTATAATTTTACTTTCTGAAACCCATGCTAATGGGTGAAAAAATTTATTCCATGAAACTAAGCTTAAATGAATGTTGAAAATAAATTTATTTCATGTTTAATTCTTTAGGAATTTTATAAAAAGGTAATCTGATTTTTGAATCCCATGAAATATCTCATTGTCTTTGAAATCAATTTCCTGCGAGGATTATAAACCATTTTTTTCATATTCTATTAATTCACATAACTTCTTGAGAGAACCAAACCTTTATTTATTTAACCATAATTTTATTTTTTCCTGGAAAAACTTGAGGGTTTTAGGTAGTTGTGTTGTAAATGATTGGGGAATTTCTTTGGTTTTAAATCCCCCTTTTCAAGAGAATACTTTTAATTCTGACCTACCTTGTACATTTAATCCTTTTATCCCTTAGAATACATGAATATCCTATTATTTTAGCCACATTACAAGCTAATTTTCCCTATCTAACCTACACTTTAATTGAACTTTCATGATCTAGTTGAACTTAAGTGTGGAGGGAAGTTGTCTTGTGTTGTTCTATCTCATTTGGTGCAACTTTGGGTGGAAAATAAAATGTTTAAGGGATGTTTTCTATTCTAAAAACAAGAATTTTGTTGAAATATATGCCTTTTATGTAGATTTCACAATAATATAATTTGTGTCTTTATTGAGCTTTCAATGGAGAAATAAAGTTGTTCCTATCTCGAGCTTTCAAGGAAAATCATGTTTGAGAAGATCGAATTTTTTTCTAATGAAATAATGAATGGTGTGCAATTTGATTGATTTTTCTTGAAGATGGAGATTATTTTCTACTAAGTATAGTTAGAATGATTCTATACATGAGTAAAAATTAGAATCTTTCAATTTTGATTCAAAAAGAGCCAAGCCCTCCTCATTTGTCCCCAAAATTTTTTTAACATCCAAATTCTACTATCCAGAAACCAAAAAACAACCCTAAAAAGTCCTCATGATAAAAACATATCCTTGACTCAGATTGGGTGGAGAAGTAGGAATTTATCAATCCTGTGGTGACTCTTGCATTATTTTGGATGTGAAAATCCAAACTAAAAATTAACATTTGTGAGATGAGAGAAAATTCATGTGAGGTAGGTGTCTTGTGTGCATGGGAGGATAAATGAAGAAGAAAAATATTGAATGATCTAAATGGATAACTTGGAATAATATTTTTTAAATAGTCATTATATCTTTTTTTTCTTGGTATGGAATTGGTGGATCTCATGAGCATGTGTTTTGAATTTTTATTGATTCGATTTTTTTATTGGCTTGTCCAAGAGTCCAAGTGTTAAGTGTGGGAGAATCTATAGATTTAATATTTTCATTATTTTTCATATTTTATTCAATGATTTAATACATTATGATTAATCAATTTGATCTAATTTTCATCATTTTAGTATTTTTGGTGGATTTTATGATAAATTGTAAAAATTGGTTAATTCTGGAAATTTATTAGTTTTCTTATGATTTTTTATTTTAGGTATAACTTTCAAAAATTTGATTCAAATTGCATTATTCCTTTTTTTTAGGATTTATTTATTTTTGGTATTTAAGTTTTTCTTCTGGGCCCATGCCCAAATTGAAACACATTGGCCCATAAAAATCAATCAAGATGAAACTTTTGTCTGGCCGACAGAATGGACCCCACATAAATTATTGAATCATATATCGGTCTATGTAAATCCAAATGATGTGATTATAAATGTATTGGAAATAGAACTTAGAGCCTTATATTAAAATTAAATTTAATGAAGAAATTTGGTAATTAAGGCATCTATTTCATGCACAAAAGTGGAGGTAGTTGAGAAGTATCCTCAGGTAGAAAATGTCTTCATCAGTAATTCGAGCATAAATTTTCATAAACTTTTCAAAATCTTCTAAGATTTTGTGGATACATGAAAAATAGATTGGAAAAAATCTTTTGTAAATAAAATATCCCGATATTCATCCATTTACAATTCAAATTGAACTCAAAATTTTGTAGGATTGAATCTAGAGGAAAAATTTTCTACCCTCAATCCTATAAATATGTGTGTCCACTTTCATTCAAGGGTGTTGAAGAAGGTGCAAGAGGGGTTTTTTTTTAGGATTAGAGTCTTGAATTTATGTGCATTTTATATTTTTTTAATTTTTAGTTTCATTATTCTCTCTTCTTCCCCTTTCAACTCTCTTACCCTTCACATGGAGGGGTAAAGCCTCTGAGTGGTCGGGGAAGGAGAAGTTTCACTTTTGTAATGTCGGAGTATTGGACTGTAATGACCCAAAGTTTTATCAATGGAAATTACTTTATTATAATTATTTTATATGGTATAAACATATAAAATAACACAATATAATCTTTATAAATTATTAATGAATTAAATAAGAAGTGTTTCTAAAAGTTAAGGAACCTACACCAATAAAATAGTAACTTGACCTTTGGAATAAGAATGTGACCTTTATAAATAGTAAACTGGCCAATTGAATAGTAACATCACCAATTAAAGTATAAATAAAATTTATCCATA
This sequence comes from Viscum album, assembly GCA_963277665.1. Taxonomy (NCBI): domain Eukaryota; kingdom Viridiplantae; phylum Streptophyta; class Magnoliopsida; order Santalales; family Viscaceae; genus Viscum; species Viscum album. The sequence continues at coordinate 15,950,815 of OY728155.1, read as the reverse complement.
TTATAAGTTACAATATGATATAATTATATCATAGTATAAGAAAATAAATATTTTAAAAATTATTAATTAAGTGTTGGCATTTGTGTAAGTCCTAAATATTTAATTACAATTTTATGACTAGTTTAATAATTTAAAAGAAAATTTATTTTCATAAAATGTATTCATAAATTAATATTTTAATTTATTGTGATTATAAGATAATTTTATGATACCTTAGTTAATTTTTCAAAGTTATATAAAATCAGTTATAATTTTAAAATCTGTATTTTTTTTAGTAAATTAAGATTTTAATTAAAAAATGTATTTATCATATTTAGAAAATTATTTTCATAAAATGGAGTGAATTTTTTAATTCTACACATTGAAAATTTGTTAGGGTAAATTTTTGGGATTTTTCAGAAATATTTGAATTTTGGTGAATAGTAAAATATGATAATTTGCGGTATATATACATTATAAGTCAAATACACTATTCATTGAGTCATGCCTTATGTAAGCACAATTTTTTTGAACTCACATGATATAATTACTATATTTAGTCTCAATAATTAATACTATTTCTTGTCTTGATCAAAATAATAAACTAATGAATTAAATAATGAGGAAACACTCCTCTCCTCTACTATAAATACCACACCTAACCACCTCTTCTCATCATAACTCTCGGGACTTTATACTTGTAAAAAATATACTCAAATATCCTCCCAATCCCCTCCCCTATATTCAATAACTTTTGGTCTTATAAAAAGACCAAAACCAATCATCTAAGGAGGTTCTCAAGAAGAAGGAATCAAGAGATAAAACCCTCTTCTGTTTTCTTTCAATTTCTTTTCAAGTTCCTTTATTTTCTTATCTTCTCCTCACTTAACCTTTTCCAAGTGGCATAAAAATTACATTATCCTATATATACTTAAATTTTATAATGTTTATGGAATAACTATTCATAAAATATCTTCTCCTCTCTCTTTTATTTTAAGAATGAAAACATCATCCATGAGGTGCCAATTTACCACCTTTATGGATGACGTGCTTTCATCTTTCAATTCCATATTAAAGGCTGGTCATGAAAACATTTTTATGTTTGACCCAGATTATAATATATTTATTATATATTATTTAATGTTTTGTAATAATTTTTTACATATGATATTAATTTATAAAACAATACGAGTTCGTTGTGATCAAAAAATGTTAAATTAATCTAAACGATTATCATTAATGATTTATATAATGAATCATCCTAACTTATAGAAAAAATATGGTATTTTAAAATTATATAAGTTAATTAATAATATATATTTTCATTTCTGGACAACTATTCTCATTCTATATGATTTTCCATACACTTATACAAGTAAACTGATCCTGAAAACCAATGAAATCAACGCTCCCAAACGATAAAATTGAACCTCTTAACCCATCAAAAAGTCCATAAATAAACTTCATAAGGTTATAATAAATTAAATTCATGTATAAAGGGATATTTAATTATTAATTAATTAATCTAATTTGATTATTCGGGATATTAAGATCAAGTGAAGAATCGTTTTGGACATAAGGTAAGGGATTCTACCCAAACCTCCATTATTCATTCGGGTTACACTTCCTCTCTTTTTAACCAAATGAAATTATATTTTATTTTTATTTAAATATTATAAATTTTGTTTATATTTTCCAAAATATTGTATCAAGATCCATTCATCCTTATTTTTGGGGATATACATGTTTTTAGAAGGTTCCTTATTCAATTCTTCCTGATAAGAAAGCTCGATTTAAGAGAACTTCTCGATTTCTTACCCATTTTTAAGTGTGATAAATAATCTATTTTAAGAAAACATTATTTTTCTAAAATCAATCATTTTATCGTGAAAAAATAACTTCGTTATATTCTTGTTTTATACAAACAATTATGGCTTTTACATTTTAAAGAATCTTGAAAGTTTTCCATTAAACTTTACTAACATGTTTTATTTCTAAAGTTTCTTAAAAACTCTTTTCACTTTAGTTTGACATAATTTATCATGATATATGAATTTATTAATTTTTTAATGTCCATGTATTATTTAATTATTTTCTTTCATGGGAAATTTTATGATACACCCATTTATTATGCTTTTGATATGATTATGATACTCAATTATTTCCAAGGGTAACCCTTATGTTTATATTTGATTAATTATGTATGATTGTTTATGTGGAAATCATATTCATTAACATGTTATGATGGATGAACCTATATACCTCTCTAGTGTATTGGTTAATTTTTAGTCTCATGAGACGTTATATGAAACGTTCTTTGTGTTTATCCTTGACTCGTGCTCCTCTATGTGCAACGACCCGGGAATCGTGCTCTTCTATGCACAATGAGCCTTGAATTGTGCTGAAGTAATGTTTTATGTTCCTTAAACATTACTATAATTCCATGATTATATGATCCCTTGTTATATATTTTATTATTCCTTATGTTTAATCATGTTCCATGCCTTTTTATATCATTATGTTATACCTTCTAACACATGTGCTAAACTTTATTTTAATGTTTATAATCTTACTGGGTTTTTAGATCATCCCTTGTTCATGTTATCCTCGGGTTCTCCTATGAATATGTAAGGGCTCAAAGGAATTTAGTATCTCATAATGTATGATAAATAAAGAAATGTTTTATTTATTTTTATGTTTTTAGTTTTATGTACCTAGTTTTCCAAGACACTAGGCATTATGATCTTTGGCTTGTAATTTGTTGTTTAATTATAATTAAAATCATATAATGATATGTGTAAGAGACTTGGGTAAATATATTTGATATCATAAGAAAAGTTTAGTTATTTTTGGGGATTAGGAATAGAGAACTTTAGTAAGATCCCTAAGGATAAGACTAAGCATGAGAAAACATACCTAAATTTTGGTAAGTATAGAGTAACTGATTTATCAAGAAAATACATCCTTGTCTGGATACTAAAATTAGACTTGGTTCTAGAACATATGTACTTAGGATTGAAAACTCTGACAAGGTGTTTCGGGCCTGACTTGGGGTAACCAGGTACACAACAACGGGTCTTACTGTGCACCTGGTTTGACACTCCCAGGGGTTATGATTTGGTAAATTCATAAGCTCATTATGAACCATTATTAAGGGAATAAATAAAATTACTATAAGAATATATTTTTAGGAAACAAATAATGGATAACCTAGATTAAAACCTAGGGAATCACAAGTTAGGATATAAATTTCCTTTTAGATTTTATTCTTTTATGTTTAAAGTTTCATTTTTATACTTATTAGCTAAGTATTCAATCCCCCTAATTGCACTTTATTTTTATTTTTTAATGGCAGGAAATATAAGAACACGTACCAACAATCAATGTGATGGGAAATGTGATTATTTCCCTAATGATATGCCAAATATGATAGAAACAGGTGCTCAAAACTTCATGACAGTACTTGATCAACTGGATCAAGTTATGAATAATAACTTGAATCATGTGTAAATCCCTCCTTCTTTAATGAAAGAGTAATGTTTCATCAAATCCTTCATGTGGAAAGGTCTTCCAATGTTTAATGGATATTTTGATCCCCTCCTCTTGGAACATTGGATTAACTCCACTGAAAAGATATTCTTTATCCTCTAGTGCTCACGAGAAGATAAAGTTGTGTTGGAGGTCTATCGTTTTCATGGATAAGTTGATCAGTGGTGGGAAATGATCAAAAATATGAAGTCCAATGATGAAATTTATTCCATTTATTGGGAGTAATTCAAGAAAAAAAATTCAATAAATATTTTCCTCGAACCCTCTATCTCAAAATGGAAAGAGAGATCCTCATACTTAAGAAGAATGAAGATGAGTCTATTGGTGAGTATGAAGAAAAATTTACAAGGATTTAAATGTATGCATTAGGATTTATCATTAACACTGAAATAAAGGTGGATCACTTATTTAGTAGACTAAAAATGACTTTATGAAAATATTTTGTGATTTGAGACTTCGACAGTTATGAAGAGATTGTCTGTTGTGCCCTCAAGGTTGAAATGGATATTAGAGATCTCAATGGTGTAATGGTCTTAGTGATAAAAAGAAAAAAATGGAGTCTAATATGGGTGGATCTACAAATAAATACCATGATGTGAAGAAGACTAAATAACTCACATGTCAAAATTGTGGAAATAAGCATCTTGGGAACTATCTAAAGGGAACCAGGAAATGCTTCAAATGTGGAAGATTGGGGCATCTAGATAAGAATTTCCAAAGGGATATAAAGAATCCCACTAATGTGGAATAAGAAAGGAAGGTTCATATCAACACTGAGTCAGTAGTTCAATGTTTCAACTTTAAGGAACATGGTACTTTTTCAAAACAATTCCCTAAGCTCGAGGTTTTCAGAGGCAGTCAACAACAACCTCCAAGGAAATAAGGAAGGGCCTATGCTATCACTACTACTTATGTGGATCCGGACAATGATGTGGTGATATGTATGCTGGTTATTCATTCAAGAATAGTTAACATGCTATTTGATTCTAGTTCTACGAATTCTTTCATATCTTGCAAGTTTAGTAGAACTATTCAAACACCACCTCAAAATTTGGAGGTTGAGTTATCTGTGATAACAGAAAATGGGGAAATTATTGCATCCAAAGTATATAAATCCTCCCTGGTTAATGTTTATGGACTGAACCTCCTAGAAAATCTTATCATACTCCCTTTTGTGTAGTTTTATGCTATATTGGGCATGGATTGTCTATCTTTATACAAATCCAACATCAAATGTCAGGAAAGGGGAATCACTCTTCACATCCTGAAGCATCCTCTGATTCTTTACAAGTGTAAGGAGGAAGATGAATCTCCTTCAGAATCATTATCTCATGTATGGATATTACTTCCTTATGATAAATAATATCTCACTCAAATGATTGAGACAAAGTAGATGATCATGCTCAAAGACATGCCCATTGTGAGGGATTACACTAATGTATTCCCTACAGAATTGAATATTCTTATACCTGATCATGAGGTTGAGTTCTCAATTGAAATTATTCTTGGATCCCTTCCTATATCAAAAACACCTTATAGAATGGCCATTATTGAGCAGGAAGAGCTCAAGAAGTAGTTGCAAGAGAATCTGGACAAGGTTTTTATACACCTGATTGATTCACCATGGGGTGAACCAGTCCTCTTTATCAAGAATAAGGATGGATCAATGCACCTTCACATTGATTATCATGAGATAAATAAAATCATGATAAAGAACAAGTATCCCCTTCCTCGAATAGATGAGTTGTTTGATCAGATATGTGGGGATAGTTATTTCTATAAGGTGGACCTTTGGTCGGGATATCACCAATTAAAGGTGAAAAAGAAAGATATTTCCAAGACTTACTTTCGAATGTGGTATAGACACTATGAGTTCATAGTGATGACCTTTTTAATTACTATTTCTCCATCCATTTTCATGGATTTAATGAATAGAGTCTTTAGATATTACCTTAAAAATTTTGTGGTAGTATTTATCTATGATATTATGATGTACTCCAAGAGCATAGAGGAACATAATGAGAATTTGAATACTATGTCACAAACTTTGAAAAGGGAGAAAATATATGAAAATTACAGTAAATGTGAGTTCTAGATGGAGGTAGTATTATTATTGGGGCATGTTATGACCAGAAAATGGATATCTTTAGACCCTTCCAAGGAAAAGACAATTGAAGAGTGGCCCAGGCCAACTTCTGTAATGGAGATATATAATTTCATGGGCCTAATTGGTTATTACCAATGATTTGTGGTGAAATTATCATGATTTTAAAACCTAATAACCAAGACAGCATATAATGGGGTAATGTTTTTCTGGACTTAAGAATGTGAGGAAATTTTGAAGGATCTCAAAAGGAGGCTTATCACTACGCCTGTACTCACACTCTCGGCAAGTATAGAACTCTTTGTAGTGTACAACGATTCTTAAAATAAAGGATTAGGCTATTTACTGATGAAAAATGATAAAGTGATAGCCTATTCTTAAATAGTTGAAAATACATAAGTGAAAATATCCTACACATGATCTGGAGTTGGCGGATATGATCTTCACATTGAAAATTTGGCAGCATTATCTCTATGGGGATGAGTGTGAGATATATACTGATCACAAGAGTCTCAAATATATATTCACACATAAGGAACTTAATTTGTACCAGTGAATATGGCAATAGATCATTAATTATTACAAATTCTCAATCCACTACCATCAAAGTAAGGCAAATAAGGTGGTGGATGCTCTAAGTAGAAAGGATCCTACATATTTATCAATGATGAGAATTGAGAAGGATCCTATCTTCTTAGACTTAAAAAGGATGTAAATGAGAATCATTAAGTGATTAACATCATCAATCCTTTATAAAATTATTTCTCAACCATCACTTATGGATAAAATAAAGGATTCTCAAAGAAATGATGTGGAAATTATGAAAAATGTGGAAGCTATAAAGAATGGGAAATCCTATGAGTTCAAGATCGATGAGGATGGAGTTGTAATATTTGGGTCATGAATATGTGTACCATCCAATCTAAGGATAAAGAAAGAGTTTTTGAATGATGCACATAGATCAACCTTCTCTATTCACCCAGGGAGCACAAAGATGTATTGAGATCTATGGGAGAACTTTTGGTGGGACAATATAAAAAAGGAGATCGTTGAATATACATCAATGTGCATGGTATGTTAGCAAGATAAGGTTGAAAGGAAAAGGTATAAAGGGATAATGAAACCATTACCCATACCAACATAGAAATGGGAAAACATCACCATGGATTTTTTTACTGGACTTCCAAATACATCCAGAGGAAATAATGCTATATGGGTTACTGTGGATCCTCTTACAAAGATAGCTCACTTTATCACAATTTGAGAGGATATCTCACTGGATCAACTTGTACGGATATACATCAAAGAATTGGTAAGGGCGCATAGAGTACCACTATCTATTGTATCCAACCAAGATCTGATATTCACCTCGAATATCTGGAAAATTATCCAACATTCTCTAAGAAATGATCTAAACTTCATTACAGCCTATTATCCTCAAATCGGTGACCAATCTAAGTGAACTATTCAGAAACTAGAAGACATATTAAGAGCATTTATATGGACTTCAAATGAGGTTAGGACCAACATCTTCCTCTAGTAGAGTTATCTTACAAAAATACTTTCCACTCAAGCATCCAAATGGCTCCATATAAATCACTTTATGGGAAAAGGTGTAGGACACTGACATGCTTGGATGAGGTCAGTGAACATAAAATACTAGGACCTGAAATGGTCAAAGAAAGTTGGAGAAGGTGAAAACCATTCAGCAACACATCAAGGCAGCCCAAAGTCGACAAAAGAGTTATGCATACAATCCTCGATGGGGCCTTGAGTTTAAAGTTGGATACATGGTATTCCTCCAAATATCTCCATGGAAGAAGGTCATGAGATTTGGGAAGAAAGGGAAGCTAATTCCTAGGTACATCGACCCCTTCGAGATTCTTGACCGTGTTAGAGCTATGGTCTATCGACTAGAACTTACACCTACCACGTCTAAAATACAAAATGTATTCCTTGTATCCCTCTTAAGGAAGTTCATACAGGATCCTTCACATGTACTGACTTCAGAGGTGGTATAGTTGGATAATGATCTTACTTATGAGGAGAAGCTAGTGAAGATCTTGTATCATAGAGATAAATTTTTATGCAATAAGATCACTCACCTGGTCAAAGTACCAAGGCAGAACTATAAGTATAAAGATGAAAAATGGGATCCGGAGGAAGAGATGAAGGAAAAACACCCACACTTGTTTTCACCTTAGTATATAAAACAAAATTTCGAGGGTGAAATTTCATAAGGGGGGAATAATGTAATGACTGAAAGCTTTATCAATGGAAATTTCCTTATTATAATTATTTCATACGGTATAAACACATAAAAACATAATACAAGCTTTATAAATGATGAATGAATTAAATAATAAGCATTTCTAGAAGTTAAGGAACCTATACTGATAAAATAGTAACTTAACCATTGTAATAGTAATGTGAACCTTATGAATAGTAAACTAGCCAATTGACTAGTAATCTCACCAATGAATGTATAGATAAAATTTGATCCATCTTATAAGTGAAAATATGATATAATTATATAACAGTATAAGTAAATAAATATTTTAAAAATTATTAATTAAGTGTTGGTATTTGTGTAAGTCGTAAATATTTAATTACAATTTTGTGAATAATTTAATAATTTAAAAGAAAAATTATTTTCATAAAATGTATTGATAAATTAATATTTTGATTTATTATGGTTATAAGGTAATTTAATGAGACCTTATTTAATTTTTCAAAGTGATATAAAATCAGTTATGATTTTAAAATCTGTATTTTTCGAGTAAATTATGATTTTAATTAAAAAATAAATTTCTCATATATTTAAAATTATTTTCATAAAATGGAGTTAATTTTTTAATTCTAAATGTCAAAAAATGGTTAGGGTAAATTTTTGGGATTTTTATGAAATATTTGAATTTTGGTGAATAGTAAAATAAAGTAATTTACGGTATATATACATTATAAGTTAAATACACTATTCATTGAGTCATGGATGATTTAAGCACAACTGGTTCTAACTCAAATGGTCTAATTACTGTATTTAGTCTCAATAATCATCATTATTTCTTATCTTTAGAAAAATAATAAACTAAAGAATTAAATAATGAGAAAACACCTCTCTCCTCCACTATAAATACCACCCCTCGCCACCTCTTCTCCTCAAACATCTCAAGACATAAGTCTTTTAAAAATTATACTCAAATACCATCTTAATACCCTCCCCCACATCCAAGAGATTTTGGTCTTAGAAAAAGACCAAAACCAATCCCCTGAGGAGGTTCTCAAGAAGAAGGAATCAAGAGGAAAAACCCTCTTCCGTTTTCTTTCAATTTATTTTCAAGTTCCTTTAATTTATTATATTATCCTCTCTCCACCTTGTACAATTGGAATAAAAACTCTATTATCTTATATATACTATAATTTCATCATGTTGATGGAATAATTCTTCTCCTCTCTCTTTTATTTTAAGAATGAAAACATCGTCCATGAGGTGCTGATTTACCACCTTAGTGGATGATGTGCTTTCATCTTTCAATTACGTATTCAAGCCTAGTCCTGAAAACATTTTTATGGTTGAACCACATTATAATATATTTATTATATCTTATTTAATTTTCTGGAATCATTTTGTACACTTGGTGTTGATTTATAAAACAAAATGAGTTCATTCTGATCAAAAAATGCTAAATTAATCTAAACGATTATCATTAATGATTTATCTAATGAATAATCTTTGATTATATAAAAATAGTATTTTAATATTATATAAGTTCATTAATAACATATAATGTCATGACTCTACCCAATGGGGCTCGAGTCGTGACTCCCCAAGCCTGCCTCCAATAGGCCAGGGGCTGGCGTCTAGCACCGAGTAGGCTATCACACCCACAGGATGCATTAGCCTAAGGTACCTATACACACGCACCCACATACACCACCATGAAAAAGTGCAGATATAAATATAAAAACTGAAAAGAAAAATCATGCATACATCTATCCCAAACCAGAGTGCAACATAAGTACAAAGAGAAAAACAGGGCCCACAAAAGGAAAACTACAAAAGTTTCCAACCTGCTCAGAAGGAGGGAAAACACTTCCAAAAACACCTACTGGTAAGATCCTCGGCATAGCTTCGGTAAACACCCCCTTCAATCCCGCTCACTAAGCTCCGCCTACTCCGGGTCCTCCTAGAACTCCGTTGAAAGGCCTGTGGTCTGCACAAGACACAAAAAAGTGCGGGCAAAGCCCGTGCAGGGGTGAATATAAAAATACTCAGTAGGCACCCCAAAAACCCCAAAAATAAAAGGGAGCAACTGAAAGGAAACAGTCATCTAATCCCAGCCAGAGGGAACCCAAATGAGAGAGAAACTCTATCTCGATACCATCCTCAGCTAAACATTACTAGTTAGATCAGCTCAGGTGTATGCCCATACATACACCATGAACAAGCATATATACTCAAACACACACCAAGCCTCATGAGGTTCCGACCTCATAACCCATAACAGGAAAATATCTAGGAGAACACACTCCACAGGCTCTGTCATCCCAGATGACACTCGTCTGAGAGATACACGCTCATCAAAAAGTGTTACTGAGAACCTCATGCTGAAATAGCAAAAACACCAAACTCCTCGGATTGGGGATCACTCCTAGGGTCCGCTAGGGGATGCCAAAACCCACACTGGTATTCAAAGATCTCATAGATAGGGGATCACTCCTAGGATCCGATGGGGGATACCACAACCCGATCTGGAATTCGACAGAAACATGTCACTCAGATAGAGGATCGTCACCTGTGTCACGACGGTCACGATGATACCAAAACCCTATCAGCTACATCTCACGTTGTAGGGGATCGAACTGATGATGTCGCAACCCTATAGAAACCACGCGCTGAGTAGGATATCGTGTAACCAACGATACCGTAACCCTACATAATCCTCGTGCTGAGTAGGGGATTGTATACCCGACGATTCCACAACCCTACTGAGCATGGACCACCATTTAGGGGATCATATTCCTGATGATGCCACAAACCCTACCAGGTTAACCTGCTAGATAGGGGATCGTCGTCCATGCAAAAGCGGTCACAGCGATACCAAGAACCCAGTCTAGGGAACCGATGCTAGAGGATCTCGCTCCGGCCCACCGGAGGGATTCCACAACTCTAAAATATTAAACATCCCATCGAGAGGATCACAAACCTATACTGAGGTTGTGATGTCGTGTGAACCCTCATAGGAACGAACCAAGGGAGTACCCTCAACCACTGTTGGTCCAAATGTCGCTAACCCGAGCGACCCACCACAACGCCAAACCGCACACCTCCAAGGCCGATACCGAGGTCATCATCGTGATCCACCCAAAAAAACATGTAGGATAGGCTATTCACTCGCCCGAAATGGACAACTGGTGCAAAAGTCACTATTCACTGAAGCCAGCTCATGTGGGGCCCACACTACGATCCTGAAACTCATCAAGCAGATCATACCACTGCGATCCCCTCTGAAAAACACACAGAATTGACTACTCGATCATCCCAAACGGACGTCGAGTGAAAAAGCGACATCTCATCGTAAAATTTCCAAACTGGGCTCTACGGGGCCCACACCATGCCTTTAGCCCGAAAACTTAAAGGAGAATCTCAAAAAATTCTGTATAAGGACTAGAATCATGCTTCCACTGATTGTGCATCAAGCAGATGTTCGGTTCGCAAGGCACGTCCGTCGTGAGCTTTAATAATAATTTATTATTATTAAATTAAAGCATTTCTAGTCACCCACCCTCAGGCACAGAACCCAAAAATCATGAAACTCAATTAAAAAAGTCCATCTCAATAAGACGAACCCACTGCCACTGAAGGAACTTCAAACGGATGCACCATTTATAAGTTACGACCCCTTGAACACAAAAGGGCCTAGAATGGGCCGGTCCCCGGCCCGGTCCAGACCGCCGGCCCGCCGCCTAGCCGCGGGTCCGGCCCAGCTCGCCGCATCCCACTGGCCGTGGCCCATTCTAAACCACTGGACACCTAGGTTTCAGTTCTTCCACTGATCGGTCGAGCGGCCGGTCGCTTTCCCTCCACGCCGCACCAGCAGGACCCGCCGAACGCGGGTCCTTGTCGCGCTACACCCCCCAAGGTCAGCGCCTTGGGTCCTTCGCCCCAACCGCAGCCGGCCGAGGCCACCGCCTCCCAACCAGCTGAGCACACCGCTGCATGCTGGCCGCCCGCACCGCGGCCACCCAGGCTCCCCGCTCCTCCGCCGGTCCCCGCTACGCCCGGCCACATCCGCCCTGCTTGGATCCTCTGCCAGACACCGCAACCACCACCGCCTGGCCGCTCCCAAGCCCGCAGCTCCGGCCACACCCAACGCCGCCGCACACCGGACACCTGCGCCACCTGTCCACCCAACGCCCGAACACCTCTAGCCTCCGCTCGTATGCCGGTCACCGCACACCAGCCCTCCGAGCTCCGCCTCGGCCTACTACGCCACCCCGAACGCCTCTGGCCGGCTCCACCACTACTCCACCCTGATCTCCGACCACCGCCCTTGTTGGATCCAGGGCTTCCGTCGGCCGCCAAAACTACTCTGGAAGTCCGATTTCAAAACTGAATATGGTTTTGGGATCCTCATGACAAGGCCTTCACAGCGCCTGCCCTCGTTCAACAATCCGACAGTTGATTGGCGCATCCGAAAAATTCAAACGAATGACGTGGGTTTTATAACGGGACTCGGACAGTGGCCATGTTCATTCGGACATCGTCCCAATTCTAAAACTATAGAATTAAAACGAAGAAATTGACAAAAACTCCAAAAATTGACGAAGGAGCAGAAAATCAACCGAAAGCCTACCTCAATCCGGCTGTTTGTTGTTGGCGACACATCCGCTGTGATCCCACTTCGATCCGTCAGAGTTCTCTTTTCAATCCAGCGAAGATCGACAATGAAAGCTGAAGAATAGGAGAGAGAGAGAGAGAAGGGAAATTAGGGTTTTCCCCTAATTCCACTTTCAAGCGAATTTATAAACTCTCTCTGAAACTCTACCGACGGGCGAGGATTCTAAAACATCCGCGCCCAACTATTTTATATCACTTCTAGGAAAAACACCCCATTTCAAACTCAACGGAAGTCTTGGATTCTCATTCGGAGACTTCGTTTGAAAGTTATTCTAAAAGGACGCCAGTGATAACTATCACTAAGTCATTATTTCAAAATGACGATTTTTCCCCTGGGTGACATTTCTCACAGCAGGCCCACAACTGCAACTTTTACACCCCTCTTACGGTAAATGGCATGATATGGATGCAACCATGCCCTCAGATTGATTATCCAAGCTACCATTTAAGAGAAAACACAACCTCGCCATGTGCATAGTATAAAAATACTTAATATTTTTATAAAATTAATTCCGGGAACACCGAGCCTCGGAATCGTACGCCGTCTTTGCGCCTAGCTCTGGAATTATTCATAGAAATATTCCAAAGTTTGATAGGGCTAAAAACCGAGTCGCTATATCCTCCCCACTTTATAACTTTTCCTCCCCGAAAAGCCATAAGCTCAAGGAAAGAAACTGGACTCTCAACTGGGTCTCCCACGCCAGTGAGTTCACCAACAAACACCCATTCCTGAACAAATAAGTTAGAGGGGCTCATCCACCACATCTCAACACTATCCTCTTTGGGCGGCACTGACTCGCCCACATGGTTTTGATCACAGCACAAATACACGTCTCAGTGGGGGAAGGATCCCTCTTCCTCACGCATTCGAAGCACGTCGAACAACACCCACACAGGGTCTTACCAACGCCCTGAACAAAAATCGAGCAAGCAACGGAAAGGGAAGAGTATCGCTAAACAGTGTATATAAAAACTAATACAGAAAGTAGAAAATACACAAGGCATACCTCTATCCATCTATGGATCCTCTGGGTCAACAGCCTCTAGGGAATGCAGTTGTCCTCGCCCTCGCCCTCCAGCTCCCTGAGCTCGGTGTGGTCCACCTGGGGGTGGTGGTGATGGAATCTAATACCGCCTACCACCTCCCGCTGCTGCACCAACTCCGTCGCCACGTCTACCGCCTTACAGACCTTCAAACTTGAGATGTTGACACTACCAAGGAGTCATGTAGGCCGACTCCCTCTTAGCAGCATGATGGGTCGGAAAATATCTAGCAAGATGTCCCCGACCGTCGCAAGCATAACGCCGCCTCTCCTGTGGCTGACCGAAACTGGACTGCGAGCCTTGAACCTCAGATCCTCCATCCTGGGGTCGCTTCCTAAAACATCGGCCATGCCCAAACCCTTGCGTCTGTCGTCGACTACCAGATGCCAATGTCCCAGCTGCCACATGCCCAACACTAATGGGATGAATCTGCTCAGCAAAAAAGCTCTCCACCACCAAGGCTCACTCCAGCACTCCAGCATAGGTGGGAAGACATAAGGAAACCATACCTGCCCGGATGTATCTATGTATCCCTTTCTCAAAGGTTTGAGCCCTAAATAACGGGTCTCGAACCACATCCAGGGAGTAGCATGACAGGTCTGTAAACCTCGCTGAGTACTCCGACACAGTCATGCCCTCCTGTCGAAGCTACAGAAGCTCCTCGATCCGCATTGACCTTAGAGTCACTGGGTAGAACTCTTCCCGGAAGATCCTCTCAAACTCTTCCCACATGAGTGTCTCCTCATCGTGGGACTACGTCACCAAACTCCACTATCTCCTGGTCGAACCATACAGAAGGCTCGCCGCTAGGACCACCATCTGATCTGGAGGTTTCCTCACTAGGAGAAAAACCCAAGTGACTGCCTCGAGCCAGTCATCAGCTGCCTGGGGGTCTGGATCACCCCGAAACCTCAGAGGTAACTGCCTCTGAAACTCATGCAGCGCACTCATCCTATACGCAACCTCATCCTGCACTATCAGCACAACCAGCTGCTTGACAGGTGGTGGATCAACTGGCGGACCACCTGGAAGTCCAGCCTCAGAACCTGCGCCCTTGTCCACAGCCTCTACATGGGGCGGATCGCCACCACAATCCCGTTGAGGAACTCTCGCTGGCTGTCATTGTGGAGGCATCCTGAAATAAAATCAAGATGCACCATAGTCAAAGAGTATATCTGGAGAGCTGACTCAAGAAGAAAAAGGGAAACCCAAAACCCAGTCATATATGATGCATCTACCATTATGTCCCTGCGACTAGTGTCCAAACATCCCGAGTCGAAAGGTAGGTTATCAGAGTCCTAGTGAATGGATACGTCGGCCGTCGCACCAACAATGGAGTCCCTGGCCGGGAAACCGAACTCGAAATATCTGGACACTGCCGCTACTCAACCCAAACCAAAATCACAGCTAGACCAGCTACGGTTTGAGATCCCAAAGGTGGAAGCTCCTCTGATACCACTCTGTCATGACCGACCCAACGGGGCTCGAGCTGCGACTCCCCAAGCCTCCCTCCAATAGGTCAGGGGCTGGCGTCTAGCGCCGAGTAGGATATTACACCCACGGGAGGCATTAGCCTAAGGTACGTATACACACACACACCCACATACACCTCCATGAAAAAGTGCAGATATAAATATAAAAACTGAAAAGGAAAAGCATGCATACATCTATCCCAAACCAGAGTGCAACAAAAGTACAAAGGGAAAAACGGGGCCCACCAAAGGAAAACTACAAAAGTGTCCAACCTGCCTAGAAGGAGGGAAAACACTGCCAAAAACACCAGCCAGTAAGCTCCTCAGCACAGCTCCGATAAACACCCCAGTCAATCCTGCTCACTAAGCTCTGCCTACTCCGGGTCCTCCTAGAACTCTGTCGAAAGACCTGTGGTCTGCACAAGAAACAAATATGTGTGGGTAAAGCCCATACAGGGGTGAGTATAGAAATACTCATTAGGCACCCCAAAACCCCCAAAATAAAAGATAGCAACTGAAAGGCAACAGTCAGTTCATATCAACCAGAGGGAACCCAAATGAGAGAGAAACTCCATCTCGAGACCATCCTCTGCTAAACACGACTAGTCATCTCAACTCAAGTGTATGCTGTCACGACCTGACCCTACCCGGGCTCGAACTGCAACTACCCCAAGCCTGCCTCCATAGGCCAGGGGCTGGTGACCAGCACCGAAGGCACAAAAACTTGGGGAGGCCTTTTCCTAAGTACCTGTACACACACACACAACACACTTAATGCAAAAGTGCAGAGTAAAAGAAAAGATAAGTAAAGAAAAAAGGAAACTACTATAAATAAACCACAATGTGCATCGACCTCTAAAAGTAAAAAGTAAGTACTGAAAGTAAACTGAAAAGGAAAAGGGGAAAACACATGCCCAACCAGAAAAGTGCCACAACCCGGCAACAGGTGAACAAAAAGAAAAACAGCTGGAAGGGTCCCCCACCTAGAACCAGACTTCGAACACCACACGCGGTCCAAGCTCCTAAGATCCTAAGCTCCTCTGATGTCTCGACCAACCTGTCTGTCATCTGCAAGGGCACACCAAGTGCGGGAAAAGCCCAATTAGGGGTGAGTATAAAAATACTCAGTAAGATACCCTGAAGGCTTAAGGGAGCAACAAAGGAGGTACCTAAGGGTGAGCAGTAGAGCGAACATGGAAAAGTAAAGGAGTACAACCGATAGTGCATTCAAGAGTATAGCAATAAAGAGTCCAGCTCAACCCAACAAGAGGAAAGAAGGTAGACTCATCCAGACACAAAGAGATGGAAACGGTGAGAAGATGAACTTCTCGTCGAGTCTTCGCTATCTATAGTAGGAGAGTAGACTCGTCCAACCATGAGAAGCTAGACACAGAAAGCACGTGGCATACCCCGTGCATCTTCGCCTCTCCTGGAAGGAGAGTAACCAAAACCAAGAATTTGGTACCGTAACAAGGTATATACAAGTCCATATGATCAAAAAAGAAGCCCAAACATGATCATAAGGGGATCTCCATCCCGTAACTCAGCCCAAGAAAAGAGTAGCCAACAGTCCCAGAAGTAACACCATCGATTCCCAGCATCCCGCACGTCTGCCCCGAACTACAAGTCAAGGGCTCAATCACTACACCTCAACACTATCCGCTTTGGGCGGCACTGAATCGCCCGCACGGTTTTAGGTCGCGTCAAAAGGACGTGTCTCGGTGGTAAAATAACTCCTCGTACATGAGAGTTCTGGGGTAACTTCAATCCACAACTCGTCACTACCCCACAGTCGAGAGGTCTGCTCAAAGTTGACAGGCGGCCCCTTGCCCAGCCCCACTAGAGGGTCCCTGGAAGTCGACGGGTTCCCACTACAGGAAGACCCAGAAAGTCGACGGGTGCCACAATGCCCAGTCCCGTAACAGGGTAATCCACTGGAGGGCGACCCAGCTAAAGTTGGCGACAGGACCACTGCCCAGCCCAGCTGGAGGTAACCCGGCATCGGGGTCTACTGCCCAGCCCAACTGGAGGTAAGCCCGGCATCGGGGACCACTGCCCAGCCCAGCTAGAGGTAAGCCTGGCATCGGGGACCACTGCCCAGCCCCGCTGGAGGTAAACCCGGAACTGCTCTGGCCATCCCTACTGGATGGTACTGCTCGGTGAACACCGTTGTACTGGCCATCCCTGCTGGAAGGTACAACTAGTGAGCCCTGCTCGAAACAACCACAGCCAACTACATCTCTTCAAGCATTCACTTCACTCTCCTAAGAGTGAATGCGATCCCATGCCAAGGGTTCTCTACAAACACTACAGGAAGAACCTCCACTGGTACACCTTTCAGATTTCCGCATTTAATAATATCGCGTAAGAGGCTCTGCTCGCCTGAACAGATTACACCGTTTTAATCCTCGCAGAAAAACATGCGAGATAGACTACTTACTCGCCTCAAACGGATATCCGACGAAAAAGTCACCAACACCGCCTCACTCCTGAACGACGTTCCGTGATCCCGATCCTCGGCCTAGAAAATAGTCGGGCGTATCGCACCATTGCGATCCCCTCAGCAAAACACGTCAAAAAGACTGCTCACTTGAGCGCAAAAGATATCCGGAGAAAAAGATGCATTTCGGCGCACCGCACACGAGCGGTGTTATGTGGGACCCGCATCCCGGTCCCAAAACTCAACGGATGGATCACACCATTGCGATCCTCTTGAAAAAGTACACAATATGGAGTATTCACTTATCCAAAATGGTCGCCTGGTGATAGAGATGGAAAAATCACCGTCAACGCCCAAACGACCCTCGTGGGGCCTGCACCATCGTGCGGAATTACAGCGGGCAGATGGCGCCAACACGATGCCCTCGGAAAAACACTCAACATCGACTGCTCGCACGCCCCGAACGGACGTCCGATGAAAAAGTCGCTAAATGCTACTCGCAGCTCAAAAGACGGGCAGTGGGGCCCACGTATCAACTTCGGCCTCAATGCCTAAAACCACCTTGGAAAGCTCCACCTCGGTGCCAGGGTCCCAACGCCACTGACGGCGCTTAAAACGGGCGTCAGACGCGTCCGCGCCGTCCAAAACAAGATTCCTCGGAAAAACGTCAATTCACTTTAAGATGTGTCGTGCCTCTGAGGCCCCTCGTTTTGGGAATTAAAAATCCCAAAAACCATCTCAAAACATTTCCCTCAACGCTAGGTCTATGCTTCAACTAACGGCACGCAAAACGGACGCCTGTAGCGGAAAATATGGGTGTCCGAAACCTGAGGGGCAAGGCCCCTTGTGCTGGACCGGCTGGTCCGCCCAGTCTGGGCCGGCCCGAGCAGGCCGGTCCGGCTCGCCGCGCCTGGCCGGCGTCTTGGCCTCGCGGGCCGGCGGTGGACCCGGTCCACCGATTGGCCAACCCACACGACGCGGGTCGTGCTCCCCGCGCGGGGTCGCATGCCGCGACCCGGTCCACCGCGGAGCGCCGCGGGCGTCCGCCGCCTGCGGCCTGAAGTGAGGCCACCGCACTGCCGAGGAGCCTGCTGCCTGCCGAGGAGTCTGCCGCACTGCCGAGGTACCCGCCGCCTGCCGAGGAGCCCACCGCCACCTAGAACCACCGCACGCAGCCGCCTGGGCCTCGTCGGACCGCCGGAAAACCCTCAAAACTCCCGAAATTCCCGCAAACTTCGGCGAATGTTTGTGAACTCCTCCGAACTCCAATTTACAAAGTGAAAATTGAGTTGGGAAGGCCAGAATTAATACTACACTACCATGGGATTTTCTAAAAGATCAAACAACAAATTAATGCATATAAATGATCTCAAAGTGGGTGCGGGAAAGAAAAACGCAACCAAACCCTACCTCGATGGGCTTCGCCCGAAGCTTCGCCGCGATCCATCGGAGCCGCGCCTCACTGGAGTTGTCTCACCGGAGGTGCCTCGCCGGAGGAGGAGAGGGAAGAGGGTGGAGGGGGAGCTTGCACCAGGTAAAACCACCTAGAGGGGGGGGAAGTGTTTAAAAACAAAACACTTAAACTCCCGCCCATGGGCCCCATACCCGAACCCTCAGCAGGGTCGAGGTTAATCCTCCCCTAGGGTAAACACCACCTCTCGAGCACAACGGAGGTCTTGGAATTTTAATCTGAGACCCCGTTCAAAAGAGATTAAACTTAGCGCCCGAGGCCGCCAAATTACGAAAATGCCCCCAGGGCCATTTTTCACAGACGGCCCGCGCCCGCGAAACTTATACCCCTCCTAGAGTAAACGGTATGCTCTGAACTCAACGGTGCTCTCAGTTTTCCAATCCGAGCCACCGTTTCCAAGATACCTATGTTTCAACATTAAATTAATTAATTAATTAATTAATTTATCCGTTTAACGTTCCGAAAGCGAGCGAGGGGTCCAAACGTTCTGCGCCGACAAGTTTTATTTCATTCCTAGGGTAAACACCCCATTCCAGACTCATCCGTACACTTGGATCTCTGATCTAAAACACCATTTATAATTTATCCCATTTATTTGGCGTGTCCAGTGTGAACGTGCTGAAAATTTAATTCCAGCCACTCCGGGGCTCGGAATTGCACGCCGTCTGAAGGTGTTGCTCTGGAATATCAACAAGAATATTCCAAAGTCTTTTGTATCCAAATAAAGGGTTCTTATATCATTCCATCCTTCAATATTTTCATCCCCAAAAATAAAAACCAGAGAACAACTCAGGGTACTAAGCCCACACCTGGCTCTCCCGTACCCAGAAGAACTCACACACAGCTTTGTGTCACCACACACAGACCAAAGGATTGATCCATTCACGTGAGGTCTGCCCTCACTGAAGTCGTGCATAGGAGCACGCACACCTCTTCTCGGGTGAGTTGCGTGGAAGACATCATGCACCCAAACCAGCCTCTAGGGTTAGGGCAAGGCGGTAGGGAACCTCGCCATCCCTTCGCACGGTCTCAAAAGACCCGAAGGCCCTCGGGGGTAACTCACCTCCCCGACCGAACTCCTACGTCGCATGTCACAACTGGAATCACCGCCCGCACCTAGAACAAGGTCCGTTGATTCCATCCTTCAGAATATCCATATGGTGAAACACCCAAGGATATCTGGTCACGCAAGATTCCACAGTCGATGTCTCTCAACCAAGACTCTCTTACATGCTCGGAGAGTGATGGAGTCGACGCCATCGACTAAATAGAAAGGTTACACACCTTCTACTCAACCAACACAGGGTTACACCCGATGCCCTGTGTCACCCTGGTAACACCTCAAGCAAGGAGCAGGGAGGAAATCATTCCACACACAGAGTCTATCAATTCTACGGCAAGAAGTAGAAGAGTTTTTGAGCGTACCTCTTATCACCTCATGCTCTGCGGGATCGTAGACATCCAAAGCTCATGGCTATCCGCGGTCCCAACTGTCAGCTCCCGGAGCCTAACGTGGACCACTTAGTGGTGATAGGAAGACCTCGTAAAGTCGTCCCCCACTACCAGCTCCTCCCGCTCCTCTGCTAGCCCCACCTCTCTGGGCACTACTCCGAGCACGACGCTACCTCCATCATGGTGGTGCACCTGCTGCCTGCCCAAAGCTCTCTGCATGCCTGGTCGGGCAGTCCCGTGCCAGGTGACCTCGCCCATCGCAAGCATAGCACTGACTCTCTCTAGGATGCACCGGTGCCCTCCAGTGCCATTGTGGTGTACGACCATGCCCCTGAGTCCGGTTGTCAAAAAGCCACCTGCGTCGAGGTTCTTCTTGCCAACGCCCACTAGCTGCGACAGACGTCTCGGCTTCAACGTGCCTGCTGCCACCACTAACTCCAGAATGTGACAGGAAGCTCTCTGTCACCAGTGCCTGCTCTAGCACCCTGGAATATGTGGAAATTCCCAAGGGTACTATGACATCACGAATCTCTCAGCAGATATCCTGCTCAAACTTCCATGCTCGAATGTTGTCATCATGGACCAAGTCTGGGTAAAAGCATGCACGGTCTGCAAAACTAACCACGTACTCGGCCACCATCATCCCTCCCTGGTGAAACTGCAGGAGCTCCTGAATCCAAATAGAGCGTAAGCAGGAGGGTAAAAAATCCTCATAAAACAACAACTGGAAGTCATCCCTCGAAAGTGACGACTCGTCAAGAAACTGAGTCACCAGACTCCACCAATACTAAGTTTCTCCGCGGAAAAGGTTGGCTGCCAAAGCCACTCTCTGATCTGACGGTGTCTGCACAAGCATGAAAAGGCGAACCACTGCCTCTAGCCAAACCTCTGCTGCCTGAGAGTCTGGCTCACCACTGAACCTCAGCGGTCTCTGTTGCTAGAACTCACGGAGCACGCTCAACCTACGCTCAAGCTCAGCCTGCTCTGTTGAAACGGTCTGCTGCTCAACAGGTGGGGGTGCTGCTACCGGCCCACCCAGAGAATGGGTCTCACATGATGGGTCCTGGACTGTGGCCTTGTAGCTCACAGGGTCGTCATCACGCACCAAAGCTGGTATCTTGGATGGCTACCTTCGCGGAGACATCCCGAATATTATCAAGGAGTGTCGCGGTCAGATGAGCATATATGTATATACCAATAACAACAATGATGGGGAGCTGACTCAAGAAGGAAAGTCAAAGACACAATCCTATGTGATGCACAAACCAATTTTCCCTACAATGAGTGTCTCAGCATGCCGAGTCGACAAGCGGGTTATCAAGGTCCTGGTGAATGGATATGTTGGTCGCCGCACCATCACTGGACTCCCTGGACTGAGAGCCACTCTCGAGACATGTTGACACTATTGCCCTAAATCCCAACCAATTCCTCTTTTAGGTATGTCCACACAATGTCCCAAGGAACGAACCACCTCTGATACCACTTTATCACGACCCGACCCTACCCGGGCTTGAGCCGCAACTACCCAAAGCCCACCTCCATAGACCAGGGGCTGGCGACCAGAGCCGAAGGCACAAAAACTTGGGGAGGCCTTTGCCTAAGTACCTGTACACACACACACCCGTAGCACAATCAATGAAAAAGTGTAGAGTAAAAGAAAAGATAAGTAAAGAAAAATGACAACTGCTATAAATAAACCACAATGTGAATCGACCTCTAAAAGTACAAAGTAAGTACTGAAAGTAAACTGAAAAGGAAAAGGGGAAAACATGCACCCAACTAGAAAAGTGCCACAACCCGGTAACAGGTGAACAAAAAGAAAAATAGCTGGAAGGGTCCCCCACCGGGAACCCGACTCCGACCACCGCACGTGGTCCAAGCTCCCAAGCTCCTAAGCTCCTCTGATGTCTCGACCAACCTGTCCGTCATCTGCAAGGGCACACCAAGTGTAGGCGAAGCCCAAGTAGGGGTGAGTATAAAAATACTCAGTAGGATACCCCGAAGGCTTGAGGGAGAAACAAAGGAGGTACCGAAGGGTGAGAAGTAGAGCGAACAGGGAAAAGTAAAGGAGTACAACCGATAGTGCAGTCAAGAGTACAACAGTAAAGAGTCCAGCTCAACCCAACAAGAGGAAAGAAGGTAGACTCATCCAGACACAAGGATCTGGAATCGGTGAGAAGATGAACTTCTCATTGAGTCTTCGCTACCTATAGTAGGAGAGTAGACTCGTCCAACCATGAGAAGCTAGACAAGTAAAGGATGTGGCATACCCTGCGCGTCTTCGTCTCTCCTGGAATGAGAGTAACCAAACCCAAGAAGTGGGTACCGGAACAAGGTATATACAAGTCCATATGCTCAAACAAGAATCCCAAACATGATCTTAAGGGGATATCCATCCCGTAGCTCATCCCATGAAAATAGTAGCCAACAGTCCCAGAAGTAACACCATCGATGCCCAGCATCCCGCACGTCTGCCCCGAACTACAAGTCAAGGGCTCAATCACCGCTCCTCGGCACTATTCGCTTTGGGCAGCACTGACTCGCCCGCACAGTTTTAGGTCGCGTCACAAGGACGCGTCTCAGTGGGAAAAGCACTCCTCATACTTGATAGTTTTGGGGGAACGTCAAACCACAACTCGTCACTGCCCCGTAATTGAGAGGTCTGCTCAAAGTCGACAGGTGACCCCCTGCCCAGCCCCACTGGAGGGTCCCTGGAAGTCGATAGGTTCCCACTACAGTGAGACCCAGAAATTCGACAGGTGACACACTGCCCAGTCCCGTAACAGGGTAATCCACTGGAGGGCAACCCGGCTAAAGTCGGCGACAGGACCACTGCTTAGCCCAGCTGGAGGTAACCCGGTATCGGGGACCACTGCCCAGCCCAGCTGGAGGTAAGCCCAGCATTGGGAACCACTACCCAGCCCAGATGGAGGTAAGCCCGGCATCGGGGACCACTACCCAGACCCACTGGAGGTAAACCCGGAACTTCTCTGGCCATCTCTGCTGGATGGTACTGCTTGGTGAACATCGCTGTACTGGCCATCCCTGCTAGAAGGTACAACTGGCGAGCCCTGCTCGAAACAACCTCATCCCCGCTGGTAACAACCTCATCCCTGTTGGAAACAACCTCATCCATGCTGGTAACAACCTCTTGGGTAGAGGATCAGTGCCCGCGTAAAGTGTTGGTCACACCGAATCCACAAGGACTCTACCAGGGAACACAAAGCAATGGGAGAAACTCCCCAGGCCTCTCAAGGCTATCATGCTCCAATCCACTGAGTCACTGTCGAAGCGGACTGAGACAACTCATTCTAGAAATTGGGGAAAACACCCACACTATACGAACACCTGTAGTCGCAAACGGTGTTGTAGTCCGGTGAAAGGGCATGGTACTGAAACCCCTCACAGCCGAAGAAACAGAGGA
Source organism: Viscum album (assembly GCA_963277665.1). Taxonomy (NCBI): domain Eukaryota; kingdom Viridiplantae; phylum Streptophyta; class Magnoliopsida; order Santalales; family Viscaceae; genus Viscum; species Viscum album. Next base: position 15,926,979 of record OY728155.1, on the reverse strand, counting down.
ACCAAACCATCTCTGCTGGCCAAACAGGAACTGAACCAGGGGGAAAACTCAACCCTGCTGGTCAACAAGCGAGAACAGGACCAGGGGAAACTCAACCCTGCTGGTCAACAAACAAGAACAGAGGAACCCTCTACATCACGAGAGGTCAAAAGTACGTAAAGCATAACACGACACGCACATGGGGACCACACGACGTGTGGCCCCAAGTCAACCCCAACTGAGCGCACAAGAGTTCTCAGGTACCAACATCCACATGTACCTCCCAGCGTTCCCGTTTACTCCCAGGGTATACCACATTCCAGCCCAAAGACTATCGTGCACACGGCACCCAATGAAAATGCGAAGGCATAACATAACAACTCTAACCAGCCACCTGAACGGTTGTGGCACAGCCAACCACATCTCTTCAAGCATTCACTTTACTCTCCCAAGAGTGAACGCAATCACACACCAAGGGTTCTCTGCAAACACCGTAGGAAGAACCTCCACTGGTACACCTTTCGCATTTCCACATTTAATAAGATCGTGTAAGAGGCTCCTCTCACCTGAAGAGATTACACCATTGTAATACTCGTGGAAAAACATGCAAGATAATCTACTTACTCGCCTCAAATGGATATCCGACAGAAAAGTCACCAACACCGCCTCACGCCCAAATGGCGTTCCGTGATCCCAAGCCTCGGCCTCGAAAACAGTCGGGCGCATCGCACCATTGTGATCCCCTCGGGAAAACACATCAAAAAGACTGATCACTTGAGTGCAACAGATATCCAGAGAAAAAATGTATTCCGGTGCACCACACACGAGCGGTGCTCTATGGGACCCACATCCCGGTCCTGAAACTCAACGGACGGATCACACCGTTGCGATCCTCTCGAAAAAGTACACAAGATGGACTATTCACTTGTCCAAAACAGTCGCTCGGTGATAGAGATGGATAAATCACCGTCAACGCCCAAACGGCCCTCACGGGCCCCGCACCATCGTGCGGAATTACAGCGGGCAGACGACACCAACTCAATGCCCTCAGAAAAACACCCAACATCGACTGTTCGCATGCCCCGAACGGACGTCCGATGAAAAGGTCGCTCAACGCTGCTCGCAGCTCAAAAGACGGGCCGTGGGGCCCGCACCTCAACTTTAGCCTCAATGCTTGAAACCACCCTAGAAAGGTCTTCCACGGTGCCAGGGTCCCAACGCCACTGACGGCGCTTAAAACGGACGTCAGACACGTCCGCGCCGTCCAAAACAAGATTCCTCGAAAAAACGTCAATTCACTTTAAGATGTGTCGCGCCTCTGAGGCCCCTCGTTTCGAGAATTAAAAATCCCCAAAACCATATCAAAACATTCACCTCGACGCTAGATCCGCGCTTCCACTGACGGCATGCAAAACGGACACCTGTAGCGGAAAATACGGGCGTCCGAAACTTGAGGGGCAAGGCCCCTTGGGCTGGACCGGCCTAGGTCGGCCGGCCCGCGCTGGCCTGCCCGGCTCGCCGTCCCTGGCACACGTCTCGGCCACGCGGGCCGGCGGTGGACCCGGTCCACCGCTTGGCCGACCGGTTGAGGCCGATCGCGGCGCGACGACCCGCGCGATGCGGGTCGTGATCCCCGCGCGGGGTTGCATGCCGCGACCCCGGTCCACCGCGGAGCGTCGCGGGTGTCCGCCGCCTGCCGCCTGAAGCAGGACCACCACTCCTACGATGAGCCCACCGCCTGCCTAGGAGCCCGCCATGCTGCCGAAGTACCCGCCGCCTGCCGAGGAGCCACCCGCCGCCTGGAACCACCGCACGCCGCCGCCTGGGCCTCGCCGGACCACCGGAAAACCCTCAAAACTCCCGAAATTCCCGCAAACTTCGGCGAATGTTTGAGAACTCCTCCGAACTCCGATTTACAAACCGAAAATTGTATTGGGAAGGAAATAATTAATACTACACTACCATGGGCTTTTCTCAAGGATTAAACAACGAATTGATGCATATAAACGATCTCAAAGTCGGTGCGGGAAAGAAAAACGCAACCAAACCCTACCTCGATGGGCTTCGCCCGAAGCTTCGCCACGATCTGTCAGAGCCGTGGCTCGCCGGAGCTGTCTCGACGGAGGTACCTCGCCGGAGGAGGAGAGGGAAGAGGGAGGAGGGGGAGCTTGTGCCAAGGAAAACCACCTAGAGGGGGGAGAAGTGTTTAAAAACAAAACACTTAAACTCCCGCCCGTGGGCCCCGTACCCGAACCCTCAGCAAGGTCGAGGTTAAGCAACACCTAGGGTAAAAACCACCTCCCAAGCACAACGGAGGTCTCGGAAATTTAATCCGAGACCCCATTCAAAAGTTATTAAACTTAGCGCCTGAGGCCGCCAAATTATGAAGACGCCCCCAGGGCCATTTTTCACAGACAACCCGCGCTCGCGAAACTTATACCCCTCCTAGGGTAAACGGTACGCTCTGAACTCAAATGTGCTCTCAGTTTTCCAATCTGATCCACCATTTAAGAGATACATGCGTTTCAACATTAAACGAATTAATTAATTAATTAATTAATCTGTTTAACGTTCCGAAAGCGAGCGAGGGGTCCAAATGTTCTGCGCCGATAAGTTTTATGTCGTTACTAGGGTAAACACCCCATTACGGACCCATCCGTACACTCAGATATCTGATCTGAAACACCGTTTAGGAGTTATCCCATTTATTTTGTGTGTCCAGTGTGAACGCGCTGAAAATTTAATTCTGGCCACTCCGGGGCTCGGAATTACACACCGTCTGAAGGCGCTGCTCTAGAATATCAACAAGAATATTCAAAAGTCATTTGTAGCCAAATAAAGGGTTCTTACATATGCCCATACATACACTGTGAACAACCAGATATACTCAAACATGCACCAAGCCTCATGAGGTTCTGACCTCGTAACCCGTAATAGGCACATATCTAGGAGAACACACTCCAAGAGCTCTGTCATCCCAGATGACACTCGTCTGAGAGAAACACATTCATCGAAATGCTTTACTGAGAACCTCACGCTCAAATAGAAAAAACACCAAACTCCTCGGATAGGGAATCACTCCTAGGGTCCGTTAGGGGATGCTAAAACCCACACCGATATTCGAAGATCTCACAAATAAGGGATCACTCCTAGGATCCGTTGGGGGATACCACAACCCAATCTGGCATTTGACATAAACACATCACTCAGATAGAGGATCATCACCCATGTCACGATGGTCACAACGATACCAAAACCCTATCTGGTACATCTCGCGTTGTAGGGGATCGAACTGACAATGCAGCAACCCTACAGAAACCACGCGCTAAGTAGGGGATCGTGTAACCAACGATACTGCAACCCTACTATAATCCTCATGCTGAGTAGGGGATCGTATACTCGACGATTCCACAACCCTACTTAGCACGGACCACTGCGTAGGGGATCATATTCCCGATGATGTCGTAAACCCTAGGGGGTTAACCCGCTAGATATGGGATCGCCGCCCGTGCATAAGCGGTCACAGTGATACCAAGAACCCTATCTAGGGAACTGATGCTAGAGGGTCCCGCTTCGGCCCACCAGAGGGATGCCACAACTCTAACAGATTGAACATCCCATCGAGATAATCACAAACCTATACTGAGGTTGTGATGTCGCACGAACCCTCGTAGGAATGAACCAAGGGAGTACCCTCAACCACTGCTGGTCCAAACGTTGCTAACCCGAGAGACCCACCACAATGCCACACCGCGCACCTCCAAGGCCAATACCGAGGTCACCATCATGATCCACACAGAAAAACACGCAGGATAGGCTATTCACTCACCTGAAACGGACAACTGGGGCAAAAGTCACTATTCACCAAATCCAACTCGTGTGGGGCCCACACTACGATCCCAAAACTCATCAAATAGATCATACCACTGCAATCCCCTTGGAAAAACACACTGAATCGACTACTCGATCGTCCCAAACAGACGACGGGTGAAAAAGCGACATCTCATCGTAAAACATGCAAACTGGGCCCTATGGGGCCCACACCCTACCTTTAGCCCGAACACTGAAAGGAGTATCTCAAAAAAGTCTGCACAAGGACTAGGATCATGCTGCCACTGACGGAACATCAATCAGACGTCCGGTTCGCAAGGCACGTCTGTCGCGAGCTTTAATAATAATTTATTATTTTTAAATTAAAGCGTTTCGCGTCACCCGCCCTCGGGCACAGAACCCAAAAATCATGAAACTGAATTCAAAAAGTCTTTCTCAATGATACGAACCCACATCCCTTGACGGTGCATCAAACGGGCGCGTTGTTTAGAAGTTACGTCCCCTTGAACACGAAGGGGCCCAGAATGGGCCGGTCCAGACCGGCCAGCCCAGTCCAGACCGTCGGCCCGCAGCCCAACCGCGAGTCTGAACCAGCTCGTCGTGGCCCACTGGCCGTGGCCCTTTTGAAAACATCGGACCCCTAGGGTACGGTTCTTCCACCGAACGCCCAAGCGGCCAGTCGCTTTCCTCGCGCACCGCACCAGCAGGACCCACCGAACTCAGGTCCTTATCACACTGCACCACCCGAGGTCAGCGCCTCGGGTCCTCCGCCCCAACCGCAACTGGCCGAGGCCACCACCTCCAAACCAATCGAGCACACCGTCACATGTCGGCCGCCCGTGCCACAGCCACCCAGGCTCCCCGTTCCTCTGCCAGTCCCCGCTACACCACGCTGCAGCCGCCCTGCTCAGCTCCTCCATCGGACATCGCAGCCACCTCCGCCCGGCCGCTCCTGAGCCCACAGCTCCGGCCACACCTAATGTCTCCGCACACCAGCCGCCCGTTCCGCCTCTCCGCCCAATGCCCAAACACCTTCGGCCTCTAATCGTCCGCTGGTCGCCACACGTCGGCCCTCCGAGCTCCACCTCGGCCTACCGCGCCGCCCCGAACACCTCTGGTTGGCTCCACCACTACGCCACCCCAATATCTAGCCACCACCCTTGATGGAGTCGGGGCTTCCGTCGGCTTCCACAACTGCTCTGGTGGCCTGATTTCAGAACCGAAGACAGTTTTGGGATCCTTGGGATGAGGCCTTCACAGCGCCTGCCCCCGATCAACAATCCGACGGTCGATTGGCACATTCGAAAAATTCAGACGAAGAACGAAGAAGAACGCGGGTTTTATAACGGGACTTAGATGGTGGTCGTGTTCATTTTTCCATCTTCCCAATTCTAAAACTATAGAATTAAAATTAATAAATTGACAAAAACTCCAGAAATTGATGAAGGAGCGGAAAATCAACTGAAATCCTACCTCGATCCGGCCATTCCTCGTTGGCGATGCGTCCTCTACGATCCCACTTCGATCCGCCGGAGTTTTCTCCTCAATCAAACGAAGATCAGCAAACAACACCAAATAAAGAGAGAGAGAGAGAGAGAGATAGAGAGAGTAAATTAGGGTTTTCCCCTAATTCCACTTTCAAGTGAATTTATAAACTCTCTCTGAAACTCTACCGACAGGCGAGGATTCTGAAACCTCTATGCCCGCCTATTTTATATCACGCCTAGGAAAAACACCCCATTTCGAACTCAAAGGAATTCTTGGATTATCATTCTGATACTTCATTCGAAAGTTATTCTAAAAGGATTCTAGTGATAAAAATCACTAAGTCATTATTTCAAAATGATGATTTTTCCCCTGGGTGACATTTCTCACAGCAGGCCCGTGCCCGCAACTTTTACACCCCACCTAGTGTAAACGACATGCTCCAGACACAATCGTGCCCTCAGATTTCTGATCCAAGCTACTGTTTAGGATAAAACAAAACCCTTCCACATGCATAGTATAAAAATACTTAATATTTTTATAAAATTAATTCCGAGCACACCGGGCCTCAGAATCGCACGTCGTCTTCACGCCTAGCTCTGGAGTTATTCATAGAAATATTCCAAAGTTTGACATTTCCATAAACCAAGTCACTACATATAAGTTAATTTTAGGAACATTATTCTCATTCTACATTATTTTCCATACACTTATACAAGTAAATTGATCATGAAAACCAATGAAATCAACGCTCTCAAATGATGAAATTGAACCTCTTAACCCATCAAAAAGGCCATAAATAAACTTAATAATGTTATAATAAATCAAATAAATTTATAAAGGGTTACAGAATTATTAATTAATGAATATAATTTTATTATTCAAAAAATTGACATCAATTGCATGATCGTTTCAGACATGAGGTAAGGGATTCTACCCGAACCTCCATTATTCTTTAGGGTTACACATCCTCTATTTATACCCAAATGAAATATTATTTTATTTTTATTTACTTATTTTAAATGTTTTTATATATTCCAAACTCATGTATCAATATCCATTCATCCTTATTTTCAGAGATATACATGTTTTTAAAAGGTTCCCAATTCAATTGTTTCTGATAAGCAAGCCTGATTTAAAGGGACTTCTCGAATTCTTACCCATTTTTAAGTGTTATTCATAATATATTTTAATCCAACATAGTTTTTATAAAATCGCTCATTTTTTTCATGAAAAACTACCTTGGTTAAATTATGGTTTTATACAAACAACTATTCATTTTCCATTTTAAATAATCTTGAACTTTTTTCCTTTAACCGTACTAAAATGTTTTATTTCTAAAGTTTCTTAAGCACTATTTTTACTTCATTTTTAAATCACTTATCATGATATATACCTATATTACTTTATTAATGTCTATGTATGATTTAATTCATTTATTTCATGGACACTTTTATGATACACCCATTTATGCTTTTGATAAGATTATGATATCCAATTCTTTCTAAGGGTAACCCTTATGTTTACTTATGTATGATTCTTTATGTGGAAAGCATATTCATAAACATTTTATGATGGTTAAACCCAGATAGCAATCCAATGAATTGGGTAATGTTTAGTCTCATGATAAATTATAAACAACGTTATGTTTAATCATGTTCCATGTCGTTTTATATAATTTTTTTATTCCTTATAACCCATGTGCTAAGTTTTATTTCAATGTTTATTACCTTATTGGGATTTTTTGCTCATCCCTTGTTCATGTTATCCCCAGGTTATCATATGAAGATGTAAGGTATAAAAAGAAGTTACGAGATCATAATGGATGATAAATAAAGAAATGTTTTATTTAGTTCCATGTTTTTAGTTTTATGTTCCTAGTCTTCTAAGACACTCGACTTTACGATCCTTAGCTTTTAATTTATTGTTTAATTATGATTAAAATCATGTAAGGATATGTGGAAAAGACTAGGGTCACTATATGAACTTTAATGTAAAACTATCTTTTTCTATTGAATGATTTCTATTTTTAGTGGCTCAAAATTTTCTTAATGTGATCAGGTTTTGGGTTTTGGGTGTATTCCTTATTAATATCTTTGGTTGAAGAACTTTAAACTCCCTCCGCCTAGTGAAATTTGTCTCAATTGAGAAGATTTTGTTAGGTGGTGAGTGTCTAGCAATCGTTGAAACATGTGTGGAACTAGTGAATCATTTCTATATTTATAAGGATAAAAAAAATTGATTGATACTTGCCTTTGTTGTTTGGGAATAGTTCATGAACTTTCATGACCGAGTGGTTTCCATGGCTTCCTTCAACCAAGGGTGATTGAAAACTCGATTAAGGATTCATTCATTTATCATTTAATAGGAAGAGATGGGTAATGATCTTTATGAATATCATGACATTGAAAAATATGATCCTACCCTAAACCTTTCACTCTCTTCATCCATTAGTGTTTAACCTTTATTTTCAATTGTTTTCTTTGTTTTTAAACTCAAAAAAATCAAAAACAAACTCTACTTATTTCTAACATTTAACTGAATAACATTATTTTTGTGTGCTCCTCTCTTGAGACAACCTATTTTAACGATTATAATACATTTTAACTTAGGAAATGTTTGTTTTTTTACACCCCATGATAGGAACGTGCCAAGAATGTCCCATGTATTTTACCATCATATGGTAAGGGAATGTCCCATGTAGTTTAACATCATGTGTTAAGGACGTGTCCCGTGCATTTTAACATCATTCAGTATGTATGTGTCTCATGAAGTTTAAAATCATGTGGTAATGATGTGACCTATTCATTTTAACATCATGTGGAAAGGACATGTCCTATGAAATTTAATTTCATGTGTTAAGGATGTTCCCTATATAGTTTAACACTGTGAAGTAAAGACATGTCCCATGCAGTTTAACATCATGTGTTATGGATGTTTCTCATGTAGTTTAACATTATGCAGAAAGGACATGTCCTGTGCAATTTAATTTCATGCGGTAAGGATGTTTCCCATGTAGTTTAACATCATGCGATAAGGATGTGTCATGTTTAGTTTAACGTAACATAGTAAGTAAGTTTTCATATAGTTTAACATCATGTGACTGATACATCATCGTTTAGTTTAACATCATGTGACTAGGAAATTGTCATGAAGTTTAACATCATGTAACTATGGAATATTGTGACAAAACTTTTCAGGATGGAGGATTTCTTGATTTATCTGAGAAGACTCATATGCATATTTCATAAGTTTCAGGACTCTATAACTGTATCAATCCTTTATCCACTTTCTTCTATAGCCAATTCTTAAAGACAAAGGATCCTATAATCGTATTCCCTAATAATTGATGGTACGAAAAATAGTTTAGGTGTTAATTCATGGTTTCCTCTCTGGTTATTTTTCTCCTTGGGATCCTGATAAGGCCTTGTTCTACTAAATATTTGAATTATACAGTCGCATTCTTGGATTTAAAGGAATCAGCCTTATTTCATCTAGTACTGAGGGTCAGTCTCCCATCACTGGGAGACAGTTGGCCCATATTTTGTTGTAAAACATTTATGTTCTTTTTAATGTGATCATATGACTAGAGTGAGGATTCAGGTGTTAGTTTTTTTAACATCCCATCATCTATGTATTTCTGAATCCATTCCTTAAAGTTTAAACAACTCTCTATTATATTCTTGAGATTTTAATGGAAGGGGAAATGATTGGAATGCCCTCTCAACCCTACCTCTTCTGGTTTCCTCATTATTAGGATTTATATAAAATCATTCACCCTGGAATGATTGAAATACCAGGAGACATGTCTCAGATGGAAAGAATATACCTTTTCTTTTTTTTCATCAAAATATGGATGACAACATTTCTTCCCACATGTTCCACCAATTCTTATATTAGCATGGTAACATGGATGCATTTGGATCCTAGGACGCATTTCCCTAATATTTATTGATTTGGGTGTATGCACTGAGGCATTAGGGGCCCTGGAGGATGAAGATACTTCCCATAAAAGTAACCCAACTCTATTGGATACCTTGTGGAATCTACTAAGGTCGGATGGTGTCCAAAGTTCACCTAATGAGGGATTAGAAAATATTGAAATGAACCTATCCCTATGGGATGGGGTGAAGTAGAACAATTTCCATATTGCACTCAGTTAGGGGTTGAAGGATATAAAAATTATCCCAGCCCTATGGGCTAGTTCACTTCACTACAAGGAGGACCTTTGCGGGAGACTACTAATATATCATCTTAGGGAAGAGACCCCAGGATAATTCCCGCAATTATCAGCAATTATACTCATTCTCTCATTGGAGTTGAGGGGTCTATTCTTCTATAGGAGTTTCCTTGTCATCTTGAAGGGTTTGACTATAAGAATTCATGATGAAACCCTTTCCTTTGTCAATAATAGTGTGGAAGAAAAGTGATGGGAGTCTCAACGTGGACCCTGAAGGATGAATGTACTCTTCCCATTGGGAATATGTGTTGGAGTTGGTGCCCTATAACCAAATTTCGTTTAATTTATGATAACCCGTATTCATTATTTTTTAATATTAATAAAATCCTTATCACTTCGAGATTTTTATTCTGCATAACATAGTATATGATAATGTCTTAAGATTAGTTTTTGTAATGAAAGGTCATAAAAAATCCTCATTATGATGATAACCCATAAGTTACATGATATTATTATTAAATATATATGTTCTATAGTAGGATTAAATCATTTTAGGGTCACAAATGATACATGATATCAGGGGTGGATAACTATAATACTTTGAGGCACCTTATCATGGTGTATACCCTTGGTAATGTCCAGTGTAGGATATTATGAGAATGAGACCCACTAGTAAGAAATCTACATTTATATGATTCATTGAATGTTTATATCTATATATGTGTGTATTGATCCTTGGACTTTAATATTGTTATTAATGATTATTATAATTCTTTTAATTTGATGTATTGATGAAAATTGTAATGACATATGGCTGCATTAAGGTAGGATACATTGGGTGTGTCACTAGTAATATTTCATTAATGAATAATGTGAGAAAGGATTTTTTCCCTTTTGTTAATTAATGGAAGTTAATATCTCATTATCTTTGATGGAAATGATATAGCCTAAATAAATTCATGGCCACGGTTTTCTATAGGCAAGTTCAATTTCAAAAAAGTCAAAAAAAGAGACATTAAACATATAGGTTGATGGCACCAGCATATAACTTGCTTAACTAGAGATATCATGATAAAGGGATTATATTACATAGCGATCATCTATATGAGTAATTATATCATTATGGCATTGACTTATTTCTCTATAGGTACCATAGCATGTTTCAAGATGCTAACCTCGGAATTTAGGTTGCTTTTTCTAATTACATTGAGAAAGATTCCTAGAGGATCACACACTAAGTATATCCAAAATCTCATTTAAATAATATATTATTATTTATTATTTAACAAGTTTAATAAATATTATTCCCACATGTGGTTTAATAATTATTCATGTTTTCTTGATCTCATATATTCCATCACCAATTATTTGAGAGAATATAATGTGAGTATAATATTTAATAAATATTTATTCTCTATTTAGTTAAAAAAATGTTTATTTATCTATTGGTGAATAATGAAGTGACATTTATTTATTAAATAAATAGTCATTATTCAAGGACTGATAAATATTATAGAGGAAGGGTGAACCAAGTTTAATGGTCTGGTGAGAAATAATATATATTGGATATTATTTGATTAAATACTATTTAATTTAATTCGGGAGTTTAGAACATGTTAAGAATTATTATTATTATTATTATTATTATTATTATAGACATGGGGTTCTGTGGGGACTAAATAAATAATAATGGGAACTTGTGAAGTTATTTATTTTTAACCCTAATAGTATATAAACCCAATTATATTATTTTATTAAGAGTGCCAATTCATTTTGTGTTGTGAACTATGAGATCCGAAGAGAATCCTATCAAGCCCTAGAGAGCTCCCCCTCATAGAATTCTCCCAATAATGGAGAGTGATCTTCCTCCACCTTCCACTCTCGAGTCTAGATATTTTAAGGAGATTCCTTTGGAAGTGATTCTTAGGGTGATCAAAGGTGGATGATGCAAGCGATGGGATCTGCCATTCTAGCACCTGAAGATTCCTACAGTGACATTCAGATATTCATGGAACAAGTGTGGATCATTGGTAGAAGAAATATATTCTTGATTCCTACAATGAAACGATGATACAACGTAGATCCATTGTCAAATCCATCAGTGAATAAATAATTTCTCAAAATGTAATTGTTAATTATTTAAATTAATTATAAATAATATGTGAGGATCCTTCTCTTTGATTCCAGAGTTTATCCATTGTCTATATTCTTTGATTCAATTTCGTTGACCACATTGTTTATTATAGTGAAAATCTCATATTAATCATCGATCTTAACAAAAAGAAAAGTTGCTAACGACTCATCTGATGCTTCCGCTGCACTCGGAATATTTAAGTTGTATCATAGGGGTCTCATAATTATTTAAAATTATTTAAATATAATTGATTGATTTACTCATTTTTTATTAGTTTTCAATTAAATTTTAATCATTATTTAATCTAAATTGTGAGATCCTCTTTATTCCTTTTTTCAAAAATATAATCAAATAAATTAATTTTATTAACAAAATAAATTTGAATACCTCATCTAGAGGTGTCGAGGAGTCTATACGGATAACACAAGAGTACACTCAATGTAACCTAAAGTTACACACCATGTACTAGTGTTTAATTTATCATGAATTATTTTGGAATTAATTCAAGGCATGTGAATTTATTTCACATGGTGAATTTATTTATACACCATGTGTTGATCTGGCCAACCTAGCACATGGTCAGCCGGAGTACATATCGTGTAACTTCTATACACGATGCATAGTCTATTAGTCAAAGATGGGTCATGTGTCCTCTTAAATGGCATACATGACTAGTGACTATATAAATTTGGGACCACACTTCATGTAGCCGATGTACATGTCATGTACTCCAATATTTTATGTGGTATCGTTACACACCAAGTACCATGTCTTGTGTTGTCGATAGATGGTGAAAATAATGCACGCTATGTAAACTTCAATATACATGCCATGTAATTTTACCAAAATACACAAAATTAAAAACTAATCTAATATATTCTTCAAACCTTATCATCATGTGTTCCATGTAGTCATTAATTTGACAGTACACACCATGTGATGAGATTTATATATATATATATATATTTATTTATTTATAATTAATTTTTGTGTAATTTTCAGATAAACATATCATGTATAAGTCGTATTATAGTTATTACTCTATATACATTGAAGAATCACATGCTATGTAAACCCTATGTGTTCTATGTGGTCATTATGTTGATAGTACACACTATTAAATTACATGATAATTCATGTATTCCACATGTTGTGAGAGTAAATCGTATATGAGTATAATACACGTTGGGTAGTTCGAATGGGTACTCATCGTGTTTCCTCCAAGGTACATTTTTTACATAGTTAATTTTAAATAAATTTATTTAATTTTTTTAAAATTATTAAGGATGATAATATCAATAGAATTAGGAGGATAATTAAGATAAAAGAATTGATTAATTGAAGAATATAATTAATTTATTTAAGCATTATTATTTTAAATAAGAATAATTGGAATTGAATGATAATTTTATTAAATGTGTAATTAATCACATACATGTGTATGATCATAATCTTAGATCATACCTTTGTATTTGATTGGTTTCATTTAATCTATTATTAATTGTCATGTATTTCATCCCGCTTATTATGTAAGGACTTGCGTGCCCAACATTTCTTTTATGTAAACCCATTAATCAGTCATTTGGTTCCATGTCATATGTGTGAGTAAAATAATATGTAATGGATGGAACTCCCAAGATAGTTGAGGCAGTTCAAGTTTGGAGATATGGTGAAAGCAATATAAGGGATATATATAGGTGAACAGGTGGAAATATGCAACACAACCCATAAATGGTTAAAGGTGTTTTTCCCCTAGGTTGATGGTTATTTTATCCTACCTGAATGGACTGAAAGCCTTATTTTTTATTGATTTTTGATAACCCCCCTTTCAAGGGATGAGAGGGAACCCTTAAAAGGCACGTAGGCTTAAGATATTACACAGCCTGTTAGCTTAAGAGACATTACATGACCTGAAGGTCTTAGGGAATTAAACCAGACTATAACTACAAGGAACTACCCATCCCCAGCATATGCATCATGGTGGTAGCCCTCCACCTTCACATGGCCATCTGGATAAGATTCCCGTAAAAGCACAAGCTGGTCCCGATGGTGTTGTCATACCCTCTCATTCTTCCAAATCCATTGGTTCTACTCAGGTGAGTGTGCCTTCTCTGAATCCAAAGTTTGGATGCTTTCAATTATCATGGAATTCTAACTTGAAGTTTTGGGTTGAATTAAATTAGTTCACATCAATGGTTGAATTCCAAAGTAATACTTGGTGTAACTAAGAGGAAAAGGTAGATTAAATACAATTTAAGGATTTTATTATTGGGAATTCCACTCAACAGATCAAGGAACTATCAGTTAATAAGGTTATTACCAGTGTTTTATCTAATATTTCTCACATTTTTCAACTCCAATGTTCGAGATAACCAAGAAATGAGTGAAGTTTTTTTGGTATGATGCTTGAAAAAGATATTTTCAAGAGTTGAAAGTTAGGATTAACTAAGAACCTATCCTAACTTTACCTATGTTGGGTAAAGCATATACTATGTACTATGATGAATCTAATGTTGGAATTGGATCAGTTATAATGAAAAAGGATCGTGTGGTTACTTATGGCTCCTGGAAGCTGGGACCACATGAGAGGAAATACCCTACTCAGGATCTGGATTTTTTGGTAATGGTACATGCCCTGTGATTTTGGAGACACTATCTCATGGGTGGGAGGTTTTTGGTATACATGGATCACAAAAGCCTTAAGTGAATATTTTCTCAGCGAGACCTTAACCTTCGCAAGAGGAGTTGGGTAGAGTATCTTCAGTATTTTGACTTTCAATTGGATTATACACCAAGAAAGAAAAATGTTGTTTCTAATGCTTTGAGCTAAAAGACATAGACATAACTTGTATAGGATTCTTGTGATGAGTGGTTGACAATGGAAATCTTTAAAAACATGCATCTAGATGTTTAGGAATCTCAAGGGCAAGTAGCTCTAACTTCGACATCAGTTATACCCATGCTTTTGGATTGGATTAAGACTGAGTACTTGTCAAATATAAAAGGCTCGGTTCTAAGAGGAAAATTATATGGTGGGGAGATTCCATCATTATGCTCTCTTGGAAGTGGTAATTCTCTTCTTTTCCATGGCCGAGTATGGGTTCTTATGGGCTTGTGTGGGGATCTAATGAGGAAGTTTCATGCTTCTAGATGGACGGTATATCCTGGTTTAAAAAATATGTATCATGATCTTTGTATACAGTAACGGTGGTTAGTAATGAAGAAGGATGTGGTAAGATTCGTGGTTAGATGCTTCACTTGTTAGTAGGTGAAAGCTAATCATCAAAGTTTAGTTGGGATTTTTCCGCCTTTATCCATCCCGGAGTGGAAATGGGATGATGGCACGATGGATTTTGTAACACGATTACCCAGGATGACCCATAAGAATGATGTTGTATGGGTTTTTTTTGGATTGAATAACTAAGGTAGCCCACTTATTGTCTATTAGGCAAACCTTTATAGTTGAATATATGGGAAATCTTTATGTGCAATAAGTAGTTCGATTGCACGGTGTTCTGAGTAGTATCATTTCAGACATAGATCCTCATTTCACATCATGTTTCTAGAAGGTTCTTTAGAAAGACCTGGGATCATGAGTTCTATTAAGTACATCCTATCATTCATAGACTGATGGTCAATTGGAGAGAACTGTTCAAGTTTTTTAGGATATTATTTGAGCCTATGTTTTGTATTTTTATGGTTCATGGGAGAAACATATGGAACACATGGAGTTTTCATATAATAATAGATTCTAAGAATCAATACAAATGGAATATTTTGAGGCATTGTATATAAGTACATGTTGTTAAACTATTTATTGGATGTAGGTAGGTGAGTTATGACATGTTGGACTTAGTCTCATGCATGAGATGTCTGAACAGGTTCATTTGATCAGACAACAATTGGTGATCGTGTAGAGAAAGGAGAAATCATATGTTGACTATTAGATATTACCTATATAATTAAAGGTTGTTCAACATGTTTTAATTTTGGTGTCTCCAAGGTTTCTTAAATGTTGTATTAGGAAACAGGGAAAGCTAGCACCCAGGTTTGTCAGGCCGTTTGAAATAGTGGCAAGGTTTGGTCCAATGGCGTACTGATAATCCCTTCCACAATGCTAAAGTTCCTTTCATGATGTATTTCACATGCTGAAACTATTAATATATCATCTAGACCCTTCCCATGTGATAGACATAGATAATTTTGAGCTTTTTTATGAATATTTTTAGGAGAATCCTAAATGGGTTGTGGATCATAGTGAGAAAAATCTTCGAGTCCGACAATACTGTTGGTTCAAGTGTAGTGGCAGTATGGGAAAGTTCAGGTGGAAACTTAGGAAAGGGATTTTGATATGAAAACACAGTGGCTGGACTTGTTCACTAATACCTCATAGTGATGGTTGGGGCATCTTGGGGATGAGCTATTATAAGGTGGAGAGGTTGTGAGATCCCGTATTTTTTCAGGTACGTTTCTCACTGAGTTTTTTGTTTGATACTTAGTAGATAAGTCTTGTTTGGAGATGAAGATCCTTTGTTGGAGAAATTTACCAAAATTTCAGAGATTTATTCTTGTTTGAATTAACGGAGTTTGGGTATAAATGGGTTTAAGCGTTAAATTAGTTCTTGAAAAGTTGTGAAGCTTTAAGGAAATATGGGCTGAAAAAATCAACTACAGAATATTTACACAATGTGTAAAGGGATTAAACATCATGTAATTATTATTGTGTTTTAATAAAATAAATCTAAGGAAATGATTTTTTCAGTGAATACCATAAAAAACATTTACATGATGTGAAACCATATTACACGTCGTGTAAATACCAGAACTTCAGTTTTAAAATTGTTATGCAGCCGATTCTACTTCAAATCAGTTGAAGCTCCTTATCTCTCAACCCTAGGGCATCCTCTAGGTGATTTTGGAGTAAAAACCCCATTTTTTGGATGTCCCATTCATGCGATCAATCTCTGGTAAGTTTTTTTGGTTATATTATTCCTTGTCTTCATTCTTCTCTAACCCATTGCGGTGAAATCCCTTGACCAATTGCATTTCTGTTTCGATCTTGATAAATTTTTATCTAGGATCCTCTTTGCAATAATTTTAACCTTCACCCACATGGGAATAATTTATTGGAATTATTGTTGGATCTTTGGTTAAAGGTATGGGGTCTAAATCTAAACCATGTGGTTTGATTATTGTAAAGCTTATGAAATATTGTGATCGCACCAATGAGGTGTGCACCCGAAATTACTTAATTAATTGTATGATATTATCCATTTAATTACTTTAGCTTCAAATGGATTTTTAATTGGATAATGGATTAAGGTATGTTTATCATGACATGTGACCTAGGGTGATTTCTTGTTATATAATCCCTAAATTGTGGATTTATTGTTTATTGAAATAATTGTTAATCAATTGTGAATGGAATTGCATGTGGAATATGAAAGAATAATGGTAATTATCCTAACTAACTATTGAGATATATGAGTTGATATTATGATATCCATATTGTATGACAGGAATTGTGTTCCATGCTGAGATGATTATATAATAGGCTAGGCTTAGGCACTTGCACACGTATATGTTGTAATGATGGAACTGAGTGGACTTGGCGCATTCCATGTTGTAATGCTTATAGATAGTGGGCTATTACCAATCCCATGTTTTAATGATTATAGGGATTCAACCCAGATTTTTTTTGTGACTTTACCTTGGTTATGGTTGTGGTTTTCATGGTTATAAGACATGATTAGAGACATTCCACCATGGTACCAAAGTAGGTTATTTATCATGGTTATATGGTTGGGGTTTTCATTGTTATAAGAAGTGTTCTCAGACATTCTGGCATGATGATAAAACAAGTTATTGTATTTATTTAATTTTTTAATTAATTAATACACTTGTTTATCACTTTATTGCATACACTTCTAATTAGGCTGGTTTTGTTTAGACACGGTGGTATCGACCTATTGAGTTTTACTCACACTCTATTCAGGCCACCATTTGGCACTTGAGCAGACTTTGTGGATGCAGGTTTGGACAAGGGAAAAGGACCTTTTTGTTTATTTCTTGTTTTCTATTGGGAAAGAGTTTGGATATGGGACCAGCATGGGGTTTGGGACCCAATACTTGGAGTACATTATTTGATTCTGCTTGTATTTTTCTTTTATTACACTAGAATTAAATTTAGTTACATTCCAGCATGTCATTACATTATTCCTTATGTTTTATTGAATTATTCATTTAGTTTTTATTGTTTTCTTCCACATTTTTTTACTATGATTATTTCTGTTTTGATATGAATTTTTTATTCTAAATGAAACATCATATCAAGGGCGTATAGTATCCCCACTATACTATCTGCACCCCCACTACTCTTCTGAATCCTATGGAATATGGGGAGGTGTGCTTGAGGTTCTGTAACCAACCTTTTATGGACACGTGAGAGAGTTCCAAATTGGGGGACATTAAAAATATAAATGGTGTTTTTGACCTCACTCCCCCCAAATCTCTTCCCTCAATCCAAAAACCACCAATATTAGAATTAAAACCACTTAACTCTAATTTAAAATATGTCTATCTTGAGGGTATTGACCAATTTCCCATAATAATTTCTAATAACCTCTCTCTAGAGTAAGAATTATAACTATTACACCTTTTTAGAGAGTGTAAAAAGGTTATAGGATGGATATTGGCAGATATTATTGAGATTATCCCATATATCTTTATGTATCACATAATTTTAGAGGATGAGGCTAAACCTATAATGAAATATCAAAGTTTGATAAATTCTACCCACTTTGAATTGGTAAAAATAGAGGTGATTTAATTACTTAATATTAGGATCATATATCCTTATAATGAATGGGTTAGACCAATGTAAATTATGCTTAAGAAAACTGGAATAATGATAGTTTAAAATGAAAGGAACGATTTAGTAGCCACGTGTCTGAAAAATAGCTAGTGATTCTATTTTTATTAACATTAGATAAATAAAGCCACATTAAAGGACCATTTTCATCTACCTTTCATTGACCAAATGTTATAAATATTGTATAGTAAGTCCCATTATGTTTTCCTTGATGGCTATCTAGTTTTTTTTCAAATCCATAAAGCCCCTGAGGATTGAGAAAAGAAAATATTTACCTACCCATTCAAAACAATCATATAAGAGGATATCATTTGGCCTATTTAATTCTCTTGGTATATTTCAATGTTGTATAGTTAGTAGTTTCTATGAGTTCCAAAAGCATTTCATGGAACTTTTCATGGATGATTTCACTATTTATGTATCTTCCTTTGATGCTTTTTTGGAACACTTGGGTTTTTTTCCTCCTTCATTGCATGGAAAAAGATCTAAAATTAAATTATGAAAATTTTCATTTAATGGTAGAGTGGGGGATATTTATTGGGAATTTTATTTCAAGTGAGTTAATTCAAATTAATAAATCAAAAATCAAAATAATTTTCTCCCCTCCATATCCAAAATTTGGTCGTGAGGTGCGATTTTTCTTGGTAGATGTTGGTTTTTACTATAAATTCATTAAAGACTTTAGTAAGATCACACTTACCTTATCAAAATTATTAAAAAAAGATATTGAGGTCGTGTTTAATAATAAATGCATGGATTATTTTAATTCACTAAAAATGATTATTACACCCCTATCCATCATCTGGACACCTATGTGGGATCTCTTATTTGAACTTATGTATGATGCCTCTAACTTTTTAGTTGGAAAAGTTTTATGTCACAAAGGGTTGAAATGGCTCCTCATGTCATTTCATATTCCTCACATACCCTATACCCAACCATGGAAAACTACATCAACACTAAAATGATATTTGTTTCATTTTGTTTTCTAAACATGCTTCCCTTTGGTTTCTCCTTAAGAAGCCTGAGACTATGCCCTACCTCATATAGTATATGCTCCTACTCTAGGAGTTTTACCTAGATATTTGAGGCAATATAAGAGAGGAAAATGTGGTGGATGACCACATTAGTATAATTATACCACCATTGAACCACGATGTTGACTCATCCCTCCCTAGTGAAGAGTTATTCCATGATTAGTACCTTAATGATGTTGTGGAACTTACCCCTTGGTATGTGAATATTGTGAATTTTTTAGAGTCATATAGATTCTTCATTGATGTTAGAACTACACAATCCTAGAAGCTTAAGAATGATTCACGATGATATATTTGGGATGACCCATACTTTTATAGGATTTTTAGTGACTAGGTTATTCATCAATGTGTCCTGGGCTATGAGTTCATATCTATTTTGAGAATCTATCACAATTTGTCTCTAAATATACATATCAAAAGGTAATTATCTTTATAATTTATTGGACAACATTATATATAGATTCTTATCAGTTTTTTAATCCATGTACATGATGTGAATTCATAGAGAATATCTCTAAGAGGAATTAAATTCCCCAATAATCCATGTTATTTTTTGAGATATTTGATTCATGGGGAGCTTAATTCATGGGGACCTTACTAAATTAATTTATATTTGTGTATATATTATTTTATATTTATTTTTTCTCTAAATGATTGAAATAAAAGGAAACTAGGAATAATGACTCTCAAGTGGTTGTTGAATTTGTGAGATCTCATTTTTTAGTAGATTTTGTTTGCTAATTTTTATCATCAATGATTAGGGTTCTCAGATCTATAATTGTAACATAAAAACATTGATCTCTAATTATGGGTTTTTTCAAAAAATATTCATTATATATCACCCAAAAACTAATGGGTGGGTTGAAATTTCAAATTTGTAAGTTAAGAAAATCTTGGAAAAATGGTAAAACCCAACAGGAATGATTGGAGTTTGTGAATGGATAATGAACATTGGGTATACCATGTAGCTTTTAAAATATGCATCATAATGTCACCATACAATATGATATTTGTAAAGGCATTCCACCTTCCCATAGAGATATAACACCATGCATATTTGGTTTTTAAATAATGTCATATGAATCACTTGAATATAGGTGAGCGTAGGGAATTTCATATTCAGGAGTTAAAATAAATGTGGTATGGTGCATATAATAACTCTCATATATATATATATATATATATATATATATATATAAGAGAAAGGTTATATGTGATGATACGATTCATCAGTGGAAGTTACATATTGGTGAAAAGGTCCACATGTACAATTCCATACTAAATATCCTCCCAGGTAAGTTTCATTCTTGGTATCCTGAACCTTATGTTATTACTAACGTTTATCCTTTTGGTACAATATAGGTTTTTCATGAGAAGAGTGGAAGAAGATTTTATGTCAATGGGTAGCATCTTAAATACTTCTATGATGATTTTTCAAATCATATAGTGGAGGGAATCCAACAAAATGATTCAACCTATGAAAACACTTTGCAGGTTATCCCCTCTCCCTAAATTTATTTAGTTTTCTATTTATTTAAATTTTTTTCATTGAAGAAAAAGTAATTTTTAGGTGTGTTGTAGGGACACATAATGTAGTTAGGATTTTAGTTTTTTAAAAAAATGAAAAAAAACAAAAATAAAATAAAAACATATTGTAGTTTTTCATTTTTGTTTTCTTTTTATTTTTTTAGATAAAATTTAAGCTTAAATATAATTTCCAAAATCATTTTAAATACTTGAGTCAAATATGAGGGAAATTCCTTGGTTTTTGAAAAAATGGATTCAAATGAGTGTTGATATGGAATATTTCTATTGACTCTATATTGTTGATACATTATTAAGAGTTTAATGGATTTTGTATTTTTAAAACACTCTTAAGATTTTAATGGATTTTTAAAACCTATGCCTCATTAGTACTAACCAATATAAATTTTTAACAACACGAGAGGTTCTCTAAACCAATTTTTTCATACTATTAAAAGTAACCTATATTATTGAGTGAAATAAAATTGTGTTTGTTATATAGAACTTTGTTTTATCCTTTATCAAAACATTTAAGAACAATTAAATGTGCTAGTGTGTTTGAGGAGTTTATTTGTGGAGTTTATTTGTGGATTTTATTAGATATTGAACCATTTTTATTATCCACTTTTGAGACCAGACCTTACATTTTCCATTAAAAACCCCCAGTATCCCTGAAATACCTTATATTTATCAACATTACAAGCTCATTTTACCTACCTACCTTCATTCTTGTATACATTTCATGATTATAGTACATTGTGAGTGTGGTGGAATCAAGGTATTTCATATGTTATCTTGGGGATTATTTACATTGTATAAGAATGTGGGGTGAAGTTTTAATTTTATGGATGGTCCATAAGACATGTATATTTCATTTTAATTCATTTAAAAACTCTTGAAAAAAAATTAAAAACATGATAATGGGATTAAAATCTTCATTACGCTCGTTGATATGAATCATGACTCAAATCAAAAAGTAAGTCCATGAGTCATTGATCATTCTATATATTTTCTTACCATCAAATTATCTTAAAAAATAAATATAAAAAAGGAAAAAATAATAATAGGACTATTCTTTAATTATATTTTATTAGATATGACTTGTGTAGATAAATTTGAAAAGGCAAAATCAAGTTGAGTGATTCGTATTTGGGTACTTTGAGTGAGAAATCTTCTTATTTTTGAATGATTTTCCATGAGTTGTATACTAAGATAAAAATCTCCTCTTTTAGGCTAAATTTTTTTCACATAAAACACACCAATACTAAGTTTCAACATAAATCCTCAAAAAATCAACATGATTGGAACAAGATTATTTATCTCTTGTGTGTATAGTTATGATTTAACCAATCTTATGGTATGACTTTCATAATTTTGATCTGAGCATAACTTTTCATATATTTCACACTTGATATATGTGTTAATCATTATAAGGCTAGTTAAAACACGTAGTATGGGTGAATTAATTAATTTGAATAAATTTTAATGTGAGAGAGGAAGAATGATAGGAAACTTTATTTCAAAAAATAGACATGTTTTACTTCACTTTGAAAATAATCCTGGAAATTTTCTCTCTTTTGATTTAGGTGTATATTTTTATTCATATATATAACAACATCCATGAGTGAAAATGTTTAAGTGTGGGGATGTTATTGCACATTGATATATTGTTTTTTCACCTTTATACTCATGCTTTACATTTCTTATGGGTTTCAGTATCCTATTATTAAAGCCTTTTTCACTCAATATTTTTTTTATTCATTAGTTTAAAACACAATTAAAATGTCAAAATTACATTATACTACAAATAAAAAACATGTGTGTATTCTTATCATATAATTTCTTGTAATAATAAAAAATTAAAAAATAATATTTTATAAGATTATTGGTTCAAAGGGGTATAATTTCTTCAATTGGTCCAACATCTGAATCCAACCACAAGAGGCTCAATGGACACCACAAAGAGAAGAAAATCCATTTGAAGTAGATTGGATATACCTTCTATAATTAGACCATATCATAGACTATAAACCTCCTATTGGATTGATTCCACCTTCATATAAAATATGAATCAAAGGAAAACATCTCTATGGAATTTCAAGTTAAGATTCATTGGATAAGTTATCCATCCATTTATATCAATTGGATGGAAAATTATACAATGGGAAGCTCACATATACCCATTGAACATTGAATCATTTTGTCATTATATTATGTAAAATGTTAATAAAAATACCAATATCCCTCATTATCAAATGATATTGAGTATATGAGTGGATTCTAAAACTCTTTGAGTCATATTTAATTTAAGACTTTTAAAACCTTAAGTAAATCATTTTATGTTTATCATAGGCATCTATATTCATTTGTTGAATAACTTCAATGGTTGGTTACTTGGGAAGGTATTATTTTCCTTGACATATACAATTTTCATTTCTTAAGAATGGTTCTTAATATTTTTATTGGTCTAATAATTTTCTTACATTATGTTTTTTCTTCCTATAAGATTAATTTAAAATTCACCTGTGATGATAATGATGTTATTATCTACAATAGAATCTTTTATGATATGAGTATCATGTTTTACATAGGTTTAATAAAGACCTTTATTAAATATTCTCCCATTAAATTAATGATCCCTTTTAAACTCATCCTATTCATCAGTGGTCCAAGATCCATATTTCATCATGACTTTCATTGGTTAATCATGTAAATAATTCATGACTATATCTAGTATACAATCATGTAAATAATATCATATTTGAATCTTGGATAGTTGAGTGGATAACTCTTTGTCTAATCAATCATATAGATTATCTCTACTACATTCCTCTAGAACCCTAATGGTTATGGATTATTAGCTAATTGTAACCCAAATCATACACCAAGAAAGAGTCACGTAATGGTTAGGTTCAACTCATTACTTTATTTCCTTACACAAGATAATTCATGGGTACCTAACAATTAGGGACACCTATAATAAATAATCTAGGTTTTGACAATTTTTCACTCTGTAAGGAATCTAACACTTAATATTTTTAAAGGGTAATTAACCTCACAATTTTATCACATGTATTCTCTTTATATATTCATTATTCTAATGATTTAGTTTGTAATCTCATTACCTTTCCACCAAATCAATATGATCAAATCATATTTATTTTTAACTCTTTACACAACTCAAAGAAAGTGTTACTAGCCCAAATTAAAATTAAAATATATCTATACACATCCTAATTCATCTCATGCATAAAGTATATGAAACCCTTTCATATTATTAATAAATAATAATTAAATTCCTAATTCAAGTTCACAACCTAGTACAAGACAAAGTCAATGTAAAAAAAACTAAATCAATTACCAAATGCAGGTAAGCCTCATCCCAGTTGGTGAGGACTCCTTAAGTGAATCCAAGCGACCCGAGATCAAATCCAGGAAGAGGCTAATTTCTGGGGTACTGTAGCAGTACTATAGCAGTATTGTAGAAGGTACTGTAGCAGGTACTAAAGCTGGAACTGTAGCAGGTACTATTTGGCACTGTAGTAGCCGGGAATATTCCCCCATTTGGGCCTTCAGGCCACCGATTTGGTCCTCGAGTCCTTTAAGGCCTTCGATCCACCTAGGCCTTTAGGTCAGTAAGGCCTTCCGGCCACCTCAAGGCCTTCGATCCACCTTAAGTGCAGATGAAACCAGACAACCTATAAGGAATGAGCATCAGAAGGAGGATGAGTAAGGAGCTTTCACCATAGCAGAAGCTAAACGGATTGTAAGAATGAGAGGGTATGGCACCTGCCATTGGTACAAGCCTGTTCATGCACGGGAAAGCCTAACTGAACAGCCATACGAAGGTGTAGAGATGATTTCATGATGAAGATGTTGGGGAGGAGCAGTTCCAAGTAGTTAGTCTGGGTTGTATGTAATTTTTGAATCCTATGGGAAATTAATTCCTCTAAGGCCTACAAGCTATGTAATAATTATGCCTATGGTCCTTGTAAGGGTTCCACCTCACACCTTGAAAGGTGGATTATCAAAATCAATAAAAAATGAAGATCTTCAGGCCATTTGAGGAAATCAATTACCAAAAATATCATGTAACTCCATAGATACATGTATGATAAAATATAATAATTTTAACAACTTTAAACTAAAGCATACACATAAGAAGAAGACCAATAGAATAAATATCCTCTTGTAGAATGGAATGTTCACTAATGATCGCGATGTGGTTGGAGGTATGGAAGAAGCACATTTCAAATCTATTATTGTATGTTCAAATCCCCACATGCAAGGAGGATACCCAAGTGTCCATGATGATCTCATTGATTTCATCCCTCACATGGTTTCTGATCATGATAACCGCTTCTTTGAATTCATTCCAGATGATAAGGAAATATAAAAGTATATGCATGAACTCAACCCTAAAATCTCTCGCAGACTATATGTCTTCCCAGGATCCTTCTATGGGGGGTCATGGGAGTTGGTTAAAAGTGATCTTGTGGAAGTGGTGAAGAATTTATTCCATGGTGGAGGCATATATCTCTTGTATAGTGCAACCACTCTTGTATTAAACCCAAAGGTAAAGAATCCATCCTTTCTTAAACAGTATAGATCGATAAGTATGTGTAACTTCCCATAAAAGGTGATGGCCAGTGTGATTAACAAGATGTTATACATTCATGTTCATCACTATATATATGAAGAACAACATGGATTTTTCAAGGGAAGATTCATCCAAGGAGTTATAGGCTTGGATCAGAAACTTATTAGGGACATGAATCAAAACAATCTTGGTTAAAATATTGTTATCAAACTAGACATGGAAAAAGACTAAGATAGGCTAGAGTGAAACTTCATATTAAATGTTATCTCTTACAAGGACTTCTCATCCGGGGCCACCGATCTTCTATTCATATGTTTCAATTCTCTATGTCTCCCCATTTATTTCATGGGGAGGAGTTTTGGTTTCCTTAAATTAGTACAGGGGTTGGAGAAAGGGGATCCACTATCTCCAATAACATTCATTCTTATACAGGATACCCCTAGACGATACATCAATAATGGCCTTCTCATAGGTAGTATTAAACCTTTACGGTGCAGAAATCACTTACATGGAATATCCTGCCTCATGTTTATGGATGACATGATCCGCTTCTCCAATAGAAGAAAGATATCCATTGATGACATCAATATAATCCTAGAGGAGTATTTTAAATAGATATTTCAACTTGTGAACCATGAGAAGATTAGTGTTTATATTTTTATTTGATGCCCAGAGAGGCGGTCCAACTCCATCGAAACCATTTTGGGAAACTATAGGAGGAACTTTCCCATAGACTAAATGGGTTCCCCGACCACCTTCAGCAAGCTTCATATCCATCACTTTGAGAATTTGGTTAATGGTATCACCAACCATATTAATAATTGTAATAATTTATTCCAATAATTTGGTAGAAGGATTAATCTTGTAAATAGCATCCTCACCTTCATTATGATGCACTTTTTATATGTTCTCAAAGTTCTGAAGTCCACCACCAATGACATTGAAAATATTATGTATCAATTCATATGGGATGCACACTCTGATGAAAACACTATTGGGATTTGTGGGAAATGATGGAGAGAATTATGAATGAGGTAGGAATCAATGAAAGAAGCATTTTTGGCATGATGCATTATTTATATAAAAACTGGCATGGGAAGTTATTGAGCGCTGGTCATTATAAGAAAAGTTCATTGTGAGAAAATATGGGGAAGATCTGGGATAGGTGATCCAGAACACCTCTTCTTTATAGAAAATGATCCAAACTCACATCCCAGATCGTCAGTGTCACAAGTTCCAGATTCCTAGCCGGGGTGATATTGAATTATGGTATGATAATTGGGAAGGTACCACACTTGTTTTTCTAGGGGTCCTGCCATGGACCTAATTTTTAGGTAATCTAGTAATCATATGGGATTCATCAAATTCATTCTAGATAAGGAACAATATGGTACCTTCAACCTCATCTCACTGACCACTGACCATGACATGTGTATTTTTATGGGATCCTCATTAGGGACCTTCTCGGTGAAAGATTATAAAAATTTGATGCACATTTCAAACATCCGGGATAATTGGGTTGATCTACTTTGGTGTAAGGATATCCCTAAAAATCGTAACTTCCTTATTTGGTGAATTAGGAAGCATGTGCTTTCTATGGAGGATCATGTTAAGTGCACAAGTGTCAATATTGTATCCAAGAGAACTTATTATAGTGTTCCCTATGAAGAAATAATAGACCACCTATTATTTGAAGAATAGTGGATGAACTCAATATAGAACACCTTCAACAAGTTCACAGGGCTGTTAGCTTAGGATCCAATGGGTGTCAACTTCCTCAATCTCTAATTCTAAGGTACGGACAATAATAGCCTCAAGAAGAAGGAAAGAGTTATTATCCTAGTAGCTGGATATGGGTGTATATAGAAAGTGAGGAATAAATCTTAGTATGATGGAATCCCAAGATCGAATATGGCTCTTGGTTTCAGGAATAAGTTCTTGACGACAAACATAGCCAAAATTCTCAAAAAATGGAATGAGACCCCTTCTTTCAAATATCTTATGGCCACCAGTAGCCCCCTCTCCCCCCTAACTTCCCTCAGGTCCAATGGATTTTCTAACACCCTCATAATAATGGGATAAAGATTAATACCAATGGGTCTTACAGCATGGGTGTTATGAAGGGTGTAGGAATCATACACAATATTAGAGGATCACCTATCCTCACCTTCACAACTTTCTTTAGAAATGTTGACTCCCTCTAGGATAAGGATAGTGCCATGGTCAAAGGTCTATATCTATGTAATTGGAGGAACATCAAGCTTTCTACGGTTGAAATGGACTCCTTAACTCTCCACAACTCCCTCCATGGTCTCACTTCTACCCCTCAACCAATCTCCTACTACATGAAAAGATGTCAGAAACTCATCAATAACTGCATGTAAATCCTTTACACCTGGTGTGAGGGGTAGAAAGTTGTTGACTTCCTTACATCTAGGGAACTTTAGGATGGTTAGTTTTCTATTTTTTTCTAGTTTGGGATCCCTTCCCCTTGAATGTTTGGACCATGTTAGAGGGTTTGTCCTTGTGCTCCACTAATTCAGACCTCTATGATCTCTTCTTCCTCCTCCAATTTACTTATTTCCTTATTTTTGGTGTTTTTCATGGATTTTTTTCTTAATAAAAACTCATTTTGTGGAAAAATTCATAATATAAACAATTTACATATATGAATAATAAACAATGGAATAAACTAAATAAATGAACAATTCATAATTTTAAAAAATAGATAAACATTTATCAACAATTCATAAATAAATCTAAAAATAAACACTTTATAATTTAGTTATTAATTATGGACAATCCATAATTAAATAAATTTAAAAAAATTATATTTATTCCCAATATGAACTCTTGGATATTATCCATTATGTGTAATTTTCCTTGAATATATGATATTAAATAAAATATAATCATTTTTTATTTATATTTTATTATGTAAAAAATTTAAAAAAACTAAATATAATATACTTATATTATTTAAATCTTGATCAATTCAATCATCAAGATTCATTTTGATGTGGATTAAATAATTTCTTCAAATAATGCCCTTACTTTGAACAATTTCAATTAAATAATTATGAACAATTCATACAGAATATAAAATATTTTTTTTCCTTAATTCATAGTTTATAAACTCTTAAAATTTCCATATAAATAATTTATATCCAAATTATAAGTCATGCCTTGTAGTTTTGAAAAAAAAGTATTATAATTTTAACAATTAATATTATGAATATTTAATTATTAAATGTTTTATAGAAATTAAATTAATTAATTATAAAAAAATTATAATTAATTAATTTATATACACATTTATAAACTAATAAATATACAAAAATATATTTTTCTATAATTTATAAATTATATATATAAATTATATAATTCAATTCATAATTGAATTTTAAGAAGAAAAAAATTTTCCCTTCTTAGTTGTTTTTAATGAATTTCCCTAGAACTATAAATCGTCAAATACGGTTGATAGAGGAACTTATATAAAGAAACCTCAACATATGGTGGTTTTATGAGATTAAATCATGTGGTTAAATCCCACAGTATATGATAAAGGACCCGCATAAGGTGAAATTAAAGCTGGGGGAGGGGTTTGTGTACCATTAACCCAGTGCATCATGTGAGATTAACTCAGTGCTATGTAGGAATAACCTAGTGCATCGATGTACTGAAAATATTAAATAAGTGGCATTGGGGTATGTATCATATTAAAATGGTATTGGGTAGAAATAATTAATGTTAATCTCATATAGTGCTTATCACAATGTATGATTCACAACCTACATGTGGATAACACAAGGTGGTTTTCATGGGATTAAACCATTGGCATAGCCATTGAATAGGATTAAATCTTACGGTATTTGATTTGATGGTTACCATATCCTATTATAGGATATTCCATGAGATTAACTCAGTGCATCCAAGTATGATTATTCTTACATATCTCTAGTATGTCTACTATTAACTCATGTAAGATAAACTTGTCATGTGAGGACCTGTATAGGGTGAGCAAGTGTGATATGTAGCCTATATAGGATTAAGACCTTACCAATTGAGATAATAACCCACTTATCATTAAAAAATAACCTTCCATATCCATTATTATTTAATATCATGCATTGAATTTTTTAATATAATTTGGTTCTCTATTTTTAAAATAATATAAACACTTCATTTTTACAAGATGATTTCAATTATCAAATGGCTTGGCACTAATTTGATACCATTTTTATGTTTCTAAGGGATATTTTAACACTTTAACTAAGCATTGGAAGTAAATAATAAATCAAACCAAGATCTATATGAAAGAATACCCAAAACCATGCTACTATATAAAATAAAGAAATTTTATATGTACTTTACACTAATGTTGTCACTGATCCACCTTCATTGTGTGTGTTTGATGAATATCACTAAATTGGTATCCAAAATACATCCCTAATTCATGTTATATACATGAGTTGGATGAATCTCTTTATGTAATATCCCAATATTTTTTTTAAAAAAATTTTTTATAGCTTATACAACACCCAACACTGAGTATAAATGAACCAAAAAATATTATTATTTAAATGTGATCATTATAACCTAGTTATTGAATTAGAGAGAATGAATATGAATAACTATATTATGAAATATATATTAAGGTTGTATTAAATAAAAATTTATTGATTAATTCTTAGGAAATAAACACTCAATTAATTGTTAGTCATTTTATTCTTTAAAAGATATACTTTCTTCAAAAAATGATTTTTATTTATTTTTATGATAAAATAATATAATTAATTTTTTTGAATTTTAGAAAAACTTTTTGATAAAATGAAAATAATTTTTCAAATAATTATCCAAATTATCTTAGGGTTATATTTTTGGATTTTTCTAAAAAGTTTGATTTTTCAATGAATGGTGAGAAATAATATTTATTATTGAAATTTGCCTTTTTGTTTCAATAATTTAAAAAGTTCCATTTTATTTTAAAATATATTCAAAGAAAAAAAATCAATTATATTATTAATAATCCAATTATGGTCTTTTGAATTAATTTTATACTTGAATTTGGTATAAAAACATTTTTATAATTAAAAAGACATTTTTCTAAAAAACGGTTTTTCATGGCATTTTGCGGGTTTAAATTTAAAATTAAAATTTTCTATTATATGATTTTTATTTGATAAAATTCATTAAATATTTTAAATTTTCATTTCAAAATTTTTTTAATGAGTCTACTTCTATTTTTTTCATAATGAATAGTAAAAATATTAAAAGTTTGTCACTGCAGTCAAGGTTAAAATAGGTTTACCAGAGGATAATCAAAAGAGATAAGGGTTAAAATGACTGAAAAACTTTTCTAATTTATATTTTTTGTACGTATTTATACCTTTTATCATCTAATATTCATAAATGGTCCATTTTAGAGCTATTTGGATTAAGTGATACATTAATATAGTTTATTCTTTTTAAAAATTCCAAGTGTGTCCTTATACCCACTTGTAAAAGGACACCCCTCCTATATCTTATTTACACCACTTTGAGCCATATATATTGAAAAAAACTACCAAAATATCTTCCCAAAATCATTATAAATGTTCTATATCAACTATTATTCCCAAAAGAAAAACCCTAATTCCCTTAAGAAGAGATTAAAAGTAGGTATCTATAAGAGAAGGTAATCATCTTAACCGAGCTCTTCCATTTTACTTCTTCTTATACCACCTTTAATTGTGTCCTAAAAATTTCAACATAATAACACCAGTACATAAAATATGATAAGTTGTTATTATATTGATGTCATAATATTTATCCATCTCCTTCTATATCAAATGAGAAACAAAACCATCACTCGTGTGTATGGAGGACTACCGCCTCGTAAACCGATGTCATTTTTTCCCAACACTAAATCACATGTATAGTAATAATGATGAAACCAATGAATATATATGATAATTAATACATAATATTTATTTTATAAAATTAATATATCATCTAATTTATTACCCTTTCACCGTTAAATAAATGATAATGTCGCTCTTGCATGCGTACGTCCTACTGTCTCCACAAAGTGATGCAGTTCATTTTTCATGTTCAAACTTCAATAATGATTCTAAAAATTTATATAATGAATAATAATTATATTTATAAAATTAATATAATTATATATATAATGTTTATAATAACCTAGTCTTAAACATTATATAATCTTGAGTTTTACTCAAAAAATTACTTTTTTTCACATTGATGATCTTTTCAACTTTAGAGTTTTAGAGAATTATTCCATATCTAATACACAAAAAACCATATTATAAAAAGTGGAAAATTTCAAATAGTATCCACTTTTTCACTATATGAAACTTTAAAAAAAATAAAGCATGGTCTCTTTTATGAAAACTCTTCACGACTTTCAACTTAACCTCTTCCACTCTCTTACTCATCATTAAATCCTATGAAAAACATTTAAAAATGTGGGATGATCATAAAATGATCCATAAGGGATATAAAAAGAAGTAAACCATTATTCCACTAATAAACATTAAAACTCATGAAAACCCCTTTCATGAAAACATCACATCTTACCCAAAAAGGAAATATCATTCTTTAATAAATATCATTTATTTTAACTTTAAAAACTAAATGATTTCCATGAAAACTCATTGGTAAACATAGAAAATTCATGTAGGTACCTTGGGAAATCATCATATTGAACCCTTATAGAACCCTTATAGATTGTAATAACTATACATCTAATTTCTAATAAAATTATTTGAAGAAAATAATCATTACCTAATGCATTGGCGCGCTATCTGGGTTCACCTAGCCTTTAAGTTATAACGGGATCACCCAGCGCTATCTAGGCACACCCATAATTTATAATTTCCAAGAATCACATCATTAAATAAAAAATTTTCACTAGTTTAAAAACTCATTCAAACTCGTATGAAAATCACTTTCTGATATTAAAATACAATTTTCTTTTAGAAATCCCATTTTCGATAAAAAATAAAATTTCTTTTAAAAAAACATTTTGAGTACCAAAATATCCAAAAAAGGAAATAAATTTTTTCATTTAAAAAACATTAAATCTTCCAAATGAATCCAAAAATAAAATAATGGCCACGACGGTGGAAAATTCATTGACGTCGTGTAAGTTAAGAATAGAGTATTTCTTTTTTCCTTTTTTAAATTTTTATGTATAAAACACATAAAAAGATTCATTTTTAAAAACATTTTAATGAAATTAAAAATAGACATAAAATTACCTTTATAACCATTTCATATCCATATAAGTAAATATTTAAAATAAAATCAAGAATATTAACATGGAAAAAGATTTTGAAATTAAATATTTAAACATTGAAAGTGCCCCATGCCAGTTTGAACATTTGAATCATAAGCCCCATGAAAGAATAAAATTAAAAAAATATTAAATAACATGATAATATATAAAATATGGATATATAATGTCAAAGGGGCTATATATACACCTTATAAAAGAATAAAGGTGCATATCATAAAGAAATGCCTCAATGAAAGGAGATTGAGATGAAATATCTTACCTTGAGTCTCACTTGTCACATGTGTCTGTATATTCATGAATATTAAAATAATTTCAATTATTTACTTAATTCATAACCTTTTTCAAGTTTAAAATTACTTTTATTTAACTTAATACAATTTTGTAGACAACTACTTAAACAATTAAGTTTACATCAGGTGTTTTGACCATATTCGGTTTATGTGTCAAAAACGAATTTGGTAAGTCAACTATGGTCAAATGGTTCATTATATAAACATATAAATAATATTAATCATGAAATAATTATCATATTTATACATAAATTATACTTTTATAACCAATCATTAATGATGGTTATGTAAAATGAACCAACATTGCAGTTATAAAGATGGGAGGTCATACCTATGCATGAGTAACGCTCTAATTTTTTATTGATCGTTATGGAAAGAAGGTAAGTAAAATTTATATTTTTATAATGATAATTATACCATATATACCATTTTATTTAATCATATATACTTATATAATTTTTGTGATGAAAAAGGAATCACATTGGTTCGAGGAGGCGGTATTCCACACATCCACGAACGATGTTATCACTTTTTCAGTTTGTGAAAAGGTAATAAAGAAAATGATATATTATAATTATATAAAGGTTATTATGTAATTAATATAATATATATGTTATGTATGTCACATATTTTTAATTAAACTCATCCTTAATTCACTCCATGTAATGTGTGAACGTATCATATCCCTTTGAGGAGGCAGTAGTCCACACGTCCACAAATGATGTTATCATATTTAAAAAAAATGGAAAGCATGAAGGTATGTGTTATATATAAATTAAATAAGTATTAATACATAATAAATATCATATATATAATATAAAAATATCATTTACATCATAATTTCCAACCATGAGAGGTGGTAAATAAAAAATTAATGACATCGTTTTGTGATGCGGTAGTTCACCGTACATGTGAATGGTAAGTTCATTACTCATTTGATGGAAGTTTGTGTAGTTTTAGGTCAAACCCTTAACATAAAAACATATAATTATATTGAGTATAAATACTTTAATATATAATAATGTAATAATAATAATTTAATGGGTGTATAAAGAAATAAAACATAAATAGATGTTGAAGAATGTTACCTCTTTTTCGGGTAACTCCTTTTGGTTTTCACCAAAGTGATTACTTGGTTGGATTTATGCCTAAAGTGAGGAATATATGGTGATATTAAGGATTTTGGGATATTATTTTTTCTGTTTTTTGATGATTCAAAGGTCTTGAGATGTCTGAATAAATGGGGAGGGTGGATGACTTTTTATAGTGGAGGGGGAATGACATTCTTGTAAATATAAAAAACATAAACACTATTGAGAGGTCTCCCTTACATAATTTAACTCCAATAATGAACCTGATTATATCCAAGAGGTTATATTCTCTAATAATATCCAAATAATTTGTTTTTTAAAAGTTTCTAGGTCATTTGGACTCCTAAAATTAAAGTTTAACCACTAAGTAACCACATTTTTACCTCAATCATCGTAATTAATTCTAATTATGTTCACTAATATTTTTGGTCAAAAACTTAGTTGACATAATAATAAATTATAAATTATTCTGATTCCAAATATATAATTCATTTCCTTAAATTCCAATCACATAATTGGTATAAATTAATTTAAAATCAATCCCGCAGACGGGACGATAAATCGGGTTTTTAAAGTAAAAATGTTTAAAAGTTTACTAAGTTTTTATATCTAAATTAAATATAGAATTGTTTAAGATGACCTAAATTGGTTTAACTAATATAATATTGATCTAATTATACTTTAAAACTAATTAAAAATACTATTTAACTATATAAATATATTGGATGAAAATACAGTTTTGAATTAAAATTCAATATTATTCATTATTCATAAAAATATGAAAGTTCTCAGAAAACAACCAAAAATTCACCCAAAGTTAATTTTGATGTTTTTATTTCAAAAAATAAGTTTATTTTTTCATATAAAAATTATAGAAGTGAAAAAAAATTAGATTTAAAATTGGAGCGCCATTAAAAGGTGGTAAAACGGCGACATTTAATAACATTATTAAAAGTATATTATTGTTCGGTATAACTCATTCTAGTGTGTAACACAAGGTTTCAAGGAAACTTGTAATTTAATTTCATGTACGCTATTAGACATAGAATCACTTTTAATTTAAAACTACTATCTAATTCATAAATATTAATAAATATGAAAAGGATGTATTCTATCATTACTTGGGATGTTACATCCTTCCTCCATTTTGGAAATTGCATCCTCGTAATTTTATTCACTTATCAAATAAGTGGGGATAATTTTTCCTCATTGATTTTTTATATTCATCTTCCATAAAATCTTAACCTGATGAATCACCTTATTCTATAAAACTTTCTCTCTATGGCCAAGAACCTGAACTGGTTGTTCCTCATAAGAAATATTCTCTTCTGGCTGAACTACTTTGGGTCTCATAACATGAGATGAATCTGGTACATACTTCCTTAATAATAAAACATAAAATATGATGTATACATGGGATAAACTTGGAGGTAAAGACACCTAGTTGGAAACTGATCAAACTTTCTCCAGTATTTCATTGGGTCCAATGAACCATGGACTTTGCTTCCCCTTCTTACCAAAATGTATTACACTTTTCCATAGAGAAACTTTGAGAAAGTCATGATCACCTACCTTGAAAGAAAGATATTTCCTTTGATTATTCTCATAAAATTTCTGCCTTCTATGATCTATCCTCGCTTGTCACTAAATCGCCAAAACTTTATCTATCATTTCTTCTACTAACTCGGGTCCTATAAACTTTATATCTCCTACATCATCCCAAAAAACTGGTGTTCGACACTGATTTCTATATAATGCCTCAAATGGTTCCATCTATATAATAGAATTAAAACTATTATTATATGAAAACTCAACCAAAAAATATATTGATCCCAACTTCCCTAGTAATCCATTAACCAAGAATGAAGCATATCCTCCAAGGTCTGATCATCCACTTAAATTATCCATCAGATTGAGGATGAAAATATTTATTGAAATTTAATTCAGTACCTAAAGACTTTTTAATTCCTTTTCAAAAATTGGATGTGAACCTAGGATCATGGTTTGATATAGTGGAGAAAGGCACTCCATATAACCTAATAATATATTTTATATATATTCTAGAAAGATACTTTAAAGTTATCATATCTCAAATGAAAATAAAATGTGCAGATTTGGTTAATCAATCACCAATAACCCAAATCTAATTATTACATTGAGAAGTATTTTTAAATATTACCATGAAATACATTGATATATTCTCTTATTTCCATTGTATAACTAAAAATAGTTGGATCAACCCCTTCGATAATTGTCACTCTACTTTAAACTGCTAACAAGTCAAACACTTTATAGTAAAATGGAGAACTATAAGCTATAATCAATAACTCTTTCCTAAATAATGAATCACAATGCACACATAATATTTTTTCAAATCGTAAAACACCTTATTATTCAATATTAAAATCATGAAACTTACCATTCTTAATGAATTCTAACTTTTCATACAAATACTGATCCACCTTCTTAGTTGTCCTAATTCTTTCTACAAAAATCAAATCTAGTGAAACCTAAAACAAAACAGAGGATGTCCCTACATCCACAAAGTTTAGGCCAAATTCATTAAATCATTAACCAAAGGGTCACATTCCAAATGCAACATGGTTAATGTAGCATTACTTTTTTGAATCAAAGTATTGGCCACCCTGTTTATTTTTCCAGGATGATAATGAATCGAGAAATCATAATCAATTATTATTTCTAACCATATTCTCTATATCATGATCAATTATATCTGAGTGAATATATACATAAAAATTTTGTGATCATTATATATTTAACACTTTACTCCATACAAATTATGCCTCTAAATTCTTAATGAAAAAAACAATAGCAGCTAACTCCAAATCATGTGTAAGGTAATTCAACTCATGAGGTTTCAACTGACATGAAGCACAAGAAATTACCTGTTCATTCTCCACTAGGACACAACCAAGTCATTTCAACAAATAATCATTGTAGATGAAGAATTGACCATTTCTATAAGGTAAGGCCAAAACAAGATTATTCACAAATCTTCTTTTCAGTTTCAAAAAACAATCATCACATTCTTTAGTCCAAATAAACTTAACTTCTTTTTAAGTTAACTTAGTCAATCGTCTATAGAAACAAGAAAATTTTTCAAAAAACCATCGGTATTAACCTGCTAATCCAAGAAAAATATGAATCTCGGTGATATTTGTGGGTCTTCTCCATTCTTCAACAATTTTTAATTTAGTAGGGTCAATAGTTATGCCATCTTTAGATATAGTATGTCCAAGGAATGAAATTTTTTGCAACCAAAATTCAATCTTAATAAACTTTCCATATATTTTCTTTTCTCTTAAGGTTTAAAAAACCATCCTTAAGTGCCTTTCATGTTACTCATGGATTTTAGAATATTCTAAAATATCATCTCTAAACTCAACCACAAAAATATTCATGAAGGTTTTGTTCTATCCTAAGTCAAACATCCTTAGAAAAATATTTTTTAAATTCATCCAATTCCAAGAATCAATATTTTTAAATTTTATAATATTTTTAACCGTTTTCCACCATTAATAAGCTTCACCTACAAAACAATAAATTGTAGGAATTTCATTTTGGTTTTCTGAATGACCCATGACATTGAATATATTTTCTAAATATTTAATCCATTCTTCAACTAGTATGGGGTCAGATGATCCTCTGAATGATGGATGATGTTTTCAAATAAAATGATCCATTTTCATCATGTTCCTCTTTGGTATATCGTATTTCTCTCTAGCATGGACACCAATACCATTTATAGCCTATGTAAACTGATACATAACTGCAAAAAACTATTCTATTTTGATTCCAACCATCTCAGGAAACTAATTTCGAAGGATATTTTCCTTTTGGTGCCTTCCAACTATAGTTTCCCTATTTCCTCTATGGAAAACCATTCTGAACAAACATAATATAGATGAATCAACAAGGTAATATTTAAATTCTATAACATTCTAACTTAACCATAAAATAAAATCTTCTAAGGGCATGCTATTAACACTATCCTAACCTATAAATTTATCTAAAACATTCCTTTGATACCAACTATAAGGCCCTAGCCTTAAACATTACATAATATTTAGTTTTATACAAGAATTTACTTTCTTTCACATTGAGGATCTTTTCAGGTTTATATTTTTAGATAATTAGTCCATATCTAATACATAACAAAACCATATAATACAAAGTGGAAAATTATGAATAGCATCTATTTTTCCACCATATAAAACTTTTTAAAAAATAAAGCATGATCTCTTTTATGAAAACTCTTCAAGAATTTCAACTTGAACCCTTAAAATCCATTACTCATCATTAAATCCTATGAAAACATTTAAAAATGTGGGATGATCATAAAAAAACTTAGTAAGGTATATAAAAAATGGAAACCATTAATCCATTGATAAACATTAAAACTCATGAAAAAATCCTTTCATGAAAATATAATATTTTAATCAAAATGAAAATATCATTCTTTAATAAATATCATTTATTTTACCTTTTTAAAGTAAATGATTTCCATGAAAACTCATTATAAAACATAGAAATTTCATGTAGGTACCTTGGGAAATCATCACATTGAACCCTTATATAACCCTTACAGAACCCTTACTAATTGGAATAACCATATGGTAAAATTACAATATAATTATTTGAAGAAAATAATCATTACCCAATTAATTAGAGCCCTATCTAGGTGCACCCATCATTTAATCTATAAAGGGCTCACCCAACACTATCTGGGTGCACCCATCATTTATAATGTCCAAGAACCACAACATGAAATAAAACATTTCATCATTTGAAAAACTCTTTTAAACTTGTATGAAAATTAATTTCAAATATTAAAATTCCATTTTCTTTTAGAAATCCCATTTTCAATAAAAAAATACACCTTTATTTTGAAAAATCATTTTCAATACCAAAATAAAAAAAATAAAAGAAGGTTTTTCATTTGGGAAAACATTAAATCCTGAAAAGTAATCCAAGAATAAAATAATGTCCATGGCAGTGGAAAATTCATTATCATCGTGTATGTTGAGAATAGAATGTTCCTTTTTTCTTTTGTCAAAACATTTTGTATAAAACATGTAAAAAGATTCCATTCTGAAAATAGTTTAATGAAATTAAAAATAGACATAAAATGTACTTTATAACCCTTTCATGTCCATATAAATGAACTTTTAAAATAAAATCAAGAATATTGACATGGATAAAAGATTTTTGAAATTAAATCTTTAAACATTCAAAGTGTCACATACCACTTTGAAAATTTAAATCATAATCCCCATGAAAGAATGAAATTTAAGAAAACATTATATAACACATGAATATATAAAATATGGATATATAATTTCAAAGGGGCTATATATACACCTTATAAAAGAATAAAGGTTCATATCATCAAGAAATTCCTCAATGAAAGGAGATTGAGATGAAATCCCTTACCTTGAGTCATACTTGTCACGTGTTTCTTTATCTTCCTAAATATTAAACTTATGTTAATTATTTACTTGATTTAGAACCTTTTTCAAGTTTATCATTACTTTTATTTCACTTATTACATTTTTTTAAACAACTAATTAAACAATTAAGTTTGTATTGAGTGTTTTGACCATATTCGGTTTGTGTTTCAAAAGGGAAATATAATTATTTAATAAATATCATTTATTTTACCTTTTGAAAATAAATTATTTCCAGGAAAACTCATTAGAAAACATAGAAAATTAATTTAGGTACCTTATCACATCATCACATTGAACCATTATATAACCCTTAGATAACCCTCATGAATTAGAATAACTATACAGTTAACTTCAAATATAATTCTTCGAAGAAAATAATCCTTACCCAATGCATTAGAGTGTTATCTAGGTGCACCCATCATTTAAGCTATAACGGGCTCACCTGGTGCTATATGGGTACACAGATAATTTATTATTTCCAATAACCACAACATGAAATAAAAATTTTCATCATTTGAAAAATGCTTTTAAAATTGTATGAAAATCGCTTTTAGGTATTAAAATACCATTTTATTTCAAAAATCCCATTTTTAATACAAAAGAAACCTTTACTTTGAAAACCCTTTTCAATACCAAAATACCCAAAAAATGAAATAAGGTTTTTAATTTAATAAAATATAAAATATTGAAAAGGAATCCAAAAATAAAATAATGTCCACGATGGTATAAAAGTCATTGTCATTGTATATATTAATAATATAACATTCCTTTTGTCATTTGTCAAAACTTTCCGCATAAAATATGTAAAGATATTCATTTTTAAAAACATTTGAATGAAATTTCAAATTGACATAAAATTTACTTTATAACCCTTTCATATCAATATAAATAAATATTTAAAATTAAATCAAGATTTTTGACATGGAGAAAAGATTTTGAAATTAAATATTTAAACATTCAAAGTGTCCCATACCATTTTGAACATTTAAATCATAAGCCCCATGAAATAATAACATTTAACAAAACATTAAATAACATTATAATTGATAAAATATGGATATAAAATGTTAAAGGGGATGTATATACACCTTATAAAATAATAACGGTGCATATCATCAAGAAATGC
Organism: Viscum album; assembly: GCA_963277665.1. NCBI lineage: Eukaryota > Viridiplantae > Streptophyta > Magnoliopsida > Santalales > Viscaceae > Viscum > Viscum album. The sequence goes on along the minus strand of OY728155.1, from coordinate 15,886,057 downwards.
ATCAATGAAAGGTGATTGATATGGAATCTCTTACCTTGAGTTTGACGTGTCACGTGTGTCTTTATCTTTCTAAATATTAATATTATGTTAATTATTTACTTTATTTAGAAACTTTTTAAATTTTATCATTTCATTTATATCAATTATTAAAATGTTGTAAAAAACTTCTTAAATAATTAAGTTTATGATGGGTGTTTTGACCATATTCGGTTTATGTGTCAAAAACGACTTTGATAGGTCAACTATGGTCAAAGGGTTCATTATATAAAAATCTAAAAAATATTAATCATGAAATAATTATAATATTTATACATAAATTATACTTTTAAAACCAATATGAAGATCCCAAATTGATTTAAGCAATATTTTGTGTTGTAATTGTTGTCAATACACTTGTTTGAAAAAAAGTTAATGTGATGTGTGATAGTTATTGAAGTTTGGTGTTTTGAGGATCTATCATTAAATTTTTATTGAGAAATATTCATAAGTTGGAAATGATTTTTTTTATGGAAATGTTTCTTTAAATAAAGAAACAAAAATGTGGCGATTGTTAAACTAGTCAGTATTTTAGAAAAACAAGTGTTATTGGTTATTGACACAGTGTTTACAATATTGGAAGAATTAGATTTTACGATTGAATTCCAATTAGAGAATTAATTTTATTGACCTTTAGAAAACATTATGACCATGTAAAATATTATTTTTCATGATGAAAAGTTTTGATAATTTTGGATAAATTGTCTTAAAACTTGATGAAATTTTTTGTTAAGATTTTTTTGGGTTTGAATGTTAAAAAAAAGCTTCATACGATCCAGCCTAAAGCATGGGTAGGATGAGGAGAACGCAAGTGACAAGCTAGGGAACCCACAATAAGCATGAAATGGGGTAAGCAGGCCACTGTGTGGGGTAGAACAGCGGGGGAGGAGCGCCTGGAATGGGGTGGCATAGCCGGAAGTAGCGAGACCAGTAACCATTTCAGGACTACTACCCATGCACCTTATATTATAAGCAGGTTCTCAAACTAGTAGTTGTTAAGATGTGGGATCAATTTTTATTGTAGGGGAATTCATTTTCATGGCCTATCAACCATGCCTCTTCGGGTTTCCACATTATTAGGAGTTCTATCAAATCATTCACCCTAGAATGATTGAAATACCTGGAGACATGTCTCGGATGGAAAGAATATATCTTTTCTTTTTTTTCCTCAAAATATGGATGACATCATTTCTTCCCACATGTTCCACCTATTCTTATATTAGCATGGGAACATGGATCCATTTGGATCCTAGGATTAATTTCCCTAATATTTATTGATTTGGGTGTATGCACTAAGGCATTAGGGGCCCTGGAATATGAAGATACTTCCCACAAATTAGAGTAACCCAAATCTGTTGGAGACCTTGCGGAATCTTCTGAGGTTGGATGGTGTCTAAATTTCACCTAATGAGGGAGTGGAAAATATTGAAATGAACCTATCCCTATGGGATGGGGTGAAGTAGAACAATTTCCATTTTTCACCCAGTTAGGGGTTGAAGGATATAAAAATTATCCCAGCCCTATGGGCTAGTTCACTTCACTATAAGGAGGACCTTTGTGGGAGACTACTAATATATCATCTTAGGGAAGAGACCCCAGGATAATTCCCACAATTATTTTTCATTTATACTCATTCTCTCATTGGAGTTGATGGGTCAATTCTTCTACAGGGGTTTCCTTGTCTTCTTGAAGGGTTTGACGAGCAGAATTCATGATGAAACCCTTTTCTTTGTCAATAATAGTGTATAAGAAAAGTGATAGGAGTCTCAACGTGGATCCTGAAGGAAGAATGTACTCTTTCCATTAGGAATATGTGTTGGAGTTGGTGAACTATAACCAAATTTTGTTTAATTTATGATAAATTGTATTCATTGTTTTTTAATATTAATAAAATCCTTATCACTTCGTGATTTTTATTCTGCATAACATAGTATATGATAATGTCTTAAGATTAGTTTTTGTAATGAAACGTTGTAAAAAATCCTCATTATGATGATAACCCATAAGTTACATGATATTATTATTAAATATATATGTTCTATAGTTGGATAAAATCATTTTATGGTCACAAATGATACATGATATCAGGGGTGGATAACTATAATACTTTGAGGCACCTTATCATAGTGTATGCCCTTGGTAATGTCCAGTGTAGGATATTATGAGAACGAGACCCACTAGTAGGAAATCCACATTTATATGTTTCATTGAATTTTTATATCTATATATGTGTATATTGATCCTTGGACTTTAATATTGTCATTAATGATTATTATAATTCTTTTAATTTGATGTATTGATGAAAATTGTAATGACATATGTCTGTATTAAGATAGCGTACATTGGGTGTGTCACTAGTAATATTTCATTAATGAATAATGTGAGAAAGTATTTTTCCCTTTTGTTCATTAATGAAAGTTAATATCTCATTCCCTTTGATGGAAATGATATAGCCTAAATAAATTCATGGCCACAGTTTTCTATAGGCAAGTTCAACTTCTAAAAAGTCAAAGAAAGAGACATTAAACATATAAGTTGATGGCACCAGCATATAACTTGCTTAACTAGAGATATCATGATAAAGGGATTATATTACACATTGATCATATGTATGAGTAATTATATCATTATGGCATTAACTTATTTATCTATAGGTACCTTAGCATGTTTCTAGATGCTAACCTCAGAATTTAGGTTGCTTTTCCAAATTCCATTGAGAAAGAGTCCTAGAGGATCACACACTAAGTGTATCCAAAATCTCATTTAAATAATATATTATTATTTATTATTTAACAAGTTTAATAAATATTATTCCCACATGTGGTTTAATAATTATTCATGTTTTATTGATCTCATATATTCCATCACCAGTTATTCGAGAGAATATAATGTGAGTATAATATTTAATAAATATTAATTCTCTATTTATTTAATATAATATTTATTTATCTATTGGTGAATAATGCAGTGATATTTATTTATTAAATAAATAGTCATTATTCAAGGACTGAAAAATATTATGGAGGAAGGGCGAACCAAGTTTAATGGTCTGGTGAGAAATAATATATATTGGATATTATTTGATTAAATACTATTTAATTTAATTCGGGAGTTTAGCACATGTTAAGAAATATTATTATTATTATTATTATTATTATTATTATAGACATGGGGTTTCGTGGGGTCTAAATAAATAATAATGGGAACTTGTGAAGTTATTTATTTTTAACCATAATAGTATATAAACCCAATTATATTATTTTATTAAGAGTGCCAATTCATTTTGTGTTGTGCACTATGAGATCCGAAGAGAATCCTATCAAGCCCTAGAGAGCTCCCCCTCATAGAATTCTCCCAAGAATGGAGAGTGATATTCCTCCACCTTCCACTCTCAAGTCTAGATATTTTAAGGAGATTCCTTTGGAAGTGATTCTCAGGGTGATCAAGGGTGGATGATGCAAGTGATGGGATCTACCATGCTAGCACCTGAAGATTCCTACAGTGATATTCGAATATTCATGGAACAAGTGTGGATCATTGGTAGAAGAAATATATTCTTGATTCTTACAATGAAAAGACGATACAACGTAGATCCATTATCAAATCCATCAGTGAATAAATAATTTCTCACAATGTAATTATTAATTATTTAAATTAATTATAAATAATCTGTGAGGATCCTTCTCTTTGATTCTAGAGTTTATCCATTTTCTATATTCTTTGATTCAATTTCGTTGACCACAGAGTTTATCATAGTGAAAATCTCATATTAATCATCGATCTTAACAAAAATAAAAGTTTGGAAGGACTCATACGATGCTTCCGCTGCACTAGGAATATTTAAGGGGTATCATAGGGGTCGCATAATTATTTAAAATTATTTAAATATCATTGATTGATCTAGTCATTTTTTATTAGATTTCAATTAAATTTTAATCATTCTTTAATCTGAATTGTGAGATCCTCTTTATTCCTTTTTTTTAAAATATAATCAAATAAATTAACTTTATTAAAAAAATAAATTCGAATATCTCATCTAGAGGTGTCAAGGAGTCTATTTGGATAACACAATAGTACACGCCATGTAACCTTAAGGTACACCCCATGTACTAGTGTTTAATTCATTATGAATTATTTTGGAATTAATTGAAGGCATGTGAATTTATTTCACTTGGTGAATTTAATTATACACCATGTGTTGATCTGGCCAACCTGGAACATGGTCAGCTGGAGTACATGTCCTATAACTTCCATACACGATGCATAGTCTATTAGTCATAGATGGGTCATGTGTCCTCTTAAATGGAATACATGACTAGTGACTATATAAATTGGAGACCACACTCCGTGTAGCCGATGTACAAGTCATGTACTCCAATATTTTATGTGGTATCGTTACACACCAAGTACCTTGTCTTGTGTTGTAGATAGATGGTGAAAATAATTCACGCTATGTAAACTTCAATATACATGCCTTGTACTTTTACCAAAATACACAAAATTAAAAATTAATCTAATATATTCTGAAAACCTTATCATCATGTGTTTCATGTAGTCATTAATTTGACAGTACACACCATGTGATTGGATTTATATATATATATATATATATATATATATAATTAATTTTTGTGTAATGTTCAGATATACATATCATGTATAAGTCGTATTATAGTTATTACTCTATATACATTGAAGAATCACATGCTATGTAAACACTATGTGTTCCATGTGGTCATTATGTTGACAGTACACGCTATTAAATTACATGAAAATTCAGGTATTCCACATGTTCTGAGAGTAAATAGTATATGAGTATAATACACGTTAGGTAGTTTGAATGGGTACTCATCGTGTTTCCTCCAAGGTACATTTTTTACATAGTTAATTTTAAATAAATTTATTTAATTTTTTAAAAATTATTATAGATGATAATATCAAAAGAATTAGGAGGATAATTAAGATAAAAGAATTGATTAATTGAAGAATATAATTAATTGATTAAAGCATTATTTATTTTAAATAAGAATGATTCGAATTGAATGATAATTTTATTAAATGTCTATTTAATCACATACATGTGTATGATCATAATATTAGAACATACCTTTGTATTTGATTAGTTTCATTTAATCTACTATTAGTTGTCATGTATTTCATCCCTCTTATTATGTAAGGACTTGCATGCCCATAGTTTCTTTTATGTAAACCCATTAATCAGTCCTTTGGTTCCCTATCATATGTGTGAGTAAAATAATATGTAATGGATGGAACTCCCAAGATAGTTGAGGCAATTCGAGTTTGTAGATAGGGTGAAACCAATATAAGGGATATATATAGGTGAACAGGTGGAAATATGCAACACAAACCATAAATGGTTAAAGGTGTTTTTTCCCTAGGTCGATGGTTAGTTTATCCTACCTGAATGACCCGAAAGCCTTCTTTTTTATTGATTTTTGATACCCCCCCTTTCAAAGGAAGAGGGGGAACCCTTAAAAGGCCTATAGAATTAAGAGATTATACGGACCGTAGGCTTAAGAGACATTACATGACTCAAAGGTCTTAGGGAATTCAACCAGACTATAACTACAAGGAACCGCCCCTCCCTAGCAACTGCATCATGGTCGTAGACCTCCACCTTCACATGGCCATTTGGCTAAGATTCCCGTGAAAGCACAAGCTGGTCCCGATGGTGTTGTCATGCCCTCTCATTCTTCCAAATCCATTGGTTCTTCTCAGGTGAATTTTCCTTCTCTGAATCCAAAGTTTGGATGCTTTCAATTATCATGGAATTCTAACTTGAAGTTTTGGGTTGAATTAAATTAGTTCACATAAATAGTTGAATTCCAAAGTAAGACTAGGTGTAACTAAGAGGAAAAGGTAGATTAAATCCAATTTAAGGATTTTAGTATTGGGAATTCCACTCAACAGATCAGGGAACTATGAGTTAATTAGGTTATCACCAGTGTTTTATCTAATATTTCTCACATTTTGTAGCACCAATGTTCGAGCTAACCAAGAAATGAGTGAAGTTTTTTTGGTATGATACTGGAAAAAGATATTTTCAAGATTTGAAAGGTAGGATTAAATAAGCACCTATCCTAACTTTACCTATGTCAGGTAAAGCATATATTATGTACTATGATGAATCTAGTGTTGGAATTGGATCAGTTATAATGCAAAAGGATCATGTGGTTACTTATGGCTCTTGGAAGCTGGGACCACATGAGAGGAAATACCCTACTCAGGATCTGGATTTTTTGGTAGTGGTACATGCCCTGTGATTTTGGAGACACTATCTCATGGGTTGGAGGTTTTTGGTATACATGGATCACAAAAGCCTTAAGTGAATATTTTCTCAGCGAGACCTTAACCTTCGCAAGAGGAGTTGGGTAGAGTATCTGCAGTATTTCGACTTTCAATTGGATTATACACCAGGAAAGAAAAACGTTGTTTCTGATGATTTGAGCTAAAAGAACCAGACATAACTAGTATAGAAGTCTTGTGATGATTGGTGGACAATGTCACTCTTTGAAAACATGCATCTTGATGTTTAAGAATCTCAAGGGCAAGTAGATCTAACTTCGACATCAGTTATACCCATGCTTTTGGATTGGATTAATACTGAGTACTTGTATAATATATAAGGCTCGGTTCTAAGAGGAAAATTATATGGTGGGGAGATTCCATCATTATGCTCTATTAGAAGTGGTAATTCTCTTCTTTTCCATGGCTGAGAATGGGTTCTTATGGGCTTGTGTGGGGATCTAATGAGGAAGTTTTATGCTTCTAGATGGACGGTATATCCTGGTTTAACAAATATGTATCATGATCTTTGTATATAGTAACGGTGGTTAGTAATAAATAAGGATGTGGTAGGATTCGTGGCTATATGCTTCACTTGTTAGTAGGTGAAAGCTAATCATTAAATGTTGGTTGGGATTTTTCCGCCTTTATCCATCCCGGAGTGGAAATGGGATGATGGCACGATGGATTTTGTAACATGATTACCCAGGATGACCCATAAGAATGATGTTGTATGGGTATTTTTTGGATTGAATAACTAAGGTATCCCACTTATTGTCTATTAGGTAAACCTTTATAGTTAAATATATGGGAAATATTTATGTGCAAGAAGTAGTTTGATTGCACGGTGTTCTGAGAAGTATCATTTCAGACATAGATCCTCATTTCACATCATGTTTCTAGAAGGGTCTTTAGAAAGACCTGGGATCATGAGTTCTATTAAGTACATACAATCATTCATAGACTGAAGGTCAATTGGAGAGAACTATTCAAGTTTTTGAGGATATTATTTGAGCCTGTGTTTTGTATTTTTATGGTTCATGGGAGAAACATATGGAACACATGGAGTTTTTCATATAATAATAGATTCTAAGAATTGATCCAAATGGATGATTTTGAGGCATTTTATAGAAGTACATGTTGTTAAACTATTTATTGGATGTATGTAAGTGAGTTATGACATGTTGTACTTATTCTCATGCATGAGATGTCTGAACAGGTTCATTTGATCAGACAGCAATTGGTGATCGCTTAGAGAAATGAGAAATCATATGTTGACCAATAGATATTACCTATATAGTTCAAGTTTGGTCAACATGTTTTCATTTTGGTGTCTCCAAGGTTGGTTAAATGTTGTATTAGGAAACAGGGAAAGCTAGCACCCAGGTTTGTCAGCCCGTTTGAAATAGTGGCAAGGTTTGGTCTAGTGGCGTACTGACTATCCCTTCCACAATGCTACAGTTCCTTGAATGATGTATTTCACATGAAGAAACTATGAAAATATCATCTAGACCCTTCCCATGTGATAGACATATATAATTTTTAGATTTTTTATGAGTCTTTTTTGGAGAATCCTAAATGGGTTGTGGATCATAGTGAGAAAAATCTTCGAGTCGGACTATACTGTTGGTTCAAGTGTAGTGGAAGTATGGGAAAGTTCAGGAGGAGACTTGGTAAAGGGAGTCTGATATGAAAACACAGTGGCGGGACTTTTTCACTAATACCTCATAGTGATGGTTGGGGCATCTTGGGGATGAGCTATTATAAGGTGAAGAGGTTGTGAGATCCCGTCTTTTTTCAGGTACATTTCTCCCTAAGTTTTTTATTTGATACTTAGTGGATAAGTATTGTTTGGAGATGAAGATCCTTTATTGGATAAATTTACCAAAATTTTAGAGATTTATGCTTGTTTTAATTAATGGAGTTTGGGTATAAATGGGTTTAAGCGTTATATCAGTTCTTGACAAGTTGTGAAGCTTTAAGGAAAGATGGGCTGAAAAAATCAACTACAGAACATTTACACAATGTGTAAAGGGATTAAACATCATGTAATTATTATTGTGTTTTAATAAAATAAATCTAAGGCAATTATTTTTTTCATTTAATACCATAAAAAAACATTTACATGATGCGAAACCATATTACACTCCATGTAAATGCCAGACCTTCAGTTTTAAAATTGTTATGTAGCTGATTCTCCTTCAAATCAATTGAAGCTCCTTCTCTCTCAACCCTAGGGAATCCTCTAAGTTATTTTGGAGTGAAAACCCCATTTTTGGATGTCCCATTCATATGATCAATATCTAGTAAGTTTTTTTGGTTAGATTATTCCCTGTCTTCATTCTTTTCCAACCCATTGCGGTGAAATCCCTTGAACAATTGCATTTCTGGTTTCGATCTTGATAAATTTTTATCTAGGAACCTCTTTGGAATCATTTTAACCTTCTTCCTCATGGGAATAATCAATGGGAATCATTGTTGAATATTTGGTTAAAGGTATGTGGTCTAAATCTAAACCATGTGGTTTGATTATTGTAAAGTTTATGAAATATCGTGATCACACCAACGAGGTGTGCACCCAAAATTACTTAATTAATTGAATAAGATTATCCCTTGAATTACTTTATCTTTAAATAGATTCTTAATTGGCTAATGGATTAAGGTATTTTTATCATGACATGTGACCTAGGGTTATTTCTTGTTATAGAATCCCTAAATTGTGGCTTTATTGCTTATTGAAATAATTGTTAATCAATTATGAATGGAATTGCATGTGGAATATGAAATAATAATGGTAATTATCATAACTAACTATTGAGATATATGATGTGATATTGTGATATCCATTTTGTATGACAGGAATTGTGTTCTATGCTGAGATGATTATATAACAGGCTAGGCCTAGGTACTTTCACGCGTATATGTTGTAATGATGGAACTGAGTGGACTTGGCTCATTCCATGTTGTAATGCTTATAGAGAGTGGTCTATTCCCAATCCCAGGTTTTAATGATTATAGGGATTCAACCCAGATTGTTTTTTGTGACTTTACCTTGGTTATAGTTGTGGTTTTCGTGGTTATAAGACATGATTAGAGACATTGCACCATGGTACCAAAGTAGGTTATTTACCATGGTTATATGGTTGGGGTTTTCATTGTTATAAGACATGCTCTGAGACATTCTGGCATGATGCTAAAACAAGTTATAGTATTTATTTAATTTTTTAATTAATTAATACACTTTTTATCACTTTATTTCATACACTTCTAATCACACTGGTTTTGTTTAGACACGGTGGTGTCGACCTATTGAGTTTTACTCACACTCTATTCGGGCCACCATTTGGCACCTGAGCAGACTTCGTGGATTCAGGTTTGGACAAGGGAAAATGACCTTTTTGTTTATTTGTTATTTGCTGTTGGGCTAGAGTTTGGATATGGGACCAGCATGGGGTTTGGGACCCAATACTTTGAGTACTTTATTTGATTCTTCTTGTCTTTTTCTTTTATTACTCTAGAATTAAATTTAGTTACATTCCAGCATGTCATTACATTATTCCTTATGTTTTATTGAATTATTCATTTGGTTTTTATTGTTTTATTCTACATTTTTTTACTATGATTATTTCTGTTTTGATATGAATTTTTTCTTTTAAATGAAACATCATATCAAGGGCGTATAGTATCCCCACTATACTGTCCACACCCCCACTGCTCTTCATAATCCTATGGAATATGGGGAGGTGTGCTTGAGGTTCTGTAACCGACCTTTTATGGCCACGTGAGAGAGTTCCATATTGGGGGACATTAAAAATATAAATGGTTTTTTTGACCTCACTCCCCCCAAATATCTTCCCTCAATCAAAAAACCACCAATATTATAATGAAAACCACTTACCTATAATTTAAAATATGTCTATCTTGAGGGTATTAACCAATTTCCAATAATTATTTCTAATAACCTCTCTCTAGAGTAAGAATTATAACTACTACACCTTTTTAGAGAGTGTAAAAATGTGATATAATGGATATTGGCAGATATTATCGAGATTATCCCATCTATCTTTTTGCATCACATAATTTTAGAGGATGAGTCTAAACCTTAATGAAATCTCAAAGTTGGACAAATTCTACCCACTTTGAATTGGTAAAAATGGAGGTGATTTAATTACTTGATATTAGGATTATATATCCTTATAATGAATGGGTTAGACCAATGTAAATTAGGCTTAAGAAAACTGGAATAATGATAGTTTCAAATGAAAGGAATGAGTTAGTAGCCACATGTGTGAAAAATAGCTAGTGAGTCTATTTTTACTATCATTACCTAAATAAAGCCACATTAAAGGGCCATTTTCATCTATCTTTCATTGACCAAATGTTAGAAATATTGGATAGTAAGTCCCATTATGTTTTCCTTGATGGCTATCTAGTTTTTTTTTCAAATCCATAAAGCCCCTGAGGATTGAGAAAATAAAATATTTACCTACCCATTCAAAAAAATCAAATAAGAGGATATCATTTGGCCTATGTAATTATCTTGGTACCTTTCAATGTTGTATAGTTAGTAGTTTCTATGAGTACTAGAAGAGTTTCATGGAACTTTTAATGGATGATTTCACAATTTATGGATCTTCCTTTGATGATTTTTTGGAACACTTGGGTTTTTTTCCTCCTTCATTGCATGGAAAAATATCTCAAATTAAATTATGAAAATTTTCATTTTATGGTAGGGTGGGGGATAGTTCTTGGGAATTTTATTTCAAGTGAGTGAATTCAAGTTAATAAATCAAAAATCAAAATAATTTTCTCCCCTCCATATCCAAAATGTGTTCGTGAGGTGAGATCTTTCTTGGTACATGTTGGTTTTTACTATCAATTAATTAAAGACTTTAGTAATATAACACTTACATTATCACAATTATTAAAAAAAATATATTGAGGTCATGTTTAATAATAAATTCATGGATTATTTTAACTCACAAAAAATGATTATTACACCCCTATCCATCATCTTGACACCTATGTGGGATCTCTTATTTGAACTTATGTATGATTCCAATAACTTTTTAGTTGGGAAAGTTTTATGTCATAAAGGGTTGAGATGGCTCCTCATGTCATTTCATATTCTTCACATACCCTATACCCAACCATGTAAAACTACATCAACACTAGAATGATATTTTTTTCATTTTGTTTTCTAAACATGTTTCCCTTTGGTTTCTCCATAAGAAGCCTGAGACTATGCCCTACCTCATATGGTAGATGCTCCTACTCTAGGATTTTGACCTAGATATTTGAGGCAATATAGGAGAGAAAAATGTGGTAGATGACCACATTAGTATAATTATACCATCATTGAACCACCATGTTGACTCATCCCTCCCTAGTGAAGAGTTATTCCAAGATTAGTACCTTTATGATGTTGTGGAACTTACCCCTTGGTATGTGAATATTGTGAATTTTTTAGAGGAATATAGAGTCTTTATTTATTTTAGCACTACACAATCCTTAATCTTAAGAATGATTCACGATGATATATTTGGGATGACCCATACTTTTATAGGATTTGTAGTGACTAGGTTATTCATCAATGTGTCACGGGCTATGAGTTCATATCTATTTTGAGATTCTATCACAATTTATCTCTCAATATACATATCAAAAGGTGATTATCTTTATAATTTATTGGAAAACATTATATATAGATTCTTATTAGTTTTTTAATCCATGTACATGATGTTAATTCATAGAGAATATCTCTAAGAGGAATTAAATGCCCCAATAATCCATGTTAGTTTTTGAGATATTTGATTCATGGGGAGTTTAATTCATGGGGACCTTACTAAATTAATTTATATTTGTGTATATATTATTTTATATTTATTTTTTCTCTAAATGATTGAAATAAAAGGAAACTATGAATAATGACTCTCAAGTTGTTGTTGAATTTGTGAGATCTCATTTTTTAGTAGGTTTGGTTTGCTAATTTTTATCATCAATGATCAGGGTTCTCAACTCTATAATTGTAACATAAAAACATTGATCTCTAAGTATGGGTTTTTTAAAAAATTCTTCCTTATATATCACCCAAAAACTAATGGGTGGGTTGAAATTTCAAATTTGTAAGTTAAGAAAATCATGGAAAAATGGTAAAACCCAACAGGAATGATTGGAGTTTGTGCATAGATAATGAACATTGGGTCTACCATGTAGATTTTGAAATATGCATCATAAAGTCACCATACAATATGATATTTGTAAAGGCATTCCACCTTCCCATAGAGATATAACACCATGAATATTTGGTTTTTAAATAATGTAATATGAATCACTTGAATATAGGTGAGCATAGGAAATTTCATATTAAGGAGTTAGAATAAATGTGGTATGGTGCATATGAGAACTCTAATATATATATATATATATAAGATAAAGGTTATATGTGATGATATGATTCATAAGTGGATGTTACATATTGGTTAAAAGGTCCTCATGTACAATTCCATACTAAAGATCCTCCCAGGGAAGTTGCATTCTTGTTATCTGAACCTTATGTTGTTACTAACATTTATCCTTTTGGTACAATATAGGTTTTTCATGAGAAGAGTGGAAGAAGATTTTATGTAAATGGGTAGCATATTAAATACTTCTATGATTATTTTTCAAATCATATAGTGGAGGGAATCCAACAAAATGATTCGACCTATGAAAACACTTTGCAGGTTATCCCCTCTCCCTAAATTAATTTAGTTTTATATTTATTTAAATTGTTTTCATTGAGGAAAAAGTAATTTTTAGGTGTGTTTTAGGGATACATAATGTAGTTAGGATTTTAGTTTTCTAAAAAAATGAAAACCAAAACAAAAATAAAAAAAAGTATTGTAGTTTTTTCATTTTTTTTTTCTTTTTATTTTTTTTAGATAAAATTTAAGATTAAATAGAATATCCAAAATCATTTTAAATACTTAAGTCAAATATGAGGGAAATTCCTTGGTTTTTGAAAAAATGGATTCAAATGAGTGTTGATATGGAATATTTTTATTGACTTTATATTTTTGATAGATTATTAAGAGTTTAATGGATTTTGGATTTTTAAAACCCTCTTAAGAGTTTAATGGATTTTTAAAACCTATGCCTCATTGGTACTAACCAATATAAATTTTTAACAACATGAGAGGTTCTCTAAACCAATTTTTTCATACTCTTAAAAGTAACCTATATTATTGAGTGAAATAAAATTGTGTTTGTCATATAGAACTTGGTTTTATCCTTTATCAAAACTTTTAAGAAAAAGTAAATGTGCTAGTGTGTTTGAGGAGTTTATTTGTGGAGTTTATTTGTAGATTTTATTTTATATTGAACCATTTTTATTATCTACTTTTGAGACCAGACCTTACATTTTCCATTAGAAACCCTTATTATCCCTGAAATACCTTATATTTATCCACATTAAAAGCTCATTTTACCTACCTACCATCACTCTTGTATACATTTCATGATTATAGTCCATTCTGATTGTGAGGGAATAAGGTATTTCATATGTTATGTTGGGGAAGATTTACATTGTATCAGAATGTGGGGTGGAGTTTTAATTTTATGGATTTTCCATAATACATGTATATTTAATTTTAATTCATTTGAATACTCTTGAAAAAAAAATTAAAAAAAATGATAATGGGATTAAAATCTTCATTACACTCGTTGTTATGAATCATGACTCAATTCAAAAAGTAATTCCATGAGTCATTGATCATTATATATATTTTCTTACCATCCAATTATCTTAAAAAATAAATATAAAAAAGGAAAAAATAATAATAAGACTATTCTTTAATTGTATTTTATTAGATACGACTTGTGTAGATAAATTTGAAAAGGGAAAATCAAGTTGAGTGATTCGTATTTGGGTACTTTGAGTGAGAAATATTCTTGTTTTTGAATGATTTTCCATGAGTTGTATACTAAGATAATAATCTCATCTTTTTGGCCTAATTTTTTTCACATAAAACACACCAATACTAAGTGTCAACATAAATCCTCAAAAAATCAACATGATTGGCACAAGATTATTTATCTCTTGTGTGTAGAGTTATGATTTAACCAATCTTATGGTATGACTTTCCTAATTTTGATATGAGCATAACTTTTCTTATATTTCACACTTGATATACGTGTTAATCATTATGAGGCTGGTTAAAACATGTAGTATGGGTGAATTAATTAATTTGAATAAATTTTAATGTGCGAGAGGAAGAATGATAGGAAACTTTATTTCAAAAAATAGACTTGTTTTACTTCACTTTGAAAATAATCCTGGAAATTTTCTCGCTTTTAATTTAGGTGTATATTTTTATTCATATATATAACAACATCCATGAGTGAAAATTTTTAAGTGTGGGGATGTTATTGCACATTGATATATTGTTTTCTTCACCTTTATACTCATGCTTTACATTTTTTATGGCTTTCAATATCCTATTAGTAAAGCCTTTTTCACTAAATATTTTTTTTATTCATTAGTTTAAAACACAATTAAAATTTTAAACTTACATTATAGTACAAATAAAAACCATGTGTTTATTCTTATCATATAATTTCTTTTACTAATAAAAAATTAAAAAATAATTTTTTATAAGATTATTAGTTTAAAGGGGTATAATTTCTTCAATTGGTCTAACATATGAATCCAACCACAAGATGCCCAATAGACACCACAGAGAAGAAAATCCATTTGAAGTATATTGGATCTACCTTCTATAATTGGCCCATATCATGGAATATAAACCTCCTATTGGATTGATTCCACCTTCATATAAAATATGAATCAAATGAAAACATCTCTATTGAATTTCAAGTTAAGATTCATTGGATAAGTTATCCATCCATTTATATCAATTGGATGGAAAATTATACAATGGGAATCTCACATCTACCCATAGAACATTGAATTATTGTGTCATTATATAATGTAAAATGTTAATAAAAATACCATTATCCCTCATTATCAAAAATATATTGAGTATATAAGTGGATTCTAAAAACTCTTTCAGTCATATTTAATTTAAGACTTTTAAAACCTTAAGTAAATAATTTTATGTTTCTCATAGGCATCTATATTCAATTGTTGAACAACTTCAATGGTTGGTTACTTGGGAAGGTATTGTTTTCCTTAACATATACAATTTTCATTTCTTAAGAATGGTTCTTAATATTTTTATTGGTCCAATAATTTTCTTACATTAAGTTTTTTCTTCCTATACGATTAATTTAAAATTCACATTTGATGATAATTATGTTATTATCTACAATATAATCTTTTATGAGATGAGTATCATGTTTTACATACGTTTAATAAAGACATTTATTAAATATTCTCTAATTAAATTAATGATCCCTTTGAAACTCATCATATTCATCAGTGGTCCAAGATCCATATTTCATCATGACTTTCATTGGTTAATCATGTAAATAATTCATGACTATATCTAGTATACAATCATGTAAATAATATCATATATGAATCTTGGATAGTTGAGTGGATAACTCTTTGTCTAATCCATCATATAGATTATCTCGACTCAATTCCTCTAGAATCCTAATGGTTATAGATTCTTAGCTAATTTTAACCCAAATCATACACCAAGAATGAGTCACATAATGGTTAGGTTCAACTCATTAATTTATTTCCTTACACAAGATAATTCATGGGTACCTAACGATTAGGGTCACCTATAATAAATAATCTAGGTTTTGACATGTTTTTACTTTGTAAGGAATCTAACACTTGATATTTTTAAAGGGTAATTAACCTCACCATTTTATCGCATGTATTCTCTTTATATATTAATTATTCAAATGATTTATTTTGGAATCTCATTACCTTTCCACCAAATCAACGTGATCAAATCATATTTATTTGTAACTCTTTACACAACTCAAATAAAGTGTTACTATCCCAAATTAAAATTAAAATATATTTATACACATCCTAATTCATCTCATGCATAAAGTATATGACACCCTTTCATATTATTAATAAATCATAATTAAATTCCTAATTCAAGTTAATAAACTAGTACAAGACAAAGTCAATGTATAAGGAAACTAAATCAATTACAAAATGCACATGAGCCTCATCCCGGTTGGTGAGGAATCCTTAAGTGAATCCAGGTTACCCGAGATCAAATCCAGGTAGAGGCTAATTTCTGGGGGTACTATAGTAGTACTATAGCAGTACTGTAGAAGGTATTGTAGCAGGTACTATAGCCGGAACTGTATCAGGTACTATTTGGCATTGTAGTATCCAGGAATATTCCCCCATTTGGGCTTTGAGGCTACCGATTTGGTCCTCGAGTCCTTTAAGGCCTTTGAACCACCCAGGCCTTCGGGTCAGTAAGGCCTTCCGGCCACCTCAAGGCCTTCGAGCCACCCTAAGTGCAGATGCAAACCAGACAACCTACAAGGAACAAGCTTCAGAAGGAGGATGAGTAAGGATCTTTCACCATAGCAGAATCTAAATGGATTGCAAGAATGATAGGGTATGGCCCCTGCTATTGGGACAAGCATGTGCATGCACGAGAAAGCCAAGACGAACATCCATGCGAAGGTGGAGAGCTAATTTCACGATGAAGATGTTGGGGAGTAGCAGTTCCAAGTAGTTAGTCTGGGTTGTATGTAATTTTTGAAGCCTATGGGAAATGAATTCCTATAAGGCCTATAGGCCATGTAATACTTATGTCTATGGGCCTTGTAAGGGTTCCACCTCACCCCTTGAAAAGTAAATTATCAAAATCAATAAAAAAATGAAGGTCTTCAGGCCATTGGAGGAAATAAATTACCAAAAATAGCATGTAACTCCTTAGATGAATGTATGATAACTTATAATAATTTTAACAACTTTAAAATAAAGCATACACATAAGCAGAAGACCAATAAAATAAATATCCTCTTATAGAATGGAACGTTCACTAATGATCATGATGTGGTTGGAGGTATGGAAGAAGTACATTTCAAATCTATTATTACATTTTCACATCCCCACATGCAAGGAGGATACCCAAGTGTCCATGATTATCTCATTGATTTCATCCCTCACATGGTTTCTGATCATGATAACTTATTCTTTGAATTCATTCCAGATGATAAGGAAATATAAAAGTATATGCATGAACTCAACCCTAAAATCTCTCCCAAACTATATAGATTCCCAGGATCCTTCTATGGGGGATCATGGGAGTTTGTTAAAAGTGATCTAGTGGAAGCGGTGAAGAATTTATTCCATGGTGGAGGCATATATCGCATGTATAGTGCAACCACTCTTGTATTAAACCCAAAGGTAAAGAATCCATACTTTCTTAAACAATATAGATCGATAAGTATGTGTAACTTCCCATAAAAGGTGATGGCCAATGTGATTAACAAGAGGTCATACATTCATGTTCATCACTAGATATATGAAGAACAACATGGATTTTTCAAGGGAAGATTGATCCAAGGAGTTATAGGCTTGGATTAGAAAATGATTAGGGACATGAATCAAAAAAATATTGGTTAAAATATTATTATGAAACTAGACATGGAAAAATCCTATGATAGGCTAGAGTAAAACTTCATCTTAAAGGTTATATCTTACATGGGCTTCTCATCCTAGGCCACCGATGTTCTATTCATATGTTTCAATTCTCTATGTCTCCCCATTTATTTCATGGGGAGGAGTTGTGGTTTCCTTAAATTTGTACAGGGGTAGGAGAAAGTGGATCCACTATCTCCCATACCGTTCATTCTTATATAGGATACCCTCAGAAGATACATCAATAATATCCTTCTCATAGGTAGTATTAAACTTTATGGTGCAGAAATCACTTACATAGAATATCTCACCTCATGTTTATGGATGACATGATCCTCTTCTCTAGTGGAAGAAA
This sequence comes from Viscum album, assembly GCA_963277665.1. Taxonomy (NCBI): domain Eukaryota; kingdom Viridiplantae; phylum Streptophyta; class Magnoliopsida; order Santalales; family Viscaceae; genus Viscum; species Viscum album. The sequence goes on along the minus strand of OY728155.1, from coordinate 15,867,788 downwards.
GATATCCATTGATGACATCAATATAATCCTAGAGGAGTATTTTAAATAGATATTTCAACTTGTGAACCATGAAAAGAGTAGTGTTTATATTTTTATTTGATGCCCAGAGAGGCGGTCCAACTCCATCAAAACCATTTTGGGAAACTATAGGAGGAACTTTCCTATAGACTAAATGGGTTCCCCGACCACCTTCAGCAAGCTTCATATCCATCACATTGAGAATTTAGTTGATGGTATCACTAGCCATATTAATAATTGTAATAATTTATTCCAATAATTTGGTAGAAGGATTAATCTTGTAAATAGAATCATTGCCTTCATTATGATGCACTTTTTATCTGTTCTCAAAGTTCTGAAGTCCACCACCAATGACATCGAAAATATTATGTATCATTTCATATGGGATGCACACTCTGATGGAAACACTATTGGGATTTTTGGGAAATGATGGAGATAATGATGGAGGGAGGCATCAATGAAAGAAGCATTTTTGGCATGATGCATTGTTAACATAAAAACTAGAATGGGAAGTTATTGAGCACTGGTCATTATAAAGAAAGTTCATTGTGAAAAAATATGGGTAAGATCTAGGATAGGTGAGCAGGAACACCTCTTCTTTATAGAAAATGATCCAAACTCACATCCCGGATCATCAGTGTCATATGTTCTAGATTGCTAGTCGGAGTGATATTGAATTATGGTATGATAATTTGGAAGGTACCATGCTTAGTTTTCTAGGGTTCCCTGCCATGGACCTAATTTTTAGGTAATCTAGTAATCATCTAGGATTCATCAAATCCATTCTAGATAAGGAACAATGTGGTACCTTCAACCTCATCTCACTTCCCACTGACCATGACATGTGTATTTTTATGGGATCCTCATTAGGGACCTTCTCGGGGAAATATTATAAAAATTTGACGCACATTTGAAACATTCGGGATAATTGGGGTGATCTACTTTGGTGCAAGGATATCCCTAAAAATCTTAACTTCCTTATTTGGGGCATCAGGAAGCATGTGCTTTCTATGGAGGATCATGTCAAGTGCACAAGTGTCAATCTTGTATCCAGGAGAACTTATTATAGTGTTCCCTATGAAGAAAAAATATACCACCTATTATTTGAAGAATAGTGGGTGAACTCAATATATAACACCTTCGAAAAGTTCAGAGGGCTGTTAGCTTAGGATCCAATGGGTGTCAACTTCCTCAACCTCTAATTCTAAGGTAAGGACAATAATATCCTCAAGAAGAAGGAAAGAGTTATTATCCCAGTAGCTGGATATGGGTGTATATAGAAAGTGAGGAATAAATCTTAGTATGATGGAATCCCAAGATCGAATATGGCTCTTGGTTTCAGGAATAAGATCTTGATGACAAACATGGCCCAAATTCTCAAAACATGGAATGAGACCCCTTCTCTCAAATATCTTATGGCCACCATTATCCCCCTCACCCCCTAACTTTCCTTAGGGCCAATAGATTTTCTAACACCCTCATAATAATGGTATAAATATTAATACCAATGTGTCTTACAGCATGGGTGTCATAAGGTGTGTAAGAATCATACACAATATAATAGGATCACCTATCCTCACCTTCACAACTTTCTTTAGAAATGTTGACTCCCTCTAGGATAAGACTAGTGCCATGGTCAAAGGTCTATATCTATGTAATTGTAGGAACATCAAGCTTTCTACAGTTGAAACGGACTCCCTAACTCTCCACAACTCCCTCCATGGTCTCACTTCTACCCCTCAGCATATCTCATAATACATGCAAAGATGTCAAAAAAACTCATCAATAAATGCATGTAAATCCTTCACACTTGGTGCGAGGGTAAGAAATTTGTTGACTTCCTTGCATCTAGGGAACTTTAGGATGGTTAGTTTTCTATTTTTTTATAGTTTGGTATTCCTTCCCCTTGAATTTTTGGACCATGTTAGAGGGTATTTCCTCGTGCTCCACTAATTCAGACCTCTATGATCTCTTCTTCCTCCTCCAATTTACTTATTTCCTTCTTTTTGGTGTTTTTCATGGATTTTTCCCTTAATAAAAAACTCATTTTGTGGAAAAATTCATAATATAAACAATTTACATATATGAATAATAAACAATGCAATAGACTAAATAAATGAACAATTCATAATTTTAAAAAAGAGATAAAGATTTATGAACAATTCATAAATAAATCTAAAAATCAACACTTTATAATTTAGTTATTCATTATGTAAAATCCATAATTAAATAAATATAAATAAAATTATATTTCTTCCCAATATTAACTCTTGGATATTATCCATTATACATAATTTTCCTTGAATATATGATATTAAATAAAATATAATAATTTTTTATTTATATATTATTATGTAAAATTTTTAAAAAAACTAAATATAATATACTTATATTATTTAAATCTTGATCAATTCAATCATCAAGATTCATTTTGATGTGGATTAAATAATTTCTTCAAATAAGGACCTTACTTTGAACAATTTAAATTAAATAATTATAAACAATTCATACTGAATATAAAATATTTTTTTCCTTAATTCATAATTTATAAACTCTTAAAATTTCCATATAAATAATTTATATCCAAATTATAAGTCATGCCTTGTAGTTTTGAAAAAAAAAGTATTATAATATTAACAATTAATATTATGAATATTTAATTATGAAATGTTTTATAGAAATGAAATTAATTAATTATAAAAAAATTATAATTAATTAATTTATATACACATTTATAAACTAATAAATATACAAAAATATATTTTTCTATAATTTATAAATAATCAATAAATTATATAATTCAATTCATAATTGAATTTTAAGAAAAACAATTTTTCCCTTCTCAGTTGTTTTTAATGAATTTCCCTAGGACTATCAATCGTCAAATACGGTTGATAGAGGAACTTATATAAAGAAACCTCAACATAAGATAGTTTTATGAGATTAAATCATGTGGGTAAATCCCACAGTATATGATAAAGGACCTGCATAAGGTGAAATTGAAGCTGGGGGAGGGGTTTGTGTACCATTAACCCAGTGCATCATGTGAGATTAACTCAGTGCCTATGTAGGAATAACCTAGTTCATCGATGTACTGAAAATATTAAATACGTGGCACTAGGGTATGTATCATATTAAAATGGTACTGGGTAGAAATAATTAATACTAATCTCACATAGTGCTTATCGCTATGTAGGATTCACAACCTACATGTGGATAACACATGGTGGTTTTCATGGGATTAAACCATTGGCATATCCATTGAATATGATTAAATCTCGCGGTATTTGATTTGATGGTTACCATATCCTATTATAGGATAATGAATGAGATTAAATCAGTGCATGCAAGTATGATTAATCTTGCATAGCTCTAGTATGTCTACTATTAACTCATGTAAGATAAACTTGTCATGTGAGGACCTGCATAGGGTGAGCAAGTGTGATATGTAGCATATATAGGATTAATACCTTACCAATTGAGATAATAACCCACAGCATTAAAAAATTACTTTCCATATCAATTCATATTTAATATCATGCATTGAATTTTTTAATATAATTTGGTTCTCTATTTTTAAAATAATATGACCACTTCATTTTTACATGATGATTTCAATTATCAAATTGGATGGAACTAATTTGATACCATTTTTGTGTTTCTAAGGGATATTTTAACACTTTAACTAAGCATTGGAAGTAAATAATAAATCAAACCAAGGTTTATATGAAATAATACCCAAAACCATGCTACTATATAAAATAAATAAATTCTATATGTACCTTACACTAATGCTGTCACTGATCCACCTTCATTGTGTGTGTTTGATGAAGATCACTAAAGTGGTATCCAAAATACATCCCTAATTCATGTTATATCCATGAGTTGGATGAATATCTTGATGTAATATCCCAGTATTTTTTTTAAATGTTTTATAGATTATACAACACCCAACATTGAGCATAAATGAACCAAAAATTATTATTATTTAAATGTGATCATTATAACCTAGTTATTGAATTAGAGAGAATGAATATGAATAAATATATTATAAAATATATATTAAGGTTGTATTAAATAAAACTTTATTGATTAATTCTTAGGATATAAACACTCAATTACTTGTAAGTCATTTTATTCTTTAAAAGATATACTTTCTTCAAAAAAATGGTTTTTATTTTTTTTATGATAAAATAATATACTTATTTTTTTTGAATTTTAGAAAATTTATTTGATAAAATGAAAATAATTTTTTAAATAATTATCAAAATTATCTTAGGGTTATTTTTTGGGATTTTTCTAAAAAGTTTGATTTTTCAATGAATGGTGAGAAATAATAATTTTTTTTGAAAATTGCTTTTGTTTCAATAATTTAAAAAGTTCCATTTTATTTTAAAATAGATTCAAAGAAAAAAAATTAATTATATTATTAATAATCCAATTATGGTCTTTTGAATTAATTTTATACTTGAATTTGGTATAAAAACATTTTTATAATTAAAAATACATTTTTCTAAAAAACGGTTTTTCATGGCATTTTGCGGGTTTAAATTAAAATTAAAATTTTCCATTATATGATTTTTATTTGATAAAATTCATTACATATTTTTAATTTATATTTCAAAAATTTTTTAATTAGTCTAATTATATTTTTTCATAATGAATAGTAAAAATATTAAAAATTTGTCAATATGGTCAAGGTTAAAATAGGTTTACCGGGGGATAAACAAAAGAGATAAGGGTTAAAATGAACTAAAAACCTTTCTAATTTATATTTTTTGTACGTATTTAGTTCTTTTATCTTCTAATATTCATAAATGGTCCATTTTAGAGCTATTGGGATTGAGTGATACATTAATATATTTTATTCTTTTTTAAAATTCCAAGTGTGTCCTTACACCCACTTGTAAAAGGACACCCCTCCTATATCTTATTTACACCACTTTGAGCCATATATATTGAAAAAAACTACCAAAATATATACCCAAAATCATTATAAATGTTATATATCCACTTTTATTCCCAAAATAAAAACCCTAATTCCCTTAAGAAGAGATAAAAAGTAGGTATCTATAAGAGAAGGTAATCGTATTAACAAAGCTCTTTCATTTTACTTCTTCTTATACCACCTTTAATTGTGTCCTAAAAATTCCAACCTAATAACACCAGTACATAAAATATAATAAGTTTTTATTATATTTATGTCATAATATTTATCCATCTCCTTCTCTATCAAATGAGAAACAAAACAATCACTCGTGTGTATGGAGGACTACCGCCTCGTGAACCAATGTCATTTTTTCCCAACACGAAATCACATGTTTAGTAATAATGATGAAACCAATGAATATATATGATACTTAATACATAATATTTATTTTATAAAATTAATATATCATCTACTTTATTACCCTTTCACCGTTAAATAAATGATAATGTCACTCGTCCATACGTACGTCCTACTGTCTCCACAAAGCAATGTGGTTCATTTTTCATATTCAAACATCAATAATGATTCTAAAAATTTATATAATGAATAATAATTATATTTATAAAATTAATATAATTATATATGTAATGTTTATAAGAACCTAGCCTTAAACATTACATAATCTTGAGTTTTACTCAAAAAAATTACTTTCTTTCACATTGATTATCTTTTCAACTTTAGAGTTTTAGATAATTATTCCATATCTAATACACAAAAAACCATATTATAAAAAGTGGAAACTTTCAAATAGTATCCACTTTTTCACGAAATGAAACTTTTAAAAAATAAATCATGATCTCTTTTATAAAAACTCTGCACGACTTTCAACTTAACCTCTTCCACTCTCTTACTCATCATTAAATCCTATGAAAAACATTTAAAAATGTGGTATGAGAATAAAATGATCCATAAGGGATATAAAAAGAATTAAACCATTATTCCACTAAAAAACATTAAAACTCATGAAAACTCCTTTTATGAAAACATCACATTTTACCCAAAAGGGAAATATCATTCTTTAATAAATATCATGTATTTTAACTTTAAAAAATAAATGATTTCAATGAAAAATCATTGGTAAACATAGAAAATTCATGTAGGTAGCTTGGTAAATCATCATATTGAACCCTTATAGAACCCTTACATATTGGAATAACTATACAGCCAATTTCTAATAAAATTATTTGAAGAAAATAAGCATTACCTAATGCATTGGTGCGCTATCTGGGTTCACCTAGCCTTTAAGTTATAACGGGATCACCCAGTGCTATCTAGGCGCACCCATAATTTATAATTTCCAATAATCACATCATTAAATAAAACATTTCACCAGTTTAAAAACTTGTTTAAACTCGAATGAAAATCACTTTCAGATATTAAAATACCATTTTCTTTTAGAAAGCCCATTTTCAATAAACAATACACATTTCTTTAAAAAAACATTTTCAATACCAAAATATCCAAAGAAGGAAATAAATTTTTTCATTTAAAAAAACATTAAATCTTCCAAATGAATCCAAAAATAAAATAATGGCCACGACGGTGGAAAATTCATTGACGTCGTGTATGTTAAGAATAGAGTATTCCTTTTTTCCTTTTTTAAAATTTTATGTATAAAACACATAAAAATATTCCTTTTTTAAAACATTTTAATGAAATTAAAAATAGACATAAAATTTCCTTTATAAAAATTTCATATCCATATAAATAAATATTTAAAATAAAATCAAGAATATTAACATGGAGAAAAGATTTTGAAATTAAGTATTTAAACATTAAAAGTGTCCCATGCCACTTTAAACTTTTGAATCATAAACCCCATGAAAGAATAAAATTAAAAAATAACATGATAATATATAAAATATGGATATATAATGTCAAAGGGGCTATATATACACCTTATAAAAGAATAAAGGTTCATATCATAAAGAAATGCCTCAATGAAAGGAGATTGAGATGAAATATCTTACCTTGAGTCTGACTTGTCACATGTGTCTTTATCCTCATGAATATTAAAATAATTTAAATTATTTACTTACTTAATAACCTTTTTAAGTTTAAAATTACTTTTATTTAACTTAATACAATGTTTTAAACAACTACTTAAAAAATTAATTTTACATCAGGTGTTTTGACTGTATTCGGTTTATGTGTCAAAAACCAATTTGGTAGGTCAACTATGGTCAAACGGTTCATTATATAAACATATAAATAATATTAATCATTAAATAATTATAATATTTATACATAAATTATACTTTTATAACCAATCATTAATGATGGTTATGAGAAATGAACCAACATTGCAGTCATAAAGATGGGAGGTCGTACCTATGCATGAGTAACGCTCTAATTTTTTAGTGATCATTATGGAAATAAGGTAAGTAAATTTTATATTTTTAGAAATATAATTATATCATATATACCATGTTATTTAATAATATATACTTATATGATTTTTGTGATGAAAAAGGAATTGCATTGCTTCGAGGAGGCGGTATTCCACACATCCACGAACAACGTTATCACTTTTTCAGTGTGTGAAAAGGTAATAAAGAAAATGATATATTATAATTATAGAAAGTTTATTATGTAATAAATATAATATATATGTTATTTATGTCATATATTTTTAATTAAACTCATCCTTAATTCACTCCAGGTAATGTGTGAACATATCACATCCCTTTGAGGAGGCAGTAGTCCACACGTCCACAAATGATGTTATCATATTTAAACAAAATGGAAAGCATGAAGGTATGTGTTGTATAGAAATTATATAAGTATTAATACATAATAAATATAATATATATAATATAAAAATATCATTTACATCATAATTCCCAACCATGAGAGGTGGTAAAGAAAAAATTAATGACATCGTTCCGCGAGGCTGTAGTTCACCGTACATGTGAACGGTAAGTTCATTACTCATTTGATGGAAGTGTGTGTAGTTTTAGGTCAACCCCTTAACATAAAAACATATCATTATATTGAGGATAAATACTTTAATATATAATAATTTAATAATATTAATTTAATGGGTGGATAAAGAAATAAAACATAAATGGATGTTGAAGAATGTTACCTCTTTTTCGGGTAACTCCTTTTGGTTTTCACCAAAGTGATTCCTTGGTTGGATTTATGCCTAAAGTGAGGAATATATGGTGATATTAGGGATTTAGGGAGATTATTTTTTCTGTTTTTTGATGATCCAAAGGTCTTGAGATGTCTGAATAAATGGGGAGGGTGAATGACTTTTTATAGTGGAGGGGGAATGACATTATTGTAAATATAAAAACATAAACACTATTGAGAGGTCTCCCTTACATAATATAACTCCAATAATGATCTCGATTATATCCAAGAGGTTACATTCTCTAATAATATCCAAATAATTTGTTTTGTACAAGTTTCTAGGTCATTTGGACTCCTAAAATTAAATTTTAACCACTAAGTAACCACATTCTACCTCAATCGTTGTAATTAATTTTAATTACGTTCACTAAAAATTTTTATCAAAAACTTAGTTGACATTATTTTAAATTATAAATTATTCTGATTCCAAATATGTAATTCATTTCCTTAAATTCCAATCACATAATTGGTATAAATTAATTTAAAATCAATCCCACATACGGGACGATAAATCGGGTTTTTAAAGTAAAAATGTTTAAAAGTTTACTAAGTTTTTATATCTAAATTAAATTTAAATTGTTTATGATGACCTAAATTGGTTTAAATAATATAAAATTGATCTAATTATACTTTAAAACTAATTAAAAATACTATTTAAATATATAAATATATTTGATGAAAATACAGTTTTGAATTAAAATTCAATATTATTCATTATTCATAAAAATATGAAAGTTCTCAGAAAAAAAACCAAAAATTCACCCAAAGTAAATTTTGATGTTTTTATTTCAAAAAATAAGTTTATTTTTTCATATAAAAATTATAAATATGAAAAAAAAATATTTAAAATTGGTGTGTCATTAAAATGTGGTAAAACGTCGACATTTAATAATAATATTAAAAGTATATTATTGTTCGGTATAACTCAGTCTTGTGTGTAACACAAGGTTTCAAGGAAACTCATCATTTCATTTCATGTACACTATTAGACATAGAATCACTTTCTAATTCATAAATATTAATAAATATGAAAGGGACTTATTCTATCATTACTTGGGATGTTACATCCTTCCACCTTTTAGGAAATTTCATCCTCGCAATTTTATTCACTTATCAAATAAGTGGGGATAATTTTTCCTCACTGAATTTTTAGATTCATATGTTTCCTATTTAAAAAAATGTTTTTTCCATAAAACCTTAACCTGATGAATCACCTTATTCTATAACACTTTCTCTCTATGGCCAAGAACCTCAACTGGTTATTCCTCATAAGAAATATTCTCTTGTGGAGGAACTACTTTGGGGATCATAACATGAGATGAATCTGGTACATACTTCCGTAATAATAAAACATAAAATATGTTGTATACATGGGATAAACTTGGAGGTAAAGACGCCTGGTTGGAAACTGATCAAACTTTCTTCAGGATTTCATTGGGTCCAATGAACCATGGACTTTGCTTCCCCTTCTAACAAAAATGTATTACACTTTTCCATAGAGAAACTTTGATAAAGTCATGATCACCTACCTTGAAAAAAAGATATCTCCTTTGATTATTCTCATAAATTTTCTTCCTTCTCTGAGCTATCCTCGTCTGTCACTGAATCATTGAAACTTTATCTATCGCTTCTTCTACTAAATCGGGTCCTATAAACTTTATATCTCCTACATCATCCCAAAAAACTAGTGTTCGACACTGATTTCTATATAATGTCTCAAATGGTGTCATCTGTATAATATAATTAAAACTATTTTTATATGAAAACTCAACCAAAAAAGATATTGATCCCAACTTCCCTAGCAATCCATTAACCAAGAATGAAGAATATCTTCCAAGGTCTGATCATCCACTTAAATTTTCCATCAGATTGAGGATGAAAATATGTAATGAAATTTAATTCAGTACCCAAAGACTTTTTAAGTCCTTTCCAAAAATTGGATGTGAACCTAGGATCATGGTTTGATATAGTAGATAAATGAACTCTATGTAACCCAATAATATATTTTATATATATTCTAGAAAGATAGTTTAATGTTATCATATCTCAAATGAAAAAGAAAATGTGCAGATTTGGTTAATAAATCAACAATAACCCAAATCTAATTATTACATTGAGAATTATTTTTAAATCTTGCCCTGAAATCCATTGATATATTCTCTCATTTCCACTCTATAACTAAAAATAGTTGGATCATCCCCTTCGATAATTTTCACTATACATTAAACTGCTGACAAGTCAAACACTTTACAGTAAAACGGAGAACTATAAGCTATAATCAATAACTCTTTCCTAAAAAATAAATCACAAGGCACACATAATATTTTTCCAAATTGTAAAACACCTTATTATTCAAAATTAAAATCATGAAACTTACCATTCTTAATGAATTATAACATTTCTTACAAATACTTATCCACCTTCTCAGTTGTCCTAATTCTTTCAAAAAAATTCAAATCTACTGAAACCTAAAACAAAACAGAGGATGACCCTACATCCATAAATTTTAGGCCAAAATTCATTAAATCATTAACCAAAGGGTCACATTCCAAATGTAACATGGTTAATGTAGCATTACTTTTTTGACTCAAATTATTGGTCACCTTGTTTGTTTTTTCAGGATGATAATGAATCGAGAAATCATAATCATTGATTATTTCTAACCATATTTTTTATATCATGCTCAATTATTTCTGAGTGAATATATACTTAAAACTTTTTTGATCATTATATATTTTACACTTTACTCCATACAAATTATGCCTCCAAATTATTAATGAAAAAAACAATAGCAGCTAACTCCAAATAATGTGTAAGGTAATTCAACTCATGAGGTTTCAACTGAAATGAAGCACAAGAAATTACTTGTTCATTCTCCACAAGGACACAACCAAGTCCTTTCAACAAATAATCTCTATAGATGAAGAATTTACCATTTCTAGAAGGAAAGTCCAAAACAAGATTATTCACCATTCTTCTTTTTAGTTTCTAAAAACAATCATCACATTCTTTGGTCTAAAAAAACTTAACTTATTTTTAAGTTAACTTAGTCAATGGGCTATAAAAACGAGAAAAGTTTTCAAAAAACCATCGGTATTAACCTGATAATCTAAGAAAACTATGAATCTCAGTGATATTTTTGGGTCTTCTCCATTATTCAAAATTTTTTAATTTAGTAGGGTCAACAGTTATGCCATCTTTAGAAACAGTATGTCTAAGGAATGAAATTTTTTGCAACCAAAATTCACTCTTAATAAACTTTCCATATATTTTCTTTTCTTTTAAGGTTTAAAAAACAATCCTTAAGTTCCTTTCATATTCCTCGTGGATTTTAGAATATAGTAAAATATCATCTCTAAACTCAACCTCAAAAATATCCATGAATTTTTTGTTCTATCCTAAGTCAAACATCCTTAGAAAAATATTTTTAAATTCATCCCATTCCAAGAATCAATATTTTTAAATTTTATAATATTTTTAACCATTTACCACCATTAATAAGCTTCACCTATAAAACAATAAATTGTAGGAATTTCCTTTTGGTTTTCTGAATGACCAATGACATTGAATATATTTTCTAAATATATAATCCATTCTTCAAGTAGCATGGGGTCAAATGATCCTCTGAATTATGGGGGATGTTGTCACATAAAAGGATCCATTTTCATCATGTTCCTCTTTGGTATATAGTATTTCTCTCTAGCATGGACACCAATACCATTTATAGCCTATGCCAACTGATACATCACTGCAAAAAACTATTCTATTCTGATTCCAACTATCTCAGGATACTAATTTGGAAGGATATTTTCCTTTTGGTGCCTTCCAACTATAGCTTCCCTATTTCCTCTATGGAAAACCATTCTGAACAAACATACTTTAGATGAATCAACAAGGTAATATTTAAATTCTATAACATTCTAAATTAACCATAAAATAAAATCTTCTAAGGGCATTCTATTAACACTATCCTAACCTATAAATTTATCTAAAACTTTCCTTTGATACCAACTATAAGGCCCCAGACTTAAACATTACATAATATTTAGATTTATACAAGAATTTACTTTCTTTCACATTGAAGATATTTTAAAGTTTAGATTTTTAGATAATTAGGTCGTATCTAATACATAACAAAACCATATAATAAAAAGTGGAAACTTATGAATAGAATCTATTTTTCCACCGTATAAAACATTTTAAAAATTAAAGCATGTTCTCTTTTATGAAAACTCTTCACGAATTTCAACTTGAACCCCTCAAATCCATTACTCGTCATTAAATACTATGAAAACATTTAAAAATGTGGGATGAGAATAAAAAAACTTAGTAAGGTATATAAAAAATGGAAACCATTAGTCCATTGATAAACATTAAAACTCATGAAAAAACCCTTTAATGAAAATATAATATTTTAATCAAAAGGGAAATATCATTCTTTAATAAATATCATTTATTTTACCTTTTTAAAGCAAATTATTTCCATGAAAACTCATTATAAAACATAGAAATTTCATGTAGGTACCATGGGACATCATCACATTGAACCCTTATAGAAACCTTACAGAACCCTTACTAATTGGAATAACCATACGGTCAAATTAAAATATAATTCTTTGAAGAAAATAATCATTAACCAATTAATCAGAGCTCTATCTGGGTGCACCCATAATTTAATCTATAAAGGGCTCACCCAGCACTATCAGGGTGCACCCATCATTTATAATGTCCAAGAACCAAAACATGAAATAAAACATTTCATCATTTGAAAAACTCTTTTAAACTTGTATGAAAATCAATTTCAAATATTAAAATTACATTTTCTTTTAGAAATCCCATTTTCAATAAAAAAAATACACCTTTCTTTTGAAAAATCATTTTCAATACCAAAATACAAAAAAATAAAAGAAGTTTTTTCATTTAAGAAAACATTAAATCCTAAAAAGGAATCCAAAAATAAAATAATGTCCATATCAATGGAAAATTCATTATCATCGTGTATGTTGAGAATAGAATGTTCCTTTTTTCTTTTGTCAAAACATTTTGTATAAAACATGTAAAAAGATTCCTTTTTGAAAATAGTTTAATGAAATTAAAAATAGTCATAAAATGTACTTTATAACCCGTTCATGTCCATATAAATAAACTTTTAAATTAAAATCAAGAATATTGACATGGAGAAAATATTTTTGAAATTAAATATTTAAACATTCAAAGTGTCCCATACCACTTTGAACATTTAAATCATAATCCCCATGAAAGAATGAAATTTAAGAAAACATTAAATAACACGTGAATATATAAAATATGGATATATAATTTCAAAGGGTCTATATACACATTATAAAAGAATAAATTTTCATATCATCAAGAAATTCCTCAATGAAAGGAGATTGAGATGAAATCCCTTACCTTGAGTCATACTTGTCATGTGTTTCTTTATCTTACTAAATATTAAACTTATGTTAATTATTTACTTGATTTAGAACCTTTTTCAAGTTTATCATTACTTTTATTTCACTTATTACATTTTTGTAAACAACTGATTAAATAATTAAGTTTATGTTGGGTGTTTTGACCATATTCAGTTTGTGTTTCAAAAGGGAAATATAATTCCATAATAAATATCATTTATTTTACCTTTTGAAAATAAATTATTTCCATGAAAACTCATTAGAAAACATAGAAAATTCATTTAGGTACCTTATCACATCATCACATTGAACCATTATATAACCCTTAGAGAACCCTCATGGATTAGAATAACTATACAACTAACTTCCAATATAATTTTCGAAGAAAATAATCCTTACCCAATGCATTAGAGTGTTATCTAGGCGCACCCATCATTTAAGCTATAATGGGCTCACCTGGTGCTATATGGGTACACCGATAATTTATTATTTCTAATAACCACAACATGAAATAAAAATTTTCATCATTTGAAAAATTCTTTTAAAATCTTATGAAAAACACTTTTAGGTATTAAAATACCATTTTATTTAAGAAATCCCATTTTTAATACGAAATAAACCTTTCCTTTGAAAACCCTTTTCAATAACAAAATACCCAAAAAATGAAAGAATGTTTTTAATTTAATAAAATATTGAAAAGGAATCCAAAAATAAAATAATGTCCATAATGGCAGAAAAGTCATTGTCGTTGTATATATTAAGAATAGAACATTCCTTTTGTCATTTTTCAAAACATTCCGCATAAAATATGTAAAAATAGTAATTTTTAAAAACATTTGAATGAAATTAAAAATAGACATAAAATTTACTTTATAACCCTTTCATATCTATATAAATAAATATTTAAAATAAAATCAAGATTGTTGACATGGAGAAAATATTTTAAAATAAAATCTTTAAACATTAAAAGTGTCTCATACCATTTTGAACATTTAAATCATAATCCCCATGAAATAATAACATTTAACAAAACATTAAATAACATGATAATTGATAAAATATTGATATATAATTTTAAAGGGGTTGTATATACACCTTATAAAATAATAACGGTGCATATCATCAAGAAATGCATCAATGAAAGGAGATTGAGATGAAATCTCTTACCTTGAGTTTGACTTGTCATGTGTGTCTTTATCTTTCTAAATATTAATATTATGTTAATTATTTACTTTATTGAGAAATTTTTTAAATTTTATCATTTTATTTATTTCAATTATTAAAATGTTATAAAAAACTACTTAAATAATTAAGTTTATGATGGGTGTTTTGACCATATTCGGTTTATGTGTCAAAAATGACTTTGGTAGGTTAACTATGGTCAATGGGTTAATTATATAAAAATATATAGAATATTAATCATGACATAATTATAATATTTATACTTCAATTATACTTTTAAAACCAATATGAAGACCCCAAATTGATTCAAGGAATATTTTGTGTTGTAATTGTTGTCAATACACTTGTTTGATAAAAAGTTAATGTGATGTTTGATAGTTATTTAAGGTTGGTGTTCTGAGGATCTATCATTAAATTTTTATTGAGAAATATTCATAAGTTGGAAATGATTCTTTTGATGGAAATGTTTCTTTAAATAAACAAACAAAAATGTGACGATTGTTGAACTGGTCAGTATTTTAGAAAACAAGTGTTATTGGTTATCGACACGGTGTTTACAATATTGGAAGAATTGGATTTATGATTGAATTCCAATTAGATAATTAAGTTTGTTGACCTTTAGAAAACATTATGACCATGTAAAATATTATTTTTCCTGATGAATAGTTTTGATAAGTTTGGTTAAATTGTCTTAAAACTTGATGAAATGTTTTGTTAAATTTTTTTTGCGTTTGAATGTTAAAAAAAATCTTCATACGATCTAGCCTAAAGCATGGCCAGGATGGGGAGAACACAAGTGACAAGCTAGGGCACCCACAATGAGCATGAAATGGGGTAAGAAATCCACTGTGTGGGGCAGCATAGCGGGGGAGGAGTGCCTGGCATGGGGTGGCGTAGTGGGAAGTAGCGAGACCAGTAACCATTTCGGGACTACTACCCATGCACCTTGTATTATAAGTAGGTACTCAAACTAGTAGTTGTTTAGATGTGGGAAAAATTTTGATGGTAGGGGAAATGATTGTCATGGCCTCTCAACCCTGCCTCTTCGGGTTTCCTCGTTATTAGGATTTGTATCAAATCATTCACCCTGGAAAGATTGAAATACTAGGAGACATGTCTCAGATGGAAGGAATATACCTTTTCTTTTTTGTCATCAAAATATGGATGACAACATTTCTTCCCCCATGTTCCACCTATTACTATATTAGCATGGGAACATGGATGCATTTGGATCCTAGGACGCATTTCCCTAATATTTATTAATTTGGGTGTATGCACTGAGGCATTAGGGGCCCTGGAAGACGAAGATAATTCCCATAAATTAGAGTAACCCAACTCTGTTGGAGACCTTGTGGAATCTGTTGAGGTCGGATGGTGTCCAAAGTTCACCTAATGAGGGAGTGGAAAATATTGAAATGTACCTATCCCTATGGGATGGGGTGAAGTAGAACAATTTCCATATTGCACCTAGTTAGGGGTTGAAGGATATAAAAATTATCCCAGCCCTATGGGCTAGTTCACTTCACTACAAGGAGGACCTTTGTGGGAGACTACTAATATATCATCTTAGGGAACAGACCCCAGGATAATTCCCACAATTATTGTACAATTATACTCATTCTCTCATTGGAGTTGAGGGGTCAATTCTTCTACAGGATTTTCCTTGTCATCTTGAATGGTTTGACTAGAATAATTCATGATGAAACTCTTTCCTTTGTCAATAATATTGTGGAATAATAGTGATGGGAGTCTCAACGTGGACCCTGAAAGATGAATGTACTCTTTGCATTGGGCATATGTGTTGGATTTGGTTCCCTATAACCAAATTTTGTTTAATTTATGATAAACTGTATTCATTGTTTTTTAATATTAATAAAATCTTTATCACTTAGTGATTTTTATTCTGCATAACATAGTATATGATAATGTCTTAAGATTAGTTTTTGTAATGAAAGGTCATAAAAAATCCTCATTATGATGATAACCCATAATTTGCATGATATTATTATTAAATATATATGTTCTATAGTTGGATTAAATCATTTTAGGGACACAAATGATATATGATATTAGGTGTGGATAACTATAATACTTTGAGGCACCTTATCATAGTGTACGCCCTTGGTAATGTCCAGTGTAGGATATTATGAGAACGAGACCCACTAGTAGGAAATACACATTTATATGTTTCATTGAATTTTTATATCTATATATGTGTGTATTGATCCTTGGAATTTAATATTGTTATTAATGATTATTATAATTCTTATAATTTAATGTATTGATGAAAATTGTGCTGACATATGTCTGCATTAAGGTAGGATACATTGGGTGTGTCACTGGTAATATTTCATTAATGAATAATGTGAGAATTTATTTTTCCCTTTTTCTCATTAATGGAAGTTAATATCTCATTCCCTTTGATGGAAATGATATAGCCTAAATAAATTCATGACCACAGTTTTCTATAGGCAATTTCAATTTCTAAAAAGTCAAAGAAAGAGACATTAAACATATAGGTTGATGGCACAAGTATATAACTTGTGTAACTAGAGATATCATGATAAAGGGATTATATTACACAGTGATTGTCTGTATGAGTAATTATATCATTATGGCATTAACTTATTTCTTTATAGGTACCTTAGCATGTTTCTAGATGCTGACCTCAGAATTTAGGTTGCTTTGCCTAATTCCATTGAGAAAGAGTCCTAGAGGATCACACACTAAGTGTATCCAGAATCTCGTTTATATAATATATTATTATTTATTATTTAACAAGTTTAATAAATATTATTCCCACATGTGGTTTAATAATTATTCATGTTTTCTTGATCTCATATATTTCATCACCAGTTATTCAAGAGAATATAATGTGAGTATAATATTTAATAAATATTTATTCTCTATTTAGTTAATATAATATTTATTTATCTATTGGTGAATAATGAAGTGATATTTATTTATCAAATAAATATTCATTGTTCAAGGACTGCTAAATATTATGGAGGAAGGGCGAACCAAGTTTAATGGTCTGGTGAGAAATAATATATATTGGATATTATTTGATTAAATACTATTTAATTTAATTCGGTAGTTTAGCACATGTTAAGAAATATTATTATTATTATTATTATTATTATTATTATTATTATTATTATTATTATAGACATGGGGTTCTGTGGGGACTAAATAAATAATAATGGGAACTTTTGAAGTTATTTATTTTTAACCATAATAGTATATAAACCCAATTATATTATTTTATTAAGAGTGCCAATTCATTTTGTGTTGTGCACTATGAGATCCGAAGATAATCCTATCAAGAGCTAGAGAGCTCCCCCTCATAGAATTCCCCCAAGAATGGAGAGTGATCTTCCTCCACCTTCCACTCTCGAGTCTAGATATTTTAAGGAGATTCCTTTGGAAGTGATTCTCAGGGTGATCAAAGGTGGATGATGCTAGCGATTGGATCTACCATGTTATCACCTGAAGATTCCTATAGTGACATTCGGATATTCACGGAATAAGTGTGGATCATTGGTAGAAGAAATAAATTCTTGATTCCTACAAAGCAAAGATGATACAACATAGATCCATTGTCAAATCCATCAGTGAATAAATAATTTCTCACAATGTAATTATTAATTATTTAAATTAATTATAAATAATATGTGAGGATCCTTCTCTTTGATTCCATAGTTTATCCATTTTCTATATTCTTTGATTCAATTTCGTTGACCGCAGCGTTTATCATAGTGAAAATCTCATATTAATCATCGATCTAAACAAAAAGAAAAGTTGGGAACGACTCATCTAATGCTTCCGCTGCACTCGGAATATTTAAGTGGCATCATAGGGGTCGCATAATTATTTAAAATTATTTAAATATCATTGATTGATTTACTCATTTTTTATTAGTTTTCAATTAAATTTTAATCATTCTTTAATCTGAATTGTGAGATCCTCTTTATTCCTTTTTTCAAAAATATAATCAAATAAATTGATTTTATTAACAAAATAAATTCGAATATCTCATCTGGAGGTGTCGAGGAGTCTATCTAGATAACACAAGAGTACACGCAATGTAACCTAAAGGTACACACCATGTACTAGTGTTTAATTCATCATGAATTATTTTGGAATTAATTCAAGGTGTGTGAATTTATTTCACATGGTGAATTTAATTATACACCATGTGTTGATCTGGCCAATCGGGCACATGGTCATCCGGAGTACATGTCGTGTAACTTCCATACACGATGCATAGTCTATTAGTCATAGATGGGTCATGTGTCCTCTTAAATGGCATACATGACTAGTGACTATATAAATTGGAGACCACACTCCATGTATATAACGACCCATACTTTACATACATTGTTAATACTTCAAAATTGAAGCACACTTATTACAACATATGATAAAACCACAAAGGATCGTATAGGTATAGTGTCTTTAGAAACTGGGAAACATAAACAACTGGTTCATAAATCTTCTACAGTGTCTCCCATTTATTTCATCATATCTAGGGTCCCTTTTAGCATATTCTACTTAATATCCATCTTCCTGACCTGGGGAAAAGAAAACATAAAAGGGTGAGCTCAAATGCTCAGCAAGGGCAATAAAGGAAATAAAAAATCATATCATATCTTTTTTGAAAACCATAACCTGCAAAAGAGATCATAAAATCTTAATAAATCATAGAAGTGAAAATGAGATCCACATAATCATAACATGAAACTTGAAACTTTGTGGCATGCACACATAATCATGGAAAATCATTTCTTGTTAGTCATGACTTATTGCCAAGACTATCTTAGTGGACAAAGTCCCTTTCTGAACCGAGTTCACTCCTCGTTTCAGTCCTGTATCACTGAACCGAAATAACCTTCCGTTCCAGCCATGTCTATCTCATGAGATATAAAATCTTTACCCAATGCATTGGAGGGAGATATAGGTCCCACCCATCTTATAATGAATCCTTTCTTATGTGTGCCACATAATCATAAAACATACATCATAGCATAACCCATGTAATAAAAATGGGATTCTTAAACGACATGACATCATAAAACAACTCATATAAGATAAAGGAATTCATAAAAATAATTCCATCACAACATGATCAAATCAATTTAATAATAGGGATAAAAACAGAACCCTTTATTATCTTAGATGGAAAATAATTTTGATAAAACACTTGAACTCCATTCTTGAGGAAAATATCCTTTCTTCTTCAAAAACATTTTTCCTTTCATAACATGCCATACGACTTTAAAATAAAAGAAGTTGATTAAAAATAAACTTGAAAACTTGTAAAGGAAGATTCTTGGAATTTTTTTTGTTTTAAAAATCCATTCATGCCATATAAGGTAAAAAAAACATTCTTCGTACTTTTGTCGGAAAAGTCAAAAAGTACCTCATACGAAAAACGACAAAAGATTCCTTTCATATCTTTTACTAAAAACTCACCGAAGGGTAAAATTGGACTTAAACAATTTTAGGTGGATAGAAATAATATTACATATTGATGAAACATGGATGTGGATGATAAAATACACCCCAGTAAATACTTACGAATAAACAATCTCGGATAAAAATGAGATTGTGATATTTTCCCTTACCTTAGGTCCGATTTGCTTTGTTCGTGTCCGAAGCTCCTGTATAATGGTTTAAATAATGTTATTGACTTATTCCAGAATCATACATATTGATATGATATCATATATTATTAGCTTCTTGTTAGTAATATTTCATTGTTACTTGTTATTCGGGTCTTTATAACTTTTTGTTCTTATGCATGTTTTGTTGAATAAATTCTTATTCTTATCTTTAGGTTATAGATAATTCATTTCCAGAATGGTATTAGTGTAGTATATACCATATTCATTCATTCAATTCATTTATATAATCATTATGAAATGAAGATCATGTAGAACGAGTCGCATCACATCGTGGAGACGGTATTCCGTTCGTACGCACGAGTGATGATATCGTTCCTATGATCGTGGAATTGTATTGGAGTATATATATATATTATTTCAGTATCAATATTACTTCATAATAATCATATATAGTTACTCATTAAACCATTATACCCATCCTTGTAAGGTGATGGTGGAAAATAGATTACACCACGGCGTGGAGACGGTATTCCGTACGTACGCACGCGCGGTGATTTCATTTTTCCGTAGGATGGATAGAAGGTGAATTAGGGTTGTTTCATATTTATAATAACATATCAGTATGTAAGTAATACTGATGTTATTACTTTATCATGAAACAACTAAAGAATAAGAAGTTGAAGAAGAAAGAAATTGAAAAGATCGGTAATGGATATTACCTTTTCTTTGGAACGCCTCTTTGAATCCTCCACTTAAGGAGCTAAGATTGGTCTTTGGAGAAGACCAGGACCTCTAGGATTATTCTAAGGAAGTGGAGAGGAGAAAATGGCAGGGGTTGGCCGAGCTTGAGTGCTCAATTTGGTGTGAGGAGGAGGGGGAGGAGGTGCCCTTTTATAAGGGAGGAGAGGGGCACCTTAGGAATATCTCAAAATATTATTTTATATTAAAGTCAAAATCGGTTTATAATGGTTCCAAAGGGTCTTATTTCGAAGCTAAAGTGGGGATGGGTCGAAATCCTATCAACCAATAGAATTTAGACAAGTTTAGGATATTATTTTAACCTTATCAATTAGATTTAACTCTAAGTTAAATAATTTAACTTTTACCATGTCTTTTTGTTTTCTTTCACTATATGGTTAATACACTTACTATAACATGCCAAACGAACCCCAAATTGTTTATTATTAATATATATATCCTTATCTAAGTCATTTGGCCGAACCTTAGATTTTTAGGAATAAAATAACAATTAATAATATAATATTTGATTTAAAAACTATTTTGTGTCAATGTTGACACTATTTGATATATGATTTTTTGTAAAAGTCATAACAGAATTATATGTTCGAACCAAGTTGATTAAATCAACACTAATATATCATAGTAACCTATAAAATTAGTGGAATTCATAAAAAGTCTCAAATTACATTTATTTTGGTGTTTATAACATCAATTATGTCAATATTTCGTTAACAAGATAATTACTGCATCATCTTTGTGTCATAAATAAATTAAATTATTTGATGTCTAAAAATTACAAATAAAATACCATCATGTAGGAAATCCTTTTAGCTTTCTAATGAATATTTACAATCGAATTTATCTTATGTATAACCCCATATTAAAAATGTTTTAGTAAATAAACTTTGATTTTAACTCTTTTAACCCTTCTTTAAATAAATTAATAATAAATGTCCTAATCTAACCCAAGTGGGCCTAAATGGTCATATTTTATTCCTAAGTTTGTTTTTGGTCGAAATACACTTGTCCAATAGGATTAGTACACGTGTTAGGGTAATATTAATATCATATTTACCCTTAGTTACCCTATTTACTATTAACCGTGGTAAAAAAAAGTAAAAAGTTACTATTCACCAAAAATTATTTTCATCTCATTGAACCACATTTTAGTCCTTGATATTAACCGTGTCTGTCGGATTTTTGAAATTCCATTCACAAAAGCGGTAAAATTAAGTTTTATGAAAAATTCAGTTTTTAACCTACCACTTAGTGGTTTCACTATTCATCAAAAATTGAAAGTTTTCAGAAAAATACCAAAATTTCACCCTAGGCTAATTTCGATATTCTGAGTCCAAAAATGAAGTCCATTTTGAAAAATAAAATTTATAAAATTTCAAAAAGTGGTTATTACTATTCATAACGGCTAGTTTTAATAGCATATTGTTGTTTAGTGAAACTCGGTATTGCGTACGACGCAAGCTATCGAGGAAGGTCGCGATTGCGTGTAAAGCAAGCCAAGTAAGTGTTGTGTAGAAAAAGATTCCTGTGATGATTTATATAACATAAAAGTCTCGGGTGTTACATTCTACCCCCCTTAAAAAGAATTTCGCCCTCGAAATTCGTCACTTTGTAACAAACAGATGAGGATACTTCTCCCTCATCATATCCTCAAGCTCCTATGTAGCTTCTTCAAGTTGGTGGTTCCTCCATAAAACTTTCACCAAGCGAGTGGTCTTGTTTCGTAGGACTTTTTCGCTACGATCCAGAATCTCTATCGGCTGTTCTTCATAAGAAAGATCTTGCTCCAGCGGTACAACTTCTGAGCTGAGTACATGTGAAGGATCTGGTATGTACTTTCTCAGGAGAGATACATGGAACACATCGTGAACTTGAGAGAGATTCGGTGGAAGCGCCAATCGGTAAGCTACCTTCCCAACACGATCCAGTATTTCGAAAGGACCGATATATCTAGGACTCAACTTCCCCTTCTTTCCAAATCTCATAACCCTCTTCCAGGGAGATATTCGTAAGAACACTTTATCGCCCACTTCAAACTCTAGGTCTTTTCTTCGGTTGTCGGCATAACTTTTCTGTCGACTCTGAGCTGCTCTTATGTGTTGTTGAATAGTTCTGACCTTTTCTGCCATTTCATTAACGAGATCAGGTCCTAACAGCTTTCTTTCCCCAACTTCATCCCAGCAAGTTGGAGTCCTGCATTTCTTTCCATAGAGAGCTTCATAAGGAGCCATCTGAATACTGGAGTGAAAGCTATTATTATAAGAAAATTCCACCAAAGGTAGGTGTTGATCCCAACCTCCTTTGAAATCCATAGAGCAAGCTCTCAACATATCTTCTAGGGTTTGAATTGTTCTCTCAGACTGACCGTCTGTCTGGGGATGATAAGCAGTGCTGAAACTCAACTCTGTATCCAGAGTATGCTGAAGACTTCGCCAGAACTTCGAGGTAAATCTCGGATCCCGATCAGATATAATAGAAAGTGGTACTCCATGCAATCTTACCACTTCCTTTACATATATCCTGGCAAGCTGATCTAGAGGGAAATCCTCTCTAATAGCAATGAAGTGTGCGGACTTTGTAAGACGATCAACTATGACCCAGATAGCATTATTGCCTTTGGATGTTTTAGGAAGTCCTGTGACAAAGTCCATAGTGATGTTTTCCCATTTCCATTCGGGTATGGGTAATGGTTGTAACATCCCCTTAGACTTTTGTCTCCCAGCTTTAACTTGTTGACAAACCAAGCATCGAGAGACATATTCAGCAACATCTCTTTTCATGCCATCCCACCAGAAGTACTCTTTTAGGTCCCTATACATCTTCGTACTTCTAGGATGAATAGAGAATGATGAACTATGAGCCTCATCCAGCAGCTCCTTCTTTAATTCAGGGATGGGAGGAACACAAACCCGATTCCTGAACTTTATTATCCCATCACAATCAAGGTTGAATTCAGGAACATTTCTCACCTTCTTTTGTAACTCGACATTTTCTTTCTGTGCCTCTTTAATCTTCACATGTATAGATGGTTGAACATTCATTTGAGAAAGATAAGATTTTTCCCCTTCCATTATAACTCCAAGATCCATCCTTTGTAAATCCATAAATATTGGATCTTTTGTGATCCTCATCATGGATAAACTAGCATGGTCTTGTCGACTTAATGCATCTGCCACCTTGTTTGCTTTCCCAGGGTGGTAATGGATTGAGCAGTCGTAATCCTTAATCAGCTCCAACCATCTTCTTTGACGCATATTCAGCTCCTTTTGTGTGAAAATATACTTTAAACTTTTATGATCAGTATAAATATCACACCTTTCACCATAAAGGTAATGCCTCCAAATCTTTAATGCAAAGATTACCGCAGCCAACTCCAAATCATGTGTTGGGTAATTTTGCTCATGGATTTTCAACTGTCGTGAGGCATAAGCTATCACCATATCATTTTGCATAAGAACACACCCCAATCCCTTCTTGGATGCATCACTGTAGATCACAAACCTTTCTCCACTATAAGGCAGTGTGAGCACAGGTGCACTGGATAACCTTCTTTTCAACTCCTTGAAATTCTCTTCACATTCCTCTGTCCAAACAAACTTAACTCCTTTCCGAGTCAACTTGGTGAGTGGATTAGATAATCGTGAAAAATCTTTTACAAAACGTCGATAATATCCAGCCAAACCAAGAAAACTTCGGATCTCAGTTACTGTTGTTGGTCTCGACCATCTTTCGATAACCTCTGTTTTTGATGGATCCACAGATATCCCCTCTTTTGAGATTATGTGACCCAAAAATGCAACTTTTTGAAGCCAAAATTCACACTTAGTAAATTTGGCATAAAGCTTCTCCTTTCTCAGGGTCTTCAATATAATTCTCAAGTGATCTTCATGCTCTTCCTTGCTCTTTGAATAGACAAGAATATCGTCTATAAAGACTACCACAAATTGATCAAGATAGTCTCTAAAGACTCTATTCATTAGATCCATGAAGATAGCAGGGGCATTAGTAAGACCAAATGGCATCACTATAAATTCATAGTGTCCATACCTTGTACGGAAAGCCGTCTTTGGTATATCCTCCCTTTTGACCCTTAATTGATGATACCCTGAACGAAGATCAATCTTGGAAAAGTATTGAGCTCCGCGTAGTTGGTCAAATAAGTCATCAATGCATGGGAGAGGATATTTGTTCTTGATAGTGATCTTGTTAAGTTCTCGATAATCAATGCAGAGTCTCATTGATCCATCTTTCTTCTTAACAAATAGAACAGGTGCTCCCCAAGGTGACGCACTAGGGCGTATGAATCCCTTATCAATATTCTCTTGGAGTTGCTTCTTCAATTCCTGCAACTCAATTAGGTCCATTCTATAAGGTGTCTTTGAAATAGGCAAAGCACCCGGTACGAGTTCTATTGAAAACTCAACTTCACTATTTGGTGGAAGACCCGGTAATTCCTCCGGAAAGACATCATCAAACTCCCATACAATGGGCATATTCTTAATCGTAAGTTTCTCTCCAACCATTTGAGATAAATAACCTTCATTTAGTGGAATCATGACCCATAAGATGGAAGGAATTTCCACTGGAAGGTTATGTTCATCCTTGCATTGATAGACGATCGTAGAATGATCTGGATTATGAAATGTGACTTCCCTTCTTTGGCAATTGATATGAGCTCCATGTAGAGAAAGCCAATCCATACCAAGAATCACATCAAATTCCACTAAAGGAAGGATCACAAGATTTGCAGGAAGCACTTTCCCACAAACTTCGATCGGAGAATAATTATAAACTTTTGATGCGATTGATGTGCCATTACGTGTTGTCACAGCTAACTCAACATCTAATTGTTGAGGTAATACGGTGATACCCTTAGAAAAGTCTTCAGAAATAAAAGAGTGGGTGGATCCAGAATCAAATAAAACATTTGCTACTTTAGAGTGGATGGTAAGTGTACCTTTCACCACATCGTTATCGTACTCCACATCGCTGATAGAAATTGCATGTGACTTTCCTTTGTCTTTATCCTTAAGAGTTTGTTGACGTCGACCATCATCATCAACCCTTGGATTTGGGCATTGATTGGCATAATGCCCCATCTCCTTGCACTTGAAACATTGAAGTGTAGTAGGATCATTCTGTGTATCCCTTCCTTTGTTTGCATCATTAGACATCTTCTTCCCATTATCACGGCATTCAAATGCCCGATGAACTTCTTTTCCACATTTAAAACATTTACTTGTCCCTTTAAGACAACTCCCTCCATGTTTCTTTCCACACTTTGAGCATAAGGAAAAGCTCATCTTCTTTTCCGTGTGCTCTTTAGATTTTTCTTTGAATTCCATCTTCCTCTTCTTATCAAACCCATGTGACTGATGGGTTACTCCAATCTCCATCTCGACTTTGAGAGCACATTGAACGATTTCCTCGTAGCTATTGAAGTCCCTTATGGCTAACGCCCTTCGAAGACTTGGTTTTAAGCCACTAAAGAATCGATCGATCTTACTCTCAGGTTGGATAATAATACCAGAAGCGTACCTTGCAAGTCTTGTAAAATTTGCTTCATAGGTACTAACAGATTCATCATCCCTTTGCTTCAGTTCAAGGAACTCTTTCTCCATCTTTGTTCGGAGAATACGAGGGAAGTACTTATTGAAAAATAAGTTCTTGAACTCGTCCCATTCCATAGACTCAATTTCATCCCTTTGCCTCGTATTCTTAACAAGATTCCACCATTGATCAGCATCTCCTTCTAAGCGATACACTGCTAGGATGACTTTATCATGTTCAGAACATTGAAGAACTGAAAATATCTTTTCAGTAGTACTAATCCATTGTTCAGCAACTAATGGATCAGTAGACCCACTGAAAGAAGGTGGACGCTGCCTCATGAAGGATTCAACAGAATGTTGCTCCCTCCTTTGCTCGTTTGGAAATCCTGCATGATTCATAGCTTGAGAAAGTTGTGTGAGCATGGCTACAAGATTTTGCATTCCATCTCCCATATTGTTTGGTTGCTCAGGGGGACAATCATTGCATTGCCCATCGCATTCCGCATTAACACGGTTCCTTCGGGTTCCAGCCATTGACTAAAACCAAGAAGAATAGTGTGAGCAACACTAATTATAATAGGAAACCACATAATTCAAGAATAAAATTTTCATGCTTATGGTCTTATCCTAGGTTATTCAAGGCCATTTCTAAAACACTAAGATTGTGTTCTATGCTTAGACTTATCCTTAGGGTTCTTACTAAGGCTTTCACATCCTAGTTTCCAAAGGTTGACTATACCTTTCCTCTGATACCAACTATAACGACCCATACTTTACATACATTGTTAATACTTCAAAATTGAAGCACACTTATTACAACATATGATAAAACCACAAAGGACCGTATAGGTATAGTGTCTTTAGAAACTGGGAAACATAAACAACTGGTTCATAAATCTTCTACAGTGTCTCTCATTTATTTCATCATATCTAGGGTCCCTTTTAGCATATTCTACTTAATATCCATCTTCCTGACCTGGGGAAAAGAAAACATAAAAGGGTGAGCTCAAATGCTCAGCAAGGGCAATAAAGGAAATAAAAAATCATATCATATCTTTTTTGAAAACCATAACCTGCAAAAGAGATCATAAAATCTTAATAAATCATAGAAGTGAAAATGAGATCCCCATAATCATAACATGAAACTTGAAACTTTGTGGCATGCACACATAATCATGGAAAATCATTTCTTGTTAGTCATGACTTATTACCAAGACTATCTTAGTGGACAAAGTCCCTTTCTGAACCGAGTTCACTCCTCGTTTCAGTCCTGTATCACTGAACCGAAATAACCTTCCGTTCCAGCCATGTCTATCTCATGAGATATAAAATCTTTACCCAATTCATTGGAGGGAGATATAGGTCCCACCCATCTTATAATGAATCCTTTCTTATGTGTGCCACATAATCATAAAACATACATCATAGCATAACCCATGTAATAAAAATGGGATTCTTAAACGACATGACATCATAAAACAACTCATATAAGATAAAGGAATTCATAAAAATAATTCCATCACAACATGATCAAATCAATTTAATAATAGGGATAAAAACAGAACCCTTTATTATCTTAGATGGAAAATAATTTTGATAAAACACTTGAACTCCATTCTTGAGGAAAATATCCTTTCTTCTTCAAAAACATTTTTCCTTTCATAACATGCCATACGACTTTAAAATAAAAGAAGTTGATTAAAAATAAACTTGAAAACTTGCAAAGGAAGATTCTTGGAATTTTTTTTGTTTTAAAAATCCATTCATGCCATATAAGTTAAAAAAAACATTCTTCGTACTTTTGTCGGAAAAGTCAAAAAGTACCTCGTACGAAAAACGACAAAAGATTCCTTTCATATCTTTTACTAAAAACTCACCGAAGGGTAAAATTGGACTTAAACAATTGTAGGTGGATAGAAATAATATTACATATTGATGAAACATGGATGTGGATGATAAAATACACCCCAGTAAATACTTACGAATAAACAATCTCGGATAAAAATGAGATTGTGATATTTTCCCTTACCTTAGGTCCGATTTGCTTTGTTCGTGTCCGAAGATCCTGTATAATGGTTTAAATAATGTTATTGACTTATTCCAGAATCATACATATTGATATGATATCATATATTATTAGCTTCTTGTTAGTAATATTTCATTGTTACTTGTTATTCGGGTCTTTATAACTTTTTGTTCTTATGCGTGTTTTGTTGAATAAATTCTTATTCTTATCTTTAGGTTATAGATAATTCATTTCCAGAATGGTATTAGTGTAGTATATACCATATTCATTCATTAAATTCATTTATATAATCATTATGAAATGAAGATCATGTAGAACGAGTCGCATCACATCGTGGAGACGGTATTCCGTTCGTACGCACGAGTGATGATATCGTTCCTATGATCGTGGAATTGTATTGGAGTATATATATATATATTATTTCAGTATCAATATTACTTCATAATAATCATATATAGTTACGCATTACACCATTATACCCATCCTTGTAAGGTGATGGTGGAAAATAGATTACACCACGGCGTGGAGACGGTATTCCGTACGTACGCACGCGCAGTGATTTCATTTTTCCGTAGGATGGATAGAAGGTGAATTAGGGTTGTTTCATATTTATAATAACATATCAGTATGTAAGTAATACTGATGTTATTACTTTATCATGAAACAACTAAAGAAGAAGAAGTTGAAGAAGAAAGAAATTGAAAAGATCGGTAATGGATATTACCTTTTCTTTGGAATGCCTCTTTGAATCCTCCACTTAAGGAGCTAAGATTGGTCTTTGGAGAAGACCAGGACCTCTAGGATTATTCTAAGGAAGTGGAGAGGAGAAAATGGAAGGGGTTGGCCGAGCTTGAGTGCTCAATTTGGTGTGAGTAGGAGGGGGAGGAGGTGCCCTTTTATAAGGGAGGAGAGGGGCACCTTAGGAATATCTCAAAATATTATTTTATATTAAAGTCAAAATCGGTTTATAATGGTTCCAAAGGGTCTTATTTCGAAGCTAAAGTGGGGATGGGTCGAAATCCTATCAACCAATAGAATTTAGACAAGTTTAGGATATTATTTTAACCTTATCAATTAGATTTAACTCTAAGTTAAATAATTTAACTTTTACCATGTCTTTTTGTTTTCTTTCACTATATGGTTAATACACTTACTATAACATGCCAAACGAACCCCAAATTGTTTATTATTAATATATATATCCTTATCTAAGTCATTTGGCCGAACCTTAGATTTTTAGGAATAAAATAACAATTAATAATATAATATTTGATTTAAAAACTATTTTGTGTCAATGTTGACACTATTTGATATATGATTTTTTGTAAAAGTCATAACAGAATTATATGTTCGAACCAAGTTGATTAAATCAACACTAATATATCATAGTAACCTATAAAATTAGTGGAATTCATAAAAAGTCTCAAATTACATTTATTTTGGTGTTTATAACATCAATTATGTCAATATTTCGTTAACAAGATAATTACTTCATCATCATTGTGTCATAAATAAATTAAATTATTTGATGTCTAAAAATTACAAATAAAATACCATCATGTAGGAAATCCTTTTAGCTTTCTAATGAATATTTACAATCGAATTTATCTTATGTATAACCCCATATTAAAAATGTTTTAGTAAATAAACTTTGATTTTAACTCTTTTAACCCTTCTTTAAATAAATTAATAATAAATGTCCTAATCTAACCCAAGTGGGCCTAAATGGTCATATTTTATTCCTAAGTTTGTTTTTGGTCGAAATAAACTTGTCCAATAGGATTAGGACACGTGTTAGGGTAATAGTAATATCATATTTACCCTTAGTTACCCTATTTACTATTAACCGTGGTAAAAAAAAGTAAAAAGTTACTATTCACCAAAAATTATTTCCATCTCATTGAACCACATTTTAGTCCTTGATATTAACCGTGTCTGTCGGATTTTTGAAATTCCATTCACAGAAGCGGTAAAATTAAGTTTTATGCAAAATTCAGTTTTTAACCTACCACTTAGTGGTTTCACTATTCATCAAAAATTGAAAGTTTTTAGAAAAATACCAAAATTTCACCCTAGGCTAATTTCGATATTCTGAGTCCAAAAATGAAGTCCATTTTGAAAAATAAAATTTATAAAATTTCAAAAAGTGGTTATTACTATTCATAACGGCTAGTTTTAATAGCATATTGTTGTTTAGTGAAACTCGGTATTGCGTACGACGCAAGCTATCGAGGAAGGTCGTGATTGCGTGTAAAGCAAGCCAAGTAAGTGTTGTGTAGAAAAAGATTCCTGTGATGATTTATATAACATAAAAGTCTCGGGTGTTACAATGTAGCCAATGTACATGTCATGTACTCCAATATTTTATGTGGTATCATTACACACCAAGCACCTTGTCTTGTGTTGTAGATAGATGGTGAAAATAATGCATGCTATGTAAACTTCAAGATACATGCCATGTACTTTTACCAAAATACACAAAATTAAAAATTAATCTAATATATTCTAAAAACCTTATCATCATGTGTTCCATGTAGTCATTAATTTGACAGTACACACCATGTGATGGGATTTATATATATATATATATAATTAATTTTTGTGTAATGTTCAGAAATAGCCCGAATGGACCGAAGGCCTTCTTTTTTATTATAGATAATCCCCCTTTTAAGGGTTGAAGGGGAACCCGTACATGACCTGTAGGCCCAAGGCACAAGGCTCGACATGACCCGCAATACATGACCCGAAGGCCCAGAGGTATACCATGCCCATTACATGACCCGTAGGCCCATCCCACTAGAACTGCCCCTCCCCAGCGTCTTGAAGAATCACATGTATAAGTCATATTATAGTAATTACTCTATATATATTGAAGAATCACATGCTATGTAAACACTATGTGTTCCATGTGTTCATTATGTTTATAGTACATGCTGTTAAATTACATGATAATTTAGGTATTCCACATGTTGTGAGATTAAATAGTATATGAGTATAATACACGTTGGGTAGTTTGAATGGGTACTCATCGTGTTTCCTACAAGGTACATTTTTTACATAGTTAATTTTAAATAAATTTATTTAATTTTTTAAAAATTATTATGGATGATAATATCAAGATAATTAGGAGGAAAATTAAGATAAAAGAATTGATTAATTGAAGAATATAATTAATTGATTCGAGCATTATTTATTTTAAATAAGAATGATTATAATTGAATGTTAATTTTATTAAATGTGTTATTAATCACATTCATGTGTATGATCATAATCTTAAATCATACCTTTGTATTTGATTGGTTTCATTTAATCTATTATTAGTTGTCATGTATTTCATACCTCTTATTATGTAAGGACCTGTGTGCCCATAGTTTCTTTTATGTAAACCCATTAATCAGTCCTTTGGTTCCCTATCATATGTGTGAGTAAAATAATATGTAATGGATGGAACTCCCAAGATAGTTGAGGCGGTTCAAGTTTGGAGATAGGGTGAAACCAATATAAGGGATATATATAGGTGAACAGGTGGAAATATGCAACACAAACCATAAATGGTTAAAGGTGTTTTTTCCCTAGGTCGATGGTTAGTTTATCCTACCTGAATGGCCTGAAATCTTTCTTTTTTATTGATTTTTGATAACCCCCCTTTCAAGGGATGAGGGGGAACCCTTAAAAGGCCCGTAGGCTTAAGATATTACACGGCTCGTAGGCTTAAGAGACATTACATGACCCGAAGGTCTTAGGGAATTCAACCAGACTATAACTACAAGGAACTTCCTCTCCCCAGCATCTGCATCATGGTGGTAGCCCTCCACCTTCACATGTCCATCTGGCTAAGATTCCCGTGAAAGCACAAGCTGGTCCCGATGGTGTTTTCATACCCTCTCATTCTTTTAAATCCATTGGTTATGCTCAGGTGAGTGTGCCTTATCTGAATCCAAAGTTTGGATGCTTTCAATTATCATGGAATTCTAACTTGAATTTTTGGTTTGAGCTAAATTAGTTCACATCAATAGTTGAATTCAAAAGTAAGACTTGGTGTAATTAAGGGGAAAAGGTATATTAAATCCAATTTAAGGATTTTAGTATTGGGAATTCCACCCAACAGATCAAGGAACTATGAGTTAATAAGGTTATTACCAGTGTTTTATCTAATATTTCCCACATTTTGCAGCACCAATGTTCGAGCTAACCAAGAAATGAGTGAATTTTTTTTGGTATGATTCTTGAAAAAGATATTTTAAATATTTGAAAGGTAGGATTAACTAAGAACCTATCCTCACTTTACTTGTGTCGAGTAAAGCATATACTATGTACTATGATGAATCTAGTGTTGGAATTCGATCATTTATAATGCAAAAGGATCACGTGGTTGCTTATGGATCCTGGAAGCTGGGACCACATGAGAGGAATTACCCTACTTATGATCTCGATTTTTTGGTAGTGGTACATGCCCAGTGATTTTGGAGACACTATCTCATGGGTGAGAGGTTTTTGGTATACATGGATCACAAAATCCTTAAGTGAATCTTTTCTCAGTGAGACCTTAACCTTTGGAAGAGGAGTTGGGTAGAGTATCTTCAGTATTTTGACTTTCAATTGGATTATACATCAGGAAAGAAAAACATTATTTCTGATGCTTTGAGATAAAAGACACAGACATAACTAGTATAGGAGTCCTGTGATGAGTGGTGGACAATGGCACACTTTTAAAACATGCATCTGGATGTTTAGGAATCTCAAGGGAAAGTAGCTATAACTTCGACATCAGTTATACCCATGCTTTTGGATTAGATTAAGACTGAGTACTTGTCTAATATAGAAGGCTCGGTTCTAAGAGGAAAAATATATGGTGGGGAGATTACATCATTATCCTCCCTTGGAAGTGGTAATTCTCTTCTTTTCCATGGCCGATTATGGGTTCTTATGGGCTTGTGTGGGGATCTAATGAGGAAGTTTCATGCTTCTGGATAGACGGTATATCCTGGTTTAACAAATATGTATCATGATCTTTGTATACAGTAACGGTGGTTAGTAATGAATAAGTATGTGGTAAGATTCATGGCTAGATGCTTCACTTGTTAGCAGGTGATAGCTAATCATCAAAGGTTATTTGGCATTTTTCCGCCTTTATCCATCCCGGAGTGGAAATGGGATGATGGAACGATGGATTTTGTAACACGATTACACAGGATGACCCATAAGAATAATGTTGTATGGGTTTTTTTGGATTGAATAACTAAGGTATCCCACTTATTGTATATTAGGTAAACCTTTATAGTTGAATATATGGGAAATCTTTATGTGAAAAAAGTATTTTGATTGCACGGTGTTCTGAGCAGTATCATTTCAGACATAGATCCTCATTTCACATCATGTTTATAGAAAATTCTTTAGAAAGACCTAGGATCATGAGTTCTATTAAGTACATCCTATCATTCATGGACTGATGGTCAATTGGAGAGAACTATTCAAGTTTTTTAGGATATTATTTGAGCCTATGTTTTGTATTTTTATGGTTCATGGCAGAAACATATGGAACACATGGAGTTTTCGTATAATAAGAGCTTCTAATAATCAATCCAAATGGAATATTTTGAGGCATTTTATAGAAGTACATGTTGTTAAAATATTTATTGGATGTAGGTAGGTGAGTTATGACATGTTGGATTTAGTCTCATGCATGAGATGTCTGAACAGGTTCATTTGATCAGACAAAAATTGGTGATTGCATAGAGAAAGGAGAAATCATATGTTGACCATTAGATATAACCTATATAGTTCAAGGTTTGTCAACATATTTTCATTTTGGTGTCTCCAAGGTTGGTTAAAAGTCGTATTAGGAAACAGGGAAAGTCAGCACCCAGGTTTGTCAGGCTGTTTGAAATAGTGGCAAGGTTTGGTCCAGTGGCATACTGACTATCCCTTCCACAATGCTACAGTTCCTTGAATGATGTATTTCACATTTCGAAACTATGAATATATCATCTAGACCCTTCCCATGTGATAGACATATATAATTTTGAGCTTTTTTATGAATATTTTTAGGAGAATCCTAAATGGGTTGTGGATCATAGTGAGAAAAATCTTCGAGTCGGACTATACCGTTGGTTCAAGTGTAGTGGAAGTATGGGAAAGTTCAGGAGGAGACTTGGGAAAGGGAGTCTGATATGAAAACACAGTGTCTGGACTTGTTCACTAATACATCATAGTGATGGTTGGGGCATCTTGGGGATGAGCTATTATAAGGTGGAGATGTTGGGAGATCTCGTCTTTTTTCAGGTACATTTCTCCCAGAGTTTTTTGTTTGATACTTAGTGGCTAAGTCTTGTTTGGAGATGAAGATACTTTGTTGGAGAAATTGACCTAAATTTCGGAGATGTATTCTTGTTTGAATTAACAGAGTTTGGGTATAAATGGGTTTAAGCATTAAATCATTTCTTGACAAGTTGTGAAGCTTTAAGGAAAGAAGGGCTGAAAAAATCAACTACAGAACATTTAAACAATGTGTAAAGGGATTACACATCATCTAATTATTATTTTGTTTTACTAAAATAAATATAAGGCAATGATTTTTTTAGTGAATACCATAAAAAACATTTACATGATGTGAAACCATATTACACGCCATGTAAATGCCAGACCTTCAGTTTTAAAATTGTTATGCAGTTGATTCTCCTTCAAATCAGTTGAAGATCCTTCTATATCAACCCTAGGGAATCCTCTAGGTGATTTTGGATTAAAAACCCCATTTTGGGATGTCCCATTCATGCGATAAAGCTTCGGTAAGTTTCGCTGGTTAGATTATTCCTTGTCTTCATTCTTCTCCAACCCATTGCGGTGAAATACCTTGACCAATTGCATTTCTAGTTTCGATCATGATCAATTTTTATCTAGGAACCTATTTTCAATAATTTTAACCTTCTTCCTCATAGGAATCATATATGGGAATCATTGTTCGATCTTTGCTTAAAGGTATGGGGTCTAAATCTAAACCTTGTGGTTTGATTATTGTAAAGTTTATGAAATATCTTGATTGCACCAACGAGGTGTGCACCCAAAATTACTTAATTAAATGAATGATATTATCCCTTGAGTTACTTTATCTTCAAATGGATTTTTAATTGGATAATTGATTAAGGTATGTTTATCATGATATGTGACCTAGGGTGATTTCTTGTTATAGAATCCCTAAATTGTGGCTTTATTGCTTATTGAAATAATTTTTAATCAATTGTGAATGGAATGGCATGTGGAATATGAAAGAATAATGGTAATTATCATAACTAACTATTGAGATATATGATGTGATATTGTGATATCCATGTTGTATGACATAAATTGTGTTCCATGATGAGATGATTATATAACAGGCTAGGCCTAGGCACTTGGACGTGTATATGTTGTAATTATGGAACTAAGTGGACTTGAATCAGTCCATGTTGTATTGCTTATAGAGAGTGGGATATGCCCAATCACATGTTTTAATGATTATAGGGATTTGACCCATATTTTTTTTGTGACTTTACCTTGGTTATGGTTGTGGTTTTTGTGGTTATAAGACATGATTAGCGACATTCCACCATGGTACCAAATTAGGTTATTTACCATGCTTATATGGTTGGGGTTTTCATTGTTATAAGACATGCTCTGAGACATTCTGGCATGATTCTAAAGCAAGTTATTATATTTATTTAATTTTTGAATTAATTAATACACTTGTTTATCACTTTATTGCATACACTTCTAATCAAACTGGTTTTGTTTAGACATGGTGGTGTCGACCTATTGAGTTTTATTCACACTCTATTTGGGCCAGCATTTGGCACTTGAGAAGACTTCATGGATGCAGGTTTGGACAAGGGAAAAAGAACTTTTTGTTTATTTCTTGTTTGTTGTTGGGCTAGAGTTTGGACATGGGACCAGCATGGGGTTTGGGAACCAATACTTTGAGTACTTAATTTGATTCTACTAGTATTTTTCTTTTATTACTCTAGAATTAAATTTAGTTACATTCCATCATGTCATTACATTATTCCTTATGTTCTATTGAATTATTCATTTGGTTTTTATTTTTTTCTTCCACATTCTTTTACTATTATTATTTCTGTTTTGATATGAATTTGTTCTTCTAAATGAAACATCATATCAAGGGCGTATAGTATCCCCACTATACTTTCCACACACCCACTGCTCTTCGGAATCCTATGGAATATGGGGAGGTGTTCTTGAGGTTCTGTAACCGACCCTTTATGTCCATGTGAGAGAGTGCCGGATTGGGGGAAATTAAAAATGTAAATGGTGTTTTTGACCTCACTCCCCCCAAATCTCTTCCCTCGATCCAAAAACCACCAATATTATAATTAAAACCAATTACATCTAATTTAAAATATGTCTATCTTGAGGGTATTAACCAATTTCCGATAATTATTTCTAATAACCTCTCTCTAGAGTAAGAATTAGAACTACTACACCTTTTTAGAGAGTGTAAAAAGGTGATAGGATGGATATTGGTAGATATTATCGATATTATCCAATCTATCTTTATGCATCACATAATTTTAGAGGATGAGGCTAAACCTATAATGAAATCTCAAAGTTGGATAAATTATACCCACTTTAAATTGGTAAAAATAGAGGTGATTTAATTACTTGATATTAGGATCATATATCCTTATAATGAATGGGTTAGACCAATGTAAATTATGCTTATGAAAACTGGAATAACGATAGTTTCAAATGAAAGAAATGAGTTAGTAGCCATGTGTGTGAAAAATATCTAGTGAGTCTATTTTTACTATCATTATCTAAATAAAGCCACAGGAAAGGCCCATTTTCATCTACCTTTCATTGACCAAATGTTATAAATATTGGATAGTAAGTCCCATTATGTTTTCCTTGACGGCTATCTAGTTTTTTTTCAAATACATAAAGCCCCTGAGGATTGAGAAAATAAAATATTTACCTACCCATTCAAAAAAATCAAATAAGAGGATATCATTTGGCCTATGTAATTATATTGGTACCTTTCAATGTTGTATAGTTAGTAGTTTCTATGAGTACCAGAAGCATTTTATAGAACTTTTCATGCATGATTTCACTATTTATCGATCTTTCTTTGATGATTTTTTGGAACACTTGGGTTTTTTTCCTCCTTTATTGCATGGAAAAAGATCTCAAATTAAATTATGAAAATTTTCATTTTATGGTAGAGTGGGGGATAATTCTTGGGAATTTTATTTCAAGTGAGTAAATTCAAGTTAATAAATCAAAAATAAAAATAATTTTCTCCCATACATATCCAAAATTTGTTTGTGAGGTGCGATCTTTCTTTGTACATGTTGGTTTTTACTATCAATTAATTAAAGACTTTAGTAAGATCACACTTACCTTATCACAATTATTAAAAAAAATATTTTGAGGTCATGTTTAATAATAAATTCATGGATTATTTTAATTCACTAAAAATTATTATTACACCCCTATCCATCATCTGGACACCTATGTGGGATATCTTATCTGAACTTATGTATGATGCCTCTAACTTTTTAGTTGGGAAAGTTTTATGTCACAAATGGTTGAGATGGCTCCTCATGTCATTTCATATTCCTCACATACACTATACCCAACCATGGAAAACTACATCAACACAAAAATGATATTTTTTTCATTTTGTTTTCTAAACATGTTTCCCTTTGGTTTCTCCTTAAGAAGCCTGAGACTATGCCCTACCTCATATGGTAGATGCTCCTACTCTAGGAGTTTGACCTAGATATTTGAGGTAATATAGGAGAGGAAAATGTGGTGGATGACCACATTAGTATAATTATACCACCATTGAACCACCATGTTGACTCATACCTCCTTAGTGTAGAGTTATTCCATGATTAATACCTTTATGATGTTGTGGAACTTACCCCTTAGTATGTGAATATTGTGAATTTTTTAGAGGCATATAGATTCTTCATTGATTTTATCACTACACAATCCGAGAAGCTTAAGAATGATTCACGATGATATATTTGGGTTGACCCATACTTTTATAGGATTTGTAGTGACTAGGTTATTCATCAATGTGTCACGGGCTATGAGTTCATATCTATTTTGAGCTTCTATCACAATTTGTCTCTCAAAATACATATCAAAAGGTATTTATCTTTATAATTTATTGGAAAAAATTATATATAGATTCTTATCAGTTTTTTAATCCATGTACATGATGTGAATTCATAGAGAATATCTCTAAGAGGAATTAAATGCCCCAATAATCCATGTTATTTTTTGAGATATTTGACTCATGGGGAGTTTAATTCATGGGGACCTTACAAAATTAATTTATATTTATGTATATATTATTTTATATTTATTTTTTCTCTAAATGATTTAAATAAAAGGAAACTGTGAATAATGACTCTCAAGTGTTTGTTGAATTTTTGAGATCTCATTTTTTTAGTAGGTTTGGTTTGCTAATTTTTATCATCATTGATCAGGGTTCTCAGCTCTATAATTGTAACATAAAAACATTGATCTCTATGTATGGGTTTTTTCAAAAATTATTCATTATATATCACCCAAAAACTAATGGGTGGGTAGAAATTTCAAATTTTTAAGTTAAGAAAATCTTGGAAAAATGGTAAAACCCAACAGGAATGATTGGAGTTTGTGCATAGATAATGAACATTGGGTATACCATGTAGCTTTTAAAATACACATCAGAATGTCACCATACTATATGATATTTGTAAAGGCATTCCACCTTACCATATAGATATAACACCATTCATATTTGGTTTATAAATAATGTAATATGAATTACTTGAATATAGGTGAGCATAGGAAATTTCATATTCCGGAGTTAGAATAAATGTGGTATGGTGCATATGAGAAATCAAATATATATATATATATATATATATATATATATATAAGATAAAGGTTATATGTGATGATATGATTCATCAGTGGAAGTTACATATTGGTGAAAAGGTCCTCATGTACAATTCCATACTAAAGATCCTCCTAGGTAAGTTGCATTCTCGGTATCCTGAACCTTATGCTATTACTAACATTTATCCTTTTGGTACAATATAGGTTTTTCATGAAAAGAGTGGAAGAATATTTTATGTCAATGGGTTGCATCTTAAATACTTCTATGAAGATTTTTCAAATCATATAGTGGAGGTAATCCAAGAAAAGGATTCGACCTATGAAAACACTTTGCCCGTTATCCCCTCCCCCTAAATTAATTTAGTTTTCTATTTATTTAAATTGTTTTCATTGAGGAAAAAGTAATTTTTAGATGTGTTGTAGGGATACATAATGTAGTTAGGATTTTAGTTTTCTAAAAAAATTAAAACAAAAACAAAAATAGAATAAAAAAATATTGAAGTTTTTTCATTTTTGTTTTCTTTTTATTTTTTTTAGATAAAATTTAAGCTTAAATAGAATATCTAAAATCATTTTAAATACTTGAGTCAAATATGAGGTAAATTCATTGGTTTTTGAAAAAATGGATTCAAATAGGTGTTGATATGGAATATTTTTATTGAATTTATATTTTTCATACATTATTAAGAGTTTAATGGATTTTGGATTTTGGATTTTTAAAACACTCTTAAGAGTTTAATGGATTTTTAAAACATATGCCTCATTAGTACTAACCAATATATATTTTTAACAACACGGTAGGTTCTCTAAACCAATTTTTTCATACTCTTAAAAGTAACCTATATTATTGAGTGAAATAAAAAAAAATTTCATATAGAACTTGGTTTTATACTTTATCAAAACCTTTAAGAACAAGTAAATGTGCTAGTGTGTTTGAGGAGTTTATATGTGGAGTTTATTTGTGGATTTTATTTGATATTAAACCCTTTTTATTATCCACTTTTGAGACCAGGCCTTTCATTTTCCATTAGAAACCCCTAGTATCCCTGAAATACCTTACATTTAGCCACATTACAAGCTCATTTTACCTACCTACCTTCACTCTTGTATACATTTCATGATTATAGTTCATTGTGAGTGTGGGGGAATCAAGGTATTTTATATGTTATCTTGGGGATGATTTACGTTGTATCAAAATGTGGGGTGGAGATTTAATTTTATGGATGGTCCATAAGACATGTATATTTCATTTTAATTCATTTGAATACTCTTAAAAAAATTAAAAAAATGATAATGGGATTAAAATCTTCATTACACTCGTTGATATGAATCATGTCTCAAATCAAAAAGTAAGTCCATGAGTCATTGATCATTATATATATTTTCTTACCATACAATTATCTTAAAAAATAAATATAAAAAAGGAAAAAATAATAATATGACTATTCCTTAGTTATATTTTATTAGATACGACTTGTGTAGATAAATTTGAAAAGGGAAAATCAAGTTGAGTGATTCGTATTTGGGTACTTTGAGTGAGAAATCTTCTTGTTTTTGAATGATTTTCCATGATTTGTATACTAAGATAAAAATATCCTCTTTCAGGCCTAATTTTTTTCACATAAAATACACCAATACTAAGTGTCAACATAAATCCTCAAAAAATCAACATGATTTGCGCAAGATTATTTATCTCTTGTGTGTAGTGTTACGATTTAACCAATCTTATAGTATGAATTTCATAATTTTGTTCTGAGCATAACTTTTCTTGTATTTCACACTTGATATATGTGTTAATAAATATGATGATGGTTAAAACATGTAGTATGGGTGAATTAATTAATTT
Source organism: Viscum album (assembly GCA_963277665.1). Classification (NCBI taxonomy): domain Eukaryota; kingdom Viridiplantae; phylum Streptophyta; class Magnoliopsida; order Santalales; family Viscaceae; genus Viscum; species Viscum album. The sequence continues at coordinate 15,826,349 of OY728155.1, read as the reverse complement.
GAATAAATTTTAATGTGAGAGAGGAAGAATGATAGGAAAATTTATTTCAAAAAATAGACATGTTTTACTTCACTTTGAAAATAATCCTAGAAATTTTCTCGCTTTTGATTTAGGTGTATATTTTTATTCATATATATAACAACATCCATGAGTGAAAATGTTTAAGTGTGGGGATATTATTGCACATCGATATATTTTTTTCACCTTTATACTCATGTTTTACATTTTTTATGGGTTTCAGTATCCTATTATTAAAGCCTTTTTCACTCAATATTGTTTTTTATTAATTAGTTTAAAACACAATTAAAATTTCAAAATTACATTATAGTAAAAATAAAAACCATGTGTGTATTCTTATCATATACTTTATTGTACTAATAAAAAATTAAAAAATCATTTTTTATAAGATTATTGGTTCAAAGGGGTATAATTTCTTCAATTGGTCCGACATCTGAATCCAACCATAAGAGGCTCAATGGACACCACAAAGAGAAGAAAATCCATTTGAAATATATTGGATCTACCTTCTATAATTGGCTCATATCATGGACTATAAACCTACTATTGGATTGATTCCACCTTCATATAAAATATAAATCAAAGGAAAACATATCTATTTAATTTCAAGTTAAGATTCATTGGATAAGTTATCTATCCATTTATATCAATTGGATGGAAAATTCTACAATGCAAAGCTCACATCTACCCATGGAAAATTGAATTATTTTGTTATTATATTATGTAAAATTTAAATAAAAATACCATTATCCCTCATTATCAAATGATATTGAGTATATGAGTGGATTCTAAAACTCTTTCAGTCATATTTAATTTAAGACTTTTCAAACCTTAAGTAAATAATTTTATGTTTCTCATAGGCATCTATATTCAATTTGTTGAACAACTTAAATGGTTGGTTACTTGGGAAGGTATTTTTTTCCTTAACATATACAATTTTCATTCCTTAAGAATGGTTCTTAATATTTTTATTGGTCCAATAATTTTATTACATTATGTTTTTTCTTCCTATTAAATTAATTTCAAATTCACCTTTGATGATAATGATGTTATTATCTACAATAGAATCTTTTATGAGATGAGTATCATGTTTTACATACATTTAATAAAGACCTTTATTAAATATTCTCCAATTAAATTAATGATCCCTTTGAAACTCATCATATTCATCAGTGGTCCAAGATCCATATTTCATCATCACTTTCATTGGTTAATCATGTAAATAATTCATGGCTATATCTAGTATAAAATCATGTCAATAATATCATATATTAATCTTGGATAGTTGAGTGGATAACTCTTTGTCTAATCCATCATATAGATTATCTCGACTCGATTATTCTAGAATACTAATGGTTATGGATTCTTATCTAATTGTAACCCAAATCATACCCCAATAATGAGTCACATAATGGTTAGGTTTAACTTATTACTTTATTTCCTTACACAAGATAATTCATGGGTACCTAACGATTAGGGTCACCTATAATAAATAATCTAGGTTTTCACAAGTTTTCACTTTGTAATGAATCTAACACTTAATATTTTTAAAGGGTAATTGACCTCACCATTTTATTGCATGTATTCTCTTTATATATTCATTATTCTAATGATTTAGTTTGGAATCTCACTACCTTTCCACAAAATCAACATGATCAAATCATATTTCTTTGTAACTCTTTACACAACTCAAATAAAGTGTTACTAGCCCAACTTAAAATTAAAATATATTTATACACATCCTAATTCATCTCATGCATAAAGTATATGACACCCTTTCATATTATTAATAAATCATAATTAAATTCCTAATTCAAGTGCATAACCTAGTACAAGAAAAATTCAATGTATAAGGAAACTAAATCAATTACCAAATGCACATGAGCCTCAGCCCGGTTGGTGAGGACTCCTTAAGTGAATCCAGGTGACCCGAGATCAAATCCAGGCAGAGGATAATTTCTGGGGGTACTGTAGCAGTACTATAGCAATACTATAGAAGGTACTGTAGCAGGTCCTATAGTCGGAACTGTAGCAGGTACTATTTGGCACTGTAGTAGTCGGGAATATTCCCCTGTTTGGGCCTTCAGGCCACCGATTTGGTCCTCGAGTCCTTTAAGGCCTTCGATCCACCCAGGCCTTTGAGTCAGTAAGGCCTTCCAGCCACCTCAAGGCCTTCGGGCCACATTAAGTGCAGATGCAAACCAGACAACCTACAAGAAACAAACTTCATAAGGAGGATGAGTAAGGAGCTTTCACCATAGCAAAAGCTAAACAGATTGCAAGAATGAGAGGGTATGGCACCTACCATTGGGACAAGCATGTGCATGCATGGGAAAACCTATCCGAATAGCCATGCGAAGGTGGAGATCTGATTTCACGATGAAGATGTTGGGGAGGAGGAAATCAACTACCAAAAATAGTATGTAACTCCTTAGATGCATGTATGATAACTTATAATAATTTTAACAACTTTAAACTAAAGCATACACATAAGTAGAAGACCAAGAGAATAAATATCCTCTTGTAGAATGGAACGTTCACTAATGATCCCGATGTGGTTGGAGGTATGGAAGAAGTGCATTTCAAATCTATTATTGCATTTTCACATCCCCACATGTAAGGAGGATACCCAAGTGTCCATTATTATCTCATTGATTTCATCCCTCACATGGTTTCTGATCATGATGACTGCTTATTTGAATTAATTCCAGATGATAAGGAAACATAAAAGTATATGCATGAACTCAACCCTAAAATCTCTCCCAGACTATATGGATTCCCAGGATCCTTCTATGGGGGGTCATGGGATTTGGTTAAAAGTGATCTTGTGGAAGTGGTGAAGAATTTATTCCATGGTGGAGGCATATATCGCATTTATAGTGCAACCACTCTTGTATTAAACCCAAAGGTAAAGAATCCATCCTTTCTTAAATAGTATAGATCGATAAGTATGTTTAACTTCCCATAAAAGGTGATGGCCAGTGTGATTAACAAGAGGTTGTACATTCATGTTCATCACTATATATATGAAGAACAACATGGATTTTTCAAGGTAAGATTGATCCAAGGAGTTATAGTCTTGGATCAGAAAATGATTAGGGACATGAATCAAAAAAATCTTGGTTAAAATATTGTTATCAAACTAGAAATGGAAAAAGCCTATGATAGGCTAGAGTGAAACTTCATATTAAAGGTTCTCTCTTACATGGGCTTCTTATCCTGGGCCATCAATATTCTATTCATATGTTTCAATTCTCTTTGTCTCCCCATTTATTTCATGGGGAGGAGTTGTGCTTTCCTTAAATTTGTACAGGGGTTGGAGAAAGGGGATCCACTATCTCCAATACCATTCATTCTTATACAGGAGACCCTCAGAATATACATCAATAATAGCCTTCTCATAGGTAGTATTAAACCTTTACGGTGCATAAATCACTTACATGGAATATCAAGCCTCATGTTTATGGATGACATGATCCTATTCTCTAATGGAATAAAGATATCCATTGATGACATCAATATAATCCTAGAGGAGTATTTTAAATAGATATTTCAACTTGTGAACCATGAGAAGAGTAGTGTTTATATTTTTATTTGATTCCCAGAGAGGTGATCCAACTCCATCGACCCCATTTTGGGAAACTATAGGAGGAACTTTCCTATAGACTAAATGGGTTCCCCGACCACCTTCAGCAAGCTTCATATACATCACATTGAGAATTTGGTTGATGGTATCACCAGCCATATTAGTAATTGTAATAATTTATTCCAATAATTTGGTATAAGGATTAATCTTGTAAATAGAATCCTCGCCTTCATTATGATGCACTTTCTATCTGTTATCAAAGTTATGAAGTCCACCACCAATTCCATCGAAAATATTATGTATCATTTCATATGGGATGCACACTCTGATGGAAACACTATTGGGATTTGTGGGAAATGATGGAGAGAATGGTGAAGGAGGGAGGCATCAATTAAAGAAGCATTTTTGGCATGATGCATTGTTTACATAAAAACTGGCATGGGAAGTTATTGAGCGCTGGTCATTATAAGGAAATTTCATTGTGAAAAAATATGGGGAAGATCTGGGATAGGTGAGCAGGAACACCTCTTCTTTAAGAAAATGATCCAAACTCACATCTCGGATCATCACTGTCACATGTTCTATATTGCTATCCAGGGTGATATTGAATTATGGTATGATAATTGGGAAGGTACCATCCTTGGTTTTATAGGGTTCCCCTCCATGGACCTAATTTTTAGGTAATCTAGTAATCATCTGGGATTCATCAAATCCATTCTAGATAAGGAACAATGTGGTACCTTCAACCTCATCTCACTGACCACTAACAATGACATGTGTATTTTTATGGGATCCTCATTATGGACCTTCTTGGTGAAAGATTATAAAAATTTGACGCACATTTTAAACATCCAGGATAATTTGGGTGGTCTACTTTGGTGCAAGGATATCCCTAAAAATCTTAACTTCCTTATTTGGTGCATCAAGAAGCATGTTCTTTCTATGTAAGATCATGTCAAGTTCACAAGTGTCAATCTTGTATCCAGGTGAACTTATTATAGTGTTCCCTATGAAGAAACAACATACCACCTATTATTTGAAGAATATTGGGTGAACTCAATATAGAACACCTTCGACAAGTTGGCAGGGCTGTTAGCTTAGGATCCAATGGGTGCCAACTTCCTCAATCTCTAGTTCTAAGGTACGGACAATAATAGCCTCAAGAAAAAGGAAAGAGTTATTATCCTAGTAGCTGGATATGGGTGTATATAGAAGGTGAGGAATAAATCTTAGTATGATGGAATCCCAAGATCGAATATGGATCTTGGTTTCAGGAATAAGATCTTGACGACAAACATGGCCCAAATTCTCAAAAAATGGAATGATAACCCTTCTCTCAAATATCTTACGGCCACTAGTAGCCCCCTCTCCCCCCCTAACTTCCCTCAGGGCCAATGGATTTTCTAACACCCTCATAATAATGGGATAAAGATTAATACCAATGGGTCTTACAGCATGGGTGTCATGATGGGTGTAGGAATCTTACACAATATAAGAGGATCACCTATCCTCACCTTCACAACTTTCTTTAGAAATGTTGACTCCCTCTAGGCTAAGGCTAGTGCCATGGTCAAAGGTGTATATATATGTAATTGGAGGAACATCAAGCTTGCTACGGTTGAAACAGACTCCCTAACTCTCCCCAACTCCCTCCATGGTCTCACTTCTACCCCTCGGCCTATCTCCTACTACATGCAAAGATGTAAAAAACTCATCAATAACTGCATGTAAATCCTTCACACTTGGTGCGAGGGGAAGAAATTTTTTGACTTCATTGCATCTAGGGAAATTTAGGATGGTTAGTTTTATGTTTTTTTTAGTTTGGAATCCCTTCCCCTTGAATGTTTGGACCATGTTAGAGGGTATGTCCTCGTCCTCCACTAATTCAGACCTTTATGGTCTCTTCTTCTTCCTCCAATTTACTTATTTCATTATTTTTGGTGTTTTTCATGGATTTTTCCCTTAATAAAAAACTCATTTTGTGGAAAAATTCATAATATAAACAATTTACATATATGAATAATAAACAATGGAATAAACTAAAAAAATGAACAATTCATAATTTTAAAAAAAGAGATAAACATTTATGAACAATTCATAAATAAATCTAAAAATCAACACTTTATAATTTAGTTATTCATTATGGACAATCCATAATTAAATAAATATAAAAAAAATTATATTTATTCCCAATATGAACTCTTGGATATTATCCATTATACGTAATTTTCCTTGAATATCTGATATTAAATAAAATATAATCATTTTTTATTTATATTTTATTATGTAAAAAATTTAAAAAAACTAAATATAATATACTTATATTATTTAAATATTGATCAATTCGATCATCAAGATTCATTTTGATGTGGATTAAATAATTTCTTCAAATAAGGCCCTTACTTTGAACAATTTAAATTAAATAATTATGAACAATTCATACTGAATATAAAATATTTTTTTCCTTAATTCATAATTTATAAACTCTTAAAATTTCCATATAAATAATTTATATCCAAATTATAATTCATGCCTTGTAGTTTTGAGAAAAAAAAATTATTATAATATTAATAATTAATATTATGAATATTTAACTATTAAATGTTTTATAGAAATGAAATTAATTAATTATAAAAAAATTATAATTAATTAATTTATGTACACATTTATAAACTAATAAATAGAAGAAAAAAATATTTTTCTATAATTTATAAATAATCTATAAATTATATAATTTAATTCATAATTGAATTTTAAGAAAAACAATTTTTCCCTTCTCAGTTGTTTTTAATGAATTTACCTAGAACTATCAATCATCAAATACGGTTGATATAGGAACTTATATAATGAAACCTCAACATAAGGTGGTTTTATGAGATTAAATCATGTGGGTAAATCCCAAAGTATATGATAAAATACCTCCATAAGGTGAAATTGAAGCTGGGGGAGGGTTTTGTGTACCATTAACCCAGTGTATCATGTGAGATTAACTCAGTGCCTATATAGGAATAACCTAGTGCATCGATGTACTGAAAATATTAAATAAGTGGCACTGGGGTATGTATCATATTAAAATGGTACTGGGTAGAAATAATTAATGCTAATCTCACATAGTGCTTATCGCAATGTATGATTCACAACCTACATGTGGATAACACATGGTGGTTTTCATGGGATTAAACCATTATCATAGCCTTTGAATAGGATTAAATCTCGCGGTATTTGATTTGATGGTTACCATATCCTATTATAGGATATTTCATGAGATTACATCAGTACATCCAAGTATGATTAATCTTACATAGCTCTATTATGTCTACTATTAACTCATGTAAGATAAACTTGTCATGTTAGGACCTGCATAGGGTGAGCAAGTGTGATATGTAGCCTATATAGGATTAATACCTTACCAATTGAGATAATAACAAACTTAGCCTTAAAAAATCACTTCCCATATCCATTCATATTTAATATCATGCATTGAATTTTTTAATATAATTTGGTTCTCTATTTTTAAAATAATATGAACACTCCATTTTTACATGATGATTTCAATTATCAAATGGCATGGCACTAATTTGATACCATTTTTATGTTTATAAGGGATATTTTAACACTTTAACTAAGAATTGGAAGTAAATAATAAATCAAACCAAGATCTATATGAAAGAATACCAAAAACCATGCTACTATATAAAATAAATAAATTCAATATGTACCTTACACTAATGTTGTCACTGATCCACCTTCATTGTGTGTGTTTGTTGAATATCAATAAAGTGGTATCCAAAAAACATCCCTAATTCATGTTATATCTATGATTTGGATGAATATCTTGATTTAATATCCCAATATTGTTTTTAAAAAAATGTTTTATAGCTTAAACAACACCCAACACTGATCATAAATGAACCAAAAAATATTATTATTTAAATGTGATCATTATAACCTAGTTATTGAATTAGAGAGAATGAATATGAATAACTATATTATGAAATATATATTAAGTTTATATTAAATAAAAATTTATTGATTAATTCTTAGGATATAAACACTATATTAGTTGCAAGTCATTTTATTCGTTAAAAGATATACTTTCTTCAAAAAATGCTTTGTATTTCTTTTTATGATAAAATAATATAATTAATTTTTTTTAATTTTAGAAAATTTATTTGATAAAATGAAAATAATTTTTGAAATAATTATCAAAATTATCTAAGGGTTATTTTTTGTGATTTTTCTAAAAAGTTTGATTTTTCAACGAATGGTGAGAAATAATAATTTTTATTGAAAATTGCCTTTTTGTTTCAATAATTTCAAAAGTTACATTTTATTTTAAAATAGATTCAAAGAAAAAAAATAAATTATATTATTAATAATCCAATCATGGTCTTTTGAATTAATTTTATACTTGAATTTGGTATAAAAACATTTTTATAATTAAAAAGACATTTTTCTAAAAAACGGTTTTTCATGGAATTTTGCGAGTTTAAATTAAAATTAAAATTTTAAATTATATGATTTTTATTTCATAAAATTCATTACATATTTTTAATTTTCATTTCAAAATTTTTTAATGAGTCTACTTCTATTTTTTCATAATAAATAGTAAAAATATTAAAAAAAATCACTACAGTCAAGGTTAAAATAGGTTTACCGGGGGATAAACAAAAGCGATAAGGGTTAAAATGACCTAAAAACTTTTATAATTTATATTTTTTGTATGTATTTAGACCTTTTATCATCTAATATTCCTAAATGGTCCATTTTAGAGCTATTGGGACTGAGTGATACATTAATATAATTTATTCTTTTTAAAAATTCCAAGTGTGTCCTTGCACCCACTTGTAAAAGGACACCCCTCCTATATTTTATTTACACCACTTTGAGCCATATATATTGAACAAAACTTCCAAAATATCTTCCAAAAATCATTATAAATTTTCTATATCCACTGTTATTTCCAAAATAAAAACCCTAATTCCCTTAAGAAGAGATTAAAAGAAGGTATCTATAAGAGAAGGTAATCGTCTTAACAAAGCTCTTTCATTTTACTTATTCTTATACCACCTTTAATTATGTCCTAAAAATTCCCACATAATAACACCAGTATATAAAATATAATATGTTTTTATTATATAGATGTCATAATATTTATCCATCTCCTTCTCTATCAAATGAGAAACAAAACCAGCACTCGTGTGTATGGAGGACTACCGCCTCGTGAACCGATGTCATTTTTTCCCAACACTAAATCACATGTATAGTAATAATGATGAAACCAATGAATATATATGATACTTAATACATAATATTTATTTTATAAAATTAATATATCATCTACTTTATTACCGTTTCACCGTTAAATAAATGATAATGTCGCTCGTGCATACATACGTCCTACTGTCTCCACAAAGCGATGTGGTTCATTTTTCATGTTCAAACTTAAATAATGATTATAAAAATTTATATAATGAATAATAATTATATTTATAAAATTAATATAATTATATATATAATGGTTATAAGAACCTATCCTTAAACATTACATAATATTGAGTTTTACTCAAAAAATTACTTTCTTTCACATTGATGATATTTTCAACTTTAGAGTTTTAGAGAATTATACCATATCTAATACACAAAAAACCATATTATAAAAAGTGGAAAATTTCAAATAGTATCCACTTTTTCACCTTATGAAACATTGAAAAAATAAATCATGATATCTTTTATGAAAACTCTTCATGACTTTCAACTTAACCTCTTCCACTCTCTTACTCATCATTAAATCCTATGAAAAACATTTAAAAATGTGGTATGAGCATAAAATGATCCATAAGGGATATAAAAATAAGTAAACCATTATTCCACTGATAAAAATTAAACCTCATGAAAACCCCTTTCATGAAAACATCACATTTTACCCAAAAGGGAAATATCAGTCTTTAATAAATATAATTTATTTTTACTTTAAAAAATAAATGATTTCCATGAAAACTCATCGGTAAACATAGAAAATTCATGTAGGTACCTTGGGAAATCATCATATTGAACCCTTATAGAACCCTTACAAATTGGAATAACTATACAGCCAATTTCTAATAAAATTATTTGAAGAAAATAATCATTACCTAATACATTGGAGCGCTATCTGGGTGCACCTAGCCTTTGATTTATAACAGGATCACCCAGCGCTATCTAGGCGCACCCATAATTTATGATTTCCAAGAATCACATCATTAAAAAAAACATTTCACCAGTTTAAAAACTCGTTTAAACTCGTATGAAAATCACTTTCAGATATTAAAATACCATTTTATTTTAGAAATCCCATTTTCAATAAAAAATATACCTTTCTTTTAAAAAACATTTTAAATACCAAAATATCCAAAAAAGGAAATAAATTTTTTCATTTAAAAAAACATCAAATCTTCCAAATAAATCCAAAAATAAAATAATGGCCACGATGGTGGAAAATTCATTGACGCCGTGTATGTTAAGAATAGAGTATTCCTTTTTTCCTTTTTTAAAATTTTATATATAAAACACATAAAAATATTCCCTTTTAAAAACATTTTAATGAAATTGAAAATAGACATAAAATTTAATTTATACCCATTTCATATCCGTATAAATAAATATTTGAAATAACATCAAGAATATTAACATGGAGAAAATATTTTGAAATTAAATATTTAAACATTCAAAGTGCCCCATGCCACTTTGAACATTTGAATCATAATCCCCATGAAAGAATAAAATTAAAAAAAAATATTAAATAACATGATAATATATAAAATATGGATATATAATGTCAAAGGGGCTATATATACACCTTATAAAATAATAAAGGTGCATATCATAAAGTAATGCCACAATGAAAGGAGATTGAGATGAAATCTATTACCTTGAGTCTGACTTATCACGTATGTATTTATCTTCATCAATATTAAAATAATTTCAATTATTTACTTACTTAATAACCTTTTTCAAGTTTAAAATTAATTTTATTTAACTTAATAAAATGTTGTAAACAATTACTTACAAAATTAAGTTTACATCAGGTGTTTTGACCATATTCGGTTTATGTGTCAAAAACGAATTTGGTAGGTCAACTATGGTCAAATGGTTCATTATATAAACATATAAATAATATTAATCATGAAATAATTATCATATTTATACATAAATTATACTTTTATAACAAATTATTAATGATGGTTATGAAAAATGAACCAACATTACAGTCATAAAGATGGGAGGTTGTACCTATGCATGAGTAACGCTCTCATTTTTTAGTGATCGTTATGGAAAGAAGGTAAGTAAAATTTATCTTTTTATAATGATAATTATATCATATATATCATGTTATTTAATCATATATAATTATATAATTTTTTTTATGAAAAAGGAATCACATTGCTTCGAGGAGGCGGTATTCCACACATCCACGAACAACGCTATCACTTTTTCAGTGTGTGAAAAGGTAATAAAGAAAATGATATATTATAATTATAGAAAGGTTATTATGTAATTAATATTATATATATGTTATGTATGTCACATATGTTTAATTAAACTCATCCTTAATTCACTCCATGTAATGTGTGAACGTATCACATCCCTTTGAGGAGGCAGTAGTCCACACGTCCACAAATGATGTTATCATATTTAAAAAAATGGAAAGCATAAAGGTATGTGTTGTATATAAATTATATAAGTATTAATACATAATAAATATCATATATATAATATAAAAATATCATTTACATCATAATTACCAACCATGAGAGGTGGTAAAGACAAAATTAATGACATCATTTCACGAGGCGGTAGTTCACCGTTCATGTGAACGGTAAGTTCATTACTCATTTGATGGGAGTGTGTGTAGTTTTAGGTCAAACCCTTAACATAAAAACATATCATTATATTGAGGATAAATACTTTAATATATAATAATGTAATAATAATAATTTAATGGGTGGATAAAGAAATAAAACATAAATGGATGTTGAATAATGTTACCTCTTTTTCGGGTAACTCCTTTTGGTTTTCACCAAAGTGATTCCTTGGTTGGATTTATGCCTAAAGTGAGGAATCTATGGTGAGGTTAGAGATTTTGGGAGATTATTTTTTATAGTTTTGGATGATCCAAAGGTCTTTATATGTATAAATAAATGGGGAGGGTGGATGACTTTTTATAGTGGAGGGGGGATGACATTCTTGTAAATATAAAAACATAAACACTATTGAGAGGTCTCCCTTACATAATATAACTCCAATAATGATCCCCATTATATAAAATAGGTTATATTCTCTAATAATATTCAAATAATTTGTTTTGTACAAGTTTCTAGGTCATTTGGACTCCTAAAATTAAAGTTTAACCACTAAGTAACAACATTTTTTCCTCAATCGTTGTAATTAATTTTAATTACGTTCACTAATATTTTTGGTCAAAAACTTAGTAGAAATTATTATAAATTATAAATTATTCTCATTACAAATATGGAATTAATTTACTTAAATTCCAATCACATAATTGGCATAAATTAATTTAAAATCAATCCCGTAGATGGGACGATAAATCGGGTTTTTAACACTGTCCTAACTTGTAAATTTATCTAAAACATTACTTTGATACCAACTATAAGGCCCCAGCCTTAAAAATTACATAATATTTAGTTTTATACAAGAATTTACTTTCTTACACATTGAGGATATTTTCAAGTTTATATTTTTAGATAATTAGGCCCTATCTAATACATAACAAAACCATATAATACCAAGTGGAAACTTATGAATAGCATCTATTTTTCCACCGTATAAAACTTTTTAAAAAATAAAGCATGATATCTTTTATGAAAACTCTTCATGAATTTCAACTTGAACCCTTAAAATCCATTACTCATCATTAAATCCTATTAAAACATTTAAAAATGTGGGATGAGCATAAAAAAGTTAGAAAGGTATATAAAAAATGGAAACCATTAGTCCATTGATAAACATTAAAACTCATGAAAAAACCCTTTCATGAAAATATAATATTTTAATCAAAAGGTAAATATCATTCTTTAATAAATATCATTTATTTTACCTTTTTAAATAACATTATTTCCATGAAAACTCATTATAAAACATAAAAATTTCATGTAGGTACCTTGGGACATCATCACATTGAACCCTTATAGAACCCTTACAGAACCCTTACTAATTGGAATAACCATACGGTAAAATTACAATATAATTCTTTGAAGAAAATAATCATTACCCAATTCATCAGAGCTCTATCTGGGTACACCCATCATTTAATCTATAAAGGGCTCACCCAACACTATCTGGGTGCACCAATAATTTATAATGTCCAAGAACCACAACATGAAATAAAACATTTCATCATTTGAAAAACTCTTTTAAACTTGTATGAAAATCAATTTCAAATATTAAAATTTCATTTTCTTTTAGAAATCCTATTTTCAATAAAAAATGCACCTTTATTTTGAAAAATAATTTTCAATACCAAAATACAAAAAAATAAAAGAAGGTTTTTCATTTAAGAAAACATTAAATCCTGAAAAGGAATCCAAAAATAAAATAATGTCCATGGTAGTGGAAAATTCATTATCATCGTGTATGTTGAGAATAGAATGTTCCTTTTGTCTTTTGTCAAAACATTTTGTATAAAACATGTAAAAATATTACTTTTTGAAAATAGTTGAATGAAATTAAAAATAGACATAAAATGTACTTTATAAACCTTTCATTTCCATATAAATAAACTTTTAAAATAAAATAAAGAATATTGACATGGAGAAAATATTTTTGAAATTAAATCTTTAAACATTCAAAGTGTCCCATACCACTTTGAACATTTAAATCATAATCCCCATGAAAGAATGAATTTTAAGAAAACATTAAATAACACGTGAATAGATAAAATATGAATATATAATTTCAAAGGGGCTATATATACACCTTATAAAATAATAAAGGTTCATATCATCAGGAAATTCCTCAATGAAAGGATATTGAGATGAAATCCCTTACCTTGAGTCATACTTGTCACGTGTTTCTTTATATTCCTAAATATTAAACTTATATTAATTATTTACTTGATTTAGAACCTTTTTCAATTTTATCATTACTTTTATTTCACTTATTACATTTTTGTAAACAACTAATTAAACAATTAAGTTTCCATTGGATGTTTTGACCATATTCAGTTTGTGTTTCAAAAAGGAAATATAATTCTTTAATAAATATCATTTATTTTACCTTTTGAAAATAAATTATTCCCATGAAAACTCATTAGAAAACATAGAAATTCATTTAGGTACCCTATCACATCATTACATCGAACCATTATATAACCCTTAGATAACCCTCATGGAATAGAATAACTATACAGCTAACTTTCAATATAATTATTCGAAGAAAATAATCCTTACCCAATGCATTAGAGTGTTATCTAGGCGCACCCATCATTTAATCTATAACGAGCTCACCTGGTGCTATACGGGTACACCGATAATTTATTATTTCCAATAACCACAACATGAAATAGAAATTTTCATCATTTGAAAAATGCTTTTAAAATCGTATGAAAATCACTTTTAGGTATTAAAATATCATTTTCTTTCAGAAATCCCATTTTTAATACAAAATAAACCTTTCCTTTGAAATCCCTTTTCAATACCAAAATACCCAAAAAAATGAAAGAAGGTTTTTAATTTAATAAAATATAAAATATTGAAAAGGAATCCAAAAATAAAATAATGTCCACAATGGCAGAAAAGTCATTGTCATTGTATATATTAAGAATAGAACATTCCTTTTGTCATTTGTCAAAACATTCCACATAAAATATGTAAAAATATTCATTTTTAAAAACATTTGAATGAAATTAAAAATAGACATAAAATTTACTTTATAACCCTTTCGTATCTATATAAATAAATATTTAAAATAAAATCAAGATTGTTGACATGGAGAAAATATTTTGAAATTAAATCTTTAAACATTCAAAGTGTCCCATACCATTTTGAACATTTAAATCATAATCCCCAAGAAATAATAACATTTAACAAAACATTAAATAACATGATAATTGATAAAATATGGATATATAATGTTAAAGGGGTTATATATACACCTTATAAAATAATAATGGTGTATATAATCAATAAATGCATCAATAAAAGGAGATTGAGATGAAATCTCTTACCTTGATTTTTACTTGTCACGTGTGTCTTTATCTTTATAAATATTAATATTATGTTAATTATTTACTTTATTTAGAAACTTTTTCAAGTTTATCATTTCATTTATTTCAATTATTAAAATGTTGTAAAAAACTACTTTAATAATTAAGTTTATGATGGGTGTTTTGACCATATTCGGTTTATGTGTCAAAAACGAATTTGGTAGGTCAAATATGGTCAAAGGGATCATTATATAAAAATCTACAAAATATTAATCTTGACATAATTATAATATTTACACATCAATTATAATTTTAAAACCAATATGAAGACCCCAAATAGATTTAAGCAATACTTTGTGTTGTAATTGTAGTCAATAAACTTGTTTGATAAAAAGTTAATGTAATGTGTGATACTTATTGAAGGTTGGTGTTCTGAGGATCTATCATTAAATTTTTATTGAGAAATATTCATAATTGGGAAATGATTCTTTTGATGGAAATGTTTCTTTAAATAAAGAAACACAAACGTGACGATTGTTGAACTGGTCAGTATTTTAGAAAACAAGTGTTATTGGTTATTGACACAGTGTTTACAGTATTGGAAGAATTATATTTTATGATTGAATTCCAATTAGATAATTAAGTTTTTTTACCTTTAGAAAACATTATGACCATGTAAAATATTATTTTTCATAATGAATAGTTTTGATAAGTTTGGATAAATTGTCCTAAAACTTGATGAAATTTTTTGTTAAGATTTTTTTGGGTTTGAATGTTAAAAAAAAGCTTCATACGATCCATCCTAGATCATAGGCAGGATGAAGAGAATGCAAGTGACAAGATAGGGAACCCACAATGAGCATGAAATGGGGTAAGCATGCCACCGTGTTGGGCAGTACAGCGGGGGAGGAGCGCCTGGAATGGGGTGGCACAGCGGGAAGTAGCGAGACTAGTAACCATTTCTGGACTACTACCCATGCACCTTGTATTATAAGAAAGTTCTCAAACTAGTAGTTGTCTAGATGTGGGAACAATTTCTATGGTAGGGGAAATGATTTTCATGGCCTCTCAACCCTTCCTCTTTGGGTTTCCTTGTTATTAGGAGTTATATCAAATCATTCACCCTGGAATTATTGAAATACCAGGAGACATGTCTCGGATGGAAGGAATATACCTTTTCTTTTTTGTCATCAAAATATGGATGACAACATTTCTTCCCACATGTTCCACCTATTCATATATTAGCATGGTAACATGGATGCATTTGGATCCTAGTACGCATTTCACTAATATTTATTGATTTGGGTGTATGCACTGAGGCATTAGGGGCCCTGGAAGATGAAGATACTTCCCATTAATTAGAGTAACCCCACTCTATTGGAGACCTTGTGGAATATGCTGAGGTCAGATGGTGTCCAAAGTTGACCTAATGAGGGAGTGGAAAATATTGAAATGAACCTATCCCTATGGGATGGGTTGAAGTTGAACAATTTCCATATTGCACCCAGTTAGGGTTTGAAGGATATAAAAATTAACCCTGCCCTATGGGCTAGTTCACTTCACTACAAGGAGTACCTTTGTGGGAGACTACTAATATATCATCTTAGGGAAGAGACCCCAGGAGAATTCCCACAATTATTGTGCAGTTATACTCATTCACTCATTGGAGTTGAGGGGTCTATTCTTATACAGGAGTTTCCTTGTCATCTTGAAGGGTTTGACTAGAAGAATTCATGATGAAACCCTTTCCTTTTTCAATAATAGTGTGGAAGGAAAGTGATGGGAGTCTCAACGTGGACCCTGAAGGATGAATGTACTCTTTCCATTAGGCATATGTGTTGGATTTGGTGCCCTATAACCAAATTTTGTTTAATTTATGATAAACTGTATTCATTGTTTTTTAATATTAATTAAATCCTTATCACTTCATGATTTTTATTCTGCATAACATAGTATATGATAATGTCCTAAGATTAGTTTTTGTAATGAAAGGTCATAAAAAATCCTCATTATTATGATAACCCGTAAGTTACATGATATTATTATTAAATATATATGTTCTATAGTTGGATTAAATCATTTTAGGGTCACAAATGATACATGATATCAGGGGTGGATAACTGTAATACTTTGAGGCACCTTATCATAGTGTATGCCCTTGGTAATGTCCAGTGTAGGATATTATGAGAACGAGACCCACTAGTAGGAAATCCACATTTATATGTTTCATTGAATGTTTATATCTATATATGTGTGTATTGATCCTTGGACTTTAATATTGTTATTAATGATTATTATAATTATTTTAATTTGATGTATTGATAAAAATTGTGATGACATATGTCTGCATTAAGGTAGGATACATTGGGTGTGTCACTAGTAATATTTCATTAATGAATAATGTGAGAAAGGATTTTTTTCCCTTTTATTCATTTATGGAAGTTAATATCTCATTCCCTTTTATGGAAATGATATAGCCTAAACAAATTCATGGCCACGGTTTTCTATAGTCAAGTTCAATTTCTAGAAATTCAAAGAAAGAGACATTAAACATATAGGTTGATGGCACCAGTATATAACTTGCTTAACTAGAGATATCATGATAAAGGGATTATATTACACAGTGAACATTTGTATGAGTAATTATATCATTATGGCATTAACTTATTTCTCTATAGGTACCTTAGCATGTTTCTAGATGCTAACCTCAGAATTTAGGTTGCTTTGCCTAATTCCATTGAGAAAGAGTCCTAGAGGATCACACACTAAGTGTATCCAGAATCTCATTTAAATAATATATTATTATTTATTATTTAACAAGTTTAATAAATATTATTCCCACATGTGGTTTAATAATTATTCATGTTTTCTTGATCTCATATATTCCATCACCAGTTATTCGAGAGAATATAATGTTAGTATAATATTTAATAAATATTTATTCTCTATTTAGTTAATATAATATTTATTTATCTATTGGTGAATAATGAAGTGATATTTATTTATTAAATAAATAGTCATTATTCAAGGACTGATAAATATTATGGAGTAAGGGTGAACCAAGTTTAATGGTCTGGTGAGAAATAATATATATTGGATATTATTTGATTAAATACTATTTAATTTAATTTGGTAGTTTAGAACATGTTAAGAAATATTATTAATTTTATTTTTATTTTTATTTTTATTACTATTATTATTATTATTATTATTATTATAGACATGGGTTCCGTGGGGACTAAATAAATAATAATGGGAACTTGTGAAGTTATTTATTTTTAACCATAATAGTATATAAACCCAATTATATTATTTTATTAAGAGTGCCAATTCATTTTTTGTTGTGCACTATGATATCTGAAGAGAATCCTATCAAGCCCTATAGAGCTCCCCTTGATAGAATTCTCCCAATAATGTAGAGTGATCTTCCTCCACCTTCCACTCTCGAGTCTAGATATTTTAAGGAGATTCCTTTGGAAGTGATTCTCAGGGTGATCAAATGTGGATGATACAAGCGATGGGATTTACCATGCTAGATCCTGAAGATTCCTATAGTGACATTCAGATATTCATGGAACAAGTGTGGATCATTGGTAAAAAATATATATTCTTGATTCCCACAATGGAAAGATGATACAACATAGATCCATTGTCAAATCCATCAATGAATAAATAATTTCTCATAATGTAATTATTAATTATTTAAATTAATTATAAATAATATGTGAGGAACCTTCTCTTTGATTCCAGAGTTTATCCATTGTCTATATTCTTTGATTCAATTTCGTTTACCACAGCGTTTATCATAGTGAAAATCTCATATTAATCATCGATCTTAACAAAAATAAAAGTTGGGAATGACTCATTTGATGCTTCCACTGCACTCGGAATATTTAACTAGTATTATATGGGTCGCATAATTATTTAAAATTATTTAAATATCATTGATTCATTTAATCATTTTTTATTAGTTTTCAATTAAATTTTAATCATTCTTTAATCTGAATTGTGAGATCCTCTTTATTCCTTTTTTTCAAAAATATAATCAAATAAATTAATTTTGTTAAAAAAATAAATTCGAATATCTCATCTAGAGGTGTCGAGGAGTCTATCCGGATAACACAAGAGTACACTCCACATAACCTAAAGGTACACACTATGTACTAGTGTTTAATTCATCATGAATTATTTTGGAATTAATTCAAGGTGTGTGAATTTATTTCACATGGTGAATTTAATTATACACCATGTGTTGATCTGGCCAACCTGGCACATGGTCAGCCGGATTACATGTCGTGTAACTTCCATACACGATGCATGGTCTATTATTTATAGACGGTTCTTGTGTCCTCTTAAATGGAATACATGACTAGTGACTATGTTTTGTATTTTTATGGTTCATGGGAGAAACCTATAGAAAACATGGAGTTTTCATATAATAACAGCTTCTAAGAATCGATCCAAATGCAATATTTTGAGGCATTGTATAGAATTACATGTTGCTAAACTATTTATTGGATGTAGGTAGGTGAGTTATGACATGTTGGACTTAGTCTCATGCATGAGATGTCTGAACAGGTTCATTTGATCAGACAGAAATCGGTGATCGCATAGAGAAAGGAGAAATCATATGTTGACCATTAGATATTACCTATATAGTTCAAGTTTGGTCAAAATGTTTTCATTTTGGTGTCTCCAAGGTTGGTTAAATGTCGTATTAGGAAACAGGGAAAGCTAGCACCCAGTTTTGTTAGTCCGTTTGAAATAGTGGCAAGGTTTGGTCCAGTGGCATACTGATTATCCCTTCTACAATGCTACAGTTCCCTGAATGATGTATTTCACATGCCAAAACTATGAATATATCATCTAGACCCTTCCCATGTGATAGACATAGATAATTTTGAGCTTTTTATGAATCTTTTTAGGAGAATACTAAATGGGTTGTGGATCATAGTGAGAAAAATCTTTGAGTCGGACTATACCATTGTTTCAAGTGTAGTGGCAGTATGGGAGAGTTTAGGAGGAGTCTTGGGAAAGGGAGTCTGATATGAAAACACAGTGGCTGGACTTGTTCACTAATACCTCATAGTGATGGTTGGTGCATCGTGGGGACGAGCTATTATAAGGTGGAGAGGTTGTGAGATCCTTTCTTTTTTCAGGTACGTTTCTCCCTGAGTTTTTTGTTTGATACTTAGTAGCTAAGTCTTGTTTGGAGATGAAGATCCATTGTTTGAGAAATTTACCTAAATTTCGGAGATGTATTCTTGTTTTAATTAACGGAGTTTGGTTATAAATGGGTTTAAGCGTTAAATCAGTTCTTGAAAAGTTGTGAAGCTTTAAGGAAAGATGGGCTGAAAAAATCAACTACAGAACATTTACCCAATGTGTAAAGGGATTACACATCATGTAATTATTATTGTGTTTTAATAAAATAGATCTAAGGAAATTACTTTTTCAGTGAATACCATAAAAACATTTACATGATGTGAAACCATATTACACCCCATGTAAATTCCATACCTTCAGTTTTAAAATTGTTATGCAGCTAATTCTCCTTCAAATCAGTTGAAGCTCCTTCTCTCTCAACCCTGGGGCATCCTCTAGGTGATTTTGGAGTGAAAATCCCATTTTTGGATGTCCCATTCTTGCGATAAATCTCTGGTAATTTTCGTTGGTTAGATTATTCCTTGTCTTCATTCTTCTCCAACCCATTGCAGTGAAATCCCTTGACCAATTGCATTTCTGGTTTCGATATTGATCAATTTTTATCTAGGAACCTCTTTGCAATCATTTTAACCTTCTTACTAATGGGAATCATATATGGTAATCATTGTTGGATCTTTGGTTAAAGGTATGTGGTCTAAATCTAAACCTTGTGGTTTGATTATTGTAAATTTTATGAAATATCGTGATCACACCAACGAGGTGTGCACCCAAAATTACTTAATTAATTGAATGAGATTATCCCTTGAATTACTTTAGCTTTAAATGGATTTTTAATTGGATAATGGACTAAGGTATGTTTAGCATGACATGTGACCTAGGGTGATTTCTTGTTATATAATCCCTAAATTGTGGCTTTATTGCTTATTGAAATAATTGTTAATCAATTGTGAATTGAATTGCATGTGGAATATGAAAGAATAATGGTAATTATCATAACTAACTATTGAGATATATGATGTGATATTGTGATATCCATGTTGTATGACAGGAATTGTGTTCCATGATGAGATGATTATATAACAGGCTAGGCCTAGGCACTTGCACGTGTATATGTTGTAATGATGGAACTGAGTGGACTTGGCTCAGTCCATGTTGTAATGCTTATAGAGAGTGGGATATGCACAATACCATGTTTTAATGATTATAGGGATTTGACCCAGATTGTTTTTTGTGACTTTACCTTGGTTATGGTTGTGGTTTTTGTGGTTATAAGACATGATTAGAGACATTCCACCATGGTACCAAAGTAGGATATTTACCTGGTTATATGCTTGGGGTTTTCATTGTTATATGACATGATATGAGAAATTCTGCATGATTCTAGAACAAGTTATTGTATTTATTTAATTTTTCAATTAATTAATACACTTGTTTATCACTTTATTGCATACACTTCTAATCAGACTGGTTTTGTTTAGACACGATGGTGTCAACCTATTGAGTTTTACTCACACTCTATTCGGGCCACCATTTGGAACTTGAGCAGACTTCGTGGATGCATGTTTGGACAAGGGAAAAGGACCTTTTTGTTTATTTCTTGTTTTCTCTTGGGCTAGAGTTTGGATATGGGACCAGCATGAGGTTTCGGACCCAATACTTTGAGTACTTTATTTGATTCTTCTAGTCTTTTTCTTTTATTACTCTAGAATTAAATTTAGTTACATTCCATCATGTCATTACATTATTCCTTATGTTTTATTGAATTATTAAATTGGTTTTTATTGTTTTCTTCCAAATTTTTTTACTATGATTATTTCTGTTTTGATATGTATTTTTTATTCTAAATGAAACAACATATCAAGGGCGTATAGTATCCCCACTCTACTTTCCACACCCCCACTGCTCTTCGGAATCCTATGGAATATGGGGAGGTGTGCTTGAGGTTCTGTAACTGACCTTTTATGGCCATGTGAGAGAGTGCCGGATTGGGGAAAATTAAAAATATAAATGGTGTTTTTGACCTCACTCCCCCCAAATCTCTTCCCTCAATCCAAAAACCACCAATATTAGAATTAAAACCACTTACCTATAATTTAAAATATGTCTATCTTGTGGGTATTAAAAAATTTCTTATAATTATTTCTAATAACCTCTCTCTAGAGTAAGAATTAGAACTACTAGAAATTTTTAGAGAGTGTAAAAAGGTGATAGGATGGATATTGGCAGATATTATCGAGATTATCCCATATATCTTTATGGATCACATAATTTTAGACGATGGGGATAAACCTATAATGAAATATCAAAGTTGGATAAATTCTACCCACTTTGAATTGGTAAAAATAGAGGTGATTTAATTACTTGATATTAGGATCATATATCCTTATAATGAATGGGTTAGACCGATGTAAATTATGCTTAAGAAAATTGGAATAACGATAGTTTCAAATGAAAGGGATGAGTTAGTAGCCATGTGTGTGAAAAATAGCTAGTGAGTCTATTTTTACTATCATTAGCTAAATAAATTCACAAGAAAGGTCCATTTTCATCTACTTTTCATTGACCAAATGTTAGAAATATTGGATAGTAAGTCCCATTATGTTTTCCTTGATTTCAATCTAGTTTTTTTTTCAAATCCATAAATCCCCTGAGGATTGATAAAATAAAATATTTACCTACCCATTAAAAAAATCAAATAAGAGGATATCATTTGTCCTATGTAATTATCTTGGTACCTTTCAATGTTGTATTTTTATTATTTTCTATAAGTACCAAAAGAATTTCATGGAACTTTTTATGGATGATTTCACTATTTATGGATCTTCCTTTGATTCTTTTTTGGAACACTTGGGTTTTTTTCCTCCTTCGTTGCATGGAAAAAAGATCTCAAATTAAATTATGAAAATTTTAATTTTATGGTAGAGTGGGGGATAGTTCTTGGGAGTTTTATTTCAAGTGATTGAATGCAAGTTAATAAATCAAAAATAAAAATAATTTTCTCCCCTCCATATCCAAAATGTGTTCGTGAGGTGCGATCTTTCTTAGTACATGTTGGTTTGTACTACCAATTAATTAAATACTTTAGTAAGATCACACTAACCTTATCACAATTATTAAAAAAATATTTTGAGGTCATGTTTAATAATAAATTCATGGATTATTTTAATTAACTAAAAATGATTATTACACCCCTATCCATCATCTGGACACCTTTGTGGGATCTCTTATTTGAACTTATGTATGATGCCTCTAACTTTTTAGTTGGGAAAGTTTTATGTCACAAAGGGTTGAGATGGCTCCTCATGTCATTTAATATTCCTCACATACCCTATACCCAACCATGGAAAACAATATCAACACTAAAATTGTATTTTTTCATTTTGTTTTCTAAACATGTTTCCCTTTGGTTTCTCCTTAAGAAGCCTGAGACTATGCCCTACCTCATATGGTAGATACTCCTACTCTAGGAGTTTGACATAGATATTTGAGGCAATATAGGAGATGAAAATGTGGTGGATGACCACATTTGTATAATTATACCACCATTGAACCACCATGTTGACTCATCCCTCCCTAGTGAAGAGTTATTCCATGATTAGTACCTTTATGATGTTGTGGAACTTACCCCTTGGTAGGTGAATATTGTGAATGTTTATAGGCATATAGAGTCTTCATTGATTTTAGCACTACACAATCCTAGAAGCTTAATAATGATTCACGATTATATATTTGAGATGACCCATACTTTTATAGGAGTTGTAGTGACTAGGTTATTCATCAATGTGTCATGGGCTATGAGTACATATCTATTTTGAGCTTCTATCGCAATTTGTCTCTCAATATACTTATCAAAAGGTACTTATCTTTATAATTTATTGGAAAAAATTATATATAGATTCTTATCAGTTTTTTAATCCATGTACATGATGTGAAGTAATAGAGAATATCTCTAAGAGGAATTAAATACCCCAATAATCCATGTTATTTTTTGAGATATTTGATTCATGGGGAGTTTAATTCATGGGGGGCTTACTAAATTAATTTATATTTGTGTATATATTATTTTATATTTATTTTTTCCCTAAATGATTGAAATAAAAGGAAACTAGGAATAATGACTCTCAAGTGGTTGTTGAATTTTTGAGATCTCATTTTTTTAGTAGGTTTGGTTTGCTAATTTTTATCATCAATGATCAGGGTTCTCAGCTCTATAATTGTAACATAAAAACATTGATCTCTAATATGGATTTTTCAAACTTTCTTCATTATATATCACCCAAAAACTAATGGGTGGGTTGAAATTTCAAATTTTTAAGTTAAGAAAATCTTGGAAAAATGGTAAAACCCAATAGGACTTATTGGAGTTTGTGCATAGATAATGAACATTGGGTATACCATGTAGCTTTTAAAATACGCATCAGAATGTCACAATATAATATGATATTTGTAAAGGCATTACACCTTCCCATAGAGATATAACACCATGCATATTTATATTTTAAATAATGTAATATGAATCACTTGAATATAGGTGAGCGTAGGAAATTTCTTATTCAGGAGTTAGAATAAATGTGGTGTGGTTCATATGAGAACTCTAATATATATATATATATATATAAGATAAAGGTTATATGTGATGATATGATTCATCAGTGGAAGTTACATATTGGTGAAAAGGTCCTCATGTACAATTCCATACTAAAGATCCTCCCAGGCAAGTTGCATTCTCGGAATCCTGAACCTTATGCTATTACTAACATTTATCCTTTTGGTACAATATAGGTTTTTCATGAGAAGAGTGGAAGAAGATTTTATGTCAATTGGTAGCATCTTAAATACTTCTATGATGATTTTTCAAATCATATAGTGGAGGGAATCCAACAAAAGGATTTGACCTATGAAAACACTTTGCAGGTTATCCCCTCTCCCTAAATTAATTTAGTTTTCTATTTATTTAAATTGTTTTCATTGAGGAAAAAGTAATTTTTAGGTGTGTTGTAGGGATACATAATGTAGTTAGGATTTTAGTTTTCTAAAAAAATTAAAACAAAAACAAAAATAAAATAAAAAAATATTGTAGTTTTTTCATTTTTGTTTTCTTTTTATTTTATTAGATAAAATTTAAGCTTAAATAGAATATCCAAAATCATTTTAAATACTTGAGTCAAATATGAGGGAAATTCCTAAGTTTTTGAAAAAATGGATTCAAATGAGTGTTGATATGGAATATTTTTATTGACTTTATATTTTTGATACATTATTAAGAGTTTAATGGATTTTGGATTTTTAAAACACTCTTAAGAGTTTAATGGATTTTTAAAACTTATGCCTCATTAGTACTAACCAATATAAATTTGTAACAACGCGATATGTTCTCTAAACCAATTTTTTCATACTATTAAAAGGAACTTATATTATTAAGTGAAATAAAATTTTGTTTGTCATATAAAACTTGGTTTTATCCTTTATCAAAACTTTTAATAACAAGTAAATGTGCTAGTGTGTTTGACGAGTTTATTTGTGGAGTTTATTTTTGGATTTTATTTGATATTGAACCCTTTTTATTATCCAATTTTGAGACCAGACATTACATTTTCCATTAGAAACCTCTATTATCCCTGAAATACCTTATAGTTATCCACATTACAAGTTCATTTTACCTACCTACCTTCACTCTTGTATACATTTCATGATTATAGTTCATTGTGAGTGTGGGGGAATCAAGGTATTTCATATGTTATCTTGGGGATGATTTACATTGTATCAGAATGTGGGGTAGAGTTTTAATTTTATGGATGGTCCATAAGACATGTATATTTCATTTTAATTCATTTGAATACTCTTGAAAAAAATTAAAAAAAAATGATAATGGGATTAAAATCTTCATTACACTCGTTGATATGAATCATGACTCAAATCAAAAAGTAAGTCCATGAGTCATTGATCATTATATATATTTTCTTACCATCCAATTATCTTAAAAAATAAATATAAAAAAGGAAAAAATAATAATAGGACTATTATTTAATTATATTTTATTATATACGACTTGTGTAGATAAATTTGAAAAGGAAAAATCAAGTTGAGTTATTCGTATTTGGGTACTTTGAGTGGGAAATCTTCTTGTTTTTGAATGATTTTCCATGAGTTGTATACTAAGATAAAAATCTCCTCTTTTAGGCCTAATTTTTTTCACATAAAACACACCAATACTAACTGTCAACATAAATCCTCCAAAAATCAACATGATTGGCACAAGATTATTTATCTCTTGTGTATAGTGTTACGATTTAACCAATCTTATGGTATGACTTTCATAATTTTGATCTGAGCATAACTTTTCTTATATTTCACACTTGATATATGTGTTAATCATTATGAGGCTGGTTAAAACATGTAGTATGGGTGAATTAATTAATTTGAATAAAATTTAATGTGAGAGAGGAAGAATGATAAGAAAATATATTTCAAAAAATAGACATGTTTGACTTCACTTTGAAAATAATCCTGGAAATTTTATCCCTTTTGATTTAGGTGTATATTTTTATTCATATATATAACAACATCCATGAGTGAGAATGTTTAAGTGTGGGGATGTTATTGAACATCGATATATTGTTTTTTCACCTTTATACTCATGCTTTACATTTTTTATGGGTTTCAGTATCCTATTATTAAAGCCTTTTTCACTCAATATTTTTTTTATTCGTTAGTTTAAAACCCAATTAAAATGTCAAAATTACATTATAGTACAAATAAAAACCATGTGTGTATTCTTATAATATAATTTCTTGTACTAATAAAAAATTAAAAAATCATTTTTTATAAGATTATTGGTTCAAAGGGGTATAATTTCTTCAATTGGTCCAACATCTGAATCCAACCACAAGAGGCTCAATGGACACCACAAAGAGAAGAAAATCCATTTGAAGTAGATTGGATATACCTTCTATAATTGTCCCATATAATGGACTATAAACCTTCTATTGGATTGATTCCACCTTCATATAAAATATGAATCAAAGGAAAACATATCTATTGAATTTTAAGTTAAGATTCATTGTATAATTTATCCATCCATTTTTATCAATTGGATGGAAAATTCTGCAATGGGAAGCTCACATCTACCCAAAGAACATTGAATTATTTTGTCATTATATTATGTAAAAGTTTAATAAAAATACCATTATCCCTCATTATCAAATGATATTGAGTATATGAGTGGATTCTAAAACTCTTTGAGTCATATTTAATTTAATACTTTCAAAACCTTAAGTAAATAATTTTATGTTTCTCAAAGGCATCTATATTCAATTTTTGAACAACTTCAATGGTTTGTACTTGGGAAGTTATTGCTTTCCTTAACATATAAAATTTTCATTTCATAAGAATGGTTCTTAATATTTTTATTAGTCCAATAATTTTCTTACATTAATATTTTTCTTCCTATAAGATTAATGTCAAGTTCACCTTTAATGATAATGATGTTATTATCTACAATAGAATCTTTTATGAAATGAGTATCATGTTTTACATACGTTTAACAAAGACCTTTATTAAATATTCTCCAATTAAATTAATGATCCCTTTTAAACTCATCATATTCATCAGTGGTCCAAGATCCATATTTCATCATGACTTTCATTGGTTAATCATGTAAATAATTCATTACTATATCTAGTATACAATCATGTCAATAATATCATATATGAATCTTGGATAGTTGAGTGGATAACTCTTTGTCTAATCCATCATATAGATTATCTCGACTCGATTCCTCTATAATCCTAATGGTTATGGATTCTTAGCTAATTGTAACCCAAATCATACTCCAAGAACGAGTCACATAATGGTTAGGTTCAACTCATTACTTTATTTCCTTACACAAGATAATTCATGGGTACCTAACGATTAGGGTCACCTATAATAAATAATCTAGGTTTTGACAAGTTTTCACTTTGTAAGGAATCTAACACTTAATATTTTTAAAGGGTAATTAACCTCACCATTTTATCTCATGTATTCTCTTTATATATTCATTATTCTAATGATTTTGTTTAGAATCTCACTACCTTTCCACCAAATCAACATGATCAAAACATATTTATTTGTAACTCTTTACACAACTCAAATAAAGAGTTATTAGGCCAAATTAAAATTAAAATATATTTATACACATCTTAATTCATCTCATGCATAAAGTATATGACACCCTTTAATATTATTAATAAATCATAATTAAATTCATAATTCAAGTTCATAACCTAGTACAAGACAAAGTCAATGTATAAGGAAACTAAATCAATTACCAAATGCACATGAGCCTCAGCCCAGTTAGTGTGGACTCCTTAAGTGAATCCAGGCGACCCAAGATCAAATCCAGGCAGAGGCTAATTTTTGGGGGTACTGTAGCAGTACTATAGCAGTACTGTAGAAGGTACTGTAGTAGATACTATATTCAGAACTGTAGCAGGTACTATTTGGCACTGTAGTAGCCAGGAATATTTCCCTGTTTGGGCCTTTAGGCCACTGATTTGGTCATCGAGTCCTTTAAGGCCTTCGATCCACCCAGGCCTTCGAGTTAGTAAGGCATTTCGGCCACCTCAAGGCCTTCGGGCCACCTTAATTGCAGATGAAAACCAGACAACCTATATGAAACAAGCTTCAAAAGGAGGATGAGTAAGGAGCTTTTACCATAGCAGAAGCTAAACAGATTGCAAGAATGAGAGGGTATGGCACCTGCCATTGGGACAAGCATGTGCATGCACGGGAAAGCCTATCTGAATAGCCATGAGAAGGTGGAGAGCTGATTTCACGATGAATATGTTGGGGAGGAGCAGTTCTAAGTAGTTAGTCTGGGTTTTATGTAAATTTTGAAGCCTATAGGCAATGAATTCCTCTAAGGCCTATAGGCAATGTAATATTTATGCCTATGGGCCTTGTAAGGGTTCCACCTCACCCCTTGAAAGGTGGATTATCAAAATCAATAAAAAATGAATGTCTTCAGGCCATTGGAGGAAATCAATTACCAAAAATAGCATGTAACTCCTTATATGCATGTATGATAACTTATAATAATTTTAACAACTTTAAACTAAAGCATACACATAAGCAGAAGACCAATAGAATAAATATCCTCTTGTAGAATGGAATATTTACTAATTATCAAGATGTGTTTGGAGGTATGGAAGAAACGCATTTCAAATCTATTATTTCATGTTCACATCCCCACATGCAAGGAGGATACCCAAGTGTCCATGATTATCTCATTGATTTCATCCCTCACATGGTTTCTGGTCATGATAACTGCTTCTTTGAATTCATTCCAGATGATAAGGAAATATAAAATTATATGCATGAACTCAACCCTAAAATCTCTCCCAGACTATATGGATTCCCAGGATCCTTCTATGGGGGATCATGGGAGTCAGTTAAAAGTGATCTTGTGGAAGTGGTGAAGAATGTATTCCATGGTGGAGGCATATATCGCATTTATAGTGCAACCACTCTTGTATTAAACCCAAAGGTAAAGGATCCATCGTTTCTTAAACAGTATAGATCGATAAGTATGTTTAACTTCCCATAAAAGGTGATGGCTAGTGTGATTAACAAGAGGTTATACATTCATGTTCATCACTAGATATATGAAGAACAAAATGGATTTTTCAAGGTAAGATTGATCCAAGGAGTTATAGGCTTGGATCAGAAAATGATTAGGGACATGAATCAAAAAAATATTGGTTAAAATATTGTTATCAAACTAGACATGGAAAAATACTATGATAGGCTAGAGTGAAACTTCATATTAAAGGTTCTCTCTTACATGGGCTTCTCATCCTGGACCACCGATATTCTATTCATATGTTTCAATCCTCTATATCTCCCCATTTATTTCGTGGGGAGGAGTTTGGTTTCCTTAAATTTGTACAGGGGTTGGAGAAAGGGGATCCACTATCTCCAATACTGTTCCTTCTTATACAGGATACCCTGAGAAGATACATCAATAATAGCCTTCTCATAGGTAGTATTAAACCTTTACGGTGCAGAAATCACTTACATGGAATATCCCGCCTCATGTTTATGGATGACATGATCCTCTTATCTAATGGAAGAAAGATATCTATTGATGACATCAATATAATCCTAGAGGAGTATTTTAAATAGATATTTCAACTTGTGAACCATGAGAAGAGTAGTGTTTATATTTTTATTTAATGCCCAGACAGGCGGTCCAACTCCATCGAAACCATTTTGGGAAACTATAGGAGGAACTATCCTATAGACTAAATGGGTTCCCCAACCACCTTCACCAAGCTTCATATCCATCACATTGAGAATTTTGTTTATGGTATCACCATCCATATTAATAATTGTAATAATTTATTCCAATAATTTGGTAGAAGGATTAATCTTGTAAATAGAATCCTCTCCTTCATTATGATACACTTTCTATCTTTTCTCAAAGTAATGAAGTCCACCACCAATGACATCGAAAATATTATTTATCATTTCATATGGGATGCACACTCTGATGGAAACACTATTGGGATTTGTGGGAAATGATGGAGATAATGGAGAAGGAGGGAGGCATCAATGTAAGAATCATTTTCGGCATGATGCATTGTTTACATAAAAACCAGCATGGGAAGTTATTGAGCAATGGTCATTATAAGGAAAGTTCATTGTGTAAAAATATGGGGAAGATCTAGGATAGGTGAGAAGGAACACCTCTTCTTTATATAAAATGATCCAAACTCACATCCTGTATCGTCAGTGTCACATGTTCTAGATTTCTAGTCGGGGTGATATTGAATTATGGTATGATAATTGTGAAGGTACCAGGCTTGGTTTTTTAGGGTTCCTTACCATGGACCTAATTTTTAGGTAATCTAGTAATCATCTGTAATTCATCAAATCCATTCTAGATAAGGAACAATGTGGTACCTTCAACCTCATCTCACTAACCACTGACCATGACAGGTGTATTTTTATGGGATCCTCATTATGGACCTTCTCGGTGAAAGATTATAAAAATTTGACGCACATTTTAAACATCCAGGATAATTGGGGTGATCTAATTTGGTGCAAGGATATCCCTAAAAATCTTAACTTCCTTATTTGGTGCATCAGGAAGCATGTGCTTTCTATGGAGGATCATGTCAAGTGCACAAGTGTCAATCTTGTATCCAGGTGAACTTATTATAGTGTTCCCTATGAAGAAACAACAGACCACCTATTATTTGAAGAATAGTGGGTGAACTCAATATAGAACACCTTCGACAAGTTCACAGGGCTGTTATCTTAGGATCCAATTGGTGTCAACTTCCTCAATCTCTATTTCTAAGGTATAGACAATAATAGCCTCGAGAAGAAGGAAAGAGTTATTATCCTAGAAGCTGGATATGGGTTTATATATAAAGTGAGGAATAAATCTTAGTATGATAGAATCCCAAGATCGAATATGGCTCTTAGTTTCAGGAATAAGATCTTGACGACAAACATGGCCCAAATTCTCAAAAAATGGAATGAGACCCCTTCTGTCAAATATCTTATGGCCACCAGTAGCCCCCTCTCTCCCCCTAACTTCCCTTAGGGCCAATGGATTTTCTAACACCCTCATAATAATGGGATAAAGATTAATACCAATGGTTCTTACAGTATGGGTGTTATGAGGGGTGTAGGAATCTTACACAATATAATAGGGTCACCTATCCTCACCTTCACAACTTTCTTTAGAAATGTTGACTCCCTCTAGGCTAAGGCTAGTGCCATGGTCAAAGGTCTATATATATGTAATTGGAGTAACATGAAGCTTGCTACGTTTGAAACGGACTCCCTAACTCTCCACAACTCCCTCCATGGTCTCACTTCTACCCCTCGGCCTATCTCCTACAACATGCAAAGATGTCAAAAACTCATCAATAACTGCATGTAAATCCTTCACACTTGGTGCAAGGGGAAGAAATTTGTTGACTTCCTTGAATCTAGAAAACTTTAGGATGGTTAGTTTTCTATTTTTTCTAGTTTGGGATCCCTTCCCCTTGAATGTTTGGACCATGTTAGAGGGTATGTCCTCATTCTCCACTAATTCAGACCTCTATGATCTCTTCTTCCTCCTCCAATTTACTTATTTAATTCTTTTTGGTGTTTTTATGGATTTTTCCATTAATAAAAAACTCATTTTGTGGAAAAATTCATAATATAAACAATTTACATATATGAATAATAAAAAATGGAATAAACTAAATAAATGAACAATTCCTAATTTTAAAAAAGAGATAAACATTTATGAACAATTAATAAATAAATCTAAAAATCAACACTTTATAATTTAGTTATTCATTATGGACAATCCATAATAAAATAAATATAAAACAATTATATTTATTCCCAATATGAACTCTTGGATATTATCTATTATACATAATTTTCCATGAATATGTGATATTAAATAAAATATAATGATTTTTTATTTATATTTTATTATGTAAAAAATTTAAAAAAAACTAAATATAATATACTTATATTATTTAAATCTTGATCAATTAAATCATAAAGATTAATTTTGATGTGGATTAAATAATTTATTCAAATAAGGCCCTTACTTTGAACAATTTAATATAAATAATTATGAACAATTCATACTGAATATAAAATATTTTTTTTCCTTAATTCATAATTTATAAACTCTTAAAATTTCCATATAAATAATTTATATCCAAATTATAAGTCATGCCTTGTAGTTTTGAAAAAAAAAGTATTATAATATTAACAATTAATATTATGAATATTTAATTATTAAATGTTTTATAGAAATGAAATTAATTAATTATAAAAAAATTATAATTAATTAATTTATATACACATTTATAAATTAATAAATAAACAAAAATATATTTTTCTATAATTTATCTAGTATTTGATTTGATGGTTACCATATCCTATTATAGGATATTGCATGAGATTAACTCAGTGCATCCAAGTATGATTAACCTTACATAGCTCTAGTATGTCTACTATTAACTCATTTAAGATAAACTTGTCATGTGAGGACCTGCATAGGGTGAGCAAGTGTGATATGTAGCCTATATAGGATTAATACCTTACCAATTGAGATAATAACCCACATAGCATTAAAAAATCACTTTCTATATCCATTTATATTTAATATCTTGCATTGAATTTTTTAATATAATTTGGTTCTCTATTTTTAAAATAATATGAACACTTCATTTTTACATGATGATTTCAATTATCAAATGGCATGGCACTAATTTGATACCATTTTTATGTTTATAAGGGATATTTTAACACTTTAACTAATCATTGGAAGTAAATAATAAATCAAACCAAGATCTATATGAAAGAATACCCAAAACCATGCTACTATATAAAATAAAGAAATTCTATATGTACCTTACACTAATGTTGTCACTGATCCACCTTCATTGTGTGTGTTTGATGAAGATCACTAAAGTGGTATCCAAAATACATCCCTAATTCATGTTATATCAATGAGTTGGATGAATCTATTGATGTAATATCCCAATATTTTTTTTTAAATGTTTTATAGCTTATATAACACCCAACACTGAGCATAAACGAACCAAAAAATATTATTATTTAAATGTGATCATTATAACCTAGTTATTGAATTAGAGAGAATGAATATGAATAACTATATTATGAAATATATATTAAGGTTCTATTAAATAAAAATTTATTTATTAATTCTTAGGATATAAACACTCAATTAATTGTAAGTCATTTTATTCTTTAAAATATATACATTCTTCAAAAAATGTTTTTATTTATTTTTATGATAAAATAATATAATTAATTTTTTTGAATTTTAGAAAATTTATTTGATAAAATGAAAATAATTTTTGAAATAATTATCAAAATTATCTTAGGGTTATTGTTTAGTATTTTTCTAAAAAGTTTTATTTTTCAATGAATGCTGAGAAATCATAATTTTTATTGAAAATTTCCTTTTTGTTTCAATAATTTAAAAAGTTCCACTTTCTTTTAAAATAGATTCAAAGAAAAAAAATCAATTATATTATTAATAATCCAATTATGGTCTTTTTAATTAATTTTATACTTGAATTTGGTATAAAAACTTTTTTATAATTAAAAACACATTTTTCTAAAAAACAATTTTTCATGGAATTTTGCGGGTTTAAATTTAAATTAAAATTTTCCATTATATGATTTTTATTTTATAAAATTAATTAAATATTTTTAATTTTCATTTCAAAATTTTTTAATGAGTCTAATTCTATTTTTTCATAATTAATAGTAAAAATATTAAAAAAAAATCACTGCGGTCAAGGTTAAAATAGGTTTACCGGGGGATAAACAAAAGAGATAAGGGTTAAAATGACCTAAAAACTTTTCTAATTTATATTTTTTGTACGTATTTAGACCTTTTATCATCTAATATTCATAAATGATCCATTTTAGAGCTATTGGGATTGAGTGATACATTAATATAGTTTATTCTTTTTAAAAATTTCAAGTGTGTCCTTACACCCACTTGTAAAAGGACACCCCTCCTATATCTTATTTACACTACTTTGAGCCATATATATTGAAAAAAACTACCAAAATATCTACCCAAAATCATTATAAATGTTCTATATACACTGTTATTCCCAATATAAAAAACCCTAATTCCCTTAAGAAGAGATAAAAAGTTGGTATCCATAAGAAAAGGTAATCGTCTTAACAAAGCTCTTTCATTTTACTTCTTCTTATACCACATTTAATTGTGTCCTAAAAATTCCAACATAATAACACCAGTAAATAAAATATAATAATTTGTTATTATATTGAATTCATAATATTTATTCATCTCCTTCTCTATCAATTGAGAAACAAAACCATCACTCGTGTGTATGGAGGACTACCGCCTCGTGAACCGATGTCATTTTTTCCCAACACTAAATCCCATGTATAGTAATAATGATGAAACCAAGGAATATATATGATACTTAATACATAATATTTATTTTATAAAATTAATATATCATCTACATTATTACCCTTTCACCGTTAAATAAATGATAATGTCGCTCGTGCATACGTACGTCCTACTGTCTCCACAAAGCGATGCGGTTCATTTTTCATGTTCAAACTTCAATAATGATTCTAAAAATTTATATAATGAATAATAATTATATTTATAAAATTAATATAATTATATATATAATGGTTATAAGAACCTAGCCTTAAACATTACATAATCATGAGTTTTACTCAAAAAATTACTTTCTTTCACATTGATGATCTTTTAAACTTTAGAGTTTTAGAGAATTATGCCATATCTAATACACAAAAAACCATATTATAAAAAGTGTAAAATTTCAAATAGTTTCCACTTTTTCACCATATGAAACTTTTAAAAAATAAATCATGATCTATTTTATGAAAACTCTTCACAACTTTCAACTTAACCTCTTCCACTCTCTTACTCATCATTAAATCCTATGAAAAAAATTTAAAAATGTGGGATGAGCATAAAATGATCCATAAGGGTCATAAAAAGAAGTAAACCATTATTCCACTGATAAACATTAAAACTCATGAAAATCCCTTTCATGAAAACATCACATTTTACCCAAAAGGGAAATATCATTCTTTAATAAATATCATTTATTTTAACTTTAAAAAATAAATGATTTCCATGAAAACTCATTGGTAAACATAGAAAATTCATGTAGGTACCTTGTGAAATCATTATATTGAACCCTTATAGAACCCTTATAGATTGGAATAACTATACAGCCAATTTCTAATAAAATTATTTGAAGAAAATATTCATTACCTAATGCATTGGAGCACTATCTCAGTGCACCTAGCCTTTGAGTTATTATGGGATCACCCAGCGCTATCTAGGCGCACCCATAATTTATAATTTCCAAGAATCACATCATTAAATAAAATATTTCCCCAGTTTAAAAACTCGTTTAAACTCGTATGAAAATCACTTTTAGATATTAAAATATTTTTTTCTTTTAGAAATCCCATTTTCAATAAAAACATACACCTTTCTCTTAAAAAAATTTTCAATACCAAAATATCCAAAAAAAGAAATAAATTTTTCCATTTAAAAATACATTAAATCTTCCAAATGAATCCAAAAATAAAATAATGGCCATGATGGTGGAAAATTCATTGACGTCGTGTATGTTAAGAATAGAGTATTCCTTTTTTGATTTTTTAAAATTTTATGTATAAAACACATAAAAAGATTCCTTTTAAAAAACATTTTAATGAAATA
This sequence comes from Viscum album, assembly GCA_963277665.1. NCBI lineage: Eukaryota > Viridiplantae > Streptophyta > Magnoliopsida > Santalales > Viscaceae > Viscum > Viscum album. The sequence continues at coordinate 15,790,088 of OY728155.1, read as the reverse complement.
AAAAATAGATATAAAATTTCCTTTATAACCATTTCATATTCATATGAATAAATATTTAAAATAAAATCAAGAATATTAACATAGAGAAAATATTTTGAAATTTAATATTTAAACATTCAAAGTGCCCCAAGCCACTTTCAACATTTGAATCATAAGCCCCGTGAAAGAATAAAATTAAAAAAAATATTAAATAACATTATAATATATAAAATATGGATATATAATGTCAAATGGGCTATATATACACCTTATAAAAGAATAAAGGTTCATATCATAAAGAAATGCCTCAATGAAAGGAGATTGAGATGAAATCTCTTACCTTGAGTCTGACTTGTCACATGTGTCTTTATCTTCAAGAATATTAAAATAATTTAAATTATTTACTTACTTCATAAACTTTTTCAAGTTTAAAATTACTTTTATTTAACTTAATACAATGTTGTAAACAAATACTTAAAAAATTAATTTTACATCAGGTGTTTTGACCATATTCGGTTTATGTGTCAAAAACGAATTTAGTAGGTCAACTATGGTCAAATGGTTCATTATATAAACATATAAAAAATATTAATAATGAAATAATTATTATATTTATACATAAATTATACTTTTATAACCAATCATTAATGATGGTTATGAAAAATGAACCAACATTGCAGTCATAAAGATGGGAGGTCGTACCTATACATGAGTAACGCTCTAGTTTTTTAGTGATCGTTATGGAAAGAAGGTAAGTAAAATTTATCTTTTTAGAATTATAATTATATCATATATACCATGTTATTTAATCATATATACTTATATAATTTTTGTGATGAAAAATAAATCACATTGCTTCGAGGAGGCGGTATGCCACACATCCACGAACAACGTTATCACTTTTTCAGTGTGTGGAAAGGTAATAAAGAAAATGATATATTATAATTATAGAAAGGTTATTTTGTAATGAATGTAATATATATGTTATGTATGTCACATATGTTTAATTAAAATCATCCTTAATTCACTCCATGTAATGTGTGAACGTATCACATCCCTTTGAGGAGGCAGTAGTCCACACGTCCACAAATGATGTTATCATATTTAAACAAAATGGAAAGAATGAAGGTATGTGTTGTATAGAAATTATATAATTATTAATACATAATAGATATCATATATATAATATAAAAATATCATTTACATCATAATTCCCAACCATGAGAGGTGGTAAAGAAAAAATGAATGACATCGTTTCGCGAGGCGGTAGTTCACCGTACATGTGAACAGTAAGTTCATTACTCATTTGATGGAAGTGTGTGTAGTTGTAGGTAAACCCCTTAAAATAAAAACATATCATTATATTGAGGATAAATACTTTAATATATAATAATATAATAATAATAATTTAACAGGTGGATAAAGAAATAAAACCTAAATGGATGTTGATGAATGTTACCTCTTTTCCGGGTAACTCCTTTTGGTTTTCACCAAAGTGATTTTTTGGTTGGATTTATGCCTAAACTGAGGAATATATGGTGGTATTAAGTATTTTGGGAGATTATTTTTTCTGGTTTTGGATGATCCAAAGGTCTTGAGATGTCTGAATAAATGGGGAGGGTGAATGACTTTTTATAGTGGAGGGGGAATGACATTCTTGTAAATATAAAAACATAAACACTATTGAGAGGTCTCCCTTACATAATATAACTCCAATAGTGATCCAGATTATATCCAAGATGTTATATTCTCTAATAATATCCAAATAATTTGTTTTTTACAAGTTATTAGGTCATTTGGACTCCTAAAATTAAAGTTTAACCACTAAGTAACCACATTTTTTGCCTCAATCGTTGTAATTAATTTTAATTACGTTCACGAATATTTTTTATTAAAAAATTAGTTGAAATTACTATAAATTGTAAATTATTATGATTCCAAATATGGAATACATTTCCTTAAATTCCAATCACATAATTGGCATAAATTAATTTAAAATCAATCCTACGGACGGGACGATAAATCGGGTTTTTAAAGTAAAAATGTTTAAAAGTTTACTAAGTTTTTATATCTAAATTAAATGTTAAATTATTTACGATGACCTGAATTGGTTTAAATAATATAAAATTAATCTAATTATAATTTAAAAATAATTAAAAATACTATTTAACTATATAAATATATTGTATGAAAATACAGTTTTGAATTAAAATTTAATATTATTCATTATTCATTATTCATAAAAATATGAAAGTTCTCGGAAAAAAAACCAAAAATTCACCCAAAGTAAATTTTGATGTTTTTATTTCAAAAAATAAGTTTATTTTTTCATATAAAAATTATAAATGTGAAAAAAATAGATTTAAAATTGGTGCGCCATTAAAAGGTGGTAAAACGGTGACATTTAATAATAATATTAAAAGTATATTATTGTTCGATATAACTCAGTATTGTGTGTAACACAAGGTTTCAAGGAAACTCGTCATTTCATTTCATGTACACTATTTGACATAGAATCAATTTTAATTTAAAACTGCAATCTAATTCATAAATATTAATAAATATGAAAAGGACTTATTTTATCATTACTTGGTATGTTACATCCTTCCCCCTTTTTGGAAATTCCATCCTCGCAATTTTATTCACTTATCAAATAAGTGGGGATAATTTTTCCTCATTGAATTTCTAGATTCATATGTTTTATCTTTAACAACATGTTTTTTTCATAAACTCTTAACCTGATGAATCACCTTATTCTATAACACTTTCTCTCTATGGCCAAGAACCTGAACTGGTTGTTCCTCATAAGAAATATTCTCTTCTGGCTAAACTACTTTGGGTCTCATAACATGAGATGAATCTGGTACATAATTCCTTAATAATAAAACATAAAATATGTTGTATACATGGGATAAACTCGGAGGTAAATACACCTAGTTGGAAACTTATCAAACTTTCTCCAGGATTTCATTGGGTCTAATGAACCATGGACTTTGCTTCCCCTTCTTACCAAAATGTATTACACTTTTCCATAGAGAAACTTTGAGAAAGTCATGATCACCTACCTTTAAAGAAATATATTTCCTTTGATTATTCTCATAAATTTTCTGATTTCTCTGAGCTATCCTCGTCTGTCACTTAATCACCGAAACTTTATCAATCATTTCTTCTACTAACTCGAGTCCTATAAACTTTATATATCCTACATCATCCCAAAAAAACTAGTGTTCGACGCTGATTTCTATATAATGACTCAAATGGTGCCATCTGTATAATAGAATTAAAACTATTGTTATATGAAAACTCAACCAAAAAATATATTGATCCCAAATTCCCTAGTAATACATTAACCAAGAATGAAGCATATCTTCTAAGGTCTGATCATCCACTTAAATTGTCCATCAGATTGAGGATGAAAATATGTAATGAAATTTAATTTAGTACCCAAAGACTTTTTAAGTCCTTTCCAATAATTGGATATGAACCTAGGATCATGGTTTGATATAGTGGAGAAAGTAACTCCATGTAACCCAATAATATATTTTATATATATTCAAGAAAGATACTTTAAAGTTATCATATCTCAAATGAAAAGAAAGTGTGCAGATTTGGTTAATCAATCAACAATAACCCAAATCTAATTATTACATTGAGAAGTATTTTTAAATATTACCATGAAATCCATTGATATATTCTCTCATTTCCACTCTATAACTAAAAATAGTTGGATCATCCCCTTCGATAATTGTCACTCTACTTTAAACTGCTGACAATTCAAACACGTTACAGTAAAATGGAGGACTATAAGCTATAATCAATAACTATTTCCTAAACAATGAATCACAAGGCACACATAATATTTTTCCAAATCGTAAAACACCTTATTATTCAATATTAAAATCATGAAACTTACCATTATTAATGAATTATAACTTTTCTTGCAAATACTAATCCACATTTTCAGTTGTCCTAATTCTTTTTAAAAAAATCAAATCTACTGAAACCTAAAACAAAACAGAGGATGTCCCTACATCCACAAATTTTAGGCCAAAATTCATTAAATCATTAACCAAAGGGTCACATTCCAAATGTAACATGGTTAATGTAGAATTATTTTTTTGACTCAAAGTATTGGCCACCTTGTTTATTTTTCCAGGATGATAATGAATCGAGAAATCATAATCATTGATTATTTATAACCATATTCTCTATATCATGCTCAATTATTTCTGAGTGAATATATACTTAAAACTTTTGTGATAATTATATATTTCACACTTTACTCCATACAAATTATTCCTCCAAATTCTTAATAAAAAAACAATAGTAGCTAACTCCAAATCATGTGTAAGGTAATTAAACTCATGAGGTTTCAACTGACATGAAGCACAAGAAATTACATGTTCATTATCCACTAGGACACAACCAAGTCCTTTAAACAAATAATCACTATAGATGAATAATTGGCCATTTCTAGAAGGCAAGGCCAAAACAAGATTATTCACCAATCTTCTTTTCAGTTTCTAAAAACAATCATCACATTCTTTGGTCCAAATAAACTTAACTTCTTTTTAAGTTAACTTAGTCAATGGGCTATAAAAATGAGAAAAGTTTTCAAAAAACCATCGGTATTAACCTTATAATCCAATAAAACTATGAATCTCAGTGATATTTGTGGGTCTTCTCCATTCTACAAAAAAATTTAATTTAGTAGGGTCAACAGTTATGCCATCTTTAGAAACAGTATGTCCAAGGAATGAAATTTTTTGTAAACAAAATTCACTCTTAATAAACTTTCCATATATTTTCTTTTCTTTTAAGGTTTAAAAAACAATCCTTAAGTGCCTTTAATGTTCCTCTTGGATTTTAGAATATACTAAAATATCATCTCTAAACTCAACCACAAAAATATCTATGAAGTTTTTGTTCTATCCTAATTCAAACATCTTTAGAAAAATATTTTTCAATTCATCCCATTCCAAGAATCAATATTTTTAAATTTTATAATATTTTTAACCATTTACCACCATTAATAAGATTCACCTACAAAACAATAAATTGTAGGAATTTCCTATTGGTTTTCTGAATGACCCATGACATTGAATATCTTTTCTAAATATTTAATCCATTCTCCAGCTAGCAAGGGGTCAGATGATCCTCTGAATGATGCGGGGTTTTTTCACATAAAATGATCCATTTTCATCATGTTCCTCTTTGGTATATCATATTTTTCTCTAGCATGTAAACCAATACAATTTATAGCCTATGTAAACTGATACATCACTACAAAAAACTATTCTATTCTGATTCCAACCATCTCGGGATACTAATTTGGAAGGATATTTTCCTTTTGGTGCCTTCCAACTATAGCTTTCCTATTTCCTCTATGGAAAACAATTCTGAACAAACATACTTTAGATGAATCAACAAGGTAATATTTAAATTCTATAACATTCTAACTTAGCCATAAAATAAAATCTTCTAAGGGCATTCTATTAACACTATCCCAACCTATAAATTTATATAAAACTTTCCTTTGATACCAACTATAAGGCCCTAGCCTTAAAAATTACATAATATTTAGTTTTATACAAGAATTTGCTTTCTTTAACATTGAGGATCTTTTCAGGTTTAGATTTTTAGATAATTAGGCCGTATCTAATATATAAAAAACCATATAATACAAAGTCAAAACTTATGAATAGCATCTATTTTTCCACCGTATAAAACTTTTTAAAAAATAAAGCATAATCTCTTTTATGAAAACTCTTCACGACTTTCAACTTGAACCCTTCAAATCCATTACTCATCATTAAATCCTATTAAAACATTTAAAAATGTGGGATGAGCATAAAAAACTTAGTAAGGTATATAAAAAATGGAAACCATTAGTCCATTGATAAACATTAAAACTTATGAAAAAACCCTTTCTTGAAAATATAATATTTTAATCAAAAGGGAAATATCATTCTTTAATAAATATCATTTATTTTACCTTTTTAAATCAAATGATTTCCATGAAAATTCATTATAAAACATATAAATTTCATGTTGGTACCTTGGGACATCATCACATTGAACCCTTATAGAACCCTTACAGAACCCTTACTTATTGGAATAACCATATGGTCAAATTACAATATAATTCTTTGAAGAAAATAATCATTACCCAATTCATCATATCTCTATCTGGGTGCACCCATCATTCAATCTATTAAGGTCTCACCCAAAACTATATGGGTGCACCCATCATTTATAATGTCCAAGAACCACAACATGAAATAAAACATTTCATCACTTGAAAAACTCTTTTAAACTTGTATGAAAATTAATTTAAAATATTAAAATTCTATTTTATTTTAGAAATCCCATTTTCAATACAAAATACACCTTTCTTTTGAAAAATAATTTTCAATACCAAAAATCAAAAAAAAATGAAGTTTTTTCATTTAAGAAAACATTAAATCCTGAAAAGGAATCCAAAAATAAAATAATGTCCATGGCAGTGGAAAATTCATTATCATTATGTATGTTGAGAATAGAATATTCCTTTTGTATTTTGTCAAAACATTTTGTATAAAACATGTAAAAATATTCCTTTTTGAAAATAGTTGAATGAAATTAAAAATAGACATAAAATGTAATTTATAACCCTTTCATGTCCATATAAATAAACTTTTAAAATAAAATCCAGAATATTTACATGGAGAAAAGATTTTTGAAATTAAATCTTTAAACATTAAAAGTGTCTCATACCACTTTGAACATTTAAATCATAATCCCCATGAAAGAATGAAATTTAAGAAAACATTAAATAACATGTGAATAGATAAAATATGGATATATAATTTCAAAGGGGCTATATATAAACCTTATAAAATAATAAAGGTTTATATCATCAAGAAATTCCTCAATGAAAGGAGATTGAGATGAAATCCCTTACCTTGAGTCATACTTGTCACGTGTTTCTTTATCTTCCTAAATATTAAACTTATGTTAATTATTTACTTTATTTAGAACCCTTTTCAAGTTTATCATTATTTTATTTCACTTATTACATTTTTTTAAACAACTAATTAAACAATTAAGTTTACGTTGGGTGTTTTGACCATATTCGGTTTGTGTTTCAAAAGGAAAATATAATTCTTTAATAAATATCATTTATTTTACCTTTTTAAAATAAATTATTTCCATGAAAACTCATTAGAAAAAATAGAAAATTCATTTAGGTACCTTATCACATCATCACATTGAATCATTATATAACCCGTAGAGAACCCTCATGGATTAGAATAACTATACAGCTAACTTCCAATATAATTCTTCGAAGAAAATAATCCTTACTCAATGCATTAGAGTGTTATCTAGGCGCACCCATAATTTAAGCTATAACGGGATCACCTGGTTCTATATGGGTACACCGATAATTTATTATTTCCAATAACCAGAACATGAAATAAAAATTTTCATCATTTGAAAAATTCTTTTAAAATCGTATGAAAATTACTTTTAGGTATTAAAATACCATTTTCTTTCAGAAATCCTATTTTTAATACAAAATAAACCTTTCCTTTGAAAACCCTTTTTAATACTAAAATACCCAAAAAAATGAAAGAAGGTTTTTAATTTAATAAAATATAAAAATTTAAAAGGAATCCAAAAATAAAATAATGTCCACAATGGCAGAAAAGTCATTGTTGTTGTATATATTAAGAATAGAACATTCCTTTTGTCATTTGTCAAAATGTTCCGTATAAAATATGTAAAAATGTTCATTTTTAAAAGAATTTGAATCAAATTAAAAATAGACATAAAATTTACTTTAAAACCCTTTCATATCTATATAAATAAATATTTAAAATAAAATCAAGATTGTTGACATGGAGAAAAGATTTTAAAATTAATTCTTTAAACATTCAAAGTGTCTCATACCATTTTGAACATTTAAATCATAAGCCCCATGAAATAATAACATTTAACAAAACATTAAATAACATGATAATTGATAAAATATGGATATATAATGTTAAAGGGGTTGTATATACACCTTATAAAAGAATAACGGTGCATATCATCAAGAAATGCATCAATGAAAGGAGATTCAGATGAAATCTCTTACCTTGAGTTTGACTTGTCACGTGTGTCTTTATCTTTCTAAATATTAATATTATGTTAATTATTTACTTTATTTATAAACTTTTTCGAGTTTATCATTTCATTTATTTCAATTATTAAAATTTTGTAAAAAATACTTAAATAATTAATTTTATGATGGGTGTTTTGACCATATTCGGTTTATGTGTCAAAAACGACTTTGGTAGGTCAACTATGGTCAAAGGGTTCATTATATAAAAATCTACATAATATTAATCATGACATAATTATAATATTTATACATCAATTATACTTTTAAAACCGATATGAAGACCCCAAATTGATTTAAGCAATATTTTTTGTTGTAATTGTTGTCAATACACTTGTTTGATAAAAAGTTAATGTGATGTGTGATAGTTATTGAAGGTTGGTGTTCTCAGGATCTATCATTAAATTTTTATTGGGAAATATTCATAAGTTGTAAATGATTCTTTTTAAGTAAATGTTTCTTTAAATAAAGAAACATAGATGTGATGATTGTTGAACTGGTGAGTATTTTAGAAAACAAGTGTTATTGGTTATTGACACAGTGTTTACAATATTGGAAGAATTAGATTTTATGATTGAATTCCAATTAGAGAATTAAGTTTGTTGACCTTTATAATACATTATGAACATGTAAAATATTATTTTTCATGATGATTAGTTTTTATAAGTTTGGATAAATTGTCTTAAAACTTGATGAAATTTTTTGTTAATATTTTTTTGGGTTAGAATGTTAAAAAAAAGCTTCATATGATCCATCCTAAAGCATGGGCAGGACGAGGAGAACGCAAGTGACAAGCTAGGGCACCCACAATGAGCATGAAATTTGGTAATCAAGCCACCGTGTGGGGCAGCACAGCGGGGGAGGAGTGTCTGGCATGGGGTGGCATAGCGGGAAGTAGCGAGACCATTAACCATTTCTGGACTACTACCCATGCACCTTGTATTATAAGCAGGTTCTCAAACTAGTAGTTGTTTCGATGTGGGAACAATTTCGATGGTAGGGGAAATGATTTTCATGGCCTCTCAACCCTGCCTCTTCGGGTTTCCTCATTATTAGGAGTTATATCAAATCATTCACCCTGGAATGATTGAAATACTAGGAGACAAGTCTCGGATGGAAGGAATATACCTTTTCTTTTTTGTCATCAAAATATGGATGACAACATTTCTTCCCACGTGTTCCACCTATTCCTATATTAGTATGGTAACATGGATGCATTTGGATCCTAGGACGCATTTTCCTAATATTTATTGATTTGGGTGTATGCACTGAGGCATTAGGGGCCCTGGAAGATGAATATACTTACCATAAATTAGAGTAACCCAACTCTGTTGGAGACCTTGTGGAATCTGCTGATGTCGGATGGTGTACAAAGTTCACCTAATGAGGGAGTGGAAAATATTAAAATGAACCTATCCCTATGGGATGGGGTGAAGTAGAACAATTTCCATATTTCACCCAGTTAGGGGTTGAAGGATATAAAAATTATCCCAGCCCTATGGGCTAGTTCACTTCACTACAAGGAGGAACTTTGTGGGAGACTACTAATATATCATCTTAGGAAAGATACCCTAGGAGAATTCCCACAATTATTGTTTAGTTATACTCATTATATCATTGGAGTTGAGGGGTCTATTCTTCTATAGGAGTTTCCTTGTCATCTTGAAGGGTTTGACTAGCATAATTCATGATGAAACCCTTTCCTTTCTCAATAATAGTGTGGAAGAAAAGTGATGGGAGTCTCAACGTGGACCTTGAAGGATGAATGTACTATTTCCATTGGGAATATGTATTGGATTTGGTGTCCTATAACTAAATTTTGTTTAATTTATGATAACATGTATTCATTGTTTTTTAATATTAATAAAATCCTTATCACTTTGTGATTTTTATTCTGCATAACATAGTATATGATAAAGTCTTAAGATTAGTTTTTGTAATGAAAGGTCATAAAAAATCCTCATTATGATGACAACCCATATGTTACATGATATTATTATTAAATATATATGTTCTATAGTTGGATTAAATCATTTTAGGGACAAAAATGATACATGATATTAGGGGTGGATAACTATAATACTTTGAGGCACCTCATCATAGTGTATGCCCTCGGTAATGTCCAGTGTAGGATATTATGAGAACAAGACCCACTAGTAGGAAATACACATTTATATGTTTCACTGAATTTTTATATCTATATATGTGTGTATTGATCCTTGGACTTTAATATTGTTATTAATGATTATTATAATTCTTTTAATTTGATGTATTGATGAAAATTGTGATGACATATGTCTGCGTTAAGGTAGGATACATTGGGTGTGTCACTAGTAATATTTCATTAATGAATAATGTGAGAAAGGATTTTTTCCCTTTTGTTCATTAATGGAAGTTAATATCTTATTCCCTTTGATGGAAATTATATAGTCTAAATAAATTCATGGCCACGATTTTCTATAGGCAAGTTCAATTTCTAAAAATTCAAATAAAGAGACATTAAACATATAGGTTGATGGCACCAACATATAACTTTCTTAATTAGAGATATCATGATAAATGGATTATATTACACAGTGATCATGTGTATGAGTAATTATATCATTATGGCATTAACTTATTTCTCTATAGGTACCTTAGCATGTTTCTAGATGCTAACCTCAGAATTTAGGTTGCTTTGCCTAATTCCATTGAGAAAGAGTCCTAGAGGATCACACACTAAGTGTATCCAGAATCTCATTTAAATAATATATTATTATTTATTATTTAACAAGTTTAATAAATATTACTCCCACATGTGGTTTAATAATTATTCATGTTTTCTTGATCTCATATATTCCATCACCAATTATTCGAGAGAATATAATGTGAGTATAATATTTAATAAATATTTATTATCTATTTAGTTAATATAATATTTATTTATCTATTGGTGAATAATGAAGTGATATTTATTTATTAAATAAATAGTCATTATTCAAGGACTGATAAATATTACGGAGGAAGGGTGAACCAAGTTTAATGGTCTGGTGAGAAATAATATATTTGGGATACTGTTTGATTAAATACTATTTAATTTAATTCAGAAGTTTAGCACATGTTAAGAAATATTATTATTATTATTATTATTATTATTATTATTATTATTATTATTATTATTATTATTATTATAGACATGGGGTTCTGTGGGGACTAAATAAATAATAATGGGAACTTGTGAAGTTATTTATTTTTAACCCTAATAGTATATAAACCGAATTATACTATTTTATTAAGAGTGCCAATTCATTTTTTGTTGTGCACTATGAGATCCGAAGAGAATCCTATCAAGCCCTAGAGAGCTCCCCCTCATATAATTCTCCCAAGAATGGAGAGTGATATTCCTCAACCTTCTACTCTCGAGTCTAGATATTTTAAGGAGATTCCTTTGGAAGTGATTCTCAGGGTGATCAAAGGTGGATGATGCAAATGATGGGATCTACCATGCTAGCACCTGAAGATTCCTACAGTGACATTTGGATATTCATGGAACAAGTGTGAATCATGGATGTGTACCTAAGAGTCTCTCCTAAGTGAGAGCATTTTCCTCCTAGGTTTTCCTAGGGTTCAAGTTTCCCCCTTCCCCATTCTTCTCACGGAGGCGGTTGAGGCTGAAAAGCCTGAAAAGCCTCAGCTTACAGGCGGGTCTGTCTTCCTCGGTTGGAAGGCTGGCACTGTAGTCCATCGTGACCCCTTCTGCCGGCCCTCGCCGGCTTCTCCATGGCGAGGAAGGTCGTACCCGAAACCGGTGCCTGAGCTCGTTTCCTTTCCACGGCACCTGAGATCTTGTGGGAGATGGAAATTGCAGGCCCTGTCTGTGATTGATCACACACATTTCAAGAAGAATGAAGGTGAAACCCCCGACCAGTGGGCGGCGCGACGGAACCCTGGTTTGTGGAGGCCCTGGATCTGAAATCTAAGCCCTTCGGCTTCGCACAGGAGCAGTGAGTGATGACTCAGCCACAAAGTTAGGTCGCGAAGTCTCAGCCGCGATTTGGGTTAACGCGCAAAGACCCTTCCGCGAAGGAAGATCGCGAAGAAACTGTCGCATAGGGCCGGAATGCGTTGTCCCTTCATGAAGAAGTTGTCGCGTAGTTGGAGTGCTTCATGTTGGTGGATTGCTTCATGGAAGGAGGCTACGGTGTATATTCCCTTGACCGCGCAGTGCTCGTCATGGAATAAGGCCTTGACTGTGCTGTTGAGGGTTTCGAATCAGGCCAGACCTGAGGGAGGGTGTTGCACAGTGGAGGATCCGCGATAGGACGGAACAGGAGGACTTTTTTCTTCGCGACAGGCCGATCACCATCTTCCCTTTCGCATTGGCTTTGACCATGCAGTGCGGGTCGTGGAAGAGGCAGAGGTGTGGAGATTTTGACTGCGCATTCCTGGTTGCGGATGAAGGCTTTGACCGGGAAATAGTGTTTGGGGCCTTTTTGTTTGGGTTGGGGGGTTTTTTGATTGGGTTGGGGCGTTTTTTGTTTGGGCCTCAGATCAGAGGTTTTGGACTAGACCAGAGGTTTTGTTTGACCCGGGACTCCTGGCTATGGATGCCCGTGAGAGTGGGCGGGCATTGCCATGAATCCTGGACAGCTGTGGCTTCCTTTCCACTGCTTGTCACCCGTGGAGAGCAGAGCTCTGGACCTCTTGCCAGGAGCTTTACCCTTTACCACGAGGAAGTCATTCAAGGGCTCGTGCGGTTTTCTTGGGCGATTTTTTCCATCGTGGTGTTTTCATGAATTCAGTTGTTCAGGCACAGAGCTATGGATGTAGATCTGGTGAACCAATGGAAGAGGTTGTCCCTGACGGACAAAGAGAAAGCGTCGATCGAGGCACAGAGGAATGAATATTCTCTACTGGTAAAACGCATGACTCTATTGGTTGTCAGAAGGTTTGTGGAAAATATCTCAGTCAACCAGGGGGGCCTCAAAAACACACTCCAAAATCTATGGAAACTGGAAGATGGAGTAGCAATTCGGGAAGCGGGGAACAATCGCATTGTCTTTGAATTATTCAATGAGAGAGATAGAGATAAATTCCTTATAGGTAGGTCTTGGTCCTTTGATAATCAACTCCTCCTCATGGAATAATTAAAAGGGGGGACAACATCCATCACATCAAGCTCACATGGTCACCCTTCTGGATACGCATCAAAGGAATCCCTTTTCACGGGCGAACGGAACGGGTCATGAGAGAAATTGGGGATTGTATTGCCCATTTCCTCAAGTGGGACTGCTCGTATCCAATCTAATGGGGACCTGAGGTTTGTATTAAAGCTGGGATTGAAGTTTCAGAGTTGTTGATGAGGGGCATGTTTTTGAAAATCGATGACGCCAACGCCTGGATACCCTTCGAGTTCGAGGAACTCCCAATCTTCTAATTATTTTGTGGATGCCTCGGTCATCTGGAAAGAGCGTGTCTCTCAAAGAATGAGAATGATTCAGGTAATATCATCATTTAATATGGCACATGGCTTCGAGCCAAAATGACTAGACAGGACTTTATTCCAGAGAAGGAAAAACAAAAGGATCTCAACAGTCTCATGATGGCCCACACAAGGATGACCTAAACAGAACAAGCAAAAGCCATTATTCTCGGACCGCCAGTTTTTCCTGAAGTTTTTCAAACTACCCAAAGGAAAAATGCCAGGTATTCCACCCCCTAAAGTAAAACGTCTCAACATGTATAGAGCCTATTTCTAAACCAAAAGAACCTCCAGAACAAAGATCGCTGCCAAAACAAATGCACTTTAAACCACTAGATCCCGATCATGATCTTGATTTTTCCATGCCAGATATCCATGCACAAGGTGACGGTGGTATGATAGGAACCCCACCACCAGGCCCAACCACCCTTTGAACATGGAAAAGGGTGCAACGGGAGGAAAGAGATGGTGAACCGGAAAACCCGAAACCTGGGGAACTGAAACGACGAATAGAAACATGTCAGTCAGTGGGGATTTCCCCAAAAAGATGGAAAATGATGAGTGGAAATATAAGCCCGAAGGATTCAAAGGCGAAGGCGGGTAAGTCCTAGCCCCACCTAGAACAATGATTGTCTTATGATGGAACTTCCATGGGCTTGGAAACCCACGAACAGTTCACATGCTCCAGCGCAATTGCGCCCAAAGTCGCCCCAATATGGTTTTCTTGTCCGAAACCATACTGGAAAACAAGGACACCACTAACATTGCTCTGAAATGTGGCTTCCAAGGCTTCCTCCCATTCTCCCGACAAGGGCGTTCTGGGGGACTCTATCTCATATGGAAGGATTCTGTCGACGTGAAGATCATGACCTTCTCCTCGAACCATGTGGCTATGAGAATTCATGCAGATCACACCCCGCCATTGAAGTTTGTTGGTTTCAATGGTTGGTTGTCCTAGAATGAGAAGTGGAAATCATGGGATCTTCTGTGCAATCTTCTTCATGAGATTCTAGGCCCTATCCTCTTTGGAGGGGACTTCAATGAGATTATGTTTAATAAGGAAAATTGGGGTGGTGTCATCCGACCATCTGCGTCGATGTCAAATTTTAAGGATGCGGTCTTTAGGTCGGACCTGGTCGATCTGGGTTACGCGGGTAATCTATTCACATGGTTCCTGAGTTATATGGATGGCACCCACATCGCTGAGTGGCTCGACAGATTTTTGGGCTCTTTAGATTGGATAACTCTCTTCAGCATGTTTCACATCGACCACCTATCTCTCAACTGTTCGTACCACTGCCCAATTGTCATTGTCTGAACTCATGGATAACGCTACAGGCGTGCCAGCAGAACCTTCAAATTTGAAAGATTCTGGTCAAAAGACCAAGAATGTGAAGAAGTCATCAGATCAAGATAGAAGAGTGTTCATGCAGACGTGAGATCCAACCTCCAGTAGGTTGCATCTAATCTGAGATCTTGGAGCAATAAGAAGTTATTCCATCCTGATAGGAACTGTGATTTCCTTGAAAGAAAACCGCATTAAATTCTCAGTCAACCCCCATCCAATTTCAATCTCTCTAAGATCGGTGCCACTCAATGTGATATGGATGTCACCCTGCGCGTTAAGGAAAGATTCTGGGAAATGCAGGCATGGGACACCCACATTACAGAAGGGGACGCCAATACCCGGTATTTTCACCAAAAAGAATCTGATAGGCACCGAAAAAATTCTATTCCTTGCATAGCGCAACCTGATGGTAGAAAAGTCTCGGACACCAAAGGAATCCAAGTAGCCTTTGTTTGTTTCTTTCAGGAACTCTTTACTACAGGGACTCCCTACATTTAATCTGAAGTGGAGGACTGTATCAGACCTATGATCACCGACGAGATCAATCGAGAGCTTTCCAAATATGTGACGGATGATAAGATACGTCTAGCGCTGAAGCATATTCATCCTACTAAGGCCTCGGGCCTGGACGGCTTCCACGCCCTTTTCTTTAAATAATACTGGCACATTATTGGTCCCAACATCTGCAATCTGATTAAGAATATCTGGGATGGGAAAACAAGAATTTCCGACATCAATGAAACTATCCTCGTCCTCATTCCCAAAATTAAGAAACCTCTTGCGATCCCATATTTTAGACCTATCAGACTCTACAATGTCTCCTACAAGATATTTTCAAAGATCTTAGGTAATCGGCTACGATGGTGGTTACCTGACATCATTTCAGAAAACCAGATTGCCTTCGTGGCTAAGAGACTAATCACGGATAATGCAATTATGGCCCATGAAGTGTTCTATGCTATGAAAACACGCTCCACCGCGAAAAGAGGAACCATGTCCTGGAAGCTTGATATGACCAAGGCCCATGATAAAGTGGAATGGCATTTCCTCAAAGTTGTGATGCTAAAAATGGGCTTCTGTCCTAAATGGAAAAATATGGTCATGCACTGTGTCATGTCCATATCCTTCTGAATCAAAGTCAATGGGGAGCTCACCTGAGGCTTCGCCCCAACCTGAGGCCTTCGCCAAGGAGATCCTCTCTCCCCTTTTCTCTTTATCTTGGTGGATGATGTTTTTTCTAACCTCATTTCTAGGTTGGCATCCTCTAATACTATCCATGGGGCAAGGGTGTGTTGTGGAAGCCCACCAGTTTCACAACTATTCTTTGCCAACGACTACCTTCTTTTCTCTAGAGCAACCAATAATGAATGTCGGTCGATCAGTCATGTGATCCTTCAGTACGAGAGGGCATCTGGATAGTCAATCAACCATGGAAAATCGGAAATCTCATTCAGCGCAGGGGTGCCTCCATCCAAGAAATAATAAATCTGTGCAACTGCAGGCATTCACATGGTTGAGAAACACCAGAAGTATCTTGGGCTACCCATGGTTATTGGCTGCTCCAAAAAATAAGTTTTTACATCTTTACTGGATAGGAATGAGAAAAAAATTCAAGGTTGGACCCCTAAAATAATTCCCAAAGCAGGCAAGGAGACACTCATTAAAGCCGCCCTCCAGTCCATCCCCAGCTATTTTATGTCCTTGTTTAATCTCTCGTCTACTGTGGTCAACCAGATCCATGCACGCACAGCCAACTTCTGGTGGGGAAAGCATAATGTAAGGAACCGTACCCACTGGATTGCCTGGGAGAAACTCTGCTCTCCCAAATCTGAGGGAGGATTGGGATTCCATAACCTCCTTCACTTCAATGACGCACTGCTGGTGAAGCAAGGTTGGTGCCTTATTAACCGTTCATATTATCTCTATGCACGGGTTCTCTGAGCTAAATATTTTCCCCACAAGTAATTCCATGAATCCTCTCTTGTCCCCCGTCCTAGCTTCCTCTGGAGAAGCATTTGGGGTGCCCATTGTCTCCTGGAAAAAGGGCTGGGCTGGAGGATTGGTAATGGCTCAACTGTTAATATCTAGACCGATCCCTAGTTGATTGATAAGGATGGTTTGCGGGCATCCTCTCCTACCCAACCAGGTTTTGAAGATTCCACAGTCAGGTGCCTCTTTTCTGATCAGGGATTAGGGTGGTGTTTGGAAATGATCAACGCTTGGTTCAAAAAACGTGACAAAATAATTATCCTGAGTACCCCTTGGGTCCCAGACGTGGGCCCTGACCATCTCTTCTAGAACAATGACCTTTCGGGAGAATACATGATAAAATCTGGCTACCGTCTTGCCATTGTCGTTCAATCAGTTGATCGGGAAGGAGGTCCTTAGAAATCGCTTTGGAAACTTAACATCCCCCCAAAGATACGTCACTTCTGGTGGTAGGTATGCATGGTCACCCTCCCCACAATGAGCCTTCTCGTATTCTGACATATTTACAGTGAAGATTGTTGCCCCTTCTGCCTAAACATCCCAGAATCCCCCTTTCACGCCATCATTCATTTCCTAGGGGCTAAGGAAATTTGGAATAAATGGGACTCTGATTCTGATACTTTTCTGGACATGGCCTCTAACCTCCCCTCTATCTTGACGCGATGGAGCTCCTCCCTCTCATCAACTAAAGTGAGCTCAATCTGTACCTTGTCCTGGATCATTTTGGTTCGTTGCAACGATGCGGTTTTCAACCAAGTCCACAAACCACCCGAATTATGGATTGACCGGGCCTCGTCGTGGATTGAGGGCTGGCAACATCACATTGGACAACAAAATCCCTTTGGATCCCCTTCCTTTTCCTCCTAATGGTTCCCAAAAATGGAAGGTTTTATTAAGATTAATGTGGATGTGTCTCTCCCCATGAATGGACTCGTTTCCATCAGCCTTCTGGCCCAGGATCATCAGGGTCAAATCATTACAGCCAGACATGAATCACACCATGCTTTTTGGGAACCTGTGGTAGCCTAGGATTCATACATACTTGCCGGTATGATGCTCACTAAAGATTGTGGATGGGATAAAATCAACCTTGAATCAGACTTCCTAGTCATAATCAATTCTATCATACATAACGACGACAGACTCCAGTCTTTTGGCTCCCTCATCAGGAGAATCCTCTCTCTCCAACAAGACTTTTCAAGTTGCACCTTATCCTTTAACAAAAGGGAAGGAAACAACATTGCCCATCAGCTGTCGGCCTCTGCCCCTTTGATGGAAACCAACTCTGGCTGGACCACTTCCCTTCATGGATTCGCGTTTGTACGTCTACTGATCTTCATCATTAATGAATCTGTATTTTATCAAAAAAAACCCTAATAGTATATAAAACCAATTATATTATTTTATTAAGAGTGCCAATTCATTTTGTGTTGTGTACTATGAGATCCGAAGAGAATCCTATCAAGCCCTAGAGAGCTCCCCCTCATATAATTCTCCCAATAATGGAGAGTGATCTTCCTCCGCCTTCCACTCTCGAGTCAAGATATTTTAAGGAGATTCCTTTGGAAGTGATTCTCAGGGTGATCAAAGGTGGATGATGCAAGTGATGGGATCTACCATGCTAGCACCTGAAGATTCCTACAGTGACATTTGGATATTCATGGAACAAGTGTGGATCATTAGTAGAAGAAATATATTCTTGATTCCTACAACGCAACGACGATACAACGTAGATCCATTGTCAAATCCATCAGTGAATAAATAATTTCTCACAATGTAATTATTAATTATTTAAATTAATTATAAATAATATTTGAGGATACTTCTCTTTGATTCTAGAGTTTATCCATTTTCTATATTCTTTGATTCAATTTTTTTTACCACAGCGTTTATCATAGTGAAAATCTAAGATTAATCATCGATCTTAACATAAAGAAAAGTTGGGAACAACTCATCTGATGCTTCTGTTGCACTCAGAATATTTAAGTGGTATCATAGGGGTCGCATAATTATTTAAAATTATTTAAATATCATTGATTGATTTACTCATTTTTTTTTTATTTTTTAATTAAATTTTAATCATTCTTTAATCTAAATTGTGAGATCCTCTTTATTCATTTTTTTTGAAAATATAATCAAATAAATTAATTTTATTAACAAAATAAATTCGAATATCTCATCTGGAGGTGCCGAGGAGTCTATCTAGATAACACAAGAGTACACACCATGTAACCTAAAGGTACACACCATGTACTAGTGTTTAATTCATCATGAATTATTTTTGAATTAATTCAAGGTGTGTGAATTTATTTCACATGGTGAATTTAATTATACACCATGTGTTGATCTGGCCAACCTGGAACATGGTCAGCCGGAGTACATGTCGTGTAACTTCCATACACGATGCATATTCTATTAGTCATAGATGGGTCATGTGTCCTCTTAAATGGCATACATGACTAGTGACTATATAAATTGGAGACCACACTCCATGTAGCCAATGTACATGTCATGTACTCCAATATTTTATGTGGTATCGTTACACACCAAGTACCTTGTCTTGTGTTGTAGATAGATGGTGAAAATAATGCACGCTATGTAAACTTTAATATACATGCCATGTACTTTTACCAAAATACACAAAATTAAAAATTAATCTAATATATTATGAAAACCTTATCATCATGTGTTTCATGTAGTCATTAATTTGACAGTAAACACCATGTGATGGGATTTATATATATATATTTATAATTAATTTCTATGTAATGATCAGATATACATATCATGTATAAGTCGTATTATAGTTGTTACTCTATATACATTGAAGAATCGCATGCTATGTAAACACTGTGCGTTCCACGTGGTCATTATATTGATAGTACACGCTGTTAAATTAAATGATAATTCGTGTATTCCACATATTGTGAGAGTAAATAGTATATGAGTATAATACACATTGGGTAGTTCAAATGGTTACTCATCGTGTTTTCTCCAAGGTACATTTTTTAAATAGTTAATTTTAAATAAATTTATTTAATTTTTTTAAAATTATTATGGATGATAATATCAAGAGAATTAGGAGGATAATTAAGATAAAAGAATCGATTAATTGAAGAATATAATTAATTGATTCAAGCATTATTTATTTTAAATAAGAATGATTAGAATTGAATGATAATTTTATTAAATGTGTAATTATCACATACATGTGTATGGTCATAATCTTAGACCAAACCTTTGTATTTGATTGGTTTCATTTAATTTATTATTAGTTGTCATGTATTTCATCCCTCTTATTATGTAAGGACTTGTATTCCCATAGTTTCTTTTATGTAAACCCATTAATCAGTCCTTTGGTTCCCTATCATATGTGTGAGTAAAATAATATGTAATGGATGGAACTCCCAAGATAGTTGAGGCAGTTCAAGTTTGGAGATAGGGTGAAACCAATATAAGGGAGATATATAGGTGAACAGGTGGAAATATGCAACACAAACCATAAATGGTTAAAGGTGTTTTTCCCCTAGATCAATGGTTAGTTTATCCTGCCTGAATGGCCCGAAAGCCTTCTTTTTTATTGATTTTTTATAACCCCCCTTTAAAGGGATGAGGGTGAACCCTTAAAAGGCCCGTAGGCTCAAGAGATTACATGGTCATTAGGCTTAAGATATATTACATGACCCGAAGGTCTTAGGGAATTCAACCAGACTAAAACTACAAGGAACTGCCCCTCCCCAGCATTTGCATCATGGTGGTAGCCATCCTCCTTCACATGGACGTCTGGCTAAGATTCCCATGAAAGCACAAGCTGGTACCGATGGCACTGTCATACCCTCTCATTCTTCCAAATCCATTGGTTCTGCTCAGGTGAGTGTGCCTTATCTAAATCCAAAGTTTGGATGCTTTCAATTATCAAGGAATTCTAACTTAAATTTTTGGGTTGAATTAAATTAGTTCACATCAATGGTGGAATTCCAAAGTAAGACTTGATGTAACTAAGAGGAAAATGTAGATTAAATCCAATTTAAGGATTTTAGTATTGGGAATTCCACTCAATAGATCAAGGAACTATGAGTTAATAAGGTTATTACTAGTGTTTTATCTAATATTTATCACATTTTGAAGCAACAATGTTCGAGCTAACCAAGAAATGAGTGAAGTGTTTTTGGTACGATACTTTAAAAAGATATTTTCAAGAGTTGAAAGGTAGGATTAACTAAGAACCTATCATCACTTTACCTATGTCAGGTAAATCATATACTATGTACTATGATGAATCTAGTGTTGGAATTGGATCATTTATAATGAAAAAGGATCGTGTGGTTGCTTATGGATCCTGGAAGATGGGACCACATGAGAGGAATTACCCTACTCATGATTTGGAGTTTGTGGTAGTGGTATATGCCCTGTGATTTTGGAGACACTATCTCATGGGTGAGAGGTTTGTGGTATACATGGATCACAAAAGCCTTAAGTGAATCTTTTCTTAGTGAGACCTTAACCTTTGGTAGAGGAGTTGGGTAGAGTATCTGTAGTATTTTTACTTTCAATTGGATTATACACTAGGAAAGAAAAACGTTGTTTCTGATGCTTTGAGCTAAAAGACACAAACATAACTAGTATAGGAGTCTTGTGATGAGTGGCGGACAATGGCACTCTTTGAAAACATGCATCTGGATGTTTAGGAATCTCAAGGGCAAGTAGCTCTAACTTTGACATCAGTTATACCCATGCTTTTGGATTGGATTAAGACTGAGTACTTGTCAAATATAGAATGCTCGGTTCTAAGAGGAAAATTATATAGTGGGGAGATTCCATCATAATTCTCTCTTGGAAGTGGTAATTCTCTTCTTTTCCATGGCCGAGTATGGGTTCTTATGGGCTTGTGTGGGGATCTAATGAGGAAGTTTCATGATTCTAGATGGACGGTATATCCTGGTTTAACAAATATGTATCATGATCTTTGTATACAGTAACGGTGGTCAGTCATGAAGAAGGATGTGGTAAGCTTCATGGCTAGATGCTTCACTTGTTAGCAGGTGAAAGCTAATCATCAAAGGTTAGTTAGGATTTTTCTGCCTTTATCCATCCCAGAGTGGAAATGGGATGATGGCACGATGGATTTTGTAACATGATTACCCAAGATGACCCATAAGAATGATGTTTTATGGGTTTTTTTGGATTGAATAACTAAGGTAGCCCACTTATTGTCTATTAGGTAAACCTTTATAGTTGAATATATGGGAAATCTTTATGTGCAAGAAGTATTTCAATTGCACGGTGTTCTGAGCAGTATCATTTTAGACATAGATCCTCATTTCACATCATGTTTCTAGAAGGGTCTTCAGAAAGACTTGGGATCATGAGTTCTATTAAGTACATCCTATCATTCATAGACTGATGGTCAATTGGAGAGAACTATTCAAGTTTTTTAGGATATTATTTGAGCCTATGTTTTGTATTTTTATGGTTCATGGGAGAAACATATGGCACACATGGAGTTTTAATATAATAATAGATTCTAAGAATCGATCCAAATGGAATATTTTGAGGCCTTGTATAGAATTACATGTTGTTAAACTATTTATTGGATGTAGGTAGGTTAGTTATGACATGTTGGACTTAGTCTCATGCATGAGATGTCTGAACAGGTTGATTTGATCAGACAGTAATTGGTGATCGCGCAGATAAAGGAGAAATCATATGTTGACCATTAGATATTACCTATATAGTTCAAGGTTGGTCAACATGTTTTCATTTTGGTGTCTCCAAGTTTGGTTAAATGTTGTATTAGGAAACAGGGAAATCTAGCACCCAGGTTTGTCAGGCCGTTTGAAATAGTGGCAAGGTTCGGTCCAGTGGCATACTGACTATCCCTTCCACAATGATTCAATTCCTTGAATGATTTATTTCACATGCCAAAACTATGAATATATCATCCAGACCCTTCCCATGTGATATACATAGATAATTTTGAGCTTTTTTATGAATCTTTTTAGGAGAATCCTAAATGGGTTGTGGATCATAGTGAGAAATATCTTCGAGTCAGACTATAATGTTGGTTCAAGTGTAGTGGAAGTATGGGAAACTCATGAGGAGACTTGGGAAAGGGAGTCTGATATGAAAACACAGGGGCTGGACTTGTTCACTAATACCTCATAGTGATTCTTGGGGCATCTTGGGGATGATCTATTATAAAGTGGAGAGGTTGTGAGATCCCGTCTTTTTTCAGGTACGTTTCTCCCTGAGTTTTTTGTTTGATACTTAGTGTCCAAGTCTTGTTTGGAGATGAAGAGCCTTTGTTGGAGAAAATTACCTAAATTTTGGAGATGTATTCTTGTTTTAATTAGTGGAGTTTGGGTATAAATGGGTTTAAGTGTTAAATTAGATCTTGACAAGTTGTGAATCTTTAAGGAAAGATGGGATGAAAAAATAAACTATAGAACATTTACACAATGTGTAAAGGGATTACACATTATGTAATTATTATTGAGTTTTAATAAAATAAATCTAAGGCAATTATTTTTTCAGTGAATACCATAAAAAACATTTACATGATGTGAAACCATATTACACGCCATGTAAATGCCAGACCTTCAGTTTTAAAATTGTTATGCAGCTGATTCTCCTTCAAATCAGTTGAAGCTTCATCTCTCTCAACCCTAGGGCATCCTCTAGGTGATTTTGGAGTGAAAACTCCCTTTTTGGATGTCCCATTCATGCGATCAATATCTGGTAAGTTTTGTTGGTTAGATTATTACTTGTCTTCATTCTTCTCCAACCCATTGCGGTGAAATCCCTTGACCAATTGCATTTCTGGTTTTGATCTTGATCAATTTTTATCTAGGAACCTCTTTGAAATCATTTTAACCTTCTTCCTCGTGGGAATCATATATGGTAATCATTGTTGGATCATTTCTTAAAGGTATGGGGTCTAAATCTAAACCCTGTGGTTTGATTATTGTAAAGTTTATGAAATATCGTGATCGCACCAACGAGGTGTGCACCCAAAATTACTTAATTAATTGAATAAGATTATCCATAGAATTACTTTAGCTTCAAATGGATTTTTAATTGTCTAATGGATTAAGGTATGTTTAGCATGACATGTGACCTAGGGTGATTTCTTGTTATAGAATCCCTAACTTGTGGCTTTATTGCTTATTGAAATAATTTTTAATCAATTTTGAATGGAATTGCATGTGGAATATGAAAGAATAATGGTAATTATCATAACTAACTATTGAGATATATGATGTGATATTGTGATATCCATGTTGTATGACAGGAATTGTGTTCCATGCTGAGATGATTATATAATATGCTAGGCCTAGGCACTTTCACGCATATATGTTGTAATGATGGAACTGAGAGGACTTGGCTCAGTCCATGTTATAATGCTTATAGAGAGTGGGATATGCCCAATCCCATGTTTTAATGATTATAGGGATTTTACCCAGATTGTTTTTTGTGAATTTACCTTGGTTATGGTTGTGGTTTTTATGGTTATAAGACATGATTAGAGACATTCCACCATGTTACCAATGTAGGTTATTTACCATGGTTATATGGTTGGGTTTTTCATTGTTATAAGACATGCTTTGAGACATTCTGGAATGATGCTAAAGCAATTTATTGTATTTATTTAATTGTTGAATTAATTAACACACTTGTTTGTCACTTTATTTTATACACTTCTAATCATACTGGTTTTGTTTAGACACGGTGGTGTCGACCTGTTGAGTTTTACTCACACTCTATTCGACCCACCATTTGGCACTTGAGCAGACTTCGTGGATGCAGGTTTGGACAAGGGAAAAGGACATTTTTTTATTTCTTGTTTGTTGTTGGGATAGAGTTTGGAGATGGGACTAGCATAGGGTTTGGGACCCGAGACTTTGAGTACTTTATTTTATTCTGCTAGTATTTTTATTGTATTACTCTAGAATTAAATTTAGTTACATTCCATCATATCATTACATTATTCCTTATGTTTTATTAAATTATTCATTTGGTTTTTATTGTGTTCTTCCACATTTTTTTACTCTGATTATTTTTGTTTTGAAATGAATATTTTCTTCTAAATGAAACATCTTATCAAGGGCGTATAGTATCCCCAATATACTATCCACACCCCCACTGCTCTTTCGAATCTTATTGAATATGGGGAGGTGTGCTTTCGGTTCTGTAACTGACCTTTTATGGCCACTTGAGATAGTGCCGGATTGGGGGACATTAAAAATATAACTGGTGTTTTTGACCTCACTCCCCCCAAATATCTTCCCTCAATCCAAAAACCACCAATATTAGAATTAAAACCACTTACCTATAATTTAAAATGTGATGATCTTGAGGGTATTAACCAATTCCCCATAATTATTTCTAATAACCTCTTTCTAGAGTAAGAATTAGAACTACTACACCTTTTTAGAGAGTGTAAAAAGGTGATAGGATGGATATTGGCAGATATTATCAGGATTATCCCATCTATCTTTATGCATCACATAATTTTAGAGGATGAGTCTAAACCTATAATGAAATCTCAAAGTTGGATAAATTCCACCCACATTGAATTGGTAAAAATAAAGGTGAGTTAATTACTTGATATTAGGATCATATATCCTTATAATGAATGGGTTAGACTGATGTAAATTAACGATATTTTAAAATGAAAGGAATGAGTTAGTAGCCACATGTGTGAAAAATAGTTAGTGATTCTATTTTTACTATAATTAGATAAATAAAGCCACATGAAAGGCCCATTTTAATCTACCTTTCATTGGAAAAATGTTAGAAATATTGGATAATAAGTCCCATTATGTTTTCCTTGTTGGCTATCTAGTTTTTTTTTCAAATCCATAAAGCCCCTGAGGATTGAGAAAAGAAAATATTTACCTACCCATTCAAAAAAATCATATAAGAGGATATCATTTGGCCTATATAATTCTCTTGGTACCTTTCAATTTTGTATATTTAGTAGTTTCTATGAGTACCAGAAGCATTTCATGGAACTTTTCATGGATGATTTCAGTATTTATGGATCTTCCTTTGATGCTGTTTTGGAACACTTGGGTTTTTTCCTCCTTCATTGCATGGAAGAAGATCTCAAATTAAATTATGAAAATTTTCATTTTATGGTATATTGGGGGATAGTTCTTGGGAATTTTATTTCAAGTGAGTGAATTTAAGTTAATAAATTAAAAATCAAAATAATTTTCTCCCCTCCATATCCAAAATGTGTTTGTGAGGTGCGATATTTCTTGGTACATGTTGGTTTTTTCTATCAATTCATTAAAGACTTTAGTAATATCACACTTACCTTATCACAATTATTAAAAAAGATATTGAGGTCATGTTTAATAATAAATGCATGGATTATTTTAATTCACTTAAAATGATTATTACACCCCTATCCATCATCTGGACACCTATGTGGGGTCTCTTATTTGAACTTATCTATGATGCCTCTAACTTTTTAGTTGGGAAAGTTTTATGTCACAAAGGGTTGAGATGGCTCTTCATGTCATTTCATATTCCTCACATACCCTATACCCAAACTTGGAAAACTACATCAACACTAAAATGGTATTTTTTTCATTTTGTTTTCTACTCATGTTTCCCTTTGGTTTCTCCTTAAGAATCTTGAGACTATACCCTACCTCATATAGTAGATGCTCCTATTCTAAGAGTTTGACCTAGATATTTGAGGCAATATAGAATAGGAAAATGTGGTGGATGACCACATTAGTATAATTATACCACCATTGAACCACCATGTTGACTCATCCCTCCCTATTGAAGAGTTATTCCATGATTAATACCTTTATGATGTTGTGGAACTTACCCATTGGTAGGTGAATATTGTGAATTTTTTAGAGGCATATAGAGTCTTCATTGATTTTAGCACTACAAAATCCTAGAAGCTTAAGAATGATTCATGATGATATATTTGGGATGACCCATACTTTTACAAGATTTGTAGTGACTAGGTTATTCATCAATGTGTCATGGGCTATGAGTTCATATCTATTTTGATATTCTATCACAATTTGTCTCTCAATATACATATCAAAAGGTACTTATCTTTATAATTTATTGGAAAACATTATATATATATTCTTATCAGTTTTTTAATCCATGTACATGATGTGAATTAATATAGAATATCTCTAAGAGGAATTAAATTCCCCAATAATCCATGTTATTTTTGAGATATTTGATTCATGGGGAGTTTAATTCATGGGGACCTTACTAAATTAATTTATATTTGTGTATATATTATTTTATATTTATTTTTTCTCTAAATGAGTGAAATAAAAGGAAACTAGGAATAATTACTCTCAAGTGGTTGTTGAATTTGTGAGATCTCATTTTTTTAGTAGGTTTGGTTTGCTAAGTTTTATCATCAATGATCAGGGTTCTCAGCTCTATAATTGTAGCATAAAAATATTGATCTCTAAGCATGGGTTTTTTCAAACATTATTCACTATATATCACCCAAAAACTAATGGGTGGGTTGAAATTTCAAAATTTTAAGTTAATAAAATCTTTGAAAAATGGTAAAACCCAATAGGAATAATTGGAGTTTGTGCATGGATAATGAACTTTGGGCATACCATGTAGCTTTTAAAATACACATTGGAATGTCACCATACAATATGATATTTGTAAAGGAATTACACCTTCCCATAGAGATATAACACCATGCATAATTGGTTTTTAAATAATGTAATATGAATCACTTGAATATAGGTGAGCATAGGAAATTTCATATTCAGGAGTTAGAATAAATGTGGTATGGTGCATATGAGAACTCTAATATATATATATATATATAAGATAAAGGTTATATGTGATGATATGATTCATCAGTGGAAGTTACATATTGGTGAAAAGGTCCTCATGTACAGTTCCATACTAAAGATCCTCCCAGGTAAGTTTCATTCTCGGTATCCTGGTCCTTATGCTATTACTAACATTTATCCTTTTGGTACAATATAAGTTTTTTATGAGAAGAGTGGAAGAAGATTTTATATCAATGGGTATCATCTTAAATACTTCTATGATGATTTTTCAAATCATATAGTGGAGGGAATCCAACAAAAGGATTTGACCTATGAAAACACTTTGCAGGTTATCCTCTCTCCCTAAATTTATTTAGTTTTCTATTTATTTAAATTTTTTTCATTGAGGAAAAAGTATTTTTTAGGTGTGTTGGAGGGATACATAACGTAGTTAGGATTTTAGTTTTCTAAAAAAATGAAAACAAAAACAAAAATAAAATAAAAAAAATATTGTAGTTTTTTAATTTTTGTTTTCTTTTTATTTTTTTAGATAAAATTTAAGCTGAAATAGAATATCCAAAATCATTTTAAATACTTGAGTCAAATATGACGGAAATTCCTTGGTTTTTGAAAAAATGGATTCAAATGAGTGTTGATATGGAATATTTTTATTGGATTTATATTTTTGATACATTATTAAGAGTTTAATGGATTTTGGATTTTTAAAACACTCTTAAGAGTTTAATGGATTTTTAAAACCCATGCCTCATTAGTACTAACCAATATAAATTTTTACCAACATGAGAGGTTCTCTAAACCAATTTTTTCATACTCTTAAAATTGACCTATATTATTGAGTGAAATAAAATTGTGTTTTTCATATAGAACTTGGTTTTTTCATTTATCAAAACTTTTAAGAACAAGTAAATGTGCTAGTGTGTTTGGGGAGTTTATTTGTGGAGTTTATTTGTGGAGTTTATTTGTGGAGTTTATTTGATATTGAACCCTTTTTATTATCCACTTTTGAGACCAGAACTTACATTTTCCATTAGAAACCCCTAGTATCCATTAAATACCTTATAGTTATCCACATTAAAAAGCTCATTTTACCTACCTACCTTCACTCTTGTATATATTTCATGATTATAGTTCATTGTGAGTGTGGGGGAATCAAGGTATTTCATATGTTATCTTGGGGATGATTTACATTGTATCAGAATGTGGGGTGGAGTTTTAATTATATAGATGGCCCATAAGACATGTATATTTCATTTTAATTCATTTGAATACTCTTGAAAAAAATTAAAAAAAATGATAATAGGATTAAAATCTTCATTACACTCATTGATATGAATCATGACTCAAATCAAAAAGTAAGTCCATGATTCATTGATCATTCTATATATTTTCTTACCATCAAATTATCTAAATAAATAATTATAAAAAGGGAAAAAATAATAATAGGACTATTCTTTAATTATATTTTATTGGACATGACTCGTGTAGATAAATTTGAAAAGGGAAAATCAAGTTGAGTGATTCGTATTTGGGTACTTTGAGTGATAAATATTCTTGTTTTTGAATGATTTTCCATGAGTTGTATACTAAGATAAAAATATCCTCTTTTAGGCTTAATTTTTTTCACATAAAACGCACCAATACTAAGTGTCAACATAAATACTCAAAAAATCAACATGATTGGCACAAGATTATTTATCTCTTGTGTGTAGAGTTATGATTTAACCAATCTTATGGTATGCCTTTCATAATTTTAACTTTTTATATATTTTACACTAGATATATGTGTTAATAATTATGAGGCTGGTTACAACATGTAGTCTGGGTGAATTAATTAATTTGAATAAATTTTAATGTGAGAGAGGAAGAATGATAGGAAAATTTATTTCAAAAAATAGATATGTTTTACTTCACTTTGAAAATAATCCTAGAAATTTTTTTGCTTTTGATTTAGGTGTATATTTTTATTCATATATATAACATCATCCATGTGTGAAAATATTTAAGTGTGGGGATGTTATTGCACATAGATATATTGTTTTTTTCACCTTTATACTCATGCTTTACATTTTTATGGGTTTCAGTATCCTATTATTAAATCCTTTTTCACTCAATATTTTTTTTATTCATTAGTTTAAAAAACAATTAAAATATAAAAATTACATTATAGTAGAAATAAAAACCATGTGTGTATTCTTATCATATAATTTATTGTACTAATAAAAAATTAAAAATTCATTTTTTATAAGATTATTGGTACAAAGGGGTATAATTTCTCCAATTGGTCCAACATCTGAATCCAACCATAATAGGCTCAATGGACCCCAAAAATAGAATAAAATCCATGTGAAGTAGATTTGATCTACCTTCTATAATTGGCCCATATAATGGACTATAAACTTTCTATTGGATTGATTCCACCTTCATATAAAATATGAATCAAAGGAAAACATCTCTATTGAATTTCAAGTTAAGATTCATAGGATAAGTTATCCATCCATTTATATCAATTGGATGGAAAATTCTACAATGGGAAGCTCACATCTACCCTTAGAACATTGAATTATTTTGTCATTATATTATGTAAAATGTTAATAAAAATACCATTATCCCTCATTATCAAATGATATTGAGTATATGAGTGGATTCTAAAACTCTTTGAGTCATATTTAATTTAAGACTTTTAAAACCTTAAGTAAATAATTTTATGTTTCACATAGCCATCTATATTTAATTGTTGAACAACTTCAATGGTTGGTTACTTGGGAAGGTATTGTTTTCCTTAACATATACAATTTTCATTTCTCAATAATGGTTATTAATATTTTTATTGGTCCAATAATTTTCTTATATTAAGTTTTTTCTTCCTATAAGATTAATTTAAAATTCACCTTTGATGATCATGATGTTATTATCTACAGTAAAATCTTTTATGAGATGAGTATCATGTTTTACATATGTTTAATAAAAACCTTTATTAAATATTCTCCCATTAAATTAATGATTCCTTTTAAACTCATCATATTCATCAGTGGTCCAAGATCCATATTTCATCATGACTTTAATTGGTTAATCATGTAAATAATTCATGACTATATCTAGTATACAATCATGTCAATAATATCATATATGAATCTTGGATAGTTGAGTGGATAACTCTTTGTCTAATCCATCATATAGATTATCTCAACTAGATTCCTCTAGAATCCTAATGGTTATGGATTCTTAGCTAATTGTAACCCAAATAATACCCCAAGAATGAGTCACATAATGGTTAGGTTCAAATCATTACTTTATTTCCTTACACAAGATAATTCATGGGTACCTAACGATTAGGTTCACCTATAATAAATAATCTAGGTTTTGACAAGTTTTCAATTTGTAAGGAATCTAACACTTAATATTTTTTAAGGGTAATTAACCTCACCATTTTATCGCATGTATTCTCTTTATATATTCATTATTCTAATGATTTAATTTGGAATCTCATTACCTTTCCACCAAATCAACATGATCAAATCATATTTATTTGTAACTCTTTACACAACTCAAAGAAAGTGTTACTAGCCAAAATTAAAATTAAAATATATTTATACACAACCTAATTCATATCATGCATAAAGTATATGAAACCCTTTCATATTATTAATAAATCACAATTAAATTTATAATTCAAGTTCATAACCAAGTACAAGACAAAGTTAATGTATAAGGAAACTATATCAATTACCAAACGCACATTAGCCTCAGCCCAGTTGGTGAGGACTCCTTAAGTGAATCCAGGAAACCCGGGATCAAATCTAGGTGGAGGCTAATTTTCAGGGGTACTGTAGCAATACTATAGCAGTACTGTAGTAGGTAATATAGCCGTAACTGTAGCAGGTACTATTTTTCACTGTAGTAGCCGTGAATATTCCCCTGTTTGGGCCTTCAGGCCATCGATTTGGTCATCGAGTCCTTTAAGTCCTTCGATCCACCTAGGCCTTCGGGTTAGTAAAACCTCCGGGCCACCTCAAGTCCTTCGGGCCACCTTAAGTGCAGATGAAAACCAGAAAACCTATAAGGAAAAAGCTTTAGAAGGAGGATGAGTAAGGAGCTTTCACCATAGCAGAAGCTAAATAGATTACAAGAATGAGAGGGTATGGAACCTGCCATTGGGACAAGCCTGTGCATGAACGAGAAAGCCTAGCTGAATAGCCATGCGAAGGTGGAGAACTGATTTCACGATAAAGATGTTGGGAGGATCAGTTCCAAGTAGTTAGTTTTGGTTGTATATAATTTTTGAAGCCTATGGGAAATGAATTCCTCTAAGGCCTATGGGCCATGTAATACTTACGCCTATGGGCCTTGTAAGGGTTTCACCTCACCCCTTGAAAGGTGGATTATCAAAATCAATAAAAAATGAAGGCCTTTGGGCCATTGGAGGAAAAGAATTACCAAAAATGGCGTGTAACTCATTAGATGCATGTATGATAACTTATAATAATTTTAACAACTTTAAACTAAAGCATACACATAAGCAGAAGACCAATAGGATAAATATCCTCTTGTAGAATGGAATGTTCACTAATGATCACGATGTGGTTGGAGGTATGGAAGAAGCACATTTCAAATATATTATTGAATGTTCACATCCCCACATGCAAGGAGGATACCCAAGTGTCCATGATTATCTCATTGATTTTATCCCTTACATGGTTTCTAATCATGATAACTGCTTCTTTGAATTCATTCCAGATGATAAAGAAATATAAAATTATATGCATGAACTCAACCCTAAAATCTCTCCCATACTATATGTCTTCCCATGATCCTTCTATGTAGGATCATGGGAATTTGTTAAAAGTGATCTTGTGGAAGTGGTGAAGAATTTATTCCATGGTGGAGGCATATATCGCATGTATAGTGCAACCACTCTTGTATTAAACCCAAAGGTAAAGAATCCATCCTTTCTTAAACAGTATAGATCGATAAGTATGTGTAACTTCCCAAAAAAGGTGATGGATAGTGTGATTAACAAGAGGTTATACATTCATGTTCATCACTAGATATATGAAGAACAACATGGATTTTTTAAGGGAAGATTGATCCAAGGAGTTATAGGCTTGGATCAGAAAATGATTAGGGAAATGAATCAAAAAAAATTTTGTTAAAATATTATTATAAAACTAGACATGGAAAAAGCCTATGATAGGCTAGAGTGAAACTTCATATTAAAGGTTCTATCTTACATGGGCTTCTCATCCTGGGCCACCGATCTTCTATTCATATGTTTCAATTCTCTAGGTCTCCCCATTTATTTCATGGGGAGGAGTTTTGGTTTTCTTAAATTTATACAGGGGTTGGAGAAAGGGGATCCACTATCTCCAATACTGTTCATTCTTATACAGGATACCCTTATAAGATACATCAATAACAGCCTTCTCATCGGTAGTATTAAACATTTATGGTGCAGAAATCACTTCCATGGAATATCCCACCTCATATTTATGGATGACATGATCCTCTTCTCCAATTGAAGAAAGATATCCATCGATGACATCAATATAATCCTAGAGGAGTATTTTAAATAGATATTTCAACTTGTGAACCATGAGAAGAGTAGTGTTTATATTTTTAATTAATGCCCAGAGAGGCGGTCCAACTCCATCGAAACCATTTTGGGAAACCATAGGAGTAACTTTCCTATATACTAAATGGGTTCCCCGACCACCTTCATAAAGCTTCATATCCATCACTTTGAGAATTTTATTGATGGTATCACCAGCCATATTAATAATTGTAATAATTTATTCCAATAATTTGGTAGAAGGATTAATCTTGTAAATATAATCCTCTCCTTCATTATGATGCACTTTCTATCTGTTCTCAAAGTTTTGAAGTCCACCACCAATTACATTGAAAATATTATGTATCATTTCATATGGGATGCACACTCTGATGGAAACACTATTGGGATTTTTGTGAAATTATGGAGATAATGATGAAGGAGGGAGGAATCAATGAAAGAATCATTTTTGGCATGATGCATTGTTTACATAAAAACTGACATGGGAAGTTATTGTGTGCTGGTCATTATAAGGAAAGTTCATTGTGAAAAAATATGGGGAAGATCTGGGATAGGTGAGCAGGAACACCTCTTATTTATAGAAAATGATCCAAACTCACATCCCGGATTTTCAGTGTCACATGTTCTAGATTGCTAGTCGGGGTGATATCGAATTATGGTATGATAATTGGGAAGGTACCACGCTTGGTTTTCTAGGGTTCCCTACTGTGGACCTAATTTTTAGGTAATCTAGTAATCATATGGGCTTCATCAAATCCATTCTAGATAAGGAACAATGTGGTACCTTCAACCTCATCTCACTGAACACTAACTATGACATTTGTATTTTTATGGGATCCTTATTAGGGACCTTCTTGGTGAAATATTATAAAAATTTGATGCAAATTTCAAACATCCAGGATAATTGGGGTGATCTACCTTGGTGCAAGGATATCCCTAAAAATCTTAACTTCCTTATTAGGTGCATCAGGAAGCCTGTGCTTTCTATAGAGGATCATGTCAAGTGCACAAGTGTCAATCTTGTATCCAGGTGAACTTGTTATAGTGTTCCCTATGAAGAAACAAAAGACCACATATTATTTGAAGAATAGTGGGTGAACTCAATATAGAACACCATCGACAAGTTCACAGGGTTGTTAGCTTAGGATCCAATGGGTTTCAACTTCCTCAATCTCTAGTTCTAAGGCACAGACAATAATAGCCTCAAGAAGAAGGAAAGAGTTATTATCCTAGTAGCTGGATATGGGTGTATATAGAAAGTGAGGAATAAATCTTAGTATGATTGAATCCCAAGATCGAATATGGATCTTGGTTTCAGGAATAAGATCTTGACAACAAACATGGCTAAAATTCTCAAAAATGGAATGAGACCCCTTCTCTCAAATATCTTATGGCCACCAGTAGCCCCCTATCCCCCCTAACTTCCCTCAAGGCCAATGGATTTTCTAACTCCCTCATAACAATGGGATAAAGATTAATACCAATGGGTCTTACAGCATGGGTGTCATGAGGGGAGTAGGAATCATACACAATATAAGAGGATCACCCATCCTCACCTTCACAACTTTCTTTATAAATGTTGACTCCCTCTAGGCTAAGGATAATCCCATGGTCAAAGGTCTATATCTATGTAATTGGAGGAACATAAAGCTTGCTACGGTTGAAACAGACTCCCTAACTCTCCAAAACTCCCTTCATGGTCTCACTTGTACCCCTCAGCCTATCTCCTACTACATGCAAAGATGTCAGAAACTCATCAATAACTGCATGTAAATCCTTCACACTTGGTGCGAGGGGAATAAAGTTGTTGACTTCCTTGCATCTAGGGAACTTTAGTATGGTTAGTTTTCTATTTTTTTCTAGTTTTTTGATCCCTTTTCCTTGAACGTTTGGACCATGTTAAAGGGTATATCCTCGTGCTCCACTAATTAAGACCTCTATGATCTCTTCTTCCTCCTCCAATTTACTTATTTCCTTCTTTTTGGTGTTTTTTATGGATTTTTCCCTTAATAAAAAACTCATTTTGTAGAAAAATTCATAATATAAAGAATTTAAATATATGAATAACAAACAAGGGAATAAACTAAATAAATGAACAATTCATAATTTTAAAAAAGATATAAACATTTATGAACAATTCATAAATAAATCTAAAAATCAACACTTTATAATTTAGTTATTCATTATGGAAAATCCATAATTAAATAAATATAAAAAAATTATATTTATTCCCAATATGAACTCTTGGATATTATCCATTATATGTAATTTTCCTTGAATATATGATATTAAATAAAATATAATCATTTTATATTTATATTTTATTATGTAAAAAATTTAAAAAAAACTAAATATAATATACTTATATTATTTAAATCTTGATCAATTCAATCATCAAGATTCATTTTGATGTGGATTAAATAATTTCTTCAAATAAGGCCCTTACTTTGAACAATTTTAATTAAATAATTTTGAACAATTCATACTGAATATAAAATATTTTTTTCCTTCATTCATAATTTATAAACTCTTAAAATTTCCATATAAATAATTTATATCCAAATTATAAGTCATGCCTTGTAGTTTTGAAAAACAATTATTATAATATTAACAATTAATATTATGAATATTTAATTATTAAATTTTTTATAGAAATTAAATTAATTAATTATAAAAAATTTATAATTAATTAATTTATATACACATTTATAAACTAATAAATATAAAAAAAATATTTTTCTATAATTTATAAATAATCTATAAATTATATAATTCAATTCATAATTGAATTTTAAGAAAAACAATTTTTACCTTCTCAGTTGTTTTTAATTAATTTCCCTAAAACTATCAATCGTCAAATACAGTTGATAGAGGAACTTATATAAAGAAACTTCAACATAAGGTGGTTTTATGAGATTAAATCATGTGGGTAAATCCCACAGTATATGATAAAGGACCTGCATAAGGTGAAATTGAAGCTGGGGGAGGGGTTTGTGTACCATTAACCGAGTGCATCATGTGAGATTAACTTAGTGCTTATGTAGGAATATCCTAGTGCATCGATGTTCTAAAAATATTAAATAAGTGGCACTGGGGTATGTATCATATTAAAATGGTACTGGGTAGAAATAATTAATGCTAATCTCACATAGTGCTTATCGTAATGTATGATTCACAACCTACATGTGGATAACACATGGTAGTTTTCATGGGATTAAACCATTGGCATAGCCTTTGCATAGGATTAAATCTCATGGTATTTGATTTAATGTTTACCATATCCTATTATAGGATATTTCATGAGATTAACTCAATGCATCCAAGTATGATTAATCTTACATATCTCTAGTATATGTACTATTAACTCATGTAAGATAAACTTATCATGTGAGGACCTGCATAGGGTGAGCAAGTGTGATATGTAGCCTATATAGGATTAATACCTTACCAATTGCGATAATAACCCACTTAGCATTAAAAAATAACTTTCCATATCCATTCATATTTAATATCATGCATTTAATTTTTTAATATAATTTGGTTCTCTATTTTTAAAATAATATGAACACTTCATTTTTACATGATGATTTCAATTATCAAATGGCATGGCACTAATTTGATACCATTTTTATGTTTCTAAGGTATATTTTAACACTTTAACTAAGAATTGGAAGTAAATAATAAATCAAACCAAGATCTATATGAAAGAATACCCAAAACCATGCTACTATATAAAATAAAGAAATTATATATGTACCTTACACTAATGTTGTCATTAATCCACCTTCATTGTCTGTGTTTGATGAAGATCACTAAAGTGGTATCCAAAATAAATCCCTAATTAATGTTATATCCATGAGTTGGATGAATCTCTGGATTTAATATCCCAATATTGTTTTTTTAAATTTTTTATAGCTTATACAACAACCAACACTGAGCATAAACGAACCAAAAAATATTATTATTTAAATGTGATCATTATAACCTAGTTACTAAATTAGATAGAATGAATATGAATAACTATATTGTGAAATATATATTAAGGTTATATTCAATAAAAATTTATTGATTAATTCTTAGGATATAAACAATCAATTAATTGTAAGTCATTTTATTCTTCAAAAGATATACTTTCTTCAAAAAATGATTTTTATTTATTTTTATGATAAAATAATATAATTAATTTTTTCAAATTTTAGAAAATTTATTTGATAAAATGAAAATAATTTTTGAAATAATTATCAAAATTATCTTAGGGTTATTTTTTGGGATTTTTCTAAAAAGTTTGATTTTTCAATGAATGGTGAGAAATAATAATTTTTATTGAAAATTGCCTTTCGGTTTCAATAATTTAAAAAGTTACATTTTATTTTAAAATAGATTCAAAGAAAAAAATCAATTATATTATTAATAATCCAATTATGGTCTTTTTAATTAATTTTATACTTGAATTTGGTATAAAAACATTTTTATAATTAAAAAGACATTTTTCTAAAAAATGATTTTTCATTGCATATTGTGGGTTTAAATTAAAATTAAAATTTTCCATTATATGATTTTAATTTGATAAAATTCATTACATATTTTTAATTTTCATTTCAAAATTTTTTAATGAGTCTACTTCAATTTATTTCATAAGGAATAGTAAAAATATTAAAAATTTGTCACTGAGGTCGAGGTTAAAATAGGTTTATCGGGGGATAAACTAAAGAGATAAGGGTTAAAATGAAATAAAAACTTTTCTAATTTATATTTTTTGTACGTATTTAGACCTTTTATCATCTAATATTCATAAATGGATCATTTTAGAGCTATTGGGATTGAGTGGTACATTAATATGGTTTATTCTTTTTAAAAATTCCAAGTATGTCCTTGCACCCACTTGTAAAAGGACACCCCTCCTCTATCTTATTTACACCACTTTGAGCCATATATATTGAAAAAAACTACCAAAATATCTACCCAAAACCATTATAAATGTTCTATATCCATTGTTCTTCCCAAAAGAAAAACCCTAATTCCCTTAAGAAGAGATAAAAAGTAGGTATCTATAAGAGAAGGTAATCGTCTTAACAAAGCTCTTTCATTTTACTTCTTCTTATACCACCTTTATTTGTGTCCTAAAAATTACAACACAATAACACCAGTACATAAAATATATTAAGTTGTCATTATATTTATGTCATAATATTTATCCACCTCCTTCTCTATCAAATGATAAACAAAACCATCACTCGTGTCTATGGAGGACTACCGCCTCGTGAACCGATGTCATTTTTCCCCAACACTAAATCACATGTATAGTAATAATGATGAAAAAATTAATATATATGATACTTAAGAAATAATATTTATTTTATAAAATTAATATATCATCTACTTTATTACCCTTTCACCATTAAATAAATTATAATGTCGCTCGTGCATACGTATGTCCTACTATCTCCACAAAGCGATGCGGTTCATTTTTCATGTTCAAACTTCAATAATGATTCTAAAAATTTATATAATGAATAATAATTTTATTTATAAAATTAACATAATTATATATATGATGGTTATAAGAACCTAGCCTTAAACATTACATAATCTTGAGTTTTACTCAAAAAATTACTTTCTTTCACATTGAGGATCTTTTCAACTTTAGAGTTTTAGAGAATTATTCCATATCTAATACATAAAAAACCATATTATAAAAAGTGGAAACTTTCAAATAGTATCCACTTTTTCACCATATGAAACTTTTAAAAAATAAATCATGATCTCTTTTATGAAAACTCTTCATGACTTTCAACTTAACTCTTCCACTCTCTTACTCATTATTAAATCTTATGAAAAAAATTTAAAAATTTGGGATGAGCATAAAATGATCCATAAGGGATATAAAAAGAAGTAAACCATTATTCCACTGATAAACATTAAAACTCTTGAAAACCCCTTTCATGAAAACATCACATTTTACCCAAAAGGGAAATATCATTCTTTAATAAATATCATTTATTTTAACTTTAAAAAATAAATGATTTCCATGAAAACTCATTGGTAAACATAGAAAATTCATGTAGGTACCTTGGTAAATCATCATATTAAACCCTTATAGAACCCTTATAAATTGTAATAACCATACAGCCAATTTCCAATAAAATTATTTCAAGAAAATAATCATTACCTAATGCATTAGAGCGCTATCTGGGTACACCTAGCCTTTGAGTTATAACGGGATCACCCAACGCTATCTAGGAACACCCATAATTTATAACTTCTAGGAATCACATCATTAAATAAAACATTTCACCAGTTTAAAAACTCGTTTAAACTCGTATGAAAATCATTTTCAGATATTAAAATACCATTTTCTTTTAGAAAGCCCATTTTCAATAAAAAATACACCTTTCTTTTAAAAAAACATTTTCAATACCAAAATATCCAAAAAAGGAAATAAATTTTTTCATTTAAAAACATTAAATCTTCCAAATGAATCCAAAAATAAAATAATGGCCACGACGGTGGAAAATTCATTGACGTCGTGTATGTTAAGAATAGAGTATTCCTTTTTTCATTTTTTAAAATTTTATGTATAAAACACATAAAAAGATTATTTTTAAAAAAAATTAATGTAATTAAAAATATACATAAAATTTCCTTTATAACCATTTCATATCCATATAAATAAATATTTAAAATAAAATCAAGAATATTGACATGGGGAAAAGATTTTGAAATTAAATATTTAAACATTCAAATTGCCCCATGCCACTTTGAACATTTAAATCATAATCCCCATGAAAGAATAAAATTAAAAAAAATATTAAATAACATGATAATATATAAAATATGTATATATAATGTCAAAGGGGCAATATATACACATTATAAAATAATAAAGGTGCATATCATAAAGAAATGCCTCAATGAAAGGAGATTGAGATGAAATCTCTTACCTTGAGTCTGACTTGTCACGTGTGTCTTTATCTTCATGAATATTAAAATAATTTAAATTATTTACTTACTTCATAACCTTTTTCAAGTTTAAAATTACTTTTATTTAACTTAATAAAATGTTACAACTACTTAAACAATTAAGTTTACATCAGGGTTTTTTACCATATTCGGTTTATATGTCAAAAACGAATTTGGTAGGTCAAATATGGTCAAATGGTTCATTATATAAACAGATAAATAATATTAATCATGAAATAATTATCATATTTATACATAAATTATAATTTTATAACCAATTATTAATGATGGTTATGAAAAATGGATCAACATTGCAGTCATAGAGATGGGAGGTTGTACCTAATCATGAGTAACGCTCTCATTTTTTAGTGATCATTATGGAAAGAAGGTAAGTAAAATTTATCTTTTTATAATGATAATTATATCATATATACCATGTTATTTAATCATATATACTTATATATTTTTTGTGATGAAAAAGGAATCACATTGCTTCGAGGAGGCGTTATTCTACACATCCATGAACGACGTTATCACTTTTTCAGTGTGTGAAAAGGTAATAAAGAAAATGATATATTATAATTATAGATAGGTAATTATGTAATGAATTTAATATATATGTTATGTATGTCACATATTTTTAATTAAACTCATCCTTAATTCACTCCATGTAATGTGTGAATGTATCACATCCCTTTGAGAAGGCAGTAGTCCACACATCCACAAATGATGTTATCATATTTAAAAAAAATGGAAAGCATGAAGATATGTGTTATATAGAAATTATATAAGTATTAATACATAATAAATATCATATATATAATATAAAAATATCATTTACATAATAATTCCCAACCATGAGAGGTGGTAAAGAAAAAATGAATGACATCGTTTCTCGAGGCGGTAGTTCACCGTACATGTGAACGGTAAGTTCATTACTCATTTGATGGAAGTGTGTGTAGTTGTAGGTAAACCCCTTAACATAAAAACATATCATTATATTGAGGATAAATAATTTAATATATAATAATTTAATAATAATAATTTAATGTGTGGATAAATAAATAAAACATAAATGGATGTTGAAGAATGTTACCTCTTTTTCGGGTAACTCCTTTTGGTTTTCACCAAATTGATTCCTTGGTTGGATTTATGCCTAAATTGAGGAATCTATGGAGATATTCAGGATTCTAGGAGATTATGTTTTCTGTTTTTGGATGATCCAAATCTCTTGAGATGTCTGAATAAATGGGGAGGGTGGATGACTTTTTATAGTGGAGGGGGAGTGACATTCTTGTAAATATAAAAACATAAACACTATTGAGAGGTCTCCCTTATATAATATAACTCAAATAATGATCCTGATTATATCCAAGAGGTTATATTCTCTAATAATATCCAAATAATTTGTTTTGTAAAAGTTTCTATGTCATTTGGACTCCTAAAATTAACGTTTAACCACTAAGTAACCACATTTTTACCTCAATCGTTGTAATTAATTTTAATTACGTTCACTAATATTTTTGGTCAAAAAATTAGTTGACATTATTTTAAATTATAAATTATTCTGATTAAAAATATGGAATTCATTTCTCTAAATTCCAATCACATAATTGGCATAAATTAATTTAAAATCAATCCCGCAGACAGGACGATAAATTGGGTTTTTAAAGTAAAAATGTTAAAAAGTTTACTAAGTTTTTATATCTAAATTAAATGTTAAATTGTTTACTATGACCTAAATTGGTTTAACTAATATAAAATTGATCTAATTATACTTTAAAACTAATTAAAAATACTATTTAACTATATAAATATGTTGGATGAAAATACAGTTTTGAATTAAAATTCGGTATTATTCATTATTCATAAAAATATGAAAGTTCTCAAAAAAAACCAAAAATTCACCCAAAGTAAATTTTGATGTTTTTATTTCAAAAAATAAGTTTATTTTTTCATATAAAAATTATAAAAGTGACAAAAATTAGATTTAAAATTGGTGTTCCATTAAAAGGTGGTAAAATGATGACATTTAATAATAATATTAAAAGTATATTATTGTTCGGTTTAACTCAATCTTGTGTGTAACACAAGGTTTCAAGGAAACTCTTCATTTCATTTAATGTATGCTATTAGACATAGAATAAATTTTAATTTAAAACTACTATCTAATTCATAAATATTAATAAATATGAAAAGGACTTATTCTATCATTACTTATGATGTTACATCCTTCCCCCTTTTTGGAAATTGCATCCTCGTAATTTTATCACTTATCAAATAAGTGGGGATAATTTTTCCTCATCAATTTTTTAGATTCATATGTTTCCTCTTTAACAACATGGTTTTCCATAAAACCTTAACCTGATGAATCACCTTATTCTGTAACACTTTCTCTCTATAGCCAAGAACCTGAACTGGTTGTCCCTCATAAGAAATATTCTCTTATGGCTGAACTAATTTGGGGCTCATAACTTGAGATGAATCTGGTACATACTTCTTTAACATTAAAACATAAAATATATTGTATACATGGGATAAACTCAGAGTTAAAGACACCTGGTAGGCAACTCATCAAACTTTCTCCAGTATTTCATTGGGTTCAATGAACCATGGACTTTGCTTCCCCTTATTAACAAAATGTATTACACTTTTCCATAGAGAAACTTTGAGAAAGTCATGATCACCTACCTTGAAAGAAATATATTTCCTTTGATTATTCTCATAAATTTTTTGCCTTCTTTGAGTTATCCTCGTCTGTCACTGAATCACCGAAACTTTATCTATCATTTCTTCTACTAACTATGGTCCTATAAACTTTATATCTCCTACATCATCCCAAAAAACTAGTGTTCGATTCTGATTTCTATATAATTCTTCAAATGGTGCCATATGTATACTAGAATTAAAACTATTGTTATATG
Source organism: Viscum album (assembly GCA_963277665.1). Lineage (NCBI taxonomy): Eukaryota > Viridiplantae > Streptophyta > Magnoliopsida > Santalales > Viscaceae > Viscum > Viscum album. The sequence continues at coordinate 15,746,910 of OY728155.1, read as the reverse complement.
AAAACTCAACAAAAAAAGATATTTATCCCAACTTCCCTAGTAATCCATTAACCAATAATGGAGCATAACTTCCAAGGTCTGATCATCCACTTAGATTTTCCATCAGATTGAGGATGAAAATATGTATTGAAATTTAATTCAGTACCCAAATACTTTTTAATTCCTTTCCAAAAACGGGATATGAACCTAGGATCATGGTTTGATATATTGGATAAAGGCACTCTATGTAACCCAATAATATATTTTATATATATTCTAGAAATATACTTTAAAGTTATCATATCTCAAATGAAAAGAAAATGTACAGATTTGGTTAATCAATCAACAATAACCCAAATCTAATTATTACATTGAGAATTATTTTTAAATCTTACCATGAAATCCATTTATATATTCTCTCATTTCCACTCTATAACTAAAAATAGTTGGATCATCCCCTTCGATAATTTTCACTCTACTTTAAACTGCTGACAAGTCAAACACTTTACAATAAAATGGAGAACTATGAGCTTTAATCAATAACTCTTTCCTAAACTATGAATCACAAGGCACACATAATATTTTTCCAAATCATAAAACACCTTATTATTCAATATTAAAATCATGAAACTTACTATTCTTAATGAATTCTAACTTTTCTTGCAAATACTTATCCACCTTCTCAGTTATCCTAATTCTTTCTAAAAAATTCAAATCTACTGAAACCTAAAACAAAATAGAGGATGTCCCTACATCCAAAACTTTTAGGCCAAAATCCATTAAATCATTAACCAAAGGGTCACATTCCAAATGTAACATGGTTAATGTAGCATTACTTTTTTGACTCAAAGTATTGGCCACCTTGTTTGTTTTTCCAGGATGATAATCAATCGAGAAATCATAATCATTTATTATTTCTAACCATATTCTCTATATCATGCTCAATTATTTCTGAGTGAATATATACTTCAAACTTTTGTGATCATTATATATTTCACACTTTACTCCATACAAATGATGCCTCTAAATTTTTAATGAAAAAACAATAGCAGCTAACTCCAAATCATGTGTAAGGTAATTCAACTCGTGAGGTTTCAACTGACATGAAGCACAAGAAATTACCTGTTCATTATCAACTATGACACAACCAAGTCCTTTCAACAAATAATCACTATAGATGAAGAATTCACCATTTCTATAAGTCAATGCCAAAACAAGATTATTCACCAATCTTCTTTTCAGTTTCTAAAAACAATCATCACATTCTTTGGTCCAAATAAACTTAACTTCTTTTTAAGTTAACTTAGTCAATGGGATATAAAAACAAGCAAAGTTTTCAAAAAACCATCGATATTAACCTGTTAATCCAAGAAAACTATGAATCTCAGTGATATTTGTGGGTCTTCTCCATTCTTCAACAATTTTTAATTTAGTAGGGTCAACAGTTATGCCATCTTTAGAAATAGTATGTCCAAGGAATGAAATTTTTTGCAACAAAAATTAACTCTTACTAAACTTTCCATATAGTTTCTTTTATTTTAAGGTTTAAAAAACAATCCTTAAGTGCCTTTCATGTTCCTCCTGGATTTTAGAATATAATAAAATATCATATCTAAACTCAACCACAAAAATATTCATGAAGTTTTTGTTCTATCCTAAGTCAAACATCCTTAGGAAAATATTTTTAAATTCATCTCATTCCAAGAATCAATATTTTTAAATTTTATAATATTTTTAACCATTTACCACCATTAATAATCTTCACCTACAAAACAATAAATTGTAGGAATTTCCTTTTGGTTTTCTGAATGACCCATGACATTGAATATATTTTCTAAATATTTAATCTTTTATTCAGCTAGAATGGGGTCAGATGATCCTATGAATGTTATGAGATGTTGTCACATAAAATGATCCATTTTCATCATGTTACTCTTTGGTATATCGTATTTCTCTCTAGCATTGACACCAATACCATTTATAGCCTATGTCAACTGATACATCACTGCAAAAAACTATTCTATTCTGATTCCAACCATCTCAGGATACTAATTTGGAAGGATATTTTCCTTTTGGTGACTTCCAACTATAGTTTCCCTATTTCCTCTATGGAAAACCATTCTGAACAAACATACTTTAGATGAATCAACAGGGTAATATTTAAATTCTATAACATTCTAACTTAACCATAAAATAAAATCTTCTAAGGGCATGCTATTAACACTATCCTAACCTCTAAATTTATGTGATGACCCGGACCCTCGCGGTCCATCCCTTTGCCAAATTCCGAATCCTAGGGGTGACATCTCAGTGGTAGGACGTCATTTCAGCATGCGGTTGATCAGAGCGACCGATCGGCGTGACCGATCGGTGTCACCCAATCTTGTCAGGTTTCTCTTCTACAGTTTTTCTTGTAACGCCTCTTTTGGGCTTTTCAACTTTTTTTCAAGTGGTTCAAATCCATTTAAAATCCCATAATTAATACCCAATAAATCCCAAGGGACCTCCTCAATAGAGAATTAAATAACAATTAATTTTGTCGTGTGTAACCACCCAACTGCATAGGGAACCATGATCCGAATTTAAATCCATTCAAATCCTCATATCACGTAACAACGAGATCTTATCTATATATCGCATGGGAATTTCTTCTTCCTTCTTCTTCCTCTTGGATGTCTTCCTTTATTCTTAGTAAGTTTGGAGTTCCCGACGTCCCTCCCCTGCGAGTCGCGCTTTTCCCTGATTCCTGGCGTGTGGAGAAGAACTTCGATCTTTGATCAATCAAGTAGGGTTTTCCTTCACCTCTCCTTTCTGTGTATCATGCGGGGTGGGTACGCTTTTTTCTCTGTGGGAATTGATGAAACCAAACTTAATGAAGATAATTAACGAACTTTTAAATAATGAAGGGGGGTGTGATCGATGTTTTTGTTGTACTACTTTTATGTTGTATGTGTTGTGAATTGTGTGGGCCTATGCTCACTAAAAATCATGGTTGTTGGTGTTCTTTCCTTGCACACTAATGAACCTTTGTCTTCTATGATGATTAAATGACTTAACCTAGAAATTGGTTAATCACGTAAACCTAGTTCGTTCAAATGGATTTTTAGTAAAACAAGAATCCCTGTGTGACCACCCCGGTTAACAAACAGAAAGAAGAACCTAATGAATGATGTGATTAAACCTGGAAGTTTTCCACTCTGGTGGTGGGTGTGTTGTTCTGCCTGGTGCTTATGGGAATATTTGAATGGGTATGGGATCCTCTGTTGTGGCATGGTTGTTGGTTGTGAATTTGAAGCTGTGTGGTTGCTCTGTTGTGACACGAACCAGGTGTGAATGCTTAAATTGTTTTTTGGTTGTTTCTTTTTTTCTGGATTGTTGTTATGCATGTTAGTTGCCCGGTAGTGCATAATTTACCCTAATTGGATCACTTTAACATGAAAACAAGAATGGTTGAGTGGGGAATTAGTTTGGGAATGATTTGTGACTTGGACGTGAGTGTCGTGGCTTCTTTTGTGAATGAATAGTAATAAGGGTGTTTGTGCTTAGGCTTTGGAACCCCTAGGTTGGGATGAGTTTTTTTTACCTATACATATATCTGTAGCTTTTATGTTTCTTATTAGCACCCCACCCAAGTTGATCACTTAGTTCCAAACACCCCATTTCATGGGGAGGGTGTTTTTTCCAACACTCCTATGAGTGGCTGGTTATTAGCTCCTTTTCTGCTCCATTTCCCAAATAGCCCAAAACTCTTTGGGCAGGCTGTGATGGCATGAGGTCCATTATTAGCCCAAGAATCTTCGTGCGGGGTAGTTGTGGTGGTTGGACCAGGTGTCTACGGGAAGGTTGTCTCCCAAGTGTCTTCGGGATGAGGCCTAGGTGTCTTCGGGCGTGGCAGTGGTTGTTTTGGCCCAGGTGTCTTCGGGCATGGCAGTAGTTGTTCTGGCCTAAGTGTGTGCGAGCAGGGTTTGGCAGTGGGGCTGCAGTGAGGTTGTGGCCCAGGTGTGTGCGGACAGGGTTTGGCAGTGGGACTGTGATGAGGTTATGGCCCAGGTGTGTGCGGGCAGGGTTTGGTAGTGGGAATGCAGTGAGAATGGCGGGATTGGTTCGATGCGTAGGATGTCTTCAATAACCAGTGGGAAAGTGGGGCGGGGTACCCAAATATTGATGTGTTATTACTATATTTTACTTTCCTTGTGTTATTTGGGGAGTGTGCCTTGGTGAGGCTTGGGTGGATAGTTTTCCTTGCTAGGTGTTTTGGTTTTTCTTTTCTCACAGAGCATTAGAATGCCTCTCCACTTGTGCACGAGAGTCTTTGGTTTTCCCTACTGAGTGTACTTGTATGCTCTCCCTACGTATATAAAACTGATTTTAGGTTTCTAGGAGGACTTTAGGGATCGTGTGGGACCGTACTAGCTCAGACCTCAGGGCAGTTTCTGTTGTCGTTTTCCTTTTTCTTGGTACTTTACCTTTGGATTTTTTGTGGCTTGTATCATTTATTATTGAACATGCATATGGGAATGGGTTATTTTTGGCTTTACCTTTACTTTTATCTTTGGTATTGTTGGGGTTGCTATCTTATCTCTCAATCCTATAAAAAATAAAAAGGGTAATGCCTTCCATTTTGTGTGAGATTCTATACCCTTGGTGTTGGTCGCCAGTCTGGGACCTATTGAAGGTGGGTTTCGGGGGTCATTATTTCTCCTTCAACTTAAATAAGGAAGGTCCTGGAAATCTGTTGTCCCTTCCCTCCTTTTGGTGAAGGCGGGTCATGACAGAATGGTATCAAAGAGAGGTTGAGAGATAGGATGGAGTTTGGAGTTAGGCACAGTGAGTATTGCATGGGATGGTAGGGAAATAGTTTTGGGTGACCTTGGTGCATGAATTAGGCCAGGGAAGATCGGCTAGGACATGGGATTTTAGGGGGCCCCGTGATCCGATGCAAGGACTTTGGACCTACCAAACGACCAAGTGAGGCTACATTGATTATAGGGTAGAGACCCTAGGAAAGGTACATGCATCATAATGACTTGTGTTATTATGTTTCATGGGTTTCTTGGGGATTCAAAAATAAATAAAGGAGTCTAAGAAAATTTGAGAACAATATTCTGCACTACTCGGGCTTAGGCATTCCTTGTTTACCTTGCAGTTATGGCACCTGGGAGACGACCAAGAGTAGTGCGGGCGATCGAGGCCCAGGAGGTTGACTCGGCTGATCGAAGGAGGGCTGACCGAGAAGGGGAGGACGACCAGTGGCAGAAGACACTTCATGCCTTTCAGCGACAGACCCTCGAGAAGTATGAGGGCATCACCTCTGACATGGAGACGGAGAGCTGGCAAGAGGAGCTAGTGATCGCTTTCGGCCTGATTTGGGCTCCGATGGAGTACTGGGTTCTTCTGGCCATCAGCAAGATGTGTGGAGTAGCGCATCAGTGGTGGACGCTTTATCTTGGAGATAAGAGGGAAGCTGAGGTTGCGTGGGATGACTTTGAGAAGGAGTTCCGAGCGGAATTCCACTCTTCCACGATGAAGGCCGAGAAGAGGCAGGAGCTACTCTCCCTCCAGCAGGGGAGTATGTCAGTGAGAGATTTGGGGATCAAGTTCAAGGATCTCTTTTTCTTTACTACAGACCTCTTTCCGAATGAGGAGTCTCGGGTGAGACGTTTAGAGGAGGCACTCTGGCCTTCTCTTCAGTGCGTTGTTACCCCCTTCACCCTACCGACATACTTAGAGGTGAAGAAGAAGGCTGAAGTGGTGGAGAGGATGCACACGCTGGGAGGTGTGTCATGAGAGGGGATCCAGCTGGGCTCGTCAAAGGTAAAGGCTGTCAGCAGCAGGCCTCCAGCATCAGGGCCCTCTAGGTTCATACCAGCAGGGAGTAGGCCGCAGCAGTTTCAGTTCTGGTCTCCCAGTCCTCGCCCTTTCCCTTCGGGCCCGGGACCGAGGTTCTTCATCTGTGTCATCCATGGGAACTTTCGAAACTAGTGCCCGGACAGAGTACAAGACGGTGGGGGTGGGCAGGTCCAGCACCCACCTCAGCAGCAGCAGTTCCTGGCTAGGCCCTTTCAACAGCAGCAGCAGGGGCAGTGAGCTCTCGCCCCTTCGAGGGAAGATGTTGTAGGAGGAGGCCGACCTCAAGGCGCTCCTTAGGGACCTCGACCCGGGCATGGTTGGGGAGGTGGCCGATAGCTGAGAGGCAGAGGATCTGGGCATGGGCAGTTTCATGCCATGGAGGCAGCAGTTCCAGCAGGGCCAGAGGTTGTTCGAGGTACGATCAGCTTGTTTAGTACCCTTGAATATGGCTTGTTTGATACAGGAGCTTCACACTCCTTTTTTACACCCAGTCTGGCCCAAGCTCTGGGTTTAGACGCTGAGAGACTTCCAGTTCCCCTGGTGCTGAGCACACTAGTCGGATGATAGACTGACTTATTGTATGTTTTTCGAGGATTCAGACTGATGTTAGGGCCACATCAGTCAGTCAAGGATCTTCTACTATTGTAGATATAGCCATACGATGTCATCCTAGGTATTGACTGGCTGTTCTCCGTATGTGCTGTCATTGACTACTTCTGAGGAAGGATTTTTTTTCAGACTTGGGTAGTCGGCGGGTGATCTTCATTGGCGAGAGAAGTTTCCAGGGAAGAAGCAAGTGAGGGGAACCCCTCCTCTCCTTAATGGCTAAGATATCAGTGGAGTCGGTGGATGCAGAAATAGTGGAAGTCCCAGGGATCGTCAATGAATTTATAGACGTCTTCCCTGAAGAGGTGGCAACTCTGCCCCCTCGACGTGATGTTGAGTTCGAGATAGACTTGCAACCTGGTGCCCGTCCGATTTCGATGGCTCCCTATCGGATGGCACCTTCTGAGTTGTGGGAGTTGCGGATCCAGATTGAAGATATGATGAAGAAGGGTTTTTTTCAGCCAAGTGCGTCACTGTGGGGTGCTCCAGTCTTGTTCGTGAAGAAGGAATATGGTGGTCTAAGGATGTGCATAGACTACAAGAGGCTGAATTAGGTGACGCTCAAGAATCACTACCCTCTCCCGAGGATAGACGATCTCTTTGACCAGCTGAGGGGATCGAGTTGGCTCTCAAAGATCAATCTGCAGTCTGGATATCACCAAGTGAGGTTGAAGGAGGGCGACATCTCAAAGACTGCCTTCAGGTGCAGATATGGGCACTTTGAGTTTGTAGTCATGCCATTCAGCGTTACGAACGCACCAGCTGTATTCATGGGGCTCATGAACTCTGTATTCTAGGAATATCTGGACCAGTTCGTAGTTGTGTTTATTTACGACATCTTGATCTACTCAAGATCAGAGGAGGATCACGCTGAGTGTAACGACCCAAAATTTTAAATAAATATTGTTTCCTAATTTTATGTGTTATTTTATTTTATTTTTATACTCAACAAAAATGTTTCATTTGATAACATGAGTATAATTAAAATGAGACTGTTGGGTTTTGAATGTTATTTGACCATTGGTCAATATGACCGCTGGAAACTAAACGTTTTGACTATTGTCACTAAATACAAGCAATCTTGGTTAATTAATATAGAAAGAAGATTCGATGGCCACACCCAGTAGTCTTGGACCGATCGAAGCCCATCTAACAGAACTTGGGAAGGAGGTAGCACCACTGGGCTTTGCTCTGGACCAAACCCAAGCTGAACTTCATCGTATAAAGCTAGAACGGGATCGCCTTCGTGAGAAGTTCAAACTGATAGAAATTACTACTCATGCGATGTTGGCCGAGCCTCCCTCAGATTCTCTCACCTTAGCACACCTTACACTTAGTTCATATGCTGGTGTGATAAGGGGATATGTAAGGAGACCGTAATTGTCTTGTGTAATCCTTTGTTTTAAATAAAAATTTCGATTTCTTTTATGAATTTTCAAATGACCGGATAAATATAGTATCCATATTTTTGATGAATTATAGAAAAAGGATATTTTAAAAATGTTTATGTAAACCTTAAATAATTAAAAATGTGTAATGATTTTCAAAATATGGTCTTCTACAATTATGTTCAGTACGAAATTTAGAGTCTAATAAGATCAACTTGATTTTTGATGAATGGTAAATTATGAATAGTGATTTTATGATTAGGATTAATAATGTGTCCAAATGGATTATTAATCTCACTTAAAGAAAGTATTAAAATAATCTAGGCACTTTTATTAAGTAATGTGATTCAATAAAATGGTTAAATAACGGTTTCATAAATTATTATTCAAGTATTAGTTTTTTCGGATGAATAGTGTTTTTTAATTAAAATTTTAATTAAAAATATTTAGAAAATTATTTTTATAAAATGGACTTCATTTTTGAACTCAGAGCATCGATATTATGTTAAGGTAATTTTTGGGGATTTTTCTGAAAAAAATAAATTTTCGATGAATAGTGTTTTTAATTAAAAATTTAATTAAAAATATTTAGAAAATTATTTTTATAAAATGGATTTCATTTTTGAAATCAGAGCATTGATATTTGGTTAAGGTGAAATTTTGGGATTTATTCTGAGAAAGTTGAATTTTCGATGAATAGTGAAAATACAGTTTTTAAGTTACGGGTGTTTAATGACATCATTAAATGATGTATTAAGTATGTAATCAATATGGTCGACTTATGAATAGTAAGATAAGGTATGAGGTGTCCCAAGTGGCCAATCCCATGGGAAAATACCATGGGCAAGCCCATGGTTTTTCCAAAATCACTAATGAGGTGTCCCTTGGCCATTAATGCCTTATCCCCTCACTTTCCCTATAAATACCAAGCCATCCTCTCATCCATTAGACTCCCCACTCTCCCCCAACGAAGTTCTGGTCTCCTTACCTCCCAAGGAGTCCTCCCAAGGTTCACCCAAGCCCTCAAGGTCCAAACCTTTATGTTTTAAGAGTTACGTTTTAAGGTAAGGGATCTGATCTCTCTCTTTCTTTTCAAGAAAGCTCTTTTATGTAATTTCTTTTATGCCCCATGTTCTTATGTTAAAGGGTGTTCTTTTATACTCATCTTACTTCCCTTTTCATGTTCACATAATGAGAGATCCCCTCTTACTCTCATTATTTCGTTTTATGAAGTTTTAAGTGGCGCCGTTAGGCTGCCGAAATTTTTGTAACGGATTCTTTCTCCCTTCTCATTTTTCAAGATCTATTATCATGTAAAGTATTTCAAGTTCCTTTTTATTATGTTGGGGTATGATCTCTAAATTTATCATACTGATCTTTTATGATCATATGATGAGAGACCCCATTTTATCTCTTCAATTCTGTATTTTGAAGTTTTAAGTGGCGTCGTTAGGCTGTCGAATTTTTAAGTGGTTCTTCACCCTTCTCGTTTTGAAGTTCTACTTTCATGTCAATTCTTTCAAGTTCCTTTTTGTTATGTTGGGGTATTATCTATATATCTATCATACTGGACTCTTATTTTCATATTATGAGAGACCCTATTTGATCTCATCAATTCATTTTTTTGTTAAAGTTTAAGTGACGCCGTTAGGCTGCCGAATTTTTAAGGGATTCGTACGCCCTTCTCATTTTTTCAAAGATCAACTTTCATGTCAAGTGTTTCAAGTTCCTTTTGTATTATTTTGGGGTATGATCTCTATATATTTCATACTGATCTTTTATGTTCATATGATGAGAGACCCTATTTTATCTCATCAATTCATTTTTGGTTGAAGTTTATGTGACGTCGTTAGGCTGCCGAGTTTTCCTAAGAGAAATCTTATTTTTGTCTTCCTTTCATGATCTTCATTTCATATGGTAAATATTTCAAATTTCATTACCATGTTCATATATCCTTCAAATTATGTCCCTATACTGTTTTATGGATCATTTATGAGTTGGTGACCCATTTCCCCTCTCTTTTTAATGTCTTCTAAAACCTCGTAACATAGCCGTTATGCTGCAGAATTTCCATCTCAAAATGTCTCTATCTTTTTCTAAAGTTCTTTTATATTATTAAGTGAATACTCAAAGATCTTTCTTCTAAAGGGGTATTCACATATATACCAAAATTTTCTATTTTAAATTCTGGGATTTACATACATGAGACCCACCTTCCTTTTCTGTGGGTTTTAAAGTGACGTAAAGATCATGTCTTTAAAGCAGTTTTTAAAACGTTATGATTATGAAATGAAAACTATTTATTTTATGCTATATGGGTTATTTATGAAATGTTTGATGATGATATATGTGCCTCACATGATAATAAAGGCAAATTTAAGGGTTCACCCTGATAGCGCTCCAATGCATTGGGTAAAGACTTAATCTCTAGAGATGACCATTTTTAACGACGCCTTGGTGAATAACCTTGGTAATTTTTAACGACACCTTGGGGATGGACCTTGGTGAAACGAAACGATTGTCAATATTAAATGTTGTAGCCACATCTTCAAGTTATGAAAATGTTATTTTTATTATGATATGCCTCATGATTTCATTTTCATTCCTTAAAGTTCTTTTCATGACTTTATTAATGTATCTCAAGTTCATATGTAAAATGTTTCACTTGTTTCCCTTGCTGGGCCTTCTGCTCACCCTTTCTTTTGATGTATGTCCCCAGGTTATGAGATGCAGTAATGAGCCTAGGGTGAACATGAGGAGAAGCCTTTCAAGTGTTTAAGAAGAATGGTTTTTTTGTTTCATGTTTTATGTTCCTTGTTTCCAAGACACTAAACCTTAAAGATCCTCAGTTTCGTGTAATGGAATGAAAGTTATGTTATAAAAATACGGGATTCTATAGTTGGTATCAAAGGATGGTTTAGTTATTTGTGGAAATTAGGATATGAAAACTCTAGGAAGAACCCTATAGAAAAGTTTAAATATAGGAAATCTTCCTGTATTTTTGTGAGTATTGAGTAAGGGGTTGCCAAGAAAATACATCCCTGTCTGGATACGATCAGGTAGAGGTGGCTCTGGCACAGATGTACATAGGGGTAAAACCCGAAAACACCGCTTTGAGCTAGACTCGAACGGGAACTGGTACACGACAACGGGTCTTGCTTCACTCTTGGTTACGGCACTCCCGGTGGATATTCTTTGGTAAATTCATAAGCTTGGTATGAACCATTGTTAAAGGAACAAAGATAAAATAAACTAAAGATTCACATAAGAATATATGATCCTGGATAACCTAGATAAGAACCTAGGGGATCACAAGTTAGGGTATACTTTTCTTCTACAAGTTATCCTTATATGATTTAAGTTCCTTTTCATGATTATTGGTTAAGTATTTAAGCCTCTAATTATACTTTCTCTTCTTAGTTAATGGTGGGAAATGGAATAATGTGTCCCAACAACCAATGTGATAAGAAATGCGACGATTTCCGTATTAATATGACAGAGATGATTAGGGGATTAAAAGATGATTATTATTTTGGAAGACGTTCACTATTTTGGGGACCCTATATGATCGAGGTAAATAGATTACTATAGTATTTTCATTGAGGAGTAAGGTTGACTTATATTTTGAAGAATTGATGAATTTAAGGTGGACTTATAGTAATTTAGGTTACTTATGGGAATGATTAACCTATCTTGGGTAAAATATGTTTAGGTTATCTACTTTTGTTATAAGATGTTAGTAGTGGTTGATGTTGTCTGGAGATGAACAATGAAGTTGTTTTGGAAGACTATGTTATCAAATACTTCTTGTATTTGGGTTTCAATCTTAGTTTGGTTTATTTTGAGGAATTTTAAGGACCGTTATTTATGGAATGGTCTATGATGAACTTTGGGTAGTACCATGGAACTTTGAAGATTTAAAAGTAGTTTCCATTCCTATGGGATTCTTTCTTTTTGAAGAGTTGTTTTACCTTAACCTTTCTGTTTTTGGGATAATGTTTAAAGATAGAAGAAATAGATAGTTAATCTTTTGTAGATTATGTGATTCTCTAGAAGATGATTCTTGTGCTTTTATGAGACCAAGTGTTTTTGAATTCTCATCATTTGGAGAAAAGATTAGTGTTGGTAGGGACTTATTAAAGGATGAAACTCTACTTGAAGGTAGGTATATTTTCTTATGTTTTTGTTCTATGTAGTAAATTAATTCCTCAAAATTATGGAAAGAAACGTAAAAAAAATGTTGTTGGTTTACATTTCCTACTAAGTAATCAAAGACCATTTACACACATCATAAGTTTGGGATTTTATTATGGTTAACTTTCTCCTAATCATGTTCTCTATCACTCTCCCTCATAACTTGACCCTTTGTTTTCTCCTCCATGTCTATGTTTTCCTACATGGAATCCTAGTGTGGGTTAACTCGGGTGACCTTTGTACTTCCCTTTCTTTCTTTTAAAGTAATATTTTTACTGGCTCCTTTTCCGATGTGGGACTTTCAATGAAATTTCAAAACCCAATTTTAAAAATTGCGAGGACGCAATTTCTTAAGGGGGGAAGATTGTAACGACCCGAAATTTTAAATAAATATTGTTTCCTAATTTTATGTGTTATTTTATTTTATTTTTATACTCAACAAAAATGTTTCATTTGATAACATGAGTATAATTAAAATGAGACTGTTGGGTTTTGACTGTTATTTGACCATTGTTCAATATGACCACTGGAAACTAAACGTTTTGACTATTGTCTCTAAATACAAGCAATCTTGGTTAATTAATATAGAAAGAAGATTCGATGGCCTCACCCAGTAGTCTTGGACCGATCGAAGCCCATCTAACAGAACTTGGGAAGGAGGTAGCACCACTAGGCTTTGCTCTAGACCAAACCCAAGCTGAAATTCATCGTATAAAGCTAGAACGGGATCGCCTTCGCGAGAAGTTCAAACTGATAGAAATTACTACTCGTGTGATGTTGGCCGAGCCTCCCTCGGATTCTCTCACCTTAGCACACCTTACACTTAGGTCCTATGCTGGTGTGATAAGGGGCTATGTAAGGAGACCATAACTGTCTTGTGTAATTCTTTGTTTTAAATAAAAATTTCGATTTCTTTTATGAATTTTCAAATGACCGGATAAATATAGTATGCATATTTTTGATGAATTATAGAAAAATGATATTTTAAAAATGTTTATGTAAACCTTAAATAATTAAAAATGTGTAATGATTTTCAAAAAATGGTCTTCTACAATTATGTTCAGTACGAAATTTAGAGTCTAATAAGATCAACTTGATTTTTGATGAATGGTAAATTATGAATAGTGATTTTATGATTAGGATTAATAATGTGTCCAAATGGATTAGTAATCTCACTTAAAGAAAGTATTAAAATAAGCTAGGCACTTTTATTAAGTAATGTGATTCAATAAAATGGTTAAATAACGGTTTCATAAATTATTATTCAAGTATTAGTTTTTTCGGATGAATAGTGTTTTTTAATTAAAATTTTAATTAAAAATATTTAGAAAATTATTTTTATAAAATGGACTTCATTTTTGAACTCAAAGCATCGATATTATGTTAAGGTAATTTTTGGGGATTTTTCTGAAAAAAAATAAATTTTCGATGAATAGTGTTTTTAATTAAAAATTTAATTATAAATATTTAGAAAATTATTTTTATAAAATGGATTACATTTTTCAAATCAGAGCATTTATATTTGGTTAAGGTGAAATTTTGAGATTTATTCTGAGAAAGTTGAATTTTCGATGAATGGTGAAAATACAGTTTTTAAGTTACGGGTGTTTAATGATATCATTAAATGATGTATTAAGTATGTAATCAATATGGCCGACTTATGAATAGTAAGATAAGGTATGAGGTGTCCCAAGTGGCCAATACCATTGGAAAATACCATGGGCAAGCCCATGGTTTTGCCAAAACCACTAATGAGGTGTCCCTTGGCCATTAATGCCTTGTCCCCTCACTTTTCCTATAAATACCAAGCCATCCTCTCATCCATTCGACTCCTCACTCTCCCCCAACGAAGTTATGGTCTCCTTACCTCCCAAGGAGTCCTCCCAAGGTGCACCCAAGCCCTCAAGGTCCAAACCTTTTTGTTTTAAGAGTTACGTTTTAAGGTAAGGGATCTGATCTCTCTCTTTCTTTTCAAGAAATCTCTTTTATGTAATTTCTTTTATGCTCCATGTTCTTATGTTAAAGGGTGTTCTTTTATACTCCTCTTACTGCCCTTTTCATGTTCACATAATGAGAGATCCCCTCTTACTGTCATTATTTCGTTTTATGAAGTTTTAAGTGGCGTCGTTAGGCTGCCTAAAGTTTTGTAACGGATTCTTTCTCCCTTCTCATTTTTCAAGATCTATTATCATGTAAAGTATTTCAAGTTCCTTTTTATTATGTTGGGGTATGATCTATAAATTTATTATACTAATATTTTATGATCATATTATGAGAGACCCCATTTGATCTCTTCAATTCAATATTTTGAAGTTTTAAGTGGCGCCGTTAGGCTGCCGAATTTTTAAGTGGTTCTTCACCCTTCTCGTTTTGAAGTTCTACTTTCATGTCAATTTTTCAAGTTCCTTTTTGTTATGTTGGGGTATGATATCTATATCTATCATACTGGACTCTTATTTTAATATGATTAGAGACCCTATTTGATCTCATCAATTCATTTTTTTGTTGAAGTTGAAGTGACGCCGTTAGGCTGCCGAATTTTTAAGGGATTCGTTCGCCCTTCTCATTTTTTCAAAGATCAACTTTCTTGTCAAGTGTTTCAAGTTCCTTTTGTATTATTTTGGGGTATGATCTCTATATCTATCATACTGATCTTTTATGTTCATATGATGAGAGACCCTATTTTATCTCATCAATTCATTTTTGGTTGAAGTTTATGTGACGTCGTTAGGCTGCCGAGTTTTCATAAGAGAAATATTATTTTTGTCTTCCTTTCATGATCTTCATTTCATATGGTACATCTTTCAAATTTCATTACCATGTTCATATATCCTTCATATTATGTCCATCTACTGTTTTATGGATCGTTTATGAGTTGGTGACCCATTTCCCCTCTCTTTTTAATGTCTTCTAAAACCTCATAACATAGCCGTTATGCTGCAGAATTTCCTTCTCAAAATGTCTCTCTCTTTTTCTAAAGTTATTTTATATTATTAAGTGAATACTCAAAGATCTTTCTTCTAAAGGGGTATTCACATATATACCAAAATGTTCTATTTTAAATTCTGGGATTTACATATATGAGACCCACCTTCCTTTTCTATGGGTTTTAAAGTGACGTAAAGATCATGTCTTTAAAGCAGTTTTTAAAATTTTATGATTATGAAATGAAACCCATTTATTTTATGCTATATGGGTTATTTATGAAATGTTTGATGATGATATATGTGGCTCACATGATAATAAAGGCAAATTTAAGGGTGCGCCCTGATAGCGCTTTAATGCATTGGGTAAAGACTTAATCTCTAGAGATGACCATTTTTAACGACGCCTTGGTGAATAACCTTGGTAATTTTTAACGACACCTTGGGGATGGATCTTGGTGAAACGAAACGATTGTCAATATTAAATGTTGCAGCCACATCTTCAAGTTATGAAAATGTTATTTTTATTATGATATGCCCCATGATTTTATTTTCATGCCTTAAAGTTCTTTTCATGACTTTATTGATGTATCTCAAGTTCATATGTAAAATGTTTCACTTGTTTCCCTTTCTGGGCCTTCTGCTCACCCTTTCTTTTGATGTATGTCCCCAGGTTATGAGATGCAGTAATGAGCCTAGGGTGAACATGAGGAGAAGCCTTTCAAGTGTTTAAGAAGAATGTTTTTTTTTTGTTTCATGTTTTATGTTCCTTGTTTCCAAGACACTAAACCTTAAAGATCCTCATTTTCGTGTAACGGAATGAAAGTTATGTTATAAAAAGACGGGATGCTATAGTTGGTATCTCAAACGATGGTTTAGTTATTTATGGAAATTAGGATATGAAAACTCTAGGAAGAACCCTATAGAAAAGTTTAAATATAGGAAATATTCCTGGTATTTTGGTGAGTATTGATTAAGGGGTTGCCAAGAAAATACATCCTTGTCTGGATACGAGCAGGTAGAGGTGGCTCTGGCACAAATGTACATAGGGGTAAAACCCGAAAACACCGCTTTGAGCTAGACTCGAACGGGAACTGGTACACGACAACGGGCCTTGCTGCACTCTTGGTTACGACACTCCCGGGGGATATGCTTTGGAAAATTCATAAGCTTGGTATGAACCATTGTTAAAGGAACAAAGATAAAATAAAATAAAGATTCACATAAGAATATATGATCATGGATAACCTATATGGGAACCTAGGGGATCACAAGTTAGGGTATACTTTTCTTCTACAAGTTATCCTTATATGATTTAAGTTCCTTTTCATGATTATTGGTTAAGTATTTAAGCCTCTAATTATACTTTCTCTTCTTAGTTAATGGTGGGAAATGGAATAATGTGTCCCAACAACCAATGTGATAGGAAATGCGACGATTTCCATATTAATATGATAGAGATGATTAGGGGATTAAAAGATGATTATTATTTTGGAAGACGTTCACTATTTTGGGGACCCTATATGATCGAGGTAAATAGATTACTATAGTATTTTCATTGAGGAGTAAGGTTGACTTATATTTTGAAGAATTGATGAATTTAAGGTGGACTTATAGTAATTTAGGTTACTTATGGGAATGATTAACCTATCTTGGGTAAAATATGTTTAGGTTAGCTACTTTTGTTATAAGATGTTAGGAGTGGTTGATGTTGTCTGGATGTGAACAATGAAGTTGTTTTGGAAGACTATGTTATCAAATCCTTCTTGTATTTGGGTTTCAATCTTAGTTTGGTTTATTTTGAGGAATTTTAAAGACGGTTATTTATGGAATAGTCTATGATGAACTTTGGGTAGTACCATGGAACTTTGAAGATTTAAAAGTAGTTTCCATTCCTATGGGATTCTTTCTTTTTGAAGAGCTGTTTTACCTTAACCTTTCTGTTTTTGGGATAATGTTTAAAGATATAAGAAATAGATAGTTAATCTTTTATAGATTATGTGATTCTCTAGAAGATGATTCTTGTGCTTTTATGAGACCAAGTGTTTTTGAATTCTCATCATTTGGAGAAAAGATTAGTGTTGGTAGGGACTTATTAAAGGATGAAACTCTACTTGAAGGTGGGTATATTTTCTTATGTTTTTGTTCTATGTAGTAAATGAATTCCTCAAAATTATGAAAAGAAACGTAAAACAAAAATGTTGTTGGTTTACGTTTCCTACTAGGTAATCAAAGACCGTTTACACACATCATAAGTTTGGGATTTTATTATGGTTAACATTCTCCTAATCATGTTCTATATCACTCTCCCTCAGAACTTGACCCTTTGTTTTCTCCTCCATGTCCATGTTTTCCTACATGGAATCCTAGTGTGGGTTAACTCAGGTGACCTTTGTACTTCCCTTTCTTTCTTTTAAAGTAATAGTTTTACTCACTCCTTTTACGATGTGGGACTTTCAATGAAATTTCAAAACCCAATTTTAAAAATTGCAAGGACGCAATTTCTTAAGGGGGGAAGATTGTAACAACCTGAAATTTTAAATAAATATTGTTTCCTAATTTTATGTGTTATTTTATTTTATTTTCATACTCAACAAAAAATTTTCATTTGATAACATGAGTATAATTAAAATGAGACTGTTGGGTTTTGACTGTTATTTGACCATTGGTCAATATGACCGCTGGAAACTAAACGTTTTGACTATTGTCTCTAAATACAAGCAATCTTGGTTAATTAATATAGAAAGAAGATTCGATGGCCTCACCCAGTAGTCTTGGACCGATCGAATCCCATCTAACAGAACTTGGGAAGGAGGTAGCACCACTAGGCTTTGCTCTGGACCAAACCCAAGCTGAACTTCATCGTATAAAGCTAGAACGGGATCGCCTTCGCGAGAAGTTCAAACTGATATAAATTACTACTCGTGCGATGTTGGCCGAGCCTCCCTCGGATTCTCTCACCTTATCACACCTTACACTTAGGTCCTATGCTGGTGTGATAAGGGGCTATGTAAGGAGACCGTAACTGTCTTGTGTAATCCTTTGTTTTAAATAAAAATTTTGATTTCTTTTATGAATTTTCAAATGACCGGATAAATATAGTATGCATATTTTTGATGAATTATAGAAAAAGGATATTTTAAAAATGTTTATGTAAACCTTAAATAATTAAAAATGTGTAATGATTGTCAAAAAATGGTCTTCTACAATTATGTTCAGTACGAAATTTAGAGTCTAATAAGATCAACTTGATTTTTGATGAATGGTAAATTATGAATAGTGATTTTATGATTAGGATTAATAATGTGTCCAAATGGATTAGTAATCTCACTTAAATAAAGTATTAAAATAAGCTAGGCACTTTTATTAAGTAATGTGATTCAATAAAATGGTTAAATAACGGTTTCATAAATTATTATTCAAGTATTAGTTTTTTCTGATGAATAGTGTTTTTTAATTAAAATTTTAATTAAAAATATTTAGAAAATTATTTTTATAAAATGGACTTCATTTTTGAACTCAGAGCATCGATATTATGTTAAGGTAATTTTTGGAAATTTTTATGAAAAAAATAAATTTTCGATGAATAGTGTTTTTAATTAAAAATATTTTGAAAATTATTTTTATAAAATGGATTTCATTTTTGAAATCAGAGCATTGATATTTGGTTAAGGTGAAATTTTGGGATTTATTCTGAGAAAGTTGAATTTTCAATGAATAGTGAAAATACAGTTTTTAAGTTATGGGTGTTTAATGACATCATTAAATGATGTATTAAGTATGTAATCAATATGGTCGACTTATGAATAGTAAGATAAGGTATGAGGTGTCCCAAGTGGCCAATACCATGGGAAAATACCATGGGCAAGCCCATGGTTTTTCCAAAACCACTAATGAGGTGTCCCTTGGCCATTAATGCCTTGTCCCCTCACTTTCCCTATAAATACCAAGCTATCCTCTCATCCATTCGACTCCCCACTCTCCCCCAACGAAGTTCTGGTCTCCTTACCTCCCAAGGAGTCCTCCCAAGGTGCACCCAAGCCCTCAAGGTCCAAACCTTTGTGTTTTAAGAGTTACGTTTTAAGGTAAGGGATCTGATCTCTCTCTTTCTTTTCAAGAAATCTCTTTTATGTAATTTATTTTATGCTCCATGTTCTTATGTTAAAGGGTGTTCTTTTATACTCCTATTACTTCCCTTTTCATGTTCACATAATGAGAGATCCCCTCTTACTCTCATTATTTCGTTTTATGAAGTTTTAAGTGGCGTCGTTAGGCTGCCGAAATTTTTGTAACGGATTCTTTCTCCCTTCTCATTTTTCAAGATCTATTATCATGTAAAGTATTTCAAGTTCCTTTTTATTATGTTGGGGCATGATCTCTAAATTTATCATACTGATCTTTTATGATAATATGATGAGAGACCCCATTTGATCTCTTCAATTCAGTATTTTGAAGTTTTAAGTGGCGCCGTTAGGCTGCCGAATTTTTAAGTGGTTCTTCACCCTTCTCGTTTTGAAGTTATACTTTCATGTCAATTCTTTCAAGTTCCTTTTTATTGTGTTGGGGTATGATATCTATATCTATCATACTGGACTCTTATTTTCATATGATGAGAGGCCCTATTTGATCTCATCAATTCATTTTTTTGTTGAAGTTTAAGTGACGTCGTTAGGCTGCCGAATTTTTAAGGGATTCGTTCGCCCTTCTCATTTTTTCAAAGATCAACTTTTATGTCAAGTGTTTCAAGTTCATTTTGTATTATTTTTGGGTATGATCACTATATCTATCATACTAATATTTTATGTTCATATGATGAGAGACCCTATTTTATCTCATCAATTCATTTTTGGTTGAAGTTTATGTGACGTCGTTAGGCTGCCGAGTTTTCATAAGAGAAATCTTATTTTTGTCTTCCTTTCATGATCTTCATTTCATATGGTACATCTTTCAAATTTCATTACCATGTTCATATATCCTTTATATTATGTCCCTCTACTGTTTTATGGATCATTTATGAGTTGGTGACCCATTTCCCCTCTCTTTTTAATGTCTTCTAAAACCTCGTAACATAGCGGTTATGCTGCAGAATTTCCATCTCAAAATGTCTCTCTCTTTTTCTAAAGTTCTTTTATATTATTAAGTGAATACTCAAAGATCTTTCTTCTAAAGGGGTATTCACATATATACCAAAATGTTCTATTTTAAATTCTGGGATTTACATACATGAGACCCACCTTCCTTTTCTATGGGTTTTAAAGTGACGTAAAGATCATGTCTTTAAAGTAGTTTTTAAAACGTTATGATTATGAAATGAAACCCATTTATTTTATGCTATATGGGTTATTTATGAAATGTTTGACGATGATATATGTGGCTCACATGATAATAAAGGAAAATTTAAGGGTGCGCCCTGATAGCGCTCCAATGCATTGGGTAAAGACTTAATCTCTAGAGATGACCATTTTTAATGACGCCTTGTTGAATAACCTTGGTAATTTTTAACGACACCTTGGGGATGGACCTTGGTGAAATGAAACGATTGTCAATATTAAATGTTGTAGCCACATCTTCAAGTTATGAAAATTTTATTTTTATTATGATATGCCTCATGATTTCATTTTCATGCCTTAAAGTTCTTTTCATGACTTTATTGATGTATCTCAAGTTCATATGTAAAATGTTTCACTTGTTTCCCTTGCTGGGCCTTCTGCTCACCCTTTCTTTTGATGTATGTCCCCAGGTTATGAGATGTAGTAATGAGCCTAGGGTGAACATGAGGATAATCCTTTCAAGTGTTTAAGAAGAATGTTTTTTTTTTGTTTCATGTTTTATGTTCCTTATTTCCAAGACACTAAACCTTAAAGATCCTCAGTTTCGTGTAATGGAATGAAAGTTATGTTATAAAAAGACGGGATGCTATACTGAGCACTTGAGAGAAGTTTTGGAGGTCCTCCGACAGCACCAGCTCTATGGGAAGTTGTCCAAGTGCATGTTCTGGATGCGGGAAGTGAATTTCCTTGGGCACGTGGTGTCTGATCAGGGGATAGAAGTGGACCCATCGAAGGTCGAGGTGTTTGTTTCTTGGGCAGCACCCAAGAACGTGGCGGAGGTTCGTAGTTTCCTCGGGCTGGCAGGTTACTACCGGAGGTTCATGCCCAAATTCTCCCGAGTTGCAGCACCCTTGATAGCCTTGACCAAGAAGGACCAGGCTTTCGTATGGGACGATTAGTGTGAGGCATCCTTCATCTATCTGAAGGAGAAATTGGTTAGTGCCCCAGTGCTGAGGTTTCCAGAAGAAGGGGCAGCATATGAGGTGTTATGTGATGCTTCAGGGCAAGGGCTCAGATGTGTGTTGATGAAGCTGCAAGTGGTGATCTCCTATGGGTCTAGGCAGTTACTTCCCCATGAGAGTAACTATGCCACCCATGAACTAGATCTCACGGTGGTCGTGTTCGCACTAAAGTTGTGGTGGCACTACCTCATTGGGGAGCGCTTCTTGGTATTCACAGTTCACAAAAGATTAAATTACATCTTCTCCCAGTGGGACCTGAACTTACGACAATGAAGGTGGATGGAATTCCTTCAAGACTACAACTTCGAGATTTCCTACACCTCGGGAAAGGGGAATGTGGTGGTAGATTCTTTGAGCAGGAAGTCACGAAAGGATGCAGTCCAAGAGTCGGCAGATACTTGGAAGGAGATGGAGGAGTTGGCTGCCCTGCACTTGGATGCTAGGATGGAAGGTGGTAGAGGTTTCCTGTATCAGATTATAGTTCAATCTTCCTTGTTTCGGCAGGTAGAGGAGTCCCAATGTGGAGACTCAGAAAGCGAAGTGATGCGTGACTGAGTTGACCAGGGCAATGCTCCGGAAGGGTGGACAGAGGATGGTCAGAACTAGATGCTTTTCCAAGGAAAGTTGTTTATTCCAGAGGCAATGCACAGCAAAGTTCTTAGTGAGTTCCACAACTCACCCCTAGTGGTGCACCTGGGAGTTTCCAAGGTATACCAGGGCTTGAGGAGACAGTTTTGGTGGCCCAGGGTAAAACGGGCAGTAGCAGAGTTCGTAGCAAAGAGCCTAGTGTGTCAGCAGGTGAAGGCTGAACACCGTGTTCCATGTGGATTGTTGCAACCTTTAGATGTTCTTGAGTGGAAGTGGGATGAAATCTTGATGGATTTCGTCATGGGGCTACCCAAGGTTCGAGGAGTCTGCGACGCTATCTAGGTAGTGGTGGATCGGTTGAAAAAATCAGCCCACTTTCTGGTGATCAAGGAGTCGGGTGCAGTGGATGATTTAGCACGAAGTTATGTGGATGAGGTGGTGCGGTTACATGGAGTTCCAAGATCCATAGTCTTGGATAGGGATGCGCGGTTTACCTCACGAGTCTGGAGGGGATTGCAGCATGCTTTTGGCAACCAGCTATGTCTTAGCACTACTTTCCATCCCCAGACAGATGGACAGACAGAGTGCACCATCCAAACATTGGAGGACATTCTACGGGCATGTATTCTGGATTTTGGGGGATCGTGGGTGCGACACTTGCCTCTAGTAGAGTTTGCCTACAATAATAGCTATCACTCTACCATTGGCATGGCTCTATTCGAAGCCTTTTATGGGAGGTCATGTCGCTCACCCGTGTGTTGGACTGAGGTTGGGGAAATGAGTGTTCTTGGCCCGGAAGAAGTGCAGAGCATGACAGAGAAGTTTTAGCTTATACGGAAAAGTATGAAGGCGGTACAGGACCAACAGAAGTCATATGCCGATAATAGGAGGAGACCCTTAGAGTTTGGGGTCGGGGACCACATGTTCTTGAAGGTCTCCCCTTAGTGTGGACAATAGAGGTTCGGTAGGGGGAGAAATCTCTCTCCCAGATTCATCGGACCCTTCGAAGTGTTGCGGAGGGTCATAGAAGTGGCTTATCAGCTAGCGTTACCACCACCGCTACGGAGGATACATGATGTCTTCCATGTGTCCTAGCTCCTTCGGTATCTGCATGATGATTCAAATGTCCTTGACTGGGGAGATCTAGATATCGAAGATAATGCAACGTTCGTGGAGCGACCAGTGATGATCGAGGATCGTGAGGAGAAAGTGCTTCGTGGACGAACCATTCCTTTGGTTCATGTGTTGTGGAGGCATGGTAGGATTGAGGAAAGTACCTAGGAATGGGAAGCATAGATGTGTGCCCAGTACCCAGAGTTGTTTTGAGTTTTTGTGTTGTTCTATTTTGTACTTGTTGTGACGGAATGCTTTACCTTGTTAAATATGGAATGTATGGTTTTCCTTTTTATGTGGATGTGTGTGAAGTATCCTGAGATGTTGGGAGGGGAGGACCTAATCCCTAGTTGAGACGCATTAGAGTGGATGCACCTAAACCCATGCGGGCGAGTCAGAACCGCCCAAAGCGGATAGTATCTTAACATGGAGGAAGGGAAACCCCTCACCACATGACCGGACGGTTTAATCCTTTGCTTTATGGTGATTGTAATGGTTCGGGTTCACTCTTGAGAGGTATCTTCCGGGGCGGTTGTTCAGACCCCCCTCCTTTCTTCAGGTCTGATTTTAAATTCTTGAGGGAGATAATGCTTTGAGAGGTATCTGATGTGATAACCCGGACCCTCGTGGTCCATCCCTTTTCCAAATTCTAGATCCTAGGGGTGACGTCTCGGTGGTAGGACGTCATTTCGGTGTGCGACCGATCGGCGCGACCGATCGGTGTCACCCAGCCTTGTCGGGTTTCTCTTCTACAGTTTTTCATGTAATGCCTCTTTTGGGCTTTTCAAAAAAAATTCAAGTGGTTCAAATCCATTTAAAATCCCATAATTAATACCCAATAAATTCCGAGGGACCTCCTCAATGGAGAATTAAATAACAATTAATTCTGTCGTGTGTAACCACCCAACCGCGTGGGGAACCACGATCCGAATTTAAATCCGTTCAAATTCCCATATCCCATAACAACGGGATCTTATCTATATATCGCACAGGAATTTATTCTTTCTTCTTCTTCCTCTTGGTTGGCTTCCATTATTCTTAGTACGTTTGGAGTTCCCGACGTCCCTCCCCTGCGAGTCGCGCTTTTCCCTAATTCTTGGCGCGTGGAGAAGAACTTCAATCTTTGATCAATCAAGTAGGGTTTTCCTTCGCCTCTCCTTTCTGTGTATCATGCGGGGTGGGTACGCTTTTTTCTCTATGGGAATTGATGAAACCAAAATTGATGAAGATAATGAACATACTTTTAAAGAATGAAGGGGGGTGTGATCGATGTTTCTGTTGTACTACTTTTATGTTGTATGTGTTGTGAATTGTGCGGGCCTATGCTCACTAAAAATCATGGTCGTTGGTCGTCTTTCCTTGCGTACTAATGAACATTTGTCTTCTATGATGATTAAAAAACTTAACCTGGAAATTGGTTAATCATGTAAACCCAGTTGGTTCAAATGGATGTTCACTAAAACAAGAATCCCTGTGTGACCACCCTGGTTAACAAACAGAAAGAAGAACCTAATGAATGATGTGCTTGAACCTAGAAGTTTTCCAATCTGTTGGTGGGTGTGTTGTTCTGACTAGTTCTTATGGTAAGATGTGAATGGGGATGGGATCCTCTATTGTGGCACGGTTGTTGGTTGTGAATTTGAAGTTGTGTGGCTGCTCTGCTGTGACACGAACCAGGTGTGATTGCTTAAATTGTTGTTTGGCTGTTTCTTTTTTTCTAGCTTGTAGTTATGCCTATTAGTTGACCGGTAGTGAATAATTCACCCTAATGGGATCACTTGAACATGAAAACAATAATGGTTGAGTGGGGAATTAGTTTGGGAATGAGTTGTGACTTGGTCGTGAGTGTCGTGGCTTCTTTTGTGAATGAATAGTAATAAGGGTGTTTGTGCTTAGGTTTTGGAACCCCTAGGTTGGGATGAGTGTTTGTTACCTATACATATATCTGTAGCTTTTATGTTTCTTATTCGCACCCCACCCAAGTTGAGCACTTAGTTCCAAACACCCCATTTCATGGGGAGGGTGTTTTTCCCAACACTCCTATGAGTGGATGGTTATTAGCTCCTTTTCTGCTCCCTTTCCTGAATAGCCCAAGACTCTTCGGGCAGGCTGTGATGGCCTGAGGTCCATTATTATCCCAAGAATCTTCGGGAGGGGTAGTTTTGGTGGTTGGCCCAGGTGTCTGCAGGAAGGTTGTTTCCCAAGTGTCTTCGGGATGAGGCCCAGGTGTCTTCGGGCGTGGCGGTAGTTGTTCTGGCCCAGGTGTCTTCGGGCGTGGCAGTAGTTGTTCTAGCCCAGGTATGTACGGGTGGGGTTTGGAAGTGGTACTGCGGTGAGGTTGTGGCCCAGGTGTGTGCGGGTGGGGTTTGGCATTGGGACTGCGGTGAGGTTATGGCCCAGGTGTGTGCGGGCAGGGTTTGGCAGTGGGACTGCAGTGAGAATGGCGGGACTGGTTCGATGCGTAGGATGTCTTCAATAACCAGTGGGAAAGTAGCACGGGGTACCCAAATATCGATGTGCTATTACTATACTTTACTTGACTTGAGTTATTTGGGGAGTGTGCCTTGGTGAGGCTTGGGTGGATAGTTTCCCTTGCTAGGTGTTTTGGTTTTTCTTTTCCCACAGGGCATTAGAATGACTCTCCACTTGTGCACGAGAGTCTTTGGTTTTCCCTACTGAGTGTACTTGTATACTCACCCTATGTATATAAAACTACTTTCAGGTTTCCAGGAGGACTTCAGGGATCATGCGGGACCATACTATCTCGGACCTTGGGGTAGTTTTTGTTTTTGTTTTCCTTTTTCTTGGTACTTTACCTTTGGAGTTTTTGTGTCTTATATCATTTACTATTGAACATGTATATGTGAATGGGTTATTTTTGGCTTTTTCTTTATTTTAAGCTTTGGTATTTTTGGGGTTTCTATTTTATCTCCCGATCCTATAAAAAAATAGAAAGGGTAATGCCTTCCATTTTGTGTGAGATTCTATACCCTTGGTGCTAGTCGCCACTCTGGGACCTATTGAAGGCGGGTTTCGGGGGTCATTATCTCTCCTTCAACTTAAAGAAGGAAGGGCCTAGCAATCTGTTGTCACTTCCCTCCTTTTGGTGAAGGCGGGTCATGACAATTTATCTAAAACTTTTCTTTGATACCAACTATAAGGCCCCAGCCTTAAACATTACATAATATTTAGTTTTATACAAGAATTTACTTTATATCACATTGAGGATCTTTTCAAGTTTATATTTTTAGATAATTATGCGGTATATAATACATAACAAATCATATAATAAAAAGTGGAAACTTATGAATAGAATCTATTTTTCCAAAGTATAAAACTTTTTAAAAAATAAAGCATGATATCTTTTATGAAAACTCTTCACGAATTTCAACTTGAACCCTTGAAATCCATTACTCATCATTAAATCCTATGAAAACATTTAAAAATGTGGGATGATCATAAAAAAAAACTTAGTAAGGTATATAAAAAATGGGAACCATTAGTCCATTGATAAACATTAAAACTCATGAAAAAACCCTTTCATGAAAATATAATATTTTAATCAAAAGGTAAATATCATTCTTTAATAAATATCATTTATTTTACCTTTTTAAAGAAAATGATTTCCATGAAAACTCATTATAAAACATAGAAATTTCACGTAAGTACCTTGGGACATCATCACATTAAACCCTTATAGAACCCTTACAGAA
The DNA here is from genome assembly GCA_963277665.1 of Viscum album. Taxonomy (NCBI): domain Eukaryota; kingdom Viridiplantae; phylum Streptophyta; class Magnoliopsida; order Santalales; family Viscaceae; genus Viscum; species Viscum album. Next base: position 15,720,263 of record OY728155.1, on the reverse strand, counting down.
CCCTTACTAATTGGAATAACCATATATAATTCTCTGAAGAAAATAATCATTACCCAATTCATCAGAGCTCTATCTGGGTGCACCCATCATTTAATCTATAAAGGGCTCACCCAGCACTATCTGGGTGCACCTATCATTTATAATGTCCAAGAACCACAACATTAAATAAAACATTTCATCATTTGAAAAACTCTTTTAAACTTGTATGAAAATAAATTTCAAATATTAAAATTCCATTTTCTTTTATAAATCCCATTTTCAATACAAAATACACCTTTCTTTTGAAAAATCATTTTCAATACCAAAATACAAAAAAAATAAAGGAAGGTTTTTCATTTAATAAAACATTAAATCCTGAAAAGGAATCCAAAAATAAAATAATGTCCATGGCAGTGGAAAATTCATTATCATCGTGTATGTTGAGAATAGAATGTTCCTTTTTTCATTTGTCAAAACATTTTGTATAAAACATGTAAAAAGATTCCTTTTTTAAAACAGTTTAATGAAATTAAAAATAGACATAAAATGTACTTTATAACCCTTTCATGTCCATATAGATAAACATTTAAAATAAAATCGATAATATTTACATGGAGAAAATATTTTTGAAATTAAATCTTTAAACATTCAAAGTGTCCCATACCACTTTGAACATTTAAATCATAATCCCCATGAAAGAATGAAATTTAAGAAAACATTAAATAACACGTGAATATATAAAATATGGATATAGAATTTCAAAGGGGCTATATACACCTTATAAAAGAATAAAGGTTCATATCATCAAGAAATTCCTCAATTAAAGGAGATTGAGATGAAATCTCTTACCTTGAGTCATACTTGTCACGTGTTTATTTATATTCCTAAATATTAAACTTATGTTAATTATTTACTTGATTTAGAACCTTTTTCAAGTTTATCATTACTTTTATTTCACTTATTACATTTTTTTTAACAACTAATTAAACAATTAATTTTATGTTGGGTGTTTTGACTATATTCAGTTTGTGTTTCAAAAGGGAAATATAATTCTTTAATAAATATCATTTATTTTACCTTTTGAAAATAAATTATTTCCATGAAAACTCATTAGAAAACATAGAAAATTCATTTAGATACCTTATCACATCATCACATTAAGCCCTTATATAACCCTTAGAGAACCCTCATGGATTAGAATAACTATACAGTTAATTTCCAATATAATTCTTCGAAGAAAATAATACTTACCCAATGCATTAGAGTGCTATCTAGGCGCACCCATCATTTAATCTATAACGGGATCACCTGGTTCTATATGGGTACACCAATAATTTATTATTTCCAATAACAACAACATGAAATAAAAATTTTCATCATTTGAAAAATGCTTTTAAACTCGTATGAAAATCCCTTTTAGGTATTAAAATACCATTTTCTTTCAGAAATCCCATTTTCAGTACAAAATAAACCTTTCTTTTGAAAACCCTTTTCAATACCAAAATACCCAAAAAAATTAAAGAAGGTGTTTAATTTAATAAAATATAAAATATTGAAAAGGAATCCAAAAATAAAATAATGTCCATGATGGCAGAAAAGTCATTATCATTTTATATATTAAGAATAGAACATTCCTTTTGTCATTTGTCAAAACGTTCCGCATAAAATATGTAAAAATATTCATTTTTAAAAACATTTGCATGAAATTAAAAATAGACATAAAATTTAATTTATAACCCTTTCATATCTATATAAAGAAATATTTAAAATAAAATCAAGATTGTTGACATGGAGAAAAGATTTTGAAATTAAATCTTTAAACATTCAAAGTTTTTCATACCATTTTGAACATTTAAATCATAAGCCCCATGAAATAATAACATTTAACAAAACATTAAATAACATTATAATAGATAAAATATGGATATAGAATTTTAAAGGGGTTGTGTATACACCTTATAAAAGAATAACGGTTCATATCATCAAGAAATGCATCAATGAAAGGAGATTGAGATGAAATCTATTACCTTGAGTTTGACTTGTCACGTGTGTCTTTATCTTTCTAAATATTAATATTATGTTAATTATTTACTTTATTTAGAAACTTTTTCAAGTTTATCATTTTTTTTATTTCACTTATTAAAATGTTGTAAAAAACTACTTAAATAATTAATTTTATGATGGGTGTTTTGACCATATTCAGTTTATGTGTCAAAAACGACTTTGGTAGGTCAACTATGGTCAAAGGGTTCATTATATAAAAATATAGAGAATATTAATCATGACATAATTATAATATTTATACATCAATTATACTTTTAAAACCAATATGAAGACCCCAAATTGATTTAAGCAATATTTTGTGTAGTAATTGTTGTCAATACACTTGTTTGATAAAAAGTCAAAGTGATGTGTGACAATTATTGAAGGTTGGTGTTATGAGGATCTACCATTAAATTGTTATTGAGAAATATTCATAAGTTTGAAGTGATTATTTTGTTGGAAATTTTTATTTAAATAAAGAAACACAAATGTGATGATTGTTGAACTGGTCAGTATTTTAGAAAACAATTGTCGTTGGTTATTGACACAGTGTTTACAATATTGGAAGAATTAGATTTTATGATTGAATTCCAATTAGAGAATTAAGTTTTTTGACCTATAGAAAACATTATGACCATGTAAAATATTATTTTTCATGATGAATAGTTTTTATAAGTTTGGATAAATTGTCTTAAAACTTGATGAAATTTTTTGTTAAGATTTTTTTAGGTTTGAATGTTAAAAAAAAGCTTCATTCGATCCAGCCTAAGGCATGGGAAGGACGAGGAGAACACAAGTGACAAGATAGGGCACCCAAAATGATCATGAAATGGGGTAAGAAATCCACCGTGTAGGGCAGCACAGCGGGGGAGGAGCGCCTAGCATGGGGTGGCATAGCGGGAAGTAGCGAGACCGGTAACCATTTTTGGACTACTACCCATGCACCTTGTATTATAAGGAGGTTATCAAACTAGTAGTTGTTTCGATGTGGGAACAATTTTTAGTTGGTTACTTTAGCTAGAAAAAAAAAAGGTGATTGTTTGATTTTTCAATCTATTTTTGTATACTGTTTGATCAAAATCAATCCTGGATCCAAGCCATTCGATTAGCACTACAAGTCATAGTCTTTATCAAGCCTTTCCTGAGTGCTCTACACGTCATCTTCTCCAGCAATCTGTTGAAGGAGACCTTTATATAGTGACATCGAATATCGATCAAACTGAGAGTTATGTTCATCATTTGAATCTCTTGATGATCCCAACATGATTGAAATCATCTTCTGATCCATTTTCATGATAAAACAAATATCGAACATAAGAAATACGGCCTAGAGAAAATATGAGTTCTCTGATGATGATGAATTTTTGTGTCATTAAATATAGGTTGTATTCATATAGTGAGGCGGTTCTCAACACCTATAAATACTGGTATGCACTGAGGTAGTGTGATGTGGTTGAGATACTATGATATTTTCTCACTTCTAAAGAAATATAGTGACTCTGATCTCGTTTTCTAAAGGAAGATATTCATGCAAATTTTTTTGCGTGAAGAAGAAGAATCTCATGATCTTCTTGATATGCGAACCATGCACTCAATAGTTTCATGAAGAAACTTATTTCTGCAAAACCATTTGAGAAGCTAGATATTCTTATGTGTGATTACTTTGTTTGCATGAATATTTTGAATAATTTAGAACTAGATAAAACATTCACTATGTATCATGAAAAATAAATAAGAATCCATGCATTATTATTCTTGTGTGAAGATAGTTTATCACACTATATCTTTCACAAAGAGAATTAAAACATACATGGTTTGTGTGATGTGTTTGAGAAGGATTCTTAATCACCTTTGAGATAGTGTGTTGCGTAAAGTATAGTGAAAAATGTGTGTATGTTTTTGTTATATTTTCCCGCATCAACATCCAACACCATTTGAGTTTTATGCACAAGAAGGAAAGGATCAACAAAAATATTCATAATGAATTCATAAATATGATTCAGTACATGAACGTGGTTTTCAAAAAAAAATATGAAATTATTTTTTGTGTGTATATAAGTCATTGGGTTTGAAAGGTACTTGTGTGAAGAGTTTTTGAAAGTGGTTGTACATAATACTCATTTATGAAGTGAGTAGGATTTTCATGAAACATTAAAAAGTATAAAAATATTGAAGATTGTTCACGGATAATGTTATGCATGATGTATGCATGTAAGAAGATTATGTGCATATAAATTCAAGTACTTGTGAGGTGTTCAAATTTGTAAAAGAGTTGTGTTTATGCATGTGAACAGAAACTCTACAATAAAGAGTATTATATGCACAGTGTATATTCTCATGAACATGAAATAATTCATGAAAAAATAAAGAATTCCATGTATTTAATTTTTACATGCATGAGGAATATGTAATATACATTGTATGATAAGTATGAAATTAGTTTTTGAGATTTAATCCAGAGCATTATATTAGAAGTAAACTTGCAGAGTATTGAGGAATATTTAGTTGTTTATTTTGATATTGCAGTGAGTTGAAGTGGAAGTGATAATTTCTATTATTTCAAAAGAGTATATTGAGTCGAATAGAATACAGTGTTTTTTATTATATTCAGTGGTAGTCGAATTGTTTTAGTTGAAGTGAGAAAGTGTAGAATTAGTTTATTCCCAATGGCTTGACATCCGGCCTCTGAGCGGCGGGGTCCTTCTCTCACGCGGACCTAGGGTTTCTTCAACAGATTTGCCTCCTCCCCTCCTCCGGCGCGGCGGATCAGTGTCAGCTTCTCGGCTTAGCGTGGCTCGGCCTTGGCTCCGATGTCAACTCCGGCATGGCTTCCGGCTTCGCTTCAGGTGTGGCTTGGTGTCGGCTCTGGTGTGCTTGGAGGGGGGAGTTTTTTTCTTTCTGGTTTTGGACTTTGGTGATTCTACGGCATCTTGCAGGGGCACAGTGCTTGGGTTTTCTCCTCGCCACTGCCTCCTTCTGATCGGAATTTTGCGGCGACCACTCCTGTGCTCGGAAGGATCTAGCAGGTTCCTCAGTTCCAGTGGGTTCGTGGACTTGTTCGTCTTTATCTTTCACTATTTCTTTACCTTCCCGCCCGATTTCTTCTCACTGGATAGGGTTTTCATTGGTGGTATGGTGACGGTCTGAGACCAAGGTTTCAGATCCATCAACCTGAGGTCTCTGCCTTGCTTCCGGTGCATGCGGTTGGTGTCTCGTTGCAGTTTTCTACTTCGAACAGGATGGCGGCGATAGGATCTGGGAAGCGGGAATCCTCCTAGAACCTGTACGACATTTTCCTTCTTCATTTGTTTTTTGTGGTGTTCTTCTGGATCTTCAGCTTCTGCGAGTTTTGCTTTGATTTCCTCATGGTCATCGTCATTTTAGTATTAGAAGCATCTGTTTTTCATCATATATGTTGTTATCTGATCTGGATTGAAGTAAGTCGTTCTGTTGATGGTGCTAGTCTTGTGTTGGTGAATCTGTTGGATTGCTTTTATGGTGACACTAACATGTGAGGTTGGGATGTGGTTCTTAGTGAAGTAGGATGCGGCGTCAGGACAACATGGTCTTCCTCTATATGGATTCTTTGTTAGCCTTCTGTGGATGTGTTCTTCCCGGATTTTTGGGAGTCCATCTCACATTGCTGGAGGTTTTGGGCGACCTCCGACTGGAGTTCGCTGGCGGGTTCGTGCATTTGGGCTGGTGTCAATGGTCGCATCGGTGGCGTTTGAGGAGGCCGGTTCTGAGGTTTATTCATGCTTTTCTGAGGTTCGTGCTTTCTGCTTTCTGGTTCAAGGTTCCTTGTCCTTCTCTTGGGTGATTTCGGCTCCTGCTGTGATGGTTGCCTTTTTGAATAATGGAGTGGTTGATTTTGTATGTTGAATGAGTTGTTTGGTTTACCGTTTTTTTATCAATGGTCTTTGAATGTCTTATGTCTTTAATTCGTGTTTGGTTCACCACTTTTCCTCAAAGTGTTTGTTGGTTTCTCACTTTTTCCTCAAAAGTGTTTGGAAAATAAAAATTTTAATTTTCAGTCCAATGGCTTGAAGTGGAAGATTGGTTTTATGTTGTAGTAGAAGCTTGAAGATATAGTGATATTTCACATTGTGTTAAGTGTTATGTTTTTGAAAAACTAGTGGGATTCCGGTATAAATAACACTAGTGGGATGCCAATATAAAGAGAACCATTGGGATTCAATTATAATTTGTGAAAATTTCAATACCTTCCCACCATGGTTTTAGGGTGATACCTAACCAACCCACTTATAATTGTTGATTGATTCATAGTGGAGAATATCTGTCTTAGATCATCCTGAACACAGTAAGGATGTAGTCACCAACATCAGGGGTAAACCTCGTAAAAATACTATGTGTTTTTATTCATTTACTTTTTTCCTTTCATGTGGTATGATTGTGTTTTCAAATAGGGAAGATCTATTCACTCTAACAAGTGCATAGGTTTGAATTAAAAAAGGGATAAGAGAAAAGAAAATAAAGTTAGTTAAAATTTGTGTACATTGATTCACCCCCCCCCCTCAGTGTACCTGTATGATCCACTAGTCACTTCAAAATCATTAATTATGGTTATGAAAAATGAACCATCATTACAATCATGGAGATGATAGGTCGTACTTATGTATGAGTAACGTTCTCATTTTTCAGTGATCATTATGGAAAGAAGGTAAGTAAAATTTATCCTTCCATAATGATCATTATATCATATATACCATTTTATTTAATAATATTTATTTATATATATAATTCTTTTGATGAAAAATGAATCACATCGCTTCAAGGAGGCGGTAGTCCACACATCTACAAACGATGTTATCACTTTTTCAGTGTGTGAAAATGTAATAAAGAAAATGATATGTTATATTTGAATAAAGGTAATTATTTCATAAATATCACATAGATGTTATGTATATCACATATGATTAATTAAACCTATCCTTAATTTATTCCATGAAATGTGTGAACGTATTGTATCGCTTTGAGGAGGCGGTAATCTATACGTCCACAAACGATGTTATCATATTTACACAAAATGAAAAGAATGAAGGTATGTGTTATATAAAAATTATAAAAATATTAATACATCATAAATATCATATATATCATATAAAAACATCGTGTCCATCATAATTCCCAACCATGATATGTGGTAAATCAAAAATTAATGACATCGTTTCACGAGGCGGTAGTTCTCCGTACACACGAATGGTAAGTTCATTACCCATTTGATGGAAGTGTGTGTAGGTGTAGATCAAACAATTAACATAACAAAATATTAGTATAATGAGGATACCTATTTTATTATGCAATCATGGAATAATAATAATTTAATGGGTGGAGAAAGACATAAAACATAAATGGACATTGAATAATGTTACCTCTTTTTCAGGTAACTCCTTTTAGTTTGCACCAAAGGGCTTCCTTGGTTAGATTTCTACCCAAAGTGATGAATCTAGGGTGAGAGTAGGGATGTTGGGAAATTATTTGGTAAGGTTTTTTAATATTCAAATAGCTTTATATGTGTAAAGAAATAGGGGAGGGTGGATGCCATTTATAGTGTAGGGGGTGACATTCTAGTAAATATAAAAAGGTAAACGCTCTTGATAGGTCTCCCTTAAATCACGTGACACCAATAATGATCCCAATTTGATAAAATAGGTGATATGGTCGAATCATATCCATAAAATGGGTTTTTTACAAGTTTTTAGGTCATTTTCACCCTTAATATTGAAGTTTAACCACTAAGTAACCACATTTTTACCTTAATCGTTGTAATTAATTTTAATTGATTTCACAAATATTTTTTATCCAAAACTAATTTGACCTTATTAGATATTATAAATTATTATAATTCCAAATATGGAATCAATTTTTCCAAATTTAAATAACAAAAGTGGCAGAAATTAATTTAAAATTAATCCCACATACGGGATGACAAAGCGGGTTTTTAAAGTAAAAATATTCCAAAGTTTGCTAAGTTTTTATATCTAAATTCAATGTGAAATTGTTTACAATGACATAAATTGGTTTAAATGATATAAAATTGATCTAATTATACTTTAAAACCAATTAAAACCATTATTTAACTATATAAATAAATTGGATAAAAATGAAGTTTTGAAATAAAATTCAGTATTATTCATTATTCATCAAAATATGAAAGTTCTCAGAAAAATACCAAAAATTCACCTAAAGTAAATTTTGATATTTAACTTTCAAAAAATTAGTTTATTTTTTCATATAAATATTATAAAGGTGACAAAAATTAGATTTAAAATTAGTTCGCCATTAAAAGGCGGTAAAATAGAGACATTTAATAATATTATTAAAAGTATATTATTGTTCAGTATAACTCAGTCTTGCATGTAATGCAAGGTTTCGAGGAAACTCATTGTTGTGTGTCGTGTAATATATTAGAAATAGCATTCATTTTAAGGTAAAATTACTATCTAATTCATAAATATTAATAAACATGAAAAAGACTTATTTTATCATTACTTGGGATGTTACAATGGTACTATATCCTATTCATAAGAACTAAAATTTCCATGAAAAAACATCCTTAAGAAAATTAAATAGTTAACACCCAAAACGATGGTAATAATGAAATACTTTTAACGAACAGGTAACAAGATGTTATAAGAGGATCATATAGGATATATAAATATGAATATGGTTCTGGTATAAATTAATAACATGTTTAAAACTATTATGGATGATCTTAAAGCACATTCAATTAAAGGGTAACATGAGGTAAGGTATTTTGTCTCAATTTCTACTTCATTGATATATATTTCATATTATGCACCTTTTTACTTTTCATGATGTATATACTGTTCCTTTGAGGTATTTAACATGAAAATATATTTATTCATGATCATCAATGATTCAATTCAAATTACTCTTTAAAGATGAATTTTTAAAAGAAAAGTCGATCATATTTCTCTTTTGGATCAGGTATATTTTTCTTCCATGTCATATTTTTCAAAATAATTTTAAAAAATTCATTTTTGTCCCTCAAATGAATTATTAAGTGAATTTTAAGTAATTATTAACTTTTAAATGGTTCAAAATGAATTCTTTTAATGTTTTCTCCAAAAGGTTTATTTAAAAAAAAGTAAAAAGGAATGTTTTATTTTAATGTAATGCATAACAGACTTTCCCACCATCATAACCATTTTATGATCTTTATCTTCTTCCATGAGTTTCAATAATTTTACAAAGAAAACTCATTTAAGAAAGATTATTTTAATATTTCAATTCTATTTTCTTTATCCTCCAAAAGACGTGAATTTACCACAAAATTTATATTATCTCTCATTAATTTTGTGGCCATTAACTTTCTCTAGAATCATTCGATTTCTTGTGATCATTAGAAATTTTATTTCTCTTAAATATCTATATTCTTTGTATCATAGATATGATTATTTCCTAAATTGTATGTAATTTATACATATTGTGTTTTACTTTGAAAGTTATACAACTGACTGGGTAAATATTTAAATTTCATATTCTTTAATCAATACAGATATTTTTTGATAAGGCATATTGTTTATGAATTGAATGGATCATTCAATATATGAGGAATGCATTGGAAATGCAGTGAAAAGTGGGGCTTGATTATAGATATCCCCTCAATGCATTTACAACTCTCATGAGACAAATAAATTGGACAAATTAAATGGGTTTTTGGTATATACATACTCATTGATTAAACTATATTGAAGAAATGTCATGACAGTATACAAATCATGATTTCTGAGATCATGACATCTGATAATAATCATTTCCTTCATTGAGAATTCAATTATTATTATATATGAGATTACAACATTGATAGTATATATGGATGCATTTAGTGCTCAAGTTATTGATTAAATGGAAAATGTTTTCAGTTATTTAACTTTTCATATTGATTATGCCTTATTTACTCATGATAACTTCTATTATATAACCCTTACTCGGCATTTGAGCACACACGTATTTTTTTTCCTTTCCCTGGGATATGTGGATGAAATATTTGAATGAGTTTCAAGGATACCGAGAATTTTATTTTTTATGCTTTATATTTTATTACCAATGTAAAATGGGTATCATGTATGTATCTTGTTCTATAATACTACTCTGACACCCCAAGATTTTATGAAATTTTTCTTTCAAATATATTTAACTTCTTCAGTAGTTTGCATCACATGCAACCGTGAGTTTAAAAAACTGAGATATACTATTAAAAATTTATTATTTAATGTTATCACCTAGCCATTAAATTGGTAGGTATAAATTAGATTAACTACTTTAGGAATTATATACAAAGTTCATATTCAAAATAGATTCTTATTGATTAATCACTCAATTTTAGTAAAGTCATTTTATTCCTCAAAAATATGTTTTCTTCAGAAATTATTTTATTTATTTTTGTAATAAAATATTATAAATTTTTTTGAATCCTTTATAAAATATATTTTGAAAAATAAAATTCATTTTTCAAATCATCATATCAAAATTATCTTTGTCTGAAATTTTTTTATTTTTTTAAAAAGATTGATTTTTCAGTGAATAGTAAAAAAAATATCGATTTTTGTAAAACTATAATTTTATTTTCATTAAAAGGTATCATTATGAATTGAATTTTATCTCAAATTAACATAATTATTATTTAATTATACATTGTCTAATTAAATTCATTTTAATTATCATTATACATGATTTTGGTATAAGTATATTTTTTTGCTTAAAAACGCATTTTTCTAAAAACTATTTTTCGTTGTGTTTTACGCATTTACATTAAAATTAATTTTTGCCACTTATATAAATTGAATCATGAAAATTGGATTCCATATTTGGAATCAAGGGGTCTAAATTTGGTAAATATTTCCATTTTATTTTTTGGATATTATGAATAGTAACTTTAGTAATTTTGTTTTCACAATAAAGGGTAAATCAGGTAATTTAGGTTAAAAATAATATGATAAGGACTCAAAAATGACCCCAAAACTTGACTAAATTTTATTTTATGAGTATATATCTCCCATAATCAACCAAAAGTTGAATATATATACTTTTTTCACTAAATTTGATTATGAATTTTATAATATTTTATGTAAAGAAAATTCAAAAATATTGTACTCTTATTTTTCATAAATATAATATTTTTAACATGGGGATAAAAAGAGGAAATTCTTGGTTGTAAATATCTATTTTAAATCTAAAATATTTATCTTTATTATGGTAATTTATTTTAATTTTTAGTAAATAACTAATTACCTTAAAAGCTTACACAACGCTGAAGCAATAATTATTCAATTAATGGAAAAATAAAATAAATGATATTAAAAATATTAGAAGCAATATAATTTGAGATAATTAGTGTGATACAAGAATTATATGGATAATAATAACATTTTAGGTATTTATTAAAATATTTTTTTGAATTTATTTCTTTTTCTTGATGTTATTAAAGTCAATGTAATGAATAGTTCCAAAATCGCTAGTAGTGATATTTTATAATAAATAATATTTTATTAAATGATTTAAAAAAACTTGGATTTGGTAAAATGAATGGGATATGGTTTTAAACATCAATCATGGTCCATCTATTGTCCATTTATGGTCTTTTTCATTTTATAGTAACATTATTAACACTTAAATGGTAGATTACATTAATATTATGGTAATTGTCAAAAGGGTTAATAGTGGGTTAAAAATAAGTGATAAGGGTGAAAGAAAACCAAAAATATGTCCAAATTTTATTGTATTAGATGATTTAGAATTATCCTCATATTGTCTTTAAATTTTATAAATTTTTATCCATTTGTATATGAAATATAATGTATATTAATTTAATACTTTAAGAAATTTCATGAATGACCCTCCCTTCACTTATAAAAGGGCACCCCATACTTCACTTATTTACACCACTTTGAGAAAAATAGTTCAACCAATACATTTACATTACTCTTCTCAACTTATTTATTCAAGTTCTTGAGGTATTTTTCTCCTAAAAAGACCAACCCTGGTATCCTTAAGAGGAAATCCAAAGGAGTTCTCTTAAAGAAGAGGTAATCGTCTTACCTGATCTCTTTCAATTTAATTATTCTTATACCTATTATAAATAGATGGTATTTATCATAAAATAATAAATTCATTATATTAAATTTACTAAAATATTATTATGATTATGAGATCATTATACACCCTATTTTCCATCAAATGGGAAGTGGAAGTATCGCTCACGCGTACGTATGGCTTACTGTCTCCACGTAGTGATAGAATTAATTTTTCATCATCATATTGTATGGATGGGTATTATTATAGTTTTAATAGTTATATATTATATTTATGACATAATTATACTTTTTTAATAATAATTTCATATCTACCTTCTTTCCTTGCAAAACGTTGTAAAAAGATAGCGTCGCTTGTGTATACGTGTGGACAACCACCTCCATGAAGCGATGTGATTCGTTTTTCATTTCTATTTTACTTAGATGGTAAGTATATTGGGTCTAATGAAATATTATGAAATATTTAATATAATAATGATTCTATAAGGGTGAATTGTTATTTATTTTTCCTTCATTCCATCCTTCATAAAATGAAAACAATGTTCATGTGTACGTACGGCCTACCGTCTCCATGAACGGTGTAATTAATTTTCTATATCTACCATCAAGTATGACTATAAATATATGTTTATAATGAATATATATGATATAATAATAATTTATATTATTCTGGTATATAATTATAATAAATTTAAATTTATTATACAAGATATTAGAATGCTTTCAAAGCAAGTGGAACTCGAGGTAAGGGTTTCTCGTCTCACTTTTACTTATGTGAGACATATTTCATATTCACCACTTATTTCTTTTTTTTCAATGTATATACTTCCCCTTTGATATGATATATCATGATTAAATTTATATTCATGGGATTTAATTTTTTGTTTGAAGTTATCTCTTTTATGGAGGTTATGATTCAAAAGTTACCAAAAGTGGTAAGGATTTATTTCACAATCTCTTTATTATTCAGGATTGTTTATGTTTAAGTCTCCATTGGGGAATATTTATTTCCCATATCCATATTTTATTAAAAAATTCAAGAATATTTTTACTATTTTTCAATCATTTTTTAAATTCATTTTTACCCATGTTTGAATTTTTACAAAATGTTTTAAAATGAATCTTCTTGTTGTTCTACGAATGAGTTGTTTTTGACTTTTTTTTAAAAAGCGTGAAGGTAATTTTTTTTAACATTTATGGAATGAATGTAATTTCTCACCATCATAATCGTTCAATACTTTGAATCTTCCTTTACAAGTTTATAAGGTGATTTTCAAATAAAATTTTTTCTATAATATTTGAGAAATTCTTAGATAAATAATTTCAAAATTCAAAGGTTGTTTTCTTGAAGGATATATTTAAGGAAATTTTTATTTATATTAATAAATTAAAATATCCATTTATTTTAATTATGATTTGTTGGGGATATGTTTTAATTATTTCATCTATATCCTTTCTCTATATGGTTTATGATTAGTTTTACTGGGGAAAGTATTGATATTCTATATGCTAGTTCTTATGATACAGACAGTTATTGATTTTTAAGGCTTGTTGATTGTGTTGTGTTGTTTATTCATATGAGGAATTAATTAGATTTATTAAGTGATGGTTAGGTATTAGAATTACATAGACCCTCAATGCATCAGAAGGTCTCGTGAGGTAAACTAACTTGGGTGTTTGGTCATGGCCTTACCCATTTATATAAGATGTCTTGGCACAAGGCCTTAATGATACGGATGTTTTGGAATGAATACTTGATTGTATTTATGTCTTGGAATTAGGCCTTAACTATATAGATTTATTGGCATGATTCCTTGATGGTATGTTTTAGATATCTGACATTATGCATTCTCTCATTATGAAATCATTTACTCATGACCATGTATTATGTGATTAGTTATGATATCCATGGTAAATTTATTGGATAATGTGATCATTTTTATGGAATTAATTATTTGTTATTTATTATTTATTCTCTTCCATATTATTTAGGACTTATTTATCTTCTGTTGTATGTAACCCTTACCAAGAATTTTAACTCGCCCCCTTTTTATGCTTCTTTTCCCTAGGATACCAAGATGTGTATTATGACTGATATGCAGGGTTATGTTAGAGGAAATAATGATGTTCTAGATGAAAATACTTTGTTGTATTTAATTTTTTCAAATGTAATGTGAATTTAAATTATGTATCTAGTTTTCCAAGAGTACTAAACTATTTGGTTCTTTGGGATGTGATTGTATCTAGTGATAACGTAATAAAGTAACCACCGACTCTAGGATACTGGGGTTTGGGTCTTTATATTTGGAATCATAGAAATTTTAGTATAAAACTTGGGAATTAGATTTAGGAAAACATAAATTAGGGAATGTAACCCTATGATGAAATTTGAGAATATTCTTAAAGAAACCATATTTATGATTATGAGATTATCTATGCATAAATTTTTTCAATTTTTGTCAAGTGTTTCACTAATTTTGGGATTATACATTATATTTCATAATGTTATGATCTAATATAGTGTATTATATTGTTTATAAATGTATCCTATACAAATGAATAAAAATTGTATCAATGTACGTAATCCATGAAGGGATTTCCCTCTTGGAAAAGATAATGAAGCTAGATATGCAGATGTAGGTGGATCTCAACAAATTATAACTATATTAGGGAAACTGGCCTAGGTTATTAGTAATAACTTTGCATTTATGGAGAAACCTATTAATCTACAATGTATTGTAACAATGTTATAACTATAATGCATTAGTATTCTCCATCATTCAATGGGAATATAGGTTTATGTTTATATGAGCAATGGATAAATTCCTTAGATAATATATTTCTCACTTTGGGAATTAATGAAAATGATAAGGCTGTTATTTCATTTTGTCATCTCTCGGAGGATGTGGATCAATGGTGGTCATTGATTCAAAACACTAAGAATGAGGAAGAAATATAAATCATGGAATAGAAGGATTTTAAGGTGCTACTCTTGTAAAAATATTTTCCTCACAAGCAATGAGAGTATATGCGGAGGAAATTCATGAGTTTAAAACATAAGAAAGATAAACATGTTTCTAAGTATGAATCTAACTTTACAAGGTTAGAAATTAATATTTTGTACTACATACATAATCCAAATTTAAATATTGACCATTTATTTGATGGACTTGAGCCAATCCATCAAAGGGAACTAGTCTCCCAAACATTCTCATCATATAAGGATATAGTATCATATGATATCAAGACAGAGAAATAATCATACAAGTCTTATGGATTCCAAGTAAAGTGAGAGAATAAGAGGAATGAAGTGAAAATAATGGATAAGGGGAAGAATAAAAATAAGGATTTTCCACATGTGATAATTATGGAAAGAAACACCATGGTACTTTCTTGAAGGGAATGGGGGTTTTCTTGAAGTGTGGAGAGAAAGTCCATTAGTCGCATGAATGAAAGTATAAGAAAGAAACCTATAATGTTCAATGTTTCAACTATAAGGATATGGGGCACTACAAAAATTAATATCCCAAGCGTTAAGAGAATATACCTCAGAGGAAGCTAAGGGATCAAGGTCAAGCTTATGCTATTACTACAACTAAAGTGTAATGATTAAAGTGCTTGTGTATATGGATTTAATAATTATGTATAAATATTTATATCAATGATATTTTAGTTATAAGAATCATGAAACATATAAGGATCGTGCTGTAGAAATTTTCTTTAAGGATTTAAAATTATATGTTGAATGGTATCGATAACCAAGAAAAGTGATATTTTTAGAGAATACAAGAAAAAATAAAAAATATAACCCTTAATATGCTACGGATGTTGAGTTAATAATGTTTATTTTTTAAAAGAGAGGATTGAAATTGGTGATGTAAATGTGATAATATTATTAACCTTGAAAATGATTAGTGGTTTGAGTACAAAGTAATTTATGATGGAGTTTAGTGCACTTTTGGATTTATAGAGTATATTTCATGATCTTAGATTTTAAATAATAAAGATAAAGTTAATTTTTTGGAAGTAATTTTGTTTTCATTGAGGTTTTATAGTGATTATAAGTGATCAAGGTATTCAAGTGTTTGGTATATGACATTATAAGCTACTTTTTGTAGTTTAGGGATAAATTTTTTATCAAATATTTCAAATTTTTGGGTTACAAAATTGTTCAGAAATATTTCTAAGGAGTCTTAAGTTTAACTATTTATGAAATGGATTAAGTTAAAATTTGGAGGATGTATTATTAGTTAACTCATACTAACCATTTTGGTTTTGTTAAATAATTAGAAATAAGGAATGAATTTTAATTTTATCATAGATCTTATGATTTGTTAAAAGTTAATTTTAGTACTTCATACATGAAATAGTCATCATGAATACTCATTGTTTGGAGAAAGGATTATATTTTAGTGGAAATTTATTAAAGGATGAAATTATTCTTGTCAAGTAAGTACATTTCCTTATATTCTTAGTCTAGATAGTAAAGGAATTCCTTAACTTTAACAAAAGGTTCTTGAAATAAAAATTATATCCTATTATATTTTTCCGATCAATGGATGGTATTCTCCACATCTCATTAGGGTGTATTTTTATAGTCGTTAACTTTCTTAAGATCATTCACTTTATTGTGATCAATGTTATATATCACTCTCTATAATAATTTGGAAATTAATTTTTTCTTCCATGTATATATCTTCACTTCCCACTAATGTTATCCTGTTTTGAAACCTAGTATGTTTTATTTCATATGACTCTCATATTTCTCTTTCCCTATTTTCAAGAGGAAGTTTTATTAACCCTTTTTATGATGTGGGTTTCCGCAGTGTAATTTTCAACTGCCAATCCCTTGTTTACCAAGAAAAAATTATGAGGATGCAATTTATTAAAGGGGGTAATAATGTAACACCCTGATATTTTATGAAAATTTTCTTTCAAATATATTTAACTTCTTCGATAGCTTTTGTTACATACAACTGTGAGTTTAAACAAACCAGGATATACTATTAAAAATATTATTATTTAATTTTATCACTTAGCTGTTAAATTGGCAGGTATGAATAGGATTAACTACTTTATGAATTATATGAAAATTTCCTACTCAATATAAATTCTTATTGAATGATCACTCAATTTTAGTAAATTAATTTTATTCTTCAAAATTGTGTTTTCTTCATAAATGATTTTATTGCTTTTTGTAATAAAATATTATAATTAATTTATGGAACCTTTAAAAAATGTATTTGATAAAATGAACTTCATTTTTCAAATCATAATATAAAAATTATTTTTAGGATAAATTTTAGTATTTTTTTAAAAGGATTGATTTTTCGATGAATAGTGAAAAATACTGATTTTTATAAAATTGTCATTTTCTTTTCTTTAAAAAGTATTATTACAAATTAAATTTGATCTAAAAGTAAAATAAATATTATTTAATCATATATAATCTAATTAACTTCATTTGAATCACCATTATAACTGATTTTGGTATATAAGTACATTTTTGGGCTTAAATCGCATTTTTCTAAAAAAGTGTTTTTCGTTGCGTTTTACATATTTACATTAAAATTAATTTATACAAATTTTAGAAATTTATTATTGAAAAATGGATCCCATATTTTTTATCATGAGTTTCAAATTTTTTAAATATTTCACTTTTATTTTTGTACATCATGAATAGTATCTTTAGCAATTTTGTTACCGCGAAAAGGGGTAAATCGGATAATTTAGGTTAAAAATAATATGATAAGGACCCAAAAATGACCCTAACACTTTTATAAATTTTATTTTATGAGTATATATAATCTATCATCAACCAAAATTATAATATATGGCCTTTTCATTTATATGTAATTCAGACCTTTATAAAATTTTATGTAAAGAAAAGTAAAAAATGTCATACTCTTGTTTTTAATAACTATAATATTTTTAACATAGAGATAAACAGATAAAATTCTCAGTTATAAATATAAATTTAAAATCAAAAGTAATTATATTCATAATAGTAATTTATTTTTAATTTTTAGTAAAGAAATAATTACCTTAAAATCTTACACAATGTTGATGCAGTAATTATTCAATTAATGGAAAAATAAAAAAATATGATATTAAAAAAATTAAAATAATGATAATTTGAGATAATTAATGTGGTCCGTGAACTTTATAGATAACAATAACCTTTTGTGGATTTATTAAAATATTTGGTTTGAATTTCTTTTGTTTTCTTGATGTTATTAAATTCAAAGTAATGAATAGTTTTAAAATTAAAAATAATGATATTTTATAATAAATTATATTTTATTAAATCATTTAAAAATCATAAAAATATTATATTCATCCA
Organism: Viscum album; assembly: GCA_963277665.1. NCBI lineage: Eukaryota > Viridiplantae > Streptophyta > Magnoliopsida > Santalales > Viscaceae > Viscum > Viscum album. The sequence goes on along the minus strand of OY728155.1, from coordinate 15,701,819 downwards.
AATGAATGGTATTTGAATTTAAAAATCAACCATGTTATATCTATAGGCCATTTATCATTTTATAGTAACATTATTAACACTTAAAGGGTAGAAAACATTAATATTGTAGTAACTGTCAAAAGGGTTGCTGATGGGTTAAAAATAAAATACAAGGCTGAAAAAATACCCAAAATATGTCCAAATTTTATTGTATTAGAATATTTCAACTTATACTCATATTTTATTTAAATTATATAAATTTGGTGCTAATTGGACATGAAATAGAATTAATATTAATTTAATAATTTATGAAATTCCAAGAATGATCATACCTTCACTTATAAAAAAACTCATTCCTTCACTTCTTTACACCACTTTGAGAAACCTATCTCAACCAATACCTACCCTTTCCAATTCCCAACTTCTTTATGCATGTTTTAGAGGTTCTTTTCTCCTCAAAAGACCAACCCTAGTATCCTTAAGAGGAAATCCAAAGGAGTTCTCTCAAAGAAGGGGTAATTGTCTTGCCCAATATCTTTCAATTTAATTATTCTTATAACACTTTAAATCTATTTTATTTACCATAAAATAATAAATTTATTATCCTCAATTTATAGAAATGTTATTATAATTATGAAACCTGTAAGATCCTGACCTTATGTGAAGGTACATCCTTGTTAAAATTTTTGGTCAAACTCTCTTTTTATGGTTGATAAAGTGGTTCTCAAGTGTATAGGGAGTTTTGGGAGTGTTACGGGGGTATGGGACACAAAAATAAGAGAAAAATGGCCAATATTTTATAGTGAACGGTTGGTGCATGGTTAGTGTAAACCATGAACCTGGCCCAGGAAACTGTGAGACATAGAACACTTTTAAACAGAGGAGTAAAGAACTATTATCACACGGTTTGGAAAACTATGTGGGTTCCCCCAAGAAACCATATAGCATGGCTCCTCTTAGACAGAGGGAACCATACAATTGTCTTGTGTTTGGAAAACCATGCGGCCATGCGGCCCTTAAAAAGCGGTAAATTCCAATTTTACCCTTACGGTCCTATTTATTTCTCTCCCAATTCTTCACCTTATTCCCTCTCCTATAGCATGGGTGATGAAATGAATCCTCCAAGACTTATAAGGGGTGATTCTCCTTCAATCCTTAGGCATTTGGAGTGTGTTTGGGTGTGAATCGAAGATCCAGGTGAGTCTAACTCTCCTCTTTGCTCTATTTTCCAGATTAGGGATTGTAAAATCTCTCCTCTTCTTCTAAATCCCTAAAACCTTCACTTTTCAAATGGATTTTAGGTTTGGGATTTATTTGGTGTTTGAGTTCAAATCAAGGGCAGATATTAATCAAGAATTCATCAACGGATGTGCGGTAGGTGGTCTTAATGCTTTTTCCTATAGTCTTGATGTGTTATATGTGTATGTAGTTGTTTTGTTTTACTTCCATGTTTTGTTTTGATATCTTGGGTTATAGAAAGTGATTTAGGCCTTAGTTTTAGGTGTGAAACCCTTTATGGACCCCGTTGGTTTCATCGATGATGTGAGACTGAATCTAGGTCTACCCATGGGGTAAGTCGAACCCTTGTAATTGGTGAATAAAATTGGTGAACTTGGAGATATGGATATTATGAGAACGAATGGGTAGTGGGAATATAATTTATTTGTGAGTAAGGTTAATGTATTGATTGAAATAATTATGAGTTTTATTTTGGTAAATGATTAAAAGGTTTGTAATGGTTTTGATTATAAGTTTGGGGCTTTGACCCAGTTTTAGATTTATTGATGGAAAATGATGTTTGAAAATGAGAAATGTTTTAAAAGGAGGTGATGACCTCAAAGTGATCTAAAAAGTGGTTTCTTAAGAGATTTCATATGATGTTTGAAATGAGGGAAAATTTCCATTTTGTGAAAATGGTTTAATGGGTGTTTTAAATTGGTGAAACGGAAATTAAAGCCTTTGGGGATGTTTTAGTTTTCAAATAGGAAGACCCATGTTTTAAAGGGTGGATTTAGGATGATTTAAAATAAGTATTTTGAATTGTGTTTTATACCATGATGTGGTCTTGAAGGTACTTTGGGACCATAATCATTGAATTGATATATGGGTTAGTGATATGGGACCCATGACAATTATGTTCTCATGCTAACATGGTTTGATATGAACTAAATGATGAATATGCATAGTTGATGAAATTAAATAAGGGGGTTTTAGGAATAATGATATATGTGTTTAATAGTTATGGTTTGTATTGGTAAATTTGAATTGGTGTGTAAAGGAGATTGATTTTAATTGTGTTTAATTGAAAAGGGAGTGTTTGGTATAATGTAAATGGGGTAATGAGAAATGGTTCGTAAATGGAAATGTGTTCATGGGGTATGGCCTGAGAATTATTTATTGATTGATGAATTATGAATTTTGAATGTTATGTTATTGTTTGACTATTATTATGAAATGTTATATGTGGTAAATGGTTAAATAATCATGTACGCATGGTTTATTGGTGTGGGATACAGGATTGAGGCTCCTTCCACGGGTTGGGTTGGACCGATGTTCTAAACCCCACCCTAGAATGCATAGGTTAGGGAGTCGGACTGATGCTCTAGGCCCCTGACAGTTGCATTGGATGATAGTACCTGGACTAACACTCCAGGGTAAGTGTGATAGACTACCTGTACTAATGCTCCAAGGTAATTGTGATGTATTTGTTTATGATATGTTTATCCCTAGTGAGATAGGGAACTTGACTTATTCCCTTATGCATGGTAATTGGTCAGCTTAATTCATAGTATAAATCATGTAAATGCCCAACCCATGAGATAAATGATGAGGATGACCAAATGAATATTGATAACTAATGGATTTATGATATTGTGTGATTATTGAACACCCATTTCGGATTAAAGTGTGTGTAAACACTTGTTACTTGGATTAGTTTTCCAGTGTGACTTGAGTTAGTCATGTTGATTTTCTACCTCTAGAGAACTTAATGGTTAAAATGGATATTAAATAATTAATTAAATGTTTTCCTTATTGATTTTTTAATTTATTGAACTTTTTACCTGCATAAAAATTTGTACATACTGTCTATTACTTTAGACACCATTGGTGTTGGCCTACTGAGTTGTACTCACACCCTTCTCAGGCCACCATGGCACTTGGGTACCTAAGAAGATGCTACATGTTTTTAGGTATAGGTTCAAGATAGAGACCTAGTGTTTGGTTGTTATGGGGTGATGGGTTAGATCATGGAGGTCAGGAGCAGGTTGGGACTCGAGTCTGGGTTTAGAGCCTTTTGAGGGTTTTGTTCTTGGTTCACATTGTATGGCTGCTTAGCATATAGTGTTTTCACTAGATTTTGTTATGGCATGTGTACATGTTCACCTATTGGTTTTTGTTGTATGTTGTCCATTTATTATTACTATTTATTATTTTATATTTTCATATTGCTTCTTTTGTGTCTTTACTCTGATAAGCGAGTACAGTCTCCCCGTGTTTCTATTTAGACATGCACTATTAGTCGGTAGCCTCTAGCGTGTGGGGAGGCGCGTCTGAGGTCATGTGACGACCTGGATTGGATCACCAGTTATAGTATCTTCTAGGTCGGGGACATTACAAACCCACCATTATCCACCCTCTTTCCCATCAAATGGTAATTGAAAGTATCACTCATGCGTACGTACGGTTTACCATCTCTACGTAGCGATACAATTCATTTTTCATCACCATCCTTTATGGATATGAATTATAATAGGTTTAATATTTATATATGATATTTATGAAATAATTATACTTATATAATGATAATATCATATCTAACTTCTTACCTTCCAAACCGTTGGAAAACGATAATGTTGCTCGTGTATACATGTGGACTACCACCTCCATGAAGCGATGTGATTAGTTTTTCATTTTTATTTTAGTTGGATGGTAATTAAGATGGATCTGATGAAATAGTATGAAATATTTGATATAATAATGATTATATAAGGGTTAATTATTACTTACCTTTATTTTTTCCATCTTTTGAAAAATTAAAACAATGTTCATGTGTACGTACAGCCGACCATCTCCATGAACACTATAATTCATTTTTTATCTCTACCATTATGGATGACTCTAAATATATGTGCATAATTAATATATATGAAATAATAAGAATTTATATTATTCTATTATAGAATTATAATAAATTTAAATTTATTATACAGGATGTTAGAATTCTTTTGAAGCAACTTGAAATCAAGGTAAGGGTTTCTCGTCTCACATTTACTTCAATGAGACGTATGTCGTATTCACCACTTATTTATTTTGTGTGGTGTATATATTTCCTCTTTAATATTATATATCATTATTACCTTTATATTCATGGTATTTAATTTCTCATTTTAATTCATATCTTTTATAGGGATTATGATTCAAAAGTTACCAAAGTGGTAAGGGTTTATTTCACAATCTCTTTATTATTCAAGATTGTTTATGTTTAAGTCTCCACTGGATGATATTTCTCTTCGATATCCATATTTTCTAAAAATGTTTTCAATAATGTTTTTAAAATTATCCAATAATTTTTTTAAATCATGTTTACCGATGTTTGACTTTTTATAAAATGTTTTAAAAGGAATCTTCTTCACACTTTCTAAATGAGTTACTTTTGACTTTATTTTTACAAAAGTGTGAAAGGAATATTTTTTTAACTTTTACATAAATAAAGTAATTTCCCATATTCATGACCATTCAATACATAGAATCTTCCTTTAAAATTTTACAAGGTTATTTTAGAATAAAATTTTTTTCATAATATTTGAGAAATTTTTAGATAAATGATTTCAAAATGGAAAAGTTATTTTCTTCAAGAATGTTTTTAAGGATATTTTTATTTCTATTCATCAATGAAAACAACCCTTAATTTTCATTATTATTCACTGTGGATATTTTCTAATGATATCATCCTTATCCTTTATATGGATGGTTTATGATCAATTTGAGTGGGGAAAGTATTGATATTCTATATTCTTTTTCTTCCAATATAGATAATTATTGATTTTTAAGGCTTGTTGATTATGTTATGTTGTTTATTCATATGAGTAATGTGTTGGACTTATTAAGTTAAGGGAGGGGACCGAAATTATATAGCCTCTCGATGCATAGGTAGCTCTCATGATATAAACTAGCTTCGGTATTTGGTTGTGGCTTTACCCATGTAAGATGTCTTGGCATGAGTCCTTGATGATATAGATGTCTTGGAATGAATACTTAATGGTATAGATGTGTTAGAATGAGTTTTTTATGGTATATATTTCTTGGAATGAGGCCTCTACATTATGTTTTAGATGTTTGAAATTATTCATTCCCTCATTATGAAAACAATTATTGATGACCATGTGATTTTGTGATTAGTTATGATATACATGGTTAAGTTATTGGCTCATGTGATCATTTTTATGGCATTACTTGTTTATCATTTATTCCCTACCATATTATTCATGACTTATTTATATTCCTTTGTATGTAACCCTTAATAATCATTTGTGTGCACTCCTTTCTTATGTTTCTTTTCCCTGTGATACTAGGAAGTTTATTATGATTGATATGCAGGGTTATGCTATAGGAAATAATGATGTTCTCAAAAAAATATTTTTTTGTATTTAATGTTTTAAAATATAATGTGAGTTTAAAGTATGTATCTAGTTTTCCAAGACTACTAAACTATTAGGTCCTTTGTAATGTGATTTCTTATATCTAGTGCCAATGTAATAAAGAAACCACAAGCTCTGGGCTACTAGGGTTGAGGTCTTTACAACTACTAGACTAATCAAACCTTATGGATTAGATTCCTTGCATCTATGATAATATAATAAAATAGACACTAGATCTGGGTTATTGGAGTTTTGGTTGTTATAGTTGGTGTCATAGTAGGTTTATTCAAAACCTTGGGAACTATATTTAGTAAAAAAATAAATTAGGGAACATAACCCTATGACAAAATTTGGAGATATATCTAATTAAAGTATAGTATCATAAAATTATTGGTAATGTAGAGATTATGTATTTTTCCTAGGAATACATCCCATTTTGGATACTATAAGTGGACATTGTTTTGGAAAAAATGCATATAGGGGTAACAATACCTAAAAGAGTTGGTTTGAGTATATCTCGGACATCATTCTGGTACATGGTGAGTGTTCCCTTACTGCATGCCTAGTTTGACACTCCTAGTAGATATTCTTTGGTTAATTTACATTTTCTTTACAAACCATTATGAAGGATTTGAAAATATTTTTATGATTTAAATACATTCCCAAAGAAACCAAGTTTATAATTATGAGATTAATAATGCATAAATTTTCAATTTATGTTAAGTGTTTCATCAGATTTAGAATTATATATTGTGATTCATAATGATATGAGCTAATATGGTATATGACATTGTTTAGAAAGGGGGATGGAAGAAATAATAGTATCAATACTCATGGACAATATAGAAATTTCCCTCCTAATCATTTCAATATAACCAGTGTTGGAGCTAAGCAGATCCTGGCCATATTATAGAAGCTTACTCAATTTATGATGAATAACCTTTCCTAAATGGAGAAACCTATTATTACACAGTGTGATATGTTAAACTACTAATGTTGATGTAGCATATTCTATGTACTTTAGGTTTTGATTATCTGAAATACCCTTTATACTTTACTGATAATCTTGTTTTCTAGGTTTGTTTATCAGGTTTTACTTTATTCTTATGAATTTAGCCATAAAATTCTCAAAGTATGGATTATGGATGTTCTGGACGAAAATTGTCTAAGTCTGGGTAATTTTCCTATGTAAAAAATGGCTACGTCATTTCAAATAGGCTATTTCAAATTTTTGTATGTGAATAAAATACCTATGTGATTCAATTTGGCTACATGATGTAAAATCGGCTATGTGGGTCCAAATATTCCAATCAGCTACGTGATTTTAGATCAAAAATTCAGCTACATAGATTCAATTCCATAAATTTTCTACATCGCATTACTTGTTGGTATTTATTAATTTTGAAGCACTCAAGTGATGTTTTTAATGTTTTCATACAATTATTAAATTCATGATTTCCTTTTCTAGATAAAATCAACTATAATAAGATCCAAGTACTGAGTGAGGAAAATATGATGGAATATTTTATTCTTATTGCTACTATTGTTGGAGAATTTAAAAAAGGAAAAGTGTGCGTCACTTATACCTTCACTCTATGAGTTTTAAGCTATGTGGTGCATATATTTTTGAATATATATACAAGAGATGAGAAAATATAAGTGGTGTGAAAACGTGAATACTTTTTCATATGAAGTGAATAAAATGAAAATATAGAGTATTCTTATCTAAAAACTTCAACAGTGTCACTCTGTTTTTTGAAGCAATTAATAAGGAATAAATTTTTGATTTATCAACTATTCTTATTGTCAATATATGATGTGAATAGAAGACTCTCCTAGAGCTACTTTTTGTTCAGATTATTTCTCTTGGAGATCTATTTTCTATCAGTTTTTTCTTACAGTTGTGTGCTGAAGAATGTAAATGTTTATGTTTTTATCTTTTTATATAAAGGTTCCCAATAAAAGAACCTTTGAAGGATGTTGATTGTAAATCCTTTCTAGAGCTCGGTTGAAATCTCATGTGCTTGTACCAAGTGTTGACTTCTTTCACTTAGTTGTGTAGTCCCTGGGAGAAGGACTTGACTAGTGAAAATTATCACACTTGTGGAGAAGAGTGGTGGTGGAGTAGATTAAGGGACTTATATTCCCCAAATCACTATAAATATCTCTACGTCTACTTCTTTTATGCTTTTATTTTCTACTGCATGTTTTATTAAAGAATAATACATAATTCAAACTTAAACAAGAGAGGGAGAGTTTTCTAAGAGAAAGAAAATTTGAAATAACTCAATTCACCACCACCACCCCCTTATTCAGTCTTTTAACTGTCATTCTCTGACAATATTTGGTATCAGATAGGTGATTCTTGAGTTCCTAGCAGTAAAAAAGTTTAAATTTAAAGATCTCTTCAATAATGGCCGCAATGACTAATAACATAAAAGTAATGTCTATGGTCAAAGAACCTTATTTTAATAGTGATAATTATGGATATTGGAAGGCACGGATGATTATATATTTAAAGAACCTTGTTCTGAAGGTTTATCTCAACAATGTGAATCCTTATGAAATTCTAAATATGGAACCAGAAACTTAGGATGCAGAAAATGAAGAAAATTGTTATTTGAATTATAAATATATGAATGTTATAATCTATGGATTAGGTTCAGATGAGTTCAATAGAGTTTCTCAATGTCAAAAAACTTATGAAATGTGGACTATAATTTCAGTTTCTTAGGAAGGAATAGATAATGTGTGGGCTCTTAGATATAATACTACCAAACTAAAGTTTGACACTTTTAGAATGTTGGATGGTGAAACTATAACACAAATAAATGGAAGACTCGTGAAAATTATAAATAATTTTTTTTCTCTAGGAACACCTATTACTAAACCATATTAGGATCTGAAAGTTATTATAATTATACCACCAAAGTAGAGTGGTATTTTGGCTTCTATAAGACAATCAATAGAAGTAAAAAAGTTTAAAAATAAAAGATCTTATTGGAACTCTGATGATGTATGAGGTGGAAATGGAAGCTGAATTTTGAGAACATAGAATAGTTAAAAATTAAAATGCTACTTTAAAAGTATCAACTTCAAAGGATTATAAGAAGTGTGAAGAAGTTCAAATAGGTGAGTCATCTAATGAAAATTATTCAAGTAATTCTGATTTAGACAGTGAGCTTTCTCACTTTTCTAGAAAGGTTAAAAAAATTACAAATAGGGAAGAGGTTTCATGAATCCTTTCAAAAAATGTATGAATTTAAAAGGGAAATTTTAAGGATGTAAGATTTTATGAGTGCAATAATCTTGGACATATCAAGCTCGATTGTCCACATCTTCAAGATGATAAAAGGTCATAAAATAAATACTCTAAAAAATTTGGTAATAAGAAGGAAGATAAAAAAACCATGAAGGCCACATGGAGTGCTTCAAAGGATTCTAGTGACGTTTCATGTTTAAAATCTAAAGCTGAGAATTCTGATCAGAAATCCAACATGTGTTTTATGGCACAAAAAAATAAGGTACATTCTTTCTTTTCTTCTGAAAATGAAACTAAACTAGAAAATGGAAAGTTCTAATTTGAGGAACTGGATGAATATTATCCCATGTTAGAATCTGAGTATGAATCTTTAAAAATAAAAATCTTAAAAAATCCAATAGTGATTTTCTTAAAGAAAATGAGGACTTAACTAAACAAATAATAACTATAAAAACCAACCTAGAGAATTCTACTACGTTATGTATTGAACATGGAAATAAAATTGAAAAAATGAAAAAGGAAGTTCAATACTTTAAAGATGATACTGGTGTATTTACAAAAGGTGAAAATTATTTAAATCAAATTCTAGGTGATAATAAAATTCATAAAAATAAATTTGGAATAGGAAGTCAAGGTGAAAATTAAAATTTTTACAAGAACAATTTTGTACCTAGTTTCAAGAATAAAAACTTTTATAAAATACTTATTTTCATTATGGTGTGCTAAGAAATTATGAAAATGATTTCAGTTTTAGAATCCCACATTTTTGTGGAGTTAAAAAAAATCACAAAAAAAATCAAAATTTAGTGCTGAAGGTTTTGGACATCCCAAATAGATTTAGGTTCCCAATTCCTTAATTTTTAACCTTGTTGAACCCAAGAAAATATGGGTACCCAAAAAAAATTTGTTTAATTTTTCTTTGTATATACAAATTTCCAAGAGAACCAATGAAATATGGTATATAGATTGTGGATGCTCAAGGAAAATTACTGGATATTTCTCAAATTTTCACTCCTTATCAAAGATAGATAGAGTTCATGTCACCTTTGGTGACAATGCTAAAGGAAAAATTATGGGATTTGGATCTGTTAGAAATATGAACTATGTCCTTATTAACAAATTTCTCTATGTGGAAGGTTTAAAGCATAATTTGATAAGTATCTCTCAACTTTTTTATGAAGGTTATTGTGTTGATTTTTCAAATAATGCATGTTTTGTTTTGAAAGATAAAATTTTTAAATTTAAGCCACCAAGAATAGAGAATGTATATACTCTAGATCTTAATTATCTGAGTAGACAAAAGGTGAATTGTTTAAATTCTGAAATAAGTGATTCGTAGATATGGTATAGGAGATTAGGACATTTTAATATTTATTATTTAAGAAAATTGTCCAAAAGGAATTTAGTTTCAAATTTACCTCAACTTAAATTGAATAAAAATAAACTATGTGATGCATGCCAAATGGGTAAGTAGAAGAAGTCATCTTTTAAACCAATTAAATAGGTTTCTACTTATAGAACCATATAACTTATTCATATGAATTTGTTTGGTCCATCTAGAGGTTCAATCCTAAGAGAAAATATTTTGTTTATGTTTTAGTAGATAATTATTCTAGATTTACTTGATTTTATTTTCAAGTGTTAAAAGCGATTCTTGTTCCATTTTTATAAGGTTTTGAAAATTTATTTAAAAAGAGAAAGATTCCAAAATTATTACTTTATGAAGTGACCATGGAGGAGAATTTGAAAACCATGAGTTTAATGATTATTATTCAAATCATGGTATCAAGAATAACTTTCCTATCCCTAAGAAACCTTAAGAGAATGGTTTTGTTAAAAGGGGTAGTACTTTACAAGAAATTTCTAGGACTATGTTATGTGAATATAACTTACCTACTCTTTTTTGGTATGAAGCTGTGAATATATCATGTTATGTCATAAACATAGTTCTAATTAGACCTATTTTAAATAAAATTACCTATGATCTATGGAATAATAGAAATCCAAAAGTTGGATACTTTAATTTTTTTGGATGTAAGGTTTATATTCTAAACACCAAGGATAATCTTGGTAAGTTTGATCCAAAGGATGGTGAAGGAATATTTTTAGGCTATTCTACTACATCAAAATCATATAGAGTTTTCAATAAATGATCAAAGATTGTTGAAGAATAAACTCATTTGAAATTTGATGAAAGTGATCCTTTTGATCATAAAGTAAATCAAATTGATTAACTAAGTTATTCTTTTGAAAACATGAGATATAAACCTCTTTTTTATAACAAAAATGATGAAGAATTGGAACTTGATTTTCTAGAACCAAACCCTGAAAGGTTGGATGCCAGTGAACCTAAAGGTGTGCTTCCTAGATAGGAACAAAATAGGTTTTTAGAAATAAGTAATATGATCTTGTTGTAATAACTAGAAATAAATCTAGACAAGTAACTAAGGGTTATAATCAGGAAGAATGTATGGACTATGAGGAAACCTTTTCCCCAATAGCTAGACTAGAAGACATTAGGATTCTTTTAGACTATGCATTATATATTAATTTTAAATCAAATTAGATGGATGTAAAATCTTCTTTTCTAGATGGTTTTCTAATGGAGGAAGTTTATGTTTAGCAACCTCCTGGTTTTAAAAATCCCCATTTTCCTAATTCAATTTTTAAACTTACCAAAGCACTTTATAGTCTTAAATAAGCACCTAGATCTTGGTATGAGTGTTTAAGTTCTTTTCTTTTATCAAATGGGTTTTCAATGGGTAGGTAAGATCCTACTTTATTTAAGAAAAATTCATCTTCAAGTACTTTTTTAGTGAAAATATATGTTGATGATGTAATTTTTGGTACTACAAGTAAAAGGTTGTGTAAAAAAATTTCAAAACTCATGCAAAAGAATTTGAAATGATCATGATGGGTGAGTTAAAATATTTTCTAGGTTTTCAGATTTATCAAAAAGACTTTGGTAATGAGATAAATCAAATCAAACACATACTAAACTTACTTAAAAGGTTTGGACTTGAAATTGGTAAAGTACATAATACACCTATGAGTTCTAATGAAAAACTTTACTTGGATGAAGTCGATAAACCAGTTGAAAACAATATTTATAGAGGAATAATTGGGAGCTTATTGTATTTGACTTCTAGTAGGACATATATCATGTTTGTAGTATGTCTTTGTGCTTGATTTCAATCTAATCCTATAGAATCGCACTTGAAAGCTTCCAAAATAATTTTAATATATTTAAAAAGAAAAAATTCTCTTTCTGTAATTTTAAAAAAAAACTTATAATTTTAATTTAATATCCTATTCAGATGCCGAATTTTGTGGTTATAGACTAGATAGTAAGAGTACTTGAGGAACTTTCCATTTTCTAGGTAAATATCTAGTATCCTGGTCTAGTAAGAAGAAACACACTTTTTCATTATCTACTACAGAAGAAGAATATATATTTTTTGGTAGTTGTTGTGCACAAGTTCTATTGATGAAACGCATCTTAATGGATTTTAAATTCAATTATGATCAAGTCTCAATTAGATGTGATAACACTAGTGCTATCAACATTTATAAAAAACCAATAAATCAGTCAAGAACAAAGCATATAGACTTAAGGAATCATTTTATAAGAGATCACATGTAAAGACCACGACCCCAGTAGCCCGAATCTAATGCCTCACTTTATTACATTGGCATAGATATAATATTTGAATCCAAAATGATCGATCAATTTAGCTATTTTGGAAACCAAATTACATATATGAATATTACATTATAATTTAAAATATAAAATACAACATATAGAATCCTTTGACAACACCATTATTCTCCTAGCTTAACCCTGCATATCATTCATAATATACTTCTTAGAATCCTGGGGAAAAATGAAACATAACAAAGGGTTGATCTCAAATGTTTGGTAAGGGTAAGTATATAGTGGAAGCCATGAGTAAATAAGGCATAAACAATATGGCAAGGTAAATAACTGAATCACATTCCATTTAATTATAATATTGATCATAATATGGAAAGAATAAATGATAATCAAATAATGCCATATAAATAATCACATTGATATTCTAATAATCGAATGATCATATGTAATACAAATAACCAGTCTCATAATTAGAGAACACATAATGTAGGACATCTTAAACATACCGTCAAGGATTTGGCCAAGACACCATACATAAACAGGTAAGGCCTTCGCCAATACCCAAACAAGTTTGTCTCATGAGACCTTCTGATACATCGAGGGGCTATAGAAGTACTCGCTCATCACTTACTAAGTTTAATGCATTATTAATATGAAAAGAGTGAATCATAAACAACATAAACATTCATATTAAAAATTAGCATACAAAATGTGAATACTTTAACCATAAACTATGAATGGTATCAAAATAGCACATCCACGGTCAAACTGAATCATAAACCATTCAATAAATGATATCATAAGAGACCAACCTCAATTAATCATAATATTCAACAGATTATGTTTACATAGATGAAAATACTCTAATAAAATCATTCAAAAGTTTTAAGAGAAATACCCTTTTTACTTTGAAATCATTTATTTAAAAGGCCGCATATTTATAAAAGAAAATATTTTATTTGAAAAGAACCTTTTAAACTTGTAAAGTAAGCTTCAAAGCATTAAGGCTTCATGATGGTGGGAAATTTCTTTCATGTCGTATAAGTTATAAAAACATTCCTTTCATATTTTTTCAAAAAATTCATAAAGTACCTCATTTAGAAAATGACAAAAATATCCCTTTCAAACTGTTTTCTAAAAAATAAAACATGGGTAAACAGACTTTAAACATTCATAGGATAATTGTAAAAATATTTTTTAAAACATTTTAGAAAACACTAACATTAAAGATAAATATTCTCCAGTGGAGACTTAAATAGAAACAATCTCGATTAATGATGACATTGTGAATTAAACCCTTACCGATTTATAATCAGTTGAATCATATGCCCCATAACTTCAAATGAAAATTTAAATACCATGAATATAGGTATATTCATTATATAATATTAAAAGTTTAGTACATACACCACACAAAAGAAATAAGTTGTGAATAAAGCATGTATCCCACAAAAATAAAAGTGAGATGAAAATACCTTACCTTAGGTCTGATTTCCTCCATACATGTCTGAAACTCTTGTATAGTGATTTTAAACATATTATTAACTTATAAAATAATCATAATAATATTTATGATATCATATATTATTCCCTTATAACATCTTACCACTCATTTATTAATAATATTTTATTCATTTCGTTGTTTCGGATGTTAATTGCCTTGTTTTCCATGCTTGTTTTGTATTAAAAATCCTTGTTCTCTTGCATATGATATAGATACATCATATCCATAATTATATTAAGGTCATAAATATCATATTTATTCATTATATACATTTTTATCATTCTTGAATGGTTAACATAGAAAATGAATCGCATCGCATCGTGGAGACGGTAGGTTGTACATACGCACGAGCGACGGTATCATTCCCATAATAGTGAAAGGGTAAGAAAGTGTATGGTATATTAATTTTTATAGAACAAATATAATGTCATATTTATTATATATATCAATTATTTCTATCATTATACCATCCAAGTAAAGTGGTTATAAAAAACATTACACCACGACATGGAGATGGTAAGTCGTACGTACGCACGCATGGTACTTTTGTTTTTCACATGATGGATAAAAGGTGGAATATGGTTGTCTCATAATAATAATAACATATCATCATATATATTATACTTTAGTTATTAATTTATAATGTAAACAAAACATGAAGAGAAAGTATAAGAATAAATGAACTTGAATGAGTTGGTAAAAACGACTATCTCTTCTTTAGCGGACTTCCTTTAGATATTTTCTTAAGGGATCTAGAGTTGGTCATTTTGGAAGACTAGGATCTATAGAACTTGGATAAGGATGTTGGTAAAATATATGGGTAGGGTTTTTTTAAGATATAAGGCTCAAAGTGGTGTGAAGAAGTGAGGGAGGATGTGCCTTTTAATAATTAAGGTGAGGGGCACTTTTGGAAACTCTCAAAATATTAAATTAAAATAAATTTAATTTTCAATTCAAAATGGATAAAAAGTGATTTATTTTGAAGGTAATATGAGGATGGGTCTAAATCCTCTCAACCATTAATTTTTAGACAAGTTTAGGTCACATTCTTACCCTTATCTTTTGGCTTTTGCCCTTAAGTAATCCTTTTAACTCTTATCGTGACGACATGTGTTTTTACTCCTTAAGGGTTAATATTTACTATAAAATGATGAACTAACCATAAATGGATCATTGATGAAATTTTCAACCTTATGCCAATAATTTTTCTGAATTTTATATTTTTATGAATTTTATATCATTTAATAAAATATTATTTATTTTAATATAACATTAATGAAAATTTTGATATTATTCATTACTTTGACTTTAAAAAAAATAAAACAAGATATCTTCGAACCAACACTTCTAACATATCACTAACATGTAAAAGTTACATATAAAATTCGTGGATGACATTAATTATCTCAAATTATATTTATTATAGTATTTTAAATATCATTTATTTGACATTTCCATTAATTAAACAATTATTACATCATCATTGTATAATCATTTAAGGTGATTGTTTATTTCTTAAAAATTAAAAATAAATTATCATTATGAATATAAACATTTTAGATTTCAAATGAATATATATAGTCAAAGATATTTTCTGAATAACCATATATTAAAAATGTAATACTTATTAAAAACATGAGTATGACATATTTGACTTTTCTTAAAATAAAATACTATAAAGGGATTAAAGTCATCCAAGTGGCTCCAAGAGGCCATAAAATCGGCCCAAGGATGTTTTTGGTCGACACTCACTCATCCAATGAAATTAGTACAAGTGTTAGGGCAATTTTTCTAATATTTATAATATTATTTTTTACTCTTAATTGCTTGATTTACCCTTAACCGTGGTAATAAAAATTACTAAAGTTATTATTCATATTGTCCAAAAATAAAAGGGATCTATTCACTAAACTTTGACCTTCTGATTCCAAATATGGAATCCATTTTTCAAAATTTAAAACAAAAAATTGGCTAAAATTAATTTAAAATTAATCTCATAGACGGAACGAGAAGTCGGGTTTTCAAAGTGAAAATGTTCAAAAGATTGAAATGTTTTTATATCCAAATTCAATGTGAAATTGATTCCAATAAAGTAAATTGGATTAACTGATTTAAAATTGATCTGATTATACTTTAAAACCAATTAAAAATATCATTAAACACTATAAATTATTTAGATTAAAAAGTTGTTTTCAATTAAAATTAAGTATGTTTTACTATTCATCAAAACATGAAACTTACCAGAAAAATGCCAAAAATTCAATCAAAGTAAATTTTGATATTAATATTTCAAAGCAGAAGTTTATTTTTTCAAATATAATTTATAAAATTTTCAAAAACTAGATTTAAAACAAGTGAACCATCAAAAGATGGTAAAACTGTCTTTTTATAAAAATACATCTTTTATGCGTAAAATTGGATATGTTCTTATATCATGTCTAGAAAACACATAGGATGAATGTTAAAATTTATATTGAATATTATATATATATATATATATCATTAATATAATCCAAAAAAAAGTGTTATTTTTTATTTTATTGGTGTAAAACACACTTGTGCGCATTTAAATAGTTTTTTAGAAAAATATTTCCTTTTTTTAAAAAAAGGGTTTTATCTTCATGTATAAATAATTGGTCACCAAATAATTCATTATATTTAAATGTGTAAACTATATTTTCATAATTCATTTAATCTTATTCATTCCCGTCATTCTAACGGCTA
Source organism: Viscum album (assembly GCA_963277665.1). Taxonomy (NCBI): domain Eukaryota; kingdom Viridiplantae; phylum Streptophyta; class Magnoliopsida; order Santalales; family Viscaceae; genus Viscum; species Viscum album. The sequence continues at coordinate 15,685,056 of OY728155.1, read as the reverse complement.
GGTTATAATGGTAACATTTAAATAATAATATTTGGTTGTTCTTTTAAGCTCGATGTGGCGTATCATGTACACTATCAAACATAGTATTTCCTTTTAAAAACTCGGGATGTTACATCATACTCAAAAGGGTGATATTTCTCATGAGTTTATCTTTACAGAAAATCAGTTAGCATATATTTTTACTAAGACCCTTGCGTGTGACTGTTTTGATTTTATTAAAAGATAGTTGGGTTTATTTGTTTTTAAATAGATTTAATATGTTTTAACTTATTCTAATTTAAATGGATATATTCTTTATTCTCTTTATTGTTATTAAAATTGAATGTTCTGTTATTTTATTTAGTTTAATGATTAAATGGAAATTACTCTTATTCATTTTATTTGTGTATTTAAACTTTGAAAATAGAAAGTTCTTTCTTTCCTTTCCTTTCTTCATTTATGTTATTTATTTATCAGTTGGAAGTAACCCTAAACCAAATTTGGGTATGTAAGCACATTGGGATTCAAGTACGTGACCAATTACAAAATCAACTCTCAACCCTTTTACCATTTGCATACGTAACCTACCTTTGAAGCTGAAGCATCATCTCTAAATGCATGATTTCCATTTTTAGATAAAATCAAATATAATAAGAGTGATGTACTAAGGGAGGAAAATAGGAAGATATATTGTATTTTTGCCTCTACTATTGCTGAGGAATTTAAAAAGGAGAAGGATGTGTCACTAATCCCTACTCTCTACATATTTTAATATGTGCAGTGCATGTATTTTCAAATATATATAAAAGAGACATGAAAATATCAGTGGTGTGAAAAAATAAAAACTTTTTCTTGCGAAGTGAAGAAAATGAAAATATAGAGTATTCTTGTCTAAAATATTCAACAGCTTCACTTTTTTTCTAGAGAAAATAAGAAGGAATAAAGTTTTGATTTATCAGTTGTGATTATTTTCAATCTATGATGGGAATAAAAGACTCTCCTTGAGCTTATTTTTATTCAGATTATTTCTCTTAAAGATAACTTTTCTGTCAGTTGTTTCTTACATTTGTGTGTTGAATACTGTAAAACTTTCTATTTTTATCTTTCATTGTAAAGGTTCCCAGTAAAATAACCTTTTAAGGATGTTGGTTGTAAATCCTTTTTGGATCCTGGTTGAAAACTCCTATGATTGTACCAAGCATCCACTACTTGAACGCAGTCATGAAATCCCTAGGAAAAGGACTAGCACTCCTTGGAAAAGGGGCTATACTAGTGAAAATCATCACACTCGTGGAGAAGAGTGGTGGTGGAGTGGATTCGGGGACTTCTATTCCTCGAACCACTATAAGTCTCTTTGTGTCATTTATTTATTATTTTACTTTCCTCTATATGTTTTATGAAATAACAATAGATAATTCATTCTTAAATAAGAGAGGGATAATTTTCTGAGAAAGAAAATTCGAAAGAACTCAATTCACCCCCCCCCCACCCCACACACACACACAAACACACCCCTCTTGAGTCTTTTTACGGTTAGTCTTCGACAACATGATTCACCTATGTTGGATCATTCCATGTGACAGAAGCCCCCATCATTTATTGGAACTACAAATCTTATGGTGGTTTAGAAATGGATTAAGTCTCTTGAGAAGATATTTATAGCTTTGGGATGCGATGAAAGAGAAAAGGTTGTACTGGTGATATATTGCCTTAAAGGTGCCCCATAGGGCGCAGTTCAATGGTTCCGCCCCTGCTGTACCTGTGGTGGTGAGTTGAGGAGGTCCTTGTTTCGAGCCTCCGTGTCTGCAGATTTTCTTTCCTTTGTTCCCCTCCCCCCAGGCCTACCATGTATATTGCCTTAAAGGTGAAGCTGGTCAATGGTGGTCTTTGGTCCAAAATACTAGAGAGGAAGAAAAAATCGAACATATGGAATGGAGATCTTTTAAAGTAACATTATTTGATAAATACTTCCCTTGTGAGAAACAAACTAAAATGAAGAGAAAGTTCCTCAGCTTAAAGAAAAAGGAAGAAGATATTATTGTTGAGTATGAAGATACCTTTAAAAGACTAGCCACATATGCTACGGATTACATGCATAATACGAAAATCAAGATTGACCATTTCTTTGAATGGATTAATCCAAGTCTTTGAAGGGCACTAGTTTCTCAAACTTTTTTATCATATGATGAAAGGTATTATGTGCTATGAGAAGGAATTTTCTAGATCCTATATATTTAGGGGAAATTAAGAAAATAAGAGGTCTTCTGAACACCAAGAAAAAGGGAATATATTAAAGATGATGATGATGATGAAGCAATTTCCATCAAAATTACCTTAGGGTGGATTTTTGATATTTTTCTAGAAAGTTTGATTTTTCAATGAATAGTGAAAAATAATGATTTTTATTGAAAATTGTATTTTCACTTCAAGAATTTACACGGTTGGATTTTGTTATAAAATAGTTTCAAAGAAAAATTTGTTCAATTATATTATTAATAATCAAATTATGGTCTTTAGAATGAATTTTATACTTGAATTTGATATAAAAACATTTTTATATTTAAAAAGACATTTTTCTAAAAAACGGTTTTTCTCATGTTTTGCTGGTTTAACTTTAAATTAAATTTTGTCACTTTAGTCGTTTGAATTTGATAAAATGGATTACATATTTGTAATCATCATTTCCAGATTTGGTAATGTTTCCATTTTCATTTTTGGTCAAAATGAATAGTAAAAACTGTAAAAAATTGTCACAACAATTAAGGTTGAAACAGGTTTATCGGGGGTTAAACTAAAGAGATAGGGATAAAAATGAGCTAAAAACTTGTCTAATTTATATTGGTTGTCCATATTTAGACACTATCTAATCTATTCTTCGTAAATGGTCCATGTGGGGTTCATTTAGATTGAGTAAGACATTAATATATTTTATTCTTTTTAAAAATTTCAAGTATGTCCTCTCCCCCACTTATAAAAGGATACATCTCCCCTCTCTTCTTTACAATACTTTGAAACATATAGCTCAACCAACCCCTTTCAAAATCCATCCCCAAGATCCTTAAACACATTTTAGAGCTATTGGTCTTCCCAAAATACCACCCCTAATGCCCTTAAGAAGAGATACAAATGAGGTGTCTCTAAGAGAAGGTAGTCGTCTTAATGAAACTATTTCGTTTTACTTCTTATTTTACCACCTTCAATTACATCCTAAAAATCCCAATATAGTAACACTAGTATCTCTCATATACTAGGATTTTATTATGTTGATGGCATAATATTTATCCATCAAATGGGAAACAAAATCATCGCTCGTGTGTACAGCGGACTACCGCCACGTGAACTGATGTCATTTGTTTTCCATCACTGACTCACATGTATAGTCATAATGATAGAACCAATGAATATATATAACAATTATGACATAAAATTGATTTTGAAAAATTAATATATCCTCTACTTCCTCACCCTTTCACCATTAAGGAAATGATAATGTCGCTCGTGCGTACGTACGACCTACCGTCTCCACGAAATGATGCGATTCATTTTCCATGTTCAACTTTCAAGAATGATTGTAAAATGTATCTAATGAATAAAAATGATATTTATAACATTAATATAATTCTGTAGATGATGGTACTATATCCTATTCACAAGAACCAGAATTTTCATGACGAAACATCCTTAAGATAACGAAACAGTTAACACTCGAAACGACGTTAATAAGGAAATATTATTAACAAACGGGTAATAAGAAGTTATAAGAGGGTCATATGTGATATTATAAATATGAATATGATCCTTTTTTAAATCAATAACATGTTTAAAACTGTTATGCATGAAGTTAAAGCACGTTCAACTAAAGGGGACGTGAGGTAAGGCATTTCGTCTCAATTTCCACTTCATTAAGACATATTTTGTATTATGCACTATTTTACATTTCGTGGTGCATATACTACCCCTTTGAGTTATTTAACATGACTATCTATTTATTCATGATGATTAATGATTCAATTCAAATTACTCTTTCAAGAGTGAGGTTTAAAAGAAAAGTATATCATATTTCTTTTTTTGATCAGGTATATTTTTCTTCCATGTCCATATTTTTCAAAATCATTTTACAAGTCATTTTTATTACTCAAATGATTTATTAAGGATATTTTAAGTTATCTTTGACTTTTATATGGTTTGAAAGGAATCCTTCAAATGTTTTCCCCAAAAGGGTCATTTTCAACTTTTTTATTAAAGTCAAAAGGCATGTTTTATTTTAACGTATACGCCGTTAACGGACTTTCACACCATCATAACCATTTTATGATATTTAGCTTCTACAAGTTTTCAATGATTTTACAAAGAAAACTATTTTAAGAAAGCTTATTTTAATGTTTCACTTCTATTTTCTTTATTCTCCAAAAGACATGAATTTATCACAAAATCTATATTATCTCTCATTAATTTTGTGGTTGATAAATTTCTCTTGAAACATTCTCTTTCTTATAATCATTGGACATTACATTTCTCTTAAATATTCATATTATTTATATCATATATATGATTATTGCCTAAACCATATACCATTTCTACATACGATGTTCTACTTTGGAAGTTATTCAATTAATTGGGAAAATATTGAAATTTCAAATTCTTTACTCAATACGGATATTCGTTGACAAGACATATTGTTTATGAATTGAATTGATCATTCAATATATAGGAATGCATTGGACATACAGTGACGGGTGGGACCCAGTTATAAATAGTACCTCGATACATCTACAGGTCTCATGAGATAAATCAACTGACCAGATTAAATGAGTTGTTGGTATATATCTATCCATCGATTAAACTGTCTTGGTGCAAGGTCATGACGGTATAGATATCATGACGTATGAGATCATAACGTCCAATAATATGCATTTCCTTCATTGAAAATTCAATTATTATCATCCATGAGATTACTGCATTGATATTATTCATGGATGCATTTCGTGCTCAAGTTATTGATTAAATGACATATGTTTTCAGTTATTTATCTTTCCATGTTGATCATGCCTTATTTACTTATGATAGTTTCTGATGTATGTGACCCTTACTAACATTTGAGCTCACCCTTATTTTCTTTCATTTCCCCATGATATGAGGATAAAATCTTTGAATGAGTTTCAAGGATGTTGAGCATTTTCTTTTGTTATGTTTTATATTTTATTCCCAATGTAAAATGGGTATCATGTATGTGTTTGGTTCTACAAGACTACTAAACTGATCAGTCCTTTGAGATTAGATTTCTTGTATTTATGCCAATGTAATAAAATAGACATTGACTCTGAGTTACTGGATTTGAGGTCGTTACACTTGACGCTCGAGCAGGATTTCTTTTCTCACCACGACATGTTAGTGCCTCGCTAGATAAAGGAGGAAGAAAAAAAGAGAGCATTAAGATAAAGGGAGAGAATCGGCCAGGCTGCATACAAGAGTATCACACACCCATCGAATAGGTACTACCTCTTTATATAGGGCTCGAGACAATTCTCAAGTTGTTGCATGCATTTACTCAAGCGTTATAAAGCATGAGTAAATGACTCCGATCAGTTATGCATTCATCGTATGAATGAAACAATCCTCCATGTGTTTCATCTTATGAAATCTATTGATAATGTAACTAGCGGAAGAGATCTAAACATTAAATGTATACTGCCTTCGTATAAAACAATTGGCTAAACCATGACATTTGAAATGACATGGAATAATAGATATCATCTCATATGATATCTCTATATCGTACCCTATGATACAGGTAAATATGTATCACATACATATTATGTTTTAGGGCATATCTCCTTCAAATTAGGTTGTAAATAGCGTTGTGAACCATTAACGAGGTTAATATGGGGAATGGATCATGAACTTTATTATTAAATGAGGATGATGAAATGTGAAATTTGCGAAGTGCTAAATTGAATTTGTGATTGTCATCTATGACGGGTGTGTCCCAAAACAGTAAGTGAGCTCTATCTCCTCATCATAGTATAGGAGTGATTCACTGTGTTGTGGACGACTATTTCCTCTACACAATATAGTTGCGAGTAGCAGAGGTTTCAAGAATCAATCGTCAAGATAGAGTATCTAGTCGATGAGATTGGCCAATGGAGAATGATGGGTACAAATCTTTGCTCGATGGGTGAGCATCTCCTCATAGTATAGTTGCAGGTCGTCCCCCCGCAGTCTGCTAGGGTGGTACAAGTGGGATGGGGTTTGGGGCGTGGTCACAGAGTTGAGTTCCCAGACCATCAGATCAGTGTGCGTGACCTATTGTTGCCAGTTGTACCTCACTATAAATATAATTGTAGGTTGTGGAGGCATGGTGATTGGCCTTTGAATAGAGAGCTTAGCTAGCAAGATTAGCCCATTGTGAGGTATTTTGAAGCAAAGGTAAATGTTATCTAGTGTGAAGTAATGATGATGATGTCGTGTTGATGTGCATAAGGTATGCAACATTTCATGTTTTTTGGGATTTTAGGTAGATATTGTGGTTGTGGACTTTTCTTTGAGTTGGGTTGGTTTTACCTGTTTTACATTGGACTGCATTAGTGTGCTCTTCTTGCATTGGACATTTTTGAGATTCAAGGAATTTATTGAGTACGTATATTTACACACCTATTCGATTATTGTGGATTCAACAGAGTTTAGCAAAAGGCAGTCAAGTTTACATTAGATAAGTGTAATTTATTATACATTTTGTTACTTCGATTTTTTGACCGTATAGTTTCATGTGTTATTGGTGATTTGATATTTTATGCATTGACATGTGATTCGGAATATCATTTGATTGTATGGGTTGGATGTTGTATTTAGAGGCTAATCCCCCTCATTTGAGATTTATACACTTTGCTATTGGCCCGGTTAGGGAAGAGTTCATATTTTTAATGTTTTCATAAACGAAGGAAAACTCTGTAGCAGAACTACAAACAGGCCTGCCAACCATAGCACTGAACGTTCTGTCATTGAATACACCGATGAAAAATCATCGAGACAAGTGAGCGATCGGACTACTCAGATCATAACGGCTTACCCGAGCGCGTGCAAATCTCCCCCTGTACTCATTATCATTACCACTCGTATCGTACACCACTAAACCTGTTGGGAAAACGAATTGGTATTCACGTGTTTGGAATCAAATTTAACTAAAAAATTTAACTAGAAAAGCACACCTTGAGGATTATTCACGGGGTAAGCTGAAGGCCAGCATGGTGTTGATAATTTTGGGGTGCATTCGCTTTCAAATGCTGCCGCTTTTAGTGGGGTGCTTGACGCAGGCATGCTTGGAGACTGTTTATCTTGCCCGGATATCTGCACCAATTACCCATTAGAGTTGGGGTTAGTTTGACAACACTAGTTTATAACACTACATATACAGAAGCAACTATCATAAGTGAAAAGTGTTGTGAGCTATTTTCAGTAAGCACATTATCAAGTTGCATAACCAATACAGATATTGACACTCCCAACCCCACAAACCAAAGTAAAAAAATTGAAAATTAATCATGTTTCTAGAAAGCATGGACAGCAAAGTCACATGAAAGCCACTCTTCTCAAAGTGGAAAGAAAGGCAGATGCAGAGAAAAATCAGTTTATGGGGCATGCAACACACCCCTGTTTGGTTGATAAAAATTAAATAAAAGGGCTAGGAAAAAAGAAAGAAAATGAAAGGCAGTATTTAGTTATAGATGAAAAATAAATTAATTTAATAGTAAATAATAAATGTAATAAATATTATGAATAGATAATTAATAATAAAAAACATTTATTTATTTATTTCCCCTCTGTTAGAAGGAAACAATTTCCTTCTGTAGAATGATAAAATAGGAGACCCGAACCCCCAAGGTGTACTCTCTAAAGGAGCCCTTGGGGTTAATTTATAATGAACATTAAAAATCACACCGGACCTCAAGTCCGATGTGGGATGCAGACTCCAACACTCCCCCTCAAGCTAGGTGTACCTAGCTTGGACACATAACGAAAAAACAAAGCAAGCAACAAGCTGCAAACACTCCCCCTCAAGCTGGACATACCCAGCTTGATGACAAAACAAGACGAAATAAAATAAAGGAAAAACTGCAAGACCGATGCTCCCCCTCACGATCGCAGCTCCCTCTCAGAATGATGGATGGATGATGTTGAGGGCGCAGCAGAAGAAACCACTCAGACCGACCGGTTGACGGAACGCCAGGAATGCCGCACTAGTGGGGCCGGTCGATGAAACGCCGGGAAATCCAAACTAGCACCGGGAAAACCGCACTTGCGGGGCCGGCGACGGGAGGCGGGGATTCCGCAGAATTGTTGTGGGGTCTGACGGCGCCAACGGGCCCAAATCCTAGGTGGTCGAGCTGCTGCGCCAACGAATGGGCATAACGGCGGATAGAGATGCGGCTGCCGGGAGTCGTCGGGAGATGCCGGCGAGGCGGGGATGCCGCAGGAGGTGCCGGCGAGGCGGGGATGCCGCAGGAGGTGCCGGAGAGCCCAAACTTGAAGCAGGGCAGCCGCTGGGATAACCTGGAGCCGGCTGGCTGCCGGAAGAGGAGTGCAAGAGGAGGCCGGCGAGGGAGCAGGACAGCGGGAGGCAGCGCTGGAAGCCGACCGGGAATGGAGGCCGGCTGTCGCGCAAAGAGGGGCTGGCGAGGCTTGAGGCCGGCTGCTGCTGGAGGAGCCGACCGGGAATGGAGGCCAGCTGTCGGAGGCACCGGCAGGGGGAGAGGCCGGCAGTAGATGCAAGTACGGGGAGAGTCCGCCGGAGCAGGGACGGCCGTAGGAGAAAGCGGCGCAGAAAGGGCGCCGAGATGCCGGAGGGAGATCGGGCCACCGGGAGAGAGAGCCGCCTGGAGAGAGGGCTACCGCAAGGGGAGCCGCGGTGGAGATCCGCCGGGATGGGAAATCGTGCGGGAAGGCGGAAGGAGCTGCCGGACAGCAGCAGACCGCCGGGGAAGGGCGTGCCGCTGGAGATCCCGTGCGGGAGAAACGCCAGAAAAAAAAAGTCGCGACTGCGGGAGAGAGGGCCACCGGGAGAGAGGGCCGCCTGGAGAGAGGGCCGCCTGGAGAGAAGGCCGCCGGGGAATCCGTGGGATGCGCGGCCTGCACAGGAGCGGAAGAAGGCGGGTCGCCGCTGGAGGAGCGCGCAGGGACGGTGCGAAGCCGACGGGAGAGGTCCTGCGCAAGAGAGGGGCGCCGCTGGAGGAGCGCGCAGGGAGCCGCGGGCACAGGAGGGCCGCCGGGAATCGCGCCTGGAACCGCCTCCGGGAAGAACCGTCCACGGGATCTGCGGGAGGCGCAGGCTGGAGGAGCGCCGCGAAGAGAAACTGCCGGGGCAATTCACGCTGATTTTCTATATGAATCATAATTACAAGCCAGGTTATTTAACCCGCCGTGCTGTGCAGGGGCACATGGCCGGTGGCAGTTTTACCCAGTTACACCGACAAGACGAAGTGCGAGACCAGGGGCCCAACTTCGCGAAGGGGGGTCTACACATTTGAAAGCCAAGGATTGTAAATGGGGAACTGGGGTTTCTGTGCAAAAAAAAAGGATCGCACAATCCCACTATCCCAGCATCCGTGCTGCCGCATGAGCAGTACCAGTTCCCAGGTAGGATAGCCAAATCAGACATGCCTGGAATCGCTGTATCGTCGGGTCGTGCAAGGTACACCATGGCGGGTAAGCTTCTGTCAAGTTGGGATTTTTCAAAAAACCCAACCATCAAACTGCTAAACATAGGGTGAAACCCTCCCCGCACTCATATCTTCCGGAAAATCTGTTTCCTTGCTCTGCTGCCTCCCAACGCCAAGCCAGCCGCCAACACCTCTGCAGGTTCAATATGTTGCGGAAACGCCGGGAACCGCAACGACGGAATGGTTTTCAGATGAAGAAAAGAAAGAACAAAAGAATGATAAGAAGATAACATGACACAACGATTTATGTGGTTCGGGAAATGATCTCTATGTCCACGGAGAGTCAAAATTTCACTATGATTGGGAGCAGAATTATAAGAAGATTTCCAAAGTTTCAGACACAGAAACTCTAGCTCGAATGAGCTGATAAAGAAAATGATGCAACAGTGTCACCGACCGCACAGTAAGTCCACTGTGATACGGTGACCAGTAGCTGGAAGTCTGCAGAGCTACAGTACTGCGGTCTCCAAAGTCCGAGATGCTACAATAACCATGTCAAAGTCCATACCACTACAGTGCTTTGTCGGCGTCACCTGATCAACTCTGTTACGGTACCGTTGTCTCCAAAGTCCGAGATGCTACACTAACCATATCAAAGTCTGCGTTGTTACAGTGTTTTGTTGGTGTCACCTGGTTGGCTCCACTACAGTCTGGTCAGAGTTGCTACAGTACCCAAAATTTGGGCCGAGGCCACTCGGTCCCCAAACCCCTGAGCAAGGGTGCGCAACCCTCTGCAACCCACAGCGACCTCACCGCAAAAGTCAACCCGTGAGAGTTGCGGTCTGGTGCGCAGTCTGGACCGCTAGCATTCGGCCCAACTTCATCCTAACAGATTGAGCTACAGCATTCCAACACAATCGACCACCGGGAGGAAGGAAACCTTTTTTCATTTTCTTTTTTTTCTTTTTCCTCTTGTTCAGTAGGTGCAGTTTTTGTTCAGCAGTTTTTGTTCAGCTGGTGACGAAAGGTCTTTTTTGTTCATTTTGTTTTTCGTCCACTGCCTTTTTATTATTTTGTCCACTTCAGCTTTTTTTTTTTTGTCCATCCAGACGTGTTTTTCTTTTCCAGTTATTCTTTGTTACTTTGTTTTTGATCTTTTCCAGTTTTTTTTCTGTTTTTTTTTTCCAGTTGGTCGTTTTTTTTTCAGTTGTGTATAACCCGTTTTTTGTCCAGGTTTGTGGATATTACAGATGTTTCAATTTAATGTGTAACAAAGAATTAAAAATACAATTATGTTATTTTGTAGTGCAGTTTGTGAAGTGTCCAATGGCTACAACAGGTGACGGTAATTCTGAAAGTGGGATGGCTAGTAGCAACAGACTTCAGGTAAAACAAAAAACTTCCTCGAAATAAAAGTGATACTGATTGAGAACATTGTTGTGAAGTTGATGGGAATCTAAGAAGGTGAGATGCAAACATTGTAATAAAATTATGACAGGAGGTGTGCATAAATTAAAACATCATATTGCGGGTAGTCATCATGATACAGGAGATCGTCCAAAAGTACCCGATGATGTTAAAAAAAATTATTAATCGTCTTTAAAAATCAATGTTGGCATCTGCTGCAAGAAGGCAACATCTGATGAGTCAATAATGTTGACAAGTGAATTCCATTGTTTGAAACTCAATTTCAAAGTGGGGAAATTTCTAGCACTAATCAAGTTAGTTTGGGAATAAAAAGAACTCAAACTCAAAACACAGTTAACGTCATGTTTAAAAGAGATTTGAGGAAGTGTGTCGTGGAATAGCTGACTTTTTTTGTGAAAATGCAATTTGATGGGAACGTGGGCACATCAGCTCAGCCTTCTAGAAGGGAACAGCCTGGAAATCAATTTCCAGAAAGGGGAAAAGGGTCCCACAGCGCAGCCTGTACCAGCTGGAGGGAATACTCTAGAAAGAGAACAACCGTCTCACCAGTGGGGAGGATATTTTCTGTTAGTTTGCGTGAGGGAGAAAGAGGCGGAGGGTGTTAAATACGGGGAGGGCTGGAGTGAAAAGGGGTAGCGAGAATATTGCTATTGAGGGATTCAGCCAACTAGCTTGGGCGAGAGTGCAAGGGGCCTCTCAGAGATACTTCCTTTCCTTCCCATCCTCCTCCTGTTTTCCCTTTCTATAATTCTGCTCCTGTAATTCTGCTTTTATCTCTCTACAATATATACAAAGAAGTCCACTCCCAGTGGGCTTTTGGTGCGAGGTTCTATCAATTCGCCCAACCAGCCACCCTTCTCCATTACCCACCCCTATTCACAAGGAACCATGGTGACCCGCAATCACCCACGTCTGCAAACAGCATTCTCTGAGCTACACACGGCCATGGATCGCCAGAAATGGGACCAGGAGTGCCGCAAGCAGGCTGAATTCCAGTTGGTCCGCCGGCACAAACACTTGCCGCCGCAAAAGCCAACCAGGCCTTCTTTGAAAACAGACCTACCTGAGGTGCAATCCACCGTGTCTGGCGCTCCGGAGGCGCCGGGACACGACGAGGTGGAGCAGTGCATAAAGCGTGTCGTCCAAGCGATGCCCTCGGACCTGGCTTCACCGAAGGACCATCCCACGCAGCGACAACGGCAGTGAGACCAGGTGATGACCCTGCCTTCTCGGTCGTCTGCGCTGCCTAAACCAAAAGCGGCGGCGTCTGGCGCAGTGGAGATGCAGGTGACGCTGCAACGGGAGGAAACACGTCTTTCAGTAACACCAGGTATGCCCGCAACGCATAGCAGGGAGACGAGGGACCACCATTGATTACAGAAGACTCAGGAAAGCGTCCAGCTGGAATCAGCAACACGACGAAGCAGAATACACAGACTATGGCAGAGTTCTCAGTACATCAGACGTTTCTCGGGCAAAAGGTGCAAGCAGAAGAGAACAATATCAGAGGAAGAGAACTCGGGTGGACACTGTGAGTGTGGGCCTGCAGCAAATATTGCGAACACAAGTGGCAGAGACACAACTACAGAAAAAGAAACATGAAGATCAACTTCAGAGGGCTGCTGAGGTACCGAGTTTGAAAGTTCCACCAGCAGCAGCATAGGAAAGTGCAGGCTGCCGAGGTCGGTGATTATCAGACTTCACAAAACAACAGGTAGATGTACTTGGAGCTGGGAGTGCTGGGCTTGGTGTTCTTACAGTGGTTATGCAGGCTGCATAAAAATTGGCTGAGAACATTGAACAAGAGTTGAATCATTGATTGTTCCTGCTTGGCAAAGATGGGCTTATTACAAAAGAGAGGGATATCGATCAAGCCCCTGCAACTGATCTTAAGCAGAATAGTGGTGCAATCCACAATTTTATATCTCTGAAGCAGATCCATGGAGCAGGGAGGAGCACCTGGGAAATTGCTTGGAATGCATGTGTCAAAAGGGCACATGATAATGAACCACAGCAGCACTGTCTTAAGTTACCCCTGCTGACTTAAAAGGACTCGCAGTGAGGGGGGATTCACCGGCCATCATCAGCTCCCATTCCTCAGTCTTGAAGATAAGACTGATTCTGAAGGTGGGGCGGGTAATAAAAACCTGGGCACATCAGCCCAACATGGAAGAGTACATTCTAAAAGGGGACAACCTGGAAACCAATTTCCAGAAAGGGGAAAAGTGTCCACAGCACAGCCTATACCAGCTGGAAGGAATGCTCTAGAAAGAGTACAACTGTCTCACCAGGGGGGTGGGGGGATATTTTCTGTTAAACCGCGTGAGGGGGAGGGAGGCGGAGGCTGTTAAATAGGGGGAGGGCTGGAGTGAGAAGGGGTAGCGAGAATATTTCTGTTGAAGGATTCGGTCAGCTGGCTTGGGCAAGAGTGCAAGGGGCCTCTCGAGGATACTTCCTTTCCTTCTTCTTCTCCTTATTCTTCTGCTTTCCCTTCTATAATTCTGCTCCTGTAATTCTGCTTTAACATCTCTTCAATATATAAAAAGAAGTCAACTCCCAGTGGGCTGTTGGTGTGAAGTTCTATCACAATTCCATTCAATTGTGCAAAAAGGACCTTTTGCAAACGTGTCAATTGATTGGAAAATTTGGAAATGGATTGAAACCTCCGTTTTACTATGAGATTAGGAAGACATGCCTAAAAGAGCAAGTTGTCCAAACGGAAAAGTTGGTTGATGAACATAGAGCGCTTTGGAGAAAAACAGGTTATTCTATTTTGTCAAATGGATGGACTAATAAAAAGAAGAGGTCTAGTGTAATTTTCTTGTCGGTGATTATCAGATTTCACAAAACAACAGGTAGATGTACTTGGAGCTGGGAGTGCTGGGCTTGGTGTTCTTACGGTGGTTATGCAGGCTGCTTCAAATTTCACTGAGAAGATTGAACAAGGGTTGAATCATCGATTGTTCATGCTTGGCTTGGCAAAGATGGGCTTATTACAAAAGAGAGGGATATTGATCTAGCCCCTGCAACTGCATCAACTCCTGATTAAGCAGAATAGTGGTGCAATCCACGATTTTATATCTCTGAAGCAGATCCATGGAGCAGGGAGGAGCGCCTGGGAAATTGCTTGGAATGCATGTGTCAAAAGGGCACATGATGATGAACCACAGCGGCACTGTCTTAAGTTACCCCTGCTGACATGTTCTGCTGACTTAAAAGGACTCGCAGTGAGGGGGGGCTTCACCAGCCATCATCAGCTCCCTTTCCTCAGTCTTGAAGATAAGACTGATTCTAAAGGTGGGGCGAGTAATAAGAACCTGGGCACATCAGGGGGAATATATTCTGTTAGGCCACGTGAGGGGGAGGGAGGCCGAGGCTGGAGGGCTGGAGAGAGAAGGGGTAGCGAGAATATTTCTGTTGAGGGATTCGGTCGGCTGGCTTGGGTAAGAGTGCAAGGGGCCTCTCGAGGATACTTCCTTTCCTTCCCATCCTTCTCCTTATTCTTCTGCTTTCCCTTCTATAATTCTGCTCCTGTAATTCCGCTTTAACATCTCTTCAATATATAAAAAGAAGTCCACTCCCAGTGGGCTGTTGGTGTGAAGTTCAATCACAATTCCATTCAATTGTGCAAGAAGTCCTTTTGCAAACATGTGTCGATTGATTAGAAAATTTGGAATTGGATTGAAACCTCCGTTTTACTATGAGATTGGGGAGACATACCTAAAAGAGCAAGTTGTCCAAACGGAAATGTTGGTTGATGAACACGGAGCACTTCCGAGAAAACGGGTTATTCTATTTTGTCAAATGGATGGACTGATAAAAAGAGGCGGTCCAATGTAATTTTCTTGTCAATGGTCCAAAATGGGCTATCATTTTAAAATCCAACGAGACATCTGGGTTTTCCAAGACTGCTGATAAAGTGTTTGAGATGCTAGATGAGATTATGGAAGATGTTGGTGAAGAGAATGTTGTACAAATTGTCATTAATAATGCTGCAAATTACAAGTATGCGGGAGAAATATTAATGGAAAAAAGGAAAACCATTTTTTAGACACCATGTGTCACACATTGCATTGAGTTGATATTGGAAAATTTTGGAAAAAAAAATTGGATGTTCATCGGGTGACAATTGCAAATGCCAGAAAGATCACAAAATTATATATATGGACAACTTGTGCATTCAGTAATAATTAATCCCAGATTTTCGAAAAATGTTGCATCAAAGCTGCATTTCCACTCATTAAGGTCTTCAATTTGTCAACTTTGATGAAAAAGCCTGCTATGAGATGTGTAGATGGGTGAATTCACACTTAAATGGGGTCCAACAGGATGCATTTATGAAGAAATGGACCGAGCTACGAAAAAGATTCAAGGGAACTTTGGAGGTTGTAGAGTGGTACAATTCCTACCTCAAAGAGAGGTGGAGACATTCATTTATAGATAAGAGGGAAATAAATACAAGTAGGAGGAAACCGGTGTGGGACTCTTCTTCCAAGCTATATGCGTTCTAGCTTGAGGGGGAGTGCCTGATTATCAAACCAAATATGAACAGAAGCTTGTGGCACGAAACCAATTTCATGAAAAAGGTGACAAAGCCAAAGAATTCCAGTAGTGATTGTGGTCATTGCACGGTATTCAGATTAAGCACTGGATCTGGAGATAACAGTTTGTTTCTTGCTCCGCCAGGAGATTAAGTTACCGGCCAGAAAAACCGCAAACCCAGAAGTAGACTTTCAGGTAGCTAAGCAACCAGCATAGTCAACATCACAGAAGCCCTCAATATTCAGATGATCGTAATGTGATGTGAATACCGAAGACCACGGGCATGGTCTTTCTTAATGTACTTGATAATGCGAAGGACAGCATCTCACTGAGATTTCGTCAGTGCCATGAATTGGCTAACCTTGCTGACAGCGCAAGCAATATCCGGACGAGTCATGGTAAGATAATTGAGTTTTCTCACAAGACAACGATATCTCTCTGGGTGAGAATATGGGTTTGTGGCATCATGTAGAGACCGTTCCTCTGGTTCAAGAGGAGTGTCCACAGCAGTTGTCTAAGACAAGCCAGTATCCTGCAAGATATCTAATGCATATTTTCGTTGGAAAACTTCAACACCAAGAAAATATGTCAAAGGGCCAAGGTTTGAAATTGTTGTTGAAGATAAACCTTGAGACGAGGACGTTTTGCGGTAGAAAACAGTGTAGTCCTTACTCTGAGATAGACCAAATGAAGTTATGATAGTGCAAAATCTATCAAACCGGGCACAAGGAGACTGCTTGAGCGCATAAAAAGAGCGACGAAGCCGACGGACATAAGAAACGTCTCCGAAGGCAAGGAAATTGCAGATATACTTCTTCAAGAAAACCATATATAAATGCATTCTTGACATCAAGTTGATGAAGAGACCAATGATGAGCAGCTGCAAAAGAGATAGATAGTTGAACAAATGTCATTTTAGCAACCGGAGAGAATGTATCGAAATAATCAACGCCAAATGTCTGGGCGAAGCCTTTTGCCACGAAACGGGCTTTAAGTCGATGAAGAGTGTCATCTGCATTTGGATGGACCGTATAAATCCAGTTGCTGTCAACAACCTATTTACCTGCCGAAAGGGGGACCAGATCCCACGTGTGATTGTCGTCTAAGGCCTGTAATTCATCCTGCATTGCTTGAAACCAACCAAGGTGAGATTTAGCCTCTGTAACCGTACGAGGAACAGATATCGCCTCCAAAGCAGAGAAGCTTTTGTAGGAAGTTGTGTAAACAAGATTCTTCTGGCAAGAGCGAATACCTTTCCATAAAGCAATAGGCAGGTCATCTGTTCCCGGAGTAAGAGCGTCTAACGAAGTTGGGGAGACGGTATCCTCAGTCAGGAAGGGGGGCACGTTCGATGGTCGGCGAGAGTAGACAGAGCCAAAGTGACGATCATCAAAGTGGGATAACGGAGGCAATGGTGGGTGGATGGTGAGAGGAAGACAGTCATCGATAGTGATATCTGGGTGGGAAGAGGGTGCAGAGAATGAAGAGTTCTCAATAAAAGAGACATCAGTAAAGATGATATAACACCGCAAATCTAGAGAGAAACAGCGGTATCTGCGCTGAGTGCGAGAGTAACCCAGGAAGATGCACCATAGGGATTTTGGGGGAAATTTAGATAAATGAGGACAAGTGTCACGAACATAACAAAGACACTCAAACGCACGAAGTGGAAGAGGATGAGGAGGGAGAGAGGGGAAGAGAACCCAAAAAGGATTCTCCCCTAAAGGGTAGAAGAAGGAAAGCGATTTATAAGATAGGTATCGGTAAGAATAGCATCACCAAAAAACAAAGAGGCACCTGCATATGAAATAAGAGGGCACGAACAGTATCCAAAATATGACGATGTTTACGCTCAGCCACTCCATTCTGCTAAGGTGTATCAGGGCATGATGTTCGATGGAGGATGTCATGATCCTTGAGAAACTGCTGAAGGGAAGAGGATAAATATTTTCATCCATTGTCCGAGCGGAGACACTTAATTGGTGTGGAGAACTGAGTATGAATTTCATGGTAAAACGTCTTGAAAGTAGCAAATATCTCAAAACGATCACGAAGTAGATAAAGTCATGTCATGCGAGAGAAGTCATCAATAAAGGATGCATAATATTGGTACCCTAAATGACTTACCGTGTAGGGACCCCATACATCAGAATGGACTAAATCAAAAGGTTTAGATGCCCGCATCACCAAACGAGGAACATAAGACACGTGATGATATTTCGCAAATTTACAGGACTCACAATGAAAAGAAATGTGCGGATTGAAATGAGGATAAAGCTGATGTAAGGTGGAGGCAGATGGATGACTCAGGCGAAAATGTAGATCCAGAGCACGAGCAGAGATTGTAGAGCAAGCAAGGGATGTCGGAGTATCGAACATGTACACTCCATCGCGAAGATGACCTCTACCAAGCTCCTGATTCGTCGACCTCTCCTGAAACACATCATCAGATAGTGTGAAAATAACAACATAGTCCAAGTCCTTTGTGAGTTTACTGATAGAGAGGACATTAAAAGGACTTCGAGGAACATGAGCCACGGAAGGCAGACGAATACAAGGATTCAAGGAGCACATGCCCAATCCCGCAATAGGGATAGTGGATCCGTCAGCAACAGTAATAGCAGTAGTGCCAGTATACAGACGATAAGTTGTTAACATATCTGCATCACCAGTGAGATGATCACCAGAATCAAGCATCCAAGCAGGTGGGCGATGAGTGACACAAGCAGTAAGGCCACCGGTCTGAGCAACAGATGTCGAAGAAGAACCAGGTAGCGAAGCGGCCCGATGAGAGTGTATAAGCTCGATCTCATCCATGGAGAGGTCCAGGTTGTGATGGATATCAAATGATGGTGGGGAGGCATCGACCAGAGATGTCTGAACCTGCCGAGGTGGCTGAGACGGGCGTCCATGAAGAACCCAGCAGCGATCAATAAAATGGTTAGGCTTGCCACAGTGCTGGCAGAAAGGACCATTACGGCCCTCACCACAGCCACGTCCATGAGCACCGAAAAAACGACCACCACCATGGCCCAGTAGGGCAATATGATCTATAGGTGGGGAAAGCACCCGCTAAGCTTTGCCAAGGCGATGATAGACCAGTGGAATCTCAAGAGAGGAGAGGCTGATCAACATTTCAGTGGCAGTTGTTGCATACTCTGAATCAAGGTCATGAAGAAGGCTGAAGAGACATAACTGATCACGTCGGGCCAAAGCAGCCTCTGGTGTTTGAGAAGGCCACAACTCAAGTAACTCATCACATAGAGCTTTCCAGTCAGTGAAATATGCCAAAAAAGGACGGTGGCGCTGGCGGATAATGGAAAGGCGGTGAGGAACATTTGATACCCAAGCTAGATTATTGGTTTTGGAATACATAAGGGTCAAGGAATCTCAAAGTTCTTTGACAGTGTTCGACGTCTGAGTCACATCTTTAACGAAACGTTCCATAGAGTAAACAAGCAAAGCAAAAAATTATTGTCGGCAAGCTTCCAAACCTTATACTTCGGATCTGATAGTGGTAGGGGAGGAGCAACCAAGTGCAAGTCGAGATCCATGCCGGTGAGAGAAATAAGGACAGGGAAGTTAGTTGCATCAAGGCGCTCATCGACAAGGCGAATGGAGGCAGTGATCAACTGAGGAAGAACCGAGGAAGTCGGTGAGGAATCTGTCATGGTAGGAAGGATGGGAGGGAAGAGACTACAAGATCCGACAAGGCCGATAGGACGGGTGCAGTAAGAAATCCAGCAGAAATGGCTGGAAATGGAAACACAGGCCTCAGCAGGCAAAGCAGGGCATCAGGTTAATGAGAGAGTCGTTCAGGGGATAGGCGCAGAAGGATGCACAAAAGGAAAGAGCGGCTCCTCAAGGGACAGGCGCAGGGATGGCGGCCATTATCTGGGGTGGCAGGGTGACCCCGGGAAGGCCGACGCCATTAGGGGCGGCGAGGCGCGCCGAGTAGATGCGACGAGGTTGCGCCCAGAAGGGAGACAGCTGGGTTCGAGGTTGGAGGAGGAAGTTGAGACAAGGCGAGGCTAGGCGAGATGAGGTGGGTCCGAAGGGGTTGGGTCGTCGGGAGCGATCACGACTATTGGAGAACGGCGGCGCAGGGAAGGTCGTCGTGCAGGGGGGCTCAGAAGGAGCCATTGCGTAAGCAGGGGAAGGTTGCACAGGGAGCGGTCGGCGACGGGGCGCAGGAGTCGTCGCGTAGGCGGGGGGCTGTTGTGCAGGGATCGGCCAACGATGGGCACGGTGAAGAGGAAAAAAATCAGGGGGGTTATCGGACGTATCCCTTTGATACCATGTAGAGTGGTACAATTCCTACCTCAAAGAGAGGTGGAGACCTCCATTTATAGATAGAGGAAAATAAATACAAGTAGGAGGAAGCCGATGTGGGACTCATAAATACACTTAACTCAGAAATACACTTAACCAGGTCTAACAAAGGTGTTAAGAAAAGGTTAGTAATTTAAAACTTTTATTTATTTTTTTGATTTTATTCCAATTATAAGTTTTCAAATGCAAATGTGATGGAGATATTAATGCGAATGTCTCTCATAGGATTCAACCTAGATAGATATGTAGGTTCCGGGCGCAGCGGGAGCACGGATGATACGGTGCCCAACTTTGCTTTTTGCCGTTATTGATAATTAATCTGAGGTCTATTCCAACAAAGAACGTCTTGACCAACGAAATTGAATCAAAGAACAAACAAGGGATAGAAAACCCGGAACCAAGAGAGAGTAGATCAACACATGTTGTTTACAACTAATTTAATTGAATAAGAATTACCTCCAAGGTTATTCTTTCTTCGTTGATGTGTCAGGCCAAAGATTTGCAGTGTGTCGCCGTTGCGTTGTAGAATCCAAGTGTAGGATCCCTCTGGCGGTGATCTACACATGTTTCACGTATCTTCGGACGTCGCCGAAGGAGTCTTCAGGTGCTAGCATGGAAGATCTTTGCGCTTGCGATGTCCGTCTTCGATCGTCTTGAGAACCACTTCCAAAGCGTTCTCTTTGATCCGGTGGAGGAGTATCTCTCTCGTTCTTGATAGCGTTCTTGGAGAGGGATGAGCTCTCTAAGCTTGAGAGCTTTTCTCCAATTCGTTGTGCACAACCATTTGCTTGCTAATTAGAGAATAATATAACCGAACATTTATTTCACTGGGGTAATAAAATAATTTGCACAAGTACCTTTAATTATTTCATTAATCATAGCGAAACTTCATGTCAAATAATAACAACAATATTATTATTTCCTGACATGCGCTTAACTTGCGAGTTATAATTAAATATTATTTAATCAAATAATATTCAATATTATTATTTCTCACTGGACCCTTAGACTCTGTCCGCCAATCCTCAATATTTATCACGCCTTGAATAATGACTATTTATTTATTAAATAAATCACTGCATTATTCGCCGATAAATAAATAAATATTATACTCACCAAATAACAAATAAGTATTTATTAATTATTCCGCCCACAATATATTCTCTCGAATAAAGTGTCGGAATAAATGCGATCATGCATCCATGAATAATTATTAAACCACAACCGGGAATAATATTTATTCAATTTGTTAAATAATAAATAATATATTATTTAACTAAGATACTGGATACACTTAGTGTGTGACCCTTTAAGCCTCTTTTTAAGTGGCATTAGGCGAAGCAGCCTAAAGTCCAAAGTTAACGTCTAGCAACACGCCAAGGCACCCATAGAGAAAGAAGTCAATGCATCAACAACGTGTCATCTCATACGAACGCTTACCATGTAATATAATCATTTTATCACAATATCTCTAAGCGAGGAGGTTGCATGTCAGTGTCATCAACCTATATGCTCGATCTCTTTTTTTGACTTTCCGAAAATAGAAATTGACTATTGATCACCATGCTCATGGATTTATTTGTTATATCATTTTCATCAAAGAGTCTGAGATATTATCTTCCGTTAAAAAAGAGAAGAGATAAATCTAAGTGCACAACTCATAATACTCATTAATAATAATCTTAAAATCTAAGGACCAATACACACGTCCGCGGATAGGAACATCCAATGATACATAGAAATGTGGATTTCCTACTGACGGGTCTTGTTCTCATAATATCCTCCTGAACATTACCAAAGGCATAAACCATGAGAAGGTGCCTCAAAGGCCTATGAGTCTCCACCACTGATAACCTGTATCATTTGTGTCCCTCAAACGATATCATCCGACTATAAAACATATATTCAAGAATAGTGTCATAGCACTTCCGGGTTCTTATCATAGCAGGGATCCGCTATGACCTTTTAGTGCGACAGTTACTCTAAGGACATTATCACATACAATGTTACGTAGAAGAAACAATCATGATGTGATAAAAAAATTATTAATATTCAAAACCATAAATATAAGTTATCATGAAGTACAAAAGAAGTTGGTTATAGGGCACCAACTCCAACGGAATAAAATGGAGAAAGGATCCTGGGGTGCTTTGTGATCATAAAATTCCTTTAAAATTTAAGGGTGGATTTTATAGGGTTGTTACTAGACCAGCTATTCTATATGGTAGTGAGTGTTGACCTTTGACAGGACATCTTAAACAAAAAATAAAAGTAGCAAATTGAAGTGGCTCTAATTGATGAGAAGATGACTAGGACTAGATTAAAATGGTTGGAAATATTAGAAGACCTTGTGGTGCACCTGTTAATAGGGTAAGTTTAATGGCAAATTCACTTATTAAAAGAAGTAGAGAAAGACTAAAAGGACTTTTAAACAAATCATTCAAGATGATCTTGTTCTAAATGGTTTCAATGAAAATATGGTCTTCAATAGAGCTAATTGGCGATGTTTGACCACATTTAATTGGGTTTAAGACTTTTTGTTGTTGTATAAGTTTTTAATATATTAATACTCTTACTATTTATTTTGTTGTAGTTATGAGCCCATTTGGGAAATTATTGACAAAAGATGGGAGTCCCAACTTCATAAACCTTTACATGCAACATGGTATTTCTTGAATCCACAATTTCAATACATTGACAATTTCAAGGTTGATTTTGAAGTTATGAACGAACTCGTTGAGTGCATTGGTAGAATGATACCTGATAAGGAAGAGGGCCACAATTCACAAGCAACTTGATGGATTTCATAAGAAAGCATGACCGCTTGGTTTTGAAGTTACGTTAATAACAAAGGATAAAAGAACTCCAGATATGAGATGGACTGCTTATGGAGAACAATTTCCAGAATTACAAAGGTTCGTCATTCGAGTATGAAGTTTGACTTATAGTTCTTCGGGTTGTGAGTGCAATTAGAGTGCTTTTGAAATGGTAAGATGTTTAAATTATTTTATTCACCCCTTATTTTATTTTAATTGTGTATTACTCATTAGTGACATTTTTTTAAAAATTATAGGTTCATACGAAGTGGAGAAATAGTTTGCTCCAAAAGAAGATGAATGACTTGGTGTTTGTGATGTACAGCTCAAAATTGAAAAATAGACCAAGTTGAGAAATCCATTGAGAGATAAATTTAATGATCTCCCTTCGGATGATGAATGGATAGCTAATGGAGAAAACGACAATGAAGGATGGGGAAGGTGGAGGTGATCTTGTTTTTGGTGATGAAGATGATTTGGAGCATCATGTAAGTGATGATGCTGATAATGAGGCGATGTGCACTTGGAGTTTGATGAAAATGATGGAGATGAAGCTAAAAATGATGTTTCTGATTTGTGTCATTTTTAATTTCAGGCAACTAATTAATTATGGAATAATATTAGTATGTTTTATTGTTTTCACATTATAGATGGATGTATAAAATATATGTAGCGATCTGAAATTGACTCTTACGATCCCGATCTAATCCCACGGGTTACGACCCCCCCCCCCCCAACCCCGTTACGATCCCCCCACCCCACCCCGTTACGATCCTCAGGTAGGATTTCATTCTGACATGTCATGTAAAGAATAATTATAAAAAGATACTAACATGTCTCATTGACTAGCATTATATGAGCATTGGTGTTCTGATGATAATAATTTAAAAATAGGGGTATCTTGATCAATTTACATGTGAATTGAGTTTTCCATAGAACTTTTTAGATTGTCCTAATTACCATTTTTTCAGTCAATGAAATGAAAGCATATTTTGCTAGCCTAGGAAAGCAATCACAACATTCTCATTCCTTCAGGTAACCAAATGACTCCTTCGACCATAAAAGAATTAAAAGGGATTGGATCATAGAGACTCACAGCAAATTTTAGTGTACGGTTGTGGAGGGTCACGAGGCCAGAAAAAAGCATTACAGCATAATTCGCTGTCTCCTCGGTCTCATACTCAGCAAAGGCATAGCCTTTGGGTCTATCAGTTTCCTTGTCTCGAGGAATGTGCAAGTCTACGAGTCGCCCTGCTTGAATGAGAATGTCATATAAAACCCTATCACTAACCCGCTCATCCAAATTACCTGAACCATGAAAAAAAATCAAAACCAGGTAAGAACTCTATGGTTGCACATTTATGAAGAAAACATATTATACTGCATGAACAAAGAGAAAGGGGGGGGGGGGACAATTGCAGCAAGAAATTTGGAACAAAACCCAGAGAATGTACTATCAAGCAAGGGATTTCATTTTTAAAATTATGGAGCAACTAATTTACTACGGTATCCCTTGTCAGACCAATGTAAAGGCGTCTATTTGGATTAAAGAAATGAATTACTTGTTCTTAAAGATATGCTGACCTTGGAAAGGCTCATTTCAATAGAGCTCGACAAAAATCTTAACAGAACATTGTGAATCAAACATAGGTCTTGCTTCGCTATCTCACCAAACTAGTCACACGCATACACAGGGAGAAGATCTCGCAGGTGGAAGGTGATAGAGACCATGACACCTCAGTACAACCTGGGAAACAGATTCCGGTAATGGGGGCAGAAGGGTCACAGCGGGGGGAATTTCTGCTGGCACAGCTGGCTTGGTGGTTACAAGTACAGCACTTTCTACAAAGGGGAGAGGGGGGTACCACCGCACAGCTTGGCAAGTAGTGGGTTACGCCTAACAAATCGGGGGAGTTTGTTATGGCTTCCGCACGGCTATTAGGGGACCCACGTCGGGGAGAGTAAGTAAAGGGAATATGCTGAGGGCCCAAGGGGAGGTGGAGGGAATGAAAAGTGATTATAAAAGGAGAGAAAGGGGTTCTGCACAGGGGAATTTATTCTGTTCTATTGGGATTCGGCCAGAGGGCTTGGGCGAGGGTGTTGGGAAGCCTCTCGAGTGTTGTTCTTCCTTTTGTTACCTTTCTTCTTCTTCTTCCTCCACCCCCTGTAATTCTAGGTTTCTCACAGCTTCGTTATATATATATACAAAGTAGCCAGCTTAGCCAGACTGTTCGGGTGCAAGGTTCTTATTAATTGGTCCGACCTGCCAGATAAATATCTTCCAGAAGGAGTAATGATGTGGGAGACGCAGCTCGACAAGGTGGACCAGCAAATCAGGAGTATCAACGCGACGCTCGTATCGATCAGGCAGGATCGTGAACAGCACGAACAAGCTGAACTCCTGAAAACTCTCACACTTCTCGTGGAACAGAAATGCGACACGGGGGTGGCCTTCTCCGGCGTCTAAGCCACTGGAGGCGCAGCCCGCAACACCTGGTGCTGCAGCGAAACAGAAATGTGACACAGGGGTGGCCTCAGCACCTGCTGGCCACACACGAGAGCAGACCTCATCGACGCGACAGATGGAGCTGCCAGTGTTTGACAGCAGTGACCCGCATGGCTGGATCGCGCGAGCTGATTCTTCATTCTGGATCAACCAAACACCCAAGAATGTGAAGGTGTCGCTCACCTGGGTAAGTATGAAGGGAACGGCTGTCCACTGGTAAACTATATTGTCAGTAGTCCATCCGAACGTTACATGGCAGGAGTTAAAAAAAGATCTTACGGAGCATTTTGGTGAATGAGAAGTTCAACATCTGCATGTAAAGATAACAGTTCAGCAGAAGACAACCACACAAGAAAACACCAAGCAAGGGGGGAGTTCTGAAAACAGGCATGAAGACATGGCAATTCAGCATGAGGGGAACAATCCTGGAATGCGCGGACCAGTTAGACTCTCTGGTATCGCCAGAGAGTTGCAATTCAGCATGCGATTCGCCATTTCTGCAACAACCCCGGCAGTGGCATGTTGCGAAAGCAGCAGGTCCCCAGGTTCACAACAGAGGACGACACGGCTACAACGAGAGGGAAGGGGGCACGTGGAAGCAGGCCTCACAACCTGGTTCACAGCCACAAATAAAGCCCCTGCAAGATGGAAGGATGGGGAGTGATACCGGAAGAACCCCCAACTTCATGTCTCCAAAGCTGGTCCATGAAGCAGGGAGGAATATCTGGGAAGTTGCTTGGCACACCCGGTGGGACATGGTTTTTGACTTGCTGATTCTTCCACCAGGAACTGATTTACATGATCCTCCTCATGATAGGAACGGAGGTATTTTCATACAGGGCAAGGTAAGTTCCATGGAGGCAGTTGCTCTAGAGCCCAAAACTAGTCGGGAAGGTTATTGAGGCATGTGGAGCTCCAGGAAACAAAACCGCACACCTTGCATCACTTGTGTGGGAAAAGGGAGAGATTATAGCATGCAGGTCATATAAAGAATGGGTTAAGCGTCTCGACAAGGCTGTCACACTCTTCGGGCCTTCTAATGTGGAAATCTTGCATGGAGACTTCCTAAGCTTAAGCCTAGAAGATCCCTACACTCAGAAGTAAGGGTCATTCTTTTGGACCCTTCATGTTCTGGATCAAGCGTGGCTGCCAAGAGATTAGCTCATCTGCCCCCTCGTTTGTTGTTGGTCGTGGTGGTATTCGTACCAACAAGGGAGGGTTGAGCAGGCTCGCTGCATTTCAAATGAAGGACCTAGCACATGCTTTATCCTTTCCAGCAGTAGAGCAAGTGGTAACAACCAAGTGGAGAATGAAGATGTCATAAAGTCAGTTCTACCTCTAGCTGTTCAGCAGCTTTTAACAACCGCGACAAAGATTTCAAAAGATGTTTGTAAGGAATATTTCATGCTCCTAGGGAGTAGCAGGATACCTGATAGGGACTTGAATGAGTTCACTTTTGGTGGGTATAAAACTTTTCTTCGTTCATTAGACATCCAAGAACCAATTACTAAAACAACATTGTCTACACCAAAGAAAAGTTTTGAGAGGGTTGCCTTCAATTTCGTTTATGAGATCCGAAAGGGAAGATGCATAAGTTTTGTTTGTCGTCAGCTCTTGCATCATATTAAGGCGTGAAATGGTTTCTATTGATGAGCCTTTGGATTGTCTTATGACATGCCTCTCATGGATTGTACAACTGCAGCCCCAAAGACACTATGAAGAATGTGTCTCCACTTGTAAAGTGGCCTCCAATGATAGCACATATGTCGGGTCTCAAGATGATTTGGCTGTAGAAACAAATGGTTGTTGTGGCGGAACATTACCGGGATGCCAACATGAGACCAATGCTACTATTTGGGTAGCAAAACCAGCATTTTTTTAAGAAGAAGCGGGCTATGAGATGGAGTATGAGGCTCCCTATATCGGTTTAGCCAAGCCAAGGATCGAAGCCGAAGAAGTATGGGAATCTTTTGTGTATGTTGTATCACCTGAACCTGCTGGAACTCTGCAAACTGTTCACCCTCCTAGTTCCAAAGGCTGTGACCGCAGGTTGAATGTCATTAGTGATAAGCCAAAATACGCCCACAGGGATGGCAAAGCAGAGGGGACGTGTTTCGAGTTTGAGGATTTGGATTGGTTGATTGGGAGCATGGGGTTGATGCCGGATTGGCAGAAAAGGGAAACGGCTGAGGAGTTGGTTATGAAAATAATTGCCTTGTCAGGTGGTGGCAGCAGTAGGGCTGCCACACCAGGACAAGACTGTTTCTCCCGGTGGGGCAAGTGATAGAGACCATCACACCTCGGTACAACCTGGAAAACAGATTCTTATCATGGGGGCAGAAGGGTAGCAGCAGGGGAACTTCTGCCGGCATAGCTGGCTTTGTTTATGCCTTGTAACAACACGGGTAATGATAGAATAAATCATTTTTATGATTATTAATATGAATTAGATAGTTATATTAGTCATAAAAATATTTAGAAATTTTAATAAGGAAGTAGTTTCAATTAAACTCTTTTATTATAAAGATTTATTTAAAAGCGTAATTTGTAAATTATAGAATTTGAATTTGAAAATATGAATATCATTTTTGAAATCAGAAAATCAAAATTTACATTGGGTGAAATTTTGAAATTTTTTGGAAAATACTAATTTTTCAGTGAATAGTGAAAATACCGATTTTCGTAAAAAAGTCTTATTTTCAATAATTTAAATATTTTAAAAGTCTCAATATATTTTGAATACTATTCTAAGTAACATAAGTATTGTCTAGTTATATTTAATTCACTTATTTACTTTTCAATTAACTTTATATTGGTTTTTGTTAAACCCGGTTAATTATTGTTAAACCCTCTTTTTATTATTATGGGTATTTCCAAGTCTCACATCGAAATACTTCTTTGTATCTTTCGCCGTATCATTCTATAAAAGTAGGCCCCCACCTTACCTTGAGAGTAAGTGGGTTTCCTCATTCTACATGGTATCAGAGGGAAATTAGTCCCGACCCTCCCTCCCTGCGAATTCCCGGTTCTGTCCGGCCCCGCCTCTCCCCTCCTTCTCGGCTCACCGGCGGACCTCCTTCCTGGCGCGGCTCCCGGCTCCCCGGCGTCCCGGCTCCCCGACGTCCCGCTCGCGCTGGGGTTCCACCCCAGCGCGCTCCCGTCTCAGCGCCCTCGCCCGGTGCCTCCCGCTGCTCCCGCACCTCCCGCTGCTCCCGCGCCTCCGGCGCCTCCCAGCCACCCTCGCCCGGCGCCTCCCGCTGCTCCCGCGCGCTCCCGCTTCTCTCGCCCCGCGGCTCCCCTTCCGCCGCCTTCACCCCAGCAGGCGCCCTCACCCCTCGACGGTCGTGCCTCAGGTCGCGCCTCCAGTCGCCCCCGTCGCCCTCACCCAGCGCGCCTCCTTCCCCGGCGGCCCTCTCTCGCGGCATGGTTTCCCTCCCGCAGCCCTCTCTCCAGGCGCGGCTCCCCTTACCCAGCGGCATCCTCATCCCGCGGCGCCCTCATCCTGGCGCCCTCATCCTGGCGCCCTCGGCCTCGTCCCGGCGGACCCTCCCAGCAGAGCGCCCTCGTCCCGGCAACGCGCCCTCGTCCCGGCACCCTAGTCCCGGCGCCCCCGATTTCGCCCCGGCGGCCTCTCCCGGCAGCGCGCCCTCGTCCCGGCAGCGTGCCCTCGTTCCGGCGGCCCTTCCTGCACGCGCACGTCCTGCGCACAATCATCCCGTCGGCCCGCTGCATCAGCTACCCGACGCTTCCATGGCAGACTCCTCGGGACGTGGTCGTGCTTCAAGTCGTCCACGTCCCTTCTGTCAACGTTGTGGCAAGTTTGGCCACCTGATCGCCCGATGTTGGGTCCTGCATGGACGACCATCTCAGCACCCGCGGCACGGACAGCCCGCGGTCCAGGCCGCGTCCTCGACTGTCGCCTCTCTTTCCCCGTCTCTGGCCCTTTCTATGGCCGACCTCAGGCGGCCTCACGATCCTCCGGCCTCTGTCCGACCCGGTCCCTCCTCGGCTTCTCTGGCCCGTACTGTTCACCCCACTGCCTTTGTCAGCCATTGCTCCCCTGTATGGTTGCTGGACTCAGGTGCCTCCGACCACCTCACCGATGATGCTGGTATGCTGACGTCTTACTACACATATGCAGGTTCTTCAGCCATCACCATCGATGATGGCTCCACTATCCTCATAGCGGGCTTCGGCGCATGCTCCCTGACTCCATCGATACACCTACCCTCTGTGGCACATGTGCCCCGCAGTCCCTTTAATCTGCTTTCCATCAGTAAACTGACTAAGGATTATAACTGTGCGGCCATATTTACCTCTTCTGGTGTTGTGTTTCAGGAGCAGACTACGAACCGGGAACTTGGTCGAGGTCGGCTTCGAGACGAAGTCTACATGTTCGAGGGACCAGCACCCATTGCTTGCACGTCTACCTCTTCTCGGGCACTAGATCTTCATTCCCGATTAGGACACCCGCCTGCATCCACCATTCATCAGATGTTTCCAGACATCAGTCGGACTCCTACTTTTCATTGTGAGTCTTGTTCGTTTGCGAAACATCATCGCTCTTCCTACATTCCTCGCACGAATACACGGGCCTCCCACCCCTTTGATCTGGTTCATTCAGATGTTTGGGGCCCGTGTACCATTCTGAGTCACTTGGGATATAAATACTATATATCTTTCATTGATGACTATTCGCGAATGACGTGGCTTTACCTTCTTCGAGAACGCTCCGAAGTGTTTTCCACCTTCCAAACCTTTTTCAATGAAATTAAGAACCGTTTTTCTATCTCCGTCAAATGTCTCCGCTCGGATAATGGGCGCGAGTATCTCTCCACTTCCTTTCGGCAGTTTCTCCAGACGAATGGCATCCTTCATCAGACCTCCTGTCCTGATACACCCCAGCAGAACGGCCTGGCCGAGCGGAAACACAAACATATTCTGGAGACTGCTCGTGCCCTCATCTTCCACCGACAGGTGCCTCCGCTCTTTTGGGGAGATGTCATTCTCACTGCTACATACCTCATCAATCGCCTTCCTTCTTCTATCCTTAAGGGGGAGACTCCCTTTCGGGCTCTTTTCCCCACTCTCCCTCTTCATTCCCTCCCTCTTCGAGTGTTTGGCTGCTTGTGTTATGTTCGTGACACTCGCCCTGGCCACACCAAACTCTCTCCCAAATCCCTCCGCTGCATATTCCTTTGTTATTCTCGCACTCAGCGCGGATACCGCTGCTTCTCCCCGGACCTTCGTCGGTATGTCATCTCAGCGGATGTCTCCTTTGTTGAGAGTTCTTCATTCTCCTTTCCCTCTCCTCCTCCTGACTAAGCTATTGATAACTGTCTTCCCCTCATCATCCATCCTCTTCCAGAGTTGCCTCCTCCTGCCTCTCCTCATCCTGACCCTACCATCGATGATTGTCCTCCTCTCATCATCCATCCTCCACCGGCGTCAACCCCTGTTGACACCCATTTTGGTTAGGTCTACTCTCGTCGTCCTTCGACTGTATCCCCCGTTCCGGCCAGTGACACTGATGCTCCCGCTTCGTCCGCTGCTCCTGCTCCGCCACCCAAGGACTTGCCCATTGCCCTACGGAAAGGTACTCGCTCCTGCCAGAGTACTCCTCTATTTGTATCTTCATACAGGAGTCTGTCCGCTCTGGAGACAGTTACTATACCTCGCACGGTTGGTGAAGCCAAATCTCACCCCGAGTGGCTAGCAGCAATGCGGGATGAATTGCAGGCTCTGGAAGAAAACCATACTTGGGATCGTGTCCCCCTTCCAGCAGGCAAACAGACAGTGGGCAGCAAATGGATTTACACCGTCAAGCTGAATCCCGATGGCACTCTCCATCGCTTCAAAGCCCGCCTTGTGGCCAAAGGCTTTGCTCAGACATACGGTGTAGACTACTTTGATACCTTCTCACCGGTTGCCAAGATGGCCTCTGTCCGGTTATTCATCTCTCTCGCTGCCCATCATCAGTGGCCTCTTCATCAATTGGATATCAAGAATGTCTTCCTCCGTGGCTTCCTTGAGGAAGAAATCTATCTACAGCAGCCCCCCGGATTTTGTGCCTCCGGCGCTGAATCTCGAGTCTGCCGTTTACACCGCTCTCAAGCAGTCTCCCCGTGCTTGGTCCGGCCGCTTTAGCACGGTCGTCAGCGACTTTGGGTTTTCTCGCAGTATGAAGGATCACACTGTCTTCTACAGGACGACCCCACATGGCTGCATCTTATTGGTCGTCTATGTGGATGATATCGTCATCACCGGCAGCGACTCTGTGGGTATCACTCATCTCAAGGCCCATCTTCACCAGCACTTCCACACTAAGGATCTTGGTCCTCTCACATACTTCCTCGGCATCGAGGTTTCCTACTCCTCGGACACCGTCTCCCTCTGCCAACGGAAGTATGCATTAGATATATTGCAGGATGCTGGGCTGACTCAGGCCACTGCGGTCGATACTCCTCTCGAGCCTGGAGAACGGTCTCTTTATGCCTCCTCGGCACTATACCCACATCCCGAGCGGTACCGTCGATTGGTGGACAAACTCAATTATCTCACCATGACTCGACCCGATATTTCCTGTGCGGTAGCCAAAGTGAGTCAATTTATGGAGCATCCGACCACATCTCAGTGGGATGCTGTCATCCGCATCGCCAAGTACATCAAGCGCGATCCTGCCCGTGGTCTTCACTACTCTCAGCATCCTCATCAGCATATTGAGGCCTTTTCTGATGCTGATTATGCTGGCTGCCTTGCCACTCGGAAATCTACCTCTGGGTTTGCCATATTCTTGGCAGGCAACCTCATTTCTTGGCGCAGCAAGAAACAGACGGTCGTCTCTCGCTCCAGTGCCGAGTCTGAGTACCGTGTCATGGCCACCGTCACTACCGAGATCCTTTGGCTTCGGCAACTCCTCCAGGAGCATGGCTTTTCTCAGCAGACTTTTGCTCACATATGGTGTGACAATCAGGCAGCCACTAAAATTGCTTCGAACCCCGTCTTCCATGAACGCACGAAGCATATTGAGGTGGACTGTCACTTTCTTCGCCACCACCTGGAACACAAACATGTCAGCTTTAGCCACATTCCGACGGCAGACCAGCTTGCTGACATCTTCACCAAAGGCCTCCCCGGTGCTCGCCTTGCCTCGCTCAGTTCCAAGCTGGGGATCCCCCACATCTGACGCCCAGCTTGAGGGGGAGTATGTCTTGGTCTTGTGTGGTGTCATCTTTTTCTTTATTTTTTGTGGGACTCGTTGTCCAAGCTGGGCATGTCCAGCTTGAGGGGGAGTGTTAAACCCTCTTTTTATTATTATGGGTATTTCCGAGTCCCACATCGGAATACTTCTTTGTATCTTTCGTCGTATCATTCTATAAAAGTAGGCCCCCACCTTACCTTGAGAGTAAGTGGGTTTCCTCATTCTACAATTATATTTCCAGGTTAAGGGTTTTTTCGAGCCTCATATCGGATTATTCCAACTTGTAATTCTTTTCCTCTATCTATAAAAGAATGTCTCCACCTCTCTTGAGGTAGGGACTTCACCATTCTACACGATATCAAAGGCATGTTACATCTGATAACATTCCCCATCTGCTGCTCCCTCCCGCGTGGCTCTTCTACAGTATCCTGCCGCTACATTATCGGCTATCTTGGCGCCTTGTCATTCTCCCTCTCGACGACCCTCCCTCGCGAGGATCCTCCCCGCACCCCTGCGCGCGACGACCCACCCTACGAGCAACAGCCCTCCCGCGCGGTACTCGTGACGCCCCGCCTGTGCGGCTATCCCGGCGCTTCACCCCCCGGCCCGCATGTGCGCCAACCCCGACGACCCCTCCCCTCTCGCCAACCCCTCCTGCGCGGAATCCCCACGCACCCTCGCCAGACCCTCCCGACGGGCTGCTCCGCCCTCCTGTTGTGCGTAACGGCCCTCACAAGGCATGCCCGTCGATGCCTTCTACTCCCGTCGGCCCTGACCATGCGGTTCCTTCACTGCGACGCCAGCCCACCCGCACGGTTTACCTGCACCCCCCCGTCGCCGACTCTCATGTGAGCCCCCCTTGCGGCCCCTCCCGTCGATGGCCCCTCCTACGAACGCCCCGCCTCCCGTCGTCGGCCCCTCCTGCAGAAGCCCCACCTCCCGTCGTCGACCCCTCCTGCGGAAGCCACGCCTCCCGTCGTCGGCCCACCTGTACGGCAATCACAACGCCGCATCGGCGCCTCCTTGCTCGACCCCTCCTATGTGACGGCGCACACCTAGGGCTCGTTCTAGTCCCGCGCAACCGCCACAGTCGCGCATCCCAACCGCGCGCTCCACCTGCAGGCAGCCCAGGCGCATGCTCCAGTGGCAATCGCTCCAACTGGTTTCTCTTCTAGCGGCCTCCCTCCAACCAGTATCCTTCCAGGCGGTCTCTTTCTCCAGGCAGTCGATTCCTTCAGTCACGACACCTTCCTGTTGCGTGTCGTTCCGGCACGCCTTTATACTACTGACCCGGCTATTCCTGCAAAACCATTTTCCAGCTATCCAAACCAGTCCCCTGTCGCCCAAGCTAGGTTCTTTGTCTTCTTCTAGACATGGCAGCTTGCTCGCCACCATCCGGCATTTGTCACAATCGGCACTCTCAATGGAAGAGATTACACTTGTACAATCTTATCGGGCTGTTTTGCCATCTGTTTCTTCTTCAGCCTCCATTGCTCAAACCAGTGGATCTACAGCTTGTGTTTCTCGTCAACAGACAGCTTGAATGCATGATTTTGGTGTTTCTGATCATCTCACAGGTGATTCAGGTTTGCTTACTACCTATCATCTGTATATCGATGCCGCTACAATTATTGTTGTTGTTGGATCTACAATCCCTATTGCGGGATTCGGCTCATGCTCCTTGACTCCGACTATTCGCCTAGCGTCAGTGGTTCATGTTCCTCGCTATCATTTTAATCTTCTCTCCATCAGTAAACTCACAAAGGACCTAAATTATGTTGCTATTTTTACGTCTTCCAGTGTTGTTTTTCAGGAGCGATCAACGAATCGGGAACTTGGTAGAGATCGCCTTAGTGATGGGGTGTACATGTTCGATATTCCACCATCTCTTGTTTGCTCATCCACCTCTGCTCGTGCCCTCGACCTACATTGTGAATCATGTAAGTTTGCTAAACATCATCGGGTGACGTATGTTCCTCAATTGGAAACGCATGCAGCAAATCCTTTCGACCTATTTCATTTCGATGTATTGGGTCCTTGCAAGGTTCCTAGTCAGTCAGGGTACCATTATTATGTATCATTTATCGATGACTTCTCTCGGATGACATGGCTATATCTCCTTCGTGATTGTTCCAAGGTGTGATATTTTCAAAACTTTTTACTATAAAATTCACACTCAAATCTCCAAGCCTATAAAATGTCTCCACTCGGACAATGGTCGAGAATATTTATCCACTTCCCTTCAGCAGTTTCTCAAGGATAGCGGCATCATTCATCAGACATCCTGCCTCGATACACCTCAGCAGAATAGAGTGCCCAAGCATACACATCGTCATATTATGGAGACTTCTCGTGCCCTCTTATTTCACATGCAGGTGCCTCTTCATTTTTGGGGGATGCTATCCTTACTGCTACCTACCTTATAAACCATCTTCCATCTTTTATCCTTCGAGAGGAGACTCCTTTTCAGGCTCTGTTCTCCTCTCTCCCTCATCACCCGCTTCCGCTCTGTGTGTTTGGGTGTCTTTGTTATGTACATCACACTCGTCCCAACCTCTCAAAATTTTCTCCAAAATCCCTCCGTTGCATCTTCCTTGGATATTCCCGCACTCAACGCGGATACCGATGTTTCTTTCCAGACTTGCGGCATTATATCATCCTTGTCGATGTCTCTTTTGTTGAGAGTTCTTCATTCTCTCCTCTCTCTTCCCACCCAGACACCACTATCGATGATTGTCTTCCTCTCACCATCCACCCACCCCTGCCCCAAGTGTCCCACTCTGCTGATCACCGTTTTGGCACCGTCCACTCTCGTCGACCATTAAATGTGTCCCCTATCCAGGCCGAGGACACCATCTCCCCAGCTTTGTCTGACGCTCCTGCTCCGGCAACAGACGAATTGTCAATTGCATTGTAGTAAGGTACTCGCTCTTGTCAGAATAATCCTCTTTACACAACTTCATACAAAGGCATCTCTGCTCTGGAGACAATATATGTTCCTCGCACGATTGGTGAAGCCCAATCTCACCCTGGATGGCTTCAAGCAATGCGGGGTGAATTGCAGGCTCTGGGCGACAATCATAACTGAGATCAGGTCCCCCTTCCGGCAGGTAAACAAGTGGTCGGCAACAAATGGATTTATACGGTATGCCAAAATGCAAATGGCACTCTTCATCGCCTTAAAGCCAGACTTATGGCAAAAGGTTTTGCCCAGACATATGGTGTTGATTATTTTGATACATTCTCTCCGGTTGTGAAGATGACATCTGTCAGATTATCCATCTCTCTTATCATTGCTCATCATTGGCCTCTTCATCAAATTGATGTCAAGAATGTCTTTCTACATGGTTTTTTTGAAGAGGTGTATATGCAACAACCTTCTGGATTCCTTGCCTCATGAGCCGATTCTCATGTTCGTCGGTTTCGTCGCTCTCTTTATAGACTCAGGCAGTCTCTTCAGGCATGGTTTGGAAGATTCTGCACAGTTATCACTACATTTGGCTTATCTCAGAGTATGAAGAACCACATTGTTTTCTACCGCACGACTTCCTCCGACGGCATCCTACTGGTTGTCTATGTTGATGATATCATTATCACTGGGACCGACTCACATGGCATTGTCCATCTAAAGAATTATCTTCAACAACAATTTCAAACCAAAGATCTGGGGCCTCTGACATACTTCCTTGGCATTGAAATCTCTCATTTTACGAACGTCATCTTTCTTTCTTAACGGAAGTATGCTTTGGATATCTTGCAGGATGCTGGTTAGTCTCAGGCAACTGTCGTTGACACTCCTCTTAAACCTGGGGAATAGTCTTTATATGATGGCACAGACACATATTCTCACCCAGAGAGGTATCGTCGTCTTGTAGGCAAACTAAATTTTCTAACCATGACTCGTCCGGATATTGTCCGCGCTGTCAGCAAGTGTCACGAACCAACCCGGGTACCCTGGTAACACGATAACCGAGCCGACCCTGACATAGCCCGAAGGGCGTTCCCGATCTCCATGGGTAGACGACTAGCACCTGACATCATACAACATGCAAGTGGGGACGATTTTGCCACTAACAAAGGGAAAATAAAAGAGAAAAGACAGTATGCATAACAAAAGAAAACTCCACTGGGAGTAATGTACCGAAATACAACAAGGCATAACAAGCCCAAAGTACTACAAACCAAGTATTGAAACAGGGAAAACAACCCAAGATCTCGAGGGGCACAACTCACCAAGCCCAACGCTCAACAGCTGGATCCACCTTCAAGAGATCTTTTTCCCTTGCTCAAACCTGAAAAGATAAAGTCTACAAACACCCAAAGACAAAAGTATGGTGTGAGCTAAAAAACCCAGTAAGGTCTCACCACGGATTCCATAACAGATGTCAACAATTGATTAACCAAAGAAACACTTTCAATTTTTAAAGATAAACAGGTTTGGCATTTTAAAGCATATTTAAACAAATCATGTTATACATTTCAAGTGATTGAAAATTACTTTAAGCAAAGGCTTTACAAATGATGAAATATTGCTAAAACAATGGCTTAATTAAAATAGTTACATAAAACAATTTATGTAAATTCAATAGGCAGGTAAAGCAGTTCAAAAGCATTGGCATACATTTATATCTCAAATATAAATAACAAGCGAGTTTAAAAAACAGAATTTAAATCAACTACTGAAATAAATCAAGCAATTCAAGGTTAATCAATTTGGCTAATCGGGACGGAACCACCTACCTCAAGGTCGTCGATGTCAGCAGCAAAGATAAACCACCATGTGCGGTACAATACACCCCATCACGGCCTTATTATCGCAAGCGTCGACACACCAATGTCGACGTTCGTCAAGGGTTCTTAGAACCAAAACTAAGTATTTTATTTCAAAAAGAAATAAAATTTCACATGCGATTATACATTTTCTCTCCTGGGTAATTTTAAAATTATCGATTAAAATATTACATGCGATAATATTTTATCTCTCAAGGATAATTTCGAATTATTGATTAAAATATTACAAGCGATAATATTTTCTCTCTTGGATAATTTCAAATTATCGATTAAAATATTACATGTGATAATATTTTATCACTCATAGATAATTTCAAATTATCGATAAAAATATTACATGCGATAATATTTTCTCTCTTAGATAATTTCAAATTATTGATTAAAATATTACATGCGATAATATTTTATCTCTCATGAATAATTTTAAATTATCGATTAAAATATTACATGCGATAATATTTTCTCTCATGAATAATTTCAAATTATCAATTAAAATATTACTATGCGATAATATTTTATCTCTTGAATAATTTTCAAATTCTCATTTTATAATTATAATAATTATCCTTTAACAAAACACGCAATTATCCCATGATAATTTCGATAATCTATGTCACCTGATAATTACCTTATAATTATCTATTAACAATTTGAATACAATTATCTCGATAATTTAATGAAATTATGCTTTGATAATTCATTGTGATTATCTATCGATAATTTGATGAAATTACCATTTTATAATTTTTCTTTATAATTACCTTCCAATAATAATGCACATTTAATCTTTGATAATTCATCGCAATTATCATCCGATAATTCTTAACAATTATCTTTGATAACCACAATAATTATGACTTGATAATTTAAATAAATTTTTCATTGAACATTCGATGTGATTTTCGCATCTTTAAACAAAAATTATCCTTTGATAATTTCTTGTGAATCTTTCCTATTCAAATTATGTTTAATTACTATTATTATTTTTCAATAAGGAAATAATGGATTAAATTAAATAAATTAAAAGGAAGAAGAACTCACCCAATACACATGAAAGAAGAAAAAACGCACGCTGAATAGGAATCCAATCAGCATACTTTCTGGAATGCGTCCAAGGAAGATTTGAGATTGTTTAAACTCGATGAAATGCACCAACATCAAAATTCGAATAGGTTCGAGTATAAGAACCGAAGCCGTGTCGACATGGTGGAACCCCCAAATTCAATCTTCCATTTTACCAAGCGTTTCAACTGAATCCCTCAGAGTCGCTCCCGATGATGATGATATCATCCACATAAACGACCAACAGGATGCAGTCGGCGGATGTCATCCTAAAGAACACGATGTGGTCCTTCATGCTGCGAGAGAGCCCAAAGTCAATGACGACGGTGCTGAAGCGGCCAAACCAAGCACGAGGAGACTGTTTGAGACCGTAAAGAGAGCGGCATAGTCGACAGACTTGAGATTCGGCGCCGGAGGCACAAAATCCGGGGGGGTTGCTGCAGATAAACCTCTTCCTCAAGAAAACCATGGAGGAAGCCATTCTTGACATCCAGTTGATGGAGAGGTCAATGATGATGGGCGGTCAGAGAGATGGATAATCGAACGAAGGTCATCTTGGCAACTGGAGAGTAGATATCAAAATAGTCAACACCATAAGTCTACGCGAAGCCCTTGGTCACAAGGAGGGCTTTGAGTCGATAGAGAGTGTCATCGGGATTAAGTTTGACTGTGTAAATCCATTTGTCGCCAACCGCCTGTTTGCCCGTCGGAAGGGGGACAAGGTCCCAAGTATGGTTTTCTTCCATAGCCTGCAATTCAATTCGCATTGCTGCTAACCACCCTAGGTGAGATTTTGCATCACCAACTGTGCGGGGAATAGATATCGTCTCCAGAGCTGACAGACCCCTGTATGAATATGTAAATAGAGGAGTATCCTGGCAAGAGCGAGTACCTTTCCGGAGTGCGATGGGCAAGTCGTCTGGTGTCGGGGCAGGAGCGTCGGACGAAGCGGGGACGACGGTGTCATTGGCTGGGATGGGGGATAAAGTTGATGGACGACGAGAGTAGACTCTACCCAAATTCAATCTTCCATTTTACCAAGCGTTTCAACTGAATCTAAATTACGAAGTCATTAATTTCATCATATTAATGTGTTGCAATAGAAACCGTTCAAAACGGTTAAGAAACGGATGATTTTCAAATCTTGAATCGTTAAAAATGGAGTTACTGTTTTGGGGAAGACAAATGAACAATGAAATCCAATTTTTGGAATTAAATTAATAATTAAATGAAAATAATAATGTCAATTATTTAATATAATTATTAGATAACATAAAATTCATAAGCGACCACACTAAATGCACGTTGCGTATGAAAGTTATATCTCGCCTAGGGTAAACACCTCATTCTGGACCCAACAGTGGTCTCAGATTTCTCATACGCCGCACCATTTGAGAGATATTAATGATTTATTATTTAAAAAATGGAACAAGTAAATAATTAAAAATAAAAATGTTTTTATTGAGAGCGAGTCGTTCAAATTTCTGACGCTTACAAATGTTATACCCCGCCTAGGGTAAACACCACGTTCAGAACCTATCGGTGGTCTCGGATTTCTTATACGATGCACCGTTTGTGAGATATTTAATTATTTTGAATGATAATATAATAAATATTATTTAATAACTTTATCTCAAGAGCGAGACATCCAAACGTTCGGCACCTTCGAATGTTATACCCCTCCTAGGATAAACACCATATTTCGAACATAACATGGGTCTCAGATTTCTCATACGACCCACCGTTTTGGAATTATTCAATTATTTTGAATAAATTGTGCACACTTAATATAATACAATTAATATTTTTATTCAGTCTTCGCCGAGCCTTCGCAGGTCTCAAAATCTCATACTAACCCGGTGTCGAACCTCCAAAATATTCAATTGAATATTCCAAGATGTTAACTGACAGTTAAAGCCTTGAACGCATTTATCAAAAATTCGCTGATAAATCATTTTTTTCCACTTAAGATATTAATAATTTAACAAAAGAGGGTTTAGAAATATCTGAAACAGTAACAAGATGTTACAGCAAGCTTAGCCATCTCATGGAACATCCAACGAAATCTCAATGGGATGTTGTCTTTCGCATTGTCAAGTACATTAAAAAAGATCATACCTGTGGTTTTCGGTATTCACATCACAATCATCTGAATATTAAGGCCTTCTGTGATACTGACTATGTTGGCTGCTTGGCTACCCGGAAGCCTACTTCTGGGTTTGCCATTTTCCTGGCAGGTAAATTAATCTCATGGCAAAGCAAGAAACAGACTGTCATCTCCTAGCTTGATGACATAACAAGACTATAGAATAGGAAATCTCCTTACCTCAAGGTGAGGCGGAGGCCTACTTTTATAGATTGAGAAAACGGAATGCATACAGGAGTATTCTGATGTGGGACTCGGAAATACCCAAAATAATAAAATAGGGTTTAATACTCCCCCTCAAGTTGGACATGCCCAGCTTGGACCATGAGTCCCACAAAAAGAAAGATGACATCAGACAAGACCAGTCACACTTCCCCTCGAGTTGGGTCGCAGATGTTGTGGATGCCCAGCTTGGAACTGAGCGAAGCCAGGCGAGCTCCTGGGAGGCCTTTGGTGAAGATGTCGACAAGCTGGTCCGTCGTCCGGATGTGGCTAAAGCTGACATGATTGTGCTCCAGGTGGTGGCGAAGAAAGTGGCAGTCCACCTCAATATGCTTCGTGCGTTCATGGAAGACGGGATTTGAAGCAATCTTGATGGCGGCCTGAATGTCGCACCAGATGTGAGCAGATGTCTGCGGAGAAAAGCCAAGCTCCTGGAGGAGATGTCGAAGCCAAATAATCTCCATGGTGATGGTGGTCAGGGCACCGTACTCGGACTCCACACTGGATCGGGAGACTACAGTCTGTTTTTTGTTGCGCCAGGAGATGAGGTTGTCTGCCAAGAACACGGCAAACCCAGAAGTAAATTTTCGGGTAGCAAGGCAACTAGCATAGTCAGCATCACAAAAGGCTTAATATTCAGATGAGCATGGTGGGTAGCGAAAACCACGAGCAGGATCTCTCTTGATGTATTTGACGATGCGGAGGACAGCATCCCACTGAGAGGTGGTCGGATGCTCCATGAATTGGCTCACTTTGCAAACAGCGCAGGCAACGTTTGGACGAGTCATGGTGAGATAATTAAGTTTGCCCACACGGTACCTCTCTGGGTGTGAATACGGTTCCGAGGAGTCAGAGAAACCGTTCCCCAGGCTCCAGAGGAGTGTCCACAGCAGTGGTATGTGTCAGCCCAGCATTATAACATCCCGCCTTTTTATAACATAAACTTTCATTACATTACACAAAACTGGGGATCTTTAAGGTTTAGTGTCTTGGAAACCGGGAACATAATACATGAAAACAACATAAAACATTCTTCTTAAACACTTGAAAGTCTTCTCCTTAAGTTCATCCTAGGTTCATTACTGCATCTCATAACCTGGGGACATACATCAAAAGAAAGGGTGAGCAGAAGGCCCAGTAAGGGAACAAGAGAAACATTTAACATGTGAACTTGAGATACATCAACTATGTCATGAAAAAGAACTTTAATGCATGAGAAAGAAATCATGTGGAATATCATAATAAAAATAACATTTTTCATAACTTTAAGATGTGGCTACATCATTTAACATAGACAATCATGAACATAT
The DNA here is from genome assembly GCA_963277665.1 of Viscum album. Taxonomy (NCBI): domain Eukaryota; kingdom Viridiplantae; phylum Streptophyta; class Magnoliopsida; order Santalales; family Viscaceae; genus Viscum; species Viscum album. The sequence goes on along the minus strand of OY728155.1, from coordinate 15,643,068 downwards.
CACCAAGGTCCATCCCCAAGGTGTCATTTGAAAATTACCAAGGTTATTCACCAAGATATCGTGAAAATTGTAATCTCTAGTGGTTACATCATTACCCAATGCATTGGAGCGCTATCAGGACGCACCCTTAAATTTGTCTTTATTATCATGTGAGTCACATATATCATCATCAAACATTTCATAAATAACTCATATAGCATAAAATAAATGGGTTTCATTTCATAATCATAATATTTTTAGAAAAAAAACTGCTTTAAAGACATGATCTTTACGTCACTTTAAACCCACGGAAGGAGAGAGCGGGTCTCATGTATGTAAATCCCAAAATTTAAAATAGAACATTTTGATATATATGTGAATACCCCTGTAGAAATAAGAGCTTTGAGTATTCACTTTATAACATAAAATAATTTTGAGAAAAGAGAAGCATTTTGAGACGAAAATTCTGCAACATAATAGCTATGTTTCGGGTTTTTAGAAAACATTGAAAAGAGAGGGGACATGGGTCAAACATTCATAAATGACCCATAAAACAGTAGAGGGACAGAATAAGAAGGATATATGAACATGGTAATGAAATTTGAAGGACATACCATTTGAAATGAAAAACATGGAAGGAAGACAAAAATTAGATTTCTCTTATGAAAGTTCGGCAGCCTAACGGCGTTACTTAAACTTCAACAAAAATGATTTGAAAAGATCAAATAGGGTCTCTCATAATATGAACATAAAAGTTCAGTATGATAGATATAGATATCATACCCCAACATAATTAAAAAGGAACTTGAAAGACTTGACATGAAAGTAGAACTTTGAAAAGAATGAGAAGGGTGAAAGAATCCCTTAAAAATTCGGCAACCTAACGGCGTCACTTAAACTTCAACAAAAATGAATTGACGAGATCAAATAGGGTCTCATCATATGAACATAACCTCGCTCGAGTGTCCGAAATCCTTCAGAGACTGTCCCATGTTCGCCAGCAGGCCCAAACCTTTACAACCTACTTCCTGGAATGGAAAGGGCTGCGTGATGAATTGCAGGAGTTGTGGCCCATTCCACAAACACCGGCCGAAGCTCAGACCCAGCGGGACCAGCTCTGTCTCTTCACTCTTCTCAACGGCCTCGCTCCAGAATTTGCCACCACGGCAACCGAATTGCTCGCTAGCTCGTCGACGCTGGAGATCCCACAGGTGTATCACCGACTTAGCAAGGCCCAGCGGGCTCTTCCTCCTCCCGCCCCCGTTATCGACCACTCAGCTCTCGTCGGTCACGGCGGTGGCCGTTCATCTGGTCCTCGTGGACGTGGTCGTGTGGACAGTCGACCACGTCCCCTCTGTCAACACTGTAACAAGGTTGGCCACACGATCGACCGATGTTGGGTCCTGCATGGACGTCCATCTCAGCGCCCGCGGCAGGGACAGACGGCGGTCCAGGAAGCACCATCGGCAGTTGCAACTCTTCCTCACTCTCTGGACCTTTCGATGGCCGACATCCGGCTGACTCATGAACCTCGGGAATCTGCCGAACCCGGCCCATCAGCAGCTTCTATAGCCCATTCTGCTCACTCCACTGCCTTTGTCGGCCGTCGCTCCCCTGCATGGATGTTGGACTCAGGAGCCTCCGACCACCTCACCGGTGATGCTGGTATGTTGACCTCTTACTGCCCTTACACCGGTCCCTCAGCCATCACGGTCGCTGATGGCTCCACTATCCCGATTGTGGGCTTCAGCACCTGCTCTCTGACTCCAACGATTCACCTACCCTATGTGGCACATGTACCCCGCAGTCCATTTAATCTTCTTTCCATCAGTAAACTGACAAAAGAATCTAACTGCGCTGCCATATTTTCCTCCTCTGGTGTTGTTTTTCAGGAGCAGACAACGAACCGGGAACTTGGTAGAGGCCGACTTCAGGACGGGGTCTACCTGTTCGATGCACCAGCACCCATCGCTTGCTCATCTACCTCTTCTCCGGCTTTGGATCTTCATTCCCGGTTAGGACATCCGCCGGCATCCACCATTCATCAGCTTTTTCCAGAGTTCCGTCGGAATATTTCATTTCATTGTGAGTCTTGTACCTTTGCAAAACATCATCGATCTACATACCTCCCTCGGGTGGATACACGGGCCTCAAACCCTTTTGATCTCGTTCATTCAGATGTTTGGGGTCCTTGTACCATTTCGAGTCATTTGGGCTACAAGTACTATATCTCTTTCATCGATGATTATTCGCGAATGACTTGGCTTTACCTCCTTCGAGAACGCTCCGACGTGTTCTCCACCTTCCAAACATTTTATGCTGAGATTCAGAATCAATTTTCCCTCTCGGTCAAATGTCTCCGCTCCGACAATGGGCGTGAGTATCTCTCCAATTCCTTTCGGCAATTTCTCCAGACGAAAGGCATCCTTCATCAGACCTCCTGCCCTGATACACCCCAGCAGAATGGCGTGGCCGAGCGGAAACACAGACATATTCTGGAGACTGCTCGTGCCCTTCTCTTTCACCGACAGGTGCCTCTGCAGTTTTGGGGCGATGCCATTCTCACCGCCACCTACCTGATAAACCGTCTTCCTTCCACTATCCTTCGAGGGGAAACTCCTTTTCGGACTTTGTTCTCCTCTCTCCCTCTTCACTCCCTACCCATTCGCGTGTTTGGGTGCCTCTGTTACGTTCGCGACACACGTCCAGGTCTCTCCAAACTCGCTCCCAAATCCCCCACACTTTCTCAAGGTGAGGAGAGAGCCTTCATTTATAGAAAATATAGGGAAGTTACAAAGAGAAGTTACAAAGTAAGTGGGGCAGGAAGTTACCAAGGAAGTGGGGTAGGAAGTTACACATACTCCAACACTCCCCCTCAAGCTAGGTGTACCTAGCTTGGACACATAATGAAAAACAACGCAAGCAACAAGCTGCAAACACGCCCCCTCAAGCTGGACATACCCAGCTTGATGACAAAACAAGACGAAAAACGGAAGATACAAAAATAATAAAATCGTTGATGATGCTGCTCCCCCTCAAGATTGTAATGTTATGCCGCTGAAAATGATGGGTCATCGCCGGAAAAGTGCGGGGCCGGACAACAGAGCGCCGGGAAATCCACACTGGCGGGTACTGGTCGTCAGAGCGTCGGGAAAATCCGCACTACGGGCCGGTCGTCAGAGCGCCGGTAAACCGTAATGTCGGGCCAATCGTCAAAGCGCCGAGAAATCCGCTCGGGAGGGCCGGTCGTCAAAGTGCCGAGGAAGCCGCAATGGCGGTGCCGGTCGTCGAAGCGCCGAGAAATCCGCAATGGCGGTGCCGGTCGTCGAAGCGCCGGGAAATCCGCAGGAGGATGCCGGCGAAGGGATGCGGTGATTCCGCAGGAGATGCCGGGCAGAGAGGCGGGGATTCCGCAGGAGGCACCGGGCAGGGAGGCGGGGATTCCGCAGGATGCAGGAGGAGGTCGGCATGGAGGGAGCAATTGAGCAGAGGTGGCACGGGAGGCCGGCAGGGCTGTAGGCCGACTGCTGGAGGAGCCGGCAGGAATGGAGGCCAGCTACTGGAGGAGCCGGCAGGAGTGGAGGCCGGCAGGGGTGGAGGCCGATCGTCAAAGGAGCCGGCAGAAGAAGGGGAGAGGCGGGGTCGGGTAGAACCGGGAGGCCGCAGATAGGGAGGGGATTTCCCTCTGATACCATGTAAAATCAGAAAATCCCCCACACTTTCTCAAGGTGAGGAGAGAGCCTTCATTTATAGAAAATATAGGGAAGTTACAAAGAGAAGTTACAAAGTAAGTGGGGCAGGAAGTTACCAAGGAAGTGGGGTAGGAAGTTACACATACTCCAACAAGTATGATAGATATAGAGATCATACCCCAACATAATAAAAAGGAACTTGAAAGACTTGACATGAAAGTAGAACTTTGAAAAAAATGAGAAAGGTGAAAGAATCCCTTAAAAATTCGACAACCTAACGACGCCACATAAACATTCATAAAACGAAATGATGAGAGTAAGAGGGGGTCTCTCATCATATGAACATAAAAAGGACAGTATAATGAAGATAAAAGAACATCCTCCAACATAAGAACATGGAGCATAAAATAAATGACATAAAAGAGATTACTTGAAAAGAAAGAGAGAGGTCGGATCCCTTACCTTAAAACGTAACTCTTAAAACTCAAAGGTTTGGACCTTGAGGGCTTGGGGGCACCTTGGAAGGACTCCTTGGGAGGTAAGGAGACCATAACTTCGTTGAGAATGATTTTGGAGTCCAAAGGATGAGAGAATGGCTTGGTATTTATAGGGAAAGTGAGGGGACAAGGCATTAATGGCCAAGGGACACCTCATAAGTGGGTTTCTCAAAACCATGTGCTCTCCCATGATATTTCCCATGAAGTTAGGCCACATGAGTCCCCCCATACAATAATTCATCACCTTTGGTCGGTCAACCCATAAAATATCTCATGACATCATCATGACACAGTTATGATGTTATTAAACATACCGAAACCCTAAAACTGTATTTTTACTATTCACTGAAAATTCAACTTTCTCAGAAAAATACCAAAATTTCACCTTAACCAAATATCAATGCACTGATTTCAAAAATGAACTTCATTTTATAAAAATAATTTTCTAAATATTTTTAATTTATTTTTTAAATAAATACACTATTCACCGAAAATTCATTTTTTCAGAAAAAACCCCAAAATTTACATTAACATAATATCGATGCTATGAGTTCAAAAATGAAATCCATTTTATAAAAATAATTTTCTAAATATTTTTAATTTAATTTTTAATTAAAAAACACTATTCACCCGAAAAAACTAATACTTGAATAATAATTTATGAAACCGTTATTTAACCATTTTATTGAATCACATTACTTAATCAAGGTGCCTAGATTATATTAATACTTTCTTTAAGTGAGATTACTAATCCATTTGGTCACATTACTAATCCTGAGCATAAAATCACTATTCATAATTTACTATTCATCAAAAATTAAGTTGATCTTATTAGACTCTAAATTTCGTACTGAACATAATTGTAGAACACCATTTTTTGAAAATCATTACACATTTTTAATTATTTAAGGTTTACATAAACATTTTTTTAAAATATCCTTTCTCTAAAATTCACCAAAAATATGCATACTATATTTATCCGGACATTTGAAAAGTCATAAACATCATCATAAGAAGAAATCCCAATTTTTATTTAAAACAAAGGATTACACAAGGAAGTTACGGTCTCCTTACATAGCCCCTTATCACACCAGCATAGGACCTAAGTGTAAGGTGTGCTAAGATGAGAGAATCTGAGGGAGGCTCGGCCAACATCGCACGAGTAGTAATTTCTATCAGTTTGAACTTCTCGCGAAGGCGATCCCGTTCTAGCTTCACACGATGAAGTTCAACTTGGGTTTGGTCCAGAGCAAAGCCCAGTGGTGCTACCTCCTTCCCAAGTTCTATTAGATGGGTTTCGATCGGTCCAAGACTACTGGGTGAGGCCATCAAATCTTCTTTCTATATAAATTAACCAAGATTACTTGTATTTAGAGACAATAATCAAAACGTTTAGTTTCCAGCGGTCATATTGACCAATGGTCATATAACAGTCAAAACACAATGGTCTCATTTTAATTATACTCATGTTATCAAATGAAACATTTTTGTTGAGTATAAAAATAAAATAAAATAACACACAAAATTAGGAAACAAGATTTATTCAAAATTTCGGGTCGTTACAAGCATCCTGCAGAATATCCAACGCATTATCTCCTTTGGCAGAGGAAGATGGTGTCCGGAGAATATGAGACCTTAATACCTAGGAAGTATGTGAAAGGGCTGAGATCCTTGGTGTGGAAGTGATGGTGAAGATGCCCCTTGAGGTGGGTGATTCCATCAGAGTCGCTCCCGATGATGATGATATCATCCACATAAACGACCAACAGGATGCAGCCGGCGGATGTCGTCCTAAAGAACACGATGTGGTCCTTCATGCTGAGAGAGAGCCCAAAGTCGGTGATGACGATGCTGAAGCGGTCAAACCAAGCACGAGGAGACTACTTGTGACCATAAAGAGAGCGGCGTAATCAACAGACTTGAGATTCGGCGCCGGAGGCACAAAATCCGAGGGGCTGCTGCAGATAAACCCCTTCCTCAATAAAACCATGAAGGCATTTTTGACATCGAGTTGATGAAGAGACCAATGATAATGGGCGGTCAGAGAGATAGATAATCGAACAGAGACCATCTTGGCAACTGGAGAGTAGGTATCAAAATAGTCAACACCATAAGTCTACGTGAAGCCCTTGGCCACAAGGCGGGCTTTGAGTCGATGGAGAGTGTCATCGGGATTAAGCCTGACTGTGTAAATCCATTTGTCGCCAACCGCCTGTTTGACAGTCGGAAGGGGGACAAGGTCCCAAGTATGGTTTTCTTCCATAGCCTGCAATTCATCTCGCATTGCTGCTAGCCACCCTGGGTGAGATTTTGCATCATCAACTGTGCGGGGAATAAATACCGTCTCCAGAGCTGACAGACCCCTGTATGAAGATGTAAATAGGGGAGTATACTGGCAAGAGCGAGTACCTTTCTGAAGTGCGATGGGCAAGTCGTTTGGTGTCGGGGCAGGAGCGTCGGACAAAGCGGGGACGACGGTGTCATTGACCGGGACGGGGGTACAGTTGATGGACGACGAGAGTAGACCCTACCAAAATGGGTATCAGCAGGGGGAGACACCGAAGGAGAGTGGATGATGAAAGGAAGGCAATCATCAATGGCAGAGTCAGGATGAGGAGAGGGAAGGGAGAACGGAGAGCTCTCAACAAATGAGACGTCAACAAAGATGATATACCTCCGTAGGTCCGGTGAGAAGCAACGATATCCGCGCTGAGTGCAGGAATAGCCAAGGAAAATGCACCTGAGAGATTTGGGAGAGAGTTTGGAGAGGTCGGGACGAGTGTCACGAACATAACAGAGGCATCCAAACACCCAAAGTGGAAGCGAGTGAGGAGGGAGAGAGGGGAACAGAGCCCGAAAAGAAGTCAACCCCTGAAGGATAAAAGAAGGAAGGCGGTTTATAAGGTAGGTAGCAGTGAGAATCGCATCTCCCCAAAAGAGCAGAGGCGTCTGTCGGTTTATAAGGAGGGCACGAACAGTCTCCAGAATATGTATGTATTTCCGCTCAACCATTCCATTATGCTGGGGTGTATCAAGACAGGAGGTCTGATGAATGATGTCTTTCGCCTGGAGGAACTGCCGAAAGGAAGTAAAGAGATTCACACCCATTGTCCGAGCAGAGACATTTAACAGAGATGAAAAATTGGTTATGAATTTCATTGTAAAATGTCTGGAATGTGGAAAACACTTCAGAGGTTTTGAGGCCCTTGTATCCACTCAAGGAATGTATGAAGTGCGATGATGTTTCGCAAATGAACAAGACTCACAATGAAAAGAAATATGCTGACTAAAATCTAGATAAAGCTGATGAATGGTGGAGGCGAGTGGATGTCCCAACCGGGAATGAAGATCCAATGCTCGAGCAGCGACAGATGTGCAGACGACGGTTGTCGGTTCATCGAACATGTAGACCCTGTCCCGAAGCTGGCCTCTACCAAGTTCTTGGTTCGTAGTCCGCTCCTAAAAGATAACAGCAGAGGATGTAAATATGGCAGCACAGTTGTAATCCTTTGTAAGCTTACTGATGGAAAGAAGATTAAATGAACTGCGGGGCACATGTGCCACAGAGGGCAGCTGAATCGATGAAGTCAGGGAGCATGCACCAAAGCCCACAATGGGGATAGTGGAGCCATCAGCGACGGTGATGGCTGAGGAACCGGCATAAGAACAGTAGGAGGTCAACATACCAGCATCACCGGTGATGTGGTCGGAGGCACCTGAGTCAAGCATCCAGGCAGGAGAGCGACGGCCGACGAAGGCAGCGGAACCAACAGAGTGGGCTAAAGAAGCCAAAGACGGACCGGGTCCTGCGAGGGTCCGAGGATCGTGAAGCAGTCAGAGGTCCGTCATAGAAAGGTCCAGAGATGGTGGAAGAGCTATGACCGATGAGGAAGCCTCCCGGACCGCCGTCTGACCCTGTCGCGGTTGCTGAGATGGGAGTCCATAAAGAACCCAGCAGCGGTCGATCAGGTGGTCGAGCTTGCCACAGTGGTGACAGAGGGGACGAGGACGACACTCCACACGGCCACATCCACGAGTGCACGAGGAGCGTCCACCGCCACGACCGACGAGAGCAGAGTGATCGATGATGGGGGTGGGCGGGGGAAGAGCCCGTTGGGCCTTCAGATACACCTGTAGTATCTGAAGGTTCTGGGCGCAGCGGAAGCTCGTGGGTGAATGTGCCCACTTGGCTTTTTGTCATTAGCAATGATCAATCCGGGATCAATACGACAATAAACGCCAGTCCCCACGGATCGAATCACAGAAATAGACAAAGAAAAAGGATGGTCCTGGAACCACAAACGAGGACCGTCACAGGTTGATTATAATTAATTTAATTAATTGACAAGAAGTACCTTTTATGGCGTTCTTTCTTCGTTGATATTTCTGATCACGTTCCGATTTGATTCGTCGTCGCGTCGCAGAAGCCAAGTGTAGACTTCCTCTAGCGGTGATCCACACGTGCACCACGTATCTCTGGACGTCACTAAAGGAATCTCCGGGTGCTAGCGTGGAGAAACCTTTGTTTTTGTTGTCCGCCTTAGATCGTCTTGATCCGATGGAGGAGGATCTCTCTCAGTCTTGAAAGTGTTCTTAAAGGAAGGAGTTCTTTCGGCCTTGAAAGGATTCTCCAGAATTGTTGTGCACAACGATTGGAGAAAAGTGTTAGGATTGTGAGGATATTTATAATCGGGATTGAGATTATAGAGTTATGACAATAAATAAACGTGTTACGCGTTTTATTTATTTCATCAACTCTTATTAAAAACCCCATGTCGAATAATTAATTCTTTGACATGCGCCCACGCTGATTATAATAAATATCATTTAATAAAACAATATTATATCCTCAAAATCCCGACTGGAAAAACTACACGGGGTGTAATCATTAATACACGGCGTGTATTTGTTTTTTATAAAAAACTACACGGCGTGTAATCATTAATACACGGCATGTGCTTGTTTTTCATTTACTTTCCTAAATGAAAACTACACGGCGTGTAATCATTAATACACAGCGTGTATATCTTGTTTTCATTTTATTCTTCCTCCATCATTAAAACGATTTAGGCTTCCTTGAATAATTATTAAACCACGTACGGGAATAATTTTTGTTCTACTTGAGATACTTGGATACACTTAGTGTGTAACCCTCTAGGCCTCTTTCTCGTTGGCATTAGACGGGCTTGCCTAAAGTCCAAGATTACTATCTAACAACGGGTCAAGGCACCCAAGAGAAAGAAGTTGACGCCGCATTGACGTGTCACCTCATACGAACGCTTATCGTGTAATTTAATCCCTTTGTCTCGATATCTCATCAAGCAGGTTTCATGGCAGTGTCATAAACCTATATGCTTGATCTGTCATTCTTTGACTTCTAGAAATAAACTCGTCGTTACACCATGGCCATGGAATTTGGGAGACAGTTCTATTTCAATCAAAGGGCCCGAGATATCTACTTCCATAAATATGGAAGGGACAAATCCTTCCTCGACTTATCCATTAACAACATGTCATTCGTGACGCACCCAACGTACCCTACTTCCCGCCAACTGTCTTCGTGACGGTTTTCGTCAGCAAATCTAAGTGTGCGAGTCATGACATGAGTTAATGATAATCTTACAGTCTAAGGACCATTACACACGCTTGTAGATAATAATGTCCGATGACACCAAGACATGCAGAATTACTACTGGCGGGTCTATTGCTCATAATCTCCCATCTTGAAGATTACCAAGTGCGAACTCCATGAGAGAGTCTAGTCTTCTAACGAGTACTCGCACATGACGGTCTATATACTATGTGTCCTATCATAGTATGTCATCCAACCGTAAAACTTTATTTAAGAATATTGTTATAGCATTTCAAGGTTCTCATCATAGCGGGGATCTGTCATGACCTTATTAATGCAACAAATATTCCAGGACATTATTATATTATAGTCATGCAAAACAATGAACAATATATAATAGATGAACATTAATGTAATCAAAGTACAAACAGTTGGTTCTCAGAACACCAACTCTAACAGTATCTCCAGCGTTGAAGGGTTGGCGAGCATCTCGATAGCCGTCGTGGCATACTCAGGAGCAAGGCCATTGAGAAGATTAAAGATGCGGAGTTGGTCCCTCTGGGTCTGAGCGTCCGCCAGTGTCTGGGGAACGGGCCACAACTCTTGCAACTCATCGCGAAGACCTTTCCATTCCATGAAATGTACTAGGAAGGACTTGTCCTGCTGTCGGATATGCGACAGTCGCTGAAGAACATCAAAGACCCGAGCCAAATTGTTGGTCTCGGAATACATGATGTTCAAGAAATCCAAGAGTTCCATGACTGTATTCGCAGTCCGGGTGACATCCTTGACTGAGCGATCCATTGAATTGACCAGTAAGGCGTAGATCTTGCTGTCAGCAAGCTTCCACGGACAGTATTTGAGATCAGTTGATTCCGGTGGAGGATCCTCAAGGTGAGAATCAAGGTTCATTTTGGTCAGGGACATCAACACAGTCTTTCGCCAGATGGAGAAGTTGGTGGAGTTGAGCCGCTCATCGACGAGGCGGGTGGAGGCTGTGATCATCTGGGGTCGAACAAAAGAGGCTGTCATGGAGGCGTCGGATAATTGTCGAAGATGTCAGGAGCAGCGGGATGCCACGATGAGTGGTCGCAAGAAGGCAGGGCCGGTTGAAGCCGGGAATCCACAGTTGCGGGCAGCACCTGGAGCCGAAAGCACCTCTGGAAGGGGTGGAGCCGCGTCAGGAGAGTACCGCAACGGGAGGTTTGCCGTAGGAGAGGGCGGGCTCAGGGAATCCGTGTTGGGCGGTGAGCGTCGGGAAGCCGCGTGGACGACGGGGCTGGTAGAACGTCGGGAAGGGAGTCGCGAGTCGCAGCGGGGCTGATTGCGCCGGGACGGGGAGGCCGAGGGTGGTCTGTCGTCGTCGGGACTGCCGGAGGAGAGCGTCGCAGGGGTCGTCGTGCGCAGAGAGACGCTGTCGCGGGAGGGCCTCCGATCGTGGGAGGCGGCGTCGTGGGATGCCGCAGCAGGAGACGGGATCGGGAGTCCGCTGAGGGCCATCGTCGGGAGGGAGGCGGCGCTGGAAGTCGCGTCGAATGGGAGGGCGAGGTCGTGCATAGCAGGAGAGGCGGGAGCCGGCAGGGTCGCTCGCCTGAAGATGCGGGAGCAGTAGCCGGCAGTTACGGGAGCCGGAATGGCCGACAGGTAGGGCGGGAGCCGCTGAGGGCTGGGTCGGAGATGCGCAGGCAGGAGCGCACGGAGGAGGAGGCGGGGTCGGTGTTCGCCGGGAATCCGCAGAAGAGGCGGCGGTGGGGAGAGCTACGCAGCGGGAGGGAGAGGCGCCATAGGAAAAAAAACAAGGAGGCGAAAGGAAAAAAAATCCGTACGGGTAAGGAAAAGAAAGTTTCATCTGATACCATGTAGAATAGGAAATCTCCTTACCTCAAGGTGACGCGGAGGCCTACTTTTATAGATTGAGAAAACAGAATACATACAGGAGTATTCCGGTGTTGGACTCAGAAATACCCAAAATAATAAAATCGGGTTTAACAAAGACAAAACATAACAAAAGAAAAACCGGCATGGTTGTTGCTCCCCCTCAAGAAGTTTATAAGTGATGCCGCTAAAAACGATTATGTCAACCAAGGAACAACGCCCGTATTCACTGCCCACTAGTTGTGATCCACCTGTTGCGCTCCCGCCCATGGCTGCAAAAGAAAAGATGGCCAGCATAGAACTCTAATGCTCCCCTGCTGAGGATGACCTTTGCGTCAAGATGTATGAAACGGCAACCGACAAACGGCCTCAAAACAGTCGGGTGAAACGGTGCCCGGCTTTGCAAACCCAAATTGTCGGGGAAGGGAGAAGGGGTGGTCGCTGCGGAAGGGGCGACGTGAAAAGGGTCGGCGCAAATCGCGAAGGCAGGAGGCGTTAGGAGGGAGCGTCGGGGTTGTTGCATAGGAAGCGTCGTGCAGGGGGGACTCATGCAGGGAGGGTGGTCGCACTAGAGGTGCGAACACGCACAGGGAGGCAGGGAAAGCCATCGAGAAAGGGAGGGCGACGCATAGGAGGGTGCGCAAAGGAGATGTCGTCGCGCTGGGGTTCTTCCGACAGGGAGGTGCGGCGTGTTGGGGCAGTTGCAGCGTGTGTCAGGGCGGACTGGGTTCCGTCACAGAAGGAAGCGGAGGTCGGGGAAGTAGAGGCCCATGCCGACAGCGCAGCAGCCTGCCTCAATCTCGACGGCGCAGCAGCAGGAGAGGCAGGAGAGGAGAGACGCGTAGGGGGGACGAAGCGCGAAGGAGGGACGCGCGCAGGGAAGGCAACGAGGGAAAGGGGGTAGCGCGAGCAGTTGGGAATTGCTACGATGGACATCGCAGGTAAGGGGCGACAGCAAGAAACAAGGCCCTGCTGGCCATGGGGGGTCGCCGCCCCTCTTGGAGGGAAAAACTTGGGTGAAACCCTAGTCGAAGAGGAGATAGACAGGATCGGGAGGATTTGGGTTGGACTTGTTCTGATACCATGTAGAATGATAAAGAGTAGACCAAATACCCAAGATGTCTCTTTAAGGGAGGTCTTGGTGTCTGTTCATAATGAATAATAAAGATGACAAAAAACCCAAGTCTGATGTGGGACACAGACTCCAACACGTATCATTTTTCACACTTCAATTGATTTTGAGTTGACATGATTTTTGAAAAAATGGATTGTAAGTGATTATTGATGTGAAAACTTTTTCCTTGAATTTGATTTTCAAGCATTTTTATGAGTTTGACTGGTTTTAGAAATTCATGTCTGACTCAAAAATATTTTTTTCATTGAATTTGATTTTCAAGCATTTTTATGAGTTTGACTGGTTTTAGAAATTCATGTCCAACTCAAAATATCTTTTTCATTCATGTGAGGTATTCTGAACCATATTAACATATTCTTCCTAATACTCACACTTTCTTGAGAGGCTTGGATTTTGTGTAAGAACCAAAACTTGTGATTTTTCTCTTTCAAAGCTTTGGAATTCACAAAATGTTTTTGACATGAGGGAGGCACTTCTTTGACCAGCCACATTTTAACTTAAGACCCACCTTTACATTTACTCGTGTTTAGCCTTTAGATGTCATGAATTGACTTATAGGTTTAAGTCAAATTACAAGCCGATTTTTCATTACCAACTTGCACTCTTAATATTTTTGCATGAATATGTCAAATTTGAATGTGGAGGAAGGGCTTTTCATGTGTATTTTGGGATATGTTACATTTGTATGTGGTGTGAGGTGTGTCATCATTTTGGACAGTGGAGAGAGAGAATTGGGCATGAATCATCATTTCATTGTGCTTTATTTGTATCATCTGGTTCTCCTTCAAAAGAAATGAAAAAAAATAGAAAAAAATAGAAAAAAGAAAGAAATTTGAGATTAGCTTGAATTATTCATTGTGTTTAGTTTTGTGATTCATGTCCCACTCAAAAATCAAGGGCAGGAATTGTCATTCATTCATTGTATTCAATTGTCATAAAAATTCACTGTAATCACGGCATAACTCCAGTTTTAATTTCTCTTAAGAGTGAAAAGTGACATAAAAATTCAATGTGAGGTAAGTTATGATTGGACCATGAAGTTGAACGAATTTAAATGTGAGGGATGAAAATGAAAGGGAATTGTTTTTCATAGAGGATGCATGACGGAATTCTGTTTTGGAAAAAATCATGGATGTTTTCTCATTTTTGATTCTTGTGTGGATTTTGATTCGGATATTTGATGATTGCCCGGGAGTGCAATGATTAAGTGTGGGGGTGATGAAGCTATTATTTTCACACGTTTTATACTATAATTCAATGTTTTAATCCCACCATAGTGTTATTTTATGGACAATTGTCACATTTTTAGGTTTTAGTAGTAATTTGAGTTCAATTGCTAAAATGACCTAATTTTGGATTTTTAACTGCTTTAATTTGCTTTTTTATTTCGGCCAGAACTGTTACTATACTGATTGAAATTGTGAAATTCTTTTTTTGCAGGCTTCCATACATCTTGGGCTTCATTTCATTCAACCGAACTCAATGCGCAATCCAACATATTGGGGCCCAAAATCAACTCACAATCCGAGCCTCGAAACCTGCACACAAATCTGGATACTTTGAAAGATGGGCACATATCTCACAAAGTGTCGACCCAGCTGAGTTGAAATTCAACATGGAGCTAGAGAAGAGGTCGGGGAACTTCATTAACTGTGGCCATGCCTGATTATGCCTCCTCCAATGCCATAAATGCATGGAAACTTGTTGAATGGGAATTCGAACACCCACCAGGCCAAAATTATTTTCCGGAGTAAACCTGTCATAACTCATCCATTACTACCAATAAAGCTCAAACTTCTGGCGGACAGATTTGGAGCAAAAATTTTCACCCTTCCTTATAAATTTGCACCTCCTCTTTCATTCCAAAGGATAACCATTTTCAGGGGGGGCAAAGGTTTAGTCTAGCTGCTGTAATAGTTCTTTATAATTTCAATATCTATTAGTTTAGCTCTCTTATTCTTCCTTTCTTTTCTTTTGTTTTTTATTTTGTGTTTCTCTCACCGTGCTTCTTTTATCTCCATGTTTGTGGAGAACTAACCCTCGTTGTTGTTCGGGGGGTGGTGTTTTGGGTTTATTGTGCTTTAATGATTTCACATGTTTTATTCTAAGATTTAAGTGGTTAAAATGATTGTGGTGTGCGGTCGCCCTACTTTCCCTACTACTGTCTTATTCCTCATTCACTCGTTTTTCTTCTCATTGATATCTAAGTCGTTCAAACGGTGGAGTTTGGCTTAGGTATTGGTGTGGAACAGATTACTCCCACATGCAGAGGTCTCGGTGTCGGGTAATGTCATTCAAATGAGGAGTGACAGGTCTTGATCTCTACATTAAATAAAATATTAAGACGTATTTTTGAATAACAATGATAACATCACTATGAACCCCCGAGATCAAAAGTTTTCTTATGTTAACTTCGTGTATTTTCCTTTGATTTATGTTTTATATTTTCATTAATATATATATATATATATATTATATTACATGCATTTCATAATCAACCCCCCAATCTATAGTAGTTAAATTAGTTTTATATTAGTTATATTACAATTGAAATATAGTGTGTTGTGAGTGGCCTCTTTGAGATCGACCATAAGCTGTGTCACTATGATACATTCTTAGGTGAATGAGAATTTAACTGAACATTGGTTCGCGACAAACCGCCACCACATATCCCAATCCAGTTTTTCCCTTACAATAGATCTTGAACTATTAAGAGAATCCAAATTTTTAAAAGTTTCACACCACTTGGTTTGTGCTTGTTCATTCGAGACACTCCCAAACTTAAGGTACTACTTATTAGCGAGTGTCTTGATCCCAGCTTTCATCTTCATTTTAGTTGCCACAACTTTAGCTTCCATGTCTTCAATTCTCTATTTTTTTCTGATCTGACATTCCAGTTAAATCATTAATGATTTTGACCTGCACTTCAATTTTCAACTTGAGATCAACAATACTTTCATCTCCTTTGTCAGTTTTTATTGATTCAAGCTACTCTTTTAGAGCTTTCGTCGCTTCCTCCTTTTTCAGTAACACTTTTTTTTCATTCCCTAATGAAATCGTTAGCCCTCTTTACTTTCACTTTTTGATTATCAATATCCTTCAGGTCATACTAAAGCTCAATCTATAAGTCAACGACACCAGTGGCATGTTCTTTGGTTTCACTAAGCTCATTTGTGACATGTTGTTGATCAAGAATGGCAACAAGAGCATTCTCTTAGTGCATTTACAGCCTTAAAATCACTCGCCAGCTCCTGCTTTTTCTTCTCAATCATTTTTGTAGATGTTTCCTCTGATATAGAAATTCCATACAAGGTATCAAAGTTCACCTTCATTCCAAGAGATCTCATGTAGTAAAGCATCCTACTCTTTCACAGATGAAAGTTCTTCCTATCAAACACTGGAATCCCCTTGTGATTAACTGATGTATCCATGCTACACATAATAACGGCAGAAGAAAAGCAGGAAAAGAAGTCTAGTAGCTCTGATATAAATTGTTAGAGGTAAAATAACTAGACCCAGTATGAATGGTGACCTCAGAGGGAGGTGTGAATCAGGTCTTCAAACTTTTACAACTTATTTTTAGTAAATATGAATTTCCCCAGATCACTAAAGTACAGCTCACTGCCTTCACAACAACACTCATATAAAATGAGAGAAAATAATAAGAAATACACCTCCACGGGAAAGGTGATCCATTCAAAATATCTCCATCTTCATCTATCTTCTTCTTCTTCACTGTGAGAACTTTGTTGAGACACTTTTTCTTTGTATTCTTCGCTGTATGTTCTCAAAATCTCCTCCTCTCTCTGTCTCGAATATCATCCCTGACTATCGCCTCCAGATCACTCCCCGTGTTCAAGAGATGTTCTCGAACCCTTTTGAAAGGGTTAAGCATGTCCCACTTTTCATACTCCGTTAACAGCATTAATTACAGTCATCTGACAGCTTATCATTTTTGGCCAAACCATGATCCCAAAATCTATGTCGCATGAATATTTGTCAACCGTCCCACAATGACCGTATTTTTCAGCAATGGCTCAAAGTGAAACTGGACTCCGAGATTAATTTACGTGTAAGGTTATTCTTGCCCAAAACCCTTCAAAACATCAAAACATCATCACGGCTTGGAATTGCTCTATGTCACTGTCTGCGATTCACTCACCGCTAGCGCTCACTTTTTTCGCTATGTGCACTATATAACCCCCAATAAGTCTCGTCCTACGACAACTCCCATCACCACCTACGATATAGAAAATGCCTTGTTCACCAAAAACAAAGCGTAATAACATGTTCTGTGATACACACCAATCGTTGTTTGTGATAGCCCATTACTCCAATCACTAAAAATGATATAGCTCGATTGTTGTCTACGAAACGCAAAACAATAGCCAAATCTTCTCAGCCTCCTTTACTGTGTGCAGCGATATGCCTATATCGCCTTCTGCAATAAACGTTGAAGCTACGATATGCCTGTATCGCCTCCAGTGATAGATCTCCCTTGTCGCGGGATACAATAAATGCAAAAGGTCCACTGCATTCTTCTCATAGGTAGTGATGTCCTCAAAATGGCATCTACGATGCTTCACACCACTGAATCTCGAACAAAGATAATCCCAACTTGATTCCTATAATAGTATCGCGGGTTGCGATGCCTTCAAATTGTATCATGACATATACTCCAAAACTTGACTTCACTTCACTTCCTACATCAAACTCATTATCCAACACCTCTACACAATTATTCACTCAATCATCATCACACCAATTGCCAGCAAAGCCAGCCAATAATTCCATGACCAGAAAGGATCCAACACTTTTTAAAATGTTGGGTACTCAACTTCATTTGTCCTCTTCATATCATCCACGATCAAATGGCTAAAACCAGGTGGTGAACAGGTGACTTTAATCTTATTTGTCATGTATGGAAGGTGATTTTAACCAAAGGAATGATCTTGGTCGCTTCCTTTAATAGAATGGTGGCATAATACTACTTACCGCACTGCGACCAACACTACTCCGTAACAAATTATTCATGGTCAACCATCTCCATTCCTCTTACCTTATCGTCTCAATGACTTATGTGTGTCAACAAATTGTAGTTTATATGTTTGAGAGACTGCTATTAGGCTGTTAAAATTTGAAATCCATATAGCACAAAATTGGATGAAACAAAATGCTGATAAGGGTGGCTCAGAGGGGGAATTTACGCCCTTAAAAACACAATTCAATGGTCAATCTAAGCTATCTTAAGTTGTTTGTCAAGTATTTTGGTCCCTAAGGTAATAGATAAAATCAGCGTTGCTGCTTATAAGTTGAAATTACATGCTGGTGTTCATGTTCATCCTGATATTCATGTTTCTCAGCTTAACGAGCATGTAGGGAACTTGCCTAAACAGTCTACCATGCCCTTGTTTGAAGCTGATGAAGTGTTTGACAGCTAACCTATTGCAATTCTTGATTAACACATTGGAAGGTGATGTGGTTGGGTCATTACTGAGGTCTTGGTCCAATGGAGCAAGAACCTTCCTAAAGATGACTTGAGATAATTAATACTACCTAAAACAGAGGCTTCCCGTCTTTTCATCATTGGAAAGCAAGGAAGGTTTTCAAGGGAGGTTATTTGATACAAGCAATTACAAATAGCATGAATTTCAATTTCATTTGTTTGTCATTTGTAATTTGGTTGTTACAGCCTGCAGTGTCACCAAAACAAATACGTTTCCTCCATAGAAAAATACAATTGGAGAAAAGGGAAGAATACACCGTTAGGGGAAAACTTCCCGTTTAGTTTCCCACTTCCTCCTACCCTCTTCTAGTTTCTTCTATTTCTTGGTGGTATTCTATTCTCTACTCACCGGCGGTTATTGCCATACGATTTCACCGATTAATTGCCAATAATTTACAGCAGGGAGTTCAGTGAGGTTGTTCCCTTTCTATGGATCAAATAAGCCTGAGAATAATATTTACGAGAAAGAAGGTTTTACCAACCTTATCGCCGAGATCTAGTAAATCTAATATCAAAAAAATAACAGGGAAACGTCGAGAAATTTTATACAAAAAACAAAAGAAAAGCATCAAACCAAATCGTGATATTTCACGTAATATCAATATATCCGCAAAAATATTAGCCACCAACAGCAAACCAAACGAACAACGAAACCAATCATCGGAGCTGGGAGGAAGATGATTTACCGATGTAAACACTGCAATCTCTATTACGAGACATGCTTCCCAACTGCGAAGGAACAAAAACAAATACGATCACCTCGAGTCAAAATCCACCGCAGTTGCAGACGCGGCGGGTGATTTCCAGAAGGTACGCCGCCGCGATATCTCGTGACGAAGAACTGTATTATATCATTATTTATTAATAAAGGTAAGGAAATGATTTAATAATTCGTAAAATAAAATAAAATAAAATAAAATAAATGATTTTGATTTATTTTCATTTTGTTTAGAATGAGATTTAGTAAATAAAAAGAAATGATTGTCATTTATCTCCACCTTATTTATTGACAATTTCTAAAAGAAAATAAAAGAAATTATTTTGATGCAAATAACACAAATAACTTTTTACTAAAAAATAACACATACACATACTATTAATTAATTAAAGGAAATACTTTCTCAGTATTAAAAACAATCATAGATTAAATCTCATGGATAACACACATACCGTCATATGTGTCTAACGTCAACAATTTATGTTAAACGACACAAATAACCCTTTTAAAAAAATGTATTTTTATTTCCTTTTTTATAACAAATCAAAAAATAGTAATTTTAATTTTAATTAATCGTTATCTTTCATATCACCAAAATTAAATAAACATTAAACTATGAACATATATTAATACAAATTTTAAATTTTTTTAAAAAAAAATAAAGATAATCAAAAATATTTATAAATTATTTATACAATTTATTAAATTAAAATTAATAATTCAAGATAAACAACATTATTAATACAAAATTATTAATTCAGAATTATTTATAAATTATTTATATAAATTATTAATTCAAGATAATCATAATCATTTACAGTCAAATTTATTTATAAAATATTTATGATTATTTATATACACATAATTAATTACAATCAAAATTATTTATATATGCATAATCAAAATTATTTATATATAATTGTTATTATTATTTATAAATTACTTTGAACTTAGAAAAATCATCACACTACCATAGAAACATCTTTACACAGTGTCACCCTTTAACAACGTTAAAAAAAAGCGCTGATAAAGGGGGTATATTTATCAACGCTAACAAAAAGCGCTGATAAAAGGTGTTTTTAACACCGTTAAAAAAACGATGTTAAAAGTACCTCTTTATCTGTGTTTTTTAGTGCAGATAAAAGTACTTCTTTATCATTGTTTTTAGCGCTGTTAAATGAGTCCTCTTTATCAGCATTTTTTTAGTAGCACTGGTAAAGGGGGTCTTTATCAGAGTTTTTTTGCTAGCACTGAGAAAAGGTATATTTTTTAAAAACCGTTAAAAATAATATATTAATATATAAACATGTTTATATTGATATAAATATAATATATTTTTTTAATATGATTTAGATAAGGCTAAATATACATTTACACTCAATGTATAAGATATTTAGTAAAAATGGCTTATAAAATAATTTAAAAAATATTATTAATTAATAATTTGCTAATTATTATCGAGTAATAGTCATTTAATAACAATTTGAAGACGCAAAAAAATAAAAAAAATAACAAAAGATTTAAAATAAGTTGAAAACGTAACTCGAACTTCAAACGACCATAACTTTTGATTTGAGTGTCCATTTGAGCTCCACCACACATCAAATTGACGCTTGCGACGAGCTTTATGCACTAGTAGCATGGAGGGAACCCCCTGTCATGGCATACCACCTTTTTATAAAATAGAGGATCTTTTAAAGTTTAGTTTTTTAGAAAAAAGGTACATAATACATGAAATCATAAAACATTATTCTAATCCACTTGAAAGGCTTGATCATAGGTTCATCCTAAGTATATTTACTACATATCATAAACTCGGAACATACATCAAAGGAAAGGGTAAACATAAGTGTAACATCTCAGGTAAATAAAGAATAAGACATTTTCATATTTATTAATATTTGTGAATTAAATATTAATTTTACTTTAAAGGGGATATTATGTTCGATGGCGTACCCGATACGCAACAACGAGTTTTTTTGAAATCTTACATTACAAACTAATAATATAATAATATTATTTTAAATGGTAGTTAACACCTAGCTGTTGTATTGGCAGTAATGAATAGAACTAACTACAATATGATTATACATGTTTATTAAATGTTTTTACATTTATTCAATAAAATTTAGAGGCTTAAAATGTGAATGAATATAATTTTAAGCACAAGTATTCTAATATTCTTTAAAAGGTCGATTTACCACCTTTTAATGACGAACCCTTTTTAAATCTAGTTTTTGTCACTTTTATATGTTATATTTGATGAAATAATATTCTTTTTTAGAATCGGGACATCAAAATTTACTTTGGATGAAATTTTGGTATTTTTCTGATAATGTTCATTTTTTAATTAATAGTGAAAAATATTGTATTTTAATTTAAAACTACATTTTAATCTAATTTATTTATATGGTTAGATTATATTTTTAATTGGTTTTAAAGTGTAATTAGATTATGTTTTTACCATTTAATCCAATGTTGGTCATTGGAAGTATTCTCACTTTTAAATTGGACATAAACAAGTGTCAATCTTTTGATAGTTATTATTTCTTAAAAACACGTTTTTTGTTTTGATAGCGGGAATCAATTTTAAATTAATTTCTGCCACTTCTGTGTTTTGAGTTTAGAAAAATTGATTTCATATTTGGAATCAGTAGGTCCAAAATGTGTAAATAGGTAACTTTTATTTTTAGACTTTTTAAATATTTACTTCAGTAAATATTTTATTTACCATGGTTAAAGGGTAAATCTGGTAAATAAGGGTAAACAATAATATTATAATAATATTAAATTACACTAACATGTGTCATAATCCTGTTGGTTGGTACATATCTGACCATGAGCATCCTTGGGTGGATTTTGGGACCCCATGGAGCCACTTGGGAGTGATAATGACACTATTTTAATTAACTTAAAGTAAATGCAAAAATGACATAAACAAATATCTTTTAGTAAATCAATTTTTACATGGGGTTATATAAGTTATCTCTTCGACTATAAATATGAATTTTAAATCTAAAAATATTTCCTACATCATGGTATTTTTTTTATAATTTTTAGACATCAAATAAATAAAATTATTTACGACACGATAATGATACAGTGTTTACCTCATTAATGAATGATTTAAATAAATAAGATTATAAATACTAAAACAATATCCAAAACCTATCCAATTCTTATTGGTTGATTTTATTTCGAACATGAGTCATCTTATCTTCAACTTTATGAGTTTTGGACCTTTTGAAACCGAAGATAAGTTTATAATAAAATAATTTTTTTAAACTTTCCTAAAGAGCCCCTCCTCCCCCTTATAAAAAGACACCACTTCTAACCCATTCCTCGCACTTCTCAAGCCCCTTGGCTCATCCAACCTCTGCCTAAATAATCTCTCAAGATCCCTATCTTCCTTCTAGAAGGCTCACCTTAGGCATAAGGCACTTCAAGTAAACCTTTTGGTTCAAACCAAAGGGAGTTACCCGATTTAAAGGTAACGTTTTCTCTTAAGTTATTTTCTTTTATTTTACTTCTCCAACCCCATAAACTATTTTTATTCCTTTTTTTATAACAACACCAATATACTCAATATACTAGTTTGTTGTTATGAGAAGTATTATAACTACACTTACACACACCTCCATCTAATGGGTAAAAAACATACTGTTTTTGTGGACGACGAACTACTGCCTCACGAAACGATAATTGTTCAAATATCTCCAACTGCCTCTCATGGTGGCCATTATGATGGAAATTTATTTATATAAGATATATATTATGTTTATGTTTTCTTTATGATTATGTATTTTCCATTTATAGCATACCTTTATGGTTTCCATAATAGGTAAAGAGGATAATTTTATTTGAGGAAGTGCGGGCTACTGCCCCCTCAAAGTGATATGACTCATTCATACCATACGTGGGGAATATAAAGGATGTAGTCAATGAAATTATATATGATATTATACTTTATTTATAATATACCTATGTATCATTAAGTTTTCATTCCATTAAATATGAAATAAAAATGAAAGTAACGTTCATGCGTACGTACGACTTACCGTCTCCATGAACGGTGTATTTCATTTCTTATCTCCAAATGTTATGTACTGTTATAAATATATATATATATATACACACACTGGATATATATGATATATATGGTATCTAAATCATGAATATCATTATGAAGATAATGGAATTTTGACCACATGAACAACTTGTAATTATAAGAAGTTCATTTTTGACTCAAATACCAAATATCGGCAAAACGACCATTATTAACTTAAATGATGACATAATGTTTATAACATGGTAATAAGTAATATAAAAGGAATTATAAACCTGAAAAAGGTTCTTAATCAAGTAGAAATTAACTTTAGTTTATTATTTGGGAGATTAAAGAACGAACGACACTACCACAAAACTGGGCAAGACCAGCGCCACCCCTTTATCAGCACTAGCGAAAAAGCGCTGATAAAGGGGGGGGGGGGGCTTTATCAGCGCTCAAAAAAGCACTGATAAAGGGACCCCCTTTATCAGCGCTTGTTTAGTAGCGCTGATAAAGGGTCGACTTCAAAAAAAAATCAAAAAAATATATTAATATATAAATATAGTTATATAGTTATATTGATATAAATATAATATATAATTTTTAAATATATTTTAGATAAGTATAAATGTACATTTGCACTTATTATACTTAATATATAAGATATTTAGTGAAAATGACTAATAAAAAAATTTTAAAAAATATTTTTAATTAATAATTTGCTAATTATTATGGAGTAATAGTAATTTAATAACAATTTGAAGATTAAAAAAAAAATTAAAAAAAGATCCAAAATATGTTGAAAACGCAACTCGAACTTCAAACAGCCATAACTTTTGATCCGGGTGTCCATTTGATCTCTACCACATATCAAATCAAAGTCTGCGACGAGCTCTACGTCACTATGACTTGGGAGAACCTTGGTCAGGTGTTTTTTGAGGCCAAAAGAGGCCCAGAAGGCCTCCAAAAATGAGTTTTTAGTCAAGGTACCCAGATTTTTTAACATTTTGTGGATTTTCAGCCTCATTTAAGGGGGTATTATTGGCTTTTTTTGGTGGGAACTGAATTTATTCCAAGGTATTACATTCATATTGATATTATGTCTTTGAAATTTCATTCTTTTTTATAATGCAATGCTGTTTATAATCAAATATATAACTATATGTACATATTTTTTATATATTCACACCTAAAAATTAAATTTTTTAAATAAATAATTAAACATATTTACATATAAAATATATTAGCTTTATCTAAATAATAACTAATATCCATTTTATTTAAAATACCAATATATGAATATTTATATAACTACTATATATTAATATAACTATACATATATTAATATAACTATATATATATATATTAATATAACTATATATATTAATATAAATATATATTACTATACGAATAAATATAACTAAATATATATATAAATAAACAGATATATCATGATTAAGAGAAACAATCAATATAGGGTAGTGACAAAGGCTTTAGGCGCGTAGGGGGAGGTCTCGAGATCAAATCTGGGTGGAGGCATGGGTGCGCGCACAAGGGTGATTTAAAGGGCTAGCACTGATAAAGGGTGTAGGTAGTTCGGGCGGGCGCTGGAGGTGCGAGAAAGCGCTGATAAAGGGGGGCTCAAGCGCTGTAAAAAGCCCCCCCCCCCCCCCCCCGAGATTGGCAAAAAAAAATTTATTTATTTTTTTTTTTTTTATTTTTATCAGTGCTAAACAAAAGCGCTGATAAAAGGGGTCTTTATCAGCGCTTTTTGGAGCGCTGATAAAGGGGACCCCCCCTTTATCTTCACCGACATTAATAACACTTTTTCTAGCGCTGTTAATGACCATTTTTAGTGCTGATAAAATCTATATTTGTAGTAGTGCGAGTCAAGTCGGACACGAGGTAAGGGATTTTGTCTCAATCTCCTTTCATTAAGGCATATTTTGTTTTATACATGACTTTATTTTATACGGTATATAAACACCTTTGACTTTTCATTTCATTCAAATAGAATCTTTTTCTACAAGGTGTTTTACTAAACGACAAAAAAATAATGTTTCTTTTTAACATAAGCGGTGACAACGACCTTTTCCGCAACCACGTGTATTATTTGATCTTCGGCTTCTTTAACAAGTTGTAATGTTTTAAAAAGGAAAATAAATACCATATACTCTTTTATGTATTTTGGTATTAAAAATGGTTTTGATAATGGATTTATTGTGTCAATATATTTAAATAATATATTGTGATTGAAATGTGGAAATGTTATCTTTCCTTTGTATTTGTTTTATGTGTTATGAATATGTTATGGTTCTTGGGAATTGTTTACGTATACGGGTGGTTCCGTGATAAACCTAGGGCGGGTGAGCCCGAGATAGCTCTCCAATGCATTGTGTAACATGACGGAGGTAAACGTAAATGTTTCTCCTAAGAGATTTAGGGAATATAATGTGATGGGTATTCCAACGTAACTCCCTATGTAGTTGTGATAACTACAATGTAAGTATGATATGGATGCCACAAGTTACCTTTATGATTTGTGATTACTATGTGTTATTCATAAATCTTATGTTTTCATGAGGTATGTTAAAGAGCTTATGTTATGTATGTATTGATGAACTAATGTTTTCTTTGTTTTATAACCCTTACTGAGCTTTTTATGCTCATCCCAAGTTTTGAAATGTTTTTCACAGGACTTAAAGATGAATAGGGTCAAGGATGGGATCAAGGAAAAGTCATGTTGTCTAAAACATGTAACTAGACATGACTCTTTTTTTCAAGAGTTTTTACTTTATGAAAAAAATGGAAACTGGGTAGAAGTGTCTACTTTGTAATCTTTTGAGATTAAATGTAATAGTTATGTCCTAATTCTCTAAAACTCTAAACCTAAAAAGATTCTCAATGTGAATTATTCATTTAATTCAATATTATGTAATGTTTTAAGGTTGAGTCCTTATAGTTGGTATCAGAAGTCGGTTTAGACAACTTTAGGAGTTAGAATATTGTTAAATTAATATCCATATATTATTTTTAATTTATGCTAATATTGAAATGATATAGCATTTACAGATTACCATGTTGCTTCGCCTAAGACATTTCTGTGTTCAGAATGGTTTTTCGCAGAGGAAATAGGGTAACTATGATGGGACAACATCAGGAGGAAGACAACCTTCTAAATCAGCAACCTGAGATGGTCAAAATCGGAACTGAACAGTTTGTTGTAGTGATGACACAGTTGACTCAGGCTATAAATGGTGGTGGTATCCATGCACGAGATTAGCCAAATCAACCATAGAGGAACATGTTAGTAGTGGATCATTTCATGAGGCAACATCCTCCATCATTCAGATGATCATCTGACCTTATGCTAGCTGAAGGGTGGATTAAAGCACTGGAGAAATTTTTTTATGTCATGGGGTGTTCATAACATCAAAAGGTTAGTCTTTTTGTTTACCATTTTGAAGGTGAAGCTGATCAGTGGTGGTCGATGGTGAAAAATATCAGGGATCGTGAATAGATTGATGCTCTTGATTGGGATGAATTCAAAGGTATGTTTCTTGAAAAATATTTTCCTAAGGTGGTTCATCTTAGGATGGAAAAACAATTCATGGAATTGAGGCAGGAGGATGACTCAGTGGCTACTTATGAAGAAAAATTCACTCGACTGGCAAGGTATGCTCCAAATTTCATACGAGATCTTGATAGTAAAATCAACCGTTTTTACTCAGGATTAAAGCCAAAGTATCGAAGAACTTTAGTTTCTCGTGAGTTCAAAAGTTATGAAAAACTTGTTCGATGTGCGGAGAAGGTGGAAATGGAGTTTTCCGATGATCAGGTGTTCTCTGAAAAACAACAAAATAAGAGTTCTAGGTGGCAGACGAAAGGGGAGAACTCTTCAAAAAAGTCTGATGACAAGAAACTTAAGTTTACAGTTTGTGAAAATTGTGGTAAAAAGCATGTTGGGGAATGTCTTTTGAATTCTGGTAAGTGTTACCGATGTGGTAAAATGGGACATAAGGATCATAATTGCACTGAAAAAGATCAGGGTATTGGTAAGGCAAAATCTGATTTACAGTCAGTAAAATGTTTTAAGTGCAATGAAATGGGTAATTATGAAAATGAGTGTCCAAAAAAGAACTCAACTGAGGGAAGTCAGTCAAAATACAAGTATAAAGAGGTGGTTAAATCCTTTGAAACTACTTCAGCAGATGTTGGGTCATCAAATGAAGTAGTATCAGGTACATTGTTTGTTTGTTCAGATTATGCCAAAGTGTTTTTTGATTCAGGGTATACTCATTCTGTAATACCCCAAGTTTTTATGAGAAATATTCCTTTTAATTTATTTGATGTCTTGTGTTGTATGCTACACCAAGATTAGCTTGCGCTATACGCAACACCGTATTAGCTTGTAGTATACGCAACACTATTCTTGGCTTGTGTTGCACGCAAGAGTGACCTTCCTCAATAGCGTGTGTTATACGCAATACCGAGTTTCACTAAACAACGATATATTGTTATAATAACATTATGAACTAGACATTATGAATATTATTAACCACATTTTGAATTTTATAACATTATAATTCATCTTATTCATTTTCTAGAACAAGTTATGAGAACAAAATCAATTTTTCGTATAAAGGAAATATTTTTCCAAAAATATAGTTTTGTCGCCTTTTGATGGCGCACCCACTTTAAATCTAGTTTTTGACATGTTTATGAGTTAATTTTGAAAAAATAAAATTATTCATTGCAATAAGTATATAAAAATTTACTTTGGATAATTTTTTAATATTTTTCTGTTAACTTTCATATTTTAATGAATAGTAAAAATACGCTAAATTTTAATAAAAAACAACTTTTTTCATGAAGATAATTTATATGGTTATAATATTGAATGGTTTTAAAGTATAAATAGAATATATTTTTTCCATTTAATATAATGTAAGTCATTGTCATTAATTTTACATTGAATTCATTGGTAAAAACATTTCAATATTTTGCAATGTTTTAACTTTTAAAACACGTTTTCTCAATAGCGGAATTAATTTTAAATTAAATACTTAAACTTCTGTGTTTTGAATTTGGAAAAATGGATTCCATATTTGGAATCAGTAGGTTCAAATTATATTAATAGACTACTTTTTATTTTTAGGCATTATGAATAGTAACTACGGTAAATTTTATTTACCATAGTTAAAGGTAAATCAGGTAATTAAGGGTAAATATAATATTATAAAATTACCCTAACACTTGTATTAATATAATTGGATGATTATAATTCTCTCTAAAACATACTTAGGTTGAAATGAAATCTATTGGAACCCACTTGGATGTGATTAAGACCATTAATTTATATTATTTAAAGAAAGTGAAATATGTCCCACTCAAAATTTAATAATTAAAGTATTTTTAATATAAGGTTATACAAAATATAAATTCTATTATAAATACTCATTTGAAAGATAAAATGTTTTTATTTATTATGTTAATTTATTTTTAATTTTTAAGAAATATTTAATTACCTTAATAGCTTATACATTAATAATGCAGAAATTATTTATTTAGTGAAAAATCAATAATATAGTTTTTATTCAAATAATAATACCCATAAAAGGACCAAACACCAGACCAAAACTTATTAGTCATGTATATATAGACCATAATCATCCAATGGTCGAATTTTTGACCATTTAGAGCCTTATAAAAGCGATTATGCCACTTATATTATATTATTTTAAATGATGTCAAAGTTGTCACCTTCATAATTTAGTAAACATATCATTTTAAAAGTTGGGTGTTTTAAAATATAAATTCGACTAAAAGTATTCTTATGAAATCTATTATATTTATCTTCATCATAGTATTTTATTTTTAATTTTTATGCGACAAATAAGTATATTAAAATAAATATTACATGAACTAATTAATGTGCTCCATGAATTTTATAGATAAATATGACATGTTAGGAATCTATTAAATATTTTTCTTAGAACATATCTTCTGTGTGGATTTTATTTAAATTCAAATAAATGAATAGTGTCAAAATTGACACTATTGATATTTTATAAAAATAACATATTATTAAATTTTTTAAAAATCACAAAAATATTTAAAAATTATAAATTGAAATTTATATGGTCGAAAATTTCATAAAGTATCTAATTATGAAAAATTCACAACACATAAGTAAGTATTTATAAAAATTTAAAATTTAGAATATTATTACCACAAATAAGATTAAATAGATTAAATAAGGATAAATCAAATTGATAAGGTTTAAAATAATTTTCCAACATGTCTAAATTTTATTTTATGATGATATTACAACCCTATATCATATCATATTCGAATTTGAGTCATTTTGGAGGTTTTAGGTGGGGTTTTAGTTTATTATAAATTAATATTTTGGAGGTTTCCAAAAGTGCCCCTATCCTCTCTTATAAAAGGGAACCTCCTCCCTCGTTTTTAACTCCATTTTAAGCCTTAAATCTTGGCCAAACCCTGCCAATTTCTCTTATCAACCTCTCTAGTTATATTATAGAGGTTCTGGATTTCTCAAAAGACCAACTCTAGTGCCCTATGAGGAAGTTTAAAAGAGGCACGTCGAGGAAGTGGTAATCTCTTCTACCGATTCTTTCAAGTTTATTTCTTCTTATACTTCATCTTCTTTAGTTGTTTCATTATAAAGTAATAACATCAGTATCACTAATATACTGATATGTTATTATAAATATGAAAAAACTCTATTTCACATTATATCCATCCTACAAAAAACGAAATCACAGCGCGTGCGTATGTACGACTTACCCTCTCTACACCGTGGTGTAATCTGTTTTTCCACCACCACCATACTTGGATGATTATAATGGTGGAAATAATAACTATATATGATTATTATAACATCATATTGATTCTGAGATATTATATCATCCACTCCAATTCCATTCAATAATTATGGGAACGATATCATCGCTCGTGCGTACGTACGGATTACCGTCTCCACGACGCGGTGAGATTCATTCTCCATGTTAACCATTCAAGAATGATTATAAAGTATATATAATAAAAAATAATTAAATATATGACATAATAATGATAGTGTATTTATGTATATGTTAATTACTTACTTTCATTCAATTTAATAAGGAAACAAAAACAGCGTTCATGCCTACGTACGGCCTACCGTCTCCATGAACGATGTATTTCATTCCATTTATCAATCTATTATATATATTTATATTCTGAATATATATTATATATAAATAATTTTTTACATTATTGAAGTATGTAATCATGATCTAAGTAATCATATGAATAATTATAAGTCAAAACATGTATGATAAATGAAACAATTTTACCCAAAACGCTGCTTTAACACGGAATTGACAAATGAACGGGTAATATAAAGTTGTAAGTGAATAATATATGATATCATAAATATTATTATGGTTCTATTACAAGTTAATAATATGTTTAAACCCACTATACAGGTGTCTCAGACACATATGGAAGAAATTGGACATAAGGTAATGGAAAATCTCGCAATCTCATTTTTATCCGAGATTGTTTATGCTTCAGTATTTACTGGGGCATATTTATCATCCACATCCATGTTTCCTCAATATATAATATTATTTATATCCTCTTATAATTTTTTAAATCCAACTTTACCTATTGGTTAAGTTTTAGTAAAATAAATGAAGGGAATCTTTTGTCGTTTTCAGTACGAGACACTTTTTTGACTTTTCCGGCCAAAGTACAAGAAGAATGTTTTTTTATACGGCATGAATAGATTTTTACGGTTTCATAACTCCTTATTTCTATGAAGATTCCTCTACAAGATTTCATGATTATTTCCAAAAAAAATATTTTCTTTTAAAATTGCATGTCATTTTGAGAAAAGAAAATGATTTTGAAGAAGAAAGGATATTTTCCTCAAGAAGCAAGTTCAAGTGTTTTATAAAAACTATTTTCCATCTAAGATGATATAGGGTTATGTTTCTATCCCTATTATTGTAGGTTCCAGGTGCAGTGGAAGCGCGTTGGTGAGTTTTCCCAACTTTAATTTTAACGTTAAACAATGTTCAATCCGAGATCCGTTACGATGTAAAACGCCGAATCTTCGGAATAGAACGAGGAATGAAAAACATAAGAGGGAATCCCGGAACCATAGAGATAGGATCATCATATGTTGGTTATAATTAATTTAATTAATTCACAAGAATTACCTTGGTAGAATTCTTTCTTCATTGATGTTTCCGGTCACGATTCGGTGATCGGTCGTTGCATCGTAGAATCCAAGTGTAGGATTCCTCTAGCGGTGATCCACATGTGTGCCACGTATCTCCGGATGTCACCGAAGGGATATCCGGGTGCTAGCGCGGAAGAACCTTGCGATGTCCGCCTTCGATCGCCTTGATCTCTCAGTCTTGAGAGCGTTCTTGGAGGAATGAGTTCTTTTGGGCTTGAAAGAATTCTTCAAAATTTTTGTGCACAACGATTCTCTTGTGGAAAAGTGTTGGGGTTGTGGGGATATTTATAATCGGGTTTGAGGTTATCGAGTTATGACAATAAATAAACATGTTACGCATTTTATTTATTTCATTAACTCTTATTGAAAACCCTCATGTCGAATTATTAATTCCTTGACATGCGCCCACTATGATTATAATAAATATCATTTAATAAAACAATATTATATCCTCAAAATCCTGAATGGAAAAACTACACGGCGTGTAACCATTAATACACGACATGTACTCATTTTCCATAAAACTACATGGCGTGTATATTTAATATACATGGCATGTACTTTTATTTTCAACTTTCCTTTATTTCCTCCATCACATTTATTAGACCTTGAGTAATGACTATTTATTTCTTAAATAAATATAACTGCATCACTTGCTAATAAATATTATTTCATCCATAATATATTCTCTCGAATAACTAGTGTCGAAATAAATGTGATCAGACATCCTTAAATAATTATTAAACCACAATCGGGAATAATCTTTATTTAACTTGTTAAATTAATATTTAACTGAGATACATGGACACACTTAGTGTGTGACCCTCTAGGCCTCTTTCTCAGTGGTATTAGGCAGAGCCTGCCTAAAGTCCAAGGTTAGCATCTAGCAACATGCCAAGACACCCATAGAGAAAGAAGTTAACGTCGTGATGACGTGTCACCTCATACGAACGATTACCGTGTAATATGATCCCTTTGTCACGATATCTCGAATCAAGTGGGTTGCATGCTAGTGTCATTAACCCACATGCTCGATTATTCTTTATTTGACTTTCTGGAATCAAACTCGCCCATATCTTACCATGGCCATGGATTTATTTAGGCTATATCAATTCCATCAAAGGGCCTGAGATATGTACTTCTGTTATGGAACAGAAGGGACAAATCCTTTCTCGCATTATCTATTAATGCAGTATTACTCGTGATGCACCCAACGTATCCTACCTCGCTGTGAACAGTATTTCGTCATAGTTTTTGTCAATACATCTAAGTGCACGAGTTGTAATACCCATTAATAATAATCTTAAATTCTAAGGACCAATACACACGTCTGCAGATAGGAACATCCAATGACACTATGAAATGTGGATTTCCTACTGGCGGGTCTCGTTCTCATAATATCCTCCTGGATATTACCAAGGGCGCACACCATGAGAAGGCACCTAAAAGTTTTATGAGTCCTCACCCCTAATGGCCTGTATTATTTGTGTCCCTCAAATAACATCATCTGACCATAGAACATATATTCAAGAACAATGTTATGGCACTTTCAAGTTCTCATCATAGCAGGGATCTGCTATGACCCTTTAATGCAACAACTATCCTTAGGACATTATCACATGCATTGTCATGCAGAAGAACAATCAAGATTTGATAAGGCTTTTATTAATGAAGAAAGTACAAATTAGTTGGTTCTAGGCCACCAACTCCAACAGACTCCCACTTGGACTAGAGACAACTGCTAACAACCTTTAACCCGCTAGCTCTCACATGATATTCATGCTTCTACTGAGATAGTCCTTTAGTCATGGGGTCTTCCACGTTCTCTTCCGTGGACACTCTGCTCATTGCAACTTCACCCCTTTGATAGAAATCCCTCAAGAGGTGATACTTTCGGAGTATATTCTTTGTCTGTTGATGTGACATTGGTTCTTTCGCAAGAGTCACCACTGCAGTATTATCACAATACAATGTAATGGGATCTTTACTGCTAGGCACCACATCAAGCTCCTGGAAAAAGTTCTGAATCCAGATGGCTTCCTTGGCTGCATCAGAAGCCACTATATATTCGGACTCCGTTGTAGAATCAGCGACAACTGGCTGCTTTGAATTCTTCCAGTTCATAGATCCTCCATTAAGACATAAAACATATCTAGATTGCAATTTCAGATCATTCTGATCTGTCTGAAAACCAACATCAGCATACCCTCTGATGATAAACTCCTCGTCTCCTTCATACACCAGGAACATATCCTTAGTTCTTCTCAGATACTTGAGGATAGTCTTAACAGCAGTCCAATGTTGTTCTCCTGGATCTTCTTGATATCTGCCTACCATGCTCAGTGCATAGACAACATCAAGCCTAGTACATAACATGGCATACATGATGGATCCTATAGCCAAAGCGTATGAGATCTTATGCATTCTATCTTTCTCTTGTTGTGTTTGAGGACACATTTTCTTAGAAAGATATAGGCCATGTGACACTAGAACTAATCCCCTCTTGGATTATTCCATACTAAATCTCTTTAGTATCTGGTCAATGTATGTACCCTGACTTAGTCCAAGCAGCCTCTTGGATCTATCATGAATGATCTTGATCCCTAGAATGTAGGCTGCTTCACCCAAGTCCCTCATGGAGAAACACTTGTTCAACCAGTCCCTAACTGACTGTAAGACTGGTACATCATTTCCAATAAGTAATATGTCATCAACATATACTACTTGGATAACGATCGCATTCCCATTAAACCGCTTATAAACACATGGCTCATATTCTTTCTTAATGAACCCAAATTTCTTTATGGCTTCATCAAATCGAATGTTCCATGACCTGGATGCTTGCTTTAATCCATAAATGGATTTCTGCAACTTGCAAACCCGTTTGGCTTCACTTGGTGTCACAAACCCTTCTGATTGTGTCATATAGACATCTTCCTAAAGGTTCCCATTAAGGAATGTTATTTTTGACATCCATCTGCCAAACCTTGTAGTCATGGTAAGCTGCTATGGCAAGTATGATTCTTATGGATTTAAACATGGAAACTAGCGAAAAGGTTTCATCATAGTCAATTCCTTGACGCTGTCTGAACCCTTTAGCCACTAGCCTTTCTTTATAGGTGCTAACTTGACCTTCCATGTCTAGATTTCTCTTGAATACCCATTTGCATCCAACAGGCTTTACATCAACTGGCTCATCGACCAGAACCTAGGCTTGGTTCTGATACATGGAATCCATCTCAGAATTCATAGCTTCTAGCCATCTTGCATCTTCTGAGCTTTCTACTGCTTCCTTGTAGGAGAGAGGTTCATCATTGTCCAAAAATAATGATTCACCATCCTTGGTGACTAGGAAACCAAATCTCTCTGGTTACCTTACCTCTCTTGTGCTCCTATGCAGTACTTGTGTTTCTGGAACCTCTTCCATGGGGACCTGTGGAACTTGTTCCTGTACCAACTCCTGTGTATCTTGAGCATCAACTTCGTCGAAGTCAATCTTGCTCCCACTATCCTTCTTGAGGATGTTCTCCCTCTCAAGAAAGATGGATTGTCTGGCGACATTCACTTTCTTTTCTGAAGGGTTATATAGGTAATATCCTTTCGTTTACTTGGGATATCCTATAAAGATACACCTCGTGCCCCGGGGTGCTAGTTTGTTGCCTGAGGAGGCCTTAACAAACGTCTCACATCCCCATACACGTTTGTGCGACAAAATGGATTTCTTTCCATTCCATAGCTCGGAGGGAATTCTATTTGCCGCCTTAGTTGGTACTCAGTTTAATATGTATGCTGCAGTTTGTAATGCATATCCCCAAAAGGATAATGGAAAATCCGCATGACTCATCATCGACCTCACCATGTCCAACAAGGTACAGTTCCTCCTTTCACTAACACCATTCCACTGTGGTGTATAAGGAGGAGTGAGCTAAGATAGAATCCCAGACTCCCGTAGAAGATCGATGAACTCTTTGTTCAAATATTCTCCACCTCGATCTGATCGAAGCTTCTTTATCTTCTTACTAAGATGATTCTCTACTTCATTCTTGAATTCCTTAAATTTCTCTAAGGCCTTTGACTTATACCTCATTAAGTAGACATAGCCATATCTAATCAAATCATCATTAAAAGTAATGAAGTAAGAATATCCACCTCTAGCTTCTACTGGAAATGGTCCACACACATCCGTGTGTACCAATCCTAGAAGCTCTGTGGCCTTTTCACCCTGTCCACCAAAAGGCGGCTTGGTCATTTTTCCTTGTAAACAAGCGTGACATCTATCGAGTGGTTTTAGCTTAGTAGAGTCTAAATAGCCATCTTGGCAAAGCTTTGTCAAGCGCTTCTCGTTCACATGACCGAGACGGTGATGCCACAACTGGGTGATGTATGAGTCATGTGAGTTTGTTTCGTTATCGATTGCCAACACTTGGTTTTCGTAATTTAATACATACAAACCATTATTTAAATGTGCCATACCATAACATACGTTATTCTTATAAAATAGACAACACTTATTCCCAAACTTGAAAATAAATCCATCCATATCCAAAAAAGATACATAAATTATGTTCTTGGTAACACTAGACACATAATAACAGTTATGTAAAACCAAAATTATCCCAGTCGGTAATGAGAGGTGGTAGTCGCCAATAGCCAACGCAGTCAGCCTTGCGCCATTGACAGCTTGAAGATCCACCTCTCCTATGGCAATCTTTATAAATATACTTGGTTCCTGCATTTGAATACAGATGTGAGCCCCACAAGCTATATCTAATACCCAATGTGTAGAAATGGAAAGAGTACACTTGATAACAAACACATCTTTAGTGTCCCCACGCTTCTAGGTGTAGTTCCTCTTCCAGTGGCCCTTCTTGACACATGAAAAACACACCGCCTCCCGTTCCTTGCCCTGCCTCTGGATCTTCCCCTTCTTGGAGGGATGGTGATCGGGGGCTTCAGACCGTTTATAAGTCTTTGGCCCCTTTGCCTTGTCCTTCCTTTTCTTGTTCACCATAAGGACTGTGGGTTTGTCACGCCCCGTGTCCTTGTCTACCTGGCGAATCAAGGTCAGAAGCTCCGATAAACTCTTCTCATTTCCACTCATGTTATAATTGACAATGAAGCTAGAGAAGGTCTTGGGAAGTGATGATAGGATGAGATCTGTATGCAACTCATCCAGGAATTTAATCCCTAAGATGTCCAGGCGTTCAATGTAGCCAATGAGCTTGACTACATGAGGCCCAGCTGGCACAGACTCTCCAAGCTTAGTTGTAAACAATGCATTGGAGATCTCATACCTCTCCTGTCTCGCCTTCTCTTGGTAGAGATCCTTAAGGTGAGACATCATGCTATACGCGTCCATGTTTTCATGTTGCTTCAAGAGATCATTGGACATGGCCGATAGCATGAAACACTAGACATCTGTGGCATCATCCATGTGTTTCATATAGAGAGATAATTCCTCATCACTGGCCTCTTTACCAGGCGCAACTGGAATAGGCTCTTCCAGCACATACAATTTCCTTTTGTGGCGAAGGATGACCTGTAAACGCCTTTGTCACTCTTGGAAATTGGTGCCGGTGAGAAGGTTTTCCTTCTCAAGTATTGTTCGTAATGATATGTTTGAAGTCATTTTCTTGTCATTTCTACAAATTAAGATGAGCAAAGGTTTAGTACTTTATTACAAAACTGAGACAAATAAATACTTATTAGTCTCCCACTATTTTATCGAAATCCAATAGCCCTCACCACTGACTTCGGAATATTCTGTTGCCTGAATATTCTAGTGGCAAGGATCCATATTTACCTTCACATTACCCCAACTAGGGTTGGTAAAGCAACTTGAAGGGTTTTAGGTAGGCATTCCAAATGCCAACTGCATTAACTCGCACCTCCTTGATTCGCTGAGTGGACTCCCCAATCCTGAAATCCTTTTATTTTGGATTTCCTCAACCATTGCCTCTTGGTCACACCAAGTCCTGCTGTGACAGTCAACCCTTGATGCGAACCATGTCAAGTCAACCCAAAACCTTGAATTAGAATTCCTCAATAATTGAAAGCACCCCAACTAGGGTTGGTCAAGCACTTTGAACTATGGTTCGATTCTAACCAAGATTAAGGAAGGCTATACCGACTTAATATTTATTTTGAGGGATTTTATCCTTATACATAAATTTCCAATTTATTATCTTTTATTACATGCTTGTTAATATTAAGTGGGATATACTTAAGTGATTAACCATGTCTAAGATAATATTTACGTATAAGCTGGTTTTATTTTAGTTCCATCTTGCATGCTCGTTTAATTCATTAATTGTGTGATCGTGACAACACACCCACAATAAATAAACCATGAAACTGACAGAAATAAAATAAATGGTATGATCATGAGATTTTTCTATTGGTTAGTTTATATAGCGGTTGATAAACTAACCCAAGACCTAGGGGAGAAACACCTTGAACCTTTCGGGTTTGTGTTTACAGCTTTCCACCTGTCCACCTTTGTATCTCCTTGGATTGGTTTCACCTTGGCTCCTGACTTGAGCCGCCTCCACTAGCTTGGGAGCTCTATCCATTACATATGCATTTATCTCACACACAGGTGAGGGGTAAAAAGAGGTTTTTACATAAAATAATCCTTGGGTGCGCAGACCCTACATATTAATGAGGAGATGACTCACAAGCCAATAAATTTAATTTAAATAAATAAATTAAAAGAAACCATTTACATACAAATGTCTCGATCTAGCTCATGATCATCCATACATGCAACAATATTTATACATAAATAAAACTAGCATTCAATTCTTTAATCATTCTTGTTTAAGATAAATCACGCTCGAATCAATTAATTATCTTTTAATTAATCAATCCTTTTATCTTAAACCCTTTTCTGAACTTCCTTGAGATTCTCATCCATCATAATTTTAAACAAATAAATTCATTTAAAATTATCTTTGTACGTAACTTGTACCTTGGAGGCAACCCGGTGAATTCCCGTTCATTACCCAGATGTTAAATTAAACACACACATATAAAACACCTATCACGTGTTGTGACTCAGCTTTACACCTGCACCATGGTAAACGTCTCAAGGTTTTTTATAATATAATAATAAATTTTAATAAATCTGCGTAATTTGGGTGAGTACACGACGTGTAGTTATGACTACACGACGTGTAATTTTCTTCACCGTCCATCTGAAGTGCACGCCCGGGGACATGACGTGTTAATGTACTTCGGAAATTTTCGGAGTACACGGCGTGTACAGTGGGACACACGCCATGTAGTTTCCGCATTACACGGTTTCCAGCCGGGAAAGCCGTGTACGGGGTACACGGTCCAACCCTAACCCGAAGGGACTACACGTCGTGTTCTGTTGGACCACATGACGTGTAATCCGGAAACCGTGTGCCACCTGTTCCTGGGCAACACACGGTGTCATAAATGACTTAGATAGGATCTAATACACAGCCTGATTTGGCGGATTAGTCCGATGCATGAATCTAGACTACACAACGTGTACTTATGAATACACGCCGTGTATTCTGGTGTTGTACGGCCAGAAATGTTTGGCTCCTCCAGATGAGTTCCTCTATTTTATTTTAATCAAAATTAAAAGAAAAATTTGTTTCTGTGAGGTGAACGAGAAACGATGGAGGAGGAACAGATCTCGAGATTCATATTTCCAGAACGATTAAACTTGAATTGAAACAACTAAATTATTTAATGCGTAGATTACCAACGAAAAACTAAATAATTATAATCAAAGATATGATCCCTCTGATACCACTTATAGGTTCCGGGTGCAGTGGAAGTGCGTTGGTGGGTTTGCTCAACTTTAATTTTAACATTAAACAACGTTCAATCCAAGATCCATCACGATGTAAAACGCCGAATCTTCGGAATAGAACGAGGAACAAAAAACTTAAGAGGGAATTCCGGAACCATAGAGATAGGATCATCATATGTTGGTTATAATTAATTTAATTAATTCACAAGAATTACCTTGGTGGAATTATTTCTTTGTTGATGTGTCCGGTCATGATTCGGTGATCCGTCATTGCATCGTAGAATACAAGTGTAGGATTCTTCTAGCGCTGATCCACACGTGTGCCACGTATCTCCGAATGTCACCGAAGGGATCTCCGGGTGTTAGCACGGAAGAACCTTCGCTTGCGATGTCTACCTTCGATCGCCTTGATCTCTTAGTCTTGAGAGTGTTCTTGGAGGAAGGAGTTCTTTCGGGCTTGAAATAATTCTTCAGAATTTTTGTGCACAACGATTCTCTTGTGGAAAAGTGTTGGGGTTATGAGGATATTTATAATCCGGTTTGAGGTTATAGATTTATGAAAATAAATAAACGCGTTACGCATTTTATTTATTTCATTAACTCTTATTAAAAACCCCCATGTCGAATTATTAATTACTTGACATGCGCCCACTCTAATTATAATAAATATCATTTAATAAAACAATATTATATCCTCAAAATCCTGACTGGAAAAACTACACGGTGTGTAATCATTAATACACGGCGTATACTCATTTTCCATAAAACTACACGGCATGTATATTTAATATACACGACGTGTAATTTTATTTTCCACTTTCCTTTATTTCCTCCACCACATTTATTAGACCTTGAGTAATGACTATTTATTTCTTAAACAAATATAACTGCATCACTTGCTAATAAATATTATTTATTCCATAATATATTCTCTCGAATAACTAGTGTCGAAATAAATGCAATCATGCATCCTTAAATAATTATTAAACCACATTCAGGAATAATCTTTATTTAACTTGTTAAATTAATATTTAACTGAGATACATGGACACACTTAGTGCGTGACCCCCTAGGCCTCTTTCTCAGTGGCATTAGGCAGAGCCTGTCTAAAGTCCAAGTTAGCATCTAGCAACACGCCAATGCACCCATAGAGAAAGAAGTTAACGTCGCGATGACGTGTCACCTCATACGAACGCTTACCGTGTAATATGATCCCTTTGTCACGATATCTCTAATCAAGCGGGTTGCATGCTAGTGTCATCAACCCACGTGCTCAATTATTCTTTCTTTGACTTTCCATAATCAAACTGGCCCATATCTTACCATGGCCATGGATTTATTTAGGCTATATTAATTCCATCAAAGGGCTTGAGATATGTACTTCCGTTATGGAACAGAAGGGATAAATCCTTTCTCGCATTATCTATTAATGCAGTATTACTCGTGACGCACCCAACGTATCCTACCTCGCTGTGAACAATGTGTCGTCATAGTTTTCGTCAATACATCTAGGTGTGCGAGTTGTAATACCCATTAATAATAATCTTAAAGTCTAAGGAACAATACACATGTCCACAGATAGGAACATCCAATGACACTATGAAATGTGGATTTCCTACTGACGGGTCTCGTTCTCATAATATCCTCCTAGATATCACCAAGGGAACACACCATGAGAAGGTGCCTCAAAGTTTTATGAGTCATCACCCCTAATGGCCTGTATTATTTGTGTCCCTCAAATAACATCATCTAGTCATAGAACATATATTCAAGAACAATCTTATGGAACTTCCGGGTTCTCATCATAGTATGGATCCACTATGACCCTTTAATGCAACAACTATCCTTAGGACATTATCACGTGCATTGTCACATAGAAGAACAATCAAGATGTGATAATACCTTTATTAATGAATAAAGTACAAAGTAGTTGGTTCTAGGCCACCAAATCCAACAATTATTACATTGATTTGATCATGTTATGATGGAATTATTTTTATGAAGTACTTTTATCTTATATGGATTATGTTATAATGACATGATGTTTAAGAATCCCATTTTTTATTACATGGGTTATGCTATGATGTTTGATTTATTATTCTTTTGTGGCACACATCAGAATGATTTCAATATGAGATGGATGGGACCTATATCTCCCTCCAATTCATTAGGTAATGATTTATATCTCATGAGATAGACTTGGCTGGAATGACAAGTAAAATTCAGTTCAGTAATACATGGTTGGAACAGCTGGTAAACCCGATTCAGTAATGGACTTTGTCCACTATGATGGTCTTGGCAGCAATACCTTGGCTACTATGGAAATCCTATCACGTGCTTAATGGTTTTCCACAATTACATGCTTTATTCCCATGTTATTTTATCATGATTAATGTTCCTTTATGATCTATGCCTTATGTACTGCTAAGATTTATGTCATGTTCATGTTTTTACATTCAAATGTTTATAGATTGTGTTATGTTCTCCATGCTTACCCTTACTGAGCATTTGAGCTCACCCTTTTTATGTTTTCTTTTCCCCGGGATATAAAGAAAGGTTTTAGGTAAGAAAACAAAAAGGGGAATATATTTATGAGAGATATTGAAGATATTTCACCATGATTAGAAGATTATGTTCCAAGTTTCCAAAGACACTAAACTAATACGGTCTTTGGGCATATGTTTTTGTCATGTATTAAGTATTCTGCAAAAGTAATGTAATGTCCATGTACGTCAAGCTTGGGTCTCTATATTTGGTATCAGAGCGAAGGTTTAGTCAACCTTTGGAAACTAGGATGTGAAAACTTTAGTGAGATCCCTAGAGATATTTCTAAGGTATGTATAGGGATGTCCCTAAGGTTACGTATAAGTATAGGTTATAGTCCTAGAATTATGGTAACGATTGTAGAATTAAACCTAAGATGTTAGATATTGAAGGTACTTACCCTTTATTATATTATTTTTCCTATCATGATTTTTTCCTCTCACACTATTCTTTTTGGGTTTTAGATGATGGATGGAACCCGAAGGAACCGTGTTGATCAATGTAATGGACAATGTAATGATTGTCCTCCTGAACAAACCAATGTTATGGGAGATGGAGTGCAAAATTTTATTGCTATACTTACACAAGATATGAATCATTATGGACTTCCAAATGAGCAGAGAAGGGAACAATATTCTATTGAGTCCTTCATGAGGCAACGTCCACCTTCTTTCAATGGGTCTTCTGATCCACTTATTGCTGAACAATGGATCAGTATCATTGAAAATATATTTTCCATACTTCGTTGTTCAGAACATGAAAAAGTCATTTTGGATGTTTACCATTTACAAGGTGAAGCATGCTAGTGGTGGACTCTAATTAATAATACAAGGCTCCAAGATGAAATTGAATCCATGGAATGGGACGAGTTCAAGAACTTGTTTTTCAATAAGTACTTCCCTCGTATTCTTCGAACAAAGATGGAAAAGGAGTTCCTTGAGCTTAAGAAAAAGGATGATGAATCTGTTAGTATATACGAGGTGAATTTTTCAAGGCTTGCAAGGTATGCATCTGGCTTTATCATCCAACCTAAAAGTAAAGTTGATCGATTCTTCAGTGGCTTAAAACCATGTCTTCGAAGGGAATTAGCTATAACAGACTTCAGTAGCTATGAAGAAATTGTGTGTTGTGCTATCAAGGTAGAACTAGAAGTTAGTGTTACATATCCATCTCATGGTTTTGACAAGAAACTAAAGATGGAGTTCAAGGAAAAATCTCAAAACAATGGTGAAAAGAAGAAGAATGTTTCGTTATGCTCAAAGTATGGAAAGAAGCGTGGTGGAGATTGTCTTAAAGGGACTAGAAAATGTTTTAAGTGTGGAAAATAAGGTCATTGAGCAGTTGAGTGCTGAAGTAATGGGAAAAAGGTAGATAATGATGTGAATAGAGAAAAGACTACAGAGAACGCACCACCAACACTTCAATGCTACAAGTGCAAGGAAATGGGGCATTATGCTAACCAATGCCCTAATCCAAGGATTAATGATGATCGACATCAACAACCTCTTAAGTAAAAGGACAAAGGGAAGTCACATGTGATCACCATTGGTGATGTTGAATATGATAAAAAAGTGGTAGAATGATTAAGTGTTTATTTAACGGGATTCCAAAATAGTGTTGTGGAATCTCATTTATAGTACCGTGGAATATTGAAATATCTTTGTATTGGTTTATTGTGGATTTCAATAATTATATGGTACCAATAACCATGAAAAGTGATTGAAATATTTTTAGAAAGTAGATGATATGCGCATAATGAAGGGATAAAGAGAAAATAATATTTTTTATAGTATTAATGAGTTCATGACTGATATAAGGACAAAGTGACATCATGGTTTGAGTATATAGAAATTTTGGGATTTTAGTATGCGGAAAGAGTTAACGTTTGAAAACATTAATGTTTTCACTAAGGTTCTATGGTAATTCATGTTTCAAGAGAATACATGATTAAGGTATTTAGATGTTTGGAATGTGACCAACAAGATATATCTTATGATATATGGGGGATAAATGATGGTATTCACATGCTCAATAGATGACATTTTTAGTAATCGTTTTCTTTATACTATGAGATTGGAAAGAAATATTATCAATAAGCCTAAAGGTTAGAATGAATTAAGTTGGACATTAGATAGTATTGTTTAAGGCTAAAACTTTTTTCTAGAATGTTATAATAGTATAGTTTTAGAAAAATAACAACCTGTA
The DNA here is from genome assembly GCA_963277665.1 of Viscum album. NCBI lineage: Eukaryota > Viridiplantae > Streptophyta > Magnoliopsida > Santalales > Viscaceae > Viscum > Viscum album. Next base: position 15,599,251 of record OY728155.1, on the reverse strand, counting down.
GGACGGACAACAACCTGTCGCGTCGGACAGGGCTGGGGGAATCGAACCCACAACCAAAGTGTGACAGGCCTTTATCGCCTACCACTAGCCTACAAGAATTCTCTGGTTAGTAGAAATTAGTTTTATTTTATTAAGTGGAATGATAGATGAAGTATAAGTCCATTTTTTGAACCATGTACAATTAATATCACCGTATATGTACTTATATATATTTAATAACTTTTGCTAACCTTTTGTTTGAGACAGATGGAATGACCCATCATTCTATCACACGATCTGCTAACACTTCACTAATGACAAATTCAACTTCATTTCTTTGAGATATGAAGTGGAAATTGTTTAAGGAATGACCAACGGTGAGATTGTACCAAAATCAAGTAAGTATTTATTCTAATTCAAAATTTTCAAATTTATGGAAAGGATCTTGAAAACAAAAAATGTTGTCCTAGTACCCTTATATCTGATGAATCAGATGGTACCTTAGATTATCACAATTTTTTGGATTTGTGATTGTTGGATTTTTTATAGCCATGTTCTCTGCCATTCTTCATCAGAACATGATGGTTATATTTCTCTTCCATATCCATATTTTCACATATATTCTCCTATGTGGAAACCCAATGCTGAGTTACTTTGGGTGAATGTTATGTTTCTAACTTTCCTTTTTAAAATTAAGTTTTAGTATTCCTTTTTACGATGTGGGTTTCTATAAAAGAAACTTTCAAGTAGTAAATTATTTAAAACCCCGACGAATTTCGAGAGCGAAATTCATTTTAAGGGGGGTAGAATGTAATACCCCAAGATTTTATGAGAAATATTATTTTTAATTTATTCGATGTCTTGTGTTGTACGCTACACCAAGATTAGATTGTGCTATATGCAACACCGTATTAGCTTTCAGTATACGCAGCACTATTCTTGGATTGTGTTGCACGCAAGAGTGGCCTTCCTCAATAGCGTGTATTGTACGCAATACCGAGTTTTACTAAACAACGATATATTGTTATAATAATATTATGAACTAGCCATTATGAATATTATTAACCACATTTGGAATTTTATAACATTATAATTCATCTTAATCATTTTCTAGAACAAGTTATGAGTACAAAATCAATTTTTCGTATAAAGGGAATATTTTTCCAAAAATACAGTTTTGTCGCCTTTTGATGGCACACCCACTTTAAATATAGTTTTTAACACGTTTATGAGATCAATTTGACAAAATAAACTTATTAATTGCAATAAGTATATAAAAATTTACTTTGGATAATTTTTTAATATTATTCTGTTAACTTTCATATTTTGATGAATAGTAAAAATACGCCAAATTTTAATAAAAAACAATTTTTTCATCAAGATAATTTATATGGTTAAATTATAATATTGAATGGTTTTAAAGTAAAAATAGAATATATTTTTAACATTTAATATAATTTAATTCATTATCATTAATTTTACATTGAATTCATAGGTAAAAACATTTTAATCTTTTGCAATGTTTTAACTTTTAAAACCCGTTTTCTCAACAGCGGGATTAATTTTAAATTAAATACTACAACTTCTGTGTTTTGAATTTGAAAAAATGGATTCCATATTTGGAATCCTTAGGTCTAAATTATGTTAATAGACTACTTTTTATTTTTAGGCATTATGAATAGTAACTACGGTAAATTTTATTTACCACAGTTAAAGGTCAATCAGGTAATTAAGGGTAAAAATAATATTATAAAATCACCCTAACAATTGTATTAATATAATTGGATGATTATATTTCTATAAAACATACTCGGGTTGAAATGGAATCTATTGGAACCCACTTGGATGTGATTAAGACCATTAATTTATTTTATTTAAAGAAAGTGAAATATGTCTCACTCAAACCTTTAATAATTAAAGTATTTTTAATATAAGGTTATACAGAATATAAATTCGATTATAAATACTCATTTGAAATATAATTTCTTTTCTTTATTATGGTAATTTATTTGTAATTTTTAAGAAATATTTAATTACCTTAATAGCTTATACATTAATGATGCATAAATTATTTATTTAGTGAAAAATTAATAATATAGTTTTATTCAAATAATAACACCCATAAAAGGCCCAAACACCTGAAAAAAACTTATTTGTAGTGTATATCTAGACCATAATTATTCAATAGTCTAATTTTTGACCATTTGGAGCCTTATAAAAGCTATTATGACACTTATATTATTCTATTGTAAATGATGTCAAAGTTGTCACATTCATAATTTAGTAAACATATCATTTTAAAAGTTAAGTGTTTTAGAAGATAAATTCTAATAAAAGTATTATTATGAAATATATTATATTTATATTCATCATAGTATTTTATTTTTAATTTTGATGCAACAAATAAGTACATTAAATAATTATATAAAAATGTTGTAGTAATTATTTTATTAAGAAAAATATCGAATAAATGGTTTTAAAAATATTAAAATAAATTTTATATGAACTAATTAATGTGATAAATGAATTTTATAGATAAATATTATATGTTATAAATCTATTAAATATTTTTTTTCAAACATATCTTCTGTGTGGATTTTATTTAAATTCAAATAAATGAATAGTGTCAAAATTGACACTATTGATATTTTATAAAAATTACATATTATTAAATTGTTTCAAAATCACAAAAAAATTTAAAAAATATAAATTGAAATGTATATGGTCGAAAATTTCATAAAGTATCCAATTATGGACAATTAAAAACACATAAGTAAGTATTTATAACAATTCAAAATTTAGAATATTATTACCACAAATAAGATTAAATAGATTAAATAAGGATAAATCAAATTGATAAGGTTTAAAATAATTTCCCAACATGTCTAAATTTTATTGGATGATGATATTAAAACCATATCGCATCTCATCTTCAAATTTGAGTCATTTTTTAGGTTTTTAGGTGGGGTTTGGGTTTATTATAAATTAATATTTTTGGAGGTTTCCAAAAGTGTCACTCTCCTCTCTTATAAAAGGGCACCTCCTCCCTCTTCTCTTCACTCCATTTTAAGTGTTATATCTCAGACAAACCCTACCAATTAATCTTATAAACCCCCTAGTTATATTATAGAGGTTCTGGTCTTCTCAAAAGACCAACTCTAGTGCCCTAAGAGGAAGTTTAAAAGAGGCACATCGAGGAAGTGGTAATCTCTTCTACCGATTCTTTCAAGTTTATTTCTTCTTCTACTTCCTCTTATCTAGTTATTTAATTATAAATTAATAACATAAGTATCACTAATATAATTATATGTTATTATAAATATGAAACAACTCTATTTCACCTTATATCCATCCTATTAAAAATGAAATCACTGCGTGTGCGTACGTACGACTTACCGTCTCCACGCCGTGGTGTAATCTGTTTTTCCACCACCACCATACTTGGATGGGTATAATGGTGGAAATAATAACTATATATGATTATTATAACATAATACTTATTATTATATATTATATCATCCACTCCAATTTCATTTAATAATTATGGGGATGATATCATTGCTCGTGCGTACATACAGATTACCGTCTCCACGACGCGATGAGATTCATTCTCCATGTTAGCCATTAAAGAATGATTATAAAGTATATATAATAAATAATCATGAAATATATGACATAATAATGATACTTTATTTATTTATATGTTAATTACTTACTTCCATTCAATTTAATAAGGAAACTAAAACAACGTTCATGCGTACGTACGACCTACCGTCTCCATGAACGGTGTATTTCATTCCATTTATCGATCTATTATATATATTTATATTCTGAATATATATTATATATAAATCATGTTTTACATTCTGGAATTAAGTAATCATGATCTAATTAATCATATGAATAATTACAAGTCAAAACACGTACGATAAAAGAAACGATTTTACCCAAAACACTGCTTTAACATGGAATTAACAAATGAATAGGTAATATAAAGCTGTAAGTGAATCATATATGATATCATAAATATTATTATGGTTATGTTAAAAGTTAATAATATGTTTAAACTCACTATACAGGAGTCTTAGACACATACGGAAGAAATTGGATATAAGGTAAGGGAAAATCTCACAATTTCATTTTTATCCGAGATTGTTTATACTTCAGTATTTACTGGGGCATATTTATCATCCATATCCATGTTTCCTCAATATTTAATATTATTTCTATCCTCATACAATTGTTTAAATACAATTTTACCTAGTGGTGAAGTTTTAGTAAAATAAATGAAGGTAATCTTTTGTCATTTTCAGTATGAGACACTTTTTGACTTTTTCGGCCAAAGTACAAGAAGAATGTTTTTTTATACGGAATGAACAGATTTTTACGGTTTCATAACTCCTTATTTTCATGAATATTCCTCTACAATATTTCATTATTATTAAACAAAATTATTTTCTTTTAAAATTTAATGTCATTTTTAGAAAAGAAAATGATTTTGAAGAAGAAAGGATATTTTCCTCAAGAATTGAGTTCAAGTGTTTTATCAAAATTATTTTCCATCTAAGATGATATAGGGTTATGTTTCTATCCCTATTATTACATTTATTTTATTATGTTATGATGAAATTATTTTTATGAAGTACTTTTATCTTATATGAATTATGTTATGATTACATGATGTTTAATAATTCCATTTTTATTACATGGGTTATGCTATGATGTATGATTTATGATTGTTTTGCGGAACACGTAAGAATGATTTCAATATGAGATGTGTGAGACCTATATATCCCTCCAATGCATTGGTCACCAAATAATTCATTATATTTAAATGTGTAAACTATATTTTCATAATTCATTTAATCTTATTCATTCCCGTCATTCTAACGGCTAGGTTATAATGGTAACATTTAAATAATAATATTTGGTTGTTCTTTTAAGCTCGATGTGGCGTATCATGTACACTATCAAACATAGTATTTCCTTTTAAAAACTCGGGATGTTACATCATACTCAAAAGGGTGATATTTCTCATGAGTTTATCTTTACAGAAAATCAGTTAGCATATATTTTTACTAAGACCCTTGCGTGTGACTGTTTTGATTTTATTAAAAGATAGTTGGGTTTATTTGTTTTTAAATAGATTTAATATGTTTTAACTTATTCTAATTTAAATGGATATATTCTTTATTCTCTTTATTGTTATTAAAATTGAATGTTCTGTTATTTTATTTAGTTTAATGATTAAATGGAAATTACTCTTATTCATTTTATTTGTGTATTTAAACTTTGAAAATAGAAAGTTCTTTCTTTCCTTTCCTTTCTTCATTTATGTTATTTATTTATCAGTTGGAAGTAACCCTAAACCAAATTTGGGTATGTAAGCACATTGGGATTCAAGTACGTGACCAATTACAAAATCAACTCTCAACCCTTTTACCATTTGCATACGTAACCTACCTTTGAAGCTGAAGCATCATCTCTAAATGCATGATTTCCATTTTTAGATAAAATCAAATATAATAAGAGTGATGTACTAAGGGAGGAAAGTAGGAAGATATATTGTATTTTTGCCTCTACTATTGCTGAGGAATTTAAAAAGGAGAAGGATGTGTCACTAATCCCTACTCTCTACATATTTTAATATGTGCAGTGCATGTATTTTCAAATATATATAAAAGAGGCATGAAAATATCAGTGGTGTGAAAAAATAAAAACTTTTTCTTGCGAAGTGAAGAAAATGAAAATATAGAGTATTCTTGTCTAAAATATTCAACAGCTTCACTTTTTTTCTAGAGAAAATAAGAAGGAATAAAGTTTTGATTTATCAGTTGTGATTATTTTCAATCTATGATGGGAATAAAAAACTCTCCTTGAGCTTATTTTTATTCAGATTATTTCTCTTAGAGATAACTTTTCTGTCAGTTGTTTCTTACATTTGTGTGTTGAATACTGTAAAACTTTCTATTTTTATCTTTCATTGTAAAGGTTCCCAGTAAAATAACCTTTTAAGGATGTTGGTTGTAAATCCTTTTTGGATCCTGGTTGAAAACTCCTATGATTGTACCAAGCGTCCACTACTTGAACGCAGTCATGAAATCCCTAGGAAAAGGACTAGCACTCCTTGGAAAAGGGGCTATACTAGTGAAAATCATCACACTCGTGGAGAAGAGTGGTGGTGGAGTGGATTCGGGGACTTCTATTCCTCGAACCACTATAAGTCTCTTTGTGTCATTTATTTATTATTTTACTTTCCTCTATATGTTTTATGAAATAACAATAGATAATTCATTCTTAAATAAGAGAGGGATAATTTTCTAAGAGAAAGAAAATTCGAAAGAACTCAATTCACCCCCCCCACCCCCCACACACACACAAACACACCCCTCTTGAGTCTTTTTACGGTTAGTCTTCGACAACATGATTCACCTATGTTGGATCATTCCATGTGACAGAAGCCCCCATCATTTATTGGAACTACAAATCTTATGGTGGTTTAGAAATGGATTAAGTCTCTTGAGAAGATATTTATAGCTTTGGGATGCGATGAAAGAGAAAAGGTTGTACTGGTGATATATTGCCTTAAAGGTGCCCCATAGGGCGCAGTTCAATGGTTCCGCCCCTGCTGTACCTGTGGTGGTGAGTTGAGGAGGTCCTTGTTTCGAGCCTCCGTGTCTGCAGATTTTCTTTCCTTTGTTCCCCTCCCCCCAGGCCTACCATGTATATTGCCTTAAAGGTGAAGCTGGTCAATGGTGGTCTTTGGTCCAAAATACTAGAGGAAGAAAAAATCGAACATATGGAATGGAGATCTTTTAAAGTAACATTATTTGATAAATACTTCCCTTGTGAGAAACAAACTAAAATGAAGAGAAAGTTCCTCAGCTTAAAGAAAAAGGAAGAAGATATTATTGTTGAGTATGAAGATACCTTTAAAAGACTAGCCACATATGCTACGGATTACATGCATAATACGAAAATCAAGATTGACCATTTCTTTGAATGGATTAATCCAAGTCTTTGAAGGGCACTAGTTTCTCAAACTTTTTTATCATATGATGAAAGGTATTATGTGCCATGAGAAGGAATTTTCTAGATCCTATATATTTAGGGGAAATTAAGAAAATAAGAGGTCTTCTGAACACCAAGAAAAAGGGAATATATTAAAGATGATGATGATGATGAAGCAATTTCCATCAAAATTACCTTAGGGTGGATTTTTGATATTTTTCTAGAAAGTTTGATTTTTCAATGAATAGTGAAAAATAATGATTTTTATTGAAAATTGTATTTTCACTTCAAGAATTTACACGGTTGGATTTTGTTATAAAATAGTTTCAAAGAAAAATTTGTTCAATTATATTATTAATAATCAAATTATGGTCTTTAGAATGAATTTTATACTTGAATTTGATATAAAAACTTTTTTATATTTAAAAAGACATTTTTCTAAAAAACGGTTTTTCTCATGTTTTGCTGGTTTAACTTTAAATTAAATTTTGTCACTTTAGTCGTTTGAATTTGATAAAATGGATTACATATTTGTAATCATCATTTCCAAATTTGGTAATGTTTCCATTTTCATTTTTGGTCAAAATGAATAGTAAAAACTGTAAAAAATTGTCACAACAATTAAGGTTGAAACAGGTTTATCGGGGGTTAAACTAAAGAGATAGGGATAAAAATGAGCTAAAAACTTGTCTAATTTATATTGGTTGTCCATATTTAGACACTATCTAATCTATTCTTCGTAAATGGTCCATGTGGGGTTCATTTAGATTGAGTAAGACATTAATATATTTTATTCTTTTTAAAAATTTCAAGTATGTCCTCTCCCCCACTTATAAAAGGATACATCTCCCCTCTCTTCTTTACAATACTTTGAAACATATAGCTCAACCAACCCCTTTCAAAATCCATCCCCAAGATCCTTAAACACATTTTAGAGCTATTGGTCTTCCCAAAATACCACCCCTAATGCCCTTAAGAAGAGATACAAATGAGGTGTCTCTAAGAGAAGGTAGTCGTCTTAATGAAACTATTTCGTTTTACTTCTTATTTTACCACCTTCAATTACATCCTAAAAATCCCAATATAGTAACACTAGTATCTCTCATATACTAGGATTTTATTATGTTGATGGCATAATATTTATCCATCAAATGGGAAACAAAATCATCGCTCGTGTGTACAGCGGACTACCGCCACGTGAACTGATGTCATTTGTTTTCCATCACTGACTCACATGTATAGTCATAATGATAGAACCAATGAATATATATAACAATTATGACATAAAATTGATTTTGAAAAATTAATATATCCTCTACTTCCTCACCCTTTCACCATTAAGGAAATGATAATGTCGCTCGTGCGTACGTACGACCTACCGTCTCCACGAAATGATGCGATTCATTTTCCATGTTCAACTTTCAAGAATGATTGTAAAATGTATCTAATGAATAAAAATGGTATTTATAACATTAATATAATTCTGTAGATGATGGTACTATATCCTATTCACAAGAACCAGAATTTTCATGACGAAACATCCTTAAGATAACGAAACAGTTAACACTCGAAACGACGTTAATAATGAAATATTATTAACAAACGGGTAATAAGAAGTTATAAGAGGGTCATATGTGATATTATAAATATGAATATGATCCTTTTTTAAATCAATAACATGTTTAAAACTGTTATGCATGAAGTTAAAGCACGTTCAACTAAAGGGGACGTGAGGTAAGGCATTTCGTCTCAATTTCCACTTCATTAAAACATGTTTTGTATTATGCACTATTTTACATTTCGTGGTGCATATACTACCCCTTTGAGTTATTTAACATGACTATCTATTTATTCATGATGATTAATGATTCAATTCAAATTACTCTTTCAAGAGTGAGGTTTAAAAGAAAAGTATATCATATTTCTTTTTTTGATCAGGTATATTTTTCTTCCATGTCCATATTTTTCAAAATCATTTTACAAGTCATTTTTATTACTCAAATGATTTATTAAGGATATTTTAAGTTATCTTTGACTTTTATATGGTTTGAAAGGAATCCTTCAAATGTTTTCCCCAAAAGGGTCATTTTCAGCTTTTTTATTAAAGTCAAAAGGCATGTTTTATTTTAACGTATACGCCGTTAGTGGACTTTCACACCATCATAACCATTTTATGATATTTAGCTGCTACAAGTTTTCAATGATTTTACAAAGAAAACTATTTTAAGAAAGCTTATTTTAATGTTTCACTTCTATTTTCTTTATTCTCCAAAAGACATGAATTTATCACAAAATCTATATTATCTCTCATTAATTTTGTGGTTGATAAATTTCTCTTGAAACATTCTCTTTCTTATAATCATTGGACATTACATTTCTCTTAAATATTCATATTATTTATATCATATATATGATTATTGCCTAAACCATATACCATTTCTACATACGATGTTCTACTTTGGAAGTTATTCAATTAATTGGGAAAATATTGAAATTTCAAATTCTTTACTCAATACGGATATTCGTTGACAAGACATATTGTTTATGAATTGAATTGATCATTCAATATATAGGAATGCATTGGACATACAGTGACGGGTGGGACCCGGTTATAAATAGTACCTCGATACATCTACAGGTCTCATGAGATAAATCAACTGACCAGATTAAATGAGTTGTTGGTATATATCTATCCATCGATTAAACTGTCTTGGTGCAAGGTCATGACGGTATAGATATCATGACGTATGAGATCATAACGTCCAATAATATGCATTTCCTTCATTGAAAATTCAATTATTATCATCCATGAGATTACTGCATTGATATTATTCATGGATGCATTTCGTGCTCAAGTTATTGATTAAATGGCATATGTTTTCAGTTATTTATCTTTCCATGTTGATCATGCCTTATTTACTTATGATAGTTTCTGATGTATGTGACCCTTACTAACATTTGAGCTCATCCTTATTTTCTTTCATTTCCCCATGATATGAGGATAAAATCTTTGAATGAGTTTCAAGGATGTTGAGCATTTGCTTTTGTTATGTTTTATATTTTATTCCCAATGTAAAATGGGTATCATGTATGTGTTTGGTTCTACAAGACTACTAAACTGATCAGTCCTTTGAGATTAGATTTCTTGTATTTATGCCAATGTAATAAAATAGACATTGACTCTGAGTTACTGGATTTGAGGTCGTTACACTTGACGCTCGAGCAGGATTTCTTTTCTCACCACGACATGTTAGTGCCTCGCTAGATAAAGGAGGAAGAAAAAAAGAGAGCATTAAGATAAAGGGAGAGAATCGGCCAGGCTGCATGCAAGAGTATCACACACCCATCGAATAGGTACTACCTCTTTATATAGGGCTCGAGACAACTCTCAAGTTGTTGCATGCATTTACTCAAGCGTTATAAAGCATGAGTAAATGACTCCGATTAGTTATGCATTCATCGTATGAATGAAACAATCCTCCATGTGTTTCATCTTATGAAATCTATTGATAATGTAACTAGCGGAAGAGATCTAAACATTAAATGTATACTGCCTTCGTATAAAACAATTGGCTAAACCATGACATTTGAAATGACATGGAATAATAGATATCATCTCATATGATATCTCTATATCGTACCCTATGATACAGGTAAATATGTATCACATACATATTATGTTTTAGGGCATATCTCCTTCAGAATAGGTTGTAAATAGCGTTGTGAACCATTAACGAGGTTAATATGGGGAATGGATCATGAACTTTATTATTAAATGAGGATGATGAAATGTGAAATTTGCGAAGTGCTAAATTGAATTTGTGATTGTCATCTATGACGGGTGTGTCCCAAAACAGTAAGTGAGCTCTATCCCCCTCATTTGAGATTTATACACTTTGCTATTGGCTCGGTCCTAGCTTATTAGAGACGGGCTTCGGGTGTTATCTTGAATTTTTTTATTTTTTTTACGAAGGCTCAACATAATCAATGACAATCCCTAAAGAAGAAATGTATATGTATTTGAGGCAAATAAAAAAAAGAATTACAATATTTTCCAACCAGTTCTAACTGATTCGTTGATTTAAACCAGCCTCGGTCAGTTGTAACCGATTCACCTAAAGGTTCACATAATTAGAGATGACTAATCAAAATCTTAAAATGTCCTGCTATTGGAAGGTTAGGGAAGAGTTCATATTTTTAATGTTTTCAGAAACGAAGGAAAACTCTGTAGCAGAACTACAAACAGGCCTGCCAACCATAGCACTGAACGTTCTGTCATTGAATACACCGATGAAAAATCATCGAGACAAGTGAGCGATCGGACTACTCAGATCATAACGGCTTACCCGAGCACGTGCAAATCTCCCCCTGTACTCATTATCATTACCACTCGTATCGTACACCACTAAACCTGTTGGGAAAACGAATTGGTATTCACGTGTTTGGAATCAAATTTAACTAAAAAATTTAACTAGAAAAGCACACCTTGAGGATTATTCACGGGGTAAGCTGAAGGCCAGCATGGTGTTGATAATTTTGGGGTGCATTCGCTTTCAAATGCTGCCGCTTTTAGTGGGGTGCTTGACGCAGGCATGCTTGGAGACTGTTTATCTTGCCCGGATATCTGCACCAATTACCCATTAGAGTTGGGGTTAGTTTGACAACACTAGTTTATAACACTACATATACAGAAGCAACTATCATAAGTGAAAAGTGTTGTGAGCTATTTTCAGTAAGCACATTATCAAGTTGCATAACCAATACAGATATTGACACTCCCAACCCCACAAACCAAAGTAAAAAAATTGAAAATTAATCATGTTTCTAGAAAGCATGGACAGCAAAGTCACATGAAAGCCACTTCTCAAAGTGGAAAGAAAGGCAGATGCAGAGAAAAATCAGTTTATGGGGCATGCAACACACCTCTGTTTGGTTGATAAAAATTAAATAAAAGGGCTAGGAAAAAAGAAAGAAAATGAAAGACAGTATTTAGTTATAGATGAAAAATAAATTAATTTAATAGTAAATAATAAATGTAATAAATATTATGAATAGATAATTAATAATAAAAAACATTTATTTATTTATTTCCCCTCTGTTAGAAGGAAACAATTTCCTTTTGTAGAATGATAAAATAGGAGACCCGAACCCCCAAGGTGTACTCTCTAAAGGAGCCCTTGGGGTTAATTTATAATGAACATTAAAAATCACACCGAACCTCAAGTCCGATGTGGGATGCAGACTCCAACACTCCCCCTCAAGCTAGGTGTACCTAGCTTGGACACATAACGAAAAAACAAAGCAAGCAACAAGCAGCAAACACTCCCCCTCAAGCTGGACATACCCAGCTTGATGACAAAACAAGACGAAATAAAATAAAGGAAAAACTGCAAGACCGATGCTCCCCCTCACGATCGCAGCTCCCTCTCAGAATGATGGATGGATGATGTTGAGGGCGCAGCAGAAGAAACCACTCAGACCGACCGGTTGACGGAACGCCAGGAATGCCGCACTAGTGGGGTCGGTCGATGAAACGCCGGGAAATCCAAACTAGCACCGGGAAAACCGCACTTGCGGGGCCGGCGACGGGAGGCGGGGATTCCGCAGAATTGTTGTGGGGTCTGACGGCGCCAACGGGCCCAAATCCTAGGTGGTCGAGCTGCTGCGCCAACGAATGGGCATAACGGCGGATAGAGATGCGGCTGTCGGGAGTCGTCGGGAGATGCCGGCGAGGCGGGGATGCCGCAGGAGGTGCCGGCGAGGCGGGGATGCCGCAGGAGGTGCCGGAGAGCCCAAACTTGAAGCAGGGCAGCCGCTGGGATAACCTGGAGCCGGCTGGCTGCCGGAAGAGGAGTGCAGGAGGAGGCCGGCGAGGGAGCAGGACAGCGGGAGGCAGCGCTGGAAGCCGACCGGGAATGGAGGCCGGCTGTCGCGCAAAGAGGGGCTGGCGAGGCTTGAGGCCGGCTGCTGCTGGAGGAGCCGACCGGGAATGGAGGCCAGCTGTCGGAGGCACCGGCAGGGGGAGAGGCCGGCAGTAGATGCAAGTACGGGGAGAGTCCGCCGGAGCAGGGACGGCCGTAGGAGAAAGCGGCGCAGAAAGGGCGCCGAGATGCCGGAGGGAGATCGGGCCACCGGGAGAGAGGGCCGCCTGGAGAGAGGGCTGCCGCAAGGGGAGCCGCGGTGGAGATCCGCCGGGATGGGAAATCGTGCGGGAAGGCGGAAGGAGCTGCCGGACAGCAGCAGACCGCCGGGGAAGGGCGTGCCGCTGGAGATCCCGTGCGGGAGAAACGCCAGAAAAAAAAAGTCGCGACTGCGGGAGAGAGGACCACCGGGAGAGAGGGCCGCCTGAAGAGAGGGCCGCCTGGAGAGAAGGCCGCCGGGGAATCCGTGGGATGCGCGGCCTGCACAGGAGCGGAAGAAGGCGGGTCGCCGCTGGAGGAGCGCGCAGGGACGATGCGAAGCCGACGGGAGAGGTCCTGCGCAAGAGAGGGGCGCCGCTGGAGGAGCGCGCAGGGAGCCGCGGGCACAGGAGGGCCGCCGGGAATCGCGCCTGGAACCGCCTCCGGGAAGAACCGTCCACGGGATCTGCGGGAGGCGCAGGCTGGAGGAGCGCCGCGGAGTGAAACTGCCGGGAGGGGGACGCCGCGGAGAGAGAGAGGATCGTCGGGGATCGTCTGGAAGCCGAGGCGGGGATCCTCTGGAAGCCGAGCCGAAGCAGGGAGGGCCTGCGCGCAGGAGGAGCGGGCGCCGGAAGGGAAGGCGCACTGAGGGGGAAGTCGTCGGACAGAGCCGGAGCGGGAGTCTGCCGCTCGGGAGGGATGACCAGCAGGAGCAACGGGGGGTGGGGGGCGACTATTTGGATGGGAGCCGCCGCCCCCTGCACGAGGAAAAAAAATAGAACCCTAAATGAAAAAAAAAATGTGAGGGAGGGATCAAACCTCCTCTGATACCATGTAGAATGATAAAATAGGAGACCCGATGTGAGATGCAGACTCCAACACCTTCATATAAAAGAATACTGGGGTTTCCATCAAACATGTACAGCAAAGGAAAACCCCTCTAACTCCCATTCCCTCCCCGCCACCTCCCAACCAAACAGGGCCTTGGTCAATTACAGACACTGTAGTCAAACTCGCAATCCAACTCATAGGATCATATGATCCCCCTGGGGTGTTCCGGTGATCTGGCAGCTCCTTCGGCTTCTTGGGATCAGGGGTTCAATTCACGCTGATTTTCTATATGAATCATAATTACAAGCCAGGTTATTTAACCCGCCGTGCTGTGCAGGGGCACATGGCCGGTGGCAGTTTTACCCAGTTACACCGACAAGACGAAGTGCGAGACCAGGGGCCCAACTTCGCGAAGGGGGGTCTACACATTTGAAAGCCAAGGATTGTAAATGGGGAACTGGGGTTTCTGTGCAAAAAAAAAGGATCGCACAATCCCACTATCCCAGCATCCGTGCTGCCGCATGAGCAGTACCAGTTCCCAGGTAGGATAGCCAAATCAGACATGCCTGGAATCGCTGTATCGTCGGGTCGTGCAAGGTACACCATGGCGGGTAAGCTTCTGTCAAGTTGGGATTTTTCAAAAAACCCAACCATCAAACTGCTAAACATAGGGTGAAACCCTCCCCGCACTCATATCTTCCGGAAAATCTGTTTCCTTGCTCTGCTGCCTCTCAACGCCAAGCCAGCCGCCAACACCTCTGCAGGTTCAATATGTTGCGGAAACGCCGGGAACCGCAACGACGGAATGGTTTTCAGATGAAGAAAAGAAAGAACAAAAGAATGATAAGAAGATAACATGACACAACGATTTATGTGGTTCGGGAAATGATCTCTATGTCCACGGAGAGTCAAAATTTCACTATGATTGGGAGCAGAATTATAAGAAGATTTCCAAAGTTTCAGACACAGAAACTCTAGCTCGAATGAGCTGATAAAGAAAATGATGCAACAGTGTCACCGACCGCACAGTAAGTCCACTGTGATACGGTGACCAGTAGCTGGAAGTCTGCAGAGCTACAGTACTGCAGTCTCCAAAGTCCGAGATGCTACAATAACCATGTCAAAGTCCACACCACTACAGTGCTTTGTCGGCGTCACCTGATCAACTCTGTTACGGTACCGTTGTCTCCAAAGTCCGAGATGCTACACTAACCATATCAAAGTCTGCGTTGTTACAGTGTTTTGTTGGTGTCACCTGGTTGGCTCCACTACAGTCTGGTCAGAGTTGCTACAGTACCCAAAATTTGGGCCGAGGCCACTCGGTCCCCAAACCCCTGAGCAAGGGTGCGCAACCCTCTGCAACCCACAGCGACCTCACCGCAAAAGTCAACCCGTGAGAGTTGCGGTCTGGTGCGCAGTCTGGACCGCTAGCATTCGGCCCAACTTCATCCTAACAGATTGAGCTACAGCATTCCAACACAATCGACCACCGGGAGGAAGGAAACCTTTTTTCTTTTTCTTTTTTTCTTTTTCCACTTGTTCAGTAGGTGTAGTTTTTGCTCAGCAGTTTTTGTTCAGCTGGTGACGAAAGGTCGTTTTTGTTCATTTTGTTTTTCGTCCACTGCCTTTTTATTATTTTGTCCAGTTCAGCTTTTTTTTTTGTCCATCCAGACGTGTTTTTCTTTTCCAGTTATTCTTTGTTACTTTGTTTTTGATCTTTTCCAGTTTTTTTTCTGTTTTTTTTTTTTTCCAGTTGGTCGTTTTTTTTTCAGTTGTGTATAACCCGTTTTTTGTCCAGGTTTGTGGATATTACAGATGTTTCAATTTAATGTGTAACAAAGAATTAAAAATACAATTATGTTATTTTGTAGTGCAGTTTGTGAAGTGTCCAATGGCTACAACAGGTGACGGTAATTCTGAAAGTGGGATGGCTAGTAGCAACAGACTTCAGGTAAAACAAAAAACTTCCTCGAAATAAAAGTGATACTGATTGAGAACATTGTTGTGAAGTTGATGGGAATCTAAGAAGGTGAGATGCAAACATTGTAATAAAATTATGACAGGAGGTGTGCATAAATTAAAACATCATATTGCGGGTAGTCATCATGATACAGGAGATCGTCCAAAAGTACCCGATGATGTTAAAAAAAATTATTAATCGTCTTTAAAAATCAATGTTGGCATCTGCTGCAAGAAGGCAACATCTGATGAGTCAATAATGTTGACAAGTGAATTCCATTGTTTGAAACTCAATTTCAGAGTGGGGAGATTTCTAGCACTAATCAAGTTAGTTGGGGAATAAAAAGAACTCAAACTCAAAACACAGTTAACGTCATGTTTAAAAGAGATTTGAGGAAGTGTGTCGTGGAATAGCTGACTTTTTTTGTGAAAATGCAATTTGATGGGAACCTGGGCACATCAGCTCAGCCTTCTAGAAGGGAACAGCCTGGAAATCAATTTCCAGAAAGGGGAAAAGGGACCCACAGCGCAGCCTGTACCAGCTGGAGGGAATACTCTAGAAAGAGAACAACCGTCTCACCAGTGGGGAGGATATTTTCTGTTAGTTTGCGTGAGGGAGAAAGAGGCGGAGGGTGTTAAATACGGGGAGGGCTGGAGTGAAAAGGGGTAGCGAGAATATTGCTATTGAGGGATTCAGCCAACTAGCTTGGGCGAGAGTGCAAGGGGCCTCTCAGAGATACTTCCTTTCCTTCCCATCCTCCTCCTGTTTTCCCTTTCTATAATTCTGCTCCTGTAATTCTGCTTTTATCTCTCTACAATATATACAAAGAAGTCCACTCCCAGTGGGCTTTTGGTGCGAGGTTCTATCAATTCGCCCAACCTGCCACCCTTCTCCATTACCCACCCCTATTCACAAGGAACCATGGTGACCCGCAATCACCCACGTCTGCAAACAGCATTCTCTGAGCTACACACGGCCATGGATCGCCAGAAATGGGACCAGGAGTGCCGCAAGCAGGCTGAATTCCGGTTGGTCCGCCGGCACAAACACTTGCCACCGCAAAAGCCAACCAGGCCTTCTTTGACAACAGACCTACCTGAGGTGCAATCCGCCGTGTCTGGCGCTCCGGAGGCGCCGGGACACGACGAGGTGGAGCAGTGCATAAAGCGTGTCGTCCAAGCGATGCCCTCGGACCTGGCTTCACCGAAGGATCATCCCACGCAGCGACAACGGCAGTGAGACCAGGTGATGACCCTGCCTTCTCGGTCGTCTGCGCTGCCTAAACCAAAAGCGGCGGAGTCTGGCGCAGTGGAGATGCAGGTGACGCTGCAACGGGAGGAAACACGTCTTTCAGTAACACCAGGTATGCCTGCAACGCATAGCAGGGAGACGAGGGACCACCATTGATTACAGAAGACTCAGGAAAGCGTCCAGCTGGAATCAGCAACACGACGAAGCAGAAACATACACAGACTATGGCAGAGTTCTCAGTACATCAGACGTTTCTCGGGCAAAAGGTGCAAGCAGAAGAGAACAATATCAGAGGAAGAGAACTCGGGTGGACACTGTGAGTGTGGGCCTGCAGCAAATATTGCGAACACAAGTGGCAGAGACACAACTACAGAAAAAGAAACATGAAGATCAACTTCAGAGGGCTGCTGAGGTACCGTGTTTGAAAGTTCCACCAGCAGCAGCATAGGAAAGTGCAGGCTGCCGAGGTCGGTGATTATCAGACTTCACAAAACAACAGGTAGATGTACTTGGAGCTGGGAGTGCTGGGCTTGGTGTTCTTACAGTGGTTATGCAGGCTGCATAAAAATTGGCTGAGAACATTGAACAAGAGTTGAATCATCGATTGTTCCTGCTTGGCAAAGATGGGCTTATTACAAAAGAGAGGGATATCGATCAAGCCCCTGCAACTGATCTTAAGCAGAATAGTGGTGCAATCCACAATTTTATATCTCTGAAGCAGATCCATGGAGCAGGGAGGAGCACCTGGGAAATTGCTTGGAATGCATGTGTCAAAAGGGCACATGATAATGAACCACAGCAGCACTGTCTTAAGTTACCCCTGCTGACTTAAAAGGACTCGCAGTGAGGGGGGATTCACCGGCCATCATCAGCTCCCATTCCTCAGTCTTGAAGATAAGACTGATTCTGAAGGTGGGGCGGGTAATAAAAACCTGGGCACATCAGCCCAACATGGAAGAGTACATTCTAAAAGGGGACAACCTGGAAACCAATTTCCAGAAAGGGGAAAAGTGTCCACAGCACAGCCTATACCAGCTGGAGGGAATGCTCTAGAAAGAGTACAACTGTCTCACCAGGGGGGTGGGGGGATATTTTCTGTTAAACCGCGTGAGGGGGAGGGAGGCGGAGGCTGTTAAATAGGGGGAGGGCTGGAGTGAGAAGGGGTAGCGAGAATATTTCTGTTGAAGGATTCGGTCAGCTGGCTTGGGCAAGAGTGCAAGGGGCCTCTCGAGGATACTTCCTTTCCTTCTTCTTCTCCTTATTCTTCTGCTTTCCCTTCTATAATTCTGCTCCTGTAATTCTGCTTTAACATCTCTTCAATATATAAAAAGAAGTCAACTCCCAGTGGGCTGTTGGTGTGAAGTTCTATCACAATTCCATTCAATTGTGCAAAAAGGACCTTTTGCAAACGTGTCAATTGATTGGAAAATTTGGAAATGGATTGAAACCTCCGTTTTACTATGAGATTAGGAAGACATACCTAAAAGAGCAAGTTGTCCAAACGGAAAAGTTGGTTGATGAACATAGAGCGCTTTGGAGAAAAACAGGTTATTCTATTTTGTCAAATGGATGGACTAATAAAAAGAAGAGGTCTAGTGTAATTTTCTTGTCGGTGATTATCAGATTTCACAAAACAACAGGTAGATGTACTTGGAGCTGGGAGTGCTGGGCTTGGTGTTCTTACGGTGGTTATGCAGGCTGCTTCAAATTTCGCTGAGAAGATTGAACAAGGGTTGAATCATCGATTGTTCATGCTTGGCTTGGCAAAGATGGGCTTATTACAAAAGAGAGGGATATTGATCTAGCCCCTGCAACTGCATCAACTCCTGATTAAGCAGAATAGTGGTGCAATCCACGATTTTATATCTCTGAAGCAGATCCATGGAGCAGGGAGGAGCGCCTGGGAAATTGCTTGGAATGCATGTGTCAAAAGGGCACATGATGATGAACCACAGCGGCACTGTCTTAAGTTACCCCTGCTGACATGTTCTGCTGACTTAAAAGGACTCGCAGTGAGGGGGGGCTTCACCAGCCATCATCAGCTCCCTTTCCTCAGTCTTGAAGATAAGACTGATTCTAAAGGTGGGGCGAGTAATAAGAACCTGGGCACATCAGGGGGAATATATTCTGTTAGGCCACGTGAGGGGGAGGGAGGCCGAGGCTGGAGGGCTGGAGAGAGAAGGGGTAGCGAGAATATTTCTGTTGAGGGATTCGGTCGGCTGGCTTGGGTAAGAGTGCAAGGGGCCTCTCGAGGATACTTCCTTTCCTTCCCATCCTTCTCCTTATTCTTCTGCTTTCCCTTCTATAATTCTGCTCCTGTAATTCCGCTTTAACATCTCTTCAATATATAAAAAGAAGTCCACTCCCAGTGGGCTGTTGGTGTGAAGTTCAATCACAATTCCATTCAATTGTGCAAGAAGTCCTTTTGCAAACATGTGTCGATTGATTAGAAAATTTGGAATTGGATTGAAACCTCCGTTTTACTATGAGATTGGGGAGACATACCTAAAAGAGCAAGTTGTCCAAACGGAAATGTTGGTTGATGAACACGGAGCACTTCCGAGAAAACGGGTTATTCTATTTTGTCAAATGGATGGACTGATAAAAAGAGGCGGTCCAATGTAATTTTCTTGTCAATGGTCCAAAATGGGCTATCATTTTAAAATCCAACGAGACATCTGGGTTTTCCAAGACTGCTGATAAAGTGTTTGAGATGCTAGATGAGATTATGGAAGATGTCGGTGAAGAGAATGTTGTACAAATTGTCATTAATAATGCTGCAAATTACAAGTCTGCGGGAGAAATATTAATGGAAAAAAGGAAAACCATTTTTTCGACACCATGTGTCACACATTGCATTGAGTTGATATTGGAAAATTTTGGAAAAAAAATTGGATGTTCATCGGGTGACAATTGCAAATGCCAGAAAGATCACAAAATTATATATACGGACAACTTGTGCATTCAGTAATAATTAATCCCAGATTTTCGAAAAATGTTGCATCAAAGCTGCATTTCCACTCATTAAGGTCTTCAATTTGTCAACTTTGATGAAAAAGCCTGCTATGGGATGTGTAGATGGGTGAATTCACACTTAAATGGGGTCCAACAGGATGCATTTATGAAGAAATGGACCGAGCTACGAAAAAGATTCAAGGGAACTTTGGAGGTTGTAGAGTGGTACAATTCCTACCTCAAAGAGAGGTGGAGACATTCATTTATAGATAGAGGGAAATAAATACAAGTAGGAGGAAACCGGTGTGAGACTCTTCTTCCAAGCTATATGCGTTCTAGCTTGAGGGGGAGTGCCTGATTATCAAACCAAATATGAACAGAAGCTTGTGGCACGAAACCAATTTCATGAAAAAGGTGACAAAGCCAAAGAATTCCAGTAGTGATTGTGGTCATTGCACGGTATTCAGATTAAGCACTGGATCTGGAGATAACAGTTTGTTTCTTGCTCCGCCAGGAGATTAAGTTACCGGCCAGAAAAACCGCAAACCCAGAAGTAGACTTTCAGGTAGCTAAGCAACCAGCATAGTCAACATCACAGAAGCCCTCAATATTCAGATGATCGTAATGTGATATGAATACCGAAGACCACGGGCATGGTCTTTCTTAATGTACTTGATAATGCGAAGGACAGCATCTCCCTGAGATTTCGTCAGTGCCATGAATTGGCTAACCTTGCTGACAGCGCAAGCAATATCCGGACGAGTCATGGTAAGATAATTGAGTTTTCTCACAAGACAACGATATCTCTCTGGGTGAGAATATGGGTTTGTGGCATCATGTAGAGACCGTTCCTCTGGTTCAAGAGGAGTGTCCACAGCAGTTGTCTAAGACAAGCCAGTATCCTGCAAGATATCTAATGCATATTTTCGTTGGAAAACTTCAACACCAAGAAAATATGTCAAAGGGCCAAGGTTTGAAATTGTTGTTGAAGATAAACCTTGAGACGAGGACGTTTTGCGGTAGAAAACAGTGTAGTCCTTACTCTGAGATAGACCAAATGAAGTTATGATAGTGCAAAATCTATCAAACCGGGCACGAGGAGACTGCTTGAGCGCATAAAAAGAGCGACGAAGCCGACAAACATGAGAACCGTCTCCAAAGGCAAGGAAATTGCAGATATACTTCTTCAAGAAAACCATATATAAATGCATTCTTGACATCAAGTTGATGAAGAGACCAATGATGAGCAGCTGCAAAAGAGATAGATAGTCGAACAAATGTCATTTTAGCAACCGGAGAGAATGTATCGAAATAATCAACGCCAAATGTCTGGGCGAAGCCTTTTGCCACGAAACGGGCTTTAAGTCGATGAAGAGTGTCATCTGCATTTGGATGGACCGTATAAATCCAGTTGCTGTCAACAACCTATTTACCTGCCGAAAGGGGGACCAGATCCCACGTGTGATTGTCGTCTAAGGCCTGTAATTCATCCTATCTTGCTTGAAACCAACCAAGGTGAGATTTAGCCTCTGTAACCGTACGAGGAACAGATATCGCCTCCAAAGCAGAGAAGCTTTTGTAGGAAGTTGTGTAAACAAGATTCTTCTGGCAAGAGCGAATACCTTTCCATAAAGCAATAGGCAGGTCATCTGTTCCCGGAGTAAGAGCGTCTAACGAAGTTGGGGAGACGGTATCCTCAGTCAGGAAGGGGGGCACGTTCGATGGTCGACGAGAGTAGACAGAGCCAAAGTGACGATCATCAAAGTGGGATAACGGAGGCAATGGTGGGTGGATGGTGAGAGGAAGACAGTCATCGATAGTGATATCTGGGTGGGAAGAGAGTGCAGAGAATGAAGAGTTCTCAATAAAAGAGACATCAGTAAAGATGATATAACACCGCAAATCTGGAGAGAAACAGCGGTATCTGCGCTGAGTGCGAGAGTAACCCAGGAAGATGCACCATAGGGATTTTGGGGGAAATTTAGATAAATGAGGACAAGTGTCACGAACATAACAAAGACACTCAAACGCACGAAGTGGAAGAGGATGAGGAGGGAGAGAGGGGAAGAGAACCCAAAAAGGATTCTCCCCTAAAGGGTAGAAGAAGGAAAGCGATTTATAAGATAGGTATCAGTAAGAATAGCATCACCAAAAAACAAAGAGGCACCTGCATATGAAATAAGAGGGCACGAACAGTATCCAAAATATGACGATGTTTACGCTCAGCCACTCCATTCTGCTAAGGTGTATCAGGGCATGATGTTCGATGGAGGATGTCATGATCCTTGAGAAACTGCTGAAGGGAAGAGGATAAATATTTTCATCCATTGTCCGAGCGGAGACACTTAATTGGTGTGGAGAACTGAGTATGAATTTCATGGTAAAACGTCTTGAAAGTAGCAAATATCTCAAAACGATCACGAAGTAGATAAAGTCATGTCATGCGAGAGAAGTCATCAATAAAGGATGCATAATATTGGTACCCTAAATGACTTACCGTGTAGGGACCCCATACATCAGAATGGACTAAATCAAAAGGTTTAGATGCCCGCATCACCAAACGAGGAACATAAGACACGCGATGATATTTCGCAAATTTACAGGACTCGCAATGAAAAGAAATGTGCGGATTGAAATGAGGATAAAGCTGATGTAAGGTGGAGGCAGATGGATGACTCAGGCGAAAATGTAGATCCAGAGCACGAGCAGAGATTGTAGAGCAAGCAAGGGATGTCGGAGTATCGAACATGTACACTCCATCGCGAAGATGACCTCTACCAAGCTCCTGATTCGTCGACCTCTCCTGAAACACATCATCAGATAGTGTGAAAATAACAACATAGTCCAAGTCCTTTGTGAGTTTACTGATAGAGAGGACATTAAAAGGACTTCGAGGAACATGAGCCACGGAAGGCAGACGAATACAAGGATTCAAGGAGCACATGCCCAATCCCGCAATAGGGATAGTGGATCCGTCAGCAACAGTAATAGCAGTAGTGCCAGTATACAGACGATAAGTTGTTAACATATCTGCATCACCAGTGAGATGATCACCAGAATCAAGCATCCAAGCAGGTGGGCGACGAGTGACACAAGCAGTAAGGCCACCGGTCTGAGCAACAGATGTCGAAGAAGAACCAGGTAGCGAAGCGGCCCGATGAGAGTGTATAAGCTCGATCTCATCCATGGAGAGGTCCAGGTTGTGATGGATATCAAATGATGGTGGGGAGGCATCGACCAGAGATGTCTGAACCTGCCGAGGTGGCTGAGACGGGCGTCCATGAAGAACCCAGCAGCGATCAATAAAATGGTTAGGCTTGCCACAGTGCTGGCAGAAAGGACCATTACGGCCCTCACCACAACCACATCCATGAGCACCGAAAAAACCACCACCACCATGGCCCAGTAGGGCAATATGATCTATAGGTGGGGAAAGCACCCGCTAAGCTTTGCCAAGGCGATGATAGACCAGTGGAATCTCAAGAGAGGAGAGGCTGATCAACATTTCAGTGGCAGTTGTTGCATACTCTGAATCAAGGTCATGAAGAAGGCTGAAGAGACATAACTGATCACGTCGGGCCAAAGCAGCCTCTGGTGTTTGAGAAGGCCACAACTCAAGTAACTCATCACATAGAGCTTTCCAGTCAGTGAAATATGCCAAAAAAGGACGGTGGCGCTGGCGGATAATGGAAAGGCGGTGAGGAACATTTGATACCCAAGCTAGATTATTGGTTTTGGAATACATAAGGGTCAAGGAATCTCAAAGTTCTTTGACAGTGTTCGACGTCTGAGTCACATCTTTAACGAAACGTTCCATAGAGTAAACAAGCAAAGCAAAAAATTATTGTCGGCAAGCTTCCAAACCTTATACTTCGGATCTGATAGTGGTAGGGGAGGAGCAACCAAGTGCAAGTCGAGATCCATGCCGGTGAGAGAAATAAGGACAGGGAAGTTAGTTGCATCAAGGCGCTCATCGACAAGGCGAATGGAGGCAGTGATCAACTGAGGAAGAACCGAGGAAGTCGGTGAGGAATCTGTCATGGTAGGAAGGATGGGAGGGAAGAGACTACAAGATCCGACAAGGCCGATAGGACGGGTGCAGTAAGAAATCCAGCAGAAATGGATGGAAATGGAAACACAGGCCTCAGCAAGCAAAGCAGGGCATCAGGTTAATGAGAGAGCCGTTCAGGGGATAGGCGCAGAAGGATGCACCAAAAGGAAAAAGCGGCTCCTCAAGGGACAGGCGCAGGGATGGCGGCCATTATCTGGGGTGGCAGGGTGACCCCGGGAAGGCCGACGCCATTAGGGGCGGCGAGGCGCGCCGAGTAGATGCGACGAGGTTGCGCCCAGAAGGGAGACAGCTGGGTTCGAGGTTGGAGGAGGAAGTTGAGACAAGGCGAGGCTAGGCGAGATGAGGTGGGTCCGAAGGGGTTGGGTCGTCGGGAGCGATCACGACTATTGGAGAACGGCGGCGCAGGGAAGGTCGTCGTGCAGGGGGGGCTCAGAAGGAGCCATTGCGTAAGCAGGGGAAGGTTGCACAGGGAGCGGTCGGCGACGGGGCGCAGGAGTCGTCGCGTAGGCGGGGGGCTGTTGTGCAGGGATCGGCCAACGATGGGCACGGTGAAGAGGAAAAAAATCAGGGGGGTTATCGGACGTATCCCTTTGATACCATGTAGAGTGGTACAATTCCTACCTCAAAGAGAGGTGGAGACCTCCATTTATAGATAGAGGAAAATAAATACAAGTAGGAGGAAGCCGATGTGGGACTCATAAATACACTTAACTCAGAAATACACTTAACCAGGTCTAACAAAGGTGTTAAGAAAAGGTTAGTAATTTAAAACTTTTATTTATTTTTTTGATTTTATTCCAATTATAAGTTTTCAAATGCAAATGTGATGGAGATATTAATGCGAATGTCTCTCATAGGATTCAACCTAGATAGATATGTAGGTTCCGGGCGCAGCGGGAGCACGGATGATACGGTGCCCAACTTTGCTTTTTGCCGTTATTGATAATTAATCTGAGGTCTATTCCGACAAAGAACGTCTTGACCAACGAAATTGAATCAAAGAACAAACAAGGGATAGAAAACCCGGAACCAAGAGAGAGTAGATCAACCCATGTTGTTTACAACTAATTTAATTGAATAAGAATTACCTCCAAGGTTATTCTTTCTTCGTTGATGTGTCCGGCCAAAGATTTGCAGTGTGTCGCCGTTGCGTTGTAGAATCCAAGTGTAGGATCCCTCTGGCGGTGATCTACACATGTTTCACGTATCTTCGGACGTCGCCGAAGGAGTCTTCAGGTGCTAGCATGGAAGATCTTTGCGCTTGCGATGTCCGTCTTCGATCGTCTTGAGAACCACTTCCAAAGCGTTCTCTTTGATCCGGTGGAGGAGTATCTCTCTCGTTCTTGATAGCGTTCTTGGAGAGGGATGAGCTCTCTAAGTTTGAGAGCTTTTCTCCAATTCGTTGTGCACAACCATTTGCTTGCTAATTAGAGAATAATATAACCGAACATTTATTTCACTGGGGTAATAAAATAATTTGCACAAGTACCTTTAATTATTTCATTAATCATAGCGAAACTCCATGTCAAATAATAACAGCAATATTATTATTTCCTGACATGCGCTTAACTTGCGAGTTATAATTAAATATTATTTAATCAAATAATATTCAATATTATTATTTCTCACTGGACCCTTAGACTCTGTCCGCCAATCCTCAATATTTATCACGCCTTGAATAATGACTATTTATTTATTAAATAAATCACTGCATTATTCGCCGATAAATAAATAAATATTATACTCACCAAATAACAAATAAGTATTTATTAATTATTCCGCCCACAATATATTCTCTCGAATAAAGTGTCGGAATAAATGCGATCATGCATCCATGAATAATTATTAAACCACAACCGGGAATAATATTTATTCAATTTGTTAAATAATAAATAATATATTATTTAACTAAGATACTGGATACACTTAGTGTGTGACCCTTTAAGCCTCTTTTTAAGTGGCATTAGGCGAAGCAGCCTAAAGTCCAAAGTTAACGTCTAGCAACACGCCAAGGCACCCATAGAGAAAGAAGTCAATGCATCAACGACGTGTCATCTCATACGAACGCTTACCATGTAATATAATCATTTTATCACAATATCTCTAAGCGAGGAGGTTGCATGTCAGTGTCATCAACCTATATGCTCGATCTCTTTTTTTGACTTTCCGAAAATAGAAATTGTCTATTGATCACCATGCTCATGGATTTATTTGTTATATCATTTTCATCAAAGAGTCTGAGATATTATCTTCCGTTAAAAAAGAGAAGAGATAAATCTAAGTGCACAACTCATAATACTCATTAATAATAATCTTAAAGTCTAAGGACCAATACACACGTCCGCGGATAGGAACATCCAATGATACATAGAAATGTGGATTTCCTACTGACGGGTCTTGTTCTCATAATATCCTCCTGAACATTACCAAAGGCATAAACCATGAGAAGGTGCCTCAAAGGCCTATGAGTCTCCACCACTGATAACCTGTATCATTTGTGTCCCTCAAACGATATCATCCGACTATAAAACATATATTCAAGAATAGTGTCATAGCACTTCCGGGTTCTTATCATAGCAGGGATCCGCTATGACCTTTTAGTGCGACAGTTACTCTAAGGACATTATCACATACAATGTTACGTAGAAGAAACAATCATGATGTGATAAAAAAATTATTAATATTCAAAACCATAAATATAAGTTATCATGAAGTACAAAAGAAGTTGGTTATAGGGCACCAACTCCAACGGAATAAAATGGAGAAAGGATCCTGGGGTGCTTTGTGATCATAAAATTCCTTTAAAATTTAAGGGTGGATTTTATAGGGTTGTTACTAGACCAGCTATTCTATATGGTAGTGAGTGTTGACCTTTGACAGGACATCTTAAACAAAAAATAAAAGTAGCAAATTGAAGTGGCTCTAATTGATGAGAAGATGACTAGGACTAGATTAAAATGGTTGGAAATATTAGAAGACCTTGTGGTGCACCTGTTAATAGGGTAAGTTTAATGGCAAATTCACTTATTAAAAGAAGTAGAGAAAGACTAAAAGGACTTTTAAACAAATCATTCAAGATGATCTTGTTCTAAATGGTTTCAATGAAAATATGGTCTTCAATAGAGCTAATTGGCGATGTTTGACCACATTTAATTGGGTTTAAGACTTTTTGTTGTTGTATAAGTTTTTAATATATTAATACTCTTACTATTTATTTTGTTGTAGTTATGAGCCCATTTGGGAAATTATTGACAAAAGATGGGAGTCCCAACTTCATAAACCTTTACATGCAACATGGTATTTCTTGAATCCACAATTTCAATACATTGACAATTTCAAGGTTGATTTTGAAGTTATGAACGAACTCGTTGAGTGCATTGGTAGAATGATACCTGATAAGGAAGAGGGCCACAATTCACAAGCAACTTGATGGATTTCATAAGAAAGCATGACCGCTTGGTTTTGAAGTTACGTTAATAACAAAGGATAAAAGAACTCCAGATATGAGATGGACTGCTTATGGAGAACAATTTCCAGAATTACAAAGGTTCGTCATTCGAGTATGAAGTTTGACTTATAGTTCTTCGGGTTGTGAGTGCAATTAGAGTGCTTTTGAAATGGTAAGATGTTTAAATTATTTTATTCACCCCTTATTTTATTTTAATTGTGTATTACTCATTAGTGACATTTTTTTAAAAATTATAGGTTCATACGAAGTGGAGAAATAGTTTGCTCCAAAAGAAGATGAATGACTTGGTGTTTGTGATGTACAGCTCAAAATTGAAAAATAGACCAAGTTGAGAAATCCATTGAGAGATAAATTTGATGATCTCCCTTCGGATAATGAATGGATAGCTAATGGAGAAAACGACAATGAAGGATGGGGAAGGTGGAGGTGATCTTGTTTTTGGTGATGAAGATAATGTTGTTGATGAAGATGATTTGGAGCATCATGTAAGTGATGATGCTGATAATGAGGCGATGTGCACTTGGAGTTTGATGAAAATGATGGAGATGAAGCTAAAAATGATGTTTCTGATTTGTGTCATTTTTAATTTCAGGCAACTAATTAATTATGGAATAATATTAGTATGTTTTATTGTTTTCACATTATAGATGGATGTATAAAATATATGTAGCGATCTGAAATTGACTCTTACGATCCCGATCTGATCCCACGGGTTACAACCCCCCCCCCAACCCCGTTACGATCCCCCCACCCCACCCCGTTACGATCCTCAGGTAGGATCTCATTCTGACATGTCATGTAAAGAATAATTATAAAAAGATACTAACATGTCTCATTGACTAGCATTATATGAGCATTGGTGTTCTGATGATAATAATTTAAAAATAGGGGTATCTTGATCAATTTACATGTGAATTGAGTTTTCCATAGAACTTTTTAGATTGTCCTAATTACCATTTTTTCAGTCAATGAAATGAAAGCATATTTTGCTAGCCTAGGAAAGCAATCACAACATTCTCATTCCTTCAGGTAACCAAATGACTCCTTCGACCATAAAAGAATTAAAAGGGATTGGATCATAGAGACTCACAGCAAATTTTAGTGTACGGTTGTGGAGGGTCACGAGGCCAGAAAAAAGCATTACAGCATAATTCGCTGTCTCCTCGGTCTCATACTCAGCAAAGGCATAGCCTTTGGGTCTATCAGTTTCCTTGTCTCGAGGAATGTGCAAGTCTACGAGTCGCCCTGCTTGAATGAGAATGTCATATAAAACCCTATCACTAACCCGCTCATCCAAATTACCTGAACCATGAAAAAAAATCAAAACCAGGTAAGAACTCTATGGTTGCACATTTATGAAGAAAACATATTATACTGCATGAACAAAGAGAAAGGGGGGGGGGACAATTGCAGCAAGAAATTTGGAACAAAACCCAGAGAATGTACTATCAAGCAAGGGATTTCATTTTTAAAATTATGGAGCAACTAATTTACTACGGTATCCCTTGTCAGACCAATGTAAAGGCGTCTATTTGGATTAAAGAAATGAATTACTTGTTCTTAAAGATATGCTGACCTTGGAAAGGCTCATTTCAATAGAGCTCGACAAAAATCTTAACAGAACATTGTGAATCAAACATAGGTCTTGCTTCGCTATCTCACCAAACTAGTCACACGCATACACAGGGAGAAGATCTCGCAGGTGGAAGGTGATAGAGACCATGACACCTCAGTACAACCTGGGAAACAGATTCTGGTAATGGGGGCAGAAGGGTCACAGCGGGGGGAATTTCTGCTGGCACAGCTGGCTTGGTGGTTACAAGTACAGCACTTTCTACAAAGGGGAGAGGGGGGTACCACCGCACAGCTTGGCAAGTAGTGGGTTACGCCTAACAAATCGGGGGAGTTTGTTATGGCTTCCGCAAGGCTATTAGGGGACCCACGTCGGGGAGAGTAAGTAAAGGGAATATGCTGAGGGCCCAAGGGGAGGTGGAGGGAATGAAAAGTGATTATAAAAGGAGAGAAAGGGGTTCTGCACAGGGGAATTTATTCTGTTCTATTGGGATTCGGCCAGAGGGCTTGGGCGAGGGTGTTGGGAAGCCTCTCGAGTGTTGTTCTTCCTTTTGTTACCTTTCTTCTTCTTCTTCCTCCACCCCCTGTAATTCTAGGTTTCTCACAGCTTCGTTATATATATATACAAAGTAGCCAGCTTAGCCAGACTGTTCGGGTGCAAGGTTCTTATTAATTGGTCCGACCTGCCAGATAAATATCTTCCAGAAGGAGTAATGATGTGGGAGACGCAGCTCGACAAGGTGGACCAGCAAATCAGGAGTATCAACGCGACGCTTGTATCGATCAGGCAGGATCGTGAACAGCACGAACAAGCTGAACTCCTGAAAACTCTCACACTTCTCGTGGAACAGAAATGCGACACGGGGGTGGCCTTCTCCGGCGTCTAAGCCACTGGAGGCGCAGCCCGCAACACCTGGTGCTGCAGCGAAACAGAAATGTGACACAGGGGTGGCCTCAGCACCTGCTGGCCACACACGAGAGCAGACCTCATCGACGCGACAGATGGAGCTGCCAGTGTTTGACAGCAGTGACCCGCATGGCTGGATCGCGCGAGCTGATTCTTCATTCTGGATCAACCAAACACCCAAGAATGTGAAGGTGTCGCTCACCTGGGTAAGTATGAAGGGAACGGCTGTCCACTGGTAAACTATATTGTCAGTAGTCCATCCGAACGTTACATGGCAGGAGTTAAAAAAAGATCTTACGGAGCATTTTGGTGAATGAGAAGTTCAACATCTGCATGTAAAGATAACAGTTCAGCAGAAGACAACCACACAAGAAAACACCAAGCAAGGGGGGAGTTCTGAAAACAGGCATGAAGACATGGCAATTCAGCACGAGGGGAACAATCCTGGAATGCGCGGACCAGTTAGACTCTCTGGTATCGCCAGAGAGTTGCAATTCAGCATGCGATTCGCCATTTCTGCAACAACCCCGGCAGTGGCATGTTGCGAAAGCAGCAGGTCCCCAGGTTCACAACAGAGGACGACACGGCTACAACGAGAGGGAAGGGGGCACGTGGAAGCAGGCCTCACAACCTGGTTCACAGCCACAAATAAAGCCCCTGCAAGATGGAAGGATGGGGAGTGATACCGGAAGAACCCCCAACTTCATGTCTCCAAAGCTGGTCCATGAAGCAGGGAGGAATATCTGGGAAGTTGCTTGGCACACCCGGTGGGACATGGTTTTTGACTTGCTGATTCTTCCACCAGGAACTGATTTACATGATCCTCCTCATGATAGGAACGGAGGTATTTTCATACAGGGCAAGGTAAGTTCCATGGAGGCAGTTGCTCTAGAGCCCAAAACTAGTCGGGAAGGTTATTGAGGCATGTGGAGCTCCAGGAAACAAAACCGCACACCTTGCATCACTTGTGTGGGAAAAGGGAGAGATTATAGCATGCAGGTCATATAAAGAATGGGTTAAGCGTCTCGACAAGGCTGTCACACTCTTCGGGCCTTCTAATGTGGAAATCTTGCATGGAGACTTCCTAAGCTTAAGCCTAGAAGATCCCTACACTCAGAAGTAAGGGTCATTCTTTTGGACCCTTCATGTTCTGGATCAAGCGTGGCTGCCAAGAGATTAGCTCATCTGCCCCCTCGTCTGTTGTTGGTCGTGGTGGTATTCGTACCAACAAGGGAGGGTTGAGCAGGCTCGCTGCATTTCAAATGAAGGACCTAGCACATGCTTTATCCTTTCCAGCAGTAGAGCAAGTGGTAACAACCAAGTGGAGAATGAAGATGTCATAAAGTCAGTTCTACCTCTAGCTGTTCAGCAGCTTTTAACAACCGCGACAAAGATTTCAAAAGATGTTTGTAAGGAATATTTCATGCTCCTAGGGAGTAGCAGGATACCTGATAGGGACTTGAATGAGTTCACTTTTGGTGGGTATAAAACTTTTCTTCGTTCATTAGACATCCAAGAACCAATTACTAAAACAACATTGTCTACACCAAAGAAAAGTTTTGAGAGGGTTGCCTTCAATTTGTTTTATGAGATCCGAAAGGGAAGATGCATAAGTTTTGTTTGTCGTCAGCTCTTGCATCATATTAAGGCGTGAAATGGTTTCTATTGATGAGCCTTTGGGTTGTCTTATGACATGCCTCTCGTGGATTGTACAACTGCAGCCCCAAAGACACTATGAAGAATGTGTCTCCACTTGTAAAGTGGCCTCCAATGATAGCACATATGTCGGGTCTCAAGATGATTTGGCTGTAGAAACAAATGGTTGTTGTGGCGGAACATTACCGGGATGCCAACATGAGACCAATGCTACTATTTGGGTAGCAAAACCAGCATTTTTTTAAGAAGAAGCGGGCTATGAGATGGAGTATGAGGCTCCCTATATCGGTTTAGCCAAGCCAAGGATCGAAGCCGAAGAAGTATGGGAATCTTTTGTGTATGTTGTATCACCTGAACCTGCTGGAACTCTGCAAACTGTTCACCCTCCTAGTTCCAAAGGCTGTGACCGCAGGTTGAATGTCATTAGTGATAAGCCAAAATACGCCCACAGGGATGGCAAAGCAGAGGGGACGTGTTTCGAGTTTGAGGATTTGGATTGGTTGATTGGGAGCATGGGGTTGATGCCGGATTGGCAGAAAAGGGAAACGGCTGAGGAGTTGGTTATGAAAATAATTGCCTTGTCAGGTGGTGGCAGCAGTAGGGCTGCCACACCAGGACAAGACTGTTTCTCCCGGTGGGGCAAGTGATAGAGACCATCACACCTCGGTACAACCTGGAAAACAGATTCTTATCATGGGGGCAGAAGGGTAGCAGCAGGGGAACTTCTGCCGGCATAGCTGGCTTTGTTTATGCCTTGTAACAACACGGGTAATGATAGAATAAATCATTTTTATGATTATTAATATGAATTAGATAGTTATATTAGTCATAAAAATATTTAGAAATTTTAATAAGGAAGTAGTTTCAATTAAACTCTTTTATTATAAAGATTTATTTAAAAGCGTAATTTGTAAATTATAGAACTTGAATTTGAAAATATGAATATCATTTTTGAAATCAGAAAATCAAAATTTACATTGGATGAAATTTTGAAATTTTTTGGAAAATACTAATTTTTCAGTGAATAGTGAAAATACCGATTTTCGTAAAAAAGTCTTATTTTCAATAATTTAAATATTTTAAAAGTCTCAATATATTTTGAATACTATTCTAAGTAACATAAGTATTGTCTAGTTATATTTAATTCACTTATTTACTTTTCAATTAACTTTATATTGGTTTTTGTTAAACCCGGTTAATTATTGTTAAACCCTCTTTTTATTATTATGGGTATTTCCAAGTCTCACATCGAAATACTTCTTTGTATCTTTCGCCGTATCATTCTATAAAAGTAGGCCCCCACCTTACCTTGAGAGTAAGTGGGTTTCCTCATTCTACATGGTATCAGAGGGAAATTAGTCCCGACCCTCCCTCCCTGCGAATTCCCGGTTCTGTCCGGCCCCGCCTCTCCCCTCCTTCTCGGCTCCCCGGCGGACCTCCTTCCTGGCGCGGCTCCCGGCTCCCCGGCGTCCCGGCTCCCCGACGTCCCGCTCGCGCTGGGGTTCCACCCCAGTGCGCTCCCGTCTCAGCGCCCTCGCCCGGTGCCTCCCGCTGCTCCCGCACCTCCCGCTGCTCCAGCGCCTCCGGCGCCTCCCAGCCACCCTCGCCCGGCGCCTCCCACTGCTCCCGCGTGCTCCCGCTTCTCTCGCCCCGCGGCTCCCCTTCCGCCGCCTTCACCCCAGCAGGCGCCCTCACCCCTCGACGGTCGTGCCTCAGGTCGCGCCTCCAGTCGCCCCCGTCGCCCTCACCCAGCGCGCCTCCTTCCCCGGCGGCCCTCTCTCGCGGCATGGTTTCCCTCCCGCAGCCCTCTCTCCAGGCGCGGCTCCCCTTACCCAGCGGCATCCTCATCCCGCGGCGCCCTCATCCTGGCGCCCTCGGCCTCGTCCCGGCGGACCCTCCCAGCAGAGCGCCCTCGTCCCGGCAACGCGCCCTCGTCCCGGCACCCTAGTCCCGGCGCCCCCGATTTCGCCCCGGCGGCCTCTCCCGGCAGCGCGCCCTCATCCCGGCAGCGTGCCCTCGTTCCGGCGGCCCTTCCTGCACGCGCACGTCCTGCGCACGATCATCCCGCTGGCCCGCTGCGTCAGCTACCCGACGCTTCCATGGCAGACTCCTTGGGACGTGGTCGTGCTTCAAGTCGTCCACGTCCCTTCTGTCAACGTTGTGGCAAGTTTGGCCACCTGATCGCCCGATGTTGGGTCCTGCATGGACGACCATCTCAGCACCCGCGGTACGGACAGCCCGCGGTCCAGGCCGCGTCCTCGACTGTCGCCTCTCTTTCCCCGTCTCTGGCCCTTTCTATGGCCGACCTCAGGCGGCCTCACGATCCTCCGGCCTCTGTCCGACCCGGTCCCTCCTCGGCTTCTCTGGCCCGTACTGTTCACCCCACTGCCTTTGTCAGCCATTGCTCCCCTGTATGGTTGCTGGACTCAGGTGCCTCCGACCACCTCACCGATGATGCTGGTATGCTGACGTCTTACTGCACATATGCAGGTTCTTCAGCCATCACCATCGATGATGGCTTCACTATCCTCATAGCGGGCTTCGGCGCATGCACCCTGACTCCATCGATACACCTACCCTCTGTGGCACATGTGCCCCGCAGTCCCTTTAATCTGCTTTCCATCAGTAAACTGACTAAGGATTATAACTGTGCGGCCATATTTACCTCTTCTGGTGTTGTGTTTCAGGAGCAGACTACGAACCGGGAACTTGGTCGAGGTCGGCTTCGAGACGAAGTCTACATGTTCGAGGGACCAGCACCCATTGCTTGCACGTCTACCTCTTCTCGGGCACTAGATCTTCATTCCCGATTAGGACACCCGCCTGCATCCACCATTCATCAGATGTTTCCAGACTTCAGTCGGACTCCTACTTTTCATTGGGAGTCTTGTTCGTTTGCGAAACATCATCGCTCTTCCTACATTCCTCGCACGAATACACGGGCCTCCCACCCCTTTGATCTGGTTCATTCAGATGTTTGGGGCCCGTGTACCATTCTGAGTCACTTGGGATATAAATACTATATATCTTTCATTGATGACTATTCGCGAATGACGTGGCTTTACCTTCTTCGAGAACGCTCCGAAGTGTTTTCCACCTTCCAAACCTTTTTCAATGAAATTAAGAACCGTTTTTCTATCTCTGTCAAATGTCTCCGCTCGGATAATGGGCGCGAGTATCTCTCCACTTCCTTTCGGCAGTTTCTCCAGACGAATGGCATCCTTCATCAGACCTCCTGTCCTGATACACCCCAGCAGAACGGCGTGGCCGTGCGGAAACACAAACATATTCTGGAGACTGCTCGTGCCCACATCTTCCACCGACAGGTGCCTCCGCTCTTTTGGGGAGATGTCATTCTCACTGCTACATACCTCATCAATCGCCTTCCTTCTTCTATCCTTAAGGGGGAGACTCCCTTTCGGGCTCTTTTCCCCACTCTCCCTCTTCATTCCCTCCATCTTCGAGTGTTTGGCTGCTTGTGTTATGTTCGTGACACTCGCCCTGGCCACACCAAACTCTCTCCCAAATCCCCCCGCTGCATATTCCTTTGTTATTCTCGCACTCAGCGCGGATACCGCTGCTTCTCCCCGGACCTTCGTCGGTATGTCATCTCAGCGGATGTCTCCTTTGTTGAGAGTTCTTCATTCTCCTTTCCCTCTCCTCCTCCTGACTAACCTATTGATAACTGTCTTCCCCTCATCATCCATCCACTTCCAGAGTTGCCTCCTCCTGCCTCTCCTCATCCTGACCCTACCATCGATGATTGTCCTCCTCTCATCATCCATCCTCCACCGGCATCAACCCCTGTTGACACCCATTTTGGTTAGGTCTACTCTCGCCGTCCTTCGACTGTATCCCCCGTTCCGGCCAGTGACACTGATGCTCCCGCTTCGTCCGCTGCTCCTGCTCCGCCACCCAAGGACTTGCCCATTGCCCTACGGAAAGGTACTCGCTCCTGCCAGAGTACTCCTCTATTTGTATCTTCATACAGGAGTCTGTCCGCTCTGGAGACAGTTTCTATACCTCGCACGGTTGGTGAAGCCAAATCTCACCCCGAGTGGCTAGCAGCAATGCGGGATGAATTGCAGGCTCTGGAAGAAAACCATACTTGAATCTTGTCCCCCTTCCAGCAGGCAAACAGACAGTGGGCAGCAAATGGATTTACACCGTCAGGCTGAATCCCGATGGCACTCTCCATCGCTTCAAAGCCCGCCTTGTGGCCAAAGGCTTTGCTCAGACATACGGTGTTGACTACTTTGATACCTTCTCACCGGTTGCCAAGATGGCCTCTGTCCGGTTATTCATCTCTCTCGCTGCCCATCATCAGTGGCCTCTTCATCAATTGGATGTCAAGAATGTCTTCCTCCGTGGCTTCCTTGAGGAAGAAATCTATCTACAGCAGCCCCCCGGATTTTGTGCCTCCGGCGCTGAATCTCGAGTCTGCCATTTACACCGCTCTCAAGCAGTCTCCCTGTGCTTGGTCCGGCCGCTTTAGCACGGTCGTCAGCGACTTTGGGTTTTCTCGCAGTATGAAGGATCACACTGTCTTCTACAGGACGACCCCACATGGCTGCATCTTATTGGTCGTCTATGTGGATGATATCGTCATCACCGGCAGCGACTCTGTGGGTATCACTCATCTCAAGGCCCATCTTCACCAGCACTTCCACACTAAGGATCTTGGTCCTTTCACATACTTCCTCGACATCGAGGTTTCCTACTCCTCGGACACCGTCTCCCTCTACCAACGGAAGTATGCATTAGATATATTGCAGAATGCTGAGCTGACTCAGGCCATTGCGGTCGATACTCCTCTTGAGCCTGGAGAACGGTCTCTTTATGCCTCCTCGGCACTATACCCACATCCCGAGCGGTACCATCGATTGGTGGACAAACTCAATTATCTCACCATGACTCGACCTGATATTTCCTGTGCGGTAACCAAAGTGAGTCAATTTATGGAGCATCCGACCACATCTCAGTGGGATGCTGTCATCCGCATCGCCAAGTACATCAAGCGTGATCCTGCCCGTGGTCTTCACTACTCCCAGCATCCTCATCAGCATATTGAGGCCTTTTGTGATGCTGATTATGCTGGCTGCCTTGCCACTCGGAAATCTACCTCTGGGTTTGCCATATTCTTGGCAGGCAACCTCATTTCTTGGCGCAGCAAGAAACAGACGGTCGTCTCTCGCTCCAGTGCCGAGTCTGAGTACCGTGTCATGGCCACCGTCACTACCGAGATCCTTTGGCTTCGGCAACTCCTCCAGGAGCTTGGCTTTTCTCAGCAGACTTCTACTCACATATGGTGTGACAATCAGACAGCCACTAAAATTGCTTCGAACCCCGTCTTCCATGAACGCACGAAGCATATTGAGGTGGACTGTCACTTTCTTCGCCACCACCTGGAACACAAACATGTCAGCTTTAGCCACATTCCGACGGCAGACCAGCTTGCTGACATCTTCACCAAAGGCCTCCCCGGTGCTCGCCTTGCCTCGCTCAGTTCCAAGCTGGGGATCCCCCACATCTGACGCCCAGCTTGAGGGGGAGTATGTCTTGGTCTTGTGTGGTGTCATCTTTTTCTTTATTTTTTGTGGGACTCGTTGTCCAAGCTGGGCATGTCCAGCTTGAGGGGGAGTGTTAAACCCTCTTTTTATTATTATGGGTATTTCCGAGTCCCACATCGGAATACTTCTTTGTATCTTTCGTCGTATCATTCTATAAAAGTAGGCCCCCACCTTACCTTGAGAGTAAGTGGGTTTCCTCATTCTACAATTATATTTCCAGGTTAAGGGTTTTTTCGAGCCTCATATCGGATTATTCCAACTTGTAATTCTTTTCCTCTATCTATAAAAGAATGTCTCCACCTCTCTTGAGGTAGGGACTTCACCATTCTACACGATATCAAAGGCATGTTACATCTGATAACATTCCCCATCCGCTGCTCCCTCCCGCGTGGCTCTTCTACAGTATCCTGCCGCTACATTATCGGCTATCTTGGCGCCTTGTCATTCTCCCTCTCGACGACCCTCCCTCGCGAGGATCCTCCCCGCACCCCTGCGCGCGACGACCCACCCTACGCGCGACAGCCCTCCCGCGCGGTACTCGTGACGCCCCGCTTGTGCGGCTATCCCGGCGCTTCACCCCCCGGCCCGCATGTGCGCCAACCCCGACGACCCCTCCCCTCTCGCCAACCCCTCCTGCGCGGAATCCCCACGCACCCTCGCCAGACCCTCCCGACGGGCTGCTCCGCCCTCCTATTGTGCGTAACGGCCCTCACAAGGCATGCCCGTCGATGCCTTCTACTCCCGTCGGCCCTGACCATGCGGTTCCTTCGCTGCGACGCCAGCCCACCCGCACGGTTTACCTGCGCCCCCCCCGTCGCCGACTCTCATGTGAGCCCCCCTTGCGGCCCCTCCCGTCGATGGCCCCTCCTACGAACGCCCCGCCTCCCGTCGTCGGCCCCTCCTGCAGAAGCCCCACCTCCCGTCGTCGACCCCTCCTGCGGAATCCACGCCTCCCGTCGTCGGCCCACCTGTACGGCAATCACAACGCCGCATCGGCGCCTCCTTGCTCGACCCCTCCGCTCGACCCCTCCTATGTGACGGCGCACACCTAGGGCTCGTTCTAGTCCCGCGCAACCGCCACAGTCGCGCATCCCAACCGCGCGCTCCACCTGCAGGCAGCCCAGGCGCATGCTCCAGTGGCAATCGCTCCAACTGGTTTCTCTTCTAGCGGCCTCCCTCCAACCAGTATCCTTCCAGGCGGTCTCTTTCTCCAGGCAGTCGATTCCTTCAGTCACGACACCTTCCTGTTGCGTGTCGTTCCGGCACGCCTTTATACTACTGACCCGGCTATTCCTGCAAAACCATTTTCCAGCTATCCAAACCAGTCCCCTGTCGCCCAGGCTAGGTTCTTTGTCTTCTTCTAGACATGGCAGCTTGCTCGCCACCATCCGGCATTTGTCACAATCGGCACTCTCAATGGAAGAGATTACACTTGTACAATCTTATCGGGCTGTTTTGCCATCTGTTTCTTCTTCAGCCTCCATTGCTCAAACCAGTGGATCTACAGCTTGTGTTTCTCGTCAACAGACAGCTTGAATGCATGATTTTGGTGTTTCTGATCATCTCACAGGTGATTCAGGTTTGCTTACTACCTATCATCTGTATATCGGTGCCGCTACAATTATTGTTGTTGTTGGATCTACAATCCCTATTGCGGGATTCGGCTCATGCTCCTTGACTCCGACTATTCGCCTATCGTCAGTGGTTCATGTTCCTCGCTATCATTTTAATCTTCTCTCCATCAGTAAACTCACAAAGGACCTAAATTATGTTGCTATTTTTACGTCTTCCAGTGTTGTTTTTCAGGAGCGATCAACGAATCGGGAACTTGGTAGAGATCGCCTTAGTGATGGGGTGTACATGTTCGATATTCCACCATCTCTTGTTTGCTCATCCACCTCTGCTCGTGCCCTCGACCTACATTGTGAATCATGTAAGTTTGCTAAACATCATCGGGTGACGTATGTTCCTCAATTGGAAACGCATGCAGCAAATCCTTTCGACCTAGTTCATTTCGATGTATGCGGTCCTTGCAAGGTTCCTAGTCAGTCAGGGTACCATTATTATGTATCATTTATCGATGACTTCTCTCGGATGACATGGTTATATCTCCTTCGTGATTGTTCCAAGGTGTGATATTTTCAAAACTTTTTACTATAAAATTCACACTCAAATCTCCAAGCCTATAAAATGTCTCCACTCGGACAATGGTCGAAAATATTTATCCACTTCCCTTCAGCAGTTTCTCAAGGATAGCGGCATCATTCATCAGACATCCTGCCTCGATACACCTCAGCAGAATAGAGTGCCCAAGCATACACATCGTCATATTATGGAGACCTCTCGTGCCCTCTTATTTCACATGCAGGTGCCTCTTCATTTTTGGGGGATGCTATCCTTACTGCTACCTACCTTATAAACCATCTTCCATCTTTTATCCTTCGAGAGGAGACTCCTTTTCAGGCTCTGTTCTCCTCTCTCCCTCATCACCCGCTTCCGCTCTGTGTGTTTGGGTGTCTTTGTTATGTACATCACACTCGTCCCAACCTCTCAAAATTTTCTCCAAAATCCCTCTGTTGCATCTTCCTTGGATATTCCCGCACTCAACGCGGATACCGATGTTTCTTTCCAGACTTGCGGCGTTATATCATCCTTGTCGATGTCTCTTTTGTTGAGAGTTCTTCATTCTCTCCTCTCTCTTCCCACCCAGACACCACTATCGATGATTGTCTTCCTCTCACCATCCACCCACCCCTGCCCCAGGTGTCCCACTCTGTTGATCACCGTTTTGGCACCGTCCACTCTCGTCGACCATTAAATGTGTCCCCTATCCAGGCCGAGGACACCATCTCCCCAGCTTTGTCTGACGCTCCTGCTCCGGCAATAGACGAATTGTCAATTACATTGTAGTAAGGTACTCGCTCTTGTCAGAATAATCCTCTTTACACAACTTCATACAAAGGCATCTCTGCTCTGGAGACAATATATGTTCCTCGCACGGTTGGTGAAGCCCAATCTCACCCTGGATGGCTTCAAGCAATGCGGGGTGAATTGCAGGCTCTGGGCGACAATCATAACTGAGATCAGGTCCCCCTTCCGGCAGGTAAACAAGTGGTCGGCAACAAATGGATTTATACGGTATGCCAAAATGCAAATGGCACTCTTCATCGCCTTAAAGCCAGACTTATGGCAAAAGGTTTTGCCCAGACATATGGTGTTGATTATTTTGATACATTCTCTCCGGTTGTGAAGATGACATCTGTCCGATTATCCATCTCTCTTATCATTGCTCATCATTGGCCTCTTCATCAAATTGATGTCAAGAATGTCTTTCTACATGGTTTTTTTGAAGAGGTGTATATGCAACAACCTTCTGGATTCCTTGCCTCATGAGCCGATTCTCATGTTCGTCGGTTTCGTCGCTCTCTTTATAGACTCAGGCAGTCTCTTCAGGCATGGTTTGGAAGATTCTGCACAGTTATCACTACATTTGGCTTATCTCAGAGTATGAAGAACCACATTGTTTTCTACCGCACGACTTCCTCCGACGGCATCCTACTGGTTGTCTATGTTAATGATATCATTATCACTGGGACCGACTCACATGGCATTGTCCATCTAAAGAATTATCTTCAACAACAATTTCAAACCAAAGATCTGGGGCCTCTGACATACTTCCTTGGCATTGAAATCTCCCATTTTACGAACGTCATCTTTCTTTCTTAACGGAAGTATGCTTTGGATATCTTGCAGGATGCTGGTTAGTCTCAGGCAACTGTCGTTGACACTCCTCTTAAACCTGGGGAATAGTCTTTATATGATGGCACAGACACATATTCTCACCCAGAGAGGTATCGTCGTCTTGTAGGCAAACTAAATTTTCTAACCATGACTCGTCCGGATATTGTCCGCGCTGTCAGCAAGTGTCACGAACCAACCCGGGTACCCTGGTAACACGATAACCGAGCCGACCCTGACATAGCCTTAAGGGCGTTCCCGATCTCCATGGGTAGACGACTAGCACCTGACATCATACAACATGCAAGTGGGAACGATTTTGCCACTAACAAAGGGAAAATAAAAGAGAAAAGACCGTATGCATAACAAAAGAAAACTCCACTGGGAGTAATGTACCGAAATACAACAAGGCATAACAAGCCCAAAGTACTACAAACCAAGTACCGAAACAGGGAAAACAACCCAAGATCTCGAGGGGCACAACTCACCAAGCCCAACGCTCAACAGCTGGATCCACCTTCAAGAGATCTTTTTCCCTTGCTCAAACCTGAAAAGATAAAGTCTACAAACACCCAAAGACAAAAGTATGGTGTGAGCTAAAAAACCCAGTAAGGTCTCACCACGGATTCCATAACAGATGTCAACAATTGATTAACCAAAGAAACACTTTCAATTTTTAAAGATAAACAGGTTTGGCATTTTAAAGCATATTTAAACAAATCATGTTATACATTTCAAGTGATTGAAAATTACTTTAAGCAAAGGCTTTACAAATGATGAAATATTGCTAAAACAATGGCTTAATTAAAATAGTTACATAAAACAATTTATGTAAATTCAATAGGCAGGTAAAGCGGTTCAAAAGCATTGGCATACATTTATATCTCAAATATAAATAACAAGCGAGTTTAAAAAACAGAATTTAAATCAACTACTGAAATAAATCAAGCAATTCAAGGTTAATCAATTTGGCTAATCGGGACGGAACCACCTACCTCAAGGTCGTCGATGTCAGCAGCAAAGATAAACCACCATGTGCGGTACAATACACCCCATCACGGCCTTATTATCGCAAGCGTCGACACACCAATGTCGACGTTCGTCAAGGGTTCTTAGAACCAAAACTAAGTATTTTATTTCAAAAAGAAATAAAATTTCACATGCGATTATACATTTTCCCTCCTGGGTAATTTTAAAATTATCGATTAAAATATTACATGCGATAATATTTTATCTCTCAAGGATAATTTCAAATTATTGATTAAAATATTACAAGCGATAATATTTTCTCTCTTGGATAATTTCAAATTATCGATTAAAATATTACATGTGATAATATTTTATCACTCATAGATAATTTCAAATTATCGATAAAAATATTACATGCGATAATATTTTCTCTCTTAGATAATTTCAAATTATTGATTAAAATATTACATGCGATAATATTTTATCTCTCATGAATAATTTTAAATTATCGATTAAAATATTACATGCGATAATATTTTCTCTCATGAATAATTTCAAATTATCAATTAAAATATTACTATGCGATAATATTTTATCTCTTGAATAATTTTCAAATTCTCATTTTATAATTATAATAATTATCCTTTAACAAAACACGCAATTATCCCATGATAATTTCGATAATCTATGTCACCTGATAATTACCTTATAATTATCTATTAACAATTTGAATACAATTATCTCGATAATTTAATGAAATTATGCTTTGATAATTCATTGTGATTATCTATCGATAATTTGATGAAATTACCATTTTATAATTTTTCTTTATAATTACCTTCCAATAATAATGCACATTTAATCTTTGATAATTCATCGCAATTATCATCCGATAATTCTTAACAATTATCTTTGATAACCACAATAATTATGACTTGATAATTTAAATAAATTTTTCATTGAACATTCGATGTGATTTTCGCATCTTTAAACAAAAATTATCCTTTGATAATTTCTTGTGAATCTTTCCTATTCAAATTATGTTTAATTACTATTATTATTTTTCAATAAGGAAATAATGGATTAAATTAAATAAATTAAAAGGAAGAAGAACTCACCCAATACACATGAAAGAAGAAAAAACGCACGCTGAATAGGAATCCAATCAGCATACTTTCTGGAATGCGTCCAAGGAAGATTTGAGATTGTTTAAACTCGATGAAATGCACCAACATCAAAATTCGAATAGGTTCGAGTATAAGAACCGAAGCCGTGTCGACATGGTGGAACCCCCAAATTCAATCTTCCATTTTACCAAGCGTTTCAACCGAATCCCTCAGAGTCGCTCCCGATGATGATGATATCATCCACATAAACGACCAACAGAATGCAGCCGGCAGATGTCATCCTAAAGAACACGATGTGGTCCTTCATGCTGCGAGAGAGCCCAAAGTCAATGACGACGGTGCTGAAGCGGCCAAACCAAGCACGAGGAGACTGTTTGAGACCGTAAAGAGAGCGGCATAGTCGACAGACTTGAGATTCGGCGCCGGAGGCACAAAATCCGGGGGGGTTGCTGCAGATAAACCTCTTCCTCAAGAAAACCATGGAGGAAGCCATTCTTGACATCCAGTTGATGGAGAGGTCAATGATGATGGGCGGTCAGAGAGATGGATAATCGAACGAAGGTCATCTTGGCAACTGGAGAGTAGATATCAAAATAGTCAACACCATAAGTCTACGCGAAGCCCTTGGTCACAAGGAGGGCTTTGAGTCGATAGAGAGTGTCATCGGGATTAAGTTTGACTGTGTAAATCCATTTGCCGCCAACCGCCTGTTTGCCCGTCGGAAGGGGGACAAGGTCCCAAGTATGGTTTTCTTCCATAGCCTGCAATTCAATTCGCATTGCTGCTAACCACCCTAGGTGAGATTTTGCATCACCAACTGTGCGGGGAATAGATATCGTCTCCAGAGCTGACAGACCCCTGTATGAATATGTAAATAGAGGAGTATCCTGGCAAGAGCGAGTACCTTTCCGGAGTGCGATGGGCAAGTCGTCTGGTGTCGGGGCAGGAGCGTCGGACGAAGCGGGGACGACGGTGTCATTGGCTGGGATGGGGGATAAAGTTGATGGACGACGAGAGTAGACTCTACCCAAATTCAATCTTCCATTTTACCAAGCGTTTCAACTGAATCTAAATTACGAAGTCATTAATTTCATCATATTAATGTGTTGCAATAGAAACCGTTCAAAACGGTTAAGAAACGGATGATTTTCAAATCTTGAATCGTTAAAAATGGAGTTACTGTTTTGGGGAAGACAAATGAACAGTGAAATCCAATTTTTGGAATTAAATTAATAATTAAATGAAAATAATAATGTCAATTATTTAATATAATTATTAGATAACATAAAATTCATAAGCGACCACACTAAATGCACGTTGCGTATGAAAGTTATATCTCGCCTAGGGTAAACACCTCATTCTGGACCCAACAGTGGTCTCAAATTTCTCATACGCCGCACCGTTTGAGAGATATTAATGATTTATTATTTAAAAAATGGAACAAGTAAATAATTAAAAATAAAAATGTTTTTATTGAGAGCGAGTCGTTCAAATTTCTGACGCTTACAACTGTTATACCCCGCCTAGGGTAAACACCACGTTCAGAACCTATCGG
Organism: Viscum album; assembly: GCA_963277665.1. Taxonomy (NCBI): domain Eukaryota; kingdom Viridiplantae; phylum Streptophyta; class Magnoliopsida; order Santalales; family Viscaceae; genus Viscum; species Viscum album. The sequence goes on along the minus strand of OY728155.1, from coordinate 15,554,510 downwards.
TGGTCTCGGATTTCTTATACGATGCACCGTTTGTGAGATATTTAATTATTTTGAATGATAATATAATAAATATTATTTAATAACTTTATCTCAAGAGCGAGACATCCAAACGTTCGGCACCTTCGAATGTTATACCCCTCCTAGGATAAACACCATATTTCGAACATAACATGGGTCTCAGATTTCTCATACGACCCACCGTTTTGGAATTATTCAATTATTTTGAATAAATTGTGCACACTTAATATAATACAATTAATATTTTTATTCAGTCTTCGCCGAGCCTTCGCAGGTCTCAAAATCTCATACTAACCCGGTGTCGAACCTCCAAAATATTCAATTGAATATTCCAAGATGTTAACGGACAGTTAAAGCCTTGAACGCATTTATCAAAAATTCGCTGATAAATCATTTTTTTCCACTTAAGATATTAATAATTTAACAAAAGAGGGTTTAGAAATATCTGAAACAGTAACAAGATGTTACAGCAAGCTTAGCCATCTCATGGAACATCCAACGAAATCTCAATGGGATGTTGTCTTTCGCATTGTCAAGTACATTAAAAAAGATCATACCTGTGGTTTTCGGTATTCACATCACAATCATCTGAATATTAAGGCCTTCTGTGATACTGACTATGTTGGCTACTTGGCTACCCGGAAGCCTACTTCTGGGTTTGCCATTTTCCTGGCAGGTAAATTAATCTCATGGCAAAGCAAGAAACAGACTGTCATCTCCTAGCTTGATGACATAACAAGACTATAGAATAGGAAATCTCCTTACCTCAAGGTGAGGCGGAGGCCTACTTTTATAGATTGAGAAAACGGAATGCATACAGGAGTATTCTGATGTGGGACTCGGAAATACCCAAAATAATAAAATAGGGTTTAATACTCCCCCTCAAGTTGGACATGCCCAGCTTGGACCATGAGTCCCACAAAAAGAAAGATGACATCAGACAAGACCAGTCACACTTCCCCTCGAGTTGGGTCGCAGATGTTGTGGATGCCCAGCTTGGAACTGAGCGAAGCCAGGCGAGCTCCTGGGAGGCCTTTGGTGAAGATGTCGACAAGCTGGTCCGTCGTCCGGATGTGGCTAAAGCTGACATGATTGTGCTCCAGGTGGTGGCGAAGAAAGTGGCAGTCCACCTCAATATGCTTCGTGCGTTCATGGAAGACGGGATTTGAAGCAATCTTGATGGCGGCCTGAATGTCGCACCAGATGTGAGCAGATGTCTGCGGAGAAAAGCCAAGCTCCTGGAGGAGATGTCGAAGCCAAATAATCTCCATAGTGATGGTGGTCAGGGCACCGTACTCGGACTCCACACTGGATCGGGAGACTACAGTCTGTTTTTTGTTGCGCCAGGAGATGAGGTTGTCTGCCAAGAACACGGCAAACCCAGAAGTAAATTTTCGGGTCGCAAGGCAACTAGCATAGTCAGCATCACAAAAGGCTTAATATTCAGATGAGCATGGTGGGTAGCGAAAACCACGAGCAGGATCTCTCTTGATGTATTTGACGATGCGGAGGACAGCATCCCACTGAGAGGTGGTCGGATGCTCCATGAATTGGCTCACTTTGCAAACAGCGCAGGCAACGTTTGGACGAGTCATGGTGAGATAATTAAGTTTGCCCACACGGTACCTCTCTGGGTGTGAATACGGTTCCGAGGAGTCAGAGAAACCGTTCCCCAGGCTCCAGAGGAGTGTCCACAGCAGTGGTATGTGTCAGCCCAGCATTATAACATCCCGCCTTTTTATAACATAAACTTTCATTACATTACACAAAACTGGGGATCTTTAAGGTTTAGTGTCTTGGAAACCGGGAACATAATACATGAAAACAACATAAAACATTCTTCTTAAACACTTGAAAGTCTTCTCCTTAAGTTCATCCTAGGTTCATTACTGCATCTCATAACCTGGGGACATACATCAAAAGAAAGGGTGAGCAGAAGGCCCAGTAAGGGAACAAGAGAAACATTTAACATGTGAACTTGAGATACATCAACTATGTCATGAAAAAGAACTTTAATGCATGAGAAAGAAATCATGTGGAATATCATAATAAAAATAACATTTTTCATAACTTTAAGATGTGGCTACATCATTTAACATAGACAATCATGAACATATCACCAAGGTCCATCCCCAAGGTGTCATTTGAAAATTACCAAGGTTATTCACCAAGATATCGTGAAAATTGTAATCTCTCGTGAAAATGATGTAATCTCTACATCATTTAACATAGACAATCATGAACATATCACCAAGGTCCATCCCCAAGGTGTCATTTGAAAATTACCAAGGTTATTCACCAAGATATCGTGAAAATTGTAATCTCTAGTGGTTACATCATTACCCAATGCATTGGAGCGCTATCAGGACGCACCCTTAAATTTGTCTTTATTATCATGTGAGTCACATATATCATCATCAAACATTTCATAAATAACTCATATAGCATAAAATAAATGGGTTTCATTTCATAATCATAATATTTTTAGAAAAAAAACTGCTTTAAAGACATGATCTTTACGTCACTTTAAACCCACGGAAGGGGAGAGCGGGTCTCATGTATGTAAATCCCAAAATTTAAAATAGAACATTTTGATATATATGTGAATACCCCTGTAGAAATAAGAGCTTTGAGTATTCACTTTATAACATAAAATAATTTTGAGAAAAGAGAGGCATTTTGAGACGAAAATTCTGCAACATAACAGCTATGTTTCGGGTCTTTAGAAAACATTGAAAAGAGAGGGGACATGGGTCAAACATTCATAAATGACCCATAAAACAGTAGAGGGACAGAATAAGAAGGATATATGAACATGGTAATGAAATTTGAAGGACATACCATTTGAAATGAAAAACATGGAAGGAAGACAAAAATTAGATTTCTCTTATGAAAGTTCGGCAGCCTAACGGCGTTACTTAAACTTCAACAAAAATGATTTGAAAAGATCAAATAGGGTCTCTCATAATATGAACATAAAAGTTCAGTATGATAGATATAGATATCATACCCCAACATAATTAAAAAGGAACTTGAAATACTTGACATGAAAGTAGAACTTTGAAAAGAATGAGAAGGGTGAAAGAATCCCTTAAAAATTCGGCAACCTAACGGCGTCACTTAAACTTCAACAAAAATGAATTGACGAGATCAAATAGGGTCTCATCATATGAACATAAAAGTTCAGTATGATAGATATAGAGATCATACCCCAACATAATAAAAAGGAACTTGAAAGACTTGACATGAAAGTAGAACTTTGAAAAAAATGAGAAAGGTGAAAGAATCCCTTAAAAATTCGACAACCTAACGACGCCACATAAACATTCATAAAACGAAATGATGAGAGTAAGAGGGGGTCTCTCATCATATGAACATAAAAAGGATAGTATAATGAAGATAAAAGAACATCCTCCAACATAAGAACATGGAGCATAAAATAAATGACATAAAAGAGATTACTTGAAAAGAAAGAGAGAGGTCGGATCCCTTACCTTAAAACGTAACTCTTAAAACTCAAAGGTTTGGACCTTGAGGGCTTGGGGGCACCTTGGAAGGACTCCTTGGGAGGTAAGGAGACCATAACTTCGTTGAGAATGATTTTGGAGTCCAAAGGATGAGAGAATGGCTTGGTATTTATAGGGAAAGTGAGGGGACAAGGCATTAATGGCCAAGGGACACCTCATAAGTGGGTTTCTCAAAACCATGTGCTCTCCCATGATATTTCCCATGAAGTTAGGCCACATGGGTCCCCCCATACAATAATTCATCACCTTTGGTCGGTCAACCCATAAAATATCTCATGACATCATCATGACACAGTTATGATGTTATTAAACATACCGAAACCCTAAAACTGTATTTTTACTATTCACTGAAAATTCAACTTTCTCAGAAAAATACCAAAATTTCACCTTAACCAAATATCAATGCACTGATTTCAAAAATGAACTTCATTTTATAAAAATAATTTTCTAAATATTTTTAATTTATTTTTTAAATAAATACACTATTCACCGAAAATTCATTTTTTCAGAAAAAACCCCAAAATTTACATTAACATAATATCGATGCTATGAATTCAAAAATGAAATCCATTTTATAAAAATAATTTTCTAAATATTTTTAATTTAATTTTTAATTAAAAAACACTATTCACCCGAAAAAACTAATACTTGAATAATAATTTATGAAACCGTTATTTAACCATTTTATTGAATCACATTACTTAATCAAGGTGCCTAGATTATATTAATACTTTCTTTAAGTGAGATTACTAATCCATTTGGTCACATTACTAATCCTGAGCATAAAATCACTATTCATAATTTACTATTCATCAAAAATTAAGTTGATCTTATTAGACTCTAAATTTCGTACTGAACATAATTGTAGAACACCATTTTTTGAAAATCATTACACATTTTTAATTATTTAAGATTTACATAAACATTTTTTTAAAATATCCTTTCTCTAAAATTCACCAAAAATATGCATACTATATTTATCCGGACATTTGAAAAGTCATAAACATCATCATAAGAAGAAATCCCAATTTTTATTTAAAACAAAGGATTACACAAGGAAGTTACGGTCTCCTTACATAGCCCCTTATCACACCAGCATAGGACCTAAGTGTAAGGTGTGCTAAGATGAGAGAATCTGAGGGAGGCTCGGCCAACATCGCACGAGTAGTAATTTCTATCAGTTTGAACTTCTCGCGAAGGCGATCCCGTTCTAGCTTCACACGATGAAGTTCAACTTGGGTTTGGTCCAGAGCAAAGCCCAGTGGTGCTACCTCCTTCCCAAGTTCTATTAGATGGGTTTCGATCGGTCCAAGACTACTGGGTGAGGCCATCAAATCTTCTTTCTATATAAATTAACCAAGATTACTTGTATTTAGAGACAATAATCAAAACGTTTAGTTTCCAGCGGTCATATTGACCAATGGTCATATAACAGTCAAAACACAATGGTCTCATTTTAATTATACTCATGTTATCAAATGAAACATTTTTGTTGAGTATAAAAATAAAATAAAATAACACACAAAATTAGGAAACAAGATTTATTCAAAATTTCGGGTCGTTACAAGCATCCTGCAGAATATCCAACGCATTATCTCCTTTGGCAGAGGAAGATGGTGTCCGGAGAATATGAGACCTTAATACCTAGGAAGTATGTGAAAGGGCTGAGATCCTTGGTGTGGAAGTGATGGTGAAGATGCCCCTTGAGGTGGGTGATTCCATCAGAGTCGCTCCCGATGATGATGATATCATCCACATAAACGACCAACAGGATGCAGCCGGCGGATGTCGTCCTAAAGAACACGATGTGGTCCTTCATGCTGAGAGAGAGCCCAAAGTCGGTGATGACGATGCTGAAGCGGTCAAACCAAGCACGAGGAGACTACTTGTGACCATAAAGAGAGCGGCGTAATCAAAAGACTTGAGATTCGGCGCCGGAGGCACAAAATCCGAGGGGCTGCTGCAGATAAACCCCTTCCTCAATAAAACCATGAAGGCATTTTTGACATCGAGTTGATGAAGAGACCAATGATAATGGGCGGTCAGAGAGATAGATAATCGAACAGAGACCATCTTGGCAACTGGAGAGTAGGTATCAAAATAGTCAACACCATAAGTCTACGTGAAGCCCTTGGCCACAAGGCGGGCTTTGAGTCGATGGAGAGTGTCATCGGGATTAAGCCTGACTGTGTAAATCCATTTGTCGCCAACCGCCTGTTTGACAGTCGGAAGGGGGACAAGGTCCCAAGTATGGTTTTCTTCCATAGCCTGCAATTCATCTCGCATTGCTGCTAGCCACCCTGGGTGAGATTTTGCATCATCAACTGTGCGGGGAATAAATACCGTCTCCAGAGCTGACAGACCCCTGTATGAAGATGTAAATAGGGGAGTATACTGGCAAGAGCGAGTACCTTTCTGAAGTGCGATGGGCAAGTCGTTTGGTGTCGGGGCAGGAGCGTCGGACAAAGCGGGGACAACGGTGTCATTGACCGGGACGGGGGTACAGTTGATGGACGACGAGAGTAGACCCTACCAAAATGGGTATCAGCAGGGGGAGACACCGAAGGAGAGTGGATGATGAAAGGAAGGCAATCATCAATGGCAGAGTCAGGATGAGGAGAGGGAAGGGAGAACGGAGAGCTCTCAACAAATGAGACGTCAACAAAGATGATATACCTCCGTAGGTCCGGTGAGAAGCAACGATATCCGCGCTGAGTGCAGGAATAGCCAAGGAAAATGCACCTGAGAGATTTGGGAGAGAGTTTGGAGAGGTCGGGACGAGTGTCACGAACATAACAGAGGCATCCAAACACCCAAAGTGGAAGCGAGTGAGGAGGGAGAGAGGGGAACAGAGCCCGAAAAGAAGTCAACCCCTGAAGGATAAAAGAAGGAAGGCGGTTTATAAGGTAGGTAGCAGTGAGAATCGCATCTCCCCAAAAGAGCAGAGGCGTCTGTCGGTTTATAAGGAGGGCACGAACAGTCTCCAGAATATGTATGTATTTCCGCTCAACCATTCCATTATGCTGGGGTGTATCAAGACAGGAGGTCTGATGAATGATGTCTTTCGCCTGGAGGAACTGCCGAAAGGAAGTAGAGAGATTCACACCCATTGTCCGAGCAGAGACATTTAACAGAGATGAAAAATTGGTTATGAATTTCATTGTAAAATGTCTGGAATGTGGAAAACACTTCAGAGCGTTCTCGAAGAAGGTACGGCCAAGTCATTCGCGAAAAATCATCAATGAAAGATATATAATATTTATACCCCAAATGACTCGAGATGGTACAGGGACCCCACACGTCTGAATGAACCAGATCAAAAGGTTTTGAGGCCCTTGTATCCACTCAAGGAATGTATGAAGTGCGATGATGTTTCGCAAATGAACAAGACTCACAATGAAAAGAAATATGCTGACTAAAATCTAGATAAAGCTGATGAATGGTGGAGGCGAGTGGATGTCCCAACCGGGAATGAAGATCCAATGCTCGAGCAGCGACAGATGTGCAGACGACGGTTGTCGGTTCATCGAACATGTAGACCCTGTCCCGAAGCTGGCCTCTACCAAGTTCTTGGTTCGTAGTCCGCTCCTAAAAGATAACAGCAGAGGATGTAAATATGGCAGCACAGTTGTAATCATTTGTAAGCTTACTGATGGAAAGAAGATTAAATGAACTGCGGGGCACATGTGCCACAGAGGGCAGGTGAATCGATGAAGTCAGGGAGCATGCACCAAAGCCCACAATGGGGATAGTGGAGCCATCAGCGACGGTGATGGCTGAGGAACCGGCATAAGAACAGTAGGAGGTCAACATACCAGCATCACCGGTGATGTGGTCGGAGGCACCTGAGTCAAGCATCCAGGCAGGAGAGCGACGGTCGACGAAGGCAGCGGAACCAACAGAGTGGGCTAAAGAAGCCAAAGACGGACCGGGTCCTGCGAGGGTCCGAGGATCGTGAAGCAGTCAGAGGTCCGTCATAGAAAGGTCCAGAGATGGTGGAAGAGCTATGACCGATGAGGAAGCCTCCCGGACCGCCGTCTGACCCTGTCGCGGTTGCTGAGATGGGAGTCCATAAAGAACCCAGCAGCGGTCGATCAGGTGGTCGAGCTTGCCACAGTGGTGACAGAGGGGACGAGGACGACACTCCACACGGCCACATCCACGAGTGCACGAGGAGCGTCCACCGCCACGACCGACGAGAGCAGAGTGATCGATGATGGGGGTGGGCGGGGGAAGAGCCCGTTGGGCCTTCAGATACACCTGTAGTATCTGAAGGTTCTGGGCGCAGCGGAAGCTCGTGGGTGAATGTGCCCACTTGACTTTTTGTCATTAGCAATGATCAATCCGGGATCAATACGACAATAAACGCCAGTCCCCACGGATCGAATCACAGAAATAGACAAAGAAAAAGGATGGTCCTGGAACCACAAACGAGGACCGTCACAGGTTGATTATAATTAATTTAATTAATTGACAAGAAGTACCTTTTATGGCGTTCTTTCTTCGTTGATATTTCTGATCACGTTCCGATTTGATTCGTCGTCGCGTCGCAGAAGCCAAGTGTAGACTTCCTCTAGCGGTGATCCACACGTGCACCACGTATCTCTGGACGTCACTAAAGGAATCTCCGGGTGCTAGCGTGGAGAAACCTTTGTTTTTGTTGTCCGCCTTAGATCGTCTTGATCCGATGGAGGAGGATCTCTCTCAGTCTTGAAAGCGTTCTTAAAGGAAGGAGTTCTTTCGGCCTTGAAAGGATTCTCCAGAATTGTTGTGCACAACGATTGGAGAAAAGTGTTAGGATTGTGAGGATATTTATAATCGGGATTGAGATTATAGAGTTATGACAATAAATAAACGTGTTACGCGTTTTATTTATTTCATCAACTCTTATTAAAAACCCCATGTCGAATAATTAATTCTTTGACATGCGCCCACGCTGATTATAATAAATATCATTTAATAAAACAATATTATATCCTCAAAATCCCGACTGGAAAAACTACACGGGGTGTAATCATTAATACACGGCGTGTATTTGTTTTTTATAAAAAACTACACGGCGTGTAATCATTAATACACGGCATGTGCTTGTTTTTCATTTACTTTCCTAAATGAAAACTACACGGCGTGTAATCATTAATACACAGCGTGTATATCTTGTTTTCATTTTATTCTTCCTCCATCATTAAAACGATTTAGGCTTCCTTGAATAATTATTAAACCACGTACGGGAATAATTTTTGTTCTACTTGAGATACTTGGATACACTTAGTGTGTAACCCTCTAGGCCTCTTTCTCGTTGGCATTAGACGGGCTTGCCTAAAGTCCAAGATTACTATCTAACAACGGGTCAAGGCACCCAAGAGAAAGAAGTTGACGCCGCATTGACGTGTCACCTCATACGAACGCTTATCGTGTAATTTAATCCCTTTGTCTCGATATCTCATCAAGCAGGTTTCATGGCAGTGTCATAAACCTATATGCTTGATCTGTCATTCTTTGACTTCTAGAAATAAACTCGTCGTTACACCATGGCCATGGAATTTGGGAGACAGTTCTATTTCAATCAAAGGGCCCGAGATATCTACTTCCATAAATATGGAAGGGACAAATCCTTCCTCGACTTATCCATTAACAACATGTCATTCGTGACGCACCCAACGTACCCTACTTCCCGCCAACTGTCTTCGTGACGGTTTTCGTCAGCAAATCTAAGTGTGCGAGTCATGACATGAGTTAATGATAATCTTACAGTCTAAGGACCATTACACACGCTTGTAGATAATAATGTCCGATGACACCAAGACATGCAGAATTACTACTGGCGGGTCTATTGCTCATAATCTCCCATCTTGAAGATTACCAAGTGCGAACTCCATGAGAGAGTCTAGTCTTCTAACGAGTACTCGCACATGACGGTCTATATACTATGTGTCCTATCATAGTATGTCATCCAACCGTAAAACTTTATTTAAGAATATTGTTATAGCATTTCAAGGTTCTCATCATAGCGGGGATCTGTCATGACCTTATTAATGCAACAAATATTCCAGGACATTATTATATTATAGTCATGCAAAACAATGAACAATATATAATAGATGAACATTAATGTAATCAAAGTACAAACAGTTGGTTCTCAGAACACCAACTCTAACAGTATCTCCAGCGTTGAAGGGTTGGCGAGCATCTCGATAGCCGTCGTGGCATACTCAGGAGCAAGGCCATTGAGAAGATTAAAGATGCGGAGTTGGTCCCTCTGGGTCTGAGCGTCCGCCAGTGTCTGGGGAACGGGCCACAACTCTTGCAACTCATCGCGAAGACCTTTCCATTCCATGAAATGTACTAGGAAGGACTTGTCCTGCTGTCGGATATGCGACAGTCGCTGAAGAACATCAAAGACCCGAGCCAAATTGTTGGTCTCGGAATACATGATGTTCAAGAAATCCAAGAGTTCCATGACTGTATTCGCAGTCCGGGTGACATCCTTGACTGAGCGATCCATTGAATTGACCAGTAAGGCGTAGATCTTGCTGTCAGCAAGCTTCCACGGACAGTATTTGAGATCAGTTGATTCCGGTGGAGGATCCTCAAGGTGAGAATCAAGGTTCATTTTGGTCAGGGACATCAACACAGTCTTTCGCCAGATGGAGAAGTTGGTGGAGTTGAGCCGCTCATCGACGAGGCGGGTGGAGGCTGTGATCATCTGGGGTCGAACAAAAGAGGCTGTCATGGAGGCGTCGGATAATTGTCGAAGATGTCAGGAGCAGCGGGATGCCACGATGAGTGGTCGCAAGAAGGCAGGGCCGGTTGAAGCCGGGAATCCACAGTTGCGGGCAGCACCTGGAGCCGAAAGCACCTCTGGAAGGGGTGGAGCCGCGTCAGGAGAGTACCGCAACGGGAGGTTTGCCGTAGGAGAGGGCGGGCTCAGGGAATCCGTGTTGGGCGGTGAGCGTCGGGAAGCCGCGTGGACGACGGGGCTGGTAGAACGTCGGGAAGGGAGTCGCGAGTCGCAGCGGGGCTGATTGCGCCGGGACGGGGAGGCCGAGGGTGGTCTGTCGTCGTCGGGACTGCCGGAGGAGAGCGTCGCAGGGGTCGTCGTGCGTAGAGAGACGCTGTCGCGGGAGGGCCTCCGATCGTGGAAGGCGGCGTCGTGGGATGCCGCAACAGGAGACGGGATCGGGAGTCCGCTGAGGGCCATCGTCGGGAGGGAGGCGGCGCTGGAAGTCGCGTCGAATGGGAGGGCGAGGTCGTGCATAGCAGGAGAGGCGGGAGCCGGCAGGGTCGCTCACCTGAAGATGCGGGAGCAGTAGCCGGCAGTTACGGGAGCCGGAATGGCCGACAGGTAGGGCGGGAGCCGCTGAGGGCTGGGTCGGAGATGCGCAGGCAGGAGCGCACGGAGGAGGCGGGGTCGGTGTTCGCCGGGAATCCGCAGAAGAGGCGGCGGTGGGGAGAGCTACGCAGCGGGAGGGAGAGGCGCCATAGGAAAAAAAACAAGGAGGCGAAAGGAAAAAAAATCCGTACGGGTAAGGAAAAGAAAGTTTCATCTAATACCATGTAGAATAGGAAATCTCCTTACCTCAAGGTGACGCGGAGGCCTACTTTTATAGATTGAGAAAACAGAATACATACAGGAGTATTCCGGTGTTGGACTCAGAAATACCCAAAATAATAAAATCGGGTTTAACAAAGACAAAACATAACAAAAGAAAAACCGGCATGGTTGTTGCTCCCCCTCAAGAAGTTTATAAGTGATGCCGCTGAAAAAGATTATGTCAACCAAGGAACAACGCCCGTATTCACTGCCCACTAGTTGTGATCCACCTGTTGCGCTCCCGCCCATGGCTGCAAAAGAAAAGATGGCCAGCATAGAACTCTAATGCTCCCCTGCTGAGGATGACCTTTGCGTCAAGATGTATGAAACGGCAACCGACAAACGGCCTCAAAACAGTCGGGTGAAACGGTGCCCGACTTTGCAAACCCAAATTGTCGGGGAAGGGAGAAGGGGTGGTCGCTGCGGAAGGGGCGACGTGAAAAGGGTCGGCGCAAATCGCGAAGGCAGGAGGCGTTAGGAGGGAGCGTCGGGGTTGTTGCATAGGAAGCGTCGTGCAGGGGGGACTCATGCAGGGAGGGTGGTCGCACTAGAGGTGCGAACACGCACAGGGAGGCAGGGAAAGCCATCGAGAAAGGGAGGGCGATGCATAGGAGGGTGCGCAAAGGAGATGTCGTCGCGCTGGGGTTCTTCCGACAGGGAGGTGCGGCGTGTTGGGGCAGTTGCAGCGTGTGTCAGGGCGGACTGGGTTCCGTCACAGAAGGAAGCGGAGGTCGGGGAAGTAGAGGCCCATGCCGACAGCGCAGCAGCCTGCCTCAATCTCGACGGCGCAGCAGCAGGAGAGGCGGGAGAGGAGAGACGCGTAGGGGGGACGAAGCGCGAAGGAGGGACGCGCGCAGGGAAGGCAACGAGGGAAAGGGGGTAGCGCGAGCAGTTGGGAATTGCTACGATGGACATCGCAGGTAAGGGGCGACAGCAAGAAACAAGGCCCTGCTGGCCATGGGGGGTCGCCGCCCCTCTTGGAGGGAAAAACTTGGGTGAAACCCTAGTCGAAGAGGAGATAGACAGGATCGGGAGGATTTGGGTTGGACTTGTTCTGATACCATGTAGAATGATAAAGAGTAGACCAAATACCCAAGATGTCTCTTTAAGGGAGGTCTTGGTGTCTGTTCATAATGAATAATAAAGATGACAAAAAACCCAAGTCTGATGTGGGACACAGACTCCAACACGTATCATTTTTCACACTTCAATTGATTTTGAGTTGACATGATTTTTGAAAAAATGGATTGTAAGTGATTATTGATGTGAAAACTTTTTCCTTGAATTTGATTTTCAAGCATTTTTATGAGTTTGACTGGTTTTAGAAATTCATGTCTGACTCAAAAATATTTTTTTCATTGAATTTGATTTTCAAGCATTTTTATGAGTTTGACTGGTTTTAGAAATTCATGTCTAACTCAAAATATCTTTTTCATTCATGTGAGGTATTCTGAACCATATTAACATATTCTTCCTAATACTCACACTTTCTTGAGAGGCTTGGATTTTGTGTAAGAACCAAAACTTGTGATTTTTCTCTTTCAAAGCTTTGGAATTCACAAAATGTTTAAGACCCACCTTTACATTTACTCGTGTTTAGCCTTTAGATGTCATGAATTGACTTATAGGTTTAAGTCAAATTACAAGCCGATTTTTCATTACCAACTTGCACTCTTAATATTTTTGCATGAATATGTCAAATTTGAATGTGGAGGAAGGGCTTTTCATGTGTATTTTGGGATATGTTACATTTGTATGTGGTGTGAGGTGTGTCATCATTTTGGACAGTGGAGAGAGAGAATTGGGCATGAATCATCATTTCATTGTGCTTTATTTGTATCATCTGGTTCTCCTTCAAAAGAAATGAAAAAAAATAGAAAAAAATAGAAAAAAGAAAGAAATTTGAGATTAGCTTGAATTATTCATTGTGTTTAGTTTTGTGATTCATGTCCCACTCAAAAATCAAGGGCAGGAATTGTCATTCATTCATTGTATTCAATTGTCATAAAAATTCACTGTAATCACGGCATAACTCCAGTTTTAATTTCTCTTAAGAGTGAAAAGTGACATAAAAATTCAATGTGAGGTAAGTTATGATTGGACCATGAAGTTGAACGAATTTAAATGTGAGGGATGAAAATGAAAGGGAATTGTTTTTCATAGAGGATGCATGACGGAATTCTGTTTTGGAAAAAATCATGGATGTTTTCTCATTTTTGATTCTTGTGTGGATTTTGATTCGGATATTTGATGATTGCCCGGGAGTGCAATGATTAAGTGTGGGGGTGATGAAGCTATTATTTTCACACGTTTTATACTATAATTCAATGTTTTAATCCCACCATAGTGTTATTTTATGGACAATTGTCACATTTTTAGGTTTTAGTAGTAATTTGAGTTCAATTGCTAAAATGACCTAATTTTGGATTTTTAACTGCTTTAATTTGCTTTTTTATTTCGGCCAGAACTGTTACTATACTGATTGAAATTGTGAAATTCTTTTTTTGCAGGCTTCCATACATCTTGGGCTTCATTTCATTCAACCGAACTCAATGCGCAATCCAACATATTGGGGCCCAAAATCAACTCACAATCCGAGCCTCGAAACCTGCACACAAATCTGGATACTTTGAAAGATGGGCACATATCTCACAAAGTGTCGACCCAGCTGAGTTGAAATTCAACATGGAGCTAGAGAAGAGGTCGGGGAACTTCATTAACTGTGGCCATGCCTGATTATGCCTCCTCCAATGCCATAAATGCATGGAAACTTGTTGAATGGGAATTCGAACACCCACCAGGCCAAAATTATTTTCCGGAGTAAACCTGTCATAACTCATCCATTACTACCAATAAAGCTCAAACTTCTGGCGGACAGATTTGGAGCAAAAATTTTCACCCTTCCTTATAAATTTGCACCTCCTCTTTCATTCCAAAGGATAACCATTTTCAGGGGGGGCAAAGGTTTAGTCTAGCCGCTGTAATAGTTCTTTATAATTTCAATATCTATTAGTTTAGCTCTCTTATTCTTCCTTTCTTTTCTTTTGTTTTTTATTTTGTGTTTCTCTCACCGTGCTTCTTTTATCTCCATGTTTGTGGAGAACTAACCCTCGTTGTTGTTCGGGGGGTGGTGTTTTGGGTTTATTGTGCTTTAATGATTTCACATGTTTTATTCTAAGATTTAAGTGGTTAAAATGATTGTGGTGTGCGGTCGCCCTACTTTCCCTACTACTGTCTTATTCCTCATTCACTCGTTTTTCTTCTCATTGATATCTAAGTCGTTCAAACGGTGGAGTTTGGCTTAGGTATTGGTGTGGAACAGATTACTCCCACATGCAGAGGTCTCGGTGTCGGGTAATGTCATTCAAATGAGGAGTGACAGGTCTTGATCTCTACATTAAATAAAATATTAAGACGTATTTTTGAATAACAATGATAACATCACTATGAACCCCCGAGATCAAAAGTTTTCTTATGTTAACTTCGTGTATTTTCCTTTGATTTATGTTTTATATTTTCATTAATATATATATATATATATATTATATTACATGCATTTCATAATCAACCCCCCAATCTATAGTAGTTAAATTAGTTTTATATTAGTTATATTACAATTGAAATATAGTGTGTTGTGAGTGGCCTCTTTGAGATCGACCATAAGCTGTGTCACTATGATACATTCTTAGGTGAATGAGAATTTAACTGAACATTGGTTCGCGACAAACCGCCACCACATATCCCAATCCAGTTTTTCCCTTACAATAGATCTTGAACTATTAAGAGAATCCAAATTTTTAAAAGTTTCACACCACTTGGTTTGTGCTTGTTCATTCGAGACACTCCCAAACTTAAGGTACTACTTATTAGCGAGTGTCTTGATCCCAGCTTTCATCTTCATTTTAGTTGCCACAACTTTAGCTTCCATGTCTTCAATTCTCTATTTTTTTCTGATCTGACATTCCAGTTAAATCATTAATGATTTTGACCTGCACTTCAATTTTCAACTTGAGATCAACAATACTTTCATCTCCTTTGTCAGTTTTTATTGATTCAAGCTACTCTTTTAGAGCTTTCGTCGCTTCCTCCTTTTTCAGTAACACTTTTTTTTCATTCCCTAATGAAATCGTTAGCCCTCTTTACTTTCACTTTTTGATTATCAATATCCTTCAGGTCATACTAAAGCTCAATCTATAAGTCAACGACACCAGTGGCATGTTCTTTGGTTTCACTAAGCTCATTTGTGACATGTTGTTGATCAAGAATGGCAACAAGAGCATTCTCTTAGTGCATTTACAGCCTTAAAATCACTCGCCAGCTCCTGCTTTTTCTTCTCAATCATTTTTGTAGATGTTTCCTCTGATATAGAAATTCCATACAAGGTATCAAAGTTCACCTTCATTCCAAGAGATCTCATGTAGTAAAGCATCCTACTCTTTCACAGATGAAAGTTCTTCCTATCAAACACTGGAATCCCCTTGTGATTAACTGATGTATCCATGCTACACATAATAACGGCAGAAGAAAAGCAGGAAAAGAAGTCTAGTAGCTCTGATATAAATTGTTAGAGGTAAAATAACTAGACCCAGTATGAATGGTGACCTCAGAGGGAGGTGTGAATCAGGTCTTCAAACTTTTACAACTTATTTTTAGTAAATATGAATTTCCCCAGATCACTAAAGTACAGCTCACTGCCTTCACAACAACACTCATATAAAATGAGAGAAAATAATAAGAAATACACCTCCACGGGAAAGGTGATCCATTCAAAATATCTCCATCTTCATCTATCTTCTTCTTCTTCACTGTGAGAACTTTGTTGAGACACTTTTTCTTTGTATTCTTCGCTGTATGTTCTCAAAATCTCCTCCTCTCTCTGTCTCGAATATCATCCCTGACTATCGCCTCCAGATCACTCCCCGTGTTCAAGAGATGTTCTCGAACCCTTTTGAAAGGGTTAAGCATGTCCCACTTTTCATACTCCGTTAACAGCATTAATTACAGTCATCTGACAGCTTATCATTTTTGGCCAAACCATGATCCCAAAATCTATGTCGCATGAATATTTGTCAACCGTCCCACAATGACCGTATTTTTCAGCAATGGCTCAAAGTGAAACTGGACTCCGAGATTAATTTACGTGTAAGGTTATTCTTGCCCAAAACCCTTCAAAACATCAAAACATCATCACGGCTTGGAATTGCTCTATGTCACTGTCTGCGATTCACTCACCGCTAGCGCTCACTTTTTTCGCTATGTGCACTATATAACCCCCAATAAGTCTCGTCCTACGACAACTCCCATCACCACCTACGATATAGAAAATGCCTTGTTCACCAAAAACAAAGCATAATAACATGTTCTGTGATACACACCAATCGTTGTTTGTGATAGCCCATTACTCCAATCACTAAAAATGATATAGCTCGATTGTTGTCTACGAAACGCAAAACAATAGCCAAATCTTCTCAGCCTCCTTTACTGTGTGCAGCGATATGCCTATATCGCCTTCTGCAATAAACGTTGAAGCTACGATATGCCTGTATCGCCTCCAGTGATAGATCTCCCTTGTCGCGGGATACAATAAATGCAAAAGGTCCACTGCATTCTTCTCATAGGTAGTGATGTCCTCAAAATGGCATCTACGATGCTTCACACCACTGAATCTCGAACAAAGATAATCCCAACTTGATTCCTATAATAGTATCGCGGGTTGCGATGCCTTCAAATTGTATCATGACATATACTCCAAAACTTGACTTCACTTCACTTCCTACATCAAACTCATTATCCAACACCTCTACACAATTATTCACTCAATCATCATCACACCAATTGCCAGCAAAGCCAGCCAATAATTCCATGACCAGAAAGGATCCAACACTTTTTAAAATGTTGGGTACTCAACTTCATTTGTCCTCTTCATATCATCCACGATCAAATGGCTAAAACCAGGTGGTGAACAGGTGACTTTAATCTTATTTGTCATGTATGGAAGGTGATTTTAACCAAAGGAATGATCTTGGTCGCTTCCTTTAATAGAATGGTGGCATAATACTACTTACCGCACTGCGACCAACACTACTCCGTAACAAATTATTCATGGTCAACCATCTCCATTCCTCTTACCTTATCGTCTCAATGACTTATGTGTGTCAACAAATTGTAGTTTATATGTTTGAGAGACTGCTATTAGGCTGTTAAAATTTGAAATCCATATAGCACAAAATTGGATGAAACAAAATGCTGATAAGGGTGGCTCAGAGGGGGAATTTACGCCCTTAAAAACACAATTCAATGGTCAATCTAAGCTATCTTAAGTTGTTTGTCAAGTATTTTGGTCCCTAAGGTAATAGATAAAATCAGCGTTGCTGCTTATAAGTTGAAATTACATGCTGGTGTTCATGTTCATCCTGATATTCATGTTTCTCAGCTTAACGAGCATGTAGGGAACTTGCCTAAACAGTCTACCATGCCCTTGTTTGAAGCTGATGAAGTGTTTGACAGCTAACCTATTGCAATTCTTGATTAACACATTGGAAGGTGATGTGGTTGGGTCATTACTGAGGTCTTGGTCCAATGGAGCAAGAACTTTCCTAAAGATGACTTGAGATAATTAATACTACCTAAAACAGAGGCTTCCCGTCTTTTCATCATTGGAAAGCAAGGAAGGTTTTCAAGGGAGGTTATTTGATACAAGCAATTACAAATAGCATGAATTTCAATTTCATTTGTTTGTCATTTGTAATTTGGTTGTTACAGCCTGCAGTGTCACCAAAACAAATACGTTTCCTCCATAGAAAAATACAATTGGAGAAAAGGGAAGAATACACCGTTAGGGGAAAACTTCCCGTTTAGTTTCCCACTTCCTCCTACCCTCTTCTAGTTTCTTCTATTTCTTGGTGGTATTCTATTCTCTACTCACCGGCGGTTATTGCCATACGATTTCACCGATTAATTGCCAATAATTTACAGCAGGGAGTTCAGTGAGGTTGTTCCCTTTCTATGGATCAAATAAGCCTGAGAATAATATTTACGAGAAAGAAGGTTTTACCAACCTTATCGCCGAGATCTAGTAAATCTAATATCAAAAAAATAACAGGGAAACGTCGAGAAATTTTATACAAAAAACAAAAGAAAAGCATCAAACCAAATCGTGATATTTCACGTAATATCAATATATCCGCAAAAATATTAGCCACCAACAGCAAACCAAACGAACAACGAAACCAATCATCGGAGCTGGGAGGAAGATGATTTACCGATGTAAACACTGCAATCTCTATTACGAGACATGCTTCCCAACTGCGAAGGAACAAAAACAAATACGATCACCTCGAGTCAAAATCCACCGCAGTTGCAGACGCGGCGGGTGATTTCCAGAAGGTACGCCGCCGCGATATCTCGTGACGAAGAACTGTATTTTATCATTATTTATTAATAAAGGTAAGGAAATGATTTAATAATTCGTAAAATAAAATAAAATAAAATAAAATAAATGATTTTGATTTATTTTCATTTTGTTTAGAATGAGATTTAGTAAATAAAAAGAAATGATTGTCATTTATCTCCACCTTATTTATTGACAATTTCTAAAAGAAAATAAAAGAAATTATTTTGATGCAGATAACACAAATAACTTTTTATTAAAAAATAACACATACACATACTATTAATTAATTAAAGGAAATACTTTCTCAGTATTAAAAACAATCATAGATTAAATCTCATGGATAACACACATACCGTCATATGTGTCTAACGTCAACAATTTATGTTAAACGACACAAATAACCCTTTTAAAAAAATGTATTTTTATTTCCTTTTTTATAACAAATCAAAAAATAGTAATTTTAATTTTAATTAATCGTTATCTTTCATATCACCAAAATTAAATAAACATTAAACTATGGACATATATTAATACAAATTTTAAATTTTTTTAAAAAAAATAAAGATAATCAAAAATATTTATAAATTATTTATACAATTTATTAAATTAAAATTAATAATTCAAGATAAACAAAATTATTAATACAAAATTATTAATTCAGAATTATTTATAAATTATTTAAATAAATTATTAATTTAAGATAATCATAATCATTTACAGTCAAATTTATTTATAAAATATTTATGATTATTTATATACACATAATTAATTACAATCAAAATTATTTATATATGCATAATCAAAATTATTTATATATAATTGTTATTATTATTTATAAATTACTTTGAACTTAGAAAAATCATCACACTACCACAGAAACATCTTTACACAGTGTCACCCTTTAACAACGTTAAAAAAAAAAACGCTGATAAAGGAGGTATATTTATCAACGCTAACAAAAAGCGCTGATAAAAGGTATTTTTAACACCGTTAAAAAAACGGTGTTAAAAGTACCTCTTTATCTGTGTTTTTTAGTGCAGATAAAAGTACTTCTTTATCATTGTTTTTAGCGCTGTTAAATGAGTCCCCTTTATCAGCATTTTTTTTAGTAGCACTGGTTAAGGGGGTCTTTATCAGAGTTTTTTTGCTAGCACTGATAAAGGGTATATTTTTAAAAAACCGTTAAAAATAATATATTAATATATAAACATGTTTATATTGATATAAATATAATATATTTTTTTAATATGATTTAGATAAGGCTAAATATACATTTACACTTAATGTATAAGATATTTAGTAAAAATGGCTTATAAAATAATTTAAAAAATATTATTAATTAATAATTTGCTAATTATTATCGAGTAATAGTCATTTAATAACAATTTGAAGACACAAAAAAATAAAAAAAAAATAACAAAAGATTTAAAATAAGTTGAAAACGTAACTCGAACTTCAAACGACCATAACTTTTGATTTGAGTGTCCATTTGAGCTTCACCACACATCAAATTGACGCTTGCGACGAGCTTTATGCACTAGTAGCATGGAGGGAACCCCCTGTCATGGCATACCACCTTTTTATAAAATAGAGGATCTTTTAAAGTTTAGTTTTTTAGAAAAAAGGTACATAATACATGAAATCATAAAACATTATTCTAATCCACTTGAAAGGCTTGATCATAGGTTCATCCTAAGTATATTTACTACATATCATAAACTCGGAACATACATCAAAGGAAAGGGTAAACATAAGTGTAACATCTCAGGTAAATAAAGAATAAGACATTTTCATATTTATTAATATTTGTGAATTAAATATTAATTTTACTTTAAAGGGGATATTATGTTCGATGGCGTACCCGATACGCAACAACGAGTTTTTTTGAAATCTTACATTACAGACTAATAATATAATAATATTATTTTAAATGGTAGTTAACAACTAGCTGTTGTATTGGCAGTAATGAATAGAACTAACTACAATATGATTATACACGTTTATTAAATGTTTTTACATTTATTCAATAAAATTTAGAGGCTTAAAATGTGAATGAATATAATTTTAAGCACAAATATTCTAATATTCTTTAAAAGGTCGATTTACCACCTTTTAATGACGAACCCTTTTTAAATCTAGTTTTTGTCACTTTTATATGTTATATTTGACGAAATAATATTCTTTTTTAGAATCGGGACATCAAAATTTACTTTGGATGAAATTTTGGTATTTTTCTGATAATGTTCATTTTTTAATTAATAGTGAAAAATATTGTATTTTAATTTAAAACTACCTTTTAATCTAATTTATTTATATGGTTAGATTATATTTTTAATTGGTTTTAAAGTGTAATTAGATTATGTTTTTACCATTTAATCCAATGTTGGTCATTGGAAGTATTCTCACTTTTAAATTGGACATAAACAAGTGTCAATCTTTTGATAGTTATTATTTCTTAAAAACACGTTTTTTGTTTTGATAGCGGGAATCAATTTTAAATTAATTTCTGCCACTTCTGTGTTTTGAGTTTAGAAAAATTGATTTCATATTTGGAATCAGTAGGTCCAAAATGTGTAAATAGGTAACTTTTATTTTTAGACTTTTTAAATATTTACTTCAGTAAATATTTTATTTACCATGGTTAAAGGGTAAATCTGGTAAATAAGGGTAAACAATAATATTATAATAATATTAAATTACACTAACATGTGTCATAATCCTGTTGGTTGGTACATATCTGACCATGAGCATCCTTGGGTGGATTTTGGGACCCCATGGAGCCACTTGGGAGTGATAATGACACTATTTTAATTAACTTAAAGTAAATGCAAAAATGACATAAACAAATATCTTTTAGTAAATCAATTTTTACATGGGGTTATATAAGTTATCTCTTCGACTATAAATATTAATTTTAAATCTAAAAATATTTCCTACATCATGGTATTTTTTTATAATTTTTAGACATCAAATAAATAAAATTATTTACGACACGATAATGATACAGTGTTTACCTCATTAATGAATGATTTAAATAAATAAGATTATAAATACTAAAACAATATCCAAAACCTATCCAATTCTTATTGGTTGATTTTATTTCGAACATGAGTCATCTTATCTTCAACTTTATGAGTTTTGGACCTTTTGAAACCGAAGATAAGTTTATAATAAAATAATTTTTTTAAACTTTCCTAAAGAGCCCCTCCTCCCCCTTATAAAAAGACACCACTTCTAACCCATTCCTCGCACTTCTCAAGCCCCTTGGCTCATCAAACCTCTGCCTAAATAATCTCTCAAGATCCCTATCTTCCTTCTAGAAGGCTCACCTTAGGCATAAGGCACTTCAAGTAAACCTTTTGGTTCAAACCAAAGGGAGTTACCCGATTTAAAGGTAACGTTTTCTCTTAAGTTATTTTCTTTTATTTTACTTCTCCAACCCCATAAACTATTTTTATTCCTTTTTTTATAACAACACCAATATACTCAATATACTAGTTTGTTTTTATGAGAAGTATTATAACTACACTTACACACACCTCCACCTAATGGGTAAAAAACATACTGTTTTTGTGGACGACGAACTACTGCCTCACGAAACGATAATTGTTCAAATATCTCCAACTGCCTCTCATGGTGGCCATTATGATGGAAATTTATTTATATAAGATATATATTATGTTTATGTTTTCTTTATGATTATGTATTTTCCATTTATAGCATACCTTTATGGTTTTCATAATAGGCAAAGAGGATAATTTTATTTGAGGAAGTGCGGGCTACCGCCCCCTCAAAGTGATATGACTCATTCATACCATACGTGGGGAATTTAAAGGATGTAGTCAATGAAATTATATATGATATTATACTTGATTTATAATATACCTATGTATCTTTAAGTTTTCATTCCATTAAATATGAAATAAAAATGAAAGTAACGTTCATGCGTACGTACGACTTACCGTCTCCATGAACGGTGCATTTCATTTCTTATCTCCAAATGTTATGTACTGTTATAAATATATATATATATATATACACACACTGGATATATATGATATATATGGTATCTAAATCATGAATATCATTATGGAGATAATGGAATTTTGACCACATGAACAACTTGTAATTATAAGAAGTTCATTTTTGACTCAAATACCAAATATCGGCAAAACGACCATTATTAACTTAAATGATGACATAATGTTTATAACATGGTAATAAGTAATATAAAAGGAATGATAAACCTGAAAAAGGTTCTTAATCAAGTAGAAATTAACTTTAGTTTATTACTCGGGAGATTAAAGAACGAACGACACTACCACAAAATTGGGCAAGACCAGCGCCACCCCTTTATCAGCACTAGCGAAAAAGCGTTGATAAAGGGGGGGGGGGCTTTATCAGCGCTCAAAAAAGCACTGATAAAGGGACCCCCTTTATCAGCGCTTGTTTAGTAGCGCTGATAAAGGGTCGACTTCAAAAAAAAAATCAAAAAAATATATTAATATATAAATATAGTTATATAGTTATATTGATATAAATATAATATATAATTTTTAAATATATTTTAGATAAGTATAAATGTACATTTGCACTTATTATACTTAATATATAAGATATTTAGTGAAAATGACTAATAAAAAAATTTTAAAAAATATTTTTAATTAATAATTTGCTAATTATTATGGAGTAATAGTCATTTAATAACAATTTGAAGACTAAAAAATAAAAAAAAAATTAAAAAAAGATCCAAAATATGTTGAAAACGCAACTCGAACTTCAAACAGCCATAACTTTTGATCCGGGTGTCCATTTGACCTCTACCACATATCAAATCAAAGTCTGCGACGAGCTTTACGTCATTATGACTTGGGAGAACCTTGGTCAGGTGTTTTTTAGGCCAAAAGAGGCCGAGAAGGCCTCCAAAAATGAGTTTTTAGTCAAGGTACCCAGATTTTTTAACATTTTGTGGATTTTCAGCCTCATTTAAGGGGGTATTATTGGCTTTTTTTTGTGGGAACCGAATTTATTCCAAGGTATTACATTCATATTGATATTATGTCTTTGAAATTTCATTCTTTTTTATAATGCAATGCTGTTTATAATCAAATATATAACTATATGTACATATTTTTTATATATTCACACCTAAAAATTAAATTTTTTAAATAAATAATTAAACATATTTACATATAAAATATATTAGCTTTATCTAAATAATAACTAATATCCATTTTATTTAAAATACCAATATATGAATATTTATATAACTACTATATATTAATATAACTATACATATATTAATATAACTATATATATATATTAATATAACTATATATATTAATATAAATATATATTACTATACGAATAAATATAACTAAATATATATATAAATAAACAGATATATCATGATTAAGAGAAACAATCAATATAGGGTAGTGACAAAGGCTTTAGGCGCGTAGGGGGAGGTCTCGAGATCAAATCTGGGTGGAGGCATGGGTGCGCGCGCAAGGGTGATTTAAAGGGCTAGCACTGATAAAGGGTATAGGTAGTGCGGGCGGGCGCTGGAGGTGCGAGAAAGCGCTGATAAAGGGGGGCTCAAGCGCTGTAAAAAGCCCCCCCCCCCCCCCCCCGAGATTGGCAGATTTTTTTTTATTTTTTTTATTTTATTTTTATTTTTATCAGTGCTAAACAAAAGCGCTGATAAAAGGGGTCTTTATCAGCGCTTTTTGGAGCATTGATAAAGGGGACCCCCCCTTTATCTTCGCCGACATTAATAACACTTTTTCTAGCGCTGTTAATGACCATTTTTAGTGCTGATAAAATCTATATTTGTAGTAGTGCGAGTCAAGTCGGACACGAGGTAAGGGATTTTGTCTCAATCTCCTTTCATTGAGGCATATTTTGTTTTATACATGACTTTATTTTATACGGTATATAAACACCTTTGACTTTTCATTTCATTCAAATAGAATCTTTTTCTACAAGGTGTTTTACTAAATGACAAAAAAATAATGTTTCTTTTTAACATAAGCGGTGACAACGACCTTTTCCGCAGCCACGTGTATTATTTGATATTCGGCTTCTTTAACAAGTTGTAATGTTTTAAAAAGAAAAATAAATACCATATACTCTTTTATGTATTTTGGTATTAAAAATGGTTTTGATAATGGATTTATTGTGTCAATATATTTAAATAATATATTGTGATTGAAATGTGGAAATGTTATCTTTCCTTTGTATTTGTTTTATGTGTTATGAATATGTTATGGTTCTTGGGAATTGTTTACGTATACGGGTGGTTCCGTGATAAACCTAGGGCGGGTGAGCCCGAGATAGCTCTCCAATGCATTGTGTAACATGACGGAGGTAAACGTAAATGTTTCTCCTAAGAGATTTAGGGAATATAATGTGATGGGTATTCCAACGTAACTCCCTATATAGTTGTGATAACTACAATGTAAGTATGATATGGATGCCACAAGTTACCTTTATGATTTGTGATTACTATGTGTTATTCATAAATCTTATGTTTTCATGAGGTATGTTAAAGAGCTTATGTTATGTATGTATTGATGAACTAATGTTTTCTTTCTTTGTTTTATAACCCTTACTGAGATTTTTATGCTCATCCCAAGTTTTGAAATGTTTTTCATAGGACTTAAAGATGAATAGGGTCAAGGATGAGATCAAGGAAAAGTTATGTTGTCTAAAACATGTAACTAGACATGACTCTTTTTTTCAAGAGTTTTTACTTTATGAAAAAAATGGAAACTGGGTAGAAGTGACTACTTTGTAATCTTTTGAGATTAAATGTAATAGTTATGTCCTAATTCTCTAAAACTCTAAACCTAAAAAGATTCTCAATGTGAATTATTCATTTAATTCAATATTATGTAATGTTTTAAGGTTGAGTCCTTATAGTTGGTATCAGAAGTCAGTTTAGACAACTTTAGGAGTTAGAATATTGTTAAATTAATATCCATATATTATTTTTAATTTATGGTAATATTGAAATGATATAGCATTTACAGATTACCATGTTGCTTCGCCTAAGACATTTCTGTGTTCAGAATGGTTTTTCGCAGAGGAAATAGGGTAACTATGATGGGACAACATCAGGAGGAAGACAACCTTCTAAATCAGCAACCTGAGATGGTCAAAATCGGAACTGAACAGTTTGTTGTAGTGATGACACAGTTGAATCAGGCTATAAATGGTGGTGGTATCCATGCACGAGATTAGCCAAATCAACCATAGAGGAACATGTTAGTAGTGGATCATTTCATGAGGCAACATCCCCCATCATTCAGATGATCATCTGACCTTATGCTAGCTGAAGGGTGGATTAAAGCACTGGAGAAATTTTTTTATGTCATGGGGTGTTCATAACATCAAAAGGTTAGTCTTTTTGTTTACCATTTTGATGGTGAAGCTGATCAGTGGTGGTCGATGGTGAAAAATATCAGGGATCGTGAATAGATTGATGCTCTTGATTGGGATGAATTCAAAGGTATGTTTCTTGAAAAATATTTTCCTAAGGTGGTTCGTCTTAGGATGGAAAAACAATTCATGGAATTGAGGCAGGAGGATGACTCAGTGGCTACTTATGAAGAAAAATTCACTCGACTGGCAAGGTATGCTCCAAATTTCATACGAGATCTTGATAGTAAAATCAACTGTTTTTACTCAGGATTAAAGCCAAAGTATCGAAGAACTTTAGTTTCTCGTGAGTTCAAAAGTTATGAAAAACTTGTTCGATGTGCGGAGAAGGTGTAAATGGAGTTTTCCGATGATCAGGTGTTCTCTGAAAAACAACAAAATAAGAGTTCTAGGTGGCAGACGAAAGGGGAGAACTCTTCAAAAAAGTCTGATGACAAGAAACTTAAGTTTACAGTTTGTGAAAATTGTGGTAAAAATCATGTTGGGGAATGTCTTTTGAATTCTGGTAAGTGTTACCGATGTGGTAAAATGGGACATAAGGATCGTAATTGCACTGAAAAAGATCAGGGTATTGGTAAGGCAAAATCTGATTTACAATCAGTAAAATGTTTTAAGTGCAATGAAATGGGTAATTATGAAAATGAGTGTCCAACAAAGAACTCAACTGAGGGAAGTCAGTAAAAATACAAGTATAAAGAGGTGGTTAAATCCTTTGAAACTACTTCAGCAGATGTTGGGCCATCAAATGAAGTAGTATCAGGTACACTGTTTGTTTGTTCAGATTATGCCAAAGTGTTTTTTGATTCAGGGTATACTCATTCTGTAATACCCCAAGTTTTTATGAGAAATATTCCTTTTAATTTATTTGATGTCTTGTGTTGTATGCTACACCAAGATTAGCTTGCGCTATACGCAACACCGTATTAGCTTGTAGTATACGCAACACTATTCTTGGCTTGTGTTGCACGCAAGAGTGACCTTCCTCAATAGCGTGTGTTGTACGCAATACCGAGTTTCACTAAACAACGATATATTGTTATAATAACATTATGAACTAGACATTATGAATATTATTAACCACATTTTGAATTTTATAACATTATAATTCATCTTATTCATTTTCTAGAACAAGTTATGAGAACAAAATCAATTTTTCGTATAAAGGAAATATTTTTCCAAAAATATAGTTTTGCCGCCTTTTGATGGCGCACCCACTTTAAATCTAGTTTTTGACATGTTTATGAGTTAATTTTGAAAAAATAAAATTATTCATTGCAATAAGTATATAAAAATTTACTTTGGATAATTTTTTAATATTTTTCTGTTAACTTTCATATTTTAATGAATAGTAAAAATACGCTAAATTTTAATAAAAAACAACTTTTTTCATGAAGATAATTTATATGGTTAAATAATAATATTGAATGGTTTTAAAGTATAAATAGAATATATTTTTACCATTTAATATAATGTAAGTCATTGTCATTAATTTTACATTGAATTCATTAGTAAAAACATTTCAATATTTTGCAATGTTTTAACTTTTAAAACACGTTTTCTCAACAGCAGAATTAATTTTAAATTAAATACTTAAACTTCTGTGTTTTGAATTTGGAAAAATGGATTCCATATTTGGAATCAGTAGGTTCAAATTATATTAATAGACTACTTTTTATTTTTAGGCATTATGAATAGTAACTACGGTAAATTTTATTTACCACAGTTAAAGGTAAATCAGGTAATTAAGGGTAAATATAATATTATAAAATTACCCTAACACTTGTATTAATATAATTGGATGATTATAATTCTCTCTAAAACATACTTAGGTTGAAATGAAATCTATTGGAACCCACTTGGATGTGATTAAGACCATTAATTTATATTATTTAAAGAAAGTGAAATATGTCCCACTCAAAATTTAATAATTAAAGTATTTTTAATATAAGGTTATACAAAATATAAATTCTATTATAAATACTCATTTGAAAGATAAAATGTTTTTATTTATTATGTTAATTTATTTTTAATTTTTAAGAAATATTTAATTACCTTAATAGCTTATACATTAATAATGCAGAAATTATTTATTTAGTGAAAAATCAATAATATAGTTTTTATTCAAATAATAATACCCATAAAAGGACCAAACACCAGACCAAAACTTATTAGTCATGTATATATAGACCATAATCATCCAATGGTCGAATTTTTGACCATTTAGAGCCTTATAAAAGCGATTATGACACTTATATTATATTATTTTAAATGATGTCAAAGTTGTCACCTTCATAATTTAGTAAACATATCATTTTAAAAGTTGGGTGTTTTAAAATATAAATTCGACTAAAAGTATTCTTATGAAATCTATTATATTTATCTTCATCATAGTATTTTATTTTTAATTTTTATGCGACAAATAAGTATATTAAAATAAATATTACATGAACTAATTAATGTGCTCCATGAATTTTATAGATAAATATGACATGTTAGGAATCTATTAAATATTTTTCTTAGAACATATCTTCTGTGTGGATTTTATTTAAATTCAAATAAATGAATAGTGTCAAAATTGACACTATTGATATTTTATAAAAATAACATATTATTAAATTTTTTAAAAATCACAAAAATATTTAAAAATTATAAATTGAAATTTATATGGTCGAAAATTTCATAAAGTATCCAATTATGAAAAATTCACAACACATAAGTAAGTATTTATAAAAATTTAAAATTTAGAATATTATTACCACAAATAAGATTAAATAGATTAAATAAGGATAAATCAAATTGATAAGGTTTAAAATAATTTTCCAACATGTCTAAATTTTATTTTATGATGATATTACAACCCTATATCATATCATATTCAAATTTGAGTCATTTTGGAGGTTTTAGGTGGGGTTTTAGTTTATTATAAATTAATATTTTGGAGGTTTCCAAAAGTGCCCCTATCCTCTCTTATAAAAGGGAACCTCCTCCCTCGTTTTTAACTCCATTTTAAGCCTTAAATCTTGGCCAAACCCTGCCAATTTCTCTTATCAACCTCTCTAGTTATATTATAGAGGTTCTGGGTTTCTCAAAAGACCAACTCTAGTGCCCTATGAGGAAGTTTAAAAGAGGCACGTCGAGGAAGTGGTAATCTCTTCTACCGATTCTTTCAAGTTTATTTCTTCTTATACTTCATCTTATTTAGTTGTTTCATTATAAAGTAATAACATCAGTATCACTAATATACTGATATGTTATTATAAATATGAAAAAACTCTATTTCACATTATATCCATCCTACAAAAAACGAAATCACAGCGCGTGCGTATGTACGACTTACCCTCTCTACACCGTGGTGTAATCTGTTTTTCCACCACCACCATATTTGGATGATTATAATGGTGGAAATAATAACTATATATGATTATTATAACATCATACTGATTCTGAGATATTATATCATCCACTCCAATTCCATTCAATAATTATGGGAATGATATCATCGCTCGTGCGTGCGTACGGATTACCGTCTCCACGACGCGATGAGATTCATTCTCCATGTTAACCATTCAAGAATGATTATAAAGTATATATAATAAAAAATAATTAAATATATGACATAATAATGATAGTGTATTTATGTATATGTTAATTACTTACTTTCATTCAATTTAATAAGGAAACAAAAACAGCGTTCATGCCTACGTACGACCTACCGTCTCCATGAACGATGTATTTCATTCCATTTATCAATCTATTATATATATTTATATTCTGAATATATATTATATATAAATAATTTTTTACATTATTGAAGTATGTAATCATGATCTAAGTAATCATATGAATAATTACAAGTCAAAACATGTATGATAAATGAAACAATTTTACCCAAAACGCTGCTTTAACACGGAATTGACAAATGAACGGGTAATATAAAGTTGTAAGTGAATAATATATGATATCATAAATATTATTATGGTTCTGTTACAAGTTAATAATATGTTTAAACCCACTATACAGGTGTCTCAGACACATATGGAAGAAATTGGACATAAGGTAATGGAAAATCTCGCAATCTCATTTTTATCCGAGATTGTTTATGCTTCAGTATTTACTGGGGCATATTTATCATCCACATCCATGTTTCCTCAATATATAATATTATTTATATCCTCTTATAATTTTTTAAATCCAACTTTACCTATTGGTTAAGTTTTAGTAAAATAAATGAAGGGAATCTTTTGTCGTTTTCAGTACGAGACACTTTTTTGACTTTTCCGGCCAAAGTACAAGAAGAATGTTTTTTTATACGGCATGAATAGATTTTTACGGTTTCATAACTCCTTATTTCTATGAAGATTCCTCTACAAGATTTCATGATTATTTCCAAAAAAAATATTTTCTTTTAAAATTGCATGTCATTTTGAGAAAAGAAAATGATTTTGAAGAAGAAAGGATATTTTCCTCAAGAAGCAAGTTCAAGTGTTTTATAAAAACTATTTTCCATATAAGATGATATAGGGTTATGTTTCTATCCCTATTATTGTAGGTTCCAGGTGCAGTGGAAGCGCGTTGGTGGGTTTTCCCAACTTTAATTTTAACGTTAAACAATGTTCAATCCGAGATCCGTCACGATGTAAAACGCCGAATCTTCGGAATAGAACGAGGAATGAAAAACATAAGAGGGAATCCCGTAACCATAGAGATAGGATCATCATATGTTGGTTATAATTAATTTAATTAATTCACAAGAATTACCTTGGTAGAATTCTTTCTTCATTGATGTTTCCGGTCACGATTCGGTGATCGGTCGTTGCATCGTAGAATCCAAGTGTAGGATTCCTCTAGCGGTGATCCACATGTGTGCCACGTATCTCCGGATGTCACCGAAGGGATATCCGGGTGCTAGCGCGGAAGAACCTTCGCTTGCGATGTCCGCCTTCGATCGCCTTGATCTCTCAGTCTTGAGAGCGTTCTTGGAGGAATGAGTTCTTTTGGGCTTGAAAGAATTCTTCAAAATTGTTGTGCACAACGATTCTCTTATGGAAAAGTGTTGGGGTTGTGGGGATATTTATAATCGGGTTTGAGGTTATCGAGTTATGACAATAAATAAACATGTTACGCATTTTATTTATTTCATTAACTCTTATTGAAAACCCTCATGTCGAATTATTAATTCCTTGACATGCGCCCACTATGATTATAATAAATATCATTTAATAAAACAATATTATATCCTCAAAATCCTGAATGGAAAAACTACACGGCGTGTAACCATTAATACACGACATGTACTCATTTTCCATAAAACTACATGGCGTGTATATTTAATATACATGGCATGTACTTTTATTTTCCACTTTCCTTTATTTCCTCCATCACATTTATTAGACCTTGAGTAATGACTATTTATTTCTTAAATAAATATAACTGCATCACTTGCTAATAAATATTATTTCATCCATAATATATTCTCTCGAATAACTAGTGTCGAAATAAATGTGATCAGACATCCTTAAATAATTATTAAACCACAATCGGGAATAATCTTTATTTAACTTGTTAAATTAATATTTAACTGAGATACATGGACACACTTAGTGTGTGACCCTCTAGGCCTCTTTCTCAGTGGTATTAGGCAGAGCCTGCCTAAAGTCCAAGGTTAGCATCTAGCAACATGCCAAGACACCCATAGAGAAAGAAGTTAACGTCGTGATGACGTGTCACCTCATACGAACGATTACCGTGTAATATGATCCTTTTGTCACGATATCTCGAATCAAGTGGGTTGCATGCTAGTGTCATTAACCCACATGCTCGATTATTCTTTATTTGACTTTCTGGAATCAAACTCGCCCATATCTTACAATGGCCATGGATTTATTTAGGCTATATCAACTCCATCAAAGGGCCTGAGATATGTACTTCTGTTATGGAACAGAAGGGACAAATCCTTTCTCGCATTATCTATTAATGCAGTATTACTCGTGATGCACCCAACGTATCCTACCTCGCTGTGAATAGTATTTCGTCATAGTTTTTGTCAATACATCTAAGTGCACGAGTTGTAATACCCATTAATAATAATCTTAAATTCTAAGGACCAATACACACGTCTGCAGATAGGAACATCCAATGACACTATAAAATGTGGATTTCCTACTGGCGGGTCTCGTTCTCATAATATCCTCCTGGATATTACCAAGGGCGCACACCATGAGAAGGCACCTAAAAGTTTTATGAGTCCTCACCCCTAATGGCCTGTATTATTTGTGTCCCTCAAATAACATCATCCGACCATAGAACATATATTCAAGAACAATGTTATGGCACTTTCAGGTTCTCATCATAGCAGGGATCTGCTATGACCCTTTAATGCAACAACTATCCTTAGGACATTATCACATGAATTGTCATGCAGAAGAACAATCAAGATGTGATAAGGCTTTTATTAATGAAGAAAGTACAAATTAGTTGGTTCTAGGCCACCAACTCCAACAGACTCCCACTTGGACTAGAGACAACTGCTAACAACCTTTAACCCGCTAGCTCTCACATGATATTCATGCTTCTACTGAGATAGTCCTTTAGTCATGGGGTCTTCCACGTTCTCTTCCGTGGACACTCTGCTCATTGCAACTTCACCCCTTTGATAGAAATCCCTCAAGAGGTGATACTTTCGGAGTATATTCTTTTTCCGTTGATGTGACCTTGGTTCTTTCGCAAGAGTCACCACTGCAGTATTATCACAATACAATGTAATGGGATCTTTACTGCTAGGCACCACATCAAGCTCCTGGAAAAAGTTCTGAATCCAGATGGCTTCCTTGGCTGCATCAGAAGCCACTATATATTCGGACTCCGTTGTAGAATCAGCGACAACTGGCTGCTTTGAACTCTTCCAGTTCACAGATCCTCCATTAAGACATAAAACATATCTAGATTGCAATTTCAGATCATTCTGATCTGTCTGAAAACCAGCATCAGCATACCCTCTGATGATAAACTCCTCGTCTCTTTCATACACCAGGAACATATCCTTAGTTCTTCTCAGATACTTGAGGATAGTCTTAACAGCAGTCCAATGTTGTTCTCCTGGATCTTCTTGATATCTGCCTACCATGCTCAGTGCATAGACAACATCAAGCCTAGTACATAACATGGCATACATGATGGATCCTATAGCCAAAGCGTATGAGATCTTATGCATTCTATCTTTCTCTTGTTGTGTTTGAGGACACATTTTCTTAGAAAGATATAGGCCATGTGACACTAGAACTAATCCCCTCTTGGATTATTCCATACTAAATCTCTTTAGTATCTGGTCAATGTATGTACCCTGACTTAGTTCAAGCAGCCTCTTGGATCTATCATGAATGATCTTGATCCCTAGAATGTAGGCTGCTTCACCCAAGTCCCTCATGGAGAAACACTTGTTCAACCAGTCCTTAACTGACTGTAAGACTGGTACATCATTTCCAATAAGTAATATGTCATCAACATATACTACTTGGATAACGATCGCATTCCCATTAAACCGCTTATAAACACATGGCTCATATTCGTTCTTAATGAACCCAAATTTCTTTATGGCTTCATCAAATCGAATGTTCCATGACCTGGATGCTTGCTTTAATCCATAAATGGATTTCTGCAACTTGCAAACCCGTTTGGCTTCACTTGGTGTCACAAACCCTTCTGATTGTGTCATATAGACATCTTCCTAAAGGTTCTCATTAAGGAATGTTATTTTTGACATCCATCTGTCAAACCTTGTAGTCATGGTAAGCTGCTATGGCAAGTATGATTCTTATGGATTTAAACATGGAAACTAGCGAAAAGGTTTCATAATAGTCAATTCCTTGACGCTGTCTGAACCCTTTAGCCACTAGCCTTGATTTATAGGTGCTAACTTGACCTTCCATGTCTAGCTTTCTCTTGAATACCCATTTGCATCCAACAGGCTTTACATCAACTGGCTCATCGACCAGAACCTAGGCTTGGTTCTGATACATGGAATCCATCTCAGAATTCATAGCTTCTAGCCATCTTGCATCTTCTGAGCTTTCTACTGCTTCCTTGTAGGAGAGAGGTTCATCATTGTCCAACAATAATGATTCACCATCCTTGGTGACTAGGAAACCAAATCTCTCTGGTTACCTTACCTCTCTTGTGCTCCTATGCAGTACTTGTGTTTCTGGAACCTCTTCCATGGGGACCTGTGGAACTTGTTCCTGTACCAACTCCTGTGTATCTTGAGCATCAACTTCGTCGAAGTCAATCTTGCTCCCACTATCCTTCTTGAGGATGTTCTCCCTCTCAAGAAAGATGGATTGTCTGGCGACATTCACTTTCTTTTCTGAAGGGTTATATAGGTAATATCCTTTCGTTTCCTTGGGATATCCTATAAAGATACACCTCGTGCCCCGGGGTGCTAGTTTGTTGCCTGAGGAGGCCTTAACAAATGCCTCACATCCCCATACACGTTTGTGCGACAAAATGGATTTCTTTACATTCCATAGCTCGGAGGGAATTCTATTTGCCGCCTTAGTTGGTACTCGGTTTAATATGTATGCTGCAGTTTGTAATGCATATCCCCAAAAGGATAATGGAAAATCCGCATGACTCATCATCGACCTCACCATGTCCAACAAGGTACAGTTCCTCCTTTCACTAACACCATTCCACTGTGGTGTATAAGGAGGAGTGAGCTAAGATAGAATCTCAGACTCCCGTAGAAGATCGATGAACTCTTTGTTCAAATATTCTCCACCTCGATCTGATCGAAGCTTCTTTATCTTCTTCCTAAGATGATTCTCTACTTCATTCTTGAATTCCTTAAATTTCTCTAAGGCCTCTGACTTATACCTCATTAAGTAGACATAGCCATATCTAATCAAATCATCATTAAAAGTAATGAAGTAAGAATATCCACCTCTAGCTTCTACTAGAAATGGTCCACACACATCCGTGTGTACCAATCCTAGAAGCTCTGTGGCCCTTTCACCCTGTCCACCAAAAGGCGGCTTGGTCATTTTTCCTTGTAAACAAGCGTGACATCTATCGAGTGGTTTTAGCTTAGTAGAGTCTAAATAGCCATCTTGGCAGAGCTTTGTCAAGCGCTTCTCGTTCACATGACCGAGACAGTGATGCCACAACTGGGTGATGTATGAGTCATGTGAGTTTGTTTCGTTATCGATTTCCAACACTTGGTTTTCGTAATTTAATACATACAAACCATTATTTAAATGTGCCATACCATAACATACATTATTCTTATAAAATAGACAACACTTATTTCCAAACTTGAAAATAAATCCATCCATATCCAAAAAAGATACATAAATTATGTTCTTGGTAACACTAGACACATAATAACAGTTATGTAAAACCAAAATTATCCCAGTCGGTAATGAGAGGTGGTAGTCGCCAATAGCCAACGCAGTCAGCCTTGCACCATTGACAGCTTGAATATCCACCTCTCCTATGGCAATCTTTATAAATATACTTGGTTCCTGCATTTGAATACAGATGTGAGCCCCACAAGCTATATCTAATACCCAATGTGTAGAAATGGAAAGAGTACACTTGATAACAAACACATCTTTAGTGTCCCCACGCTTCTAGGTGTAGTTCCTCTTCCAGTGGCCCTTCTTGACACATGAAAAACACACCACCTCCCGTTCCTTGCCCTGCCTCTGGATCTTCCCCTTCTTGGAGGGATGGTGATCGGGGGCTTCAGACCGTTTATAAGTCTTTGACCCCTTTGCCTTGTCCTTCCTTTTCTTGTTCACCATAAGGACTGTGGGTTTGTCACGCCCCGTGTCCTTGTCTACCTGGCGAATCAAGGTCAGAAGCTCCGATAAACTCTTCTCATTTCCACTCATGTTATAATTGACAATGAAGCTAGAGAAGGTCTTGGGAAGTGATGATAGGATGAGATCTGTATGCAACTCATCCGGGAATTTAATCCCTAAGATGTCCAGGCGTTCAATGTAGCCAATGAGCTTGACTACATGAGGCCCAGCTGGCACAGACTCTCCAAGCTTAGTTGTAAACAAAGCATTTGAGATCTCATACCTCTCCTGTCTTGCCTTCTCTTGGTAGAGATCCTTAAGGTGAGACATCATGCTATACGCGTCCATGTTTTCATGTTGCTTCAAGAGATCATTGGACATGGCCGATAGCATGAAACACTAGACATCTGTGGCATCATCCATGTGTTTCATATAGAGAGATAATTCCTCATCACTGGCCTCTTTACCAGGCGCAACTGGAATAGGCTCTTCCAGCACATACAATTTCCTTTCGTGGCGAAGGATGACCTGTAAACGCCTTTTCCACTCTTGGAAATTGGTGCCGGTGAGAAGGTAATCCTTCTCAAGTATGGTTCGTAATGATATGTTTGAAGTCATTTTCTTGTCATTTCTACAAATTAAGATGAGCAAAGGTTTAGTACTTTGTTACAAAACTGAGACAAATAAATACTTATTAGTCTCCCACTATTTTATCGAAATCCAATAGCCCTCACCACTGACTTCGGAATATTCTGTTGCCTGAATATTCTAGTGGCAAGGATCCATATTTACCTTCACATTACCCCAACTAGGGTTGGTAAAGCAACTTGAAGGGTTTTAGGTAGGCATTCCAAATGCCAACTGCATTAACTCGCACCTCCTTGATTCGCTGAGTGGACTCCCCAATCCTGAAATCCTTTTATTTTGGATTTCCTCAACCTTTGCCTCTTGGTCACACCAAGTCCTGCTGTGACAGTCAACCCTTGATGCGAACCATGTCAAGTCAACCCAAAACCTTGAATTATAATTCCTCAATAATTGAAAGCACCCCAACTAGGGTTGGTCAAGCACTTTGAACTATGGTTCGATTCTAACCAAGATTAAGGAAGGCTATACCGACTTAATATTTATTTTGAGGGATTTTATCCTTATACATAAATTTCCAATTTATTATCTTTTATTACATGCTTGTTAATATTAAGTGGGATATACTTAAGTGATTAACCATGTCTAAGATAATATTTACGTATAAGCTGGTTTTATTTTAGTTCCATCTTGCATGCTCGTTTAATTCATTAATTGTGTGATCGTGACAACACACCCACAATAAATAAACCATGAAACTGACAGAAATAAAATAAATGGTATGATCATGAGATTTTTCTATTGGTTAGTTTATATAGCGGTTGATAAACTAACCCAAGACCTAGGGGAGAAACACCTTGAACCTTTCGGGTTTGTGTTTACAGCTTTCCACCTGTCCACCTTTGTATCTCCTTGGATTGGTTTCACCTTGGCTCCTGACTTGAGCCGCCTCCACTAGCTTGGGAGCTCTATCCATTACATATGCATTTATCTCACATGCAGGTGAGGGGTAAAAAGAGGTTTTTACATAAAATAATCCTTGGGTGCGCAGGCCCTACATATTAATGAAAAGATGACTCACAAGCCAATAAATTTAATTTAAATAAATAAATTAAAAGAAACCATTTACATACAAATGTCTCGATCTAGATCATGATCATCCATACATGCAACAATATTTATACATAAATAAAACTAGCATTCAATTCTTTAATCATTCTTGTTTAAGATAAATCACGCTCGAATCAATTAATTATCTTTTAATTAATCAATCCTTTTATCTTAAACCCTTTTCTGAACTTCCTTGAGATTCTCATCCATCATAATTTTAAACAAATAAATTCATTTAAAATTATCTTTGTACGTAACTTGTACCTTGGAGGCAACCCGGTGAATTCCCGTTCATTACCCAGATGTTAAATTAATCACACACATATAAAACACCTATCACGTGTTGTGACTCAGCTTTACACCTGCACCATGGTAAACGTCTCAAGGTTTTTTATAATATAATAATAAATTTTAATAAATCTGCGTAATTTGGGTGAGTACATGACGTGTAGTTATGACTACACGACGTGTAATTTTCTTCACCGTCCATCTGAAGTGCACGCCCGGGGACATGACGTGTTAATGTACTTCGGAAATTTTCGGAGTACACGGCGTGTACAGTGGGACACATGCCCTGTAGTTTCCACATTACACGGTTTCCAGCCGGGAAAGCCGTGTACGGGGTACACGGTCCAACCCTAACCCGAAGGGACTACACGTCGTGTTCTGTTGGACCACATGACGTGTAATCCGGAAACCGTGTGCCACCTGTTCCTGGTCAACACACGGTGTCATAAATGACTTAGATAGGATCTAATACACAGCCTGATTTGGCGGATCAGTCCGATGCATGAATCTAGACTACACAACGTGTACTTATGAATACACGCCGTGTATTCTGGTGTTGTACGGCCAGAAATGTTTGGCTCCTCCAGATGAGTTCCTCTATTTTATTTTAATCAAAATTAAAAGAAAAATTTGTTTCTGTGAGGTGAACGAGAAACGATGGAGGAGGAACAGATCTCGAGATTCATATTTCCAGAACGATTAAACTTGAATTGAAACAACTAAATTATTTAATGCGTAGATTACCAACGAAAAACTAAATAATTATAATCAAAGATATGATCCCTCTGATACCACTTATAGGTTCCGGGTGCAGTGGAAGTGCGTTGGTGGGTTTGCTCAACTTTAATTTTAACATTAAACAACGTTCAATCCGAGATCCATCACGATGTAAAACGCCGAATCTTCGGAATAGAACGAGGAACAAAAAACTTAAGAGGGAATTCCGGAACCATAGAGATAGGATCATCATATGTTCGTTATAATTAATTTAATTAATTCACAAGAATTACCTTGGTGGAATTATTTCTTTGTTGATGTGTCCGGTCATGATTCGGTGATCCGTCATTGCATCGTAGAATACAAGTGTAGGATTCTTCTAGCGCTGATCCACATGTGTGCCACGTATCTCCGAATGTCACCGAAGGGATCTCCGGGTGTTAGCACGGAAGAACCTTTGCTTGCGAGGTCTGCCTTCGATCGCCTTGATCTCTTAGTCTTGAGAGTGTTCTTGGAGGAAGGAGTTCTTTCGGGCTTGAAATAATTCTTCAGAATTTTTGTGCACAACGATTCTCTTGTGGAAAAGTGTTGGGGTTATGAGGATATTTATAATCCAGTTTGAGGTTATAGATTTATGAAAATAAATAAACGTGTTACGCATTTTATTTATTTCATTAACTCTTATTAAAAACCCCCATGTCAAATTATTAATTACTTGACATGCGCCCACTCTAATTATAATAAATATCATTTAATAAAACAATATTATATCCTCAAAATCCTGACTGGAAAAACTACACGGTGTGTAATCATTAATACACGGCGTATACTCATTTTCCATAAAAATACACGGCATGTATATTTAATATACACGACGTGTAATTTTATTTTCCACTTTCCTTTATTTCCTCCACCACATTTATTAGACCTTGAGTAATGACTATTTATTTCTTAAACAAATATAACTGCATCACTTGCTAATAAATATTATTTATTCCATAATATATTCTCTCGAATAACTAGTGTCGAAATAAATGCGATCATGCATCCTTAAATAATTATTAAACCACATTCAGGAATAATCTTTATTTAACTTGTTAAATTAATATTTAACTGAGATACATGGACACACTTAGTGTGTGACCCCCTAGGCCTCTTTCTCAGTGGCATTAGGCAGAGCCTGTCTAAAGTCCAAGGTTAGCATCTAGAAACACGCCAATGCACCCATAGAGAAAGAAGTTAACGCCTCGATGACGTGTCACCTCATACGAACGCTTACCGTGTAATATGATCCCTTTGTCACGATATCTCTAATCAAGCGGGTTGCATGCTAATGTCATCAACCCACGTGCTCAATTATTCTTTCTTTGACTTTCCGGAATCGAACTGGCCCATATCTTACCATGGCCATGGATTTATTTAGGCTATATTAATTCCATCAAAGGGCTTGAGATATGTACTTCCGTTATGGAACAGAAGGGATAAATCCTTTCTCGCATTATCTATTAATGCAGTATTACTCGTGATGCACCCAACGTATCCTACCTCGCTGTGAACAGTGTGTCGTCATAGTTTTCGTCAATACATCTAGGTGTGCGAGTTGTAATACCCATTAATAATAATCTTAAAGTCTAAGGACCAATACACATGTCCACAGATAGGAACATCCAATGACACTATGAAATGTGGATTTCCTACTGACGGGTCTCGTTCTCATAATATCCTCCTAGATATCACCAAGGGAACACACCATGAGAAGGTGCCTCAAAGTTTTATGAGTCATCACCCCTAATGGCCTGTATTATTTGTGTCCCTCAAATAACATCATCTAGCCATAGAACATATATTCAAGAACAATGTTATGGAACTTCCGGGTTCTCATCATAGTATGGATCCACTATGACCCTTTAATGCAACAACTATCCTTAGGACATTATCACGTGCATTGTCACATAGAAGAACAATCAAGATGTGATAATACCTTTATTAATGAATAAAGTACAAAGTAGTTGGTTCTAGGCCACCAAATCCAACAATTATTACATTGATTTGATCATGTTATGATGGAATTATTTTTATTAAGTACCTTTATCTTATATGGATTATGTTATAATGACATGATGTTTAAGAATCCCATTTTTTATTACATGGGTTATGCTATGATGTTTGATTTATTATTCTTTTGTGGCACACATCAGAATGATTTCAATATGAGATGGGTGGGACCTATATCTCCCTCCAATTCATTAGGTAATGATTTATATCTCATGAGATATACTTGGCTGGAATGACAAGTAAAATTCAGTTCAGTAATACATGGTTGGAACAGCTGGTAAACCCGATTCAGTAATGGACTTTGTCCACTATGATGGTCTTGGCAGCAATACCTTGGCTACTATGGAAATCATATCACGTGCTTAATGGTTTTCCACAATTACATGCTTTATTCCCATGCTATTTTATCATGATTAATGTTCCTTTATGATCTATGCCTTATGTACTGCTAAGATTTATGTCATGTTCATGTTTTTACATTCAAATGTTTATAGATTGTGTTATGTTCTCCATGCTTACCCTTACTGAGCATTTGAGCTCACCCTTTTTATGTTTTCTTTTCCCCGGGATATAAAGAAAGGTTTTAGGTAAGAAAACAAAAAGGGGAATATATTTATGAGAGATATTGAAGATATTTCACCATGATTAGAAGATTATGTTCCAAGTTTCCAAAGACACTAAACTAATACGATCTTTGGGCATATGTTTTTGTCATGTATTAAGTATTATGCAAAAGTAATGTAATGTCCATGTACGTCAAGCTTGGGTCTCTATATTTGGTATCAGAGCGAAGGTTTAGTCAACCTTTGGAAACTAGGATGTGAAAACTTTAGTGAGATCCCTAGAGATATTTCTAAGGTATGTATAGGGATTTCCCTAAGGTTACGTATAAGTATAGGTTATAGTCCTAGAATTATGGTAACAATTGTAGAATTAAACCTAAGATGTTAGATATTGAAGGTACTTACCCTTTATTATATTATTTTTACTATCATGATTTTTTCCTCTCACACTATTCTTTTTGGGTTTTAGATGATGGATGGAACCCGAAGGAACCGTGTTGATCAATGTAATGGACAATGTAATGATTGTCCTCCTGAACAAACCAATGTTATGGGAGATGGAGTGCAAAATTTTATTGCTATACTTACACAAGATATGAATCATTATGGACTTCCAAATGAGCAGAGAAGGGAACAATATTCTATTGAGTCCTTCATGAGGCAACGTCCACCTTCTTTCAATGGGTCTTCTGATCCACTTATTGCTGAACAATGGATCAGTACCATTGAAAATATATTTTCCATACTTCGTTGTTCAGAACATGAAAAAGTCATTTTGGATGTTTACCATTTACAAGGTGAAGCATGCTAGTGGTGGACTCTAATTAATAATACAAGGCTCCAAGATGAAATTGAATCCATGGAATGGGACGAGTTCAAGAACTTGTTTTTCAATAAGTACTTCCCTCGTATTCTTCGAACAAAGATGGAAAAGGAGTTCCTTGAGCTTAAGAAAAAGGATGATGAATCTGTTAGTATATACGAGGTGAATTTTTCAAGGCTTGAAAGGTATGCATCTGGCTTTATCATCCAACCTAAAAGTAAAGTTGATCGATTCTTCAGTGGCTTAAAACCATGTCTTCGAAGGGAATTAGCTATAACAGACTTCAGTAGCTATGAAGAAATTGTGTGTTGTGCTATCAAGGTAGAACTAGAAGTTAGTGTTACATATCCATCTCATGGTTTTGACAAGAAACTAAAGATGGAGTTCAAGGAAAAATCTCAAAACAATGGTGAAAAGAAGAAGAATGTTTCGTTATGCTCAAAGTATGGAAAGAAGCGTGGTGGAGATTGTCTTAAAGGGACTAGAAAATGTTTTAAGTGTGGAAAATAAGGTCATTGAGCAGTTGAGTGCTGAAGTAATGGGAAAAAGGTAGATAATGATGTGAATAGAGAAAAGACTACAGAGAACGCACCACCAACACTTCAATGCTACAAGTGCAAGGAAATGGGGCATTATGCTAACCAATGCCCTAATCCAAGGATTAATGATGATCGACATCAACAACCTCTTAAGTAAAAGGACAAAGGGAAGTCACATGTGATCACCATTGGTGATGTTGAATATGATAAAAAAGTGGTAGAATGATTAAGTGTTTATTTAACGGGATTCCAAAATAGTGTTGTGGAATCTCATTTATAGTAC
Source organism: Viscum album (assembly GCA_963277665.1). Taxonomy (NCBI): domain Eukaryota; kingdom Viridiplantae; phylum Streptophyta; class Magnoliopsida; order Santalales; family Viscaceae; genus Viscum; species Viscum album. The sequence continues at coordinate 15,511,775 of OY728155.1, read as the reverse complement.
CGTGGAATATTGGAATATCTTTGCATTGGTTTATTGTGGATTTCAATAATTATATGGTACCAATAACCATGAAAAGTGATTGAAATATTTTTAGAAAGTAGATGATATGCGCATAATGAAGGGATAAAGAGAAAATAATATTTTTTATAGTATTAATGAGTTCATGACTGATATAAGGACAAAGTGACATCATGGTTTGAGTATATAGAAATTTTGGGATTTTAGTATGCGGAAAGAGTTAACGTTTGAAAACATTAATGTTTTCACTAAGGTTCTATGGTAATTCATGTTTTAAGAGAATACATGATTAAGGTATTTAGATGTTTGGAATGTGACCAACAAGATATATCTTATGATATATGGGGGATAAATGATGGTATTCACATGCTCAATAGATGACATTTTTAGTAATCGTTTTCTTTATACTATGAGATTGGAAAGAAATATTATCAATAAGCCTAAAGGTTAGAATGAATTAAGTTGGACATCAGATAGTATTGTTTAAGGCTAAATTTTTTTTCTAGAATGTTATAATAGTATAGTTTTAGAAAAATAACAACCTGTAGGACGGACAACAACCTGTCGCGTCGGACAAGGCTGTGGGAATCGAACCCACAACCAAAGTGTGACAGGCCTTTATCGCCTACCACTAGCCTACAAGAATTCTCTGGTTAGTAGAAATTAGTTTTATTTTATTAAGTGGAATGATAGATGAAGTATAAGTCCATTTTTTGAACCATGTACAATTAATATCACCGTATATGTACTTATATATATTTAATAACTTTTGCTAACCTTTTGTTTGAGACAGATGGAATGACCCATCATTCTATCACACGATCTGCTAACACTTCACTAATGACAAATTCAACTTCATTTCTTTGAGATATGAAGTGGAAATTGTTTAAGGAATGACCAACGGTGAGATTGTACCAAAATCAAGTAAGTATTTATTCTAATTCAAAATTTTCAAATTTATGGAAAGGATCTTGAAAACAAAAAATGTTGTCCTAGTACCCTCATATCTGATGAATCAGATGGTACCTTAGATCATCACAAATTTTTGGATTTGTGATTGTTGGATTTTTTATAGCCATGTTCTCTGCCATTCTTCATCAGAACATGATGGTTATATTTCTCTTCCATATCCATATTTTCACATATATTCTCCTATGTGGAAACCCAATGCTGAGTTACTTTGGGTGAATGTTATGTTTCTAACTTTCCTTTTTAAAATTAAGTTTTAGTATTCCTTTTTACGATGTGGGTTTCTATGAAAGAAACTTTCAAGTAGTAAATTATTTAAAACCCCGACGAATTTCGAGAGCGAAATTCATTTTAAGGGGGGTAGAATGTAATACCCCAAGATTTTATGAGAAATATTACTTTTAATTTATTCGATGTCTTATGTTGTACGCTACACCAAGATTAGATTGTGCTATATGCAACACCGTATTAGCTTTCAGTATACGCAACACTATTCTTGGATTGTGTTGCACGCAAGAGTGGCCTTCCTCAATAGCGTGTATTGTACGCAATACCGAGTTTTACTAAACAACGATATATTGTTATAATAATATTATGAACTAGCCATTATGAATATTATTAACCACATTTTGAATTTTATAACATTATAATTCATCTTAATCATTTTCTAGAACAAGTTATGAGTACAAAATCAATTTTTCGTATAAAGGGAATATTTTTCCAAAAATATAGTTTTGTCGCCTTTTGATGGCACACCCACTTTAAATATAGTTTTTGACACGTTTATGAGATCAATTTGACAAAATAAACTTATTAATTGCAATAAGTATATAAAAATTTACTTTGGATAATTTTTTAATATTATTCTGTTAACTTTCATATTTTGATGAATAGTAAAAATACGCCAAATTTTAATAAAAAACAATTTTTTCATCAAGATAATTTATATGGTTAAATTATAATATTGAATGGTTTTAAAGTAAAAATAGAATATATTTTTAACATTTAATATAATTTAATTCATTATCATTAATTTTACATTGAATTCATAGGTAAAAACATTTTAATCTTTTGCAATGTTTTAACTTTTAAAACCCATTTTCTCAACAGCGGGATTAATTTTAAATTAAATACTACAACTTCTGTGTTTTGAATTTGAAAAAATGGATTCCATATTTGGAATCATTAGGTCTAAATTATGTTAATAGACTACTTTTTATTTTTAGGCATTATGAATAGTAACTACGGTAAATTTTATTTACCACAGTTAAAGGTAAATCAGGTAATTAAGGGTAAAAATAATATTATAAAATCACCCTAACAATTGTATTAATATAATTGGATGATTATATTTCTATAAAACATACTCGGGTCGAAATGGAATCTATTGGAACCCACTTGGATGTGATTAAGACCATTAATTTATTTTATTTAAAGAAAGTGAAATATGTCTCACTCAAACCTTTAATAATTAAAGTATTTTTAATATAAGGTTATACAGAATATAAATTCGATTATAAATACTCATTTGAAATATAATTTTTTTTATTTATTATGGTAATTTATTTGTAATTTTTAAGAAATATTTAATTACCTTAATAGCTTATACATTAATGATGCATAAATTATTTATTTAGTGAAAAATTAATAATATAGTTTTATTCAAATAATAACACCCATAAAAGGCCCAAACACCTGAAAAAAACTTATTTGTAGTGTATATCTAGACCATAATTATTCAATAGTCTAATTTTTGACCATTTGGAGCCTTATAAAAGCTATTATGACACTTATATTATTCTATTGTAAATGATGTCAAAGTTGTCACATTCATAATTTAGTAAACATATCATTTTAAAAGTTAAGTGTTTTAGAAGATAAATTCTAATAAAAGTATTATTATGAAATATATTATATTTATATTCATCATAGTATTTTATTTTTAATTTTGATGCAACAAATAAGTACATTAAATAATTATATAAAAATGTTGTAGTAATTATTTTATTAAGAAAAATATCGAATAAATGGTTTTAAAAATATTAAAATAAATTTTATATGAACTAATTAATGTGATAAATGAATTTTATAGATAAATATTATATGTTATAAATCTATTAAATATTTTTTTTCAAACATATCTTCTGTGTGGATTTTATTTAAATTCAAATAAATGAATAGTGTCAAAATTGACACTATTGATATTTTATAAAAATTACATATTATTAAATTGTTTCAAAATCACAAAAAAATTTAAAAAATATAAATTGAAATGTATATGGTCGAAAATTTCATAAAGTATCCAATTATGGACAATTAAAAACACATAAGTAAGTATTTATAACAATTCAAAATTTAGAATATTATTACCACAAATAAGATTAAATAGATTAAATAAGGATAAATCAAATTGATAAGGTTTAAAATAATTTCCCAACATGTCTAAATTTTATTGGATGATGATATTAAAACCATATCGCATCTCATCTTCAAATTTGAGTCATTTTTGAGGTTTTTAGGTGGGGTTTGGGTTTATTATAAATTAATATTTTTGGAGGTTTCCAAAAGTGTCACTCTCCTCTCTTATAAAAGGGCACCTCCTCCCTCTTCTCTTCACTCCATTTTAAGTGTTATATCTCAGAAAAACCCTACCAATTAATCTTATAAACCCCCTAGTTATATTATAGAGGTTCTGGTCTTCTCAAAAGACCAACTCTAGTGCCCTAAGAGGAAGTTTAAAAGAGGCACATCGAGGAAGTGGTAATCTCTTCTACCGATTCTTTCAAGTTTATTTCTTCTTCTACTTCCTCTTATCTAGTTATTTAATTATAAATTAATAACATAAGTATCACTAATATAATTATATGTTATTATAAATATGAAACAACTCTATTTCACCTTATATCCATCCTATTAAAAATGAAATCACTGCGTGTGCGTACGTACGACTTACCGTCTCCACGCCGTGGTGTAATCTGTTTTTCCACCACCACCATACTTGGATGGGTATAATGGTGGAAATAATAACTATATATGATTATTATAACATAATAATTATTATTATATATTATATCATCCACTCCAATTTCATTTAATAATTATGGGGATGATATCATTGCTCGTGCGTACATACAGATTACCGTCTCCACGATGCGATGAGATTCATTCTCCATGTTAGCCATTAAAGAATGATTATAATGTATATATAATAAATAATCATGAAATATATGACATAATAATGATACTTTATTTATTTATATGTTAATTACTTACTTCCATTCAATTTAATAAGGAAACTAAAACAACGTTCATGCGTACGTACGACCTACCATCTCCATGAACGGTGTATTTCATTCCATTTATCGATCTATTATATATATTTATATTCTGAATATATATTATATATAAATCATGTTTTACATTCTGGAATTAAGTAATCATGATCTAATTAATCATATGAATAATTACAAGTCAAAACACGTACGATAAAAGAAACGATTTTACCCAAAACACTGCTTTAACATGGAATTAACAAATGAATAGGTAATATAAAGCTGTAAGTGAATCATATATGATATCATAAATATTATTATGGTTATGTTAAAAGTTAATAATATGTTTAAACTCACTATACAGAAGTCTTAGACACATACGGAAGAAATTGGACATAAGGTAAGGGAAAATCTCACAATTTCATTTTTATCCGAGATTGTTTATACTTCAGTATTTACTGGGGCATATTTATCATCCATATCCATGTTTCCTAAATATTTAATATTATTTCTATCCTCATACAATTCTTTAAATACAATTTTACCTAGTGGTGAAGTTTTAGTAAAATAAATGAAGGTAATCTTTTGTCATTTTCAGTATGAGACACTTTTTGACTTTTTCGGCCAAAGTACAAGAAGAATGTTTTTTTATACGGAATGAACAGATTTTTACGGTTTCATAACTCCTTATTTTCATGAATATTCCTCTACAATATTTCATTATTATTAAACAAAATTATTTTCTTTTAAAATTTCATGTCATTTTTAGAAAAGAAAATGATTTTGAAGAAGAAAGGATATTTTCCTCAAGAATTGAGTTCAAGTGTTTTATCAAAATTATTTTCCATCTAAGATGATATAGGGTTATGTTTCTATCCCTATTATTACATTTATTTTATTATGTTATGATGGAATTATTTTTATGAAGTACTTTTATCTTATATGGATTATGTTATGATGACATGATGTTTAATAATTCCATTTTTATTACATGGGTTATGCTATGATGTATGATTTATGATTGTTTTGTGGAACACGTAAGAATGATTTCAATATGAGATGTGTGAGACCTATATATCCCTCCAATGCATTGGGTAATGATTTATATCTCATGAGATAGACATGGCTGGAACGACAAGTAAAATCTGGTTCAGTAATACAGGGCTGGAATGGATGGTAAACCTGGTTCAGTAATGGACTTTGTCCACTATGATGGTCTTGGCAGCAATGCCCTGGCTACTATGGAAATCATATCATGTGATTAATGGTTTTTCATAATTACATGCTTTATCCCCATGCTATTTTATCATGATTAATGTTCCTTTATGATCTATGCCTTATGTACTGCTAAGATTTATGTCATGTTCATGTTTTTACGTTCAAATGTTTATGGATTGTGTTATGTTCTCCATGATTACCTTTACTGAGCATTTGAGCTCACCCTTTTTATGTTTTATTTTCCCCAGGATATAAAGAAAGGTTTTAGGTAAGAAAACAAAAAAGGGGAATATCTTTATGGGAGATGTTGAAGATCTTTCACCACGATTAGAAGATTATGTTCCGATTTTCCAAAGACACTAAACTAATACAGTCTTTGGGCGTCTGTTTTTTTCATGTATTAAGTATTCCAAAAAAGTAATGTAATGTCCATATACGTCAATCTTGGGTCTATGCACATTCTTTAATTTCTGAGAAGTTTTCTATTAAATTGGGAATTCCATCTCAAGATATGAATCCTGAACTTATGGTAAAAACACCGAGGGGAAATGTTGAGACAAAAAGAAATTATAAGAACCTTAATGTCCTTGTGTGCAGAAAGAATCTACCTGCAAACTTTATTGTTTTGCCTCTAGTAGAGTTTGATGTTATTTTGGATATGGTTATTATGCTAAGATTGACTATAGAGATAAAGAGGTTTCTTTTAAGAAAGATTTTCAGTTTGTGTACAAGAATGAATCCTTACTTTTGATAACATATTAGGAAGATGAGAAACTAGTAAAAGATGGAAATGAATGTTACCTTGAACATATTGTTGAAAACAAAGGAACTATCCAGATTAATGATGTGTCAGTGGTAAATGAGTACCTTTATGTTTTTTCTGATGAGTTTCCTAGTATAATACCTGATCAGGAAGTTGAATTTATTGTTGAATTAGTTCCTGATGCTAATCCAATTTCAAAACCCCTTATTAAATGGCTCAAATTTAACTTTTAGAGTTAAAGAAGAAATTGAAGGAGTTATTAGATAAAGGTTTCATTCGACCTAGCACATCACCATGAGGTGCTCCTGTCTTGTTTGTTAAAAATAAAGATGGTTCAATGAGACTTAACATTTATTATAGAGCATTGAATAACATCACTGTTAAGAACAAGTATCCTTTGCCTCATATCAATGATTTGTTTGATCAGCTCCAGGGAGCTCAGTATTTTTCAAAGATTGACTTGAGGTCGGGGTACCATCAGTTGAAAGTAAAGGAAGTAGACATTCTAAATACCGCGTTTCATTCTAGATATGGACATTATGAATTTTTAGTTATTCCTTTTGGGTTAACCAATGCACCTGCTGCATTGATGGATCTTATGAATAGAATTTTCCGTGAGTTATTAGATAAGTTTGTGGTTGTGTTAATTGATGATATTTTGGTTTATTCTAAAAGTAAATAGAAACATGAAAGTCATTTAAGGGTTGTCTTTCAAATATTAAAAGAAAAAAAATGTTTGGGAAATTCAACAAGTGTGATTTTTGGTTACAAAAAATTCCATTCCTTGGTCACATTGTTTCAAAAAATGGCATAACTGTTGATCCTTCTAAAACAAAAGTTATTTAAGAATGACCAAGACCTACAAATATAACCAAGATCCGTAGTTTTCTTTGTTTGGCAGGTTATTACCGGAGGTTTGTTGAAAATTTTGCACAGTTATCTAGTCCAATTACTAAGTTAACTCGAAAAGGTGTTAAGTTCATCTGGAAAAAAGAATGTGATGATTGTTTTCAGGAATTGAAAAGAAGATTGGTGAATGCTCCAGTTTTGTCATTACCTCACATAAATGGAGAGTTTGTTATCTACATTGATGCTTCGTTGAAAGGACTTGGTTGTGTCCTTATGCATAATGATCAGGTGATTGATTATTCTTCACGTCAATTGAAACCCCATGAGTAAAATTACCCTACACATGATTTGGAATTAGCTGATGTTGTTTTTGATTTAAAAATTTGGAGGCATCATTTGTATGGAGTAAAATGTGAAATATATACTGACCACAAAATTTTAAAGTATATATACACTCAGAAAGAATTGAACATGAGACAGAGGAGATGGCTGGAATTAATCAAGGATTGTGATTGTACAATTCATTACCATCCGGGAAAATCAAATAAAGTGGCTGATGCTTTGAGTCAAAAAAGTAATGCTTCATTAACCATGTTATGTCTGGAACAAGATCCTTTGGTTTTTGATTTGATGAACTTTGGCATAAAAGTTGTTGGTGTAGGAAATTCCTCTATTTTGTTTCATGTGTCAGTGAAATCGTCTCCATCAGACATAATTAAGCAAGCATAGAAGGAAGATAGTGAGTTACAGAAAAAAGGTAGAGTTGGTTCAGAAGGGTAAGTTGCCTGATTTTAATATTGATAATGATTGTGTTTTGAGGTTTGGGAAGAGATTATGTGTGCCTTATGATTCAAAGTTGAAGAAAGAGTTATTATGTGAAGCTCATAGTTCTTTGTTTTCAGTTCATCCTAGTAGTACTAAGATGTACAGAGATCTTTGGGAGTATTATTGGTGGGATATAATGAAAAGTGATATTGCTGATTTTACCATGAAGTGTTTAACTTGTCAGTAGGTTAAAATAGAGTGGCAATTACCAAAAGGGATGCTTTAGTCTTTACCGATGCCAGAGTGGAAATGGGAAAATATATCTACGAACTTCGTTGTGGGATTACCAAAGACATCTCGAGGTAACAATGCAATCTGGGTTATTGTTGATCAATTGAGTAAATATGCTCATTTCCTTCCTATTCGAGATACTTTGTCTCTAGATCAACTTTCCCGGTTGTATGTTAAAGAGATAGTCAGGTTGCATGGAGTTCCTCTGTCCATTGTATCTGATCGTGATCCCAAGTTTATTTCTAACTTTTGGAAAGGCCTTCAGAAGTCTTTGGGTACTAAATTAAATTTTAGTACATCTTTTCATCCTCAATTATATGGGTAGTTAGAATGAACAATTCAGAACTTGGAGGATATGTTATGTGCTTGTTCAATGGATTACTAGGGAAGTTGGGACCAACATCTTTCTTTGGTTGATTTTTCTTATAATAACAGTTTTCATTCCAGTATACAGATAGCTCCGTTTGAGGCATTATATGAAAAGTGGTGTCGAAATCCATCTTTTTGGGATGAAGTAGGTGAAAGGAAACTGATGGGACCAAAATTGGTAGAAGAGGTGGCAGAAAAGGTTCAGTTGATTTAGAAACACATGAGAACAGCTCAGGGCAGGTAGACAAGTTATGCGGATAACCGAAGGAAGGATCTTTCTTTCGAGGCAGGTGATCATTTCTTTCTCAAAGTTTCTCCATGTAAAAGTGTGATGCGTTTTAGTAAGGAGGGAAAGTTGAGTCTGATGTTCATTGGACCCTATGAAACCCTAGAGAAAGTTGTATCATTTGTATACAAAGTGGCTTTACCTCCAATTTTATCCCAGGTACATAATGTTTTTCATGTTTCAATGTTGAGGAAGTATATGTCGGATCCATCTCATGTTTTGAGCCCAGAGGCAGTTCAGTTAGAAGCGAATATTTTTTATGAGGAACAACCGGTACAAATTCTTAAATAAAGAGAGAAAGTGTTGCATAATAAGGTAATCTACCAGGTACAATTTTTGTGGAAAAACTATATGGTTGAAGAGGCAACATGAGAATCTGAAAATGTTATGAGGGATAAATACCCTCACTTATTTGATAAGTGAATAAAATTGTGAGGATGCAATTCCCAAAAGGGGGGAAGGACCCAACATCCCAGGTAAATAAATAATAATAAATTTTTATATTTATTAATATTTTTGAATTAAATATTAATTTTACTTTAAAGGGGACTCTATGTTCGATGGCGTACCCAATACGCAACAACGGGTTTCTTTGAAAGCTTACATTGCACACTAATAATATAATAATAATATTTTAAATGGTAGTTAAAGCCTAGCCTTTGTATTGGAAAGAATGAATAAAACTAACTACAATATGATTATACATGTTTGTTAAATGTTTTTACATTTATCCAATAAAATTTAGAGGCTTAAAATGTGAATAAATCCAATTTTAAGCACAAATACTCTAATATTCTTTAAAAGATCAATTTATCGCCTTTTAATGGCGAACCCTTTTTAAATCTAGTTTTTGTCACTTTTATATGTTATATTTGAAAAAATAATATTCTTCTTTAGAATCAGGATATCAAAATTTACTTTGGATGAAATTTTGGTATTTTCTGATAATGTTCATTTTTTAATGAATAGTGAAAAATACTATATTTTAATTCAAAACTACCTTTTAATCTAATTTATTTATATGGTTATATTATATTTTTAATTGGTTTTAAAGTTTAATTAGATTATTTTTTTACCATTTAATCCAATTTTGGCCATTATAAGTATTTTCACTTTGAAATTGGACATAAACAAGTGTCAATCTTTTGATAGTTATTATTTCTTAAAAACACGCTTTTTATTTTGACAGTGGGAATTAATTTTAAATTAATTTCTGCCACTTCTGTGTTTTGAATTTAGAAAAATTTATTCCATATTTTAAATCATTAGGTCTAAATTGTGTAAATAGGTAACTTTTATTTTTAGACTTTTTAAATATTTACTTCAGTAAATATTTTATTTACCATGGTTAAAGGGTAAATCTGGTAAATAAGGGTAAAAATAATATTATAATAATATTAAATTATCCTAACATGTGTCCTAATCCTATTGGTTGATATATATCCAACCATTAACATCCTTGGGTAGATTTTGGGACCCTATAGAGCCACTTGGGAGTGATAATGACACTTTATTTTAATTAACTTAAAGGAAAAAATGACATAAACAAATATCTTTTAGTAAATCAATTTTTACATGGGGTTATATAAGTTATCTATTAAACTATAAATATTAATTTGAAATCTAAAAATATTTCCTACATCATGGTATTTGTTTTATAATTTTTAGACATCAAATAAATAAAATTATTTATGACACAATAATGATACACTGTTTACCCCATTAATGAATGATTTAAATAAATAAGATTATAAATACTAAAACAATATCCAAAACCTTTCCAATTCTTATTAGATGATTTTATTTCGAACATGGGCCATATTATCTTTGACTTTAATGAGTTTTGGACCTTTTGAAACCGAAGATAAGTTTATAATAAAATATGTTTTTCAAAATTTCCTAAAGAGTCTCTCCCCCCCCCCTTATAAAAGGACACCACTTCTAACCCATTACTAACACTTATAAAGCCCCTTGAATCATCCAAAATCTGCCTAAATAATCTATTAAGATCCCTATATTACTCCTAGAAGGATTACCTTAGGCAGAATACACTTCAAGTAAACCTTTTGGTTCAAACCAAAGGGAGTTACTCGATTTAAAGGAAACGTTTTCTCTTAAGTTCTTTTCTTTTATTTTACTTCTACAACCCCATAAACTATTTTTATTACTTTATTTTATAAAAACCACAGTATCCTCAATATACTAGGTTGTTTTTATGAGAAGTATTTAAACTACACTTACACACACCTCCATCTAATGGGTAAAAAACATACTGTTTCTGTGGACGACGAACTACTGCCTCACGAAACGATAATTGTTCAAATATCTCCAATCATCTCTCATGGTGGCCATTATTATGGAACTTTATTTATATATGATATATATTATGTTTATTTTTTCTTTATGATTCTGTATTTTCCATTTATTTCATACCTTTATGGTTTTCATAATGGGTAAACGTGATAATTTCATTTGAGGAAGTGCGGGCTACCACCCCCTCAAAGTGATATGACTCGTTCATACCATACGTGGGGCGTATAAATGATGCATTTAATAAAATTATATATGATATTATACTTTATTTATAATATACCCATGTATCATTAGGTTTTCATTCCATTAAATATGAAATAAAAATGAAAGTAGCATTCATGCGTACGCACGACTTACCGTCTCCATGAACGATGCATTTCATTTCTTATCTCTAAATGTTATGTACTGTTATAAATACATATATATATGATATATATAATATCTAAATCATGAATATCATTCTGGAGATAATAGAATTTTGACCATATGAACAACTTGTAATTATAATAAGTTCATTTTTGACTCAAGTACCAAATATCAACAAAATGACCATTATTAATTTAAATGATAAAATAATGTTTATAACATAGTAATAAGTAATATAAAAGTAATGAAAAACTTGAAATAGGTTCTTAAGCAATTAAAAATTAATTTTAATTTATTATTCAGGAGATTAAAGAACGAACAGGTCAAGTTAGACACAGGGTAAGGGACTTCGTCTCAATATCCTTTCATTGAGGAATATTTTGTTTTATACATGACTTTATTTTATATGGTATATAAACACCTTTTAATTTTCATTTCATTCAAAGGGAATATTTTTCTACAAGGTGTTTTACTAAACGATAAAAAAAGAATGTTTCTTTTTAACGTAAGTAGTGACAACGACCTTTTCTACCGCCGCCATTATTATTTGATCTTCAGCTTCTTTAACAAGCCGTAATGTTTTAAAAAGGAAAATAAATACCATATACTCTTTTACATATTTTGTTATTGAAAATAATTTTGATAATGGATTTTTTGTGTCAATATATTTAAATAATAATATATTATTAAAATGTGGAAATGTTATCTTTCCTTTATATTTGTTTTATGTGTTATGAATATGTTATGGTTCTTGGGCATTGTTTACGTATACGGGTGGTTTCGTGATAAAACTAGGGCGAGTGAGCCCGAGATAGCTCTCCAATTCATTGGGTAACGTGACAGAGGTAAATGTAAATGTTTCTCCTAAGAGATTTAGGGAATATACTGTGATGGGTATTCCAACGTAACTCCCTATGTAGCTGTGATAGCTACAATGTAAGTATGATATGGATGCCACAAGTTACCTTTATGATTTGTTATTACTACATGTTATTCATAAATCTTATGTTTTCATAAGGTATATTAAAGTGCTTATGTTATGTATGTATTGATGAACTAATGTTTTCTTTCTTTGTTTTATAACCCTTACTGAGATTTTTATGCTCATCCCTAGTTTTGAAATGTTTTTCACATGAATTAAAGATGAATAGGGTAAAGGATGAGATCAAGGAAAAGTCATGCTGTCTAAAACATGGAACTAGACATGACTCTTTTTTTCAAGAGTTTTTATTTTATGAAAAAAATGGAAACTGAGTAGAAGTGTCTACTTTTTAATCTTTTGAGATGAAATGTAATAATTATGTCCTAATTCTCTAAAACTCTAAACCTGAAAATATCCTCAATGTGAATTATTTATTTAATTCAAGATTATGTAATGTTTTAAGGCTGGGTCCTTATAATAAGACCTAGTAAGGAAAAATAGGAGAAACAATTTACATGTGATCTAAGAAATATTGACAAGAACTTTATTAATATCATAAAGGCATGATAAAGAGGCATATCATAATAATAAGAACATGATTAATAACTTTGAAATGTGGATACAACATTTATTTTATACATTCATAAGCATATCACTAAGGTTTGTCACCGAGGTTTCATAAAAATTACCAAGGTTATTCACCAAGGTATCGTAAAACATGTCATCTCTAGATATTAAATTATTTACCCAATGCATTGGAGCACTATCAGGTCACACCCTCCATATGTCTTAATTAACGTGAGCCACATAGATCATAATAAAACATTTCATAAATAACTCGTGAAGAATAAAAGAAATGAGTTTCATATAAGAATCATGACGTTTTAAAAAGAAGTGCTTAAAGGCAAGATCTTTATGTCATTATTAACCAAATAAAAAGGAAGGTGGGTTTCATTTATGTTAATCCCAGAATAAAAATACATCACGTTGATGTCTTGATGAATACCCCTAGAATAGAAAGAGGTTTGAGTATTCACAAAAGAAAATAAGTGAATTTCTTGATAAAAAAAGAGAAATTTTGAGAAGAAAATTCGCTAGCATAACGGGTATAAAACATGGTTTTAGAAAATATTAAAAAGATAGGGAACAAGGGTATCCAATTCATAAAAGACTCTTAATATATAAAAGGGATAGAATAAAATGTACAAAATAATATAGTATGGAAATTTGAAGGACATGCTACAAAAAAAGGGAACTTGAAAGAAAAAAGAGAAGTTGAGATTTCCCTTAACTTGAAAAGTAACTTATAAAACTCAAAGACTGGAACCTTGGGGGCATGAGGACACATTGGGAGGACTCATTAGGTGGTAAAAATACCATAGTTTCATGGAGGATGAATTGGTAATGAAAGCTAATGGAGAAATGGGTGGGTATTTATAACAAAAGTGAGAGATTTTTTTATTGATTTCCTTCAACACCTCAATAGTGGTATTTGAAAACCCATGGGATTTTCCATGGTATTTTCTCATGGTATTGGCTATTTGGGACATCTAATATGTACAAGAGTCAATCGATATTCTATATTACTTATTACATCATTATGATGTCATTAAACATACCGAAAACTCAAAACTGTAAAATATTTTAGAAAATTCTCATAAATTCACCTTAAGCTAATTTTGACATACTAATTTAAAAAATGATGCTTATTTTATCATAATAATTATATAATTATGATAAATTTGACTTTTAAATATGAAAATACTTATTTATTAAAAATAATAGCGGATAGAAAATGCATAGTAAAATGCATAGTAAAATTTATGACACTTGAAAAAAATAAAATTTTCCTATCATTTAAATTTAAATAAGAGTGCTTTAATCATACCATTTCATTAAAATAATCATTATTTGTAATACCTTAATTTACTATAATAATTATAACATTTCTGAAAAGTACAATTTCTGTTTGAAAAATTAATTTCTCAAATTGGTCATATTTTTAAGAAAAACTGAACTCAAAATTGAATTGATGGAACACAAATTTTATTTATACAAAGGGATTGAACATTAAGTAACTAAGAGCTCAACACATAACCCCTTATAATAGCTGCATACGACCTAAGGGTGAGGTGTGCGGTGGTGATAGATTCTTGGAGTGGTTCAGATAACATCGCCCTAAGTGGTAATTTACACTAACTTGAACTTATCCCGTATGCAATTTCGTTCAAGCTAACATGTTGAAGCTTAGCTTAGGATTGGTCAAAAGTGAAACCCAATGACGCTACCTCCTTCCCAAGTTCTAACAAATGGGATTCGTACGATATGACTTTACTAGATGAGGCCATTGACTCTTCTTTGTACATTAATTTTACTAGTGGTAAGCACCCCTTAAATCTACATGAAAAATGGGGGTTCAAAACCCATTGGGCGCAGGTACTGTAGCAGTACTGTAGCGTACTGTAGCAGCGGCGGCACTGTAGCAACGGCGGGCACTGTAGCGGCGGCAGGTCACTGTAGCGGCGGCAGAGCACTGTAGCAGCGGCGGGTACTGTGCAGTACTGTAGCAATGCGGGTACTGTAGCAGTACTATTCACAGAATGGGCTTTGGGTCAAAAAAATGGGCCTACGGGTCATGTAATGGGCTAAATGCCCACTGGGCCTTCGGGCTATGTAATGGGTCTCCCTCTACCCAGTTAAAGAGGTCTTTGCTTTGCTTTAATAATAAAAAATGAGGCTTCGGCCCCAACCTTTTAAAAAAAAAAATTAAGAATATAGTTTCCAACAATCATATAACAATAAAAAATATACGGTCACATTTCAAAATATACTCACTTCATTATTAGAGAGATATAATTTTGTTATTTATAATATAATATAACATACGATTTCAAGAAACAATTATCATTCAAAAAGCTCAGGTCGTTACAACTGTCACGTTTTTCGAGGCTCAAAGAGGCCCATAAGTCCTTCAAAACCGAGTTTTTAGTCGAGGTATCCCAATTTTTTAACATTTAATGGATTTTCACCCCTGTTAAAGGGCTATTTTTGTCCGTTTTCAGTGGGGACTGAATTTATTCTCAATCATTACATCCATATTGATATTATGGTTTTGAAATTTTATCGTTTTCGTAATGTTGTTTTATTTATAATGAAATATATAAAAATATATACATATTTTTGTTTATATTCACACATAAAATTTTAATTTTATAAATATACATGTAAACATATTTACATGTAAAGTATATTTCTAAATATATAAACCTCATCTAAATAAAAAATAATATCCATTTTATTTAAAATAAAACTGTATGAATATTTATATACATATACAATTAATGTATATAAAATGTTTATATATATATAAATATACCTGTGTGTGTATTAACAAATAGGTATATATTTATCTATATATTCTAATATATCTATGTAAATATTAATATATAATATATGTAAATAAATATAAACATGTATAATTATATTTATGGATGCACACACATATATAAATAGATGTATGTATGTATGTATTTATAAACACACAATCACACACACACAAAACATATTTTATATATGTATTTAAATATATATGTATATAAATATATATATAAAAATATATGGATAACAAAATGTAACGAAATATATATAAATATATAGATATATCATAAAATACAGAAAAAAATGATATAGAGGAGTGGAAAAAGTGAAATATTATGAGGGGTAGGTCTCAAGTTTGAAACTAGTAAAGGTAGAGGCACGCACGGGCGGGTGATGCAGGTCCCTAGCGTTGTTAAAGGGTGGGGAGGCTAGACTAGCCCTGTTAAAAGGGGAGATTGAGCGCTGATAAAAGGGGGTTTGATTTGCAGAAAAAAAATTCTTTTTAAAAAATTCTTTTTTGACTTTTGTAATACCCCAAGCTTCCAAGGTACGTTTCCATTTGAATAATGCAATAGCTTGCGTTGTACGCAACTTGGAGTTTTAACACACCATGACCAATCAAACTAGCTGTTATGAATAGTAATATCCACTTTTTGAAATTTTATAAATTTTATTTTACAAAATGGACTTCATTTTTGGATTCGGAATATCAAAATTAGCTTAGGGTGAATTTTTGGTATTTTTCTGAAAACTTTCAATTTTTGATGAATAGTGAAAAACACTGTGTTATTGTTTAAAACCGAATCTTTATTTAAATAATTATTTATTTTATTTAAATTTATTTTAGGTCAACATAGATACATAATACCTATATAAGTTCAATGTAATTCATTGGAGTCATTTTATAATAATATTAGATGTATAAAATTTTATTGAACTTTTTACTGTCTTTTACCCACCTTCTAGGCGCATTTGCAAATTTGCACAAAACATAATTTTACCACTTATGTGAATTGAATTTCAAAAATTCGAGAGATAGGGTTGACATCAGTAAGTAAAATGTGGTTCAATAAGATTAAAATAATTTTTTGGTGAATAGTAACTTTTGACTTATTTACCACGGTTAAAAGAAAATAGGGCAATTAAAGGTAAAAATGATATTATAATTAATCTAACACATGTCCTAATTATATTTTATAAGTGTATTTCGACCAAAATCAACCTTAGGAATAAAATATGATCATTTTTATCCACTTGGATTAGATTAGGATATTTATTATTATTTAATTTAAAGAAGAGTTAAAAGTGTTAAATTCAAATTTTCATAACTAAAACATTTTTATTATAGAGTTATACATAAGATAAATTCGACTATAAATATTCATTATAAATTTAAAAATATTTCATAAATAATGGTATTTTATTTATAATTTTTAGATATTAAATAATTAAATTTATTTATGACACAATGGTGATGCAGTAATCACCTTTTTAATGAAAGGTTAAACTAATTGATGTTATAAATATTAAAATAAATGTAAATTGATACTTTTGATGAATTCCACGAATTTTATATATTAATAGGAAATTTTAGGGTTGATTAAATGATTTTTTTGAAGTAATCATGCTGTTATGACTTTAACAAAAACAAAATACCAAATAGTGTCAAAATTGACATAAATGAGTTTTTAAAAAAATACTATATTAATAATTGATATAATATTCCTAAAAATCTAATATTCAGCAAAAGTACTTAGATAAGGTTAGATATATTAATAATGAACCACTTCGGGTTCACTTGGATTTTTATAGTAATTTTATCAACCATATAATATAAAAATACAAAGAGACATGGTAAATGTCAAACTATTTAACTAAGAGTTAAATCTAAAATATAAGGTTAATATGGTAACCTAAACCTATATAAAACCTATTGGTTGAGTTGTTTTAGACCCATACCTACCTTATGCATGAAATAAATCCTTTTTGATCCATTATAAACTGAATATGATTGTATAATAAATTAATATTTCAAGCTTTTCCTAAAGTGACCCTCACCTCTCTTATAAAAGGGTACTTCCCCTTCTCTCAAAATAATACCTCCAAAGCCATTTTGATCGGCCAAACCCTGCCCAAATATCCTACCAACTATCCTAAATTCAACCTAGAGGCATTAATTTGATCAGAAATCCAACCTAAGGAGTCCTTTTGATCAAATCAAAATGAAGAACCTGAAGAAGAGGTAAATATTTCATCACCTCTTTCAAGTTCTTTTCTTCTTCAACTGCATCTTTCTTTTTGTTTCCATACCAAAATAATAACTGCAGTACCTTCTACATAATTTCATGTTATTATAAATATGGTACAACTATATTCATTATTCTATTCATCCTATTAATGACAAAGTCATCATACGTGCGTACGTACGGCTTACCGTCTCCACGTCGTGGTGTAGTTTGTTATTCAACACTTCATTATTTTGTATTGGTATAATAATGAGTATAAATGATATAAATAACAAATATAAAATGTTAATTATTCTGTATATATGATATACCATCCAATTACATATGATTTAACCATCAATAGAATGATATTGTCGCTCATGCGTACGTACAAATTACCGTCTCTATGAACGCGATGAAATTCATTCCCCATCATAACCATTCAAGAATAATTTTCATTTTATGATTAAAAATAATGTTTAAGAACTTAATATCATTTTGTATATGAATCAAATACATCCTATCCATAAAAAACATGGCTTATGTAACCAAACATATAAAGGAAAATGAATCAGTTAACACCCGAAATAATGATACTACAAAAATATTATTAACAAAACAATATTAGAATATCATATATGATATCATATTTATATATGTGGTTCTTTTATAATTTAATAAAAATGATTTAACTATTATATAGGAGGTTAAAATACCCTCTATTAAGGAAAATTATGAGGTAAGGGTTGATTTCATAATCTCTTTATTATCTGAGGTTGTTTTTACGTAAGTATCTACTGGGACTTCTTTATCATCCATATTCGTGTTTCTTAAAAATGCATTTAAAAACATTTTTAATATTTCCTAAACTATGGTTTAAATTCATTTATACCATTTTTTTAATTTTTATAATATTTTTTTAAAGGAATCTTTCAATCATTTTCCAAACAAGTTCCTTTACGACCTTTTCGACAAAATTAAGGAAAGAATGTTTTTTTAACTTATACGACGTGTGCGGCTATTTTCCACCATTATAACACCTTTGAAGCTTCCCTTACAATATTATAATAATATTATCATTTTTTTTATTATGCGACTTTTAAATTATTTCAAAATAGAAAGAGATATTTCTCTCAAATAGTTTTGATTTCATCTATGTCAACATCCTTTGATGGATTTTAAACTTGTTTGAAGTTGATTTATTATGATACAATCTTCCATATTGTATTGAAGTTTTTGTGATATGTTTGACTATGGATGTGTTATTTTTATACCATTCATGGTTTATGGTTAATGTATTAACATTTCGTATGCTAGTTTTAATACGAATGTTTATGTTATGTTTCAACCTTTTCATATGAGGAATGCATTGGACTTAGTAAGAGACAGATGAAGCCTACTATAGCTCCTCGATGCATCGGTAGGTCTCATGAGACAAACTAGAACTACTGTAAAATGGACCTATCCCCACATTTTCCCCAAAACTGTGGGAATAGGGACCCCTATACCCACGGTTTTGGAAAACTGTGGGTATAGGTGACTTTTCATGACCTATACCCACGGTTTTCCAAAACCGTGGGTATTGGGGGGTCTATCCCCACGGTTTTGGAAAACCGTGGGTATAGGGGTACCTATCCCCATGGTTTTGGGGAAAACTGTGGGGACAGGTCTGGGCTAAAACACCTATACCCACAGTTATGAAAAACCGTGGGTATAGGTTTCCCATGTGTGCGCGAGAATTTTTTTTTCCACGGGAAGGAATTTTTTTTGGCGGGAATCCTATACCCACAGTTCTTCCCTCTATACCCATGATTTTTATAACTATATTTAACTATATATATATATATACATATAAGTGAAGTTAGGGTATTGGTTAGACGCGGTTCTTGCAGCGAAGAGGTTGCGAGATCGAAACTCTGCGCCGACATTATTTTAGGACCTATACCCACGGTTTTGAAACCGTGGGTAAAAGCCATTGACATTGTGGCAATTGGCTATGTTTCAGTGACATGGTGGCAGGACACCTATACCCACGGTTTTGGAAAATCGTGGGTATAGGCTGGGGACCTATACCGATGCTGTTCCAGCCCACGGTTCCCAAAACCGTGGGTATAGGCTATACCCACGGTTTTGGGGGCTATACCCATAGTTTTGAACCATGGGTATAGGCCGTTTTTATAGTATTGTAGTGTCTTGGCACAAGGCCTTGACAAAATCTTTATTTGTAGTCTTGGCACGAGGCCTTGACTATGTGGTTATGATGTCCGACATTATGCATTCCATCATTATGAAATTGGCTATTGATGTTGCATGTGATTATTCGACTAGTAGAATATCCACGTGAATAAGTAAATGACATTATTTCATTTATTTTTTCCATATTATGATGAAGTTTAAGTTTAAAAGGCTTATGTTTTAGTCTTATACATTGACTTTAATGTTTATGCTTATTTAAGAAATTTTCCGCTATATTGTTATCCTTACTGAGCATCTGAGGTCACCCCTTTCTATGTTTTATTTTTCCGAGGATGTGAAGAAGTATTTTATGGTTAACCTATAGGAATAGGAAAAGGTATAAGTGTGTGTTCAATTTTATTTATTTCATGATGTAATGTAAAACTTATGCATGTATCTATTACTTCCAAGGCTACTAAACTAATTGGTCTTTTGAGACTTGATATTTTATGATCATGCCAGTGTTATGTAATAATGTACTGACTCTGGGTAACTAGGGTCAGGGCATTACAGTTGGTATCAGAGGAAGTTTAGTATAAACATTGGAAACTAGATTTAGAAAAAAACTCTGATTAGAGAGCATTACCCTAAGATAGACTTTGAGGATTAGTATAGAAGAACTTCCTAGAATTTTGGTAATGTAGAGATTTTGTTTATTTTCCAAGAAATACATCCCTGTTTGGATACAAGAAGGTAGAGGAAGCTCTAGCACATATGTACCTAGGAGTGAAAACTCCGACAAGGAGTTTCGGGCTTGACCCGAGGTATCCCGGTACACGATAACTGGTCTTGCTGCACTATTGATTACGATACTCCTAGGGGATATGCTTAGGATAATTCAAATTTTATTTACAAACCATTATGAAGGATTTATGAGTATATACCTCCTCAAAGAAAACATTTTTATGATTATAGATTATATCCATAAACTGTTCAATTTATGTTAAGTGTTTTACAAGTTTGGAATTATGTATTTTGATTTATAAACTAATGTAGTGTATTCCATTATTTAGAAATGGAACCTAGTGGAAGGAACAAAAACCTTATCAATGCACATAATCCATGTAAGGATTTCCCTCATACTCAAGATAATTATAGTGGAGCTGGTGATGTAACTGGTGCTGATCAGCTTATCACTATACTGGGACAACTCACTCAGGTTATGAATAATAACCTTACCTGTATGGAGAACCCTAATCCACAACGTGGAGGATCAATATTAGACCGCTTCATGAGGCAACAAACACCAACATTAAATGGGACTACAAATCCATTTGTAGCTGAGCAATGTATAAGTTCCTTAGAGAAAATATTTCATGCTTTGGGGAGTACCAAAAGGGAAAAAGTTGTCATGGTTGTTTATCGCCTCACGGGAGATGCATATCAATGGTGGTAATTAATTAAAAACACAAAGGAAGTTTAATAAGTATCAAATATGGAATGAAGGGAGTTTAAAGATATTTTATTAGAAAAATAATTTCCTCGGGACCATCGAGCAGATATGGAAAGACAATTTCTAAGTCTGAGGCAAAAGGAGGATGAAAATTTTGCAAAGTATGAGACTAAATTTACAAGGTTAGCAAGGCATGCAGTAGATTATATATGCAACCCAAGGTGTAATATTGATCGATTCTTTAATGGGTTAAAACCATTTCTCCATTGAGCATTAGTCTCACAATCCTTCTCATCAAATGAAGATATTGTCTCATGTGCTATCAAGACAAGAAAAGAATTCTTGAAGTCTTACCACTTTAAAGCAAAGTAGGATAAGAAGAGATCTGCTGAAAACTCTGAAAATGGAAATAAGGGGAAGAAGGGAAAATTTGAATATCCATCCTGTAGTAAATGTGGGAATAAACACCCCAGTACTTTCCTAAAGGAAATGCGAGTCTGTTACAAGTGTGGTGAAAAAATCCACCAAGCTCGTGATTGCAAGGGAAAGAAAGAGGTTGTCAATGTTGAATTCTACAATTGTAGAGAAATGGGGAATTATGAAAATGAATGTCCTAAGTGCCAAGGAAACTTACCTAAAAAAATCCAAGGGAGCAAGACCAAGCTTATGTGATCACTAATGCTGAGGTTGAAGCTCTGAAAGATGTGGTGGTGGGTAATTTAATGGTTTACTCAAGTTTTGTCAATGCTTTATTTGATTTTGGATCATCACATTATTTCATATATTCCCATTTTGCTAAGAAAACTATATATTTTCAATTTGATTTAACAAGGGCGTTGTCAATCAAAACTCATAAGGGAAGTATCATTGCAACAAAGTTTTGTCAATCAGTTCCCATTAAGGCACCCATGATTGGATTTGATATAATCCTCGGTATGGATTGGTTTTCGAACCATGATGCGAGAATTTTTTTGCAAGAAGGAGGTTACAATTTTCTATGATGATAAAGAGTACCTTATCTTTAGAGCAGAAACATCACCATCTGATTCTTATTTAGATCCACCCATAATAGCTCTAATAAATTCAATTATTGGGGAGGAAGAGAATGAAATAACTATGGGTGAGGAAAATAATGTTCAAATAGAGGATGTACCTATTGTACAAGAATATGTTGATGTATTTTTGGAGGATTTACCCGAACATCCTCGAGAATGAGAAATTGAGTTTTCCATTGATTTAATTCCTGGTTCAAGGACCATATCGAAGACCCCTTATAGAATGACCATTGTGGAATTAGTGGAACTAAAGAAACAACTAGAGGAATTGAGTAATAAAATATTTATTCTCCCTAGTGTTTCTCCATGGGGAGACCATGCTCTTTTTGTTAAGAAGAAAGATGGATCTATGAGATTGTGCATTGACTACAGGGAGATCAATGCTATAACAATAAAGAACAAGTATCCCCTACCTTGCATTGATGATTTATTCGACCAACTTCATGGAGCTCAATATGTTTCAAATATTGATCTTAGATATAGATATCATCAGTTGTGCGTGAAGAAGAAAGACATTCCAAAGACAACATTTCAAACCAGGCATGAGCATTACGAGTTTACAGTAATGCCTTTTGGACTGACTAATGAACCCTATGTCTTCATGGATCTAATGAATATAGTTTTCAAGGAATATCTTGATGAATTTATAGTTATATTTATTGATGATATCTTGGTATACTCCAAAATCTACGAAGATCATGAAAATCAATTGCGCACTATTCTGAAAACACTCGGAAGAAATGAATTATATGGGAAGTTTATCAAGTGTGAATTATGAATTCAAGAGATATCTTTTCTTGGACATATTGTCCCTAAGGATGGAATCTCTGTCGATCCTTCAAAGACCAAGGCAATCCAAGAATGGCCAGCACCGATGAGTATAACTGAGGTACACAGTTTTATTAGTTTAGTAGGTTATTATCGACGTTTCATCCAGAATTTTTCCTGATTGGTGAACCAATTAACCAATCTCACACGTAAAGGGGTTAAGTTTGTTTGGACAAAAGAGTGTGAAGAATTTTTTGTAGAACTGAAGAGAAGATTAGTCAATGCTCTTATATTGACTCTACCATAGGGGAATGATGGGTTTTTTTATTTACAGTGATGCTTCAAAGAAAGGACTTGGTTGTGTCCTTATGTAGAATGATAGAGTTATTGAATATGCATCACGATAACTAAAAATTCATGAACAAAACTATCCCACTCATGATCTTGAGTTAGCAACTATAATCTTTTCCTTGAAGATACAGAGACATTGTCTCTATGGTGAAAAAATGTGAGATATATACCGATCACAAGAGTTTGAAGTATATTTTATCACAGAAAGAACTCAACTTGAGGCAAAGATGATGGCTTGAACTACTAAAGGATTATGATTTCACTATACACTACCACCCGGGGAAGAAAAATAAGGTGGATGATGCTTTTAGAAAAAAGGATCATAGAGTTTTGAACAAGATCAGAGTTGAAAGGGATCCTATGTTCATGGATCTAGTAAAGATGGATATGGGAATAATCATGGAAGGTGAAACATCAATACTTTTTCAAATGGTTGCTAAACCATCATTACTAGAAATGATAAAAAGTTCTCAGAATGATGATGAGGAGTTTCAAAAGAAAATTAAAGATGTGAACGAAAGAAGATTGATCGACTTCGTATATGAAGATGAGATTTCAAAAATTGGGGAGAGACTTTGTGTTCCTGGCATACCTAATCTAAAAAGGGAATTTTTGGATGATGCTCATAACTCCAATTTCTCTATACACCATGGTAGTTCTAAGATGTATAGAGATTTTAAGGAACATTTTTGGTGGGACAACATGAAGAGAGAGATTGCTGATTTTGTGTCAAGATGTATGGTTTGTCAACAAGTGAAAGTCAGAAGACAACATACTAGATGAGTCATGAAACCTCTTCCCATACCCGAGTGGAAATGGGATGATATTACGATAGAATTTTTCATGGGAATACCAAAGACTCCTAGAAGGAAGGATGAAATATGGGTCATTGTTGATCGTCTTACCAAGTCAACACATTTTCTTTCTATAAGAGAAGATTTACCACTTGAACGTCTAGAAATACTATATATTAATGAAGTTGTAAGACTTCCTGGAGTACCCCTATCGATTGTTTCTGATCGTGATCCCCGTTTTACATCAAGATTCTGGAAAAGTCTTAAGATGACCTTGGATACTGAACTTTGTTTGAGCACTGCCTACCACCCTCAAACTGATGGACAATCAGAACAAACTATTCGAACCTTATAAGACATGTTGATATCTTTCTCACTTGACTTTCAAGGTATGTGGGATCAATATTTACCTATGGTAGAATTTTCCTATAACAATAGCTTCCATTCAAGTATTCATATGGCACCATATGAAACATTATATATAAAGAGATGTCACACACCAACTTGTTGGGATGATGTTGGTGAAAGAAAACTCGTTGGCCCAAAACTTGTTGAGGAAATAATGGAAAAATTGAAGATTATCTAAACCCACATCAAAGCAGCTCAAAGTAGGAAAAAGAGCTATGCCGATAATTGAAGGAAAGATTTGGAATTTCAAGTAGGAGATCATATTTTCTTGAAGTTATCTCCATGGAATGGTGTTATACATTTCAGTAAGAAGGGCAAATTGAGTCATAGGTACATCAGACCTTTCAAAATTCTAGAATGAATTGGAGTTGTAGCTTACCGTTTGGAAATGCCTCCAAGTCTCTCCAAAGTTCATGATGTGTTCCATGTATCACTATTGAGAAAATACATGCCTGACCCAACACATGTACTCACCTATGAAGAAATAGAATTGGAACCCAAACCGTCTTATTACGAAGAGCCTATCATAATTCTTGATACCAGAGAACAAGTGTTGAGAAACCGGACGAATCATCTAGTGAAAGTTCTATGGAGAAATCATAAGATGGAAGATGCAACGTGGGAACCCAAGGAACTTATGATAAAGAACCACCTGAATCTTTTTATGCAGTGGTATTCTAGAAATTTCAAGGATGAAATTATTTTAAGGAGGGGATATGGTAACACCCCAAGCTTCTACAATACATTTTTCTTTGAATAATGCAATAACTTACGTTGTACACAACTTGGAGTTTTAACACACCACGACCAATCAAACTAAACGTTATGAATAGAAAATACACACTTTTTGAAATTTTATAAATTTTATTTTTCAAAATGGACTTAATTTTTGGATTCAGAACATCAAAATTATCTTAGGGTAAATTTTTGGTATTTTTCTGAAAACTTTCAATTTTTGATGAATAGTGAAAAACATTGTATTATTGTTTAAAACCGACTTTTTATTTAAATAATTATTTATTTTATTTAAATTTATTTTAGGCCAAAATAGATACATAATACCTATATAATTTCAATTTAATTCATTAGAGTCATTTTATAATAAGATTAGATGTATAAAATTTTATTGAACTTTTTACCGTCTTTTACTCACCTTCTAGGCACATTTGCAAATTTGAATAAAATGTAATTTTAACTCTTCTGTGAATTGAATTTCAAAAATCCAAGATACATGGTTGAAATCATTAAGTAAAATGTGGTTCAATAAGATAAAAATAATTTTTTGTGAATAGTAACTTTTGACTTTTATTTACCGCCGTTAAAAGTCAATAGGGTAATTAAAGGTAAAAATGATATTATAATTACCCTAACACATGTAATAATTCTATTTGATAAGTTTATTTCGACCAAAACCAACCTTATGAATAAAATATGATCCTTTTGGTCCACTTGGACTTTATTAGTACATTTATTATTATTTAATTTAAAGAAGAGTTAAAAGTGTTAAATTCAAATTTTCATAACTAAAACATTTTTAATATAGGGTTATACATAAGATAAATTAGATTATAAATATTAATTAGAAAGATAAAAATATTTCCTACATAATGGTATTTTATTTATAATTTTTATACATTAAATAATTAAATTTATTTATGACACAATGGTGATGCAGTAATTACCTTTTTAATGAAAGGTTAAACTAATTGATGTTATAAATATTAAAATAAATTTAAATTGATACTTTTGATGCATTACACTAATTTTATAGATTAATAGGACATGTTAGGGTTGATTCAATAATTTTTTTTCAAAGTAATCATGCTGTTATGACTTTAACAAAAACAAAATACCAAATAGTGTCAAAATTGACATAAATGAGTTTTTAAAAGAAATACTATATTAATAATTGATATAATATTCCTAAAACTCTAATATTCAGCCAAATAACTTATATAAGGTTAGATATATTAATAATGAACCACTTGGGGTTCACTTGATTTTTTATAGTAATTTTATTAACCATATAATATAAAAATACAAAGAGACATAGTAAATGTCAAACTATTTAAATAAGAGTTAAATATTAAATATAAGGTTAATATGGTGACCTAAACCTATCTAAAACCTATTTTTTGAGTTTTTTTAGACCCATCCCTACCTTAGACACGAAATAAATCCTTTTGGAACCATTATAAACCGAATATGATTGTATAATAAATTAATATTTCAAGCTTTTCCTAAAGTGACCCTCACCTCTCTTATAAAAGGGTACTTCCCCTTCTATCAAAATAACACCTACAAAGCCATTTTGATCAGCCAAACCCTACCTGAATATCCTACCAACTATCCTAACTTCAACCTAGAGGCCTTACTTTGATCAAAAAGCCAACCTAAGGAGTCCTTTTGATCAAATCAAAATAAAGAACCCGAAGAAGAGGTAAATATTTCATCACCTCTTTCAAGTTCTTTTCTTCTTCAAATGCATCTTTCTTGTTGTTTACATACCAAAATAATAACTCCAATAACTTCTACATACATT
Organism: Viscum album; assembly: GCA_963277665.1. NCBI lineage: Eukaryota > Viridiplantae > Streptophyta > Magnoliopsida > Santalales > Viscaceae > Viscum > Viscum album. Next base: position 15,484,225 of record OY728155.1, on the reverse strand, counting down.
CATGTTATTATAAATATGGTACAACTATATTCATTATTCTATCCATCCTATTAATGACAAAGTCATCATACGTGCGTAGGTACGACTTACCGTCTCCACGTTGTGGTGTAGTTTGTTATTCAACACTTCATTATTTTGGATTGGAATAATAATGAGTATAAATGATGTAAATAATAAATATAAAATGTTAATGATTATGTATATATGATATACCATCCAATTACATATGATTTAACCATCAATAGAATGATATTGTCGCTCATGCATACGTACAGATTACCGTCTCTATGAACTCGATGAAATTCATTCCCCATCATAACCATTCAAGAATAATTTTCATTTTATGATTAAAAATAATGTTTAAGAACTTAATATGATTTTAGATATGAATCAAATACATCCTATCCATAACAAAAATGTCTTACGTAACCAAACCTATAAAGGAAAATGAATCATTTAACACCCGAAATAATGATACTACAGAAATATTATTAACAAAAAAATATTAGAATATCATATATGTTATCATATTTATATCTGTGGTTTTTTTATAATTTATTAAAAATTATTTAACTATTATATAGGAGGTTAACGTACCCTCGATTAAGGAAAAGTATAAGGTAAGGGTTGATTTCATAATCTCTTTATAATCCGAGGTTGTTTTTACGTAAGTATCTACTGGGACTTCTTTATCATCCATATTCGTGTTTCTTAAAAATGTATTTAAAAACATTTTTACTATTTTCTAAACTATGGTTTAAATTCATTTATACCCTTGTTTGAATTTTTATAAGATTTTTGTAAAGGTATCTTTCCATCATTTTCCAAACAAGGTCCTTTATGACCTTTTCGACAAAATTAAGGAAACAATGTTTTTTTAACTTATACGGCATGTGCAGATATTTTCCACCATTATAACACCTTCGAAGCTTCACTTAAAATATTATAATAATATTATCAAAATAAAATTTTTCTTTTATAATTATGTGACTTTTAAATTATTTCAAAATATAAAGAGATATTTCTCTCAAATAGTTTTGATTTCATCCATGTCAACATCCTTTGATGGATTTTACACTTGTTTGAAGTTGATTTATTATGATACAATCTTCCATATTGTATTGAAGTTTTTGTGATATTTTTTATTGTAGATGTGTTATTTTTATAGCATTCACGTTTTATGGTTAATGTATTAACATTTCGTATGCTAGTTTTAATAAGAATGTTTATGTTATGTTTCAACCTTTTCATATGAGGAATGCATTGGACTTAGTAAGTGACGGATGGAGCCCGCTATAGCTCCTCGATGCATCAGTAGGTCTCATGAGACAAACTAGTGTCTTGGCACAAGGCCTTGACAAAATCTTTATTTGTAGTCTTGGCACGAGGCCTTGACTATGTGGTTATGATGTCCGACATTATGCATTCCATCATTATGAAATTGTCTATTGATGTTGCATGTGATTATTAGACTAGTAGAATATCCATGTGAATAAGTAAATGAAATTATTTTATTTATTTTTTCCATATTATGCTGAAGTTTAAGTTTAAAAGGCTTATGTTTTAGTCTTATACATTTCCTTTAATGTTTATGCTTATTTAAGAAAGTTTCTGCTATATTGTTATCCTTACTAAGCATCTGAGGTCACCCATTTCTATGTTTTTTTTCCAGGATGTGAAGAAGTATTTTATGGTTAACCTATAGGAATAGAAAAAGGGATAAGATTGTGTTCAAATAGGACACAATGATTTTGTTTTTATTTATTTCATGATGTAATATAAAACTTATGTATGTATCTAGTACTTCCGAGGCTACTAAACTAATCGGTATTTTGAGACTTGATCTTTTATGATCATGCAAGTGTTATATAATAATGCACTGAATCTGGGTAACTAGGGTCAGGGCGTTATAGTTGGTATTAGAGGAATTTTAGTACAAATACTGGAAACTAGATTTAGAAAAAAAACTCTGATTAGAGAACATTACCCTAAGATACTTTGAGGATTAGTATAGAAGAACTTCCTAGAATTTTGGTAATGTAGAGATTTTGTGTATTTTAAAAGAAATATATCCCTGTCTGGATATGATCAGGTAGAGGAAGCTCTGGAATATATGTACCTAGGAGTGAAAACTCCGAAAAGGAGTTTCGGGCTTGACCCGGGGTATCCCGGTACATGATAACTGGTCTTGCTGCACTCTTGATTATGACACTCCTGAAGGATATGCTTAGGATAATTCAAATTTTCTTTACAAACCATTATGAAGGATTTATGAGTATATACCTCCTTAAAGAAAACATTTTTATGATTATGGATTATATCCATAAATCGTTCAATTTATGTTAAGTGTTTTACAAGTTTGGAATTATGTATTGTGATTTATAAACTAATGTAGTGTATTCCATTATTTAGAAATGGAAATTAGTAGAAGGAACAAAAACCATATCAACACACATAATCCATGCAAGGATTTCCCTCATACTTAAGATAATTATAGTGGAGCTGGTGATGTAACTGGTACTGATCAGCTTATCACCATACTGGGACAACTCACTCAGGTTATGAATAATAACCATACCTGTATGGAGCACCCTGATCCATAACATGGAGGATCAGTGTTAGACCGCTTCATGAGGCAAAAACCACTAACATTAAATGGGACTACAAATCCATTTATAGCTGAGCAATGGATAAGTTCCTTAGAGAAAATATTTCATGCTTTGGGGAGTAGCAAAAGGGAAAAAGTTGTCATGGTTGTTTATCACCTCACGGGAGATGCATATCAATGATGGTAATTAATTAAAAACACAAAGAAAGATGAATAAGTATCAAATATGGAATGAAGGGAGTTTAAAGATATTTTCTTAGAAAAATACTTTCCTCATGACCATCGAGCAGATATGGAAAGGCAATTTCTATGTCTGAGGAAAAAGGAGGATGAGAATGTTGCAAAGTATGAGGCTATATTTACAAGGTTAGAAAGGCATGCAGTAGATTATATATGCAACCCAAGGTGTAATATTGATCGATTATTCGATGGGTTAAAACCATTTCTCCATCGAGCATTAGTCTCATAATCCTTCTCATCAAATGAAGATATTTTCTCATGTGCTATCAAGACAAGAAAATAATTCTCTAAGTCTTATGACTTTAAAGAAAAGTAGGAGAAGAAGAGATCTACTGAACACTCTGAAAATGGAAATAAGGGGAAGAAGGGAAAAGTTGAATATCCATCCTGTGGTAAATGTGGGAAGAAACACCCCGGTACTTTCCTAAAGGAAATGAGAGTCTGTTACAAGTGTGGTGAAAAAGGCCACCAAGCTCGTGATTGCAAGGGAAAGAAAGAGACTATCAATGTTGAATGCTATAATTGTATAGAAATGAGGAATTATGAAAATGAATTTCCAAAGTGCCAATGAAACTTACCTCAGAAAAATCCAAGGGAGAAAGAACAAGCTTATGCGATCACTAATGCTGAGGTTGAAGCTCTGAAAGATGTGGTGGCAGGTAATTTAATGGTTTACTCAAGTTTATCCAATGATTTATTTGATTCTGGATCATCGCATTATTTCATATATTCCCAGTTTTCTAAGAAAATTAGATATTTCCAATTTGATTTAACAAGGGTGTTGTTAGTCAAAACTCCTAAGGGAAGTATCATTGCAACAAATTTTTCTCAATCAGTTCCCATTAAGGCATATAAATGTTATTTATCTGCTGATCTCATCATCATACCCATGATTGTATTTGATATAATCCTTAATATGGATTGGATTTCGAACCATGATGCGAGAGTTTATTGCAAGAAGAAGGAGGTTACAATTTTCGATGATGATAAAGAGTACCTTATCTTTAGAGTAGAAACATCACCATCTGATTCTTATTTAGATACACCCCCAGTAGCTCTAGTAAATTCAATTATTGGGGAGGAAAAGAATGAAATAACTATGGGTGAGGAAAAGAATGTTCAAATAGAGTATGTACCTATTGTACAAGAATATGTTGACGTATTTCTAGAGGATTTACCCAGACATCCTTGAGAATGAGAAATTGAGTTTTCCATTGATTTAATTCCTGGTTCAAGGCCCATATCGAAGAACCCTTATAGAATGGACATTTTGGAATTAGTGGAACTAAAGAAACAACTAGAAAAATTGAGTAATAAAGGATTTATTTTCCCTAGTGTTTCTCCATGGGGAGACCTTGTTCTTTTTGTTAAGAAGAAAGATGGATCTATGAGATTATGCATTGACTATAGGGAGATCAATGTTATAACAATAAAGAACAAGTATCCCCTACCTCTCATTGATGATTTATTTGAAAAACTTCATGGAGATCAATATGTTTCAAAGATTGATCTTAGATATAGATATCATCAGTTGTGCGTGAAGAAGAAAGACATTCCAAAGACAGCATTTCAAACCAGGTATGAGCATTATGAGTTTCCAATAATGCCTTTTGGACTGACTAATGCACCCTATGTATTCATGGATCTAATGAATATAGTTTTCAAGGAATATCTTGATGAATTTATAGTTGTATTTATTGATGATATATTGGTATACTCCAAAATCTACGAAGATCATGAAAATCACTTGCGCACTATTCTGAAAACCCTCAGAAGAAATGGATTATATGGGAAGTTTATCAAGTGTGAATTATGAATTCAAGAGATATCTTTTCTTGGAAATATTATCTCTAAGGATAGAATCTCTGCCGATCCTTCAAATACCAAGGCAATCTAAGAATGGCCAACCTCAATGAGTATAACTAAAGTACGTAGTTTTATTAGTTTAGCAGGTTATTATCGACGTTTCGTCCAGAATTTTTCCTAATTGATGAACCCATTAACCAAGCTCACACGTAAAGGGGTTAAATTTTTTTTGGAAAAAAGAGTGTGAAGAATGTTTCTTAGAACTTAAGAGAAGATTAGTCAATGCTCTTATATTGACTCTACCATCGGGGAATGATGAGTTTGTCATTTATAGTGATGCTTCAAAGAAAGGACTTGGTTGTGTCCTTATGTAGAATGATAGAGTTATTGCATATGCATCATGATAGCTAAAAATTCATGAACAAAACTATCTCACTCATGATCTTGAGTTAGCAGCTGTAATCTTTTCCTTGAAGATATGGAGACATTGTCTCTATGGTGAAAAATGTGAGATATATACTGATCACAAGAGTTTGAAGTATATTTTATCATAGAAAGAACTCAACATGAGGAAAAGACGATGGATTGAACTACTCAAGGATTATGATTTCAATATATAATTTCAATTTAATTCATTAGAGTCATTTTATAATAAAATTAGATGTATAAAATTTTATTGAACTTTTTACTATCTTTTACTCATCTTCTAGGCGCATTTGCAAATTTGCATAAAATGTAATTTTACCTCTTTTGTGAATTGAAATTCAAAAATTCGAGAGACACGGTTGAAATTAGTAAGTAAAATGTGGTTTAATAAGATGAAAATAATTTTTGGTGAATAGTAACTTTTAACTTTTATTTATCACGGTTAAAAGTAAATAGGGTAATTAAAGGTAAAAATGATATTATAATTACCCTAACACATGTCCTAATTCTATTGGATAAGTTTATTCCAACTAAAACCAACCTTAGGAATAAAATATAATCCTTTTTGTCCACTTGGACTAGATTAGTACATTTATTATTATTTAATTTAAAGAAGAGTTAAAAGTGTTAAATTGAAATTTTCATAACTAAAACATTTTTAATATAGGGTTATACATAAGATAAATTCAATTAGAAATATTCATTAGAAAGATAAAAATATTTCCTACATAATGTTATTTTTATTTATAATTTTTAGACATTAAATAATTAAATTTATTTATGACACAATGATGATGCAGTAATTACTTTTTTAATGAAAGGTTAAAATAATTGATGTTATAAATATTAAGATAAATGTAAATTGATACTTTTAATGCATTACATGGATTTTCTAGATTAATACGACATTTTAGGGTTGATTCAATGATTTTTTTTGAAGTAATCATGCTTTTATGACTTTAACAAAAAGAAAATACCAAATAGTGTCAAAATTGACATAAATGAGTTTTTAAAACAAATACTATATTAATAATTGATATAATGTTACTAAAAATATAAATTCCAGAAAAAGGACTTAGATAAGGTTAGATATATTAATAATGAACCACTTGGGGTTCTCTTGTCTTTTTATGGTAAGTTTATTAACCATATAATATCAAAATATAAAGAGACATGGTAAATGTCAAACTATTTAACTAAGAGTTAAATCTAAAATATAAAGTTAATATGGTGAACTAAACCTGTCTAAAACCTATTGGTTGAGTTTTTTCGACCCATAACCACCTTATACCCGAAATAAATCCTTTTGAAGCCATTATAAACTGAATATGATTGTATAATAAATTAATATTTCAAGCTTTTCCTAAAGTCACCCTCACCTTTCTTATAAAGGGTACTTCCCCTTCTCTCAAAACCACACCTCCAAATCCATTTGGCTTGGCCAAACCCTACCCAAATATCCTCCCAGCCATCCTCAATTCATCCTAGAGTCCTTACTTTGATCAGAAAGACAACCTACAGAACCCTTTTGATCAAATCAAAAGGAAGAACCCGAAGAAGAGGTAAATATTTCATCACCTCTTTCAAGTTCTTTTCTTCTTCCACTTCCTCTTTCTTGTTGTTTATATACCAAAATAATAACTCCAGTACCTTCTACATACTATGATGTTATTATAAATATGGTACAACTATATTCATTATTCTATCTATCCTATGAATGACAAAGTCACCATACGTGTGTACGTATGGCTTACCGTCTCCACGTCATGGTGTAGTTTGCTATTCAACACTTCATTATTTGGACGGGTATAATAATGAGTATAACTCATGTAAATAATAAATATAACATGTTAATGATTCTTTATGTATGATATACCATCCAATTACATATGATTTCAACATCAATAGAATGATATTATTGCTCCTGCGTACGTACAGATTACCGTCTCCACGAACGCGATGAAATTCATTTCCCATAATAACCATTAAAGAATAATTTTCATTTTATGATTAAAAATAATGTTTAAGAACTTAATATCATTATGGATATGAATAAAATACATCCTATCCATAACAAATATGGCATATGTAACCAAGCATATAAAGGAAAACGAATCAGTTAACACCCGAAATAATGATTCTACTGAAATATTATTAACAAAGCAATATTAGAAGATCATATATGATATCATATTTATGTATGTGGTTCTTGTATAATTTAATAACAATGATTTAACTATTATACATCGTACCCTCGATAAAGGAAAAATACAAGGTAAGGGTTAATTTCACAATCTCTTTATTATCTGAGTTTTTTACGTAAGTATCTACTGGGACTTATTTATCATCCACATCTGTGTTTCTTAAAAATTTAATTCAAAACATTTTTACTATTTCCTAGAATATGTGTTAAAGTCATTTATACCCTTTTTTTACTTTTTATAAGTTTTTTATAAAGGAATATTTCCGTCTTTTTCCAAACAAGGTCCTTTACGACCTTTTCGACAAAATTAAGGAAAGAATGTTTTTTTAACTTATATGGTGGGTATGACTATTTTCTGCTGTTATAACACCTTTGAAGCTTCCCTTACAATCTTATAATAATATTTTCAAAATAAATGTTTTCTTTTATAATTATGTGACTTTTAAATTATTTCAAAATAGAAAGAGATATTTCTCTCAAATAGTTCTGATTTCATCTATGTCAACATCCTTTGATAGATTTTACACTTGTTTGAAGTTGATTTATTATGATACAATCTTCCATATTGTATTGAATTTTTTGTGATATGTTTGACTATGTATGTGTTATTTTTATACCATTCATGATTTATGGTTAATGTATTAACATTTCGTATGCTAGTTTTAATATAAATGTTTATGTTATGTTTCAACCTTTTCATATGAGGAATGCATTGGACTTAGTAAGTGATGGGTGGAGCCCGTTATAGCTCCTCAATGCATCGGTAGGTCTCATGAGACAAACTAGTTTCTTGGAACAAGGCCTTGAAAAAATATTTATTTTTAGTCTTGGGATGAGGCCTTGACTATGTGGTTATGATGTCCGACATTATGCATTCCATCATTATGAAATTGGATATTGATGTTGCATGTAATTATTAGACTAGTAGAATATCCATGTGAATAATTAAATGAAATTATTTGATTTATTTTTTCCATATTATGATGAAGTTTAAGTTTAAAATGCTTATGTTTTAGTCTTATACATTACCTTAAATGTTTATGCTTATTTAAGAAAGTTTTCGCTATATTGTTATCCTTACCGATCATCTGAGGTCACCCTTTCTATGTTTTATTTTTCCCAAGATGTGAAGAAGTATTTTATAGTTAGCCTTAAGGAATAGGATAAGGGATAAGAGTGTGTTCAAAGGGGACACAATGATGTTGTTTTTATTTATTTCATGATGTAATGTAAAACTTATGTATGTATCTAGTACTTCAAAGGCTACTAAACTAATCGGTATTTTGAGACTAGATCTTTTGTGATCATGCCAATGTTATTTAATAATGCACTGACTCTGGGTAACTAGGGTCGGGGTGTTATAAATTATATCCATGCTTTTTTTTAGAGATTATAAAAGACCCCTTTTATCAGTGTTTTTTAGCACTGATAAAAGGAGTCTTTTATTGGAGTTGGTGGCCTAGAATCAACTACTTTGTACTTTATTAATTAATAAATACCTTATCACATCTTGATTGTTCTTCTTCATGACAATGCATGTGATAATGTCCTAAGGATAGCTATTGCATTAAAGGGTCATAGAGGATCCCTACTATGATGAGAACCCAGAAGTGTCATAACACTGTTCTTGAATATATGTTCTATGGCCGGATGATGTTATTTGAGGGACACAAATAATACATGCTATCAGGGGTGAGAAATCATAAAACTTTTAGGCACCTTATCATGGTGTAGAACCTTGGTAATATCCAGGAGGATATTATGAGAACGAGACCCACCAGTAGGAAATCCACATTTCATAGTATCATTGGATGTTCCTATCTGCGGACGTGTGTATTGGTCCTTAGACTTCAAAATTATTATTAATGGGTATTACAACTCGTGCACTTATATGTATTGATAAAAACTGTGATGACACACTATTCCTAGTGAGGCAGGATACATTGGGTGCATCATGAGTGATACTGCATTAATAGATAATGCGAGAAAGGATTTGTCCCTTTTGTTCCATAACAGAAGTTAATATCTCAAGCTCTTTGATGGAATTAATATAGCCTAAGTAAATCCATGTCCATGGTAAGGAATGGGCGAGTTTAATTCCAGAAAGTTAAAGAAAGAATAATTGAGCACATGGGTTGATGGCACTAGCATTCAACCCGCTTGATTCGAGATATCGAGACAAAGGGATTATATTATACGGTAAGAATTTGTAGGAGGTGACACATCATTGCGGTGTTAACTTCTTTCTCTATGGGTGCCTTGGAGTATTGCTAGATGCTAACCTTGGAATTTAGGTAGGCTCCACCTAATGCCACTAAGAAAGAGGCCTAGATGGTCACACACTAAGTGTGTCCAAGTATCTCAGTTAAATATTAATTTAACAAGTTAAATAAATATTATTCCCGATTGTGGTTTAATAATTATTTAAGGATGCCTGATCATATTTATTTCGGCACTAGTTATTTGAGAGAATATATTGTGGGAAAAATAATATATTTATTAGCGAGTAATGCAATGATTTTTATTTGAGAAATAAATAGCCATTATTCAAGGTCTAATAAATGTGGTGGAGGAAATAAAGAAAAATGGAAAAATAAAATTACACGTCGTGTATTTTTTTCTAGGAATTTATGAGAAATAATATTATTTATTTAATTAAATAATATTAGGTGTAATTCTCTGGGAACATGTCAAGTAATAATAATAGTCAACTGTTATTATTAGACATGGGGTATTACTAAGAATTAAATGAAATGAATAAATGATTTCAGGTAATTAATTCATTTTATTATTCTATGTAATTAGAAATCCCAATTATATATTTCTCATTATCCTAGCCATTTTTTTGGGGTTGTGCACAACAGATTTGAAAAATCTATCAAGCTAAGAGAGAATTCATTTTCCACCAAGAACACTCTCAAGCTACGAGAGAGATATCTACCTCCATCGGATCAAGGCAATCGAAGGCGGACATCGCAAGCGAAGACTCTTCCACGCTAGCACCCAGAGATCCCTTCAGCGATCTCCAGAGATAAGTTGATCATGTGTGGATCACCACTAGAGGAATCCTACACTTGGATTCTACGACGCAATGACGGATCACATCAGACCGTGACCGGAAACATCAACGAAGAAATAATTCCATCAAGGTAATTATTGTCAATTAATTAAATTAATTATAACCAAAATATAATGATCCTATATATGGTTCTGGGAGTCCCCTCTTTTTTTTTGTTCTTCGTTTTATTCCAAAGATCCGACGTTTTATTATCATGATGGATCTCAGATTGATCATTGTCAACGCAATAATTAAAGTTGGGAACACCCACTAACACGCTTCTCGTTTACACCCAGAACCTACATCTTTATTAGCACTAGTAAAAGGGACCCCCTTTTAATAACAATTCAATTATCAGCGCTGTAAATTCCCTTTTTGTGTGCTTTTAAAGTTCATATCTGTAGTAGTGTTGTTTATAAATTACATTGAACAAAATATTTAGATACACACAATAATATCGTTTGTTGTTATTATTAATAATAAAAACATGTTGATTTATATCAATATCAATTTAATAAAATAGTATAGCCACAAATAAGGAAAAAATTTATCTTTTTAATGAAATTCAATGCACTGAAAATTTTAATTTATCAACTAAGTGCATGTTATTTCCCATTACAATGAGCATATATAAAGTATCAAGGAAAATATTATAACCGTGCATGTTATCCACAAGGTATTTCATAACAATTTTAAGATTTAAATATGAATAAATAAACAACTCAACAGAGTCGTATAACATTCAAACCACAAAAATAAAATACTCATAATGCAACAAATTAAATAATGAAAAACATGAAGGGGAACAATGTCGCGACTTGAAGGAATATCAGTAGAGGACTGCTGTAGTGGCACAAGAATTGAACGACACCAGGTTGAAGGGGAATGATGTGATAGTGTGAAGGAATGAAAGACATGAAGTGACTCTTTATATAAACATACATGGATAATATGGTAAATTTAAAAAACATCTCAACCCGACGCACCATTTCCGTTTTAATCGTCCCAATTGGGATGATTCCAAATCCAGGGTTGGGGAGAAATCACTTTCTCCCCGTTTCTATGCATAACATCTCACTCTGTCCCTTTGGTCTCACCAAATGAGGGAAATAGGTTGCAGTCTCACCAAATCGTTTCTTTTCCTCCCAAATCTCTGCTGCCAACGAGGCCTTAAGGTGGTTGGTAAAGGGAATTAAAATAATAATCAATAAATCATTTGTTTCTTTTCTCTGATTTGGACGTGTTTTTTAAAAACCCATCATAGGCCATCTATAGCTTATATTCCACCCTAGTATTTACTAGAACCAGGTCCGATCATACCAGTCAGGAAACCATTTTAAAAGGTGAACTGACCACTAGGTCGGGTAATAAAATGGAGGGTTAACATAAGGGTGTAATTTCGGCCTAACTAGGATTGGGTCGAGTCGAGCTGGACCATCACTACTACAAAAACATGCAAGGGAAGCGCTACCCCTTTAACAATGCTAAAAAAAGTACTGATAAAGGGGGACTTTATCAGCACTAAAAAAAGCACTGATAAAGGGGGGCCTTTAACGGCGCTAAAAAAACTCTGTTAAAAGTGACCCTTTATCAGCGCTTTTTTTAGCGCTGATAAAGGCCCCCCCCCTTTATCAGTGCTTTTTTAGCGCTGTTAAAGGGGACCCCTTTATTAACGCTTTTTTTAGTAGCGCTGATAAAGGGGGGCTTTATCAGCACTTTTTTCTAATGCGCTGATAAATTCTATGTTTCAAGGAAAATAATTTTTCATGAAAAATAATATATTGTTATATAAGTATATTTATATTAATATCAATATAATATATATTTTTTAAATATGTTTTAGATAAGTATAAATAGACTATTACATTTTAATATATAAGAAATTTAGTGAAAACGACTTTAAAATATTTTAAAAAATATAATTAATTAATAATTTTCTAATTATAATCAATTAATAATCATTCAATAACAATTGGAAGACACAAAAAATCAAACAAATAATAAAAGATCTAAAATAAGTTGAAAATGTAACTCAAACTTCAAACGACCATAACTTTTGATCCGGGTGTCCATTTGAGCTCTACAGCATATCAAATCAAATCCTGCGATGATCTCTACGCACTTGTTACCCAAGTAAAGCTTTTGTCACATTTTTCGAGGCCAAAAAGCCCTAGAAGGCCTCCAAAAACTATTTTTTAGTCGGGATACCCCGATTTGTTAACATTCAAACAAGTATAACTTCTGATCCCGATGTCCGTTAGGCTTGTACCACATATCATATCGAATATTGTTTCATTTTCTTCGATTTTATTGGTTGTAGAGTTGAAATGGGCTTCTGCATTAGAAGTTATGGTCGTTTTAACATTCTATGGATTTTCAAATACACACACACACACACATATATATGTATTTATTCGTAAATATATATGTGTCTGTGTGTGTGTGTGTGTGTGCTATATATGTATGCATTTATTTATTTATAAACACACATTAAAAACATATTTTATAAATGTATTTAAAACTAATCTTATAAATGTATATTATTATACAAATAAATATATGGATAAAAATTCTAACTAAAAATATATATATAAATAAATATAAGTATAAATAAATATAAGAATAAATATATATATACTAATATATGAATAAATATATATGTATTAATATAACTAAATATATTTATATTAATATGAATCTATATTATTATACGAATAACTATAACTATATGTGTATATATATATATTAATATATGAATAAATATATATGTATTAATATAACTAAATTACATGAATCTATATTAATATATGAATAAATATTACTGAATATATAAATAAATAAATAGATACATCATTAAATAGAAAAAAATGAAATGGATTAGTGGTAAAGGTGCAGGCGCGCAAGGGGGAGGTCGCAGGTTCGAGTTCTGGTGGAAGCAATGAGGTGTGCGCGGGGGGCATGTGATGGACGCATGGGCAAGGGCAGTGCACTGGAGTGGTCCACCTAGCATTGATAAAGGGGGTCAGGAGCTGTTAAAATCTCCCCCTGAATTATATATTCTTTTTTAAATTTTTTAATTTTTTTTACTTTTATCATCATTTTTTAAAAGCGTTGATAAAAGGGACTCCATTTATCTTCACCTCGATTAACATCGCTTTTTTAGCGCTGTTAATGCCCTTTTCTAGCGCTGATAAAATCCATATTTGTAGTAGTAAATCCCTCTAAAAAACTGGGCCGCAAACCACTATTTGGGTCGAGACAGACCAGCCCGAGAAATCCCATGAGGTAGCCCAAGCTTGGCCTCGGGCTGACCCAAACTGTTAGGTCGGACTAGACTTTTCGGTTCAGGTCATGGGAAGACACTTATGGGCTTTTATTATTTTCAAAATAATATATATAATTAGTTATATATATCTGTATGTGTGTTTGTGTTTCTTGTTTTCTTATGTAAATGCTTTTTTAAACGTTTTTATTTTATGTAAAATAATTTTGTTTGTAAAAACGTTTTGAAAAAACATTTTTTTCAAATAAACATTTTTTAAACATTTTTTCTAATTTTTTTTAACACTTTTTTAGCATTTTTTAACACTTTTTTGAATGTTTTTTAACATTTTTTTAATGTTTTTGATAACGTTTTTGAACATTTTTTAAATGTGTTTTTAAATGTATTTATTTTAAACGTTTTTGTTTTAAATGTTTTTTAAATATCCTTTTTAAAACATTTTTGTTTTAAACATTTTTTTAAACGTTTATATTTTTTAAAAGTTTTTTTTATTTTTTTGGAAAAACGTTTCACAAAGTTAAAATGTTTAGTTTCTTTTTTTTATTAGCATTTTACAGTTGAAACATTTTTCATTTAATTCTCAATCATTTTACATGTTTAAATTGCTCACTCCATGCATTTCACACGAACCATCAACCTCAACATCACATACCTGTTATAATTATAATATATTCTTTAATTTAATAAAAATATAAAATATAGACCAATCCAGAAAATAATTAAAGGTCAAATAATTTATTTGAAAACCTTTGATTAAAAAAATGAATCTGAAACGATTTTCCTGTATCAATAAATATTAATCATCATAATGAATAACATTCACAATAATTATAAATCATAAAATATACATAAAATAATTAATTCCATGTTGTTTTAGATAAATAATTGAATGATAATTAATTAAAAAATTAATATGGAATTTGAGCATTTTTTCCCTAAAAAAATAATATGGAATGGGAGGGGGTGCACGAGGTGTGCACTGAAGTTAGGTGGGGTGGGGGTGTCTTGTTTTTTAGTTTTTATTAATAGATGGATGGATGGACACACACACACAAAGAGAGAGAGAGAGAGATAAATACATATACACATATGTATATAATATATATATATATATATATATTAAGGATTTTTTAGTTTAAAACCACACACAGCCTTGGAAACTTGTGGTAGGGGGTTTGAGTCTCCAAACCAGTAGTTTCTCAATTATTATTTTAGAGTGGGAATGATTTTATGTGTTGGGCTTCATATGGGTCAACAAGCGGGCCGACCCGCGAGCCTCCACATTGAGGCCTAGGTCCGACTCGATTAATCATGGGCCCAAGCCCGACTCGGCCTGAGTCAAGCTTTGTCGGGCCGAGCTAGTTGGGCTTTCGGGCTGTCAGACCAAAATTGCATGCCTAGGTTAACCTAAATTTTATGGATCTGACATTCATAATAATTTTTGAAATTGATTATAATCATCTAAAGAATAAAATAATTTTCTTTATAAATTTATATTTATGTTAAAATAATTTCATTTTTATAAAATTTAAGAATTCATTTTCTATTTGGGATTTTTTTCCAACATGGTTAGAGTGAGATTTTTTTTACATGATTGTGAATTGAAAACAAAAATAAAAATAATTGAATGGTTGGAATAAATTGATAATCCAAACCCCAAAAAATAATAAATGGTTATTATATTTTTTTGTTGAAATGAAAACTGAAAAACCATATGATTATCAAATATCAATTTTGGTTATAATTTAAATTGATATTCATTTACCCCTACCAATAGCCAAGTTTTCTTCTTATATAAAAATCAATGGAAATTTTTCCTTGCAAAGAAAAAGTAATGAAAATAAAAATTGAAAAAATTAGAGCTATGATATTTAGCTATGTATAATTGAGAAATATAATATAATATTAGTTATTATTATGAAAAATATTAAAATATGATATTATAATAGTGACATATAATATTAACAATATTATTATACAATGTCTCATTTAAAAGTAAAGTGTTACAAGTTTCCCCCATACAAGTACAATAATGGACATTGTTGAGCATATACATTACAAGTAAATTGATTTGAATATAATGTGGTTGCTGAGAAAAATGATTTTCAGATAAATTAATATTGGTAAATTAACATTGTAAACTTTTATGTGCACTGTAAAATTATGTTTCAACTAAAGGGAAACAATGATAACGGTGTTGACATGTATTTGTTTTATTTATAATATCGTGATGATATTTAAAATTTATTTCCATAAAAGATATAAATTAACATTAATTAATTAAAATTTTATTATGATTAATGTATACAAATTAGTGTTTTATACCGAGATTATAAACTGGTAAATGTTGAGAACCCCGCTCGAAGCTCCACATAATGAAAGTTTGTCATCGGAAGATCACAATAGTGGAAACAAATCTCTAGAAGGAATCCTCACAGATTCAGTCTATCAGAACTAAGAAGAAACGTTTTCACCCTAATCATCACACTGAATTGCACTTACCCATGCATGTTAACTCCAATTCACATGAACATTCAACCAAAAATATAAAAATTAAAGCAAGTAAAAGACACAACAAGATTTACATGGTTTAGACTTTCATCTTACATCCATAGGGAGAAGCATCATAATCTTTCATTCCATCAAAAGTACAAAGTTATAATCACTTATGGCTAGGAATACACATAGATCATTAAATCATATGATTCCATGAAACCTTAGCAATGTGCTCTCACCCCTTATTATAGAGAGTCTCACCCGATCATTAGCTTTCACTAACTTCCTACAACTATGGGCATCTATTCGTTGCACAATACAACTGTCGACTCCCTATTGCATTCCTCAGTCTGATCGCCGATCACTAGTAAATCAATGATTCTCCATACACCTCACTCTATCTTTCAAACTCCATGGTAAGAGTAACTCTAAAGAATACATTGTATCATTCCGGTGACTGTAACAAAAACATTGAACTTCTGGTGAATTGAACACCAATGTTGCAGTCATCGAAAATTTGGAATTTTTGGTAGCCTCACCATCATCCGCTGAAGACTGTTGTCACTACTCAAATAAGGAAAAAGTGCTTTCCAGAGTTTCTCCTTACAATGAAATTAATCCTATCCTTGAAGAAACTTCACATAATCCCAACAATCTCCCACTTAAAAACCAATTCAAGGATCCCATGATATCCTCCAACCCTTTGGAAAATGATAACCTTCCTCTGAAATTCTATTGTATACAATTCTCCTCCCTTTCCTTATGATTCACCTAAGTCCATCTGATTCACGATGCTACCTCAACATCTCATGAACTAAATACTTTGTGAACATATTTGCCAAATTTTTCTTATTAGCTATCTTCTGTAGCTCTAACTCTCCATCTTTTGACATCTTTCAGATTTAATGTAACTTTAGGTCGATGTGCTTCATCCTCACATAGAACATTGGATTTTTGGCCAAATGGATTGCACTTTGACTATCGCATTAAAGCAGTCCACTTCCATGGATGAATTTGAGCTCTTCAATTATACACTTAAACCATACCATTTCTTTATTTTCTTTCTCTACTACCACATATTCATCTTTTATTGCTACCACATATTCAGATTTTGTTTCGGAGTGTTGAATCACCAATTGGGGCCTTGACATCCAGTTGATCGCGGTTCCAATGAAGGTAAAACAAACACTGCTATGATTTTATATGAATTTGAGTCTCCCCTGAAGTCTATTTTAGTATACCCAACCAACAAATAATCATATCCGAAGAAAAGTGTTGTTTCTCCTATTCCTTTAAGATTTCTCGAAATCCACTTTACATCTTCCCAATGTTCTTTCATCAGTTTTGACATAAACCTACTGACAACTCCCATTGTATGAGCAATATTTGGTCAAGTTTACACCATTAAATACATGAGACTTCCCACAAATAATGTATATTCTATTATCATCATGTTCTTAACCTCTTCTTCCATTTTCAATTCTTGTTCCTTTGATATTTTGAAGTATCTAATGAATAACCTTTAAGGATCAGTCACCTCTAATGATAGGGGTGAATAAGTGAAGAGAAGTTGATATAATTTTTTGTTGAAGAAAAATAAACCTCTATGAATTGTTATAGTACGATCCACTCAGGACATAAACACCACAACCTCACATGATTATGCAAAAAATAAAGATCAAGGGACACATAGATTTTTACAAGGTTTAGATCCAGTGTGGAATCCTACTCATTTCTATGGCTAATTACTCCCCCAACCACAAATTATTTTCTATATAACCCCAACTTAAATTCACTTACAAAACATCATGTAACATCCCACCACACATTTTGAGAGTAACACCAAACAATAAAAATTACTACTACAATAAAAAAGGTGATTACATAAACAAAAGAAGATCTTTAGAAAACTAGGTTTCCCTAACAATGAAGAATGTAGATTTCCTTTTTTTAGCCTCTAAAAAATAAAAAAAGTACTTCTCATAGTGAAGGCATAAAATCGATTCACATATATTCTCAACTCAAGATTAGATCTCCTGAAGAAATGGGATACAACATATGTTGATCGTTGAAGAAGAAAATTCCTCAACTTCAAACGAAGAACTCTCAATTATGTTCTCTGTCTCTACTTCCCTATTGTGTGTCAATGATATTTCACTATCAACTCTCTATCATGCCCCAATCAAGGCCTCACCCTTTTCACTCTCTTTTCTAGACCATGTTGCTTGTCAATGGTTTCCCAACAATTTGCGCTTAGTCGTGCGACAAATACATCCACCCTTTTTCTGAAAAAGAACACATAAACATTAAATATCCATGATCTCCATCATTATAGCCAACTACCATGTCTTAATCATGGAACAAAACTGATGCCAAGTATCATGGTGGCATGTCTAACCATTCCCATGAAATAAATGCCTCAAAACATATCAAATTTGAATCCCTTCCAGAAATCCATACGATTACAATACAAATTCATAATCGACTATGTGGATCTTTCTCAATACACATGCATAAAAATTGACTATATAAAAATCTCTACGTAGAATAAATGGCTACGTGATCTCATTTGATTACATGGATCAATTGGTTATGTGAACCAATTAGATATATTGAAAAATGGTTACATCGATCACAATTCAAAACAGTTATGTCATTCCCTTTTGTAGTTAAAATGGCTACATGAACCCCTTATGTAGAAAAACGTCAATGTAGATCATATGGATATGTGATCCAACACTTTGATAATTCAATAATGTGGATTCAAAAACCACTTTAACCCAACCAAAATTACTTCATCTGATCACCAACCTTTCTCAAAACACTTTCTAGCATCATGAAACTCCCTTCCAAGATATTTAAATCCATACAAACTAGATCAAAAACCACCAGACTTAATAATTCCCCAGATGTAGTTGTCAAAAAAATACAAAAACCTGAACTTACCAAGAACCACAAGATCTTTAAGCATCTTTAAACCAAGCCCCAAAACCATGGGGTTATTCATATAACAAGAGGAATTCATATTGCTTTACATATGATCATCTTAATTTTTTCCACGATATTCCAGACATAATCTTTCTAACATAAGACCAAACCTCTGGTCTTCTTATCACACTCGATCCCCACATCTAAGATCTTCTTCGCTTCACCGAGATCATTTATTTTAAATTTCATCAATAAGTACTTCAAATCCTAAATCCATTGGATTGATTGACCCAATAGAAGCATGTGATTCATGTACAATAGTAGAATGATGAAGTTCCTATCATTGCACCCCTTCTAGGAACAACAATGACCTGAGTTCCTATACATGAAACCTTTCTTCTATATGAAAGATTTGAACTTCTGATTTCATTTTCATGGTTCTTGTTTCAATCCATAAAGACTTTTCTTGAGTTTACACACCAAACTCTAATTATGGTGGTCCATGAAACCAGCTGGTTGCTTCATATAGATTTCTTTGTTCTCCATGAATAAATACCATTTTCACATTCATTTATTCCAGATTTAAACCTCCAAAAGCAACCAGACTCAACACAATCCATATGGTAGTATGATTTACTACCAAAGAGAAAAATTTAGAAAATCCGATGCCCCCATTTTTTTGAAACCCTTTGACCACCAACGTTTCATTATACCTTCTAATTTCATCAACTCCATCTTTTAACCGAAAACCCACTAGTTCTAAAGTTCCATCTTTTTGGGTGGTAGTTATGGTAACTCTCATGTTTTGTTCACATAAAGTGAATCCAACTCATCCTTCATAGATAACTCCTACTTGTTAGAGTATTTTAGGTTAACCACTTCTTCTAGGATTTATGGTTCTCCACCATCTATTAAAAGTAAGAAGTTTGAGTTAGCTCCACACCTCTGTACTGATTGTCTGACTCTTGTATATATCCACAAATATACATACAATTATACTCTTTCTTGAACTGAAACCTCTGTAATTTCATCTTTTGGAACTCTAGATTGACCCTCACTAGTTCTTGATATTTTAGGTATATCTTCCACTGGTCTTATTTTTGAACTTTTTGTATTGTCCTATAAACTTTACTCTTGAATTTGCATAATTTTGGTAGAGTCAAAGCCATATAAACTCTCCAGAATTTGTGTACTTCCAGTTTCTTTATTCAAATCAACTTGAATTAAATTTGACACTTTTTCTTCAACTTATTTTGCCTTCAAGTTCCCATCCTTTCATAGGAATTTCTCATTAAAGAGAACATTTCTACTTTTAATGACTTGCATTTTCTCATAATCCTAAATTCAAAATCTAATTTCTTAATCTTCATAACCTATAAAGAAACATGCATGAGATTTTTCTTCTAGATTATCACTATATTCGGCATGGACATGTGCATAAACTATACTTATGAAGACCTTAAGGTGTGAAAAATCTAGTGTTTTTTATATTTGTAGAGCTTTTGGAAATTTTAATCCCATTGGTGCTGAGGGCCTCTGATTGAATAAGTACGTTGTAGTATTTATTGATTCCATAGAGAAAACCTTGGGCATTCATGAATGAAACTTCCTAATTTATGCCCTTTCCATCAAAGTATGATTCATTCATTCAACTATGAAATTTTTCTCAGGCATTCTAGGTATATTTTTTTTTCATGTCTAATGCCTTAGTGTATAAAGAAGTTTTGAAAACTTCTTCCGATGTACTCACTTTTATTATCTGATCTTAAGTATTCTAGCTCACTTCATGTTTTCCTTTTGACCATAGCTTTCCATTGCACGAACACTCCAAAAACTCTAGATTTATGTTTCAAGAAGTATACCCATAATTTTCTCATGGATTCCTTAATGAACGTCATAAAATACCATGAACACCCATGATATTTAACTGGATAAAGTCCCCAAAAATCTATATATAACAACTATAGATTCTAGCATTTTGGTGTTCTTACACTCAAGTTAAAGCTCAATATACATTGCTTGCTGATTATGCATGTAACGTCCCGACCCGGAAGCCACTAAACCGGTGCTCCGAGTCGGTTCGCCACAAGGCCTCAAGCGCACCTCCCCGTACGCTAGAGGCTGCCGACTAGTAGTGAGGGCCTAGGGTGTGATAGTGGGGAGACTATGCCCTCATACCAAAGTAAGAAAACAACAGAAATAACTAAGTATCATACACAATGGAAAGTAAAAAGAGTGCAGAAGCAATAAACAACTGAAATAGAACAAGCTGTAATAGTAAAATGTTGTAAAAGCCCGAACAACTATGTAATACAATACAACACTGGTCACCCACCAGGCCGACCATATAGATACAAGTACAAAAGAAACTGAAAGTAAAAGTACAAGGCTCTGCTACTAACTCCGAGCCAATCCACATACCCGATCTCTAGACACTGTCGAACTACAGCGGCCCAATCAGTAGAACCACTCGAGTAACTCCACTTGATCATACAACACTGGTCCTCAGCTCTATCCACCATGCAACTCGTGCTCAACCTGAAAAGAAGACATAAGGTCTACACGTACACCTAGGTGCATGTGCAGGGGTGAGAAATAATCTCAGTAGGGCACCCCGACAAGCAACCTATAACTGTGCTGCTAAAAGTGTATGCAACAACAAATTGCTCAGCCTAGCTGGAACACAACAAAAGGAAGTAAACCAAACGTGCAACCACAGTTGAACTCAGGGTATGTAATCCCTGTCAACTAGGCAAGTGCCACCATGGATGTCCATATCTATATACGTACACATGTATATTCCCATACCTATAAACATATACATAAATATGAATATTCATGATTAAGTGATTCAAATAACAAGAAACAACAACAACAGTCGATCCTTGGGACCTTAAGCCCGATCTCCTGGATGTCCTATTCAAGGGAATTGAGTTGGACGTTGTGCCACTCAAGCCGTGTGTCAAATAAGTCAATCTCTGGGTCCGTAATTCCATCAACATGTACCTAATTCGGCCAACGCCGGAGATATGCCTCTGAACAAGCTAAACCAAACAAGCAACCCTCTATTTCAACAAATCAAACACAAGCAAGCAGATAACACAACAGGTAACCCTCTGGGAAGTACTCACAGCCATCCCCTATGGTCCTAAATAACAAGTACCAGCAACCCTACGGGTAGTTCACTCAGCCTAAACCCTCTGGTTTTGTCATACGAAAATATAAAAACTCTCCAAGGAAGCACACGTAGTCAATTCCCCTTATAGTCTAGGGTAGTTAAGAACTCTCTGAGGAAGCTCGCACAGTCAATTCCCCTTATAGCCCCAAGTTCAAGGACTCTCTAAGGAAGCACACTCGGTTAATCCCCTTATAGCCCAGGTCTTTCATAGACTCTCCGAGGAAGCTCACACAATCAATCCCTCCTATAGCCTATGGTAATCAGGTGGTTCAAACAAACAAAACAGAGACTCTCTGAGGAAGCTCACTCAGTCTATCCCCGTATAGTCTATAATGCCCAAAGACTCTCTGAGGAAGCTCACTCGGTCTATCCCCGTATAGTCTATAATGCCCAAAGACTCTCTGAGGAAGATCACTCGTTCTATCCCCATATAGTCTATAATGCTCAAAGACTCTCTAAGGAAGCTCACTCGGTCTATCCCCTTATAGTCTACTACACCAGGTTCTCACGGCCCCGTGTAAGTCAACACATAATAATACTATATGGCCAAAGTAAACCTACATAACTACTTGGATAACCAGTCTATAGCATAACATCATGTAATAAATACAACCACTCCATCCTAACAATACTAGGCATGGAAACAAGGCAGCCTAACAGGCAAAGCTAGACCAAAAGGTCAAAAATCAAGCAACATGGGCAAACACATCCACAGCAAGGTAAAATACACTATTTACAATCAAGAAACCTCTACTCAAGCACACAAGGAATAGTAGGTATCCAAACAAACAAGAAAGATGCATCGCGTCAGGCTCAGCAGCTACCAACCAGGAAGCACCTCTGGTAAACACTACAACATCAACAAACCAAGTTAGATATAAACAAATAGTGAGGGTGGCCCAAACGCCCAACCAAACAATACATCCAAAGCCCAAAGGGATTACCAGTTTGGAACAGGTTCTAGGTGACAACTGATCACCATCTCTACCCAAACCTGACATAACAACTCAGGGTAGTTCAAACAACAAGCACCCACTGGGTCCCTCAAATCAAACACTGAGGAAGCATCATACTCGGGATTCTCCAGGTAAACACGAGCGAAGGCATCCTATGCAGGATCCTTAGCAACGAGTAAGGGAGGAATCATACACGATTCTCAAAGGAATAACAAAATAGGTATTCCATAACATGGGTCCTATCAAAAGAAAAACAGGAGAGGGATCCTACAAGGAACTCCCAAGGTCAATCCACAAGTAAAGGCATCCCTCAGGGGATCCTTAGAAGTATCCAGTCTCACAGACTCATAGGCCAGAAGGGAACACCTCACAAGGGAAACGTCCTCTAAATAATAGGTTATGGGAGATATCTCATAGCTCATCTCCTATTAAAGGTCTCAACTAAGTTGGTCCAAACACCCAACCTATCATCCACACCATGTCTCACTCTTAGGTGTCAACTGATCTTGATAATTGGAGGAAGAACCCCTCCATTTAGATAAAAACCCCCCAAAACCCATCTATATGACCTCTAAATGTCAAAATAATTCTACCATTGCGATCTACATGAAAAAATGCTTAGAATCGACTACTCACACGCCCAATTATGACTTATAGTGCATAAGATATCCCAAAATTACTAAATTGAAGTAGTACATGGCCAGATCACATGGCCAGAGCACAATGGGCCTTCCTGTGTAATAGTACACGATGTGTACTTTACTGTACATGGCGTTTACTATTCAAAAAAAGCCACCCCGTGTTCGTTTTCACTAAAACACATGCCCAAGTACCACTACATGGCGTGTACTTATAGTACACGACGTGTACTCCAAAAAAACCACTATTCTATGTTCTACTCCACACGGCCAGCCACACGACCACCCACTACACGGCGTGTACTCAAAGTACACGGATTGTACTTAATAAAACTTAATCTTCCCCTAATGGGAAGAACACATGGCGTGTACCCTCGGAATACACGCTGTGTATTATGGGTTTTCCGACCGGAAATCCCTGAAAACACCTGAAACACCCGTTTTCGCCCCCGAAACATTAGATCCAGCCTTAAGAGGCCACAAGAAAGAAATATAAGGCTTTAAAGACTTAAAAGAACATGTTTAAAGAGGATATATGGAAAAAACATAAACAACCCTACCTTTGGGTGGAAACCGCCGAAGCTTCGGTTGATTTCACGACTCACTATTGCCGCACGCCGACTCAGCGCGTCGAGAGCTTCGAATCAGTACCCTTCTTGCCTTACAACTCTCTCTATTTCTCAATATCTAAATCCCCCCAAAAGACACGACCAAGGAGGAGTGCATATGGAGCATGCAAAAGAAGGAGGAGGAAGGAAGAGAGAAGAAAAGAAAAGGAAAGAAGAAAGGAAAAGGAAGAAAAAGGGGCCCGGCCCGGCCCCGGTGCCCGACATGAGTTTATGCCTTCCCTAGGCTAAACTCCCCATTCCGGAATCAACAACGCAGAAGGAATATCAATACGACACTCCATTTAAAAGTTATTTCCAAAGAAACCTACACGAATAATTTAATATTTAATTTAATAATATTAAATATTAAATATTCCACCAAAATTCGAACAGCTCAGATTTCCTCCAAACTCCTATCCTAGGGTAAAATCCCTATTCCGGGACCAACAGAGCTGTCAGAAAAATTATCCAAGATTAGATGGTAGGTTAAAATGACCATTTTACCCCTCACGAGCATCCAACAACAAAAATTCAAATTTCTTCTCAAAACTGCAGTCCAGAAAAACACGGGTTCTTACAAACTCCCCACCATAAACCTTCTCATCCCCGAGAAGCCCAGTGAAGGAACCAACAACCATGCTCATAACCTGAGCATCTGCACAAACAAGATATCTAGACTTTCCAATGACCAACCTTATAGTGTTAACCACCACCTTCTACATAGAATATATTCAACTACGACCAAACTGGTACTCCCCACCATAGGAATACCCTTGTCGTCATTTTAAAAGTAAACTCTGAGCTCAAAATCTCCTGTCAAACACTGAAGTTTAACCTAAACAAGGAAAACCACTCTCAAAGGGCCAATGGTGCACTCCTCTCCATATGGATTTCCTTACTTCGCTTCGAGAGCACAAAAAGAACAGGTTCCATCCTCAACAGGGATGAACATTAAGAAAGAAAAAGAAAAAGGAGCTTGACGTAGGGTCGAAGCTCTCTCAGCATACTCAAGACGAATCAAAATATCGCATGATCGTCTCTTACAGGAGTACACTAAGATTTCACTAAAGGCGTGTCTAGATCTCTCCGAGCCACACTAACATCCTACCAAAACCCGACCAGGATTCAAGAACGGGTCAACCATTTTCACCCAGGTTTCCCTAGAACAGAACAGACATCGACCTACAAGGGTTCGAGTCAAAACCAAGGGCCTCTAAGTCTTCCACCTAGCCCTATAGAAAAATCCTCACAACTGGGTCACAAGGTCTAACCACCCAGCCCAAAAGATCCAAAACCTCTCAGAAGGCAGTAAAGATCACAACGAAAAAGGAAAACAAAACCAAACACAACCTACAAGGTCCCTGATCTTCTCCAATCATCCTTAGAAGGAACTACTCCCTGGAGTTCACAGCCCAAGCAGAAGAGAAACTGAACTGACGCTCATTGGGTATCTATACACAACAATACCACAAGGAGGTCTAGTTCACAAGAAAAGCC
Source organism: Viscum album (assembly GCA_963277665.1). NCBI lineage: Eukaryota > Viridiplantae > Streptophyta > Magnoliopsida > Santalales > Viscaceae > Viscum > Viscum album. The sequence goes on along the minus strand of OY728155.1, from coordinate 15,458,300 downwards.
TTGGTATCTATCGACATCATTCTCAACGATCCGACTAGATAACCACTGACCTGAGAAACAACACCCAATAAGGGTTGAACAGAAAGGAATCACGTGCCACATAGACCAACTGGGGTCACTGCACCACCTGTGCACAAGGACTGAGTCATCAGACTCAACAAAAATGCCTCAACGTAGATCCACGTAACCTGCCATCAGAGTAAAAAGCATGTGTAAGCAGACCAAAAGGCCAGTCATTAGTAAAAACACACACTAGAAGGCCTATATGATGTGAATCCTATGTGCCTAGTATGATGCATGATACGCCTCTTTCCTTTTCTGACCAAGAGTCAAAATCCATCCCTGAAATCTTACCAATGGCCAAGAGCTAGAGATACATAGTAAATCCAAACACCACACAACATGTGCGTCGCTCAAGGCGAAAATCATATACAACTGTAACATCGCAAAATCAGAACAGCAATCCCAAACCCTGGCAACCCGGACTTCTTACCGGAACAAGTGTTCTCGACGCACTAGCCCGATATCCATCATAGGTTCCGACACATTCCTAATACCCCTGTCTACCATAACCCAAATAATAAATACCCAGAAAGAAAACTCCTCTGATACCACTTTGTAACATCCCAACCCGGAAGCCACTAAACCGGTGCTCCGAGCCAGTTCGCCACAAGGCCTCAAGCGCACCTTCCCGTATGCCAGAGGCTTCTGACTAGCAGCAAGGGCTTAAGGTGTGATAGTGGGGAGACTATGCCCTCATACCAGAGTAAGAAAACAACAGAAATAACTAATTATCATACAAAATGGAAAGTAAACAGAGTGCGAAAGCAATAAACAACTGAAATAGAACAAGATGCAATAGTAAAATGCTGTAAAAGCCCGAACAACTATGCAATACACTACAACACTGGTCACCCACCGGGCCGACCATACAGATAAAAGTACAAAAGAAACTGAAAGTAAAAGTACAGGGCTCTACTACTAACTTGGATCCAATCCACGTACCCGATCTCCAGACACTATAGAACTGCAGCGACCCAATCAGTAGAACCACTCGAGCAGCTCCACTCAATCATGAAACACTGGGCCTCAGCCCTATCCACCATGAAACTCATGCTCAACCTGAAAAGAAGACATAAGGTCTACACGTACACCGAGGTGAACGTTTAGGGGTGAGAAATAATCTTAGTAGGGCACCCCAAAAAGCAACCTATAACTGTGCTGCTAAAAGTGTATGCAACAACAATGTGCTCAGCCTAGCTGGAACACAACAAAAGGAAGTAAACCAAATGTGCAACCACAGTTGAACTCAGGGTATGTAATCCCTGTCAACTGGGAAAGTGCCACCATGGATGTCCATATCTATATACGTACACATGTATAGTCCCATACCTATACACATATAAATAAATATGAATATTCATGATTAAGTGATTCAAATAACAAGAAACAACAATAGCAGTCGATACTTGGGACCTTAAGCCCGATCACCTGGACGTCCTATTCAAGGGCATTGAGCTGGACGTTGTGTCACTCAAGTCGTGTATCAAATAAGTCGATCTCTAGGTCCGTAATCCCATCGACATGTACCTTCTTCGACCAAATCTAGAGATATGCCTCTGAACAAGCTAAACAAAACAAGCAACCCTCTAGTTCAACAAATCAAACACAAGCAAGCATATAACACAACAGGTAACCCTCTGGGAAGTACTCACACCCATCCCCTATGGTGCTACCTAACAAGTACCAGCAACCCTCTGGGCAGTGCACTCAACCTAACCCATCTGGTTTGGTTATACGAAAATATAAAGACTCTCTGAGAAAGCACACACAGTCAATTCCCCTTATAGTATAGGGTAGTCAGGAACTCTCTGAGGAAGCTCGCATAGTCAATTCCCATTATAGCCCCAAGGTCAAGGACTCTTTGAGGAAGCACACTCGGTCAATTCCACTTATAGCCCAGGTCGTTCATAGACTCTCTTAGGAAGCTCACACAGTCAATCCCTTCTATAGCCTATGGTAATCAGGTGGTTCAAACAAAAAAAAAACAGAGACTCTCTAAGGAAGCTCACTCGTTCTATCCCCGTATAGTCTATAATTCCCAAAGACTCTCTGAGGAAGCTCACTCAGTCTATCCCCGTATAGTCTATAATGCCCAAAGACTCTCTGAGGAAGATCACTTAGTCTATCCTCGTATAGTCTATAATGCTCAAAGACTCTTTGAGGAAGCTCACTCAGTCTATCCCCTTATAGTCTACTACACCAGGTTCTCACGGCCCCGTGTAAGTCAACGCATAGTAATGATATATGGACAAAGTAAACCTACATAACTACTTGGATAACCAGTATACAACATAACATCATGTTGTAAATACAACCACTCCATCCTAACAATACTAGGCATGTAAACAAGGCATCCTAACAGGAAAAGCTAGACCAAACGGTAAAAAATAAAGCAACATGGGCAAACACATCCACAACAAGGTAAAATACATTATTTACAATCAAGCCACCTCTACTCATGCACACGAGGAATAATAAGCATCCAAAAAAACAATAAAGACGCATCGCGTCAGGCTCAACAGCCACCAACCAGGAAGCACCTCTGGTAAACACTACAGCATTAGCAAACCAAGTCAGATATAAACAAACAGTGAGGGTGGCCCGAACACCTAACCCAACAATACATCCAAAGCCCAAAGGGATTACCAGTTTGGCATGGGTTCTAGGTGACACCCGATCACCATCTCTACCCAAACCCAACACAACAACTCAGGGTAGTTCAAACAACAATCACCCACTGGGTCCCTCAAGTCAAACACTGAGGAAGCATCATACTCGGGATTCTCCAGGTAAACACGAGCGAAGGAATCCTACGCGGGATCCTTAGCAATGAGTAAGGGAGGAATCATGCATGAAATCCTCAAAGGAAGGACAACATAGGCATTCCATAACATGGGTCCTATCGAAGGAAAAACAGGAGAGGGATCCTACAAGGAACTCCCAAGGCCAGTCCACAAGTAAAGGCATCCCTCAGGGGATCCTTAGAAGTATCCGGTCTCACAGACTCATAGGCCAGAAGGGAACGTCTCACAAGGGAAACGTCCTCTAAATCATAGGTTGTGGGAGATATATCATATATCATCTCATATTAAAGGTCTCAACTAAGTTGGTTCGAACACCCAACCTATCATCCCCACCATGTCTCACTCTTAGGTGTCAACTGATCTTGATAACTGGTGGAAGAACCCCTACGTTTAGATAAAAACCCCAGAAAACCCATCTATATGACCTATAAATGTCAAAATAATTCTACCATTGCGATCTACATGGAAAAATTCTCAAAATCAACTACTCACACGCCCAATTCTGACTTCCAAAGCATAAGATATCCCAAAATTACTAAATTGAAGTAGTACATGGCCAGAACACATGGCCAGAGCACAATGGGCCTGCCTGTGTAATAGTACACAACATGTAATTTACTATACATGGTGTGTAATATTCAAAAAAATCCACCCCGTGTTCTTTTTCACTAAAACACATGCCCAAGTACCACTACGCGATGTGTACTAAAAAAACCACTATTCCGTGTTCTACTCCACACGACCAGCCACACGGCCACCCACTACATGGGGTGTACTCAAAGTACATGGAGTGTACTTAAGAAAACTTCATCTTCCCCAAATAGGAAGAACACATGGCATGTACCCCCAGAATACACGCCGTGTATTCTGGGTTTTCTGACGGGAAATCCCTGAAAACACCCGAAACACCTGTTTTCACCCCCGAAACATTAGATCCGGCCTTAAGAGGCCAAAATCAAGAAATATAAGAATTTAAAGACTTAAAAGAACATTTCTAAAGAGGATATATGGAAAAAACATAAACGGCCCTACCTTTGGGTGGAAACTGCCGAAGCTTCAGTTGATTTCACGTCTCACGGTTGCCGCACGCCGACTCAGCACGTCGAGAGCTTCAAATCGGTACCCCTCTTGGCTTCCAAATCTCCCTATTTCTCAATCTCCAAATCCCCCCAAAAGGAACGACCAAGGAGGAGTGCATATGGAGAGTGCTCAAGAAGGAGGAGGAAGGAAGAGAGAAGAAAAGAAAAGGAAAGAAGAAAGGAAAAGGAAAAAAAGGGGCCCAAGCCAGCCCTGATGCCTGACATGAGTTTATGCCTTCCCTAGGCTAAACTCCCCATTCTGGACTCAACATCACAGAAGGAATCTAAATACGATGCTCCATTTAAAAGTTATTTCCAAATGAATCTATGTGAATAATTTAATAATATTAAATACTAAATATTCTTCCAAAATTCGAACAGCTCTGATTTCCTCCAAACTCCTGTCTTAGGGTAAACTCCCTATTCCGGGACCAACAGAGTTGTTAGAAAAATTATCCAAGATCAGATGGTAGGTGAAAATGACCATTTTACCCCTCATGAGCATCCAACAACAAAAATTCAAATTTCTGCTCAAAACTGCAGTCCGAATAAACATGGGTTCTTACAATGCAACTCTCATAACTTTTGAAGTCTGAATGATCCATCTTTAGCATGCCTTTTTCTTCTAAGACATTCATACCTTTTCCAATGATTCACCCAAGCCAACAATTTCACTTATATGAATTTTTTTATGGTTTAAGTTCTAGAAAGTGTAGCTCCCATTACCCTTCTGGTCAGATACAGTGTGTCATACTTTACACCTTTACCTATGATCAAGGATCCCTGATTTATTTTCCACAATTCATTAGTAAAGGTATTTCCATATTCAACTTCATCTAACTGAATAACTGATATCGGGTTCTTCTAAAGTACCCGTATATGTCAAAATTCCTGAAAACTAAGGAAACTTCCATTTTCAACTAAATTATCATGTCTCCCTTCTCCACAATATCAAGAGATTCGTCGTCCACTAGTTTCACTCTTCCAAAGCTTCTAGACATGTAATTTTCAATGTAACCGTTTTCACTAGTGGAGTGGTAGGATGAACCAGAATCTATGATATACGATTTCAGTGGTGTGTTGGCACTCAAAAGTATATTTTCTCTACTTTATATAATTTTACTAATGGAACTTAAAACTCTATAATTTTATCTTCTAGAATTTCCCTTACATTCATAGTTGTAATTCTTGAGATGAACTCTTTTTCCATAGTTCCAACAAGCTGGTTTGGGTCTAGTAGATTTACTTATACCTCTCTCTCTTAACTTTCCTTCAAATCATCTTTGATTTATTTGATGAGCTGAGCATCCTGTTCCATTTTTATTCAATGCATCACTAAAAGGTTCATAAATCCCCTCCTATGGAGCTCTTTATTCAAAATCAAGTTTCATACATCCTTAAACATTAAATTGATTTTTCTGTTGGAGTTACTCACTATTGTCACCATCCTATCCCAAGATTCTAGAAATGAAGATAATAATAATATGGACTTGACAAAATCTGCAAAAGTTACCTTCACAGACTCAATTTGGCCTCTGGTCATGTTGAAATTATTCACATGATCGACAACATACCTTCCTTCAGATAACTTCATATTGAACAGTTGTCACATTTGTTGGTCAAAAAAATATTGTACGAGGGGGGAGGGGTGAATTTCCCTTTAAAAAACAATTAAAATGGAAGCAATGAATAAAACATAAAATCAATTAAGAAATAATTGATAAATCTATTCTGAGTTTAAATATAATATCAAAGTAATTTAATCATGGAAATGATCGAACAAAATTTATAAAAGTATGAAAATCTATGATAAATGATGCAACATGATAAAGTAAATGGAGGACAAACACAATTAATAAGGAGTTCAACTAAAGCTAGATGTGAGTCTTTATGTCTCCACCCCTGGACTTGAGAGGTCTATATTATTAATCCCTTAATCTTATTGGGGATCAAGAAACCCATTACTCATAATTATGGCCTATGAGAACCCTCTTGAGCTTCGCTGGTAGCTAAAGAACCCCTCCATCACTTTTTCAGAGTGGGAACCATTGGAGAAAGGTGGTTGAAAAGAGAGAGGTTTGATTTAGAAAAACTCATTACAAGTCACTCAAAAATCTCTTAGATGGATAAATACAATAGAGGATAAGAGGTTTGAGAGGAAGGTAGACTACCTTTAAAGTATTTGAAAACTTGAAGTTAGATCTTTGAGCAGATTAGATAAATTTAGCAATTTGGAATCGATTTGATCTCGAGAGAATCATTGAGAGTAAGGGTATACTTACAAGGGGATAAGGGAGTCCTTTTATAAGATCCAAGAGGACTGGTATGGTTCTGGATTTCATTTGGTGTCAAAAAGTCATGGAATACTGAAGTAATGGTCTTTTTGACCACAATTAAAGCTTTCCTAAAGCTTCTGCTGTGAATCCACCAAAAACTCGGTAGCCACAAGCGGGTAGTTGGTGGGATACCTCTAAGTCACATCTTCTATAAAAACACCAATGATGAGATACTACTATCCAGTGACTGGATGGTGGACTTCGAATAAAATTGTGTACACATGGGAGAGCCAATGGTCGACCAATAGAACTTTTGGACATTTGAGATTTTGTCACCATGGTATTGGCTGGCCAGTACCCTACATCAGCTAACCAGTGTTGTCTTTACTTCATATTCTTTAACCATGGACACCTCCACTTCACTTTAATGCCTTGTAAGGATATTTTAAATTGCTTCCAAGGAATTTAAGGATGAATTGATACATGAACAAGCCTTTATCAAGGATTCAAAATATCTTAAATATCCCATTCAATTATACTATTTAATATTCAAATAAAACACAAAAACTATCTTAAAATGAGAATGTTAGAAACACAGGCAAGTGTTTATGATAATGAAAACACCATGAGAGAGAGAGGCACAACAATCTACCCTTTTTTATGATCACAAACACTTAATATAAAATGATAAATTAAGCATAGATTGAGAATGAAGGATACACCAATTGTAATTCAATATTTTTACAAGATATTCAATGAGATCAATAAGTAAACACATTAAGCATGCTATTAGTAACAATAAAATACCCCCTTTGTTAAATAATTAAGCACTATATAAGAGTAAAAATAATTAATAAAATTTAATAACTACCCCCCATTGTGAAAATAAATTTTTAGAAAAATTTTAACTCCTTTAAATAATCATTTTAAGACATTTCTCCCCCCTTGTGATTTCAAAAAGAGAAAATTAAGGAGATAAAGGATAAAATTAATAAATTTTTAGAGAAACCCAAAAATGATTTTAAAAAAGGTCAATAGAGAAAAATATTTTTAAAAGAAAAAGAAATTATTTTTAAAACATATTTTAATTTCCCAACCCCCTAAATAATATAATTATTAGAGATCGAGGGGAAAGTTAAAAGAATAAAGGAAAAAAGAAAAAGGAAAAAGAGAAAAAAATATTTTTTAAAAACACATATAAACTTCCAAAATCCCCAAATAATATGATTATTAGATATAGGGAGAGGTAAGTTAGAAGAGAAGAGAAAAAGGAGTATCAAAGGAAAAAGATAAGAGATGAAGAAAAAAATAATAAAGAAAAAATATAAGAACAAAAAAACAGAATGAATAAAATAAAAATAAAACTTTACATACCTTTGCTATGACATAAATTCTATTCAATAAATGAATTTACCTCCATTGATTTAATTCTTCAATAAAAATAGCTTGAGGAATAAATTCTTATGAATATAAATCAAACTTCAGAGCCTTTCTCAGATTCACATTCCATCAAATACAACTTAAGAGAAAAGTTAAAGAGACAAGTATATATGATTAATTTTTTTCTCATCATTGATCTTCTTTAAGAGAGATAACAAAACATTTAAAAAAGAGATAATATATATATAGTTTCTCATATATATTTTAAAAAACCCAATTTCAAAAATAGATTTAAAATATCAAAGGTTACCAAGGAAGCTTTAAAAAATATTAATATTATAAAAGGTACTTATATTTGTTTTGAAAACGTGATTTTGAAATTTTGAGGAAGTTATTTTTTTGAATAGTAATAATTAATTAAATTTTAAAAATGAAACTTTTAAGGAAAAATTCATAATTAAAGAGATAACCCCCCCTCAAATGATAACACATGTGAGATAAAGGAATCGTAGATAATATAAAAACAAAAGAATAAAAACAAGAATTTCAATATTTTAAAAAGATTTGAAAAGAGTTTGAAAATAAAACTTTAAAAAAGATAACTCAAGATAGCCAAAGATCAAATGAAGAATGTCACAAGTGAACCATTACTCATTCACCTTTAATGAATTTGAAACTATCAAGGGTTATAGGTTTGGTGAAAACATATGAGAGTTGATATTCTATTGGGAAAAAATATAATAAGATACCACCCATTTGGAAGTGATATGGTGTATCATATCAATGTGTATGGTGTGAGAGTGCTGGATTGTAATGCCCTGACCCCAGTTACCCAGAGTCGGTGCATTATTACGTAACATTGTCATGATCACAAAAGATCAAGTCTCGAAAGACCGATTAGTTTAGTAGCCTTGGAAACACTAGATACATTCATAAGTCTTACATTACATCATAAAGTGAAACAAAACTACAACAAAATTTTGTCTTCATATCCCCTCATATTATCCATACAAGTCATTTATAATATACTTCTTCACATCCTGGAAAAATTAAAACATTGAAAGGGGTGAGATCAGATGCTCAGTAAGGATAACAATATAGCAGAAGCTTTCATAAATAAACATAAACATTTAAGGCAATGTATAACTAAAACAAAAGCCTTTTAAACATTAACTTCAGCATAATATGGCAAAAGTAAAATGAAATAATTCCATTTACTTATTCACATGGATATTCTACTAGTCGAATAATCACATGCAATATCAATAACCACTTTCATAATGATGGAATGCATAATGCCAGACTATCATAACCACATAGCCAAGGCCTCGTGCCAAGACTACAAATAAGATTTTGTCAAGGCCTTGTTCCAAGACACTAGTTTGTCTCACGAGACCTGCCGATGCATCGAGGAGCTATAGCGGGCTCCACCCGTCACTTATTAATTCCAATGCATTCCTCATATGAACATGTTTAAACATATCATAAACCATAACATAATCGTATCACACAAAAAATGCATAAAAGAAAAATAAAATTTCCACATTTCAATCACAAGATATCAATACAACAAATTGATATAATAAAACCATTTTCAATACCAAAATAAAAGAAAACTAAAACTTGGTATTTATTTTTCATTTTAAAAAAAGTTATGGCTTGTAGAGGAAGTCGAAACTCAAATAATGGTCAGGGCAGCGGAGAAGTCGTTGTCGCCGCATACATACGAAAAAAAAAACATTCATTTTTTTCATTTAGTAAAACGCTTCGTATAAAAATATTCCATTTGAATAAATGTAAAAGTCAAAGGGGTTTATACACCGTATAAAAGAAAGTTGTGTATAAAACAAAATATGCCTCAATGAAAGGAGATTGAGACGAAGTCCCTTACAAAGATCATTTTGAAAATACAATAGATCGCTCATGTGTATTCACCATAAGTACACATAAAGAAAGTAAAATACAAGATATGACATAATAATATCATGACATATTTTGAAAGTAGGAGATTAACCTAAAGCACAGAAATTGGGTTAAGAAGTACCCTTACCTCGTGTCCGACTTGACTCGACCGTTCTTTAACCTCCTGAATAATAAACTAGAGTTAATTTATAATTTATTAAGAACCTTTTTCAAGTTTATTATTCCTTTTATATCACTTATTACCATTTTATTAATATTATGTAATTATTTAAGTTAATAACGATCGTTTTGTCGATCTTTGGTACTTGAGTCAAAAACAAACTTCTTATAATTACAAGTTGTTCATGTGGTAAAATATCCATCATATCCAGAATTATATTCATGATGTAGATATCATATATATCATATATATCCAGTATATACATTCATTCATAATATTACGTAACATTTAGAGGTAAGAAATGAAATGCACCGTTCATGGAGACGGTAAGCCGTACATACGCATGAACGCTACTTTCATTTCTATTTTATATTTAATGGAATGAAATCATAATGATATAAAGTTATATTATAATTACAGTGTAATATCATATATAATATCATTTACTCCATCCTTTTTACATCCCACATATGGAATTAACGATTCAAATCACTTTGAGGGGGCGATAGTCCGCACTTCCTAAAATGAAATTATCGCGTTTACCCATAATGGAAATCATAAAGGTATGCCATAAATGAGAAATACAGAAGTATAAGTAAAACATAAACATAATATATATATCATATATTAAAATAGTGTCATCATAATGGCCACCATGAGAGGTGTTAAAAGAAGATTGAACAATCATCGTTTCGTGAGGCAGTAATTCGCCACCCACAGAAACAGTATGTTCTTTAACCATTAGACGAAAGTACGTGTAATTGTAAATAAAATCCTTCTCATGACAATATCCTAGTATATTTTAGATACTGTTTTTGTTACAAAAGAAAGTAATAAAAAGAGTTTAAGGGGTTGGAGAAGTAAAATAAAACAAAAGAACATAAGAGAAGACATTACCTTAAAATTGGGTAACTCTTTTTGATTTGAGCCAAAGGCTTCCTTGGGAAGACTTCTGCCCAAAGTGAGGCTTCTAGGAGTAAGATAGGGAAGTTGATAGAGTATTTGGTCAGAGTTTGGACAATCCAAATGGATTGTAAGGTGTGAATAAGGTGGTAGTGGTGGGGGCTTTTTATAAGAGGAGAGGAGGGGCACTCTTGGAAAGTCATGAAATATTACATTATTATGAAATGATTTTCGGATTTTAGAGGTCCCACAATTATATATTTCGAGGATAAGGTAATAAGGGATCAAAATATACTCATACAATAGGTTTTTGACAAGTTTAAGTCTTAGATTTTACATTATCTTTTCATTTTATTTAAATCGTTAATTAATGAGGTAATCGCTGCATCATCATGGTGTCATAAATTTTTTAATTTATTTAATGTCTAAAAATTATATAAAAAATATCATGATGTAGGAAATATTTTTATAATTCCAATGAATATTTATAGTATAAAATTTAACTTATATAACCCCATTTAATAATTGTTTTAGTAAAACAACACATGTTTGTGACAATTTTATTTTTATTTTAAATAAAAAGTTATTAATGTCATTTTCTTACCCAAGTGACTCCATTGGGTCCCCAAGTTGACCCATGGATTTTATTGGTCGTCCATGACTCATCCAATAAGGTTAGGACAAGTTTCAATATATTTTCATATTTTTATAATATCATTTTTACCTTAAATTTCACTAATTACCTTTAATTGCGATTAATAGAACCTAAAAGTTACTCTTCACCAAAAATTATTTTAATCCCATTGAACCACATTTTACTTCCTAATGACAACCATGTATGTCGGATTTTGTAAATTCAAATCACAGAGGTGGTAAAATTTCATTTAAAAGAAAAATCAGTTTTTTAACTACCACTTAGTGGTTTCACTATTCATCAAAAATCGATGTTTTTCAGAACAACACCAAAAATTAACCCTAAGCTATATTTGATATTACTAATTCAAAAATTATTTCTATTTTACACAATTCAAAACATATAAGTTGAATTAATTAATTTAATAATTAATTCTCGTTGTCACAACAAATATCATGTTTTTAAGAAAGAATATCAATCAAAAGATTGATAATTGTTTATGTCCAATTTCAAAGTGAAATTAATTATAATGACCACCATTGGATAAAATGGTAAAAATATATTATAATTACACTTTATAACCAATCAATTATATAATTTATCACTATAAATTATTTTGATTAAAAAAGTTGTTTTTAAGTATTTTTCACTATTCATCAAAAATTGGAAGTTCTCAGAAAAATACCAAAAAATCAACATAGGCTAATTTCGATATTACGAATCCAAAAATAAAGTCCATTTTGAAATATAAAATTTATATAATTTCAAAAAGTGGGTATTACTATTCATAACTGCTACTTTTATTGGTCGCGGTGTGTTAGAACTTGAGGTTGCGTACAACACACGCTGCTCTATTATTCAAAGAGGAGCGTACCATGGAAGCTTGGGGTGTTACATGGATAGTATTTTTTATAGATATTAATGGCATTGGTATTTTCATACTTGATGGTGATATGTTCAAATGTAAGCCTAAATTCTAAGAGAGTGTGTTGCATTTATAGAATTTGGGTGCAACAATTCATAGTGACTATATATTCCACTTCAACTATAGAAAGTGCAATAAAGTTTTGCTTCTTAATACTCCATGAGACAAGGGTTTTTACAAGTAGGTAGCAAGTAATACTTTTAATTTTCCTATTGAGTTGACATCCTCCAAAATTAGCATCAGAGAAAAAAGTTAATTCAAAGGAAGTTCCATTTAGATAAAATAAATTGACATTTTTAGATCCTTTTAAATATTGAAAAATCCTTTTAATATATTTGAAATGATATTCTTTAGGATTTTACTGAAAATGAGCATAAAGACAAACACTGAACATGATATCATGTTGGGTCACATTAAATTAAAGTAGACTATCAATCATACTTCTATAAAGTTTTTCGTCAACTATTTTATCGGCTTCATCCAACTTCAACTTATAAGGTGTATTAATGGGAATAATAATTTCCTTAGAATGATCTATTCCAAATAATTTTTAGAGTTAATTGGTGTATTTTCCTTAGTTTAAAAAGATTCCATCATTTCTTTGTAAAATTTGAAAATTGAGAATGTAACATCCTGCCCCTCACCCATTGTATTGGGAAGATACATTGGTGTTACTAGGCCTTATGTGACATACCCAAGACACTAAATAGAGACAAACCAAAACAAACAATATCAGAGTATAATGTGGAAACCAAGACCAATATCAGAGTAGAAAGTAGAAACCAAAACAAACAAACTAAAAAAAAACGAAAGACATCAACTTAGTATCTCCCAACCTACTCCAAGATCTAATTACACAAACCATACCCATGGTATCACGATGCATAATTAATGAAATGAGATACCTTGACTTTACCTATGTCTTGATATACAATATCTGCAAATGCACCAAAGTTCCCAAGCAACAGGTGAGTATAAAACTCAATAGGTTTTCCCCAAATAACTTCCCAATTCACGCCACTAGGATAAAACAGGTTAGCATATTTATTTAAAATAGTTCAAAATAATTTAAAATAGTTTATATCAAAACCAAAACCATTTCTAAGAAAAAAAGTTTTTGAAGGAAAGTAACCAAAAAAGTCTTTCAAACCATTCTACAAATCCATTTGGCATAACCATTCCATTTCCACACATCCAACCACCCACACATGCATGAAACCATGGAACTCCCTATATCTATGAGTGGTGAGCCATCCTTTCACCAAGACATCACTTGGTGAACCATTTTGATGGGAGAAAGTTCATACCCTTATTTGTCCCGTATTGATGGGGGAAACTTCATACCCTTATCCATCCCAAATGCACATGAACACACACCAACTGTTTATGCCAAATACCATGCCAAACCAATTATTATAAAAAATTTCAAAAAAAAATCCTTTTATTTAAAAAATTTATAAAAACCTTTTTTCATAAATCAAAACCAAACAAAAATTTTAAAATCATCATTTTAAACTCATGTAACCGATCTCACTTTCTATAAAACAACCAATTTTCCAAAATTTCACAAACCATTACTAAAGAGGGTTTCCATCAAACATTTCACATTAATTTAAAAATTCAAATCTATCAATTAAATCAATTTTAAATAAAGCCTTCAAGTTCTAACTAAGAGGAGTTAAAAGTGAAGCCACCGATTTCGTAACTTAGGTGAAAATGAAGAATGCTACAAATTCTTCAAAAAACCGGATTGAAACTCCTTAAAACATCCTTAAATATTTTTTCCATTAATAAAAAAAGAATATATCATCATTATTGACATCACACAACATGAATCTATCCCCAAAAAATTAGATTCATGAATCCAAGAGAGGGAAGAATAAGAAAACTAAAGAAACCAACCAAGAACGGTCACTTATAAAGGAATTTTGCCTCCAACGCACCAAGATTCGCCTATGTATTGCTACTGGATCAAAGGGAAAGGTCTCCACATCCTTGGGAGGGATAGGAATTCAAGTTATGACCAATTTAGGGGAAAATAATGGATTAGGGTGTAAATTAAATTATATACACAAAATTTAGATCTAATTTTTAACATTGCACGATTAAGGAGAACAATTAAATAAACTGTGCGCTAACCATATGCTACACACTAACTCTAAACACAACTCATATGGTTGGATAACATGGTTAGACAAACCGTGAATCAACTGTTCTAAACCCCTATATCTAACATCACATGGTTTCTCCTGGGTGGCTACATGATTGGTCCAAACCATGCGCCTAACCGTGTGCCTACCCAGTGCCCACTGTTTTAGTTGTACAATTTTTTGGGAGGTGTTTTATGGTTTCTACTAACCATTATTAAATTGTGAACCTCTAGAAAATCCCCCAAAACATGAAAAATCATATCCAAACCTCTCGAAACTTAACCCATTCACTTTATATACTTAAAATACATAATTAAGGGTTAATTACCTGAAACCAGGGGTGCTACATTCTCCTCACCATTAGCCTTTCCATCCCCAGAAATTAGAAAACCACCATTGTACTTAAAGAGTTTGGGCCATTTCTCGACCATTTCCTTCTCATGTTCCCACATTTATTTCTAAATATGATCACGTTTCCTTAAAACCTGCACTAAACCGATGCTTTTCTCACACAAGACTTTCTATTGCCTATCCAAAATTCACACTAGCACATGAACCAATATAGTATCCAGATCTAATTTAATGTGATCCCATTAAATCAAACAATCAAGATCAGGCTGATACTTATTTAATTGAGATACATAAAACACATTATGCACTGAATTGAACCTTGGTGGAAAATCCAATTGATATGCCACCTCACTAACCCATTCAAGTATCTCAAAAGGGCCTATATATCGAGGATATAACTTTACTTTCTTCCCAAAGAGATTATGTCCAAGCCTTGGAGATATTATCAAGAGAACACTCACTTTAAATGAAAAAGACCATTAACGATGATCCACATTTGATTTCTGATGAATCTAAGCCATCTTTATTCTCTTCCTAATTAACTGAACTTTCTCTATTGTCTCTTGCACAAGGATTGGTCCAACAGGTGAAGTCTCACCTTTTCCACACAACAAAGTAAATAATGATAAGGAATTCCATAAAATTCTTTAAAAGGATCTGTATGTATCAAGGCCTAATAATTGTTGTTATATGAGAACTCTAATAACGGTATGTGATCCTCCCATGAGCCACCAAAATCCATTACATGAGCCCGAATCATGTCTTACAATGTTTTTATCATCCTTTCAGATTTTCTATCCATATAAGGATGATACACCATGATCATAGTCAACTAATTCCCGAGGTCTTATTGTAAGGATTTCCAAAAATGATATGTAAACCTCAGATATCGGTCTGATACCATCAAAACTAGTACACCATGACTATTTACCACTTCTCGAATATAGATTTTAGACAAGTCCTCCACCACATGAGTTTCACGAATAAGGATAAAATAGGCAAACTTTGTGAGATGATCCACTATCACCCATATGACATCATGTTTATGAACTGTCCTTGGGAGACCTGTTACAAAATCCATGGCTATCTATGCCGATTTCCAATTAGGAATAGGTTAATACCGCAACATACCTATCAGCCGTTGGTGCTCTGCCTTAACCTACTGATAGGTGAGTCATATCATCACAAAATCAACCACTTTTCTTTTCATTCCAACCCACCAAAATTGTGATTTAAGAACCTTATTCTAGTATGAATAACCCATCTCGAATAGTGGTAAACATAAAGAAGTTGTTCCTGAAAAACCATTTTTACAACCATCTGATCTCAAAATCACAAAAAACTAAACTCTTATCCACCTTTCAT
This sequence comes from Viscum album, assembly GCA_963277665.1. Classification (NCBI taxonomy): domain Eukaryota; kingdom Viridiplantae; phylum Streptophyta; class Magnoliopsida; order Santalales; family Viscaceae; genus Viscum; species Viscum album. The sequence continues at coordinate 15,442,287 of OY728155.1, read as the reverse complement.
CCCTCAATGGTCTCCCCACCATTGAGTTTTGACCTCATTACAACACATTCAGAATTATATGTTTCTGCCTCTTTAACCTTATCAACCAAATCAAGAACAAAAGAAACCAGAAAGAAAACCACAACACTACTTTGTTCTTCACAATCCAAGAGCATGTCAACTATCACCTACATCAATTGCCACTGATCTAAAGCCTCTTTCACCAACTGGCTATACAAATTCCTGATTAATGAATCCACCACCGAATTTCCTTTACACAGTGTATACATCAAGTCAAATTCAAGCATTTGAAGATACTCTATCCATATTCTTTATCTTATATCCAAATCTCTTTGTGAGAAATTTTTTTTCAAATTCTTATGATCAGTAAACATCGTAAATTTCTCACCAAAGAGGTAATGACACCAAGTCTTCAAAGCATGGACTAAAACAACTAATTATGAATCATGTGTTGGATAGTTATTATCATGAAACCATAACTACCATGATCCACAAACAACAACATGATCTCCCTGAATGAGAACAGTCCCAACCCCGATCCCGAAACATCACAATACACCACATAGGCTTATCCTGATTCCAAAAATATCAATATTAGTGCTGATGTAAGGTAAAATTTAAGATATTAAAAATACCTATGATATTAATCATTCCATTTAAATGAAACACCTTTCTTTTTCAAAGATTCCATTGGTGAATCTAGTCATGAAAATCAAAAATAAAACGTCAATAATAACCATCAAGACCAAGAAAAATGTACATTTCAAAGACATTATTTGAAAATTTCCAAGATATCACAACCTCTATATTTTCTAGGTCCATATAACCACCTATTTTAGATATAACATGGACAAGAAAATATACCTCTTATATCCAAAAACCACACTTTGAAATTTTGGCATACAAACGATGATCCTGCAAGATACCCAACATTATAGCCAAGTGTTTCTCATGATCAACCATTGTCCTAGAATACACCCATATGTTATCCATAAACATCACCACAAAATAATCTAGATACCATTGAAATATATGATTCATCAATGCTGTAAATATTTTTGGTGAATTTTTAAGACCTAAAGGCATAACCACATACTCATAATGGCCATATCTACTCCTAAAAGTTGTCTTTGGAATATCCTCCTTCCGAACCCATAGTTGGAGATATCCCAAATGCAATTAAATTTTAAAGAACCACTAAGATCCCCTAAATTGATAACACTATCATCAATGCATGAAAGATGATACCAATTCTTTATTGAAACTTGGTTAATATTATGATAATCCATGAAAAGTCTTAGATTTCCATCCGCCTTTTTCACAAACAAGAGTGATGCTGCCCACAAGGACATACTAGGCGGAATGAAACCTTTGTTTTCCAACTCTTCCAATTAGAATTTCAATTCCATTATTTTTTTGGTTCTATCTTATAATATGAAAGTGAGATAGGACTGGTACATAGTAAGATATCAATCATAAACTCCACTTATCTTATGGGTGGAAACCCTGAGAAAGTTTCAGGAAAAACATCAGGAAACTAATAATTTTTTTTGAGAAACTGTTATCCCTAATCTCATCCATTGATGCTAATGTCAAATCCATCAACTAGTATGATATAGTTATAACCAATGATGACAAAAATCTTTCTTCAGCTGTCTTTACATTCCGATCTCCTCTAAATAGATGCTTGGTGCCATCATTAATTGTAAAACTAACCCTTTGGGTATAATAGTCGGTGTGATGTTTAAACATCGTTAACCAATCCATACCCAAGATTATTTCATAGACATCCATATCAAACATAGATAAATCCCATATCAATTCAGCCCCATCGATAGTTATAGAACATGATTTTCACATAAAGACTCAACATTATCTTTGGCCAAGAGGAGTTTGAAGTTTCAAATTAGAAGGCATTATCTCAACATGAAAACCCATATGATCAACATCACAAGAAGTAATAAATGAATGGGATGAACCTATATCAAAAAAATCTTACACAAGGGTAGAATTCAATATAATTGTAACTCACACCGTAGATGGTTCAAATTAATCACCCACAATCATTTACTCAGCTCTATATATTTGCTTACTCGTTCCACTTTGTTCTTTATTACCCTGTTAAGATTGAACTGGTTGAAGAGTCATGATATTCCTAAAATCACCATGGCTTCATTAGTTCTGCTGATGAGAATTATTCTACTACCCTTACCACATCCGTGGTTTTATTTTTATGTATTCCTTTTTTTATTATTGGTCTTGTAATTATCCCTTGGTTTTCCCATGAAAATTTGGAGAAAAATGGAGATTTTAGACCAGATAGCAGGTAGTGCGTGGTTGGCACACGGTTAGGGTAAACCCTGTGTTAGCCCAGGGGAAACTGTGAACCTCAGACAGTGGTACTGTCCAGGCCACACGACATGTCACACGGGTATGCACCCTCCCCTAGGAAATTATGCGACCTCATTCCTATTAGACAAATAGAGACACATAGTTTCCGCACAGTTTTCCAAACTGTGCAGGCTAACCATGTGACCATTCCAAGTCATTAAAAACCTAGAAATTAACTTTCTACCCTCCCCCAATTTAACCCCAATTCCACCAATTTCTCCCCTCATTTTAGATTTTCAGCCCTAGGAGCCTCCTTCCCTCTTCTTTTCTCCCTTGGAACTTCAAATATTGAATGGTTTTGGGTTAGGATATTCAAGAATCACAAAGTAAGTCTCTCTTATCTTGATTTCTTCTTTCTTATAGGGTTCTTCTTCCCTTTTTCTTGGGTTCTATTTTCTCCAACGGGTTGGTTTCCCTAGAGTGGGTTTAATCATAGTTCCTTGGGTTTAATATTGGTGTTTATGGTTTAATATTTCCTTTATAGGGTCCCCTTGTGCTACGGTTGTGGTTTTCCACTGGATTCCGAAAGTTTCCAAGCTTGAGGTAGGTGGTTCCATGCTTTAGCATTATTAGATGATTTTGGTATACTTTATTTTCTCCTTGAATGTGTTATACAAATTGTGTGAAAGGTGTGAAATGTGTTTTCAAAAGGTTTTGAGGTGCATATGTGTTGAAAGTGGTTTTCTAAATGAAATTGGTTGTGATTCATGTGTGCCTTCTTGTTGAGCTTCTTCAATGTGTTCTAAAAATCGTGCAAGTGGTGAAAAGTGTGTTTTAAAATGACTTGGGTGTGCATATGGATGTGAAAGAGGTTTTACTTGTGGGAAATGGTTATTTTTCATGTATATTCACATTGCATGATGTGTTTATGTAAAACTGGTGATCTATGTGACATTTAAAATAGAAATTGAGCATAAAGGGAATCCAAGGTATATAGGTGGGTGGACTAGGACTAGTACGCTAGTTGGATTGGTGGGGAAAATTCTTGGATTCTTCTAGTAGTATTGATTCTAAAACACTAACTAAACTATGATGATGATTTAAAATCACTAGAACTTTTGATTTATTCCACTCTAGTGGCTTGTGCATGAGGATGTTGTGAGTTATGATTGCTATACCATGGTTCACTGAGATACGAGGTTCCTAGGGTCCCACTAGTGCTAGAGCCTTTAAGTATTTCCCATGGTGCTTTCTTTTTATGTTGTGAATACCATTGGAATATGGTGTACCTTACTCTTATGTCAATTTCCAAAGCATGTTTCTTTGAAAATGTTTTTTTAAATGTTTCCAAATTATTTCCTAAAACTTTCATGGTGATTTTTCTTCTAATGTTATGGCATGGAATATCTTTTGGGTGGAATCCTACTGGGCATTAGCTCACACCCTACATACACCCTTGGGTGTATGTATACTTTGTTATGTTTAACCCAGGAAAAGGCAAGATGTATCCTGGTGATGATGGTGGATCCAAACATTAGTGTTCTTATTTGGAAGGTGTTGGTGGAGGTGGCTTGAGGGTGATAACCCTCTTGCTGCATGAAGGTTTTGAGTTGTGGTTAATTTGGTTCCCCTCCCATTTTGGTATTTTGGTATTTGGTTAAAGCTGTAAAATGTTTAACTTGGAATTTTTGTGTCTCTTTTTGTTATATATATTGATCTTGGTGTGATGTCTTATTATTGAAAATTATTCTTGTCTATTTATATGGGTGAAATAATTCCCAAAAGTGTAATGTTGATACCTAGGCACTAGTTTATAGCTCATAGGGATTGGGAACGCCCTTCGGGTCATGTCATGGGTCGGGTCAGGTGCTAGATTAGATGGAATTCCAGTTTGGTTTGTGACAAAATGGTATTAGAGGAGGTTTTAGTTCTTTCTTTGGGTTATGATATTTGGGAGAGTTTGGATAGACTGAATCTAGGATTGTTGGTGCTTGAGATTCTAGTCATGAGTAGGGTGTATGGCCAACAAACCTCATGAAAAACCTTAATTTTCCAAGTGGTGATTGGATTTGGTTGAATTCTCCTCCAGGTGAGATGCATAGGTTGTAGACTATGCATTGGAACTAGGTGGGGGTGAAGTGGTTTGGATCGTTATTGTAAAAAATTTGGTTTTGTTTTTGAATTATGTAAGTGTTTGAGATTTTTTTTATTGCTAAAATTTTCATAATTTTGTGTTTATTATGGTATTTATGGTTATTTTATGTGGTTATTAATTATTACAACAATATGCCTACTCAGAGACTTCCTATGTAACTGTGGGAAGAGTTTGGAGAGAGTTTTTCCTCACCAGTTGATTAGAGACTAGTGGAAGCAGTGGTTCAAGCTATCCAAGATTTGGATCAGGGAGTGGGATTTGGTTATTCTCATGTTGGGGAAGCTAAACCAGGTCCTGTAAAAGAAAAAACTTATGAGTTCCTCAAGAAAAATCCTCCATCCTTCTGGGGTGGCATGGACCCCAAAGAAGTAGAAGAATGGCTTAAGAAGATAGAGAGGATGTTTAGGTTTCTTGACACTCCCGAGGTAGTGAAAGTGAAATTTTCATCATTCCTATGGGAAAGTCCAAGGTGGTGGGACTTCATGGTTTAGGATGGGGGCATGAGCAGATGGGTTGGAAGGATTTCAAGGTCATATTCAATGAGCACTATTGCCCCAAGACTTTGGTCTTTTCCAAGACCCGAGAGTTTTTACATCTTCACTAGGGGGATCAGACCGTGATGGATTATGCCAATCATTTCACTGAGTTAGTTTAGTTTTCACTTGAGGTAGTTTCCAATGAGCAGCGGAAGGCTCAAAATTTTGAAATGGGGTTATGACTGAATTTCCTATCTCAAGTATTCCCATTTAAGTTAAGACCTATGCCGAGGTGGTTGATCGTGCTTTGATGGTGGAGATCGATTATGGTAGAAATTATAGTTTTTTTGGATTAGTGTCAGTAACGGTATAGGTAAGTAGCAGTTCATTTGAGAAAAAGAGGAAGTGGGAAGAGTAGGAGAAGAAGGGAGGTGGTAGTTCAAGCCATCCTTCCCAACTGTCTTCGTCTGTGGCTTCAAACACTAGATCAGTTTTGTACCATCAGTGTGGGAAAGTGGGTCATGTGTAGTCTGCATGTTCGACTCCACCTAGACCTTTTCATCAGTGTGGACATATGGGGAACTTGAAACAATTTTTTAGAGCCACATGTCTATATCAAGGTGGTGCGACTTCAGTAGTTTTAATTAGAATGTCAACCTAGTCAAAACCGTCCAGGACAATGGGTTCTCAGTTTAGAAGTCATGGAAGCATGGATAGATCCACTTTGGGGTAGATTCAGTTCAAGGTAGTGCTGCATGACAATGGTCATTCTTAGTCTCAGATAGAGATGAGGCATCTTCATGTTGTGGATCAGGCACCAGTGCAATCAGATGCAAGACCTATGATAATTTGAGGTACCATTCTTATTGCATCATCTGCAGTTGTTTCTCTATTTGATATGGGTACCTCTATTGCTTTTATTTATTCCCATATCACGGATGTGTTAAATTTTCCAACTTATCTTATACTGTATGTGATGGAGTTAGTAATCCCACTTAGTAAGAATAAAGATCACGTTTTTAGGTTCCCATCTTGTGCACTCATTATTTCAGGGGTCGAGATGGACTGTGAATTCCTAGTTCTAGAAATGGACCTCTTCTATGTGATCCTCAGTATATATTGGATGGTACTTTTCTATATGAACATAGATTGTTATTAGTGATGTGTGAGTTTTTGTGGCACCTTATGGGAGCTCTCAAATTTTTCAAGGTGAATGGGATCCTCGGTCAGAATGTGTTGGACCTCCACTTTCAAAGCTGAGCAATCTTGTTTTTTAGATCTCTTCACTCATGATGGAGGGAAATGGTAGTATTTCTGATCATGGATTAACTTCTATGGTGGACGAGTTCCTAGAGGAATTTCTAGATGAATTCTTGGGTTTGCCTCCAGAGTGGGATGTGGAGTTTACCATTGATTTGGTTCTGGAAAAAAATCTATATCTCTTCTCTCATATCGTATGGCCCCCAAAAAGATGAGGGAATTAAAGGTACAACTAGATAATTTGGAATCCAAAGGATTCATTCACCAGAGCATCTCACCTTGGGCCTCTCTAATTTTATTTGTGAAGAAGATCGATGGATCTCTCTGGTTTTGTATCAATTACCAAAAGATAAATAAGGTAACGATAAAAAATAAATATCCCTTTCCTCATATTAATGATATTTTTTACCATCTTAAGGGAGAGAGGTGGTTCTACAAGATCTATTTTCATTTCAGGTATCACCAATTCAGAGTTAGAGAGAAAGATGTTCCAAAAAAGACTTATGAAGTAAGTACAACCATTTTGAGTATTTGGTCATGCCCTTCAGGTTGACAAATGATCCATTGGTCTTTATGAAGCTTATAAACTGAGTGTTCCACTAATATCTTAACTATTTCATATTAGTATTTGTGGATGACATCCCAGTCTACTGTAGAACCAAGGAGGGGCATGAGCAACATTTGAGGATTGTATTGGGCATCCTTCCGGATCATCATCTCTATGAAAAGTTTTCCAAGAACACCTTCTAGACCAGGGAGGTGATGTTTTTAAGTCATGTAATCTTGAAGCATGGGGTTTCGATGGAACCCGAGAAGATCAGTGCAGTGATTTCATGGGAGTAGTTGAAGAAAATTTTTAAGATCAGGAGATTTTTTGGCCTGGTAGGATATTATAGGCGGTTTATTCGGGATTTCTCTTAGCATGCTTTGCCTATGACTGTGTTTACCTGGAAAGTGGTAAAGTTTTAATGGAACCTAGATTGTCAGGATTTCTTTGAAGATCTTAAGAGACGGTTGACCATAACCCCTGTTTCAATTTTTTCAAAGTCTAGAAAGGGATATGTGGTCTACTGTGATGCCTTGGATATGGGTCTTGGGTGTGTGATGATATAGGATGACCATGTGGTGGTGTATGTTTCTATCTAACTCTGACCACATGAAAAGAATTACCCAACCCACGACCTGGAGTTAGCAACAATGATGCATGATTTGAAAACGTGGTGTCATTCTATTTTCGAGAAGAAGTTTGTAGTATATTCTGATTATAAGAGGTTAGCCTACATTTTATCCCAGAAGGATTTAGATTTAAGGTAGAGTCATTGGGTAGAATACCTTTAGGGGTTAAATTTTTATATCATCTACACCCCAGGTAAAGGTAATTTGGTAGATGATGCTTTTATAAGAAAGGTGCCAGTGCAAGTGTTGAAGGAGTCTAGTGATGAGTAGACTTTAATGGGTTTTTTCCTAGATGCATCTAGAAGACAAGGAGAGCATAGTGGAGGTGCGTTCTTGGACAGTGTTCAGTTGACACCTTCCCTTATAGAGTTTATTTGATAAGCGCAACCTGGTGATGAGTTATGCCAGTGTTCTATACAATTCCTAAATGGTGGGGAGGTACGTTGTGAATGATTATTATATTCTGAGGGATCTTTGTGTTTTAAGGGTCACTTTGTGGTTCCATTATTGTTACAGATGGTGGTGATGCAGAATAGACACAAGCCTCAGTGGTTCATTCATCCTGGTTCCACTAAGATGTTTTATGATGTGCATCATCAGTTCTGGTGGTCAGGTATGGGATGAGGTATAACTGAATTTTTATATTGGTGTTATACATGTCAGTAGGTTAAAAAATATCATTAGAGTACCTCTGGTTTACTTCAACCATTTCCCATTCCTACCTGAAAGTGGGACAAGGTAGCTATGGATTTCATTGTTGGCCTACCTCATACACCCTAGGGGAAGAATTCCATTTGGGTAGTGATTGACCATCTGACCAAATCATCCCATTTCATTTCAATTAGAGACTTAGCTAAAGTAGATGAATTGGGATGTTTGTATGTTTAGGAGATAGTTAGGCTTCATGGTGTTCAATAAACTATTGTTTTAGAAAGGGACCCCCATTTACCTTGAGATTTTAGGAAGGCCTTCAGAAGGAAATGGGGTCGTAGGTCAAGTTGAGCATAACATACCATCCTCAAATGGATAGTCTGATGGAGCGGACGAATCGAATCTTGGAAGATATTCTCTGTGAATGCATGTTGGATTTCAGAGGCTCATGGGATATCCATTTTGGGGTTTTCAAGTTTACATATAATAATAGTTACCAATCCTCAATTTAGATGACATCCTTTTAGGTGCTTTATGTTCATCCATGTCGGCCTCCTTTACATTGAAAAGAGGTGGGTGAAACCTCATTGTTGGGACCAAGCCTTGTGAAAGAAACATATGATAAATTCAAGTTGACCAGGTAGTGTTTATTGATGGTATAGAGTTTCTACAATTCTTATGTTGACCAGAGGCTTTGAACCTTGAAATTATCTATTAGTGACCAAGTGTTTCTGAAAGTGGCCCCTCGTTTGGGTCACTGTCATTTGGGTAAGCAAGGGAAGCTAATGCCAAGGTATTCCAGACCTTTTGATATTACCAAGTGGATTACACTACTATAAATTTAATCTATAACTATAGACCTATAGCCACAATTTTATGGGTTTGTGGCTATAACTTGTTTATAGCCACATTTTAATTTTTAATCCGCGACTACACAATTCCACCCCCTTCTTTTTTCGATTCCCATCGGGCTCCGAATCCATCCCCGATATGCGTCCCCCTTTTTTTCCAATTCCAATCGGGCTCCTCCTCCATCCCCAATACACGACCCTCTCACCACGACACCCTCCTCCCCCGACAGCCTCTTCTCCTCCTCAACGGCCTCTCTCACCATGCCCTTTTCTCTTCCCTCACATCTTTACTCTCTCGCCCTCTCTACTATCCTCTATCGCTCATCCTTGCCAGCTTCGGTTCCTCTATCCCTCATCGTGGTTCCTTCATTCACGGCGCGAATTCTCCAATCACAGCTTGGATTCTCCATTCGGGGTTTCTCTATCCCTCGAGTGGTACTCCCTTCATCCATACTATTCTTTGGGCATTCCTCCTCCATTCAGTGCGTCGACAGAAGGGTTCCTCCATACCCTACTTTGGGCCTTCCTCCTCCATATGGTGCGCTGGCCCAACTAATTTACTTAATTTTTCTATATGTATACTATTTTCAATTTTGGTCCTAGTCTAATGAGTAAACGCAGTGTTCCTTATAACTTTGGAACTTTCCCCATGATCTATGACTCATGATTGAGATAAATTTAATGATTCATGCCAATACTGGTTGATAAATTCTTAGCAAGTATGAATTTTGGTTTTCCAAGGATGTGGTAATTTTTAGAACCATTATTTGGTTAGAGAATATATATTTGGAAATTCTCAATAATATTTTCAGTTATGTGAATGGAGGCCTGAGGGTGATATAGGCTCTCGGGTGTGTGTCTGATCATAGATGAGTGGACCTGTAACCATTTTAAGCTTTAGGTTTTTCACTATGGAGCCTCCATGGAGTAGAGCTCCATGTGTTGGGGGGAAAATACCCAGGTGGAGTGACCTTTTCCCTATTGTTGGGAAATTTGGTTTTACTTGTCTCCCTATAGTAAAATATCAGTTTACCATGGACATGGTTTTGGTTGTTTCGTCTCTTCTTGGGTGAGTTGGTTAGGTGATTTGGAGGGACTGTCCCATGAGATTATCCCTATTGAAAAAAGAAAGATAATTACCATTTTGTATTAGTTTGGCATGGTGAAAAATTGTGATGGTTGAGATGTCTTGTTTTGGAGCCCATTTATATTATGATCGGATAAGTATGGTGCCCTATATTCACAACTATGGAAAAATCAAGTCAAAATACACTAGATGGGAAATTTAGGTGATAATGGTGCTTCTTGGGAAATACAACCATGATATAGCACCTTATAGTTGGGAATTATTTAAAGAGTTATAGATGAGGGGTTTCATTAGATCTCATTTTAAAAATAATTAGAAAGGGTTGAGGGATTTTTATGGTCCTTAGTGTGTATAGGGCTTGTGGGTTTCATTGGATAGGTCCATGACATCATAGAGGAATGGACCTATGTTTTATTTGTTTGGTACTTCTGAGGATTCCCCCTAGGAAATGGAGAGCACCACCACAAAAAATGAATATTTTAATGGATGCTGAAATTATGAGGATGGAGGCTCACTCAAAGAATGGTAAATAAACATTTATCCACTATGAGTTTTTAAACAAATCACCCCTCCTCTCTTCCTCCCACACATGTGAGCGAATCAGGGGAGGTTGAGGGAGCTTCATCCCCTATTCACCTTCAATTTCAACTTTAAATGTGGTGGTTTTTATGGACCTCCATGGTGATTCAATGTGTGATCTCATCTTCCTTTCATTCTAGTTTCCCATTTCTTTTCTAACTAATTTAGTGAAAATGAGAACAGAGTTAGAGATGATTTCCACTAGATTATGGTGGAAATCATCCAATATCATGGGTTTTTTTGGAATCACTAGTGAGAGTATAAAGATGATAAAAGATTGTATTTCCATTTATTTTCATTGAGGATCATTGTTGTATGCTTTTATTTATAGTTTTTTATTAAATTATATTTAAAAAGTACGTGAATCAATGTTTTTTTATTATGGGTTGGCATTCAGAATGTATTGGAATATGATATGGACCTTACATGAGTGGTTGGTCACCATAATATTTTGAATAGGTTATATGATGATATTATAGACAATTCTGCCATTATTTTTCTTATGTGAGGAGTATAATAGGATTAGTCCCCACTGGAATTTAAATCGTGACCAAACTTATGCGATGAGAATAAGGGGACTAGTCCCCATTAGACCTAAAATCATGACTAGAATTTTGTGATGAGCATAAGAGGACCCTACCTTTCCATATATGAAAAGTATAAGATTTATTACGTGATAAGAATAGGATGATTCAACTTTCCTAATGCATCATAATCCCATCCTTCCTCATGCGATGGGAATGGAATTCCTTAGGTGATGAGCATGAAATTCCTTAGGTGATGAGCCTAGAGTTCATTAGGTGATGATCCTAAAATACCACAGGTGACTAGCCTATGATGACATTGGTGATGAATCTAGGATTATATAGGTGATGAGAATAGTATTCCTTAGATTATGAGCCTAAGATGTCTATATGGCTTGACATAAGAAGATATAATACCCTTCCTGCCCAGATCATAACTGAATATCCATCATTTAGTTATATGTGGCAAGCATAATATTCCCTCACTTCTATAAATGAGAAAGATATTTATGGGATTGTCTAAATATACAATGTAATTTAAATTCTAGTCAACTTTGATCATTAGGTTGTCACCTTGATAAGGAATCAAGTGACATTATTAACTGATGTCCACATGGAGATGGCATTAAGAACAAGATTCATGGGCATGTGTTAATTATATAAGAGAAATATGGACTGGGAGGGGGGTGTCCAGGAGGGTCTGCAAGGGGGGCTGGCGGGGGGGGGGGGGGGGGCTGGCAGGGGGGACTGGCAACACTTCCTTCTTTTGTTCATTTCTTTGTGACATAATCAGTGGTGGCGGTTTACATCACTTACAAGCTTCAGGATAATTCTTAAAGCCTCATATAAGATTCACATACTAAAACCTTTTCTTGGGAACTTCATATTCCTTCTCAACAATCTTGGTAACTTCCAACTCCCTTCTAAGCTGTCCAACTCCCAATTGTCTCATCAATACGCTTGGGTAATCCAACTAACTTTCAAGCCATTTATCATCTGCATATTGTCATGAAACAACTTGTCTTCCTCATTGACAACAACTACGACACAAACACAATGTAGATTTAACAATCTTTCACTTTTTTTTATTGTCAATACCAATCTAGAAATTGGTATGTCAAGATGATCTTTAATTTTATTCTCTACTCTATTTCTAATTGACTTATCTCATTTTATTTTCTCCCCTTATTGACAATAAATACAAAGTTCATGAAAGAGGATAGTATCACTTCATTCTTAAACAATGTGCCACCATTCATTCTATTCAAAGTATATGTGATCCATGTTTGGTGTAGAAAATATGAGGGTTTGATTTAGAAAACAAAGCTGTCCCATTAACAAATTGAACATGATACCAACTGATTATAATTCCCATAACTCATTTAGGGGCTTTTCAGATGTCCTTAAGTTGAAACCAAATGATTCCAATTGATATATTCATTCTTTTTGGAATTACAACCTGAGATCTTGCACTCATCTCAATACACATGTTGAAAACATTCAAGTACATGTAGCAGGTTTTAGAAATCAGCCTTGAGATCTCAAATTTCATCGACTTCTTGTCATTGATTAATTCAATTTCTCCCCCTTAATATTAGACTTTATTTGGTAATTAACAGGGATGAGATAAATTCATACCTCATCAATGAATTTTTCAAGCACTTTCTGGAAATTCCAGATTTGCATGGAATAAATAAGTCTGGCAGCTTCTCAAGGGTCTTATCCACTCATATCCCCATCGAGGAGACACACCATATTCACTCCATAAAGGTAGATCTTTCCTTCTGATGCTCTTTAGAATAACATTTGATAAATCATACCAAGATAGTGACTTTTTTTTCAGATCTGGAATAGTTATTCCAACTTACTTCCCTTCATTTTATCTCCTATTGAGAATTAGTTTCACCTTCAATTCCCTGCAATGTATGGAACAATAATAACACAAAAATAATTAGGGAATAAGGTGGATGTCCTTGCTCATCAATGTGAGCTGTTGGGTTGAGAAAATTTTCTCAACAAGTTTTTCCTTTCTAATTTAGCTCCAAGTCTGGATGGACTCTTCATGCATGCACTTCTGGATTTTCAAGAAGACTTGGGCAGCATGGATTTCTTTCTTCCCTCGTGTGAGATTTTCTTTTTAATATGATGATAGTGCACGGGCTTCTCCATTACCATGGAAGGTTTATTCATGGATTGAGAAGAGGGTAGGGGGCAAGGGGCAAGGGGCAGGGGGTAGGGGGCAGGGGTAGGGGGCAAGGTGGAGGGGGGCAGGGGGCAGGGGGCAGGGGTGTGTGCAAGGGGCAGTGGGGGACGGGGGGGTGGGGTGGGGGGTTGGTGTGTGCAAGGGGGCATGGGTTGTGTAGGCACCATTGGTATTGAAAGTGATTTCACATATGTTAAGATTGTAAGTGCATTTTAATAATTCTCATTGTTTCCTTTCATTCTCACATGCATTCACTTGCATCTATTTGTGTTTTCAACTTTTGTTGGGTTTTATATGGCAAGGTTTTAGCTGAATCAATGATTGGGGTGAGAGAAACCAGTAAATGTGCACAAATTGTCAAGGTTTAACATCAACCAGGTTTCCATTTGTTTATGCTTATTGAATTTGAAACTTGTATACTGAATACTTTTAGTCATTTTTTGCACCTGTTCTTTTCAGGTATTTGAGGATGCCTATAAGTCGAAATTAAGAATCACAATCCTTGATGACATTGAGAGGTAATTACAATCAATTTCAACGTAATACTACTTTTGGTCCTTTTATTCGATAACCACTATGCTGTTCTTTTTAGTACATGATTTTTGAGTACATTGCCATTGGACCTCATTTTTCCAATATTATTTCTCAAATGCTGATGGTCCATTTGAAACAGCTTCCTCCCCAGGCATTCTTCTCATCCATTTTATTAGTATAAATCATTACGAATATATCTTTATGTGGTTTTATTTTTCTCAATGTCTTCACAAGAACTGGATTTCTTGTGTGTATGCTTTTGCGTGATAGGCTGTGTCTGTGGATAGGGATGCATGCTATGTAGAGAACCAACAAAAAAACATAACCCATGCTTATGCATGTGAGCATATATATATATAAGGATCCTATTGTGGTAGTTTATGCTTATATATCTTGTTTGACATTATTTAATTTATGTTTTCCATTTTAATCCTTACTCCTCTCATTTGAGACACCACATGCATCTCCAAAGATTTTTTTGACTCACAGGGGGGTGTGCAGGCTAGGGGGTTGGTGCAGGCTAGGGGGTGGTGTATTCTAGGGGGGATGGTGCAGGCTAGGGGGGATAGGGGGGGCTGTGCAGGCTAGAGGGATGGGTGGAGGGGGTAGGGGTAGGGGCAGGGGGCAGGGTGCGGGGTGGAGGGTGGAGGGGGGCAAGGGGCAGGGGGGCATGGGACAGGGGGGCAGGGGGGCAGGGGGCAGGGGGCAGGGGGAAGGGGGCATGGGGGAGGTCTGCAGAGTGGGGGGTAGAGAGAGGTATGCAGAGCAGGGGGCAGGGGGTGGGTGGAGGGGGGCATGGGGTAGGGGGAAGGGGGCAGGGTGGAGGGGGGCAGGGGCAGGGGGCAAGGGGCAGGGTGGAGGGGGGCAGGGGGCATGGGGGATGTCTGCAGGGAAGTGGGGAGGGGGGAGGGGGGAGGTCTGCAGGGCAGGGGGGAGGGCTGCAGGGTAGGGGGAGGGGGAGGGGGTGGGTGGAGGGGGCAGGGTGGAGTGGGGAGGTCTACAGGGCAGGGGGCAGGGGGTGGTCTGTAGGGGGTCTGCAGGGCAGGGGGGAGGGGGTGGGGCAGTGGGGCAAGGGGGGTGGGGCAGGGGGGTGTAGTTAGTATCTATAGGTTTCTTTAATCTTAGATAAGGTTGAATAACCATTGCAATCCATCTCTAACTCCCCCATTTCTTCATGATTAGGTTTCTCTAAACATGCCCTCCTATTTACAACATATTGCTTTCACTAAATCATGGCTTGATATTAGTTGCAACAAATCAGATTTCGTATGATACCACTATTTGTTATTGCTATGGATTTAACACCTTTTCTTTTAAAAATACAATCCATTATGTCCACTTTTTTTAATTATAGCTTATAAAGATAGATTTGGATCCTACAATCTGCCCTCCTTTTGGTGGGTTGATTCCACTACCACATTTCATGAATTTACCTGTACATATCTAGATTCAATATGATATTTTAAATTATATTCACTGGTGGAAATCCCACTTATACCAACACCTGCATACCAACGGTTTGAAAAAACTATTGGTTTACGTAATAATTTGATGTGTTTTCCCAACGGTTTTATTAAACCATTGGGAATAGATTACATTAGACAATATTTTCCTACGGTTTTTAGAAACCTTAGGGAACCCCCCCCAAATAATAATTCATGAAAATCAATATCATACTGTGATATATGATTGATTTTGGTTTTCTCAAAACATAAAAATAGTTGTCATTGTAGTGTTTGTAGATATAAATCATTGGAAGTTCACATAGAAGATACCAAGAGAACATTATTTTGTTTTCAATTTAGGTGAACAATATATGATGTGTTTCTAGTTTCATAAAGAATATCATATTCTATGTGAAATCATTTGGAGCTTATAAAAATGTTAAGAATATTTTATGTGTAGAATTATTCATACCATTGATGCTTTGTGGATGTAGTTGTCATGTGAATGGAGTGTTATAATTTTCAAATGAAAATGTTATCTAATGCATACTGTTTTAATATGTTCATGATGCATGTGAAGGAAAATTGGTTTATGGATAAATGTGTTGTTCTTTTTGGATTCACATACAGTTGAATGGGTAACCATATTTTATTAAATTATAAAGTGTTATCTAATGCATACTATTTTAATATGTTATCACACCTCATGTATTTGGGTATTTCAGTGTTTTTGACTCCATATTATGTTTTCAGTAGGGCGTTGGATCATTTCGTGTTGGTTCGGGTGGATTTGGTTCTCCCAATAGAGGTAAGGCTTTAATGTTGTTGGTTGGTTTCTCACTGGTTATGTAGCATCCTTTATGTGTTTTAATGTTCCTAATATCCTTTGTGTAGTGTGTTGATCCCTGCTCATTGGTTTCGAGTAGCCAAGTTAAGGGCGACTCGCCTGCGTGTGCATAGGTAAGAAAGTATATGTATGTGGGTTCCCCTGTTACGTGTATAGTCAACCATGGTAGTGATTATGCACGTATGGGGCTATGTGTGCCCATGTATATATATATAAATTCATACACAGGTGAGTTGAGACTGGTATATGCATATAAGCATATGTGAAAGGATCCCCTTGCACATGCTCATGGCCATGCGGGTGTGTGCATAGGGGCTAGGTGTCCTTGCATGTGTGTGAAGGTGCGTATACCCAGCGGGGGAGCAACAAATTTTAGTTAGAAAGCTCCAAGAGCCGAAGTGGAAGGTTTGGTTCCACCTTGAGGTAGGATCCCTCTTCTAACCTATTTAATCCAAGAATGCTTTACATCCACAACATTTTCCTTCTTTGGGATCAGGTCAATAAAATTGGAGTTGATTCCATATGGCATTGAGGCATGGTTAAAGAACTCCCTCATAGCATTAAGGAGATCATCACAAACTATGTCCCAGTAGAACATAAAGAATTAATTTGTGGACCCATCAGGACCAGCCACACTCTTAAGATTTAGAGAAAAAAGGGCACTCTTAACCTCCTTCTCATCAAGGGATGCAATGAGGGAGATTGTTGGATTGGTGTAGCATGATCTGGTTGGGCCGAATGCTTGTGGTCCGCAACTGTCGTGGGTCGAGATCTGTGGTGAGCTCATTGGGGGTTGCATGGGGCAATGCGCCCCTGTTCTAGGGGTCCGGGGGCCGAAGGCACCCGTTCCAAATTTCTGGTAACTGTAGCAACTTTGACTACTATAGCAGTGCAGACTTTGGAGTCCACTTTACTGTTGCACTTTTGACTTACAGCCGACAACTACTAGAGTATTGGATACATATAGGAAAGACTTCATAAGATTGAAAAAGTCTATAATAATATTTACTCATCTCTCCATACTACTAAATAAATCTTCTCCTCCACGAATAGCTTGAGTAGAGTTGTCATCACTTTCAACTGGTCAACCTATTCCTTGAAAACCAATTCTACAGAATCTGCCTCAATTAATCCTGATGAGATAAATTCACATCACCTATAACAACATAGAGAAACTATTTGACTATAGACTAGATCAAATCAGCATCAACTAAAGCCGAGGGAGGTGGAGCACTATATGTAGATGCAACAATAGGAGGTTCTTGATAACTCAAAATTCCACTGAAATCTAAAATAAGTCTTTCTATGAAATATTATAAATATACTATGGATACAAAATCTGAAGGCACTAGGGAAAAAACTCTCTCAACACTAGGTAAAGCAGCCTCTACAGGTTATGATTTGGTAGGTACATCTAAGGGAAAATCCTGAAGCTCACCTACTTGGTCAATCTGCTTAACTAAGGATCCCTTAGGATATGTGCAAGGGATGTGTAGGGGGGATTGCTGTCCAGGGGGGATGGGGAAGCTATCCAGGGGGTCCAGTAGGGGGGGTGGGGGGATGCTGTCTAGGGGGGTCCAGCAGGGGGGAAAGGGGTGTGCAAGGGGGGGGGGGTGCAATGGTGTGTGTGCAATGGGTGCAAGGGATGTGTGTGTGTGTGTGTGTGTGGGGGGGGGGGGTGCTGTTCAGGGGGTGCAGGGGGGGGGGTGGGTGTTCAGCAGGGGTTCAAGTGGGGGTGTCTAGTAGGGGTGGTGCAAGGGGGGTCCAGTAGGGGGGGCAAGGGGTGTGCAAGGGGGGTGCAAGGGGGTGTGTGCAAGGGGTGCAAGGGATGTGTGTGTGTGTGTGGGGGGGATGGCTACTGTCCAGGGGGTGCAAGGGGGGGGGGTGTCCAGAAGGGGTGGTGCAAGGGGGGTCCAATAGGGGGGGATGCTTTCCAGGGGGGTCCAACAGGGGGGGGGGTTCTATCCAGGGGGTCCAGCAGGGGGGGGATGCACTATTCTTGTTTATTGAGTTATATTCTTTGTGAATATTCAAAGATGTTTTGTTTTACCATAATTTTAGGGGATGAGCACTACTATGTTCTACCTTGTGTTGTAGGTACTTTTGAGTTGGTTCCATACTTCTTTGATAGTTTGTCTTATAGGAATACTCATCTAAGTGCAGTTATGTGTTTTTTTATATTTGGATTTGTTTAATTCTTATTATGTAAGTAGCTTTCATGTATAATTTAATTTGGAGGGGACTAGAAGGGGGTGCAAGTGGGGGATGGTAGGGGGTGCAAGTTGGGGCTAGTAGGGGGTGTAAGTGGGGGCTGGTAGGGGTGGTGCAAGTGGGGGATGGCAGGGGTAGGGGGGAGGGGAAACGAGCAGGGTGGGTGGGTGGGGGGGGGGGGTAGGATGGGGGGGGTCCAATTTCTTGGGGGGGTTCCAGGGTCTATCCAGGAGGGTGGGGGTGGCTGTCCAGGGGAGTAGAGGTCTAGGCTGTCCAGGGGGATTTGTCCAGGGTCTGGGGGGTGTCCAGGGTCGGGGGGGGGGGGTGTCCAGGTTCTGGGGGGGGGGGGGGGTTATAGGGTCTGTCCAGGAGGGTGGGGGTGGGGGGGGGGGTGGATATCCAGGGGAGTGGAGGTCTTGGCTGTCCAGGGGGATCTATCCAGGGTCTGGGGGGGGTGTCCAGGGTCTGGGGGGGGGTGTCCTGGGTCTATCTGGGGGGGGGGGGTGTCCAGGGTTTTTCTGGGAGGGGGGTGTCCAGGGTCTATCCGGGGGGGGGGGGGTGTCCAGGGTCTGTCCGGGGGGTGTCCAGGGTCTGTCCGGGGGGTGTCCAGGGTCTGTTTGGTGGGGTGTTCAGGGTCTGGGGGGGAGGTGTCTAGGGTCTGTCTGGGGGGGGGGGTGTCCAGGGTCTGTCCAGAAGGGGGGCTTTGCAGGGGGGGGGGGGTTGTCCAAGGAGGTTGTACATGGGGAGGGGGCTGTCCAGGGGAGGGGGGGGGTTTATGTAGGGTGGGGGTGTCTAGTGTTCAGGAGGGAGGGGTCTGCAGGGGGTGGGATACTGCAGGGGGGTGTGCGGGGGGGGGGGGGCTATTTTTTTATGGTTTTTCAGACCCTATAGCCACGGTTTCTAATCATGGCTATAGGTATAATTACACAGTTTATAACCGTGGAAATAAATTGTGTCCCTCCTCTAGTATAGCCACGGTTCTAAACTGTGGCTATAGATATATTACTAAGGTTTGAACCGTGGATGTATACTTATAGACATGGTTTGAACCGTGGATCTAGACCTATAGCCACGGTTTGGAACCATGGATATACATCTAGGCCTATAGCCACGCCAAACTTAGACACTGTTTCTCAAACCGTGGCTATTACCTATAACCATGGTTTGAGGTCCTATAGCCACAGTTTTAAACCATGGCTATAGCCTGAATTTCTAGTAGTGTTGGTAAGGTGGCACACTATTTATCTTTTCCTTATTAGTTGATTTTAATTCAGGATGTGTTTCATGTCTCCCAATTAAAGAAGTATAATCCAGATCTATCTCATGTGTTGAATTGGAAAGAGTTGGAGTTGGAACATGATTTTTCTGTGTTTGAGCGACCAGTGTGGATCGTGGATTCCCAAGAGAAAGTGATTCAGGGGAAGTCCATACCATTGGTATGAGTTCTTTAGTAGCATAATAATTATGAGCATGAGACATGGGAGAGGAAGTCTTGGGTTGAAAAGAAATATCTGTTTTTGTTCTCTAATCAGACAATGGAACGAATTTCTAGGGATGGAAATTTTTCATGGTGGGAAAAATTATCACATAAATAATTTTATTTTGAGGTATTTCTTTTTTTTATTATTGGTCTTGTAATTATACCTTGTTTTCCCCATGAGTTTTTGGAACAGACAACAGGTAGCATACGCTTGGTGCACGATTAGGGGAAACCATGCGCCAGCCCAAGGGATACCATGTGCCTAGGATAGTGGCAATATCGAGGCTGCATGGCCTATCGCACGAGCATGAACCCTCCCCCAAGAAACCATGCAGCCTCATTCCTCTTGGACAGAGAGGGACACATGGTTTTTTCATGGTTTGGAAATTTGTGCGGGCTAACCATGTAACCTTTTTAGGTCAATAAAAATATGGAAATTACCTTTCTACCCTCCCCTGATTTAACCCTAATTCCACCCATTTCTCCCCCCATTTGGGATTTTTAGCCCTAGGATCCTCCTACCCTCTTCCTAGCTCCCTTGGACCTACAAATCTTGATTGCTTTTGGTGTGGGATCTTCAATAATCATCATGTAAGTCTCTCTTCTCTCGATTTATTCTTTCTTCTAGGTCTCTTCTTCCCTCTTTCTTGGGTTATCTTTTCTCTAGTAGGTTTTTTCCCTAAAATGGGTTGAATCATGGTTTGTTGGGTTTAATATTGGTGTTTATGGTTAGATATTTCCTTTATAGGGCCCCCGTGTGGTGTGGTTGTGGTTTTCCACCGGATTATGGAAGTTTCCAAGATTGAGGTAGGTGGTTCCATGCTTTAACATTATTAGATGATTTTGGTATACTTGATTTGCTCCTTGAATGTGTTATACAGATTATGTGAAAGGTGAAAATGTGTTTTCAAAAGGTTTTGAGGTGCGTATGTGTTAAAAGTGGATTTCCAAATGAAATTGGTTGTGATTAATGTGTTCCTTCTTGTTGTTCTTCTTAAATGTTTTCTAAAAACTGTTCAAGTGGTGTGAAGTGTGTTTTAAAATGACTTGGGTGTTTATATGGATGTGGAAGATGTTTTTCTTGTATAAAATGGTATTTTTTCATGTATATTCATATTTCATGATGTGTGTATATGAATGTGATGATCTATGTGACATGTGAAATGGAAATTGAGCACAAAGGGAATCCTAGGTATCTAGGTGGGCAGACTAGGACTAGTATAATAGTTATATCGGTGGGGATGAGGACCGGTTTCTTCTAGAAGGATTGATGCTACAACACTAACTAAACTATGATGATGATTAGAAACCACTAGAACATTGGATGGATTCCTCTAAAGTGTCTCGTGCATGAAGATATTGCGGGTTATGGATGTCATACCTTGTTTCACTGAGATACAAGTTTCCCAGGGCCCCACTAGTGCTAGAGGCTTTAAGGATTGCCCATGGTGCTCTCTTGTTATGTTGTGCATACCATTGGAATATGTTGGAGCTTACTCTTATGTCAATTTTAAAATCATTTTTGATTGAAAATGTTTCTAAATTATTTCCTAAAGCTTTCATGGTGATTTCTATTCTAATGTTATGTCATGGAATCTCTTTTGGGAGTCAACTTAATTGGTTCACACCCTACATAAACTCTTGGGTGTATATAGAATTTATTATGTTTGAACCAGGTAAAGGAAATATGTATCATGGTAGTGATGGTGGATCCAGATGTTAGTGTTCTTCTTTTGCAGGTGTTGGTGGAGGTGGATTGAGGGTGATGTACCTCTTGTTACATGAAGGTTTAAGTTGTGGTTGAGTTGGTTCCCCTCCCATTTTGGTATTTTTGTTTTTGGTTAAAGTTTTAAAATGTTTAAATTGAAATTTTTATATATATTTTCTTTATGTATATTGATCTTGGTTTGATGTCTTATAATTGAAATTTATTCTTGGTTGTTTATATGGGTGAAATCGCTCCCAAAAGTTTAATGTCGATACCCAAGATCTAGTTTCTGGCCCATGGGGATCAGGAATGCCTTTTGGGCCATTTCACGGGCTGAGTCAGGTGCTCGGTTGGATGGAAATCTAGTTTGATTCATGAAAAACCTTATCCCATCGAAGCATATGATTTCTGCAAAACATGAGATGTGTCCTGAGCAACCAACCTTGGAGCACTACGACAATAGCACTGAAGATGAACCATTTGGTTTAAATTGTGGAATTCTATAGGTGGTGTAATATAATCATGGTTCATGGGATCAAAAGAACCACATTAAAAACATCCAAGATTGCTCTTTGGTTTAGGAGGAAGATTCACTGATCTAACCGTCTGATTCCAAGTCATACCACTACTTTGGAAATAGGTTTCCCTCTTCTTCTTATCCCTAGTATTAGAGTTCCCACCATTTCATATAGGTATTAACATACTTCCTCCACCTATATTACTCGAGATGTCCCTTTCTACCACCATTTCTCTATTAACCATATCTATATAATCCATTATATATAGCATGGTAATCTTCGAGTCAATCTTTGGCCTTAACCCCGATTCAAAAATGTGAGCCTTTAAGGATGCACTTCTAGAAACTTCCAATGAAAAATAGTCTAAATTCATGAATTTGGATTCATACTCTATCACTACGAGGTTATCTTGCTTTAAGATGAAAAATTCCATTTTTTTAGAAATCCTGAACATGTAAGGATAGAATTGTTTGTTGAACAATTATTCAAAATCCTCCCATGCAATGCCTTGGTCCAATTTATCCCAAACTACTAAATCCCAACATTGGTGTTCTAGATCATCCAACATGTATTCTACCAACTTGACCTTCAGCTCCAATGGTGTGCCTAGGAAATCAAAGATTCGATTCATCCTATTCAACCACACTTCTGGTTTTTCTGGTTCTGAATTACCCTAAAAGATGGGTGGATTCTACTTCTAGAATTGAATGAAATGGCCCACTTACCTTGGTTTATCCCTTATGTTCCCTCTATCAGCAGCTTGTAAATCTTGAAAAATACTCTCAACCAGTTGTTGGTTCACCTGTGTCTAAGGTGCAACCACATTTTCAGCAGCCACTTCTAGTTGGTTTCTACGATGTCTAATCAGTTCTATTTTCTATAACCACAAGAAAACACTATTTAGTCTCACTCTATAGCAACTGAAGGCTTATAAATTTCAAATTTACCACATCACACATATCATTATAAAGTATTTCCAAAATTAAACATTTTTTCACTTTTAAACCATTTTTGAAAAGTCCACCATGATCTTTGAAAATCAAACCATTTTCAACTATTTTCAAAAATCAACACTTTTCACCAAATCACAAATCATTACTCAAACTGAATTATTCAATCATAGTGTGAATTCATTTATATCAATGAATTTCATGCTATTATAATCAGCTAAACCCATGATGAAGGGGTTACAAATCCTAGGAGTATCTCAAAACACTCATGCACCCAACTCCTTGGTAACCTGAAGTTCAGTATATGCCTCTTTATGATCCACATTTTGATTTCTGACGACCCTATCTCCTTGCTACCAATCCGACTCAAGTAAAAAAGAAAAATGATTTTCCCACTTCTGGACTGAACAAAATGATACCATTTGTAACATCTCACCCCTCACCTATTGGCTTGGGAAGAGGTGGTATGTGTTACTAGGCCTTAGGTGACATACCCAATACACCAAAGGCTAGCAATAAATGTTGAGTGCTTTATAACAGTTGGGGGGTGATTTTACCTTTGAAAATAAAACAACCATACCATATAATTATAACCAAACAACCACTATATGATGCATGAGAACAATGTAATACAACTCAAAGAGAGAAAAAACAAACCAAACCACCTCATATTAAAATTCTAAAACTAAGACCGACATCAGAGTAAAAAGTAGAAACCAAAACCAACAAGCTCAAAGACATAAAAGACATCGACTCAACAACTACCAACCTGATCCAAGCTCCAACTCCACAAACCATTCCCATGGTATCACGATGCATCACTAAAGAAATGATATACCTTTCCCTTACCTACGTCTCGATATATGATATCTGAAAATGCACAAAAGTTCCCAAGAAGGGGGTGAGTATAAAACTCATTAGTTTTTCCCCAAATGACTTCCCAACTCACACCACCAGGATAGAAAATGTTAGCACATTTATATAAAATAGTTCATAAAAATTTAAAATATTTTATATCCAGACTGAAAATATTTCTAATAAAAATAGTTTTCCATGTAAAGAAACCAAACAAGTCATTAAAACCATTCTACAAATCCATTTGGCATAACAATTCCATTTCCACACATCCACCCATCCAAACATGCATGAAACCATGGACCTACCTATACTCATGAGTGGTGAGTCATACTTTCACCAAGCTGTTACTCGGTGAAACATTTTGATAGGGTAAATTTCATACCCTTATCCATCTTATCTTGATGGGGGAAACTCCATACCATCATCCACCCCAAATGAACATGAACACACACCAACCATTTATGCCAAATACCATGCCAAACCAATTGTGCTAAATCATTTCAATAAAAAAAATCCTTTCATTGAAAACATTTCTAAAAATATTTTTCCATAAATGAAAACCAAATAATAATTTTAAAACCATTATTTTAAAATCATGTAACAAATTCCACTTTCCACAAAACAACCAATTTTCCACAATTTAACAAACCATCACTAAAGTGGATTTCCATAAAACATTGCACATTAATTTAAAAATTTAAATCAAGCAATTAAATCAATTTGAAATCAAGACTTCAAGTTATAACTAAGAGGAGTCGAGAATGAATCCACCTACCTTTCCACTCATGCGAAAATGAAGAATGACACAAATTCTTTAACAAACAGAATTGAAACTCCTTAAAATGTCCTTAGATATTATTACCCTTAAAAAAAATTATATATCATCGTTATTTGAATAAAACAACATGAATATATCCCCAATGGACTAGATTCATAAATCCAAGAGAGTGAGGAAGAAGAAAAATAAAGAAAACAACCAAGAATGGTCACTTACCAAGGAATCTATCCTATAACGCACCGAGATTCACCTACGGATCGCTCCCAGATCGAAGGGTAAGGTCTACACAGCCTTGGGAGGGAGAGGAATTAGAGTTAGGATTTTTTTAGGGAAAAAAATGTCTAAGGGTGTAAATCAGATTAGATCTACAAAATACAGATCTATTTTTTAATGTTTCATGGTTAAGATGCACATTTAGGAAAACCAAGCACTAGCCATGCACTATCCAATGCCTCTAAACACCCCTAATATGGTTGGATTACACAGATAGACAAAACATGACCCAACCATGATAAACCTCTCTATCTAACATAAAATAGTTTCTCTTAGGTTTCCACATGGTTTGGCCAAACTGTCTGCTTACCCAGTGCCCATTATTTTAGTTGCACAGTTTCTTGGGAGGTGTTTCATGGTTTCTACTAACCGTGCTCAAACCGTGAACCTCCATAAAAGCCTCCAAAACATATCAAATATCCTACAAACCTTATAAAACTTAACCCAATAACATTATATACTTAAAATACATAAAAAATGGTTAATTACCTGAAACTAGGGGTGCTATAGAGAAAGAATTTTAGTTCACCCATAAAGCTCATATCAAATTACCTTTTCATTAAATTATAAAATTCAAAACAAAGAGATTCATTGGTAGATCCAAAAATCACATCATCAATGTAAATTTTAATGAGTAAAAAATCATGTGATGTGTGTTTTAAAAAGTGAGTTGAATCAGATTTTCCAATTTTAAAACCATTTGAAAGAATATAATTTGATATACATTCACACAAAGCCTAGGAGATTGTTTTAAAATACAAATTGATTTAGATAGTTTAAAAATAGAATTTGAAAAAAGAGGATTTTCAAAACCAGGTGGTTGTTCCACAAAAACATTTTAAGAAATAAAATTATTTATAAAAGAGTTTTTGACATCCATTTTAAAGAGTTTGAAATTTAAATGAGAGGTGCATGCCAATAAGATTTTAATGGATTCTAACTGAGATACTGGTGAAAAGGTTTCACCATAGTTGATATAAAAAATATTTTCAATTATTTTATTATGAATTTAAATTTTTTTAATCCCACCAATGTGTTATTTAAATGGAAATTGTCACATTTTATGTTTTAGGGGTATTTTTGAGCTTAATTGAAAAAATGGATTATTTTGGATTTAAACAGTTTTAATTTATTTCAATGTTTCGGCCATAAATTTTTATTAACTTATAAAAATTTAAAATTTATTCTTTTATAGGTTCCTATTTTCTATGGGCTTAATTTTATCCTTCTGGACCCAAATCTCAATCCATCATTTGAAAGCTCAAATCCAGCTCACAAGGCAGGCATCGAAAACTGTGCACAGAACTGGAGACTTTTATTCTTGGGACCATATATCATAAATGGATGAACCAAATGAGATGAAATTTTACATGGATCAATAATAAATCCTTAGGAATAAGTTTAATTAATATGTAAGCGTCTGAATCTTTCATTTTCAAGGTCATTAATGCATTGTAACTCGCTGCATTGGAATACGAACAGTCAGACTGGACAGATTTAATGTCATGAGTAAATAAACCATATCTCTCTCCAAACTTGTCCAATAAATCTGAAATTTCATTAGCATACATAGGCTCAATAACTAAACAACTTTAAATAATAAACATTTCCAAAATTTGGTCATTAAAGAGGTCTACCACGCACATACTTTAGAGGAAGATTTTTGGAGCCAAATTTTCACCCCCTCTCCCTATAAAAGTGTGTGTTTTCTTATTCTCAAATTGTTGGAAACTTAGGGGTAGACTTTGTTGTACATTTTATATATTTTAGTATTGTATTTTATTTTCTTTTAATTCTGTAATTTCATTTCATATTTTAATTCAAGTGTTCTTCTTTCTCTCTTTTCTTTCTCTCTTTTGTTTTCTCCCCCCGTTTTCTTCTTCACTGTGAACTCTTATGCTCATGATCATGAGTATCTAACCCGAGGAAGTTCCCAAGGGAGTAATTCAATGGTGAAACCAATTATTTTATCATTAATGTTTTATTGTTTCTTATTTACTTAGAGTTAGGATAAGTGGGATCTTAGTAGGCAAGGCACCTTTGTGTCTCCACTTGCCACCTGAGGTTTAGCTTTCACTTCTGTCACATTCTCCTTCGATCGAGGAGGTGGATGTATAGTATATTGGCGATCGTTGAGTGTACTATATATTAATAACCATATTCATATGGGTATGTTCATGCATATGATGGATCATGGTCATTAAGTATATTTGAAACTATCAAAGAGACGATGAAGGTTCACTCTAGATAATCTCCTGGGAGGATCTCTGTTCTGTCTAACATCATTCTATTTGCATTCATTCTATTTGCATTGCATATAAATATTTAATTTTAGTATTTCATTCTCATTTATCAAATATATATTTCTGGCTACTTTATTTCATATATATATATATATATACATAGTGAATTGGAATTAGTGAGTGATTGACTGCGAAAGCTCCTCAAGAGATCGACCTAGGTCAACCACTGTGCTGCACTTAGTATAAATATTTTTGAGAGTGAACATGACAACGCTTCATCAAATTGGAACCATTTTCGGGGAGGCGCAACACTTTGACACAACGTTTTTCATAAAAAAAAAAATAAAAAAATCATTAATTTCAAAAACTAAAAAAAAAACTTATTTGTTCATGATGTATTTCAATGGTGATTATTCTGCATGGAATAATGAATCTCAAGTGCCAGAAGAAGTTGAAAATGATCCTGATGATAAGTATAAAATGATTAGTAATGGAGTGAAAAAATTGGAGAGTCAAATAGAGTTGATTTCTGAATATGTACATGCTTGTCAAGAGCAACCCGAACCTGAACCTGATCCTGAGCCGGAACCTGAACCAAAACGAGTGGTGGAAGAGATTTCACCGATCATTTTTTATGTTAAAGAACCTAAGGAGGGTGAGAAGGAGATACTAAAGGATTTAATCATATCATCCCGTACTCAACCATTGCTTTAGGAGGTCCCTGAAGTACACATGCTAACTGATTCACTTATGGGAGATCAACATTTTTTGGAAGAATCATGGAATCGCGAAGATAACCTAAAACTTGATCTTCCTATCATCGATATTGAAAAATCAAAACCTTTTGACCTCTATCTTTCTTTGTAAGATTATGAATAAGATGCACCAAATGAGATGGAGTTGACAATGGTCATGCATGAAGAGATCAATTTCCAAGCTGATATACTTAAAAGGGAAGATTTCTTAATTGATTCATCTTGTTTTAATCTTATTCAAACTGAATTGTTTTTTGACTTATCCTTTCTTGAAATTTTTGATATAACACAAATGTAGAAGAACTTGGATGATACGAAAGAGATCACCAAAGTGGTGGTGATCGAGGAAGAAGAGCTGGAGAAGTTAGTGGTGGTGTGACTGCCTCCTCTACAACAATTTGCATACCATTTAGAGGAGGAAACCACAGAAGTTCATAGGGAGCACCCCTATCTTTTATTTCCTCCCACTCCTAAATTAAAATTTTATATTTTTTTCTTTATTGGGGTTTGGGAACTTTCTTATTTTCTTTGGGGTTCTCCATTCTTGGTGTTTACTCATGAACACTAGGAAAAGTCACATTTGGTGGTTTATCTCAAAGAAACCACATCCACCTTCTGATTGGGGATAACTCACTGCAACTGCCTAACTAGGGGCAGTAAAAATATAGCACCTGATTTTGGGGTCAAACTAATCATTATCCCTTTTATATCCCTTCTCTATTTCTTTTTATTTATTTTTATTATGTGTTGTCATTTCTTTCATGTAGTTTTAATGTGGTGGCAACTAGGAGCTTAACTCAAGGCTACCACTGAAAATAAATTAGGTTTCATCTTTCCTTTTCTTTATTTTATTTGTTTCCAAATATAAATTATGTGTGAAATGTTTCTTGATCTGATTTGATCTAAAAGAGGGTATTAAATGGAATAAGTGTGGGGGAGGTATTTCAACATGTTTTAAGAATTTTTAGTGTGCTTCTATTTTGTTTTTCATTTTTTTTCATTTTTGGTGTGTTTTTAGGATTCTTGAGCTGAATTGAATACTTTGGAAAATTCAAACCATCTTGGTATTTTTGGAACATGGCTTGATTTGAGTATTTGAGGATTTAAATGATTTCTGAATGGATTTTGTTTCTAATTTATGAACTTTTCATTTGATGACGTTTGATTGACTATGAAACTCATGTGCATAAGTACTATCCAAATTGAAAATCTTTCCTAACCTGAGAGGTTTATAAACCTATTTGACATATTCTTATATTTATCTTTTTCTTGAGAGTCTTGAGACATGTTGTGTGATCCAGAATTTTCTATTTTTCTCTTTCAAAGCTGTTAGAGTTCATAGAATGTGTCAAGTATGATTGAAGCATCACTTTGAAATCCCTTTTGCATTAAATTATTATTTGGCCTACCTTTTCATCTGACCTTCATTAATCCCCTAATAGAAATGAAATACCTTATTAGACAACCAAATTACAATCCATTTATCCCTTTCCAACCTACTATTGAATTTAAATGCATGATTATTGTTGAAATCAAGTGTGGGGGAGGGAGAAGATGGGTTGTGTTATACTTTCCTGAAGAATTGGTTTGAGCTGAATTGAATGTGTTTCCATATTTATTGCTACTTGGTTGGAATAAATTTCATGATTGGAAGATGTATGGGTGGACCAAAATATCATTACATATATGGGTTGGGTGTTCACCAATATTTGAAGATCAAAAGCTACCTCTCTTTTCCTCCAAAACATGATTTTGAAGAGAAATCCGGGTCTGAATTCAAGCTGAAACAATGCTACAATTGGGGAAAAGAGGGAAGAAATTAATTGAAGCTAAAATTCCAAGTGTGAAATTCCCAAATGAATAAGTTTTTGATGGTGATTCATTTTTGAGCTGATTGAGGAGCACAAAATTCTTGAGAAAAACCGTTTTCATGCATTTACTTTACTTTAGAGCTTAACCCTCCTCATTCCACCTCAGATGTTTTTTACATTTTAAACCTGCCAACCCTCAGCCTTAGAACAACCCATGAAAAATTACTCATGATTGACACATTTTTGACTCTATTAAGTGGAGATACTTGGAGGATAGAAAGCTTATGGAGATCACACATGTTCTTGGGAATGAGAAAAACTCCACATTGAAAGTCCTTGAGTGAAGAGAGAAATATTTTTCTGAGGAGGTAGGTATGACATGTATGTGAAGATTAACATGAAATTGAATTGATTATTATAATTTTTTAGGAGTTATGAAATTTCTATCCATGTAGGTGGCATGATAACTATTGAGTTTGATAAGAGACTGAGTGCTGCAATGGAAAATACATTTATTCCAAATCCATGACTTGCTTACTTGTGAACTCAAAAATTTGACATTTTTTCTAGTAAGAGATTTTAAAATAATTGTATAGGCATTTTGAAATCTAGAATCTGTAAATAAAAGTTTTCCTTTTAAATTAAAAAATTCGTAAAAACCATTTTTGAAAGATATTTTAAAACAACTATCACACGATTGAAAAATTTCTAGAAAATTGTGTTTCAAGACTTTGATGAATTAAATGTTTTTTATAAGGGTTGAGTTAGAAAAACTGATGGTACCTTCACCAATTATCTTTGTTGGTCAGAATAAATATTAAAACATAAGATGGGGGTGAATCATGTCTTTTTAAAAACAATTAGATAATTTAAAAAATAACCCCCCTTTTTTATTTATAAAGTGGTGTAATATTCTTTTATTCAGATAGATCGAGAAATGGAATAACAAAGAAAAGAACACAATAATTTTTATAATGGTTTGGGGTACAAAGATCTCTTAGTCCACTCCACCAATACTCTATCCATGAGATTGGTGATTTTAAATAAATAAGTACTTTTATCCAGAGACCACTATAACTGAGTGTAGACTCTTTACACCTCATAATAAAGATTTTACAGGGACTTCTAGTTCTTTTACAAGGAACCACTAAAACACAGCTTAGTGTGAGAAGCTGACATTCTAACAGAAAAGTGATATTTATTTTTGAACAGCAGTTCAAATCACAATTTCCTCCACACCTGACATAAGAATAGATATTTAGAGGAATATAAGAAAGACTTCACAACACATTCCTTTGGAAGAAACTTCAAATTATTTTAGAAAATAACTTAGAAATAACAACAACGACATAAAAATCTTCTTAGAAGAAAGATGAATTCATAACAGATTAAAAAATGTATGTCTCCAAAGTGTAGTCCCAAGAAAAGATTCAAATAACTATAGAAGATTAACAATAGGTAAGAATAACAACAATAACAAAAAATAATATTTTTAGAAAGTCCCTTCGAAATGATATAGATTCAGCTTTCAGAACTTTAGAGAAACAAAGAGATGTTAAAAAAGATTAGATTTTAGATTAAATCTCTCTCTATCTCTCCATATATATATATATATATATATATATTCAAGGATAAAATCCATTTATAATAAATAATAAATCTAATTTTATTCTTTTCAAGAATATCTAGAAATATCGCTAGATAAATTATGATATTAAAACACTCATCAGGTTTGATATTTGAATTTAAATCGCCACTGAAAATAATAACTTCCTTTTAAAATATGAACAATTTAATTATTTGTTTAAGATCCTTTGAAACGACCTTCTAACAAATTTTAATGAGATATTTACTCCAAAAAACTATTATAGAAATCTCAAAAATATCCACAATTCAAATCCTATAAATGGTTGCTTCAACATAAGGTTTCTCTTCATATGGAATCTTCAAAAGTACGGTTCAAAAAATACAATTGATTCTAAATATTGGGTTAAAAAACCATACATTAAATAATCAAATTTAGGATTCTTCATAAAAGTTAGGTTCTCAATCCTAACATTCATTCTAAATGTAAGGTTCCAAAATTATCATTCCTTATCAAAAGTTAGGTTCAAAAACCTAATGTTTACCTTAAATGTAGGGACATGAAAAATGATTCCAAACTTCTTAAAAACGTCCAAAATACTTAGAAAATAAAAATTTAGTCTAATTACTTACAGAAAACTAGATAAAACAAATATTCCAATAAATATAATCTGGAAATTCACTTAAAGTAACTTCATTAGTAAAATAAATAATGGTATTTGTGAGCATCAAAATAAATTAGATTTTAATGAAATTATTGGATCAACATTAATATGCCCAAAAATCCCCCCCTTTCTGATGAGCACAAAACCCATAGAAATATAAACACAAAAATAAATGTTTTTAGAATTAATCAAACATCAAATAAATAGAGATTTATTAAATTGAATATTAGAATGTTTATGTTTATCCAAATCTCTCCCCATTTTTATGATATCAAAAAGAAAGTATATAAATGGATTAAAACACATTCAATGTAGCACAAAATTATAAGTGAGTTTTATGCTAGGAAAAAAATAAACGCATCTTGAAAAATGGTTAAGATTTGAAACATAAAAATATAGTAAACTATAAATAATGATAGAATAAAAAAACAAAAGAACTTCTTTGTATTAATTAGCCTAGATTACAAAGAATTTTTATCAAGGTTTTAATAGGTTATGAGGTAGGATGAGAAGAAGGTCTAGGCTCATCATAAGAATATTTTTTAGTCAAGGAATCACATATAGTCTAATATACAACCTTTAACTCTTCAAACAACTCATTCAAATTCTCATTTATTAGTCTGACCCACTATTTCATCAAAAACCTTGACTCTTGGAACATCTTAAACACCTCCAATAGATTTACTTTCAGAAATTTATGAACAATATCAAAATACTAAACATATTTATCCATCATTTTCCCAAGCTGATTGACCAAAAACTTAACACAAATCTCCACATAAGTTAACTTTTTAATAATATATTTCTAATTATCTATCAAAATATATAGGGGCACAATATCACACTATAAATTTTGAACCCTTTAAACCATGGTAGAAAAATATTCCGACAGTAACTCGATTCTCCTCAACACAGCTATTGATCCTACTCTACTAGAATTAAAAGTTCTACCTTGACTGGAGCTGGCCTTAACAAACTCAAACTGACTAGATAACAAATTTTTCAAATCACCAAAATATGATTTAGAAATTTTTTTCAATTCTAAGTTGTCCAACCTGATCAGATATCTCTCTCTTAAAAGAATAAAAATCCTTCCTTGATATTGAACTTTATTTCAAAATTTGATATTGAACTTGAAGAAATTAAAATTCTTCTATAGAAATAGAAGCACTTTTCAACTCTTCATAAGACTTATAAGCATTCTCAAGATCTTATTGCAACTTTACAACCTCATCCTTTAATTTATTGAACCTGGAAACCATACCTAAAGCAAATGAATGTGTACTATCTTCAAAATTCAACTCACCATCATCATCTGATGATCCTTGATCTAGTCTTACAGAATTCTATACAACTTTAACCATATGAAGAGACTGAACTTATAACTATTAACTAGATTGAGAAGATAACACACCAAGAACTTATGTACCTTCAACTGATTCTTCAACTATCCTTTCCAAGGACCTTTCAATAAAATAAACTGACTGATCCCATACTAGTTTAGTTGTTACAACAACTTCAAAAGCACTTACTTTCTCACTAAGATGAGCTTACTCCATAAGATGTTCCTCAAATTGAATAGATTTTTCATCTCTTACTTCAGTAAAAACTTTAATAATAGTCTCTTCATCCCTTTCCAAGATTAAAATAGGTTGATCCACTTCTCCAACAACATAAACTATAGCCTTTTAAATATTCTCTTCTCTTCTTCTAGGCCTCTAAATAAGCACAAATCCAATGTCTGTCTCAGCAAAAGGTTCTTGAAAAGTTATGGGAAATTGAAGAACCCCCTATCATGGATGCGATATTATAATTAAGAAATTTTATTCTTCTAGTACTAACTGGATTGTTGGTAGTTCCAAAATAAGAGTCTTCCACACCTCCAATTACTTAAGGTAATCCAGATCCCTCAACATGATATTCTCCAACTTATTCACAACCAAGCCTAGTAGAACTGATTGACTTCAAGATCCTATGCTCCCCCTCAACATGAACTCCTAAATATTCTTTATCCTTAGTACCAAAAGACATCAACTTACCCTTGGTTATGATAGGACCAGTTTGGGATATACCTAACACCGAGAGGGAGGGCGGGTGAATCAGTGTTGGGGACTTTTTAAACCAATTCCAACTTTTTATTCCTATACCTCTTGAACTATTAGGATCATGATTCTCTTATTCTATTTTCTCTATCGCATGAAATAATAGAAAGCCATAAAAATATGCACGCTATATTTTTACAAGGTTCAATACTAAATAAGAGCAGCTACATCCTTTCCATTCATGGGAATGACCAGTGCATGGATTCTCTACTATAATGTGATAATTGTTACAGTAGATTAGATAGGTAAAAAATCCTCTAACCAGTGTGGGTCCCTAAAATTTGGAGGGGGGATGAAACAATCCTTCCTAGTGTGAGTCCCTACACTTTGGAGGGGGAAGGGAAACAATCCTCTTCCTGAACTGGTGATGACCTAGTCCAACTGGAAGCTTCTGCTGGTTTTTTGTATTTCCACTGAAGACGGTCTTATTCCTTCTTGATAAGGTAGGTTCTTCTCTTGGTCTTCTTTAGTTATCTTCACTTGGTTACTTGAAAATCAGTAGGAAAGAAATGTTTTTATTCTTCTCTATTATTCTTAGTGAAAAACCAACTACACTACTTATTCTTTCTTCTTCTTTAGTGAAACAACCAAATGCACTAGAATGTTTTCTTCCTTCTTCTTGGATAGAATCACAAACACCTTTTTTATTGTTAAAAAACTGAGGATAAGCTCACTGGGCATCATCAAAATCATATTATTCTCTTCTCTTCTTTTAATATATGCATGAGATCATGCACATGACATTTAATTGAACTTATCTCTTCCCATTCTTCATTTTCACAAGTGCACACACATACGAACTTTAAATAATGAACATGGTTGTATGAATGTATGCACCGCCCTTTGGTCACAAACTGACTCAGGACTCTTCTTCCCTTTATTTTCCTTTCTTTTCAATTGGTTCAGGTATCTTTACATCATACACATGAGTGCATGTATTTTATATGTGCTTCTTCAAAACCGAATGGGTGTAAGAATTCACTACCCCATGCAGTATCCTTCTTATTAAAATTCCCTGAAAACATTATAGTATTTACATGTAAACAAGAGGGTACTTTACTTATCTTTATGACCTAGAAGGACTCACATTTCTTCTTCTTCATGCGTGAAAATAGCACCACGGGTCTTCGTTTCTTCTTCGTACAACCAGAGTGGTTCACGGTTCGGGTGTCTTTGCAATATACCATAAGGGTGAGCATGCACTGATTGTGTACCCATGATATCTCCTTCACAAAACACAGTGAGGGTTTTGGTAAAACTATCACATGTTTGTGGTTTTCCTTCACACAGAGGGTGCAATTCTCCTTCTTCTTGAGACTCTTCAAGAGTACATAACACTTGTTGAAGGCCTGTGGGACACTAATCTTTTGCGCACCCCTTTTGGGTGTCTTGCTTGAAACTTTAATTACTTGTGTTCAAAATTTACCTTTTGTCGTGGAATACCTCTTGGGTACAAATTCAGTCTTACGTGCAACTCTATTCTTGCATACAACTTCTACTTCTTATATGAAACTCTATTTATTTTTCAGAACTCCCTTTACTTAAAATTATTCCATGCGTTAGAGCTCTGGATTTCTCTAAGTTTCGATCTTATCAAATGAGAGGGGGTCACCTATTATTTATAGGCATCCTCGACCCCCACGCCCAAAAACACCGACATGTTGTGAAAGATCCTGAAATGTTGCAAAAACCCCCATTTAACATTGCATTGGGTGCGTAAGTCTCTTTTGCACGCTTCTTGAATCTTTCGTGCAATTCATGCTTTTTCCATTTTTTGATGTTATTACCTTGAATCACGCCTTTCACGCAACATTCCAAACTCCCTTCAATCTTGCATGCAAAAACCAATATTTCACATGAGCCTAACCTTTTCCAAATTTTGATGTTCATATCTTGGAACTCCACTTATGCGCAACATACCAATCTATATTCAAACTTGTGTGCAATATCCTTTTCCAAAACCACATTTCTCCATCTCTCAATTTTCATCCCCAAAAATTTGGGTAACAGTAGAAAAAAACACCACCTTAAAATCTGCTTTGGCAAGAACACCAATTCTGCTTCACTATCATCAATCTTATTCAAAAAACAACTAATTTCATCATGAACCATATCTTCCATGATATATAGTATTTTATCTAACACCTTTATCATTTTCATATTTTCAACAAAAAGTAATTCAACTTCCCTATCTTCTAGAAACATCATTCTTTCCAACCAAAACTAAATATGATTGGAATTACCTTTTCTCCCCCTTTACTTCACAAGGCTTGCATCACAAGTTCTCCAAACTTATGATATTTGGGAAATAAAAATCAGAAAATCATCATCTTGTTTATACAACATGGAGAATTTCCCAAGCATGGCATCAAATGATATGAATCCATAACAATTCTCCATGCATCATCACTTCAACCAATATCCAGTCACTTTGAAGTTCCTTCTTCATTTTGACCATTATTTACAACTATTGACAACAAATACAACTTATACACAAAGTGGTCCCAACAATCTCCCCCTTTTTATTTGTTAGAAATACTTAAAAGTTCTCTTAAATGAATGTGTCAATATCAAAATATGAATCTTCTCTCTCTCCTTTACTTTTCTTTCTCTCAATTTTGAACTTTCATTTCACTTTCTCTCCCCCTTATTGAAAAGAAATAAAAATTTCATAGGAAAAGGGTATCAATCCATACTTAAGAACCATGCCATCCATCACTTCACTCTAAGTCTACTTGATCAATTCTTGGTGTAGAAAACAAGAGGATTTTATTTAGACAACAAAGTTGTCCATTATCCACTGATCATGATACCTCATGGGATGAGAACTCATAAATTTGTTTTCAAGTGTCTTTCCACTCTCATTCTAGGCTTAATATTTGAAATACTTTTAAGAACAATCAACCTAAAACTCATGCACTCAATTCAAAAAATAGATCAAAAAACATTTAAGTGTAATTGGCAGGATAAGTGAACCTAGGACACTTCCATTATTTTTATGTCACTAATTAATTCATTTACTCCACCTTTTGTAGAATGATATTTATTTTTATTAACCAAGGATGAGAGATTGAAAAATGACATACCTTTTCCAATGACATGATCTTGAAACAATCTTCAGATTAATTGAATTTGATACCAACTAAAGTTTCTACTAATTGAAATAATAACTCTAACATCTTCTTCATGTGTCTCCCCCTCAAGGGAAAACTCCTAATCACCGACTCTCAGGTTATCCCCCTGAGATATTTCTTTACCTTCAATTCCCTATATAATAAGAATAAATACAATACACAAAAATTTAAGGGAATAAGGTGGATCATCTTTACTTCATCAATGCGAACATCTAGGTTGAGATGATTTTCCCAACCAACATGCTCCACTCTTCTCACTTGCACATTTGATCTTTAATTATGACTGTGCTTGTGTGGATATCAATACTTCTTCCATCTCTTTGTGCGTGATCCTTCTTTCTTCAAGTGCTTTTAGAGCACTATAATCTCCTGGTGAAACTTTCATCTTCTTGAGGAATTCTTCTTGGGATGTAATAAATTTAATTCAATTTTTAACAGTGTGTCCATCCTTGTTTCACCTCACACACAGGGCATATTTATCTTCATGTGAAATATTCTTTTTGATTTTTTCACTAGCCTTAGCTTGTGCATCTTCCATTTCCCTCATTATTTACAAATCTCCTGACCGTATAACCAATAGGTCATTAGAATTTGAGGCATCAATATTGGATCTTAAACATGGATTCTTTTTAGTGACATACTTATTAGGAGTTATTTTTGATGCACCACCATTCACCTTCTTGAATTTAGAATCCAAGGACTTCTTTCCTTTCCTTCTTAGAGTCTTCTTGGGAGAATTTTATTTTGTAACATTCTTCTATTTTTTCCCAAGGATGATTCTTCTTTCTTAGATAGATTTTTTGGTCTTCTTTTCTTATCAGCTTTGAATACATGTTTAGATGAGCATTCACTAACCTTGTGACCACTACAATTGCATACATCACAAATGTTGTCAATCATTCCAATTCAGTTTGCAGTATATAAATGCTTTTGTATTTGTGGATGTTGCTTCTTATTTTCTGACTTGATACCCCTTGAGATGAGATTACTTTATGCCTTTTCATTTTTAGGATTGTACCAACAATTTAGAGTTCACAATACCCAAACATGTTGCAGCACCAACATTGACCCACAAATCTTGACTTATTAATATCTTCTGTATTAGATTGTTGGTCCTTCTTCTTGATGTGTTGTTCTCTCTGGGGGGAACCATATTTTAACTTCTTCTTTTTATCCACCCTAGTCATGGTGGTAG
Organism: Viscum album; assembly: GCA_963277665.1. NCBI lineage: Eukaryota > Viridiplantae > Streptophyta > Magnoliopsida > Santalales > Viscaceae > Viscum > Viscum album. The sequence continues at coordinate 15,403,903 of OY728155.1, read as the reverse complement.
GTTTATCACTTTTCTTCATCCAAATGGTTTATATTTTTTCTTCCACCATGCACTTTTGGTAGAAACAAATTTAAAAACATTAGTACAAGATGGTATGGATGGTACCTTTTCTTTCTCAACTACTTGTGATAGATCATTGAATGAATTCATGATATTCTTATCACATGTTGGAGGTCTTTTAACCTTAGAATCATACAATATGCATTTAATACTAGTATCAACTGTATCCTTCTTCTGTGAATCCTCAATATGTGTCATCTCAAGATTATCCAACCAAGATTCCATTTCTAGAAATTTCATATTGAGAGTGATTTTTGATCTTCAATCACAATGATCTTATCTTCAAAGGACTTCTTTAATCTTTCAACTTCATCTTCATGCAACTTAACTTTGTTTTGTAACAAAGAGTCAAGTTCCTTGATCTTCTTGGAATTTTCTTCCAAATATAAACCATGGAATTCAATGCTCTTTCTCAACTTATTTTCAAGTGCATGGATCTTCTCTTCTAGAGTCTTGTTGACTCCCTCCTTTTCTTCAACTTCTTTGAGCCACTTTTAAGAACTTAATTCAAATCCCCTATTTGTTACTTCAAAGGCTCCAAATTTTCTGGAGATATTTAAACATTCAACAATTTTTTCTTATAATAATTTCTCTAAAACATCATTTTCTTCTTCTAACCGGGTGATATCTTCCTACATACATTGAAATAATCCACAAACCAGGGATGCACTTTCTTCAAAAATACCATGAAGAATCATTCTTAATCTATCAATAAATAATTCTTGAGAGGTTGTAGATTGATCATTACCAATTTTTCTATCATTTTCATCATGAGTATAATTTACAAAGGTACTAACACATACCTCCTGATCATTTGAGGCAGGAAGGTTGACCATATTCTTGGTGGAAACTTGATCCACATACTCATTACTTTCCAAGACTGATATGTCTTCATTTTCAGCAAGGCATGGAGATGCATATACTTCCTCTTCTTTAGATAATATGTACTTCTTATTCAGCTTTCTCTTCTCTTTCTTTTTCCTATTCATCATGGTCTTGGTAGATATGGTCTTCTACTCAGAGACAACTGGATCTTCACTTCATTGATTAATCAAGAAATAAACTCAACTCTTTAAAAGAGAATAACATCTCTATAGAGAATCCAATAGAGGTGTGCCTCCCTCTAATACCAATTGAGAGGATCAGTTTGGAATATACCTAACACTGAGAGGGGTGAGGGGGTGAATCAGTGTTGGGGAATTTTTAAACTAATTCCAACTTTTTATCCTTGTACCTCTTAACCTATTAGGATATTGATTATCTTATTATCTTTTCCTTTTCATATGCAATAATAGAAATTAGTAAAAATATGCACATGATATTTTTACAAGGTTCACTACTCAATAAGAGAAGATATATCCTCTCCATGTATGGGAATTAGTAGTTTATGGATTCTTCACTATAATGTGATAACTGTTACAGTGTATTGGCTAGGGAAACAATCCTCTGGCCAGTGTGGTTCCCTACAATTTTTATTGGGGAACGAAAAAATCCTTCCCAGTGTGATTCACTACACTTTTGGAGGGGGAAGGGAAACAATACTCTTCCTGAACTCATGATGAACTAGTCTAACTTGTAGCTTCTTATTGGTTCTTTATACTTCCATTGAAGACAATCTTATTCCTTCTTGATAAGGTAGGTTCTTCTCTTGGTCTTTTTTAGCTCTATTCACTTGGTTACTTGCAAAGAATTAGGGAAGAAACTATTTTCTTCTTCTCTCTTCTTCTTAGTGAAAAATCAAATACACTAATTCTTCTTTCTTCTTCTTTAGTTCAACAACCAACTACACTAGAACTCTTTATTCCTTCTTATTGGATAGAATCACCAACACCTTTGTGATTGTTCAAAAACTGAGGATCGACTCACTGGACATCATCAGAATCAGCTTCTTATCTTCTCTTCTTTTCATATATGCATGAGATCATGAATGTGACATTTAATTAAACTTCTCTCTTCCCATTCTTCTTATTCAAAAGTTCACACATATACAATCTTTAAAACATGCACATGGTTGTATGCATGTATGCACTTCCCTTTGGTCACAAACTACCTTGGGCCTCTTCTTCCCTTTCTCTTCCTTGCTTTTCACTTGGTTCAGGTATCTTTACATCATACACATGAGTGCATGTGTTTTATGTGTGTTCTTATTCAAACATGAATGGGTGTAAGCATACACTACACCTTCCCTCATGTAGCCTTCTTCTTATTCAAATCCCCTAAAAACAGTATAGTATTTACATGAAAACAGGAGGGTTCTTTCCTTCTCTTTGTGACCCCTAAGGACTCACGTGTCTTCTTATTTGTGCATGAAGAGAGCTCCATGGGCCTTCATTTATTCTTCATGCAACTAGAGTGGTTCACAGTTCATGTGTCTTCACAATGTACCACAAGGGTGAGAATGCACTGATTGTGTACCTGCAGGATCTCCTTTATGAAACAAAACAAGGGTTTTGGTAAACCTATCGCATGTTTGCGGTTTTACTTCACACAGAGGGAAAGGTTATCCTTCTTTGCGAGACTCTTCAAGAGTTCATAGCACTTGTTGAAGTCCTGAGAGACACCAATATTTCATGTACCCCTTTTGGGTGTCTTGTGTGAAACTTTAATGACTTGCACACAACATTTATCCTTTGTCATGGAAGACCTCTTGCGCACAAATCCAGTTTTGCACACAACTCTCTTTTTGTGCACAAATTCTCCTTCTTCTACACAACTCTATTTATTTCACGCAACTCCCTTTACTTAAAATTCTTCCGCATGTCAGATCTTAAGATTTCTCTAAGTGTTGAGCTTATCAAATGAGAGGGGTCACCTCTTATTTATTGGCATCACTAACCCCCGCACGCAAAAACCCTGAAACATCGCACAAGATCCTAATACGTCGCGCAAAACCCCATTTGACGTTGCATTGGGCACATAAGTCTCTTCCACGCCAGCCTCATCTTTCATTCACTTCTTGAACCTTTAACACACTTTATTCATTTTCCATTTTTCGATGTTCTGACCTTGAATCATGCCTTGTATGAAACATTCCAAATTGTCTTCAATCTTGCGCACAAAAACCAATCTTTCGCATGAGCCTAACCTTTGCCAGATTTTAATGTTCGGATCTTGGAACTCTACTTACACACAACATACCAAGCCATGTTCAAACTTACAAACAACATACTTTTCCAAAAGCACATTTCTCTATCTCTCGATTTTTAGCCTGAAAAATTTGGAAAACATCGAAAAACAACACCACCTTAAAATATGATTCGGTAAGAACACCAATGTCACTTCACTGTAATCAGGATTATTTAACAAAAAACTGCTTTCATTATGAACCATATATATCATGATATATATTATTTGATTGAACACCTTTAGCATCATCAGATTTTCAACAGAAAGTACTGTAACTTCCCTATCTTTTAGAAACATCTTTCTTTCCAACCAAAAATGAATATGATTGGCATCACCTTTTCTCCCACTTTCCTTTATAAGGCTTGCATAACAAGTTCTCCAAACTTATGATATTTGGGAAATAAAAATCAATAAATCATCGTCTAGTTTATACAACATGGAGAATTTCCCAAGCATGGAATCTAATGCTATGAATCCATAACAATTCTTCAGGAATCATCACTTAAACCAATCTCCATTCACTTTGAAGTTCCTTCTTCATTTTGACCATTATTGAAAACTGTTGACAACAAATAAAACTTATACACAAAGTGGTCCCAACAGGTTATACTCTAGAAAAATCCAAAATTTTTTAGCATTCTAGCAGATAATATGTTGTTTTAATGACATCTAAAATCAGTTAGGATGTCACCAATCATTACTATATTGTATAGAACAAGAGTAACGAATCTTTTATATGGTTAGAACGACATCCTTGAATCCTTATAGAAACAATAATTCATTTAACTCATCATGTACCTACTAAAATTCAGTTTGATGTCACTCAATATAAAAAACCTAACATACATGTTTGGGAATAGTATTTTCTCTAACTAAGACATGCTTGGCACTATAGAAGTTTGAATAAACTTGAAAAATACTTTCTAGTCAGCCTAAAAATCCTTCACGAACATTATTTTTTGATTTGAGGGGTTCCAAAAAGTAAGGACATAACATCCTCAGACTTGTGAATATTTTCCCCAGTCAATCTTAAACTGAAATGAAAAACTCTTTCATGGGGGAATTTGAAAATTTGATCCATATTTATGGTTGAAACATAAAATTCATTATCATTTACCTTAGAAGAGACAACATTTTTGGTATCTCCAAAACTGAAATGCGCATGCTCATAAAATTATTTTACCTATTTCTTAAAGATATACTCCATGTTTCTGCAATTGAACATGTATTCCAAACCTTGAAAACCTAGTGTTTGATTCAATAATAGATTCATCTAAACAAGACATTAAAAATCTATAAAATTCTCTTACATTACTTTTATTTCTGAACTAGAGGGCCTCTATCTCTTTATTCCACTCAGACCAGATTCATCATATCCCTTTTTCTTTATCATTATGAGAATCAGAAGGTTCAAGGTTTGGAAATTAGGATTTGTGAGAGATTGAGATATTAAAAGGGTAAAATTTTAAAGGCACGAGAGAGAAGGGTTTTACTCTGATGGTTTTTACGTGACATTTCAGTTTCTTGAGCCAAATTTTTAGTGTAATCATTTGAAATTTTTATAATTAAAATACAATTTCACAAAATTAAATACACAAATGGAATTATTAAATAACAAATTTAAATGAAAAATAATTAATAGAAATGAATAAAACTTTATAAACAAAAACTTAGAAAAGAAAATTAACATACTAAATATAGATTAATTAAAATATTTACTTAAATATAAATTAAAATAATCCCCCTAATAAAATCAAAACTTGTAGTGAGAAGTGTTTTAGTGAAAATATTAGCAAGTTGATACTTAGTATTAAAAAATTCTAAAGATATATACCCTTCATGGGCATGATCTCTTAGATAATGATGCCTTAGATCAATATGCTTAGTCCTAGAGTGACTCACATGATTTTTTGAAACATTAAAAACACTAAAATTATCAAATAAAATAGGAATATGATTGAATTTAAGTCCAAATTCTAGAAGTGTGTGTTTCATCCACAACACCTGTGAACATAAACTACCATTAGATATATATTCCACTACAACAATTAAAAATGTAACTGAATGTTTCTTTTTACTAGACCATGAAACTAGATACTTTCTTAAAAAGTGAAAAGTTCCAGAGGTGGTTTTTATATCTAATATACACCCTTCAAATTTAGCATCTAAATATAAAATTAAATAAAAACCATATGTTTTTAGATAAATTAGTGGTAGAAAAAAATCTCCTTTTAAATATCTAAAAATCCTTTTAACAATAGTAAGATGATATTATTTTGGATTTTACCAAAATATTGCACGTAAACAAACACAAAACATGACGTATGGTTGACTTAAAGTAAGATATAACAAAATGAAATCATACCTCTATATAACTTGTTGTCAACTAGGTTTTTAGATTCACCCAAATCAAGTTTTACATTAGTACACATGAGATATGCCTAAGAAGAACCATTTTAAAGCATAAAACTTTTCAATAAATCAATAATATATTTACTTTGATTCAAAAAAATTACAAAATATTTTTGATAAATATTAAATTCAAGAAGGAAATTTAGTTTTCCCATCATACTCATTTCAAATTCCTTTTGCATAAGTTTTTAAAAATTAATATAAAACCTTTTATTAGTTGACCCAAAAATAACATCATCTACATAGTTTTGTACTATAAAAATACTAGAAGATGAGTTTTTCTTGAAAATATTAGGATCAACTAATCCTACTAGAAAACCATTTTTCAAAAGAAAAGAACTCAATCTTTCATACCAAGCTCGTGGTGCTTATTTTAGGATATATAAAGCTTTAGTGATTTTAAAAACCGAATTTGGTAGATGAGGGTTTTAAAAAACTGGAGGTTTCTAAACATAAACTTACTCCATTAAATAACCATTTAAAAATGAAGATTTTAAATCTATATGGTATAATTTAAAGTTCATATGACATTCATGGGCTAAAAGGAATCTATTGGCTCCAAGCCTAGTACTGGGGTAAAGATTTACTCATAATCTATTCCTTCCTCCTAGTTGTAACCCTTATCAACTAGAAAATCCTTATTCCTAGTAATTATACTTTGATCATATTGATTATTTCTAAAGACTCATTTAGTTCCTATTACTATATGGTTTTAGGGCCTATCAATCAATTCCCAAACTTTATTTCTCTTAAACTAGCCCAGTTCTTCTTGTATAGCTAACAACCAACTTTCATCATCTAAGGATTATTCTAAATATTTAGGTTTTTTATCCCAACTAGGTTAAATACCCTGAGAGGGGGGGGGGGGTGAATCTGGGAAGTATATATTAAAACAACCGTCACTTTGGATCTTGTTTCTTTGTTAAAAAAACACTCTTCTTTCTACTTCTCATAGAAAAGAATAAAATGAGAATTAAAATAAGCACATGACATAATAGTTTTACTTGGTTCACCCTCACTGGGCTATATCCAAGGATCATTAAAAGGAAATGTGCCTATGTACCAAATCTACTAAAGCTTACTACCAATACAAGATTCGGAGCAAACTTAATTTCCCTCCCAGTTTACAACCAATCAAAATTTGAAAGATCACTGCTCTATCCACTAAAGTTTGCTCACTACTTCTTTAGAGGAAGCTTATGTTGTTCTGAATCACCTCATAATTGTTTCACATATATATGAGTGTTCCTGAAGTATCATTTTCATCTAGTAGATTAAATACACTTCACCGTGTGGTGTTTTCCTTTCAGAGACTCATTTCACGAACTGCCTTTTCCCTTTACAGAAACCTCCTTTGCAAACCACCTACTTTGCGAACCAACTTTCACCACATAACACGAGTGATTTGCGAGCCACCACTATTTTGAGAACAGACTTCACTTCATAGATGACCTTTTCCATTGTAAGCAAAAGTTCCCTAAAAACCCCTTCGGTGAACTACCTTTGCAAACAAACTTCTTCATGGAATTTCTCCCTCACAAACCACTTCCTTTACAAAATTGTTCCCTCATAAACCACTTCAGACTTAGATGAATTCTTTCAGTGGTGATATTCTCTAATGAATTTATATCTCTTTAATTATGTTATTAGGTTCCTTTATATAGGTAAATAAATCACAAAAAAATCGCTAATAATAATTACCAAAAACTCTATTATGGATTATCCATCACCAAAAACTTACTATGTGGTCCGCAGAGAACATTTATTCTTTGGGGAATCCAATTTCATTCGAAAATGAAAACCCTTTATGGTCGCCTCAAATCACCACCTCTAGCCTCAAATGATGAGCCTCCCACAAACTGACCTCCTCTACAGTTTTCTTAAATAACTTATCATGTCCATAAACGATGACTTCCTTCATGGTTCTGCATACCTCCTTTGTGGTCTGCATAGTGCAACTGCTATGAGGTTCTCAAACTCCACGCCTTGCAGTATGTGAACTGCAGTCTATGAAATCCTTTAGATGATTTGCAGTTTTCCAAAAATGCTATGAAAAAATCCTTCATTTTTAAACAAATCCTGATTTCGAGGCCCAAAAATTTGGCAAACACTGGGTAACATCACCACCATAAATTTTTTTGCTTCGGCAGCACTAACCATACTGTAATGTGGTCAACTTGATTTTTTAACAAACATAAACAACCCTAAAACACTACAATTCTACCTTTATGGATTTTTTCCAACATGGTTCAAACTAGGATAGGAAGGCAGAGTGTTTGGCTAGGTTTAATACACTCCTCCAAGTCCTAACTCCTTTATCTAGGTCTTCTATAACAGTCTATAAAGGGTTTTCCTTTGAAGTTCCATAATATCTAGGTAATAAACTTTCAGGTTCCATAGTTTCATGTTATTCAGAAATGGATTTATTTTTATCATATTCATTTTTTTTCAAATAAATATTTATAAGATTCAAGTCTCAAGTTATTTAAAGAATCAACAACTTCATCTATTTGGGTTTTTTTGTGATCAAAAGGATCACTTTCAAAAAACTTCACATGGACCAATTCTTCAACTATCCTTGAATTTTTATTAAACAATCTATAAGCTTTAGAAATAGAATAATATACAAGAAATATTCCTTCATCAACCTTTGGATAGAACTTACCATGATTTTCTTTAGTGTTAAAGATATACACCCTGCATCCAAAAAATTTAAAGTATCCAAATTTAGGTTTTTTTTATTCCATAACTCATAAGGTATCCTTTTGAGAAAAGGCCTAATTAACACTCTATTCATGAAATGGAAAGTTGTATTAACAATTTTTACCTAAAAATGTGTAGGATTACTATATTCATTCAAAATAGTTCTTATAATTTATTGAATAATCCTATTTATTATTTCTATAATTCCATTCCATTGAGGTGTTCTTAGAGTTGAGAAAGTATGTTTAATACTAAAGTTTGAGAAAAAATAATTGAATTATTAATTCTCAAACACTACTCCATGATCACTTCTTAATGAAATATTTTTCAAATACTTTTCATTTTGAACAAAATTTAAAAAACTTAAAAAATAGAGAAATATTCACTTTTAAACTTTAAGAAATAAACCTAGGTAAATCTAGAAAATCATCAACAAAAACAAAAACAAAGAATTTGTGATCCAAGATTGCTACTCTTGATGGTCCAAAAAAAATCAATGTGGATGAGTTATAAAGGTTTATATGTAGAAAACTTATTAATTTATTTTAAAGATGACTTATGCTAATTGTCTATTTATCATGCATCACAAAGTCTATTATGATCAAACTTAAGACTAGGTAGATCTGAAATTAAATTATTCTTATATAAATTAGATAGAGAAAATATATTACAATGTCCAAGTCTCCTATTACATATTCAGGATTCATTTATTTTAGTAGTTAAATAATTCAATTTTTGTTCACACAAGGAACTAAGGTCTAAAGTATACACATTTTCTGTTCTAGGTGCTTTAAATTTAAATAGTTTATCTTTAAATAAAAAACAATAATTTTTAGATAAATCAATTGAAAAGCCATAATCACAGAGTTGAGAAATTATTATCATATTTTGTGTCAACCCTTGAACGTAGAGAACTTTGCTGATCATAACTTTTTTGGATCTCTAACTGACCCAACTCCAATGATCTTTCTTTTAACGTTGTATCCAATGGTAACCAAGCCTCCATATAATTTTTATAGTGCATTGAAATTTGAAAAGTATCCACTCATATGCCTTGAGATGGAACTATTCATATACTATATATCACTTCTTTCCCTGTGGATTTTTACCTACAAAAATATAAAATAAAATCTTATTTTAGTACCCAAATGTTCTTGGGTCTTACAATGTTAGTGAGTAAAGATCTTGTAAACTAGATCTATTTAACTTTTTGAGAATCAACATTAGATAAATATCTTGAAACATGAGTGTTTTTAATACCATTAATCTAAGGATTTTTCATGAAACATTTATTAGCATAATGGCATCGAATACCACACTAAAAGTAGGTGACTCTAGATATTCCATGGTTCCTAGAACTAGAAAAAAATATTTTCTATACAAGTTAGGTTTTTCACCATCAGTGTCAATTTCATATATTTCCTTTTTGTGAATGTTATTTATAAGAAACTTGTTTAATGATTTTTATCCCTTAGTAAATATTCTAGTATCATTTTTCAATGATTTTACTTTAACCTGCAACTTTTTAATTTTATTTTCATGCATATTGCATCTTAAAGCGGTCTTACTCAATTTTTCTTTCAATTTAGGGTGCTATTTTAGTAGGTATTTTTTCACTTAATTCAACATTATGAATATTCTTTAATGATTTATGATTTTTTCAATAGGAATTCATATTTTTCTTCATGTATGGAAAAATATTCATCTAATATAGCATTTGATTGATTTTCAGAATCAGAAGTAGAAGAATAATAAGATTGTACCTAATCTTCTTTTTTTATAAATCACATGTTTGCTTTCTGATTTGTTTTCTCATATTTAGAATCAGAACTTGAAGAGATACTAAACTTTTTATAAAAACTCAATGTATCTTTCGTATCCTTTTCACCTTTTCACTTGTACTCACCTTTCTTTTGGAGCTTCTTCTCCTTCCTATTTCCTTCAGTTGTAGGCAATCAGGTCTGATATGCCCTTGATGTTTGTATTTTTAACATATGACCTATTTAAGTCTATAATAATTCATCTTGAATTCATTTAAAGACTTCTTAAAACTTTTCTCCTTCTTATAGAACTCATTGATTCTTCTAGTGAGGTGATCTAGTTCTAATCAAGAGTTTGAGAAACTAGAATCATTTGAGGATCTAACATCCTCCCTATACGTCTTCTCATTTTTTAGAACAATAAATTTGAGAGAATTATTATCCTTATTTATTATTCTATTATATTATTCCTTAACTTTAATTTTGGACTCATACATCATCATAGTAACAATCAATTACTTCATTGTAAGATTTTGGGGATTAGCTAATAGTAGTAAAGATTCCATTCCACCTAGAGGGTAAGACTATAAGTGCTTTCAATGCTTGATCTGGATTAGGAATTGGAATTCCCAGAGCAGTAACATCATTTACCATTTCAGTAAATCTTCCATTCATCTGAGTTGTAATTTCTCCATCATACATCCTAAAAGTATCAAATTTTAATTTGGTAGAATTGTACCTCAGTTTTTTGATGTTATCATTTCCTTCATAGGAAACTACAATAGTCTAACACATCTCATAAGTAGTAGGGTATTGAGAAACATGATTTAATTCATCAGGACCAAGTCCATAGATGATTTCATTCATTTCTCTTGACTTTCCATCATATTTACTTCTCTGGATACTCTTTGGGATCTCATAAGGCTTAACAACTTTTATATAAAATTTAATATCGAGATAATTTATATAGATGGCTATACATGCTTTCCAACATTTTTAATTCTCTAAATTGAAATATGGTGCTCTGATCATTGAAATTCCTTATTTGAGATCATCCATAGAAATATTAATTCATAGATATATTACAATTAATCTTTCTAGATCTTAATAGTATTCTTCAAAGAGAACTACTTTGATACCAATTCTTGGTCAGAATAAACATAGCGACATAAGAGGGGGGAGGGGGTGAATTGTGACCTTTTAACAAACATGGATAATTTAAAAAATAACCCCCTTTTTTATTTTTAAAGTGATGAAATATTCTTTTCTTCAAAAAAATTTAGGAGAAAAATAATAAAGAAAATAATAAAATAATTTTTATAGTGGTTTGGGGTAAAAATATCCCATAGTATACTCCACCAATGCTCTCTTCGCAAGCTTGGTGATTTTAACTAAATAGGTTATTTTATTTAGGGACCTCTACAACTGATACAGATTGTTGGTATATTACAAAAAGAATTTTATAGGTCCTTTTTGTTCTTTTAGAAGGAACCAAAAAAACACAACTTAGTGTGAGAAGTTGGCATTCCAATAGAAAAGAGATGTTGATTGTTGAAAATTGGTTCAGGTCACAGTTTTCTTTGGAAGTGACAAAAGAATAGATCTCTAGAAGAATATAAGAAATACTTCACTCCAAAATCCTTCTAAAGAAACTATGGGTTGTATAAAATAACTTAGAAATCACAAAAATAGAAGAATAAACTTCTCAGTGGAAGGAAAAATAAACAATAGCAGATTAAAACATGTATGTATCCAAAGTGTAGTCTTGAGAAAGGATTCAATGAACTGCAGAAGATTAACAATATGTAGGAACAAAAAAAACAATATGAAATAATATTTTCATAAAATCTCATCAAAATGATAAAGAGATCCAGCTTTCAGAACTTTAGGGAAACAAAGAGATGCTAAAAAATATTTGATTCTCAGTTTATATATCTCTCTATATTTTTTTAAGATAAAATTCATTAAGAATGAATAATAAATCCAATTTATTTCTGGTCAAGTAGATATAGAAATATATCTAGATAAATCACAATATCCAAGACACTCAGCATGTTTGAAATTTGAATTTAAATCACCACTTAAAATCATAACTTCCCTTATAAATAGAAACAATTTAATCCACTGTTGAAGAGACTTCAAAAAAGTATTTGAAGGAATTTTAATGAGATGTTTAATATTACAAAACTAATTTATAGATATAAAAAATATCCATAATTCAAATCCCGTAGGTGACTGCTTCAACATAGGACTGCTCCACATATGGAATCTTCAAAAGGATGGTCCATAATATACAGTTGATTCCAAACATTGGCTTAACAAACCATATGTTAAATACTCAAATGTAGGGTTATTCATAAAATTTGGGTTCCCAATCCTAATGTTAAGTCCAAACATAAGTTTCTCAACATAGTGTTACTTATAAAAAGTTAGGTTCCCAAACCTAATGTTTACCTTAAATACAGGGACATGAATAGTGGTTTCATACTTAAAAATATCCAGAATACTTACAAAATAAAACTCCAGTCAAATTACTCATATAATTATAGATAAAATAAACATTCCAATAAATATAATCATGAAATTCACTTAATGTAACTTAATTAGTAAAACAAATTAGGGTGTTTGTGCGCATCAAAATCAATTATGATTTAATGAAATTGTTGGATCAACATTCATATTCCCAATAATATTACCCTTAAAGTTGTCACTAAAAGTGATGTTACCTCCTTCAAGTTTATTGATTTGATTAAATTTAGAGAGGTTACCACACATGTTTCTTGATAAAACACTATCTAGGAATCACATTGATTCTTGGGTTTTAGTTGGAAGACACTTTTCCTAAAAAATAAAATGATTGAAGGTTTTGGTACCCACACAAACTTGGGTCCACTTATGTTAGCCAATAAAGATTTTTGAATCCAGATTTTCTTGGAAAGTGGTCTTCTTTTTGAAAAATTGGAATAAATATAGATTGAATTTAGTCTCCCATATATTTCATTTTCATAATATCATTCATAAATTAGATTCCCGATTCTTTTGTAATAATTATAAAATTTATGTTCTGAGAAACCTTTAACAATAGTGGTTTTTGATTAATTTTTATAGGTGCTCACATGATTAGAGAAACCAAAGCCGACCTGATCTTTTTCCAGTTTTCAAGAGCCTAAAATTTTATTTAAATTTTATTCACCATGGTTGAATATATAAAGAGAAATTTTGAGCTCAGTAATAGTGAATTCAAGTTTCTCAACATCTGTTTGATTTTTTATTTTCATGATAAGATATTCTTTTTCCTTGAAGAGAATATCCTTATCCTTTTATAGATTTTCCATTTTTTGAACCGCTTGCTTATGTTTCTTTTCAAGTTTTAAGTATAAATATGAGAGTTTATGAAAACCATTTTCAAGTTGAATTCACGCATATTTTAGGTCTTCAGAATTCAGTTGACTTGAGGATCAAGAAGAAGAAGATAGAGGAGAATAGGTAGGATAAGAAGAAGAGGAGGAAATATGAAGATATGTACTAACCTTGATTTCTTCATCAACATGTTTCATAAGGCACTTAGTGCATGAGTCACTTGAAGTGGATAACAATATTGAATCCATGGAGTCATCACTTTCACTCCCCATTGTGACTTTGAAATCCTTTTTACCTTACTTCTTTTTTTAGATTCTTCTTGTAGATGAGACACTTTGGATTGATGTAACCTTTCTTTTTTTACATTCATAGAATATAACTTTATATTCCACCTTTTGATTTGAATTTATGTATTTCTTTTAGAATTTATTCTTTTAGAATAAATTGAGCATATTATTGGAAAGATGATCATGGTTTAGAACCTCACCTATAGATGGTTCATCATTAGTAGCTTTAAAGGAAATGGTTTTCTAGACTTATTTGGATTATATCACGCACATTACAATGTGTGAAATTTGAAAATTTATTAACTTAATAACTACTGTAGATGCTGTGAGTAGGGTTGAACCACAAAGAGAATATACGTAGACACTAGGAATATCTTTTTAGAAAAATGTTAAGGAAGACGAGTTTTTTAAATTTGATTAACAACTAAAAATTCTAAAAACAAAGCAATTATCTAAAGATAATAATTAAATCAACTAAATATATCTAAGAAAACTAAAACAATCTATGGAGAAAGCTGGTGAAGATGGAAGTGTCAGAGTTTTGATGTCTGTTCAGGTGCATGCAATGCCAGTTATTTAACTTCAAAATCTGAATATTTATTTATTCAATTATCATTGATTCTAAATTTATTCAAAATGACACCTGGTCTCATTCTATGATGTTAGAAAGTATTATAATTTTCACACAAATCATTCTTCATTTCATTCTCTGGCTTGATGAGTAATTTGTGCGTCATTGTAGCATTGAATCACTTGGTGAAATACAATGACCCGTTTCTCACAAAGTTAGAGTATCTATGTGCGTCGGGTTTACTCACATGAGATTACTGATTAAGTATCACTCATGAAAGTTTGAAGGAGAATACAAATAAAATATTAAATTTTCTATTAATATATTTATTTATCCAGAATTTTTTCGCGTGCGATTTATGATTCTATCCTACGCATGACCAAATTTAAAAAAAATAAATTATTGGATGATCATTGGACCGTGATTACTTATTAGGTATCACACGAATGAGAACTAAAGCATGTGTGCAAACTCCAAATGAAAATTAATTCAAACATAGATATAATTAATTAATTAAAAATAAAATTTAAAAATAATAATTCAAAAGGCAATCAAATATGGAAACAAGTAAAAGACATGCATACACTATCACCTTCATCAAAATTATGACACCAAAATATTAGCCCGCCGTGATGACAACATTACACATAAAATAATAAAATGAGGATATCACTGTGTTTGTGTTAATCAAAAAAATAACTGCAAGCCACCATAGACAATCATAAGATAATAACCATCATCATTAGATCACCGCAATGCCGATGCGAACTACTGAGCACGTATGTCAACAAAAAAAATGATCGAATCGTGTTCAACCTCACCATGCAGCGAATCCACTACATGTGATGATGTCACACCCAAACCACTGTTACGTACCCAGAATAAAGGAGGTTGGTTTAGATGACAATGATGGTGGTCCGCTACAGTGTAAGAGGGTGGTGTGCATAGAGGATGAGGGTCAGTCAGTGTGATGCGTGCCTGTGTTGGTTTGGAGCGAACATGAGGGAAGGCGCGGGTGGAGTGGGTTGTGCCTCGGTTGTTGTAGCAGAGAGAGAATCTTGTGTGTTCTAGTGTTGAAGGAGTAGGCGATACTTATGGTGACTTGCAATCGTGATGGCCTGGTTGAGTGTGCCTACTGAAGAGGGAGGTCACCGATGGTGGTACGACGGTGCGCTTGGCTGGAAATGGGTGTGAAGCAGAGAGGCGTGCTGCTGGGTGTGGTGCTACGTGAGGAGGAGATCTCCTGTTGTTGGTTTGTTTTAGTGTACAGGGGTTGAAGCAGGGGAGATGGTGCTGCTCGGCTAAGGAAGGGAGGCTGCGGCCCCTTGGTGTTCACGCGGTGCATAGGGGATAAAGGAAAAATTTTGCGTGAGGGTTTTTTTAATATTTTAATGGGTTTAGGGTGTAAAAATTTAGGGTGCCACTTCAAGTGGCGCTCAGCCATTTCGGACGATTAACTCTTCAACGCCACTTGAAGTGGCGCTGAAAGAATAAACTAGCAACAAGCAGCGCCACTTCAAGTGGCGCTGCTCCTTTATTCCCTCTCCATTCGGCGCCACTTGAAGTGGCACCGAAACATCCCCTACCTATAAATAAGGCCGCTCGCCCTCCCCATTTCCCACCTCCTCACTTCCCCCCTCTCAAAGTTATCCTCTCTCTAAAAATCTCTGGTTGCTCTGCGCTTTGCCTCTCCGGTTGCTCTGCCTGCGTAGCTACGTCTCCACAAATTTAAGGTAAATCTTTCTTTAAATTTATTTAATATTTTGATTTAATAATTTAGTTGTTTAATTTATATAATTAGTATATAATATTTTATATTTAATAAATATATTTTATAGGATTTCAAAGTCACATACTTGAAACATTTTTAAGTTTCAAGTAGGTGGTTTTGAAAGACTATAAAATATTTTTTATCGACATTATTTACGTATTTTTTTTAATTTCATCTATTTAGTATATGTTTAATCCATGTTTTAAGTTTCATTTATATTGGTCATATAGTTTATATTTTATAGTATTTCAAAGTCACATACTTGAAACATTTTTAAGTTTCAACTAGGTGGTTTTGAAAGCCTATAAAATATTTTTTATCAACATTGTTTACGTAATTTTTTTAATTTCATCTATTTAGTATATGTTTAATCCATGTTTTAAGTTTCATTTATATTGTTCATATAGTTTATATTTTATAGGCTTTCAAAGTCACATACTTGAAACATTTTTGAGTTTCAACTAGGTGGTTTTGAAAGACTATAAAATATTTTTTATCAACATTGTTTACGTAATTTTTTTAATTCCATCTATTTAGTATATGTTTAATCCATGTTTTAAGTTTTATTTATATTGGTCATATAGTTTATATTTTATAGTCATTAATAATACTTTTGTTACTACTAATTTATTATATGTTTAACAATATTTCAAATTTATTTATAAATAATTACTTATAACTATATAAACATAGATTAGTAATTATAGATTTAAAATTATATATATATGTAGAAATATATAATTATAAATATATAAGTATAACTATAATTACAATATAATTCTAAATATAATTCTAAATATAATTATACATATATATATATATTTATATATGAATATTAAATATATTTATAAATAAATTTTAAATATATATGTAACAATATTTTCATAATTATATATTTATAAATATATTCATATTTATATAATTATGAATATTTATTTATAAAGATTAGTTTTTAATTATAAAATTACAAATATATTTTTTATTTAAAAAATATATATAAATAGATTTATATTTATAAATTTTATTTTTAATTATATATATACATAATTATATTTATACACACATATATATTTAACTATTTATAATTATAATAATCATAATATTTATATGTAAATATATAAATAAAACACACAAATCGGAAAAAAAACCCTTATATTTTATATAATATAACTATATAAATATAAATAAACCACATATTTTTAATTTAATACATATTTATTATTTACAAAATTATATATAAATTTATAAATTTATATAAATAATTATATATAAGGTTTATTTCATTATTTTATTATATAATTAAATATGGTTTATAACTATATAAATATAAATTTATAATTATAAATAAGTTAACATTTTTAAATACATATTTATAAGTATATTTTTAAAATTTTAATTATATATTTTGTAATTATTTATTTAAAAAGGGATGGTGTGCAAAAGAAAAACAAAACAAGGGGTGAAAAACAAAAAAAAAACAAAAAAAAAGAGTGGCAAAGTGCCACTTGAAGTGGCGCTAGCCACCCGAAGTGTTGAGCGCCACATGAAGTGGTGCTCAAAGGTCCCATTTCCCAAAATTTATGCACCTTAAACCCATTAAAGAAACCCCCTCACGCAAAATCGTTCGGGATAAAGTGAAGGAGGAGGCTACTTGGATAGGAGGACGTCGCCTCTGGTAGAGGAGGTCGTCACTACGCTATGACGAGGAGGTGGAGAGGCACCGATTGTAGTCTCCTGGGACTCTGGGAGTTGCAATGTGAGGGGAGGAGGCATGATGTGTGTGGCTTGTGCCTGAGTTGTGCACACTGGGAGGAGAGAAGATGGAGGGATGTGCTGCTACCTGGTGTGCAACCCTACTAAGGTTTCCAGCACTCCTGGATAAAGATCCACCGACAACCGTCCCTTATTGATGGGGTTTTACGAAACACCTCCTACATGAAAAGCGGGGAAACCAAATAAATTCAAGCTCAAATTAAAATCAATTATCAAAATAGTTAAATAATGATGATTATGATGATAATAATAATAATAGTAATAATAAAATTAGAATTAAATGATAATTATTAGATATAAATATACAAAAATGTGCATGTGTGTGTGCACTTAAGATTAGATATACTAATATAATAAATAAAAAATAATTAGCAGTTAGATAAAATTACAACCTATCCTAATTATAATAATAATACTAAATGTTAATCTAATTTAATGATAAATAATAATAATAATATAATTACCCAAGCGTTTTCACGGCGCCGGCCCCCGTTGGGGAACTGGGCTTCACCCCTTGGGTGGGCCTGGGGAAGGTAGGGGATTTTCGGGCCACTGCATGCCTGACCACGTAACCACTCATGGGCTGGGCCATCACCCGCATTGTTTCCCGGCCCCTGCCTTTTTAGAAAGATAGAAAAGAAAATAATAACAAACTAATAAAATTAATACTATTATTATTAATACTACTTATATTTATAACTAAATACAATAATATATAATAATAAAATATAAAATTAAATAAATATACATAAATATTAATAAACTAATAATAAAATAACATTAATCAAACTACTAAAAATAATAAAAGCGCTAGAAATAAAATGTTAATAAAATAACATTAATAAAAACTGATAATAAAAATAAATAACTAATATTAATATATAATTAACTAAAATTTACAAAAATAACAAAAACACAACAAAAGTATGAAAATAAACCAAAAACACTAAAAATAGTTAAAATATTTAATAAAAAATAAGTTAAACAATTATAAAAATACAAGAAAAAACCATGTACATCAAATCCCCCACACTTAAACTTTTGAACTCCTAGGAAAAACAATCATAAAGAATACACAACTGAACCCGTAGACAAATCAAAGGATCAAAATTATGAGTTAAGAATTTTTCAATCACTTTTACCCACAAAATATCATGCATCATTTAGAATTACAGTTTTCAAAATAGTCTCTCTTCCACTCGCATTCTTTCCAAAATAATTATTTATACTCATGCATCAATGTGACCCACCTCACCATCACTCTCATTACTAAAAAAAATTCATTGAAATTTTTTTCTCAATTCTCATACACATTCATGCTTACCATATGATTTTCATTAATTTCACAACATCACTAGTGGAAATCAAAAAAAAACACCAATCTCGAGTGCTTCACATTAGGTTTAAATGTCTCTCAGGCTGCGATATGGTGGGTCATAAAAAAATTGTGACATTTTTTAGACAAAATGAGGGTTGAATCTTGGAATAAATACATGAAAAGTGTTAATCCAAATGTCTCCCTCAAACTCTCGCTCCCCCACACTTAAAACGTAGCTTTTCACCAATCATATGATAATCCAATGTTTCTCTCTTTATATTTTTATTATATATTATTTTTTCATTTTTTCTCTTTTTTAGGACATAAATCACTCAAATAAAAGTCAGAAAAAAATCCCAAATAAAGGTACATAAGTAGTGCATACACTGAATCATCTCAGTGAAAGTAGGTCATATAGAAAACTTTATAGATCCTGGAGTAATGAATCATCAGTTTTATAGGAATATCTAAAAGTGAGGATTATTGCATAATGACCACAAAAGTAATCATTGTCCAAAAGAATTAACATTCCCATATCAAAATATATGTAATGAATGTGGATACTATGAAATATAACACATATGACCAGTATGAGATAATGTCACTCCATGTGCATCAAATGACGAATTCCCATCAAACTACCCTCTACACGAATAAATCTCTCCCCCACACTTAGATTGAAAATCATCATGAAAATATTCAAGAAATGGGTGGGGAAGGGTATCAGTTGTGGGATCTTACTAAAATTATTATTCATGGATTCTAAGGCCTACACGATGGAGAAAATGTATGGGTGGCTAATTGTGTCAAAGGGGCTAAAGAATCAAACAGATTCCTCATTCATTTCAGTGAAACTTTCAAAATTCTTATCACTTTAAATGAAAAACATGGAAAGTTCTAGAAGACATAACATGGAAAATATTTTCTCAAGAAAAAGAGAAATATGATATGATAGAAAAATGGTCTATAATCCTCATGGGTATGGAAATATAATGTTGGAAAACACAGATGAACATGAGTGAAAATAAGTGTCTCAAAAATATACAAGTTTCTAAAAAAACATTTTCAAAGAATGGAATAATATCACCAATAATATAAATCTAGGTATTAAGGATCAAATAATTCCAAACAAGAATCATGTGCTCAGACTACCCAAGGACACAAGTGGTATTCCCCTGATTGTTTTATATCATAAAATACAACAGTTTTAATGTGGGTTAAATGATGACAATAATGTTAGCTTTTTTTTTTTTAAATTTTAATTTTTTTTTGAGTTAGTTATATTACATGGTGTTTTTGGTAGTATAAAATATAACATAAAATAAAAACCTTCCTTATTTAACTATCGACAAATGTGGAAAGGCTGCCTATATCTGATGATTCTCCAAAAAATGATGTACCTATAAAATATACACATGGACAGAAAATACCCACATAATATCAAAGAGATACACCAAAATCAAAATCATGTGGATGATAAAAACATGTATGATGAATTCAAATCCACTATGGTGCTATAATAAAACCAAATTTTAGAAAATTCATGCAATTTTGTTAAATAAAAACTAAAAGAAATGAAATTAAATGAAGTGTAAGGAAAATAAACTAATGATGGGTTGCCTCCCATTGAGCGCTAAGTTTAATTTTTCTTCAACCAAACATTTATGAAATTAAACCAGGATTGAATGGGAATGTAAACCATGCATATTATTCTTTATCAATAGAAGTGTGGAATCCATTCATTGAAAATGAAATTATCCTGAAATATGCACAATATATCAATTGAAACTTATTAGAAAAATAGAGGGGTGGAATGAAATAAAAATAGACCAGATCATAAGGGAATGAGTATATGACATATGAAAAAATAATCAATGAATAATTTATGTTTTTTCAAAGGGGGTCAGTGGGAAGATCAAGAAGATTACCTCTTTGAATGTGAATAAGAGAAAATACACCCTTATCAGACTCTTTCATTGGTTGGATTATATCCATCACATCCTTTAATGCAGTATTTGGGTTGATGATATATCCCAATTCATTTTCACCTCCAACCACTAGTATAGGTAAATCCAATGGTTTCCAAATCAATTCATGCTCGATGCATGGAGCAAGCAGGGTAGGCTCAATTGGAGTAGTGAGTCCATTGAGTTAAGAATGACCTATTTTTCAAAAGTTTCTTATATACTACCCTCATCATATTTCTCCATTGGAACATGTTTCACCACAAACTCAGGATACTCCAAGAAATCTCATTATTCCATTGTTTCTACAAAATTATGAGTGTTCTATGCCACCATCACTGACTTATGTTTTGAATCCTGAAATGTTTTAGATGTCTCCATTTTGGAAAAAGTTTTGGACTTCCAAGGATTTTGAGAAGGATGTGACTCGATGTAATTTGAAGAGATGTTCTCCTGTGTGTGGAAATCCATGGCGTATTAGTTAAATTCTGAATCTATTGTAGTAAATAAAGGCCCCAATTCAATATACTCTTCATCCTAAAATGGTATAATTTGGTAGATATCAAATGTGTCCTTTTTCACTTTGTGGTGTACGAGTTGTGAACTCACATAATGAGAATATAAAATCACATTTTCTGAGGGACCTTTATATTCGACAGGGTGGAAGACTAAACTCTCATATTCTTGAAATGTGGTTAGATCAAAAGAATAAAATTGTGAGGGAGTGGATTCATCAATGGTATGATAAAAATAAGGATCAATGAAAGCAGTTCCATCATCAGAATCAAACAATGAATGTTTTTCAAATGTAACCTATGATACACTTTATTCAAAAGAATTGTTCTGAATTGGATCATCAAGTGGTTGTGAGGTGAATAGTTGGACAAGATGAGTTATTTGATTTTCTAGATCTTTTGTTGAAGAAAGAAAATTTTCATTACATTCATCTTGAAGTTCAAACATCCTATTTGTATCAGTAATAAAAGAAAGAAACATGTGCTCAATTATTGAATCATTTGTTTCACATGAATTATCAAGTTCTAAATTTTCAATAATTCTTTGAGTTTGAAAATGTTCAAATGGTGGGTAGTAACTAGAATTAGAATGTGGTGAAGGATTATTGCATGAAGCATGAGACTGAATAGAATAATAATCATTAAAATAAATAAAATTACCTGGAGAGATATTGTGTGGTGTAAGGTAGTATTCCATACCATGAAATGTTAGTGGGTAGGGTGGGTACTAGTTGTAACTATGTGGTTCAGCCCACACCATTTTGAACTTATGGGTGTCTTGAAATTTCCTACAATGAAAAATTCCTAATGTAGTAAAATGAACATTTTTTATTTTTTATTACTATTTTTTTACCAAAATCCCTCTTTTTAAGGAACTCCTAATGCTACTATTCTCCCTAGAAATGACACCATAAATTTGGAATGTATTTCACAAAGCGCACAATTTGAAAATTCATTAACCTACTAACTATTGTAGAAGCAACGAGCAGGGTCAAACCACATAGATAATGTGCGTCGAAACTAGGAATATCCTTAGAGAAAAATGTTCAGGCCGACGAGTTTTTAAATGTGATTAACAACTAAAACTTCTAAAAATAAAACAATTATTTGAAGGCAATTAATTAAATTAATTAAAGATATATAAGCAAACTAAAAAAATCTATGGATAAAGCAGGCGAAGATGGAAGTTTTAGAGTTGTGACGTCCATTCAGGTGCACACAATTCCAATTATTTAATTTCCATATTTGAATATTTATTTATTGAATTATCATTGATTCAAAATTTAATCAAAATACTATCAGGTCTCATTATCTGATATTAGACAGAATTCTAATTTTCTCACAAATCATCAGTCATTTCATTCTCTATCCCAATGAATTATTTTTGCGTCATTATGGCAGTGAATTACTTGGTTAAATACAATGACCCATTTCTCACAAAGTTGAATTATCTACTTGCGTCGGGTTTGATTGCATGAGATTACTAATTAAGTATAACTCATGAAAGTTTGAAGGAGAATACACATAAAATATTAATTTTTAAATTAATATATTTATTTATTCATAATTCGCTCGTGTGCGATTTATAATTCTCTCACACGCGTGACTGAATTCCAAACAAATAAATTCTTGGATGATGTCCCGCCCGTGATTAATTATTAAGTATCACATGGTTGGGCAAAAAATCATGTGTGCAGAATCTAAATGAAAATTGATTCAAATGCAGATATAATTAATTAATTAAACATACAATTAAAAAATAATAATTCAAAAGGTAATCAAATATGGAAACAAGAAAAAGACCTGCATACACCATCACATCCATCAAAACTTTGACACCAAAATATTAGCCATCCATGACGACGACATGAAAAATAAAATAATAAAATGAGGATATCATTGTGTTTGTTTCATTATAAAAATCACTGCAAGCCACCATCGATGATCGCAAGATAATAACCATCGCTCATAGATCACCGCAACACCGATGAAAACCACCGAGCACATACGTCAACACAAAAAAATGATCGGATTGTGTTCTCTCTCATCTCACATCGAATCCAATGCATGCGATGATGTCCCACCCAAACCACTAGTGCGCACCCATAATAGAAGAGGTCAGCATAGATGACAACGATGGTGGTCCGTTATAGTGTAAGAGGGAGGTGCGCAACCATGATGAGGGTCGGCCGATGTGGTGTGTGTTGGATTCATAACATTTATTGATGAGAGAAGAAAATTCTTAATAGATGGATTCATCACATTTATTGATGAGAGAGGAAAATTGTTAATGGGGGGATTTATATCACCATTAATTGAGGATTATCTCCCAACATTAATGGATATTTAATTCTCAATATTAATGAATGGAATAATGGATGTTGACTGCATCAATTGATGATTATGGACTTGGTGTATATATAAGGAGGATGCAAAAAAATATTTTGAAGAGAACAGGGTGTGCTAGTAAGATGTAGCCAGCAAGGGAGACCCTAGAAGGGGTTTTCGTGTTTATAGTGGCCCATGTGACATGACGACGATGACGCGATTATCTTGTACGTGTGGAGATACTCTTGGTAGAGTGTTCAAGATGCAGTCCATGAGGAGAAAAAAGGGGGTTGCCGCATCGGCGGTATCATGTGCGGCGCATTGGCGTTTGACAGGTGTGGAGAGGCGGTGAAACAATTGATGATTGGGGCCATGTATCGAAAGTCTTCTTGATAGTGGTGATCAGGTGGCATGTCCCGATTGAAGATCGGTGGTACATCATGATGGCGAGATCATTCAGGTGTCGCAAGCTGGTGCGAGACTAACACATGTTTGGGTGAAGATCTCCGAGGTAGTGATGTTTCATCGACAGAAGGGTAACATTTTGACACAGATTGATCTTCCAATACATGGCATCAACGGGATGCTTATCATAAAGATGACAACGGTGTATTAGGGTGTGGTTTTCACACAGGTTTTCTACGCTCTCTCATTTGTAATTCAAGTTCGGGCATTACTTGAATTCTTTGTATTCTCTAATTCACAGTGGATATTTGGGAACACTACGGGAAAAATGAGCAATTGCGACGGGTTATTTGCGACGGGATTTATTCCCGTCGCAAATAGTCATGTTAAAAACTTATTTGCGACGGGGGTATTTCCCCGTCGCAAATAAGGAGGCTTTTGCGACGGGATTGCTTTCCCCGTCGCAAATAGTTTTCCCGCGATGCGCGCCAAATCGCGGGAAACTTATTTGCGACGGGGAAATATTCCCGTCGCAAATAACCGGCGGCGGTAAAAGGTATTTGCGACGGGAATATTCCCCCGTCGCAAATACTATGTCGGCAGAGGGTTATTTGCGACGGGACCCGTCGCAAATAACTATTTACCGGTTGACCGTAATAAATGTTGGCTAAGGTATTTGCGACGGGTCCCGTCGCAAATAATACTATTTGCGACGGGAATCCCGTCGCAAATGGGCCCGTCGCAAATAATCTAACCTATAAATACCCCCATCCGTTTTTTTCATTTCATTCTCATTCCTTATCTTCTCCTTCTCTCAAAATTATATTTCTAGAGTTGAGTTTTTCTTCAGTTTAATTTTTTTCTCCGGAGCTGATATTAAAGTTTTGAAGAACGATCAGAACAGATCAATTTTCAAGGTATTTATCTTGATTTTAATTTTTTATTTATTTTTAATTTTTTATTAGTTTCAATTATTATTAATTAGTTGTAATTTAATTATGTTTATATTGTTTTATTACTTAATAAATTTAAATTATTAGTATTGTTTATATGGTAATTAGGAATAATTAGTAATAATTTTTAATAATTAAGAATAAATATTAATAATTAGTAATAAATATCAATAATTAGGAATAAGAACATTATTACATTATTAGTTTATTTTATTATTAATATTAAAATAATATAATTTTATATATATATACAATTCTTTTTTCATCTGTGTGTTTGCTGTCTTCACATGTATTATTTGTATGTGGAGATAGAAAACGCACAGATGAAAGAAGAATTGTATATAAATGAGAAAATTATATTATTTTAATATTAATAATAAAATATATTAATAATGTTATTATTTGTAATTATTGGTAATTATTTCTAATTATTGATAATTATTCATTTAATTACTAATAATTAGGAACAATTATCAATAATTATCAATAATTAAGAATAATTAGTAATAATTAGTAAAAATTACCAATAATTAGTATTAATTACCTATAATTAGTATTAATTACCAATAATTAGTATTAATTACCAATAATTAGTATTAATTACCAATAATTCGTAATAATTACCAATAATTAACAATAATTAGTAATAATTACCTATAATTAGTATTAATTACTAATAATTAGTATTAATTACCAATAATTAGTATTAATTACCAATAATTAGTATTAATTAGGAATAATTAACAATAATTAGTAATAATTAGGAATAATTAACAATAATTAGTAATAATTAGGAATAATTTACAATAATTAGTAATAATTAGGAATAATTAGGAATAATTAGTATTAATTAGGAATAATTAGTAATAATTACCAATAATTAGTATTAATTAGGAATAATTAGTATTAATTACCAATAATTAGTATTAATTACCAATAATTAGTATTAATTACCAATAATTAGTATTAATTACCAATAATTAGTAATAATTAGGAATAATTAACAATAATTAGTAATAATTAGGAATAATTAACAATAATTAGTAATAATTAGGAATAATTAACAATAATTAGTAATAATTAGGAATAATTAACAATAATTAGTAATAATTAGGAATAATTAGGAATAATTAGGAATAATTAGGAATAATTAGTATTAATTAGGAATAATTAGTATTAATTACCAATAATTAGTATTAATTACCAATAATTAGTATTAATTACCAATAATTAGTATTAATTACCAATAATTAGTATTAATTACCAATAATTAGTATTAATTACCAATAATTAGTATTAATTACCAATAATTAGTATTAATTACCAATAATTAGTATTAATTACCAATAATTAGTATTAATTAACAATAATTACCAATAATTACCAATATTTAGGAATAATTACCAATAATTAGTAATAATTACCAATAATTAGTAATAATTACCAATAATTATCAATAATTACCAATAATTAGCAATAATTACCAATAATTATCAATAATTAGTAATAATTAGCAATAATTAGTAATAATTAGCAATAATTAGTAATAATTAGCAATAATTAGTAATAATTAGAAATAATTAGTAATAATTAGAAATAATTAGTAATAATTAGTAATAATTAGGAATAATTAGTAATAATTAGGATTAATTAGGAATAATTAGTATTAATTAGGAATAATTAGTATTAATTAGGAATAATTAGTATTAATTAGGAATAATTAGTATTAATTACCAATAATTAGTATTAATTACCAATAATTGGTATTAATTACCAATAATTGGTATTAATTACCAATAATTGGTATTAATTACCAATAATTGGTATTAATTACCAATAATTGGTATTAATTACCAATAATTGGTATTAATTACCAATAATTGCCAATAATTAACAATAATTGCCAATAATTAACAATAATTGCCAATAATTAACAATAATTGCCAATAATTGCCAATAATTGCCAATAATTGCCAATAATTGCCAATAATTGCCAATAATTGCCAATAATTGCCAATAATTGCCAATAATTGCCAATAATTGCCAATAATTGCCAATAATTACCAATAATTGCCAATAATTACTAATAATTCTCAATAATTACTAATAATTAGCAATAATTAGTAATAATTAGCAATAATTAGTAATAATTAGAAATAATTAGTAATAATTAGCAATAATTACTAATAATTAGCAATAATTAGTAATAATTAGCAATAATTAGTAATAATTAGAAATAATTAGTAATAATTAGAAATAATTAGCAATAATTAGAAATAATTAGCAATAATTAGCAATAATTAGCAATAATTAGTATTAATTACCAATAATTAGTAATAATTAGGAATAATTAGGAATAATTAGTATTAATTAGGAATAATTAGTAATATTTACCAATAATTAGTAATAATGATTATTAATTACCAATAATTAGTATTAATTACCAATAATTAGTATTAATTACCAATAATTAGTATTAATTACCAATAATTGCCAATAATTACTAATAATTCTCAATAATTACTAATAATTAGCAATAATTAGTAATAATTAGCAATAATTAGTAATAATTAGCAATAATTACTAATAATTAGCAATAATTAGTAATAATTAGCAATAATTAGTAATAATTAGAAATAATTAGTAATAATTAGAAATAATTAGTAATAATTAGCAATAATTAGCAATAATTAGTATTAATTACCAATAATTAGTAATAATTAGGAATAATTAGGAATAATTAGTATTAATTAGGAATAATTAGTAATATTTACCAATAATTAGTAATAATGATTATTAATTACCAATAATTAGTATTAATTACCAATAATGAGTATTAATTATCAATAATGAGTATTAATTACCAATAATCACCAATAATTACCAATAATCACCAATAATTACCAATAATCACCAATAATTACCAATAATCACCAATAATTACCAATAATCACCAATAATTACCAATAATAACCAATAATTACCAATAATTACCAATATTTTCCAATAATTACCAATATTTACCAATAATTACCAATATTTACCAATAATTAGGAATAACTGCCAATAATTTGGAATAACTCCCAATAATTTGGAATAACTACCAATAATTTGGAATAATTACCAATAATTTGGAATAATTACCAATAATTTGAAATACTTACCTATAATTTGGAATAATTACCATATTACATTATTTGTATATTTTATTATTAATATTAAAATAATATAATTTTCTATATTATATGCAATTCTCTTTTCTTCTGTGTTTCTTCTGTCTCCACATGTAATATTGGCATTCTTTTTCAAAATTATCAACCTACTCGCCAATGGAGAGGTAAAAGTGAATGCCAATATTACATGTGGAGACAGAATGTGAAACACACAGATGAAAGGAGATTTGTATATAATATATAAAATTATATTATTTTAATATTAATAATAAAATATACTAATAATGTAATGATGTTATTATTATATAATTAATATTTATGAAAAAAATTATATTAGTATTATTAAAAAAATAAAAAGTCAATATAATATTAAAATTATCAATATTTGTAACAGGTTTTGCTTTATTCTCAATATATTCAATCCTTGCTTGTGTTTTTTCTAACAAATTATTCAAAACCAGTAATGTTTTTATATTTTATAGAAAAATATGGAACAACGAGGTCGTCAACAGTCATTATTAGATGACCGCATATGGATAAATCAACGTAGAAATCCAAATGGTTCTGGTTTAAATCCAGTATATATAGAGGGTGTGGAGAGTTTTTTATCATTTGCGGCATCAAATCCAGAATTTGTTTCAGAAGGAAAGATAAAATGCCCTTGTAGAAAATGTGCATTGAGAACGTTTGACACATTTGACAAAGTGGGGGAACATCTCTTGCGTTTTGGTTTTCAAGCAGATTATGTTTTTTGGTATCAACACGGTGAACGCAGTTCCAGAGCAGGTGATACCAACTTGATTCCGGATCCATCCCAGTTTCAAGATTTAGTACATGATGTTGCAGGTTCATCTGTTCAACATACAGAAACTCCGGCTGATATAGCTTCAAATCCTGAGTTGGGACCGTCTGAATTTTATGAGTTGTTGAAGTCTGCTGAGGATGCATTATATCCTGGCTGCAAGATGAGCAAATTAGAAGCAGTTGAAAAATTTATGGCTATCAAATCAGATAACGGAATGTCAAACACCTGTTTTGACCAGATATTTTCTTTGCTGAAAACACTGTTACCCGAAGGAAATGTTTTACCTGCAAATTACTATGAAAGTAAGAGGTTGGTTCGAAATTTGGGACTTACTTGTCAGAAGATTCATGCATGTTCAAATGACTGCATTTTATATTCAGGGGAAAATGAGTCGTTGGATAGTTGTCCCACATGTGGGCAACTGAGATATAAAGAAGGACAACACGGGAAGTCTGGTTTGATTCCTGTAAAACAGTTGAGATATTTTCCGCTTACATCCAGACTTCAGCGTTTATTCATGTCTAAGAATACAGCGACAATGATGTCATGGCATAAAGAGAATAGTTCAACCGATAAAAGCTTGAATCATCCAGCCGATGGTGATTCATGGAAACATTTTGATAGAGTGCATCCATCCTTTGCTTTAGAAGCTAGAAATGTTCGACTGGGCCTTTCCACTGATGGTTTCTGTCCGTTTGGATCTTATGGTAGTCAATATTCATGTTGGCCTGTTTTTTTAACTCCGTACAATTTACCTCCATGGATGTTGATGAAGGAGCCATATATCTTTTTGACTTTACTAATTCCAGGACATCCGAAGAAAAATATTGATATTTATTTGAAGCCATTGATTGATGAATTAAATTTACTGTGGAGTACTGGTGTCAGTACATATGATGTTGCAACGAAACAGAATTTCATACTGAGAGCAGCATTGATGTGGACAATAAGTGACTTCCCGGCTTATGGGATGTTATCTGGCTGGAGTACACATGGTCAGAAATCATGTCCTTACTGTATGGGAGAGAACAAAGCATTTATGCTCATTCATGGAAAGAAACCTTGTTATTTTGACTGTCATCGCAGATTTCTTCCAGCTGATCATCCTTTTCGCAGAAACAGATCTCATTTCAGAAAAGGAACAGCTAAAAGGGATGGACCTCCAAAAATGCTATCAGGTTCGGAGTTAAAATCAGTTGTATTTTCATTACCTCCCATCACTTTTGGTCCCACAATAAACCAACAGAAAATTTCTGGTTTTGGGAAAGAACACAATTGGATTAAACGTAGCATATTTTGGGATTTGCCATATTGGTCTGATTTGTTGGTCCGACACATGTTAGATGTCATGCATATTGAGAAGAACTGTTTTGATAATTTGTTTCATACAGTTTTGGATACGCCAGGAAAGAGCAAAGACAATGTAAATGCACGTTTAGATCTTGCCCAAATTTGCAGGCGTCCAGAATTGGAACTATTTGAGAATGTCAGAACAGAAAGGTTACTGAAACCAAAAGCAGCTTATACACTGTCTAAAGAAAACCGTTTATTATTTTGTCAGTGGATTGCATATTTGAGACTTCCAGATGGTTGTGCTTCCAATTTGGGTAGATGTGTAAAGAATGGTCATATTACTGGATTAAAAAGTCATGATTGTCATGTTATAATGGAGAGACTTCTACCCATTGGATTAAGAGGTCTGTTGAATTCTGTGATTTGGGATTCCATAACAGACATGTCTCATTTTTTTCGGGAAATTTGTGCGGCTACGGCAGATTATG
Organism: Viscum album; assembly: GCA_963277665.1. Classification (NCBI taxonomy): domain Eukaryota; kingdom Viridiplantae; phylum Streptophyta; class Magnoliopsida; order Santalales; family Viscaceae; genus Viscum; species Viscum album. The sequence continues at coordinate 15,372,838 of OY728155.1, read as the reverse complement.
ATGCTCTAGGCAAACTTGAAAAAGATGTTGTTGTAATTATATGTAAACTGGAAAAAATATTTCCGCCGTCTTTCTTCGACTCAATGGAACATTTGATGTTACATTTGCCATATGAAGCCAAATGTGGAGGTCCGGTACAGTTTCGATGGATGTACCCATTTGAGAGATGCATGCAAAAATTGAAAAGAAAAGTACGCAACAAAGCATCTGTTGAAGGATCTATTGCAGAAGCTTATTTGCAAGAGGAAATATCTTTTTTCTGCTCCCATTATTTTGAATCTGAGTATCCTTCAAAACACAACCGAATGGGACGGAATGAGAGAAATATTGATGAAATCGACAATCAATTATCTGTTTTCAACCAGTCAGAGCTTGGTTTTGGTGGAGTTTCTGAACGCTGGCTTTCAGATGATGAACATCATATAGCTCATACTTATGTTCTGCTCAACTGTGAAGAGATGACATCAGTTGTACTGTAAGTGTTTATATCACTTATTCTATCATTTATGTTACAGTAAATAACTTTGGTTTTTATAGGTTGTATGATAATCATATCAAGAAACAAATTCCACAAATTACAGCAGCTGCTCTCGAAGAACGTCGACTGAAAAATTTCTCTCAGTGGTTTCAAAAACTGGTAACATAAATTCTTTATCTTTTAGCAACTCATTCAATGTATAGTTTACTATATTGATAATTATTTCACAAATTTTCAGGTGTCTCGACATGCTGATAAAATTGACAAACGGCTGTGTGTATTGAGTAACCCACCTTCCAAACTTGTTAAAACTTATAATGCATATGTGGTGAATGGATTTCGATTCCACACACATGCATATGGGGAATCAAAAAAAACAATGAACAGTGGAGTTAGCTTGAGAGGATCTCATCATCGAGAAAATGAAGTTGACTTTTATGGCATACTTGATGAAATCATTGAACTCTGTTATCTTGGACAACATTACATAACAATGTTCAAATGTCGGTGGTTGGATACAGAGAGAGCCGTGCGTGTTCATCCGACTCATGGAATCATCGATATTAAATGTAAAAGTGTTCTCGCAGTAAATGAACCATTCTTATTGGCTCAACAGGCATATCAAGTTTATTATGCAAAGTACTATGCAACATCAAGAGACTTGACTGATTGGTGGAGTGTAATAAAAATCAAAATTCGAGACAATCAGTTTAGTCAAAGTGAATGTGCTTTCACTGATGTGCAAAGAATTGAAGTTTTTCAAGAGAGTACTCAAAATCAATCTTTTTTACAAAGAGACATGAGTATCGATGACGACACCCCACATTTAAGAGTCGGTGATGACGATGATGTTAATGATGTCACACATGAATTTGAAATGGTAAGAGATGAAGCAACTGCAACTCGAATGGATATCGATGATGTTGAGGAGGAATATGAAGATGAAATTGACATATATGAAGATGATGATGAAGATGAACACTTATAGAATTCCATGGTATTTATATACAATCATAATATGTATATATGTATATATAATAGTAATTATCAATTATTTGCTAACATTAACATTTTCTGTTTCAGATGGACGAGGCCACATTTCGTGAGTTGACGGATGCTGACCTGCCTTTCGATGCGGATGAGTTGCTGGCAGATGACCCTCAGCCTGCAGGCGCTTCAGGGAGTACGCGGAGGGGGCGCGGTCTTGCACGATTGATGATTCCTGACCCCGTCCCCGAGCGACGTCCATGTGTTGGGTTTGATCCGCGCACCCGGAGGTGTGATAACCTGTGTGATAACCCGTGGATTTGACTAAGATTTCATTAATCTATTCACATAATAAATGTTTATTATTTTTTTTCAGTTTTCCGCATATAGCAGTCGGACAGGGCAGCGCTATTTTGCGCAACTATTTCTCTCAACCGTGGACCACATGGGAGCAGATTCCCATTGATGTGCAGCAGGCCATGTTCGACCATTGGTTGGTACGTACGTAAATAAATAATTTTTATTTTGAAAATTATTTCATTTCTAACTTGATATTTTGATTTTTTTTTGTAGGGTTTATGGTATCCGATCGAGGATACCATGCGTGACGCCATCCACGAGGCATGGGAGGTGGCCATGCGTGATCGCCTTCGTCAGTTTTTGCACAATTTAAGAAAAGCTGCGATGAAGAAAGCAGGAGTGTCAGATTTTGAGGAGTCATGTAGAGCACACCGACCAGAGTATATTTCATCCCATGTATGGGATGGATTATGTGCGCACTGGTTGAGTGGTGCCTTTCAGAGGAGATCATCGCTGGGGAGGCAGAATCGGGGAGACAGGAGGTGACTCATCGAGCTGGGAGTCGTTCTTTCAGTACTCATAGACAGCATCTGGTACGTACATTATTTATAAATATTTTATATAACTATAAATATTAACAGTTTATTTTTTATTCTTATAGGCTATCGAGCACCCCGATATTACAGAGTACGACGTATATCGGAGGATGTATAGTGATCCTGCTACTGGGGAGCTCAGAGGTGATCGTCAGCATCACATCGTGGTCAGTATTTTTTTTTTTCAAGTTTAAAAATTAACTGCATATAATATATTCACAATTTTAATTTTAAATTGCAACTATAGGAGTCATATGAGGCCGCAGCGTCACAGACCCGGCCTGAGAGTCAGGCCGAGTCATCAGATCAGACCACTGCCCGTCAGTTTGATGAGGCGGCATGGATGCAGGCCACCCAGTATGCCTTCGAGAAGGGCCGGGTAGTTGGTATCGGCTCTCGACTGACTCCCGGAGATTATTATGGCAGTGCTGCGATGTCGGCGTCCAGCTCGAGAGGAGCTCGTGCATCTTTTTCTACACAGTATGAGGATCAGTTGCGATCTCAGAATGCACAGATAGAGAGTCTCCGACAGGAGCAGGAGCAGATGCGTCAGCAGCATGAGGAGGAGCGTCGACGCCAGCAGCAGCTGTACGAGGAGCAGACGAGTCGGTGGCAGCAGCAGCATCAGGAGCAGATGGAGTACATGCGCCGACTCACTCATGCTTTAGGGGTGGAGTTTCCTCCACCACCATCTGCAGATCCCCCACCTCCCCCCCTCCTTCAGATTAGATTTTGTATTTCAGTTATAAAATTTGAGAAATCAAAATATTTTTTTTTCTATTCGTAGTTTCTGTCTCATTATAAAATATTAATAATATTATATTTTTAAATAACAATATTAATATGAATAATAATATTATTTATATTTTATAATATTAAATTTTATATATATATTAAAATTTTATAATATTAATATTTAATTATTTTTTTTGTAATATTTGAATTATTTTAATATTTGAATGTAAAATAATTCTATTATTTTTATATTAATTAAAATAACTTATTAATATTTTTTTATTTATGAATTATAATTGTAATATTATTAAATTAATTAAATTATTTATTAATATTCTATTATTTTTTATTTTTGAATTATAATTCTACTATTATTATAGTAATTAAAATAATTTATTATTTTCATTTGTAAATTATAATTCTATTATTATATTAATTAAAATAATTTATTAATAATTTATTTTTTTTATTTTTTTTATAGTATTTGCGACGGGATACTATACCCGTCGCAAATACTAGTATTATTAATAGTTTTTTTATTTTTTTTTTAAAAAAAGTATTTGCGACGGGTCCCGTCGCAAATACTAAAAAATAGTATTTGCGACGGGATACTACTCCCGTCGCAAATACTAGTATTATTAATTTTTTTTATTTTTTTAAAAAACAGTTTTTGCGACGGGACCGTCGCAAAAGAGATTTGCGACGGGACCCGTCGCAAAAGGTATTTGCGACGGGTCCCGTCGCAAATACTGTTTCAAAAGTTTTTTACAAAAATACGGAATACTATTTGCGATGGGGAGAATGCCCGTCGCAAAAAAGGTCTATAGCGACGGGCCCGTCGCAAATAAGTGTAGTTGCGACGGCGTTTTCAGCAACGGGCTATTTGCGACGGGACCCCGTCGCAAAAAGCCATTTGCGACGGGATCCCGTCGCAAATAGCCCGTCGCAAATACCTGTTTTTCTAGTAGTGGAATTGCCCTGTGGTTTTTTAATCCTCCGCATGGGAGGATTTTTCCACGTTAAAAAAACCTGCGTGTTTATTTCAATATTCTGCTTATATCGCTTCCATATTTCGACGGGTTTCGCACGACATTTTTGGAAAAAAAATTTCGGCCCGGATTCGAGATTCTCCCCAATAAGTGGTATCAAAGGAGGTTGGTTCGTGCTTGTAGTTTAACGTGAGAATTTTGGAAGCTTTGAAGAGGATCACTGATGCATGCGTGGAGTAGAATAAGGTTTGGAAATTAAAGCAGGCTGAGAGAGGTGATGCACTTGTCGGCTCAGGGGATGTTGAGTTGGGGGAGAAATTTTTTCCTGCAGGTGATCCAGATTATGTGGTGATCACGATTATGGGGGAGCCAGATGGTTCTGGTTCTGGTCTTGTTCAGCAGGATGGTGCAGATACAAATGCGATGAAGATTTCGGCATTTTATTTTCTTTATGCAGGGAGAGTTGATATTTTTTTTATCAGAAGTGCAAAAGGACGTCGTCATATTTTCTGCAGTTGATGATGGTTGGTGTGATACCAACCTATTTTTCATTCCAAATGGGTTTGTCGGATGGTTCCATTAATTTATGTGATGAAGGGGGAGATTGTTGGATTCATCACATTTATTAATGAGGGAGGAAAATTCTTAATGGAGGGATTCATCACATTTATTGATGAGAGAGGAAAATTATTAATGGGAAGATTTATATCACCATTAATTGAGGATTTTCTCCCAACATTAATGGATATTTAATTCTCAATATTAATGAATGAAATAATGGATGTTGACTGCATTAATTGATGATTATGAACTTGGTGTCTATATAAGGAGGATGCAGAAACATATTTTGAAGAGAACAGGGTGTTCCAACGACATGTAGCTGACAAGGGAGACCCGGGAAGGGGTTGTCGTGTTTACGGTGGCCCGTGTGACACGATGACGATGACACAATTATCTTGTACGTGTGGAGATACTCTTGGCAGAGTTTTTAATATGTAGTCCACCAGGAGAAAAAAGGTGGTTGTCGGATCGGCGGTAGCATGTGCGGCGGGTCGGCCTTTGACAGGTGCAGAGAGGCGGCAACACAATTGATGATCGGGGCCACGTACCGAAAGTCTTCCTGATAGCGGTGATTAGGTGGCGTGTCCTGATTGAAGATCGACAGTACATCATGATGGCGAGATCATTCGGGTGTCACAAGCTGGTGTGAGGCTAACACATGTTTGGGTGAAGATCTCCGAGGTAGTGACGTTTCATCGACAGAAGGGTGACGTTTTGACACATATTTATCTTCCGATACATGGCATTAGCGGGATGTTTATTAGAGAGATGACAGCGGCGTATAAGGGTGTGGTTTTCACACAAGTTTTCTATGCTCTCTCATTTTTAATTCAAGTTGGGTCATTACTTGAATTCTTTGCATTCTCTGATTCATAGTGGATATTTGGGAATTGCCCTGTGGTTTGTTAATCCTCTACATGGGAGGGTTTTTCCATGTTAAAAAAACCCGCGTGTTGATTTCATTATTCTACTTATATCGCTTCCATATTTCGATGGGTATCTCACGACATTTTTGGAAAACAATTTTCGGTCCGGATTCGGGATTCTCCCCAACAGTGCGTGCCTGTGTTGGTTTACAGTGAACGAGAGGGAAGGAGCAGGTGGAGTGGGATGTGCCTGGGCTGTTGCAGCAGAGAGAGACACATGTGCATTCTGGTGGTGAAGGAGGACACACCACTTATGGTGACCTGCGATCATGATGGCCTGGTTGAGTGTGCTTGCTGAAGAGGGAGGTCTCCGGTGGTGGTCCGGTTGTGTGCTCGGCTGGTAGAGAGTGTGAAATGGAGAGGCGTGCTGCTGGGTGTGGTGCTGCATGAGGAGGATATCACCTATTGTTGGTTTGATGTAGTGTGCAGGGGTTGAAGGTGGGAAGATGGTCTTGCTCGGCTAAGGAAGGGAGGCTGTGACCCCTTGGTGTTCACATGGTGCACAGGGGATGAAGCGGAGGAGGAGACCGTCTAGACAGAGGATGTCACCACTGGTAGTGAAGGCTGCCACTACGTTGTGATAAGAAGGAGGAGAGGTGTCGATTGTGGTCTCCTGGGAGTTGCAACGCGAGAGGAGGAGTGATGTTTCACAGGGAGGAGAGGAGATGGAGGGAGGCTCTGTCGCCTGGTGTGTGACCCTACTAGGGTTTCCAACACCCCTCGGATGAAGATCCATCGGTAGCTGACCCCTGTTGATGGGGTTTTATGAAAATCCTCCTGCATGAAAAGCGGGAAAACTAAATAAATTCAAATTAAAATTAAAATCAATTATCAAAATAGTTAAATAATAATGATGATAATAATAATAATAATAATAATAATAATGACAATACTAATAAAATTAGAATTAGATGATAATTATTAGATATAAATATACAAAAATCACTACCAAAAATCAGCGCAAGGGAAGTGTCTGTTTTATCAGCACTAAACATAAAACGGTAATAAAAGCCTCACCTTTATCGGCGCTAGCTAAAAGTACTAATAAAGGTAAATTTTATCTAAGCTAAAAAAAGCATTGATAAAGATTGATCTTTATACACACTATTTTTAGCATTGATAAAAGTTTCTATTAAAAAATATTATTAATATATATAAATTTTTAAATTTATACTCATAAATAATGTTTATTTATATACATTAATTAAAAAACGCATGTTTATAATTAATGTAAACATGATATAGTAATATATATATTGTTAATAATTCAAATATATATATAATGTTTTTAAAAAAGTATTTATAAGATTATAAATATATATATATATTTAAATAATTATAAAATTATAATATTTTTTTAAATAATAAATATATTTATTACATTTATAATTATATATTGATAATCATATATAAATAATTTTTAAATATATTTATTTATAATTATAATTATAAATAAATAAATATATATTTAAATAAATATATGTCTCTAATGAATTGGGTCAATATATATATATATATATATCTCTCTCATGAGATAATGATAATATTCATGGACATGATTGTTGTTATTTATGTTTATATATTATATTATATTAGGTGCTTGAGAGTACAATTGAATCAAACACACACACACCACACACACACATGCCTGAAAGGTAGGTCATAGCCCCCTAAGGGATAACCCACCAAACTACCCGCTTTATCACATCATATATATTTTTCCTGAAGTCCCAGTGGACATGTAATCCATCACATGGCCCATAGGCCTAAATTTTTTTGGCCCAAGGCTCATTATGTGAATAGTGATGCTACAGTACCCGCCTGCTACAATACCCACTGTTGCTACTGCTATAGTTCTCGCCACCACTAAAGTGCCATTGTTGCTATAGTGCCTCCGCTGCTGAGTTTTTTTAAATACATTTTTTTATTATTTTTTTGAAAAACCTCTTAGGTTAATTTTTTTAAAAACATGCTACAAAGGCGGCATCTCAGATACCTCCTTGTCCTGAACTCCCTATAAAAGGGTGGCCACCCCCCTCTCCTCACTTGATCCTTGCCTTCATCTCTCCTAAATTCTCTCTGTCTCTCTCTAAAAAATCCATTTGCTGTGCGGGTTTTTACGAAGCTTCATTTAGATATATGTTTCTTTATTTAATTTAATGTTTTTATTTAATTAATTTAATTTTTTTAGTTTTAAATATTTCATTTTTTAAGTAGTTTAGGTAGTTCTTATTATTTAGTTATTTAGTTTCTGTAATTAGTTATATATTGTTTGAAATAATTATTGTTAGGTAGTATAGATTAAGTATAGATTAAATTAGGATTAAGTATTTTGAAATTTTGGTAGCTTAAATATTATGTGGTTATCTAAGAAATTAAATTCATTTCTGGATCAAACAAGTGGATGTGGCTTTGGCAAAGATGTACATAGGGATAAAACCCGAAAATACCGCTTTGATCTAGACTCGAATGAGAACTGGTGCACGATAACGGGCCTTGCTGCATCCTGATTTGACACTCTCGGGGAATATACTTAAGATGATTCATATTTTCTTTATAAACTACTAAAATATCTAAGAGAAGAAAAATCAAATCAGTATATTTATCAATGATAAAATGATAAATATAATGTTATAGAATCAAATAAGGACATAAGAATTAATGAATTAAAGTTATTATTAGTTAATTATAATTAACTAATGAATATAATATGATTAACAATTAAAGAATAAATAATTAAAGAATAACTTAATAATGATTAAATAGTGATTAAAGAATGATTAATTAGTTAAAAACTGTTTAAGAAAATCAGTTTAAAATGAAAATTATAATTATTTAAAATGAAATGGAGAAGAAAATGTTTTAAAATGTAAATATTATATAGTTTAGAAATTATAGTTACTATTAGACATAATTAATTATAGAATAATTAATAAATAACATAGGATTAATACATGGATCCATATAATGATTAGCTAACGATACTGATGAACATATAAAGTTAAATGGAGAAGAACAAACACATTAAATTAAAAGGTGCCCTAAAATTACATTCTAATAAATATCATATGGTCAAACATCAGTAGCTTATTTTAGGGTATAGAAAGGCACCCTAAAATTACATTCTAATAAGCATCATATGGTCAAACATAATTGTTAATATTTGTTACACTATCATAATTTTGATGAAAGAAGCATTTTTGACGTAGAGTCATGTTTTCCTGTGTGTACTACTATGGGGAGATTATTCAAACTGATCAAGGAGCTTCTTACAGTACACAACCAATTATGGTGGTTAGTACAATTGATTGTGTAACCATAAGTGACCTTCAAGAGAGAATTCACAGTTCCTTAAATCTGGGACCCGATCAAGAGATCATGTCTATGAGCTATAGACATTTTCAATTTACGACAACACTGTGGCATCTAGCTTGTCCATTGGTTACTGATGCGCAGTGGGTCCAAGTAATTAATTTATTTTCTCAATGGTTATATGGTACCATGATGGAGTTATACATTGATGTTTCTACTGTATAACAACAACGTCCACTTGTACGAAGACGTATAATTACAAGAGTGGTTGAAGACAGTCCACCCCATGAAATTGAGCCTATTCCAAATGATGCATCAGAAGAGGAAAACCTAGACGATCTCCCAGATATACATGTCAATCCGACTTCTGATGAGGAGTTTCGTAATGATGGATTAGATGGTGACAACAATGCTGATGAGGAGGGACCAACGGAAGATAGAGCGGAGGTTTTGAGAAATGCATTAGTTGTACATCAACCTCGACCTACAATAAATCATCCACCACTATTTTCATCTTGGTCAGAAGCAATGACAGTCGTGCCTAAATTCGACAATACTGTTCTCACACCGACAACTGAGTTCCCTGGAGTTGTACCAGATAGGTTTAGTGAGGTGACCAAAACCTTATATATTGGAAGGAATTTTCCTAGTAAAGATGACTTAAAAAGCATGCTAAATAGATTTCATATTGAGAGACACTTCAACTATGTAGTTCACGAATCATGCTGTAATAAATATGTTATAAGGTGTGAGAAGTATGAGGATGATTATAGATTTCGCTTAAGGGAAATTCTAGACATTACATTTGGAGGTTGGAGAATCTCGAGAATTGAGGTGGCTCATACTTGCGTTCAACCAAGCCTCACACAAGATCATACCTCATTGGATGCAGAATTCGTGTCATCTATTGTTGTTGAGATGATTAGGACATGTCAAGATGTTCCAATAGCCCTTGTGCAAGAGAGGATTCAACAGACATTCAGTTATAATATTTACTATAATAAGGCATGGAGGGCGAAACAAAAGGCAATTGTGAAGGTATATGGTGATTGGGATGACTCATATCGGGTGTTTCCACAATTTCTAACCATATCGAGGCATCATAACCAAGTTGTCTTCCATCTGGATACAAACAAACATGTGTCTCATGATAATCAAATTAATCAATCTCGTGTTCAATTTCATCGATTGTCCTAGGCATTCCTTCCCTGTATCTCCGCATTTCGTTTCTGCAAACAGTTTATTCAGATTGATGGAGCATTTCTGTATGGAAAATACAAGGGAGTATTGTTGATTATGGAAACCTAATATTGAAACCATTCACCTCTTCCGCTTGCCTTTTCCATTGTAGATAAAGAAAACTATGAATCATGGAGTTGGTTTCTGGCATGTATCATCAACCATTTCACCAACATTTGGGGTGTTTGTTTGATATCTAATCGCCATTGAGAAATTAATGAGGCAATCAATGCAGATCCTAATATATGGAGATACCCAAATTCACATCATCAGTTCTACATTAGACACATTTCAAGAAATGTGCATAAAAAATTCCACAACGAACCGATGAAGAAGGCAATCACGAGGCTTGGTACGCATTCTATTCGTTCTGTTTTACTATTTCAATATAAAGATAAAATCAATTTATGTGAAATATCATCTATGATTTGTAGCATATGAGTCGGACCAACAATGGGTTGAAGAACGTTTTGAACAAATTCGTCAGGCTAATCAAGAAGTTTATGATTATATGATGCAGATTCCAAAAGAGAAATGGACATTTACATATGACGGGGGGAAGAGGTATGGACACATGACGACAAACATGGTGGAGTGCATCAATGGTATCTTCAAAGGGCTTAGTAAGCTACCTATAACCGCCTTAGTTTAGGAGACATTATATCGATGCGTGAAGTACTTTGTAGATAGAAAAAAACTAGCATCAGACATAATACAACATGGGATAAGATACGGAGGACACTTTCAATGAGAGATTTAAAAGAATATTGAAGAAGCTTCTGGTTATCATGTCTGTCTCTTTCGAAGAGAAGACTCCTGATTTGAATTTCAAGAGAGTTCAGACCAAATCACAAATCACGTCAGTGAAAAAATGGTGGTATTACTGGAAACAAGGTAATGTCAATGTGGAAACTTTCAGGCCTTACGATTTCCATGTACACACGCCATCGCATCATGTGCCTCTATGAACATCTCATGGGAAGAATATGTTGATCCAGTGTACCTGATGGATACCATTGATAACTGTTATGCTGCAACATGGACACCTATTGGGGAGTATTGTTATTTCCCAATGCCTGAAGACCAGCCGATAGTGATACCTGACATGAATCGGTTACGTCTTCATGGGAGACCAAAGGCGAGTAGGATGCGTAATGAGATGGACTATACTCAAGAACAAGGACAGAGTTTGCGATGCACGATATGTCATAAAGAAGGTCATAACCGGAAATGATGCCCTAACGTTGTTGGGTAGAGTTCACAGTCTTATTGATAATGATGTATTGTCTTCATTATGACATTCCCATACTCTAAACTAAAGGTTGTTATCTCTTATTTTTCCTCAGTTTTCTAAACTCCAAACACCTGATATAACTTTTCATATTAATATTCTTTCTTTTAAGAAATAACTTTCAATATGAGATAATAGAATTTACTTCATAAATCCGAAAGCGGAACACTTAACCCATATTGTAAAGTAAATGTTATTAACCCATAAACATGTTTTCTGAACGTTAATATTAAAATTTTTAACCCTAAACCCTCAAACCTAAACCCCAACCTAAACATGTAGGATATTTTAGTAAACTATTCTATAACAAAATTATAGTATCATAATGATTAACATAAGTTATTGAATACATACAATTAGATAAATTCTAAAAACATCATTACTAATTGACATGGTTTATCTTAATCCAATCCATAAGTAGTTAATCATAAAGCTCCCCCAAAATATGTGTAACCAAATTCAAGACTCAATATTTTAGATAATAGAACTTATTTCATATTAATATTCTTGCTTTCAATAAATAACTTTAAATCATAGATAATAGAATTTATTTCATAAATCTGAAAGCGGAACACTTAACCCATATTGTAAAGTAAATGTTATTAACCCATAAACATGTTTCCTGAACGTTAATATTAAATTTTTTAACCCTAAAACCTCAAACCTAAACCCCAACCTAAATATGTAGGATATTTTAGTAAACTATTATATAACAAAATTATAGTATCATAATGATTATAATAAGTTATTGAATATATACAATTAGATAAATTATAAAAACATCATTACTAATTGACATGGTTTATCTTAATCCAATCCATATGCAGTTAATCATAAAGCTCCCCCAAAATATGTGTAACCAAATTCAAGACTCAATATTTTAGATAATAGAACTTATTTCATATTAATATTCTTGCTTTCAAGAAATAACTTTAAATATGAGATAATAGAATTTATTTAATAAATCTGAAAGTGGAACACTTAACCCATATTGTAAAGAAAATGTTATTAACCCATAAACATGTTTCCTGAACGTTAATATTAAAATTTTTAACCCCAAACCCTCAAACCTAAACCCCAACCTAAACATGTAGGATATTTTAGTAAACTATTCTATAACGAAATTATAGTATCATAATGATTAGAATAAGTTATTGAATACATGCAATTAGATAAATTTTAAAAACATCATTACTAATTGACATGGTTTATCTTAATCCAATCCATAAGTAGTTAATCATAAAGCACCCCCAAAATATGTGTAACCAAATTCAAGACTCAATATTTTAGATAATAGAACTTATTTCATATGAATTTTCTTGATTTCAAGAAATAACTTTAAATCTGAGATAATAGAATTTATTTCACAAATCCAAAAGCAGAACACTTAACCCATATTGTAAAGTAAATGTTATTAACCCATAAACATGTTTCCTGAATGTTAATATTAAAATTTTTAACCCTAAACCCTCAAACCTAAACCCCAACCTAAACATGTAGGATATTTTAGTAAAATATTATATAACTAAATTATAGTATCATAATTATTAGCATAAGTTATTGAATACATACAATTAGATAAATTCTAAAAACATCATTACTAATTGATATGGTTTATCTTAATCCAATCCATAAGTAGTTAATCATAAAGCTCCCCCAAAATATGTGTAACCAAATTCAAGACTCAATATTTTAGATAATAGAAATTATTTCATATTAATATTCTTTCTTTTAATAAGTAACTTTAAATCTGAGATAATAGAATTTATTTCATAAATACGAAAGCGGAACACTTAACCCATATTGTAAAGTAAATGTTATTAACCCATAAACATGTTTCCTGAACGTTAATATTAAAAATTTTAACCCTAAACCCTAAAACCTAAACCCCAACCTAAACATGTAGGATATTTTAGTAAACTATTCTATAATGAAATTATAGTATCATAATGATTAGTATAAGTTATTTAATATATACAATTAGATAAATTCTAAAAACATCATCACTAATTGACATGGTTTATCTTAATCCAATCCATAAGTAGTTAATCATAAAGCTCCCCAAAAATATGTGTAACCAAATTCAAGACTCAATATTTTAGATAATAGAACTTATTTCATATGAATATTCTTGCTTTCAAGAAATAACTTTAAATCTGAGATAATAGAATTTATTCCATAAATCTGAAAGCGAAACACTTAACCCATATTGTAAAGTAAATGTTATTAACCCATAAACATGTTTCCTGAATGTTAATATTAAAATTTTTAACCCTAAACCCTTAAACCTAAACCCCAACCTAAACATGTAGGATATTTTAGTAAAATATTGTATAACGAAATTATAGTATCATAATGATTAGCACAAGTTATTGAATACATACAATTAGATAAATTCTAAAAAAATCATTAATAATTGACACGGTTTATCTTAATCCAATCCATAAGTAGTTAATAATAAAGCTCCCCCAAAATATGTGTAACCAAATTCAAGACTCAATATTTTAGATAATAGAACTTATTTCATATTAATATTCTTTCTTTCGATAAATAACTTTAAATCTAAGACAATAGAATTTATTTCTTAAATCCGAAAGCGGAACACTTAACCCATATTGTAAAGTAAATTTTATTAACCCATAAACATGTTTCCTGAACGTTAATATTAAAAATTTTAACCCTAAACCCTCAAACATAAACCGCAACCTAAACATGTAGGATATTTTAGTAAACTATTCTATAAAGAAATTATAGTATCATAATGATTAACACAAGCTATTGAATACATACAATTAGATAAATTCTAAAAATATCATTACTAATTAATGTGGTTTATCTTAATCCAATCCATAACATTATATTTACATTTTACACTGATGACTCATTTCATTTGTTTATATGCAGATGGATGATAACATATTACTGACTTAGCAGCCTACCCATATTTTGCAGGCCATGTTAGAGGGTCGTCCAGATCGATTGGTGAAGGTGCGTCGAGCGCACCATTTTCATCACATGGAGCCTCCACATGACATTAGACCTTACTTGCACCATGCTAGATTCTATGGCCTTGCCGTATCATATTTCACATTTGTAGATCATTACCTAATTTCTGCCCTCATTGAGATATGGAGAACAGAGACACACACATTCCACCTACCTGAGGGATAGATGACTATCACCCTCAAGGATGTTGTAGTGCTTCTCGGTTTTCCTATCCAGGAGAGACCCGTTATTGGACTCACTCGTGCAGCTTGGCTAGACCTTTCTCAGCGCTTGTTAGGCGTTGATATTTTTTCCGACCATAGGGCTACAGATGGATCTTCCATATATATTCCTTGGTTGGAGTCACGGATTCCACATTTACATGATGATGATGATGAGAAGACCGTCATGCGTTACACTCGTGCATATATCTTACGGATCATTGGCAGGACCATGTGTACTGATCACTCAGGAATGCACGTGCATATGATGTATCTACCCCTAGTAGAGGACTTTGATCGGGCTGGGACATACATCTGGGGATCATCCTGCTTGGCACACATGTACAGATCATTATGCAGGCTATCCCATAGGGACCATACAGGTCTCGTAGGATGCGTCATCCTTATTCAGATGTGGGCATGGGAGCGTATCCCAGCATTCCGCCTTGACCTTGCTGGTTCGCCGGTCGAGATGGAGGTGTTGCATGACGCTCCACATGGAAACTGGTATGATAAGTCATTTCTATTGGTTTCTGATTATACTATGAGTTATTGACTATAATTTCTCATTATTTTTCACTATCGTTGATGTATTTTACAGGTGGTGTCAGCGACACAATTTTGACGTGGTTCCGAGAGACAAAATTTGGGCGTATATCGGCTACAGTTGGACTGTCTCTTACCTGATCAGGTATGTATATACAATCTATCACTGTCTAACATATTTAATAATTGCATCAATTTTGGTTTTTAGTTAGGTATTTTTTTGACAAAATCACTTGTAATTTCAAATTTCATGGCTTCCGTACTGGAGTATTATGGACCAGTTCCCAGCATACTGCACTGTTGGGCATGAGGATGCTATGACTATAGTACCCTTCATTCACTTCCATAATATTGAGTGGCAGCAGCCTGACAGAGTCATGCGCCAGTTTTTCCGTACTCAGCCGATTCCATTACCATCGAGACAGACAGACCGGCTTCATGGGATGAAGCTGACAGGGAGGCAGGATGATGACTGGTCCCAAGTACATGCCGATTTTATCAATTGCTAGCACATATGTGTAGAGTTATGTTTTCAGGGTGTTCATAATAATTGATTCTCTCTTTTAGAGTAGGCTGACTATGCACCATGGTATAGACTGAAGTCTATAATGTATCTTACCCAAGCCGACATAGAGATGTATAGGATGGTAAGTCAATAAATTTCCATTAGTTTGTTTATTGAATTATTTTCTAACTCCATTTGAATCTATTTATATGGGAGTCACTGATAGAGTGCTGTCGTGGGCTCCCTCAAATGATTAGTGTGATTTTGGGGTACTTAGGTGGAGCAGAGTGGCTGACCAAGGTCGTCTCTCAAAGGAGGAAGTGAATTAAAACAACTTTTCATAGGTATTCTAGAAACAAAATAAAAGGGAATAAAAACACTACTTGAAAGTATGGGGGTGGTTATTTATAGTTTATAAATCTAGAAGAATTTTGCTGGAAGAAGATTTCATTTTTTTTGTTTTTAATTTTGAAATGAAGTTTCGATTAGAATGACACAACAAGAAGATGTTTTTTTTAGAAATCTATTTTAAAAGGCGTAATCGATCTAACTCTACCTCTTCACTTTATTATTAATCATTATCATTTAAATTAACATTCACTTAATTATGATCCCTTAATTTGTTAAATCCCAAACCCTACGAGAATTAACTTCACCACGAAGATGATGTGAATTTAACCCTAGGCTAACTTCGGAACATGCAATCGCAACACCCTGCTTTGATTGATGTTCTAAGATTAGCTTATGGTCAGTGGTAAATTAAGGCACATAACCACTCTGGAAATGAGGATTAATTGAGTTTAGGGATTATATTTGAACTCTAAAAATTGATCCCATGTGGTTTTGAATTATCGGTTAAGGTTGCGCTCTCACAGTTCACACAATTCCCGACCTCGCGTGTTTTGTGTTAACTATTCAATTGCTTACTTAGTTTCATTTAAATTAAAAACTCAATTAATGGATCATGTTTAGTTAATTATATTATATCATTGATTCAAAATAAATGAATGAATAAGGTGAGAGGTCGACCGATTACTAAAAATAACTACTCTTCCATGGGCGGTGTAGTCATCGTGGAGACGATTTGCATAAGCAAAGGATTGAAAGGGTATAACCCAATCTTGTCTCCACTCTTGATTCCAACCCAAAGAGGAAGATTAAGAGAAGAAGAAATTTAAACAAAACATAAGGAAAGATAAGAAATAAAATAATAACAATGGAGTTTATTACACAAATGAAAACATTACAAAATGAAGAAGAGAAGGAGGCTTCGATGAGGGGATCCTTGCTTCAAGAGATACCCCTCTTAAAATGGTTGGAGAATTTGGGTGAAACAAATTCTACTCTGCCTCCAATCTCCTAATGCACGTCCCAACCCCTCCAAATGAGAAAAACTCCAATTTATAGAGGGGAGGGGAGGAGAGGTTACAAGTGGTTTCAAGTGTGAATGTGGAAATTCGGCCAAATATTTTAATGAAAATGTCACCGCCCATTTTACCACTAAAACGCGTGCATTGGCCGGCCTTACAGAAGGATCAAATGTGCGGATATGGGTCCTCTATCTCTTCTCCAAATTTGGGCTCAATACAAGCCTATATGTAGGAGTTATGACCGCAATACAGAATCTTATCCATTCTGGCGAGTCCAGCCCAACTTTGATTTCATGGCACATTTTAAACAATCTAATGCACTATTTAGCTTTAGTTTCCTGAATAAAAGTTGTGTATAATTATGTTAGGAACACTGTTACAAAATGTCAAATTCAAATAATAAATATAAAAATATTTAGCTTCGAAATACTACAGTGAACTATAAAGGGTAAAACTGGAATTTTCATCAAATATTCAAATGAATGATCTAATTCCAAATACTTTCTAATTAAACATATTTAGCACAATTTGAGGAAATTATATCATTTATTATCAATAAAATATTTAATAAAATAGTGTTTTATCAACTCCCCCACACTTACCCTTTTTCACTCCTGGGCAAAATCTCATCTCAAGTAAACATCAATATCAAATCAAAACCAATTTTAAAACACATATCCTTGAGATCAATCAATTTCCCACCAAGAATAAAAAGATATCATGCCTCATTAAAAACATTATTTCAAGTTCTCCATTTATATCATTCAATATATTTCCACTTCATTTATCCCCCCATGCACAAAACACTTACCTCGCTTGAATTTTGTCTTATCACTCAAATATCAATTTTTTTTTTGCAATGTCTTTCTCATCCAAACTCATACAAGGGTCACCATAGGCTTGATAGATTCCTACATCGCTACCCGATGTGAGTCAAGGACATATGTTTATCATGAGGACTTTTCAGGGTTGTTCTGTGGCTTTCGGTTGGTAGGATTAAGATGTGAAAAACTCTGAGGCTGAATGAGGAGGGCTTGACTCTTTTGAAGCAAAATTGCATTAATCTAATTTTCACTTAAATACGGTCTTCTCTTCAATCTCCATAGTATCAATTCAGCTCCATCATCATGAAAAGTCATGAAAGGTTTACACCATTCATCATTTCAGCATAAAAAATGTCAATCTTCTCAAACATGATTTTCTTGAAAGCTCCAGATGGGCACAGCTTTCCACCTCAATTAGAAGCTCCAGAAAAGGCACAGCTTCACTTGTCATGAAAGCTCCAGAAAAGGTACAACTTTCAATATAATGACTTTCTTTAGCAGCAAACACATCTCTTCAGAATTTAATTTTCCACCCAAAGTATCACAGAATATGGTGGCAAAACACAAGACAACTTCCCCCACACTTAAGCTCAACTAGATTATGCAATTTCACTTCAGGAGTTGGTTGGATAGGGAAAATTGGCTTGTAATGTGGCTAACCTAACAGGCTGTGCATGGCTTCTAAGGGATAAAGGGATTAAATATTCAAGGTAGTCCATTATAAAAAATGTATTTTTTGAAATACGGGCTTTAATACCAAACAAATGCCTCAATCATTTAAACATAAGTACCTCAAACCCTCAAGTTTTGACAGGAATAGATCAAATTCTGGTTAAATCAAGTATGGTTTGGTTCTCTCAAGAAGTGAGGTGAATGTAAAGAATATGAAAATAATGGTTTAGAAGCCTCACAGGAAAGTGATTTCAAATATAAAGATAGTGAGATTGGCATGGGATTCAAAATTCAGCGTACTTTTCATGAAATTACTAAATATTTGAACTTGAAACAAAGTCATTTCAGCATTCATTTAAGCTTAGTTTCAAGGGGTAAATTGTTTCACTTATTGATATGGATTTAAAAATGGTGATGAGAATCATTCCAGCCCAAAAGTTTCAAAAACACACAGAAAATTGTAAAATAAACACACAAAATTTGAAAAACACAGATTTTTTTTTGTTTTGTTTTTTTTAAAACAGGAAAACAATTGAAATTACTAAACTAAAAGGTTCCCTCCCCCACACTTAAAATATTGCATTGTCCTCAATTTGAACCCATGAGATGATATATGCACATAAAATGTAGAATTTTTAAATAGGACAAATAATATAAAAGTGAAAGGGTCAGGAACAGCCTGATGTGCTCAAGTGATGATGAGGTCATGCAGTGTGATAAAATCCACTGCATCAGTAGGATTTCCCTCAATGTATCTCTTTAAATGTTGCCCATTGACTGTAAAGCTCCTTCCAGTGTCCTCTTGTGTGATCTCCACTGCACCATAAGGAAAAACATTAGATACAATATAAGGACCTAACCATCTGGAACGCAACTTACCAGGCATCAACTTTAGTCGTGAACTGTAGAGAAGGACTTTCTCTCCAACATGAAACTCCCTTTGTTGGATCATTTTGTCATGAGCTGCTTTTGATCTTTCCTTGTAGAGCCTTGAGTTCTCATATGATGATAATTTAATCTCCTCAAGCTCTTGAATTTGCAGCTTCCTTTGGATTCCAGCTTGGGCCAAATCCATGTTGCATTTCTTTATATCCCAATAAGCCCGATGCTCAACTTCCACGGGGAGATGACACACTTTCCCAAAAACAATCCGAAATGGGGACATACCAATGGGGGTCTTGTATGCTGTTCTATAAGCCCACAATGCATCATCCAAGCGCTTGCTTCAATCCTTCCTATTTGCACGGTTTTCTCCAAGATTTGTATCAACTCATGATTTGAAACCTCAGTCTGGCCATTTGTTTGGGGGTGGTATGGTGTTGATGTTTTGTGTGTCACCCCATACTTTCGAAGTAGGGAATCAAAATTCCTATTGCAAAAGTGTGTCCCTTGGTCACTGATGATGGCCTTTGGTACTCCAAACCTGTAGAAAATTTGAGCCTTGAAAAAATCCACTACAACATGAGAATCGTCAGTCCTGGTGGCCTTGGCCTCCACCCATTTACTCACATAATCAACAGCAACCAAAATATAAAAAAATCCAAATGAACTAGGAAAAGGACCCATAAAATCAATGCCCCATACATCAAAAATCTCACAGAATAGTATGTGTTGTTGGGGCATCTCATGTCTCTTAGAAATGTTCCCAGTGTGTTGGCAACGAGAGCATGACTTACAAAACGCATGGGCATCATGGAATAATCTAGGACAATATAATCCAGAGTCCAAAAACTTCCTAGCTGTCTGTTGGGGTCCAAAGTGTCCACCACATGCAAGTGTATGACAAAATTGCAAAACAGACTCAAACTCATGATCAGGAATACACCTCCTAATAACTTGGTCACTACACATGCGCCAGAGGTAAGGATCATCCCACACATAAAACCTAGACTCACTTTTTAATTTTTGGACTTGATGCTTCTTCAAATTTGCTGGGATTTCAGAGGAAAAAATTTAATTAACTAAATCAACATACCAAGGATGCGTACCTGAGATGGTATAGAGATGTTCATCGGGGAAAGTGTCCCGAAGTGGTACCTGGTCCAAGGTGTCATCCTCTAGTGTGTGAGTAAGCCTACTCATGTGGTCCGCCACCAAATTATCTGATCCCTTCTTGTCCTTTATCTCAATATCAAATTCCTGAAGAAGGAGCATCCAACGGATAAGTCATGGCTTTGCATCTGGCTTCTTTAGGAGGTACCTCAAAGCTGCATGGTCAGAAAAAACAACTACTTTAGAGCCCAATAAATATGAATGGAATTTATCTAAAGAAAATATGACAGCAAGAAACTTTTTTTCCGTGGTTGTGTAGTTTGATTGGGCTGAATCCAATGTCCTTGATGCATAGACAATCACATGTGAACGTCCTTCCACCCTCTGAGATAAGACAGCTCCAACAGCGAAGTTGGAGGCGTCACACATAAGCTCAAATGGAAGGTCCCACCGTGGGGGCTGTATGATAGGTGGAGTGGTCAGACACTTCTTCAGCTCATCAAAGGAAGTCCTACAAGAATCATCAAACACAAAATCAGAATCTTTTTTAAGTAATCGTGACATAGGAAGAGCGATCTTACTAAAATCTTTGATGAAGCACCGATAAAATCCTGCATGCCCTAGGAAAGATCTAACATCACGCACACATGAAGGATAGGGTAAGGATGAAATAATGTCTACCTTAGATCTATCAACCTCTATCCCATGTTTTGACACCACATGACCTAATATAATGCCATGCTCTACCATAAAATGACACTTTTCAAAGTTCAGGACCAGATTCTTCTCAATACAACGATTCAACACCTTTCCCAAACTACTTAGACATTCATCAAATGAAGACCCATACACTGTAAAATCATCCATAAATACCTCCATGCAGGTCTCAATAAAATCAGAAAAAATAATCACCATACATCTCTGGAAGGTACCTGGGGCATTGCAAAGTCCAAATTGCATCCTCCGGTAGGCAAATGTGCCAAAGGGATAGGTGAATGTAGTCTTCTCCTGATCCTCTAGAGCTATAGGAACCTGAAAATATCCAGAAAATCCATCGACGAAACAATAGTGTGTTTTCCCAACTAGTCTCTCAAGCATTTGATCAATAAATGGGAGGGGGAAATGGTCCTTGCGAGTGGTCTGATTTAGTTTCCTATAATCAATACACACATGCCAACTGTTTTGCACCCTAATTGGAACTAAATCATCTTTCTCATTTTTAACAACAGTAAAACCAGTTTTCTTAGGAACAACCTGAATTGGACTTACCCACTGAGAATCTGAAATGGGAAAGATTATACCTGCCTCGAACAATTTCTCAACTTCTTTTTTAACAACTTCCAAGAGGGTGGGATTGAGTCTCCTTTGTGGCTGTCTCACCGGTTTAGCCTCATCCTCCAAGAGAATCCTATGCATGAAAATGGAGGGGCTAATACCTGATATGTCAGCCAAGGTCCACCCAATCGCCCTGATGTTCTCCCTTAAAATATTCAAAAGCTTTTCTTCATGTTCAAAAGGGAGATTGTTAGCAATGATAACAGGTAATATCTAACCATTCAACAAGTATGAGTATTTCAGATTTGGTGGCAATGGTTTGAGTTCTAATGAAGGAGGGTGTAGTATGGATGGAGAAATTGATGCAACAAACATATCTGCACAATGAACATCAGTATCAGAATAAAAATCATCACAATCAGAGAATAAAGCACCAAATCCATCAGCATACTCAATAGCCATGTCATAATCAGAGTTCACATGATCAAAATCAGAATATGATGCCATTTCAAAATCAAATCTTAGAGAGTCTTGTTCCTTAAAAACGGGTGTAGAAGTACTCTTAGACATCAAACTAGAACCAATACTCATAATCTCCCTAAGCATAGGACAATCCAATTCCATGATGTTTTTACTTGGTGGTTCAAAATGGGAGATAACAAAAGCAGAATGGTCCTCTGAGGGGTACTTCATGGAATCCATAACATTAAATATCACAACTTCATCTCCAAACTCCATGGAAAGTGTACCCTCATTGACATTTATGATAGTTTTTGCAATTTTGAGGAAGGGTCTACCTAAGATAATGGGGGCATGAGAACTTACCTGATCATCCTCCATGTTAAGCACATAGAAGTCTACTGGAAAGATCATATCTCTTACCCAAACAAGTACATCCTCAAGAACTCCCGCTGGATATGCCGTAGCTCTATTCGCTAATTGCACCACTACTCTTGTTGGCTTCAACTCACCAACCTGCAAGGAAGAGAATACAGAGTGAGGCATCACATTTATTGAAGCTCCTAAATCACAAAGAGCATCAGAGAAGTGCAACTCCCCTATGGTACATGGGATGGTGAATGTCCCAGGATCCTTGCACTTTATTGGCATTGCTAGAGTTGGTGTAATGAGTGTCGAGACATTCCTTCCAAGGTTGATCCTCTCATTTCCCTTGAGCCCTCTTCGATTGGTACAAAGTTCTTTTAAGAATTTCGCATACCTTGGAATTTGCTTAATGGCTTCAAGTAGAGGAATGTTGATCTCCACATGCTTGAATGTGTCCAAAACCTCATTTTTCATTGCTTCTTCAGCCATCTTCTTGTTTTGAACAACCCTGTTTGGAAAAGGAAGGGGTTTAGGAGGAACATCATCAATATTTTTCTTACCTTTATCTTTCTCCTTGGATTGCTCATCAGTTGGTTTGGAATGCGGCTTCTCTAGAGTAGAGGTGAATCCCGGAGGAATGGTAGGTCCAGATGTATCATTCATTTGCTTCCCACTTCTCAATGTGATGGAACTAACATTCCCCTTTGGATTTGGAGTGGGTTGGGAAGGTAGATTTCCAGAATTCTTACTCACAAGTTCATGGAGGGCGGTGGCAATCTGACTCATTTGAGTCTTCAACTCTCTCAGCTCCGAACCTTGACTCTTCAGCTCATTCTGTTGATTAAGAACAATTTGATTCAAAAGATCATCAGTGTTAGAGTCTACCTTGTGTTGGATATTCCCTTGTTGCTGACTCGTTGATGTTTGAGATTCGAATCTCCTTTGGGGTTGTTGGAAACCCTGTTGGTAAGGTGGAGGCTGATGGAAGTTTGGTTGAAAAGGGGGCCTTTGTTGTTCTCTAGAGCCATACCTCATGTCTGACTGATCTTTCCACCCTTGGTTGTATACTGTATCAAACTTCTTTTGGGGATATGGTTGTTGTTGTTGCTGCTGAAATGGTCTCCCAGGGAACACTGCTGCACAATCTTCTGTCTCTTGTAGTTGTGGGCAACAGTCAGTTGGGTGGCTTGTCTCAGTGCAAATGCAACATGGCCTTGAAGGAGGGAGTTGGGATGTCTTTTGATCCAATGCAATCTGCCTCACCATTTTTGTCAATTCTTCTAACTTAGTATCAATCAAATGACTTTCAAGAGAAGAAGTACTTACTTGATGTACTCCTCGAACATGTGGTGTACCTCTATCACCGAATTGTTGAGTGTTTTGGGCCATTTTGTCGATCAATGCTCGTGCAGCTACTGGTGTCTTGTCCACCAATGCTCCTCTACCTGAAGCATCCACCATGCTCCTCTCCATGGGTGTGAGTCCTTCATAGAAGTACTGGATGAGTAGTTGCTCACTGATTTGGTGATGTGGTCAGCTTGCACACAACTTGTTGAATCGCTCCCAGTACTCATACATTGTCTCCCCTTGTGCTTGCTTGATCCCCGATATCTCCTTTTGAATGGATGTGGTCCTTGATGCTGGAAAAAATCTTTGCAAGAAAAGACGTTTCAAATCATTCCAACATGTTACATCTTCAGGTTGCAAATAATACATCCAATCTTTTGCAGCTCCATCAAGTGAGAATGGGAATGCTCTTAATTTGATTTTATCTTCAGAAACATTTCTTGGTTTAAGGGTTGAGAAAACCACATTAAATTCTTTCAAATGTTTATTGGGATCCTCACCAGAGAGGCCATGAAACTTTGGAAGTAAGTGAATTAACCCAAATTTTAGTTCAAAGTCCGATTCGAGATTTGGGTATGCAATACAATTTGGTTGATAGTTAACATCAGGTGCAGCAAATTCTCGAATGGTTCTATTAAGTTCATTTCCATTGTTTCTAGCCATTGGTTCCTCTTTTATGTTTGAATTTGAATTGCTTCCAATTTCAATGTTTCCAGATGAGAGGAATTCACCAACTGGTTGAATATTGAAACTTCCCGTAGACTGAGAATTTCTGATTCGAGCCCTAAGGCTACGTTCAATCTCAGGGTCAAGATCTAAGAGATCTTCGGGATTAGTTCGTGTCATAGATCAAATAAAAATGAAAATAAAGAAAGTGGACCATAGTAAAATAAAAATGAGAAGTTTCAGTTTATGGTCCAAAAAGAAGTAGAAGAAAATAAAAGAAGAGGAAGAAAAATCAGATTGGGTACAGAAGGAAGAAAAAAGAGAGGAAGAGAATAAAATGTAAAATAAAATAAATACCTCTAATTGGTTGAAATAATTACTTACCTCCCCGGAAATGGCGCCAATTTGATAGAGCACTGTCGTGGGCGCCCTCAAATTATTAGTGTGATTTTGGGGTACTTAGGTGCAGCAGAGTGGCTGACCAAGGTCGTCTCTCAAAGGAGGAAGTGAATTAAAACAACTTTTCAGAGGTATTCTAGAAAAAAAATAAAAGGGAATAAAAACACTACTTGAAAGTATGGGGGTGGTTGTTTATAGTTTATAAATCTAGAAGAAGTGTGCTAGAAGAAGATTGCATTTTTTTTGTTTTTAATTTTGAAATGAAGTTTTGATTAGAATGACACAACAAGAAGATGTTTTTTTAGAAATATATTTTAAAAGGCGTAATAGATCTAACTCTACCTCTTCACTTTATTATTAATCATTATCATTTAAATTAACATTTACTTAATTATGATCCCTTAATTTGTTAAATCCTGAACCCTACGAGAATTAACTTTACCACAAAGATGATGTGAATTTAACCCTAGGCTAACTTCGGAACATGCAATCGCAGCACCCTGCTTTGATTGATGTTCTAAGATTAGATTATGGTCAGTGGTAAATTAAGGCACATAACAAATCTTGAAATGAGGATTAATTGAGTTTAGGGATTATATTTGAACTCTACAAATTGATCCCGTGTGGTTTTGAATTACCGGTTAAGGTTGCGCTCTCACAGTTCACACAATTCCCGACCTCGCGTGTTTTGTGTTAACTATTCAATTGCTTGCTTAGTTTAATTTAAATTAAAAACTCAATTAATGGATCATGTTTAGTGAATTACAGTAGATCATTGATTCAAAATAAATTAATGAAGAAGGTGAGAGGACGACCGATTACTAAAAAGAACTACTCTTCCATGGGTGGTGTAGTCATCGTGGAGACGATTTACAGAAGCAAAGGATTGAAAGAGTATAACCCAATATTGTCTCCACTCTTGATTCCAAACCAAAGAGGAAGATTAAGAGAAGAAGAAATTTAAACAAAACAGAAGGAAAGATAAGAAATAAAAGAAGAACAATGAAGTTTATTACACAAATGAAAACATTACAAAATGAAGAAGAGAAGGAGGCTTCGATGAGGGGATCCTTGCTTCAAGAGCTACTCCTCTTACAATGGTTGGATAATTTGGGTGAAAAAAATTCTCCTCTGCCTCCAATCTCCTAATTCACATCCCAACCCCTCCAAATGAGAAAAAATCCAATTTATAGAGGGTAGGGGAGGAGAGGTTACAAGTGGTTTCAAGTGTGAATGTGGAAATTCGTCCAAATATTTTAATGAAAATTGCACCGCCCATTTGACCACCAAAACGCGTGAATTGTCCGGCCTTCCAGAAGTATCAAATGTGAGGGTATGTGTCCTATATCTCTTATCCAAATTTGGGCCCAATAAAAGCCCATATGTAGGAGTTATGGCCGCAATACAGAAGCTTATCTATTCTGGCGAGTCCAGCCCTACTTTGACTTCATGGCACATTTTAAACAATCTAATGCACTCTTTAGCTTTAGTGTCCTGAATAAAAGTTGTAGATAATTATGTTAGGAACACTTTTAAAAAATGTCAAATTCAAATAATAAATATAAAAATATTTATCTTCGAAATACTACAGTGAACTATAAAGGGTAAAACTGAAATTTTCATCAAATATTCAAATGAATGATCTAATTCCAAATACTTTCTAATTAAACATATTTAACACAATGTGAGGAAATTATATCATTTATTATCAATAAAATATTAAATAAAATAGTGTTTTATCAACTCCCCCACACTTACCCTTTTGCACTCCTGGGCAAAATCTCATCTCAAGTAAACATCAATATCAAATCAAAACCAATTTTAAAACACATATCCTTGAGATCAATCAATTTCCCACCAAGAATCAAAAGATATCATGCCTCATTAAAAACATTATTTCAAGTTCTCCATTTATATCATTCAATATATTTCCACTTCATTTATCCTCCCATGCACAAAACACTTACCTCGCTTGAATTTTGTCTTATCACTCAAATATCAATTTTTTTTGCAATGTCTTTCTCATCCAAACTCATACAAGGGTCACCATAGGCTTGATAGATTCCTACATCGCTACCCAATGTGAGTCAAGGACATATGTTTATCATGAGGACTTTTCAGGGTTGTTCTGTGGATTTCGGTTGGTAGGATTAAGATGTGAAAAACTCTGAGGCTGAATGAGAAGGGCTTGACTCTTTTGAAGCAAAATTGCATTAATCTAATTTTCACTTAAATACGGTCTTCTCTTCAATCCCCATAGTATCAATTCAGCTCCATCATCATGAAAAGTCATGAAAGGTTTACACCATTCATCATTTCAGCATAAAAAATGTCAATATTCTCAAACATGATTTTCTTGAAAGCTCCAGATGGGCACAACTTTCTACCTCAATTAGAAGCTCCAGAAAAGGCACAGCTTCACTTGTCATGAAAGCTCCAGAAAAGGCACAGCTTTCAATATAATGACTTTCTTTAGCAGCAAAAACATCTCTTCAGAATTTAATTTTCCACCCAAAGTATCACAGAATGTGGTGGCAAAACACAAGACAACTTCCCCCACACTTAAGCTCAACTAGATTATGCAATTTCACTTCAGGAGTTGATTGGATAGGGAAAATTGGCTTGTAATGTGGCTAACCTAACAGGCTGTGCATGACTTATAAGGGCTAAAAGGATTAAATATTCAAGGTAGGCCATTATAAAAAAAGTATTTTTTGAAATAGGGGCTTTAATACCAAACAAATGCCTCAATCATTTAAACATAAGTACCTCAAACCCTCAAGTTTTGACAGGAATAGATCAAATTCTGGTTAAATCAAGTATGGTTTGGTTCTCTCAAGAAGTGAGGTGAATGTAAAGAATATGAAAATAATGGTTTAGAAGGCTCACAGAAAAGTGATTTCAAATATAAAGACAGTGAGATTGGCATGGGATTCAAAATTCAGCGTACTTTTCATAAAATTACTAAATATTTGAACTTGAAACAAAGTCATTTCAGCATTCATTTAAGCTTAGTTTCAAGGGGTAAATTGTTTCACTTATTGATATGGATTTAAAAATGGTGATGAGAATCATTTCAGCCCAAAAGTTTCAAAAACACACAGAAAATTGTAAAATAAACACACAAAATTTGAAAAACACACAATTTTTTTGTTTTGGTTTTTTTTAAAACAGGAAAACAATTGAAATTACTAAACTAAAAGGTTCCCTCCCCCACACTTAAAATATTGCATTGTCCTCAATGTGAACCCATGAGATGATATATGCACATGAAATGTAGAATTTTTAAATAGGACAAATAATATAAAAGTGAAAGGGTTAGGAACAGCCTGATGTGCTCAAGTGTTGATGGGGTCTTGCAGTGTGATAAAATCCACTGCATCAGTAGGATGTCCCTCAATGTATCTCTTTAAACGTTGCCCATTGACTGTAAAGCTCCTTCCAGTGTCCTCTTGTGTGATCTCCACTGCACCATAAGGAAAAATATTAGACACAATATAAGGACCTAACCATCTGGAACGCAACTTACCAGGCATCAACTTCAGTCATGAACTGTAGGGAAGGACTTTCTCTCCAACATGAAACTACCTTTGTTGGATCATTTTGTCATGATCTGATTTTGATCTTTCCTTGTAGAGCCTTGAGTTCTCATATGATGATAATCTAATCTCCTCAAGCTCTTGAATTTGCAGCTTCCTTTTGATTCCAGCTTGGGCCAAATCCATGTTGCATTTCTTTATAGCCCAATAAGCCCGATGCTCAACTTCCACGGGGAGATGACACGCTTTCCCAAAAACAATCCGAAATGGGGACATACCAATGGGGGTCTTGTATGCTGTTCTATAAGCCCACAATGCATCATCCAGGCGCTTGCTCCAATCCTTCCTATTTGGCTGCACGGTTTTCTCCAAGATTTGTTTCAACTCACGATTTGAAACCTCAGCCTGGCCATTTGTTTGGGGGTGGTATGGTGTTGATGTTTTGTGTGTCACCCCATAATTTCAAAGGAGGGAAGAAAAATTCCTATTGCAAAAGTGTGTCCCTTGGTCACTGATGATGGCCTTTGGTACTCCAAACCTGCAGAAAATTTGAGCCTTGACAAAATCCACTACAACATGAGAATCGTCAGTCCTGGTGGCCTTAGCCTCCACCCATTTACTCACATAATCAACAACAACCAAAATATACAAAAATCCAAATGAACTAGGAAAAGGACCCATAAAATCAATGCCCCATACACCAAAAATCTCACAGAATAGTATGGGTTTTTGGGGCATCTCATGTCTCTTAGCAATGTTCCCAGTGTGTTGGCAACGAGAGCATGACTTAGAAAACACATGGGGATCATGGAATAATCTAGGCCAATATAATCCAGAGTCCAAAACCTTCCTAGCTGTCTGTTGGGGTCCAAAGTGTCCACCACATGCAAGTGTATGACAGAATTGCAAAACCGACTCAAACTCATGATCAAGAATACACCTCCTAATAACTTGGTCACTACACATGCGCCAGAGGTAAGGATCATACCACACATAAAACCTAGACTCACTTTTTAATTTTTGGACTTGATGCTTCTTCAAATTTGCTGGGATTTCAGAGGAAACAATTTAATTAACTAAATCAATATACCAAGGATGCGTACCTGAGATGGTATAGAGATGTTCATCGGGGAAAGTGTCCCGAAGTGGTACCTGGTCCAAGGTGTCATCCTCTAGTGTGTGAGTAAGCCTACTCATGTGGCCCGCCACCAAATTCTCTGATCCCTTCTTGTCCTTTATCTCAATATCCAATTCCTGAAGAAGGATCATCCAACAGATAAGTTGTGGCTTTGCATCTGGCTTCTTTAGGAGGTACCTCAAAGCTGCATGGTCAGAAAAAACAACTACTTTAGAGCCCAATAAATATGAAGGGAATTTATCTAAAGCAAATATGACAGCAAGAAACTCCTTTTCCATGGTTGTGTAGTTTGATTGGGCTGAATCCAATGTCCTTGATGCATAGACAATCACATGTGAACGTCCTTCCACCCTCTGAGATAAGAGAGCTCCAACCGCGAAGTTGGAGGTGTCACACATAAGCTCAAATGGAAGGTCCCACCGTGGGGGCTGTATGATAGGTGGAGTGGTCAGACACTTCTTCAGCTCATCAAAGGAAGTCCTACAAGAATCATCAAACACAAAATGAAAATCTTTTTGAAGTAATCGTGACATAGGAAGAGCGATCTTACTAAAATCTTTGATGAAGCGCCGATAAAATCCTGCATGCCCTAGGAAAGATCTAGCATCATGCACACATGAAGGATAGGGTAAGAATGAAATAATGTCTACCTTAGATCTATCAATCTCTATCCCATGTTTTGACACCACATGCCCTAAGACAATGCCATGCTCTACCATAAAATGACACTTTTCAAAGTTCAGGACCAGATTCTTCTCAATACAACGATTCAACACCTTTCCCAAACTACTTAGACATTCATCAAATGAAGACCCATACACTGTAAAATCATCCATAAATACCTCCATGCAGGTCTCAATAAAATCAGAAAAAATACTCACCATACATCTCTGGAAGGTACCTGGGGCGTTGCAAAGTCCAAATGGCATCCTCCGGTAGGCAAATGTGCCAATGGGACAGGTGAATGTAGTCTTCTCCTGATCCTCTGGAGCTATAGGAACCTAAAAATATCCAGAAAATCCATCCAAGAAACAATAGTGTGTTTTCCCAGCTAGTCTCTCGAGCATTTGATCAATAAATGGGAGGGGGAAATGGTCCTTGCGAGTGGTCTGATTTAGTTTCCTATAATCAATACACACACGCCAACTGTTTTGCACCTTAATTGGAACTAAATCATCTTTCTCATTTTTAACAATAGTAAAACCAGTTTTCTTAGGCACAACCTGAATTGGACTTACCCACTGAGAATATGAAATGGGAAAGATTATACCTGCCTCGAGCAATTTCTCAACTTCCAAGAGGGTGGGATTGAGTCTCCTTGGTGGCTGTCTCACCGGTTTAGCCTCATCCTGCAAGAGAATCCTGTGCATGCAAATGGAGGGGCTAATACCTGATATGTCAGCTAAGGTCCACCCAATTGCCCTGATGTTCTCCCTTAAAATATTCAAAATCTTTTCTTAATGTTCAAAAGGGATATTGTTAGCAATGATAACAGGTAATCTCTCACCATTGAACAAGTATGAGTATTTTAGATTTGGTGGCAATGGTTTGAGTTCTAATGAAGGAGGGTGTAGTATGGATGGAGAAATTGATGCAACAAACATATCTGCACAATGAACATCAGTATCAGAATAAAAATCATCACAATCAGAGAATAAATCACCAAATCCATCAGCATACTCAATAGCCATGTCATAATCAGAGTTCACATGATCAAAATCAGAATATGATGCCATTTCAAAATCAAATCTTAGAGAGTCTTGTTCCTTAAAAACGGGGGTAGAAGTACTCTTAGACATCAAACTATAACCAATACTCATAATCTCCCTAAGTATAGGACAATCCAATTCCATGATGTTTTTACTTGGTGGTTCAAAATGGGAGATAACAAAAGCAGAATGGTCCTCTGAGGGGTACTTCATGGAATCCATAACATTAAATATCACAACTTCATCTCCAAACTCCATGTAAAGTGTACCCTCATTGACATTTAGGATAGTTTTTGTAGTTTTGATGAAGGGTCTACCTAAGATAATGGGGGCATGAGAACTTACCTGATCATCCTCCATGTTAAGCACATAGAAGTCTACTGGAAAGATCATATCTCTTACCCGAACAAGTACATCCTCAAGAACTCCCGCTGGATATGCCATAGCTCTATTTTCCAATTGCACCACTACTCTTGTTGGCTTCAACTCACCAACCTTCAAGGAAGAGAATACAGAGTGAGGGATCACATTTATTGAAGCTCCTAAATCACAAAGAGCATCAGAGAAGTGAAACTACCCTATGGTACATGGGATGGTGAATGTCCCGGGATCCTTGCACTTTATTGGCATTGCTAGAGTTGGTGTAATGAGTGTCGAGACATTCCTTCCAAGGTTGATCCTCTCATTTCCCTTGAGCCCTCTTCGATTGGTATAAAGTTCTTTTAAGAATTTCGCATACCTTGGAATTTTCCTAATGGCTTCAAGTAGAGGAATGTTGATCTCCACACGCTTGAATGTGTCCAAAACCTCCTTTTGCATTGCTTCTTCAGCCATCTTCTTGGTTTGAACAACCCTGTTTAGAAAATGAAGGGGTTTAGGAGGAACATCATCAATATTTTTCTTACCTTTATCTTTCTCCTTGGATTGCTCATCAGTTGGTTTGGAATGCGGCTTCTCTAGAGTAGAGGTGAATCCCGGTGGAATGGTAGGTCCAGATGTATCATTAATTTGATTCCCAGTTCTCAATGTGATGGAACTAACATTCCCCTTTGGATTTGGAGTGGGTTGGGAAGGTAGATTTCCAGAATTCTTACTCACAAGTTCATGGAGGGCGGTGGCAATCTGACTCATTTGAGTCTTCAACTCTCTCAGCTCCGAACCTTGACTCTTCAGATCATTCTGTTGATTAAAAATAATTTGTTTCAAAAGTTCATCAGTGTTAGAGTCTACCTTGTGTTGGATATTCCCTTGTTGCTGACTCGTTGATGTTTGAGATTCGAATCTCCTTTGGGGTTGTTTGAAACCCTATTGGTAAGGTGGAGGCTGCTGGAAGTTTGGTTGAAAAGGGGGCCTTTGTTGTTGTCCAGAGCCATACCTCATGTCTGACTGATCTTTCCACCCTTGGTTGTATACTATATCAAACTTCTTTTGGGGATATATTTGTTGTTGTTGCTGCTGAAATGGTCTCCTAGGGAACACTGCTGCACAATCTTTTGTCTCTTGTAGTTGTGGGCAACAGTCAGTTGGGTGGCTTGTCTCAGTGCAAATGCCACATGGCCTTGAAGGAGGGGGTTGGGATGTCTTTTGAGCCAATGAAATATGCCTCACCATTGTTGTCAATTCTTCTAACTTAGTATCAATCAAATGAATTTCAAGAGAAGAATTACTTACTTGATGTACTCCTCGAACATGTGGTGTACCTCTATCACCGAATTGTTGAGAGTTTTGGGCCATTTTGTCGATCAATGCTCGTGCAGCTACTGGTGTCTTGTCCACCAATGCTCCTCCAGCTGCAGCATCCACCATGCTCCTCTCCATGGGTGTGAGTCCTTCATAGAAGTACTGGATGAGTAGTTTCTCACTGATTTGGTGATGTGGGAAGCTTGCACACAACTTCTTGAATCGCTCCCAGTACTCATACATTAACTCCCCTTGTGCTTGCTTGATCCCTGATATCTCCTTTCGAATGGATGTGGTCCTTGATGTTGGAAAAAATCTTTGCAAGAAAAGACGTTTCAAATCATTCCAACATGTTACATCTTCAGGTTGCAAATAATACATCCAATCTTTTGCAGCTCTATCAAGTGAGAATGGGAATGCTCTTAATTTGATTTTATCTTCAGAAACATTTCTTGGTTTAAGGGTTGATCAAACAAAATTAAATTCTTTCAAATGTTTATTGGGATCCTCACCAGAGAGGCCATGAAACTTTGGAAGTAAGTGAATTAACCCAGATTTTAGTTCAAAGTCCGATTCAATATTTGGGTATGCAATACAATTTGGTTGATAGTTAACATCAGGTGCAGCCAATTCTCGAATGGTTATATTAAGTTCATTTACATTGTTTCCAGCCATTGGTTCCTCTTTTATGTTTTAATTTGAATTGCTTCCAATTTCAATGTTTCCAGAAGAGAGGAATTCACCAACTGGTTGAATATTGAAACTTCCCGTAGACTGAGAATTTCTGATTCGAGCCCTAAGGCTACGTTCAATCTCAGGGTCAAGATCTAAGAGATCTTCGGGATTAGTTCGTGTCACAGATCAAATAAAAATGAAAATAAAGAAAGTGGACCATAGTAAAATAAAAATGAGAAGTTTGAGTTGATGGTCCAAAAAGAAGTAGAAGAAAATAAAAGAAGAGGAAGAAAAATCAGATTGGGTACAGAAGGAAGAAAGAAGAGAGGAAGAGAATAAAATGTAAAATAAAATAAATACCTCTAATTGGTTGAAATAATTACTTGCCTCCCCGGAAATGGTGCAAATTTTATAGAGCGCTGTCGTGGGCGCCCTCAAATTATTAGTGTGATTTTGGGGTACTTAGGTGCAGCAGAGTGGCTGACCAAGGTCGTCTCTCAAAGGAGGAAGTGAATTAAAACAACTTTTCAGAGGTATTATAGAAACAAAATAAAAGGGAATAAAAACACTACTTGAAAGTATGGGGGTGGTTGTTTATAGTTTATAAATCTATAAGAAGTTTGCTGGAAGAAGATTTCATTTTTTTTGTTTTTAATTTTGAAATGAAGTTTCGATTAGAATGACACAACAAGAAGATGTTTTTTTTAGAAATCTATTTTAAAAGGCGTAATCGATCTAACTCTACCTCTTCAATTTATTATTAATAATTATCATTTAAATTAAAATTCACTTAATTATGATCCCTTAATTTGTTAAATCCCGAACCCTACGAGAATTAACTTTACCACGAAGATGATGTGAATTTAACCCTAGGCTAACTTCGGAACATGCAATCACAGCACCCTGCTTTGATTGATGTTCTAAGATTAGCTTATGTTCAGTGGTAAATTAAGGCACATAACAACTCTGGAAATGAGGATTAATTGAGTTTAGGGATTATATTTGAACTCTACAAATTGATCCCGTGTGGTTTTGAATTACCGGTTAAGGTTGCGCTCTCACAGTTCACACAATTACCGACCTCGCGTGTTTTGTGTTAACTATTCAATTGCTTGCTTAGTTTCATTTAAATTAAAAACTCAATTAATGGATCATGTTTAGTGAATTACAGTAGATCATTGATTCAAAATAAATGAATGAAGAAGGTGAGAGGTCGACCGATTACTAAAAAGAACTACTCTTCCATGGGCGGTGTAGTCATCGTGGAGACGATTTGCATAAGCAAAGGATTGAAAGGGTATAACCCAATCTTTTCTCCACTCTTGATTCCAACCCAAAGAGGAAGATTAATAGAAGAAGAAATTTAAACAAAACAGAAGGGAAGATAATAAATAAAAGAAGAACAATGAAGTTTATTACACAAATGAAAACATTACAAAATGAAGAAGAGAAGGAGGCTTCGATGAGGGGATCCTTGCTTCAAGAGCTACCCCTCTTAAAATGGTTGGAGAATTTGGGTGAAACAAATTATCCTCTGCCTCCAATCTCCTAATGCACGTCCCAACCCCTCCAAATGAGAAAAACTCCAATTTATAGAGGGGAGGGGAGGAGAGGTAACAAGTGGTTTCAAGTGTGAATGTGGAAATTCGGCCAAATATTTTAATGCAAATTGAACCGCCCATTTTACCACTAAAAAGCGTGCATTGGCCGGCCTTCCAGAAGGATCAAATGTGCGGATATGGTTCCTCTATCTCTTCTCCAAATTTGGGCTCAATAAAATCCCATATGTAGGAGTTATGGCCGCCATACAGAAGCTTATCCATTCTGGAGAGTCCAGACCAACTTTTACTTCATGTCCCCTTTTCAACAATCTAATGCACTCTTTAGCTTTAGTGTCCTGAATAAAAGTTGTAGATAATTATGTTAGAAACACGGTTACAAAATTTCAAATTCAAATAATAAATATAAAAATATTTATCTTCGAAATACTACAGTGAACTATAAAGGGTAAAACTGGAATTTTCATCAAATATTCAAATGAATGATCTAATTCCAAATACTTTCTAATTAAACATATTTAACACAATTTGAGGAAATTATATCATTTATTATCAATAAAATATTCAATAAAATAGTGTTTTATCAGTCACACAGAGCATCTTGTTCACATGAGTGATGAAGAGGAGGAGGGGGTCTTTAGCCGAGAAGTCGTCCATGCTACAACGCTGGAGGCGAGGGCATCTTTTCGTGCACTTTACAAAAGTATCTTGGCGCGTCCGATTTGGAGAGAGGAGGTTCCTTCCCTAGAGGCACATCCTGCAACTACTGCTGGTGCTAAGGAGCCATGACCAAGGCGATGTAGATAGCATCGTGCTGCACGTGAGGCCTCACCTGTTCCACAGGCAAAGGTCGGCCCTCTAGTAGTCCAGGATCAGCCGATTCAGGATGTGCCTTAGGTGGCATGGTATCCATATTTCCTGACAGGATATCCACAGTTCTATCTATCTTAGGTTCCAGATCCTTCACAACCTTGGATTCTAGATCCATCACCGTCTTGGGGTATATCTCCATCGTAGGCTTTGTTCCCCACTACGATGGAGGAAGGTCCTTCTACCACCCTCGTGGGAGAAGGATCCAGATGGCAGTACGAGATGTAGTTGACAACTCCTACCACTGATACATAGATGGAGGATGCGACAGTCCATGTTCTAGTGCCCGAGGATCAGACTTCTCCAAGTCATCAAACTCCACTACGCACTCGACGCAGTCATCCTATTCACAGACCACCATGTGGGACATAATCTTCTCACCACAGACATAGGCATTGACTGTAGATTATTGTTTACATGTTTTATGTCTACTGAAATCAAAATACTATTATTACTTTTTGGTCAGAGTAGAATATCAAGAGGGGGGTGAATTGAGTTCCAATTTAAGCAATGTTTAAAATTTCATTAATATCGGTCTTATAGTTTATATTATATAGGCCAACAAAGTCACACACTTGAAACATTTTTAAGTTTCAAGTAGTTGGATATGATAGGTTATAAATAATTTTTCACTAAGATTTTTTAAGAAATTATTTTTATTTTGGACTACTAGTTATATGTTTAAGCAATGTTTAAAATTTCATTCATATCGGTCTTATAGTTTATATTATATAGGTCATCAAAGTCACATACTAGAAACAATTTTAAGTTTCAAGTAGGTGGATATGATAGGTTATAAATAAATTTTCACCCAGATTTTTTAAGAAATTATTTTTATTTTGTACTACTAGTTATATGTTTAATCAATGTTTAAAATTTCATTCATATCAGTCTTATAATTTATATTATATAGGCCATCAAATTCACGTACTTGAAACATTTTTAAGTTTCAAGTAGGTGGATATGATAGGTTATAAATAATTTTTCACCAAGATTTTTTAAAAAATTATTTTTATTTTGGACTACTAGTTATATGTTTAAGCAATGTTAAAAATTTAATTCATATCAGTCTTATAGTTTATATTATATAGGCCAGCAAAGTCACGTACTTGAAACATTTTTAACTTTCAAGTAGGTGGATATGATAGGTTATAAATAAATTTTCACCAAGATTTTTTAAGAAATTATTTTTATTTTGGACTAATAGTTATATGTTTAAGCAATGTTTAAAATTCCATTCATATCGGTCTTATAGTTTATATTATATAGGCCAGGAAAGTTACGTACTTGAAACATTTTTAAGTTTCAAGTAGGTGGATATTATAGGTTATAAATAAATTTTCACCAAGATTTTTTAAGAAATTATATTTATTTTGGACTACTAGTTATATGTTTAAGCAATGTTTAAAATTTCATTCATATAGGTATTATAGTTTATATTATATAGGCCATCAAAGTCACATACTTGAAACATTTTTAAGTTTCAAGTAGGTGGATATGATAGGTTATAAATAATTTTTCACCAAGATTTTTTAAGAAATTATTTTTATTTTGGACTACTAGTTATATGTTTAAGCAATGTTTCAAATTTCATTCATATGTATTATAGTTTATATTATATAGGCTAGCAAAGTCACGTACTTGAAACATTTTTAAGTTTCAAGTAGGTGGATATGATAGGTTATAAATAATTTTTCACCAAGATTTTTTGAGAAATTATTTTTATTTTGGACTACTAGTTATATGTTTAAGAAATGTTTAAAATTTCATTCATATTGGTCTTATAGTTTATATTATATAGGCCAGAAAAGTCACGTACTTGAATAAAAGATAAATTATGTTGAAACATTAAGTTTTATTTATATATATTTATATAACCATATGAACATAATAATAAAACATTAAAATTTTAAATATATAAAAAATATAAATAAAAAAATACTGTTTTAAAGAAAAGGCGGCATCTCTGATGCCGCCTTTGTGGAGTATTTTTAAATTTTTTTTAACCGATACCATTTTTCAGATTAAAAAAAAATGCATATTAAAAAAAATCCCACTGCTGTTAAAGTACTGCTACAGTACCTATGCCACATGGGCTTTGAACCCCCATTTTTCATGTAGGATTACAGGGTGCTTACCACTAAGCCAAACCCCAACTACAATGTTCATATATTACTAAAATAGTTTAGATCATGGTTATTGTAACCCAAAACCATGATCCTGAAAATTTATTGAAAAAAGTAAAGGTAACATACAGACCCAAAAACATGGGTATAATTGACAATGTTCGGATATTAATGCATGATTATAATTGACACTATATTATCATAAGTTTTTTTGTGGACATGATGGGTTGCTATGTTCCAAATGTTAAAATTACCTATATTATGATGACGCGTGCATATGTCATGTATTCATGACTCAAGAATGTTCAATTATACGTTGACACCTTTATTATTCATGCTTCCATATATGTGACAACTCATTTTTTATGATCAATACTTTACTAGGTATGATTCATTCATGTTATACCCATGAACTTATTATGTTCTCATAAATAATTATAAAACAACAATAAATCTATTTAAATAATAAATATATTTATTATATTTATAATTATAAATTTTTAATTATATATAAATACTTTTTAAATATATTTATTTATAATTATAATTATAGTTATATATATATTTAAATAATTATAAAATTAAAATAAATATATTTAAATAATGAATATAGTTATTATATTTATAATTATATATATTTATATATTGACATAAATATACATAATTTTATAAATAAGTCAAAAGCAGTGCGAACCATGAGGTATGTATATATAAATATATTTATAATTATATAGAAATATTTTAATATATATATATATATAATTATAATTATAAATATGTATGTATATATATTTAAATAATTTTAAAATTACAATAAATACATTAATTATAATTTTATAAATATATATAGTTATATATTAATAAATATATATAAATATATTTATAAATATATAGAAATATTTATATATATATTTATTATGTATATAATTATAAATATATATATATATATATATATATATTTATAATTATAATTATAAATATATATATTTAAATAATTATAAAATTATATTAAATATATTTATTATATATATAATTTTATAAATATATTTATGCCCATGGGGTGTTAGCCGAGTGGTACCCGCTGGTTGTACCCCTTGCTCTCCATGGGAACTGGCCCAGGCTCGAGTCCCGCCAGATTTGAATACTGTGTGTATTATGCATAGGGTGATTCAAAGCCATTTGCTTAGCTGGGGAACGTGCAGTGTGCTCTGGGGCCTGGCGGCCCCCCCAGTGGGAGTCGAGCGTTAACCATACACACGTTTTGCACATGAGCCTTAACACAGTTGGTGAGGACTCGACAAGTGCATCCAAGAGACCCGAGATCAAATTCGAGTGGAGACATATTTCCGGGCACTATAGCAGTACTGTAGTAGCTACTGTTCAATACTGTAGCAGTCAGAACTATTCATCCATCTGGGCCTTCGGGCCACCAGTTTGGTCCTCGGGTCCTGCAAGGCTTTCGGGCCACCCAAGGCCTTCGGGCCACATGAAATATGTAGATATACCAGTCAGATTACAAAGGACAAGGCTCCAGATGAGGATTCAGAGCTGACGCATTCACCAGATCAGAGCTAACCAGAATTGGAAGAATGAGAGGGTATGACATTGCCATCGGTACTGGGCCAGTTCAACTCTGCACAAGACAGCTAGCCGACCAGCCTTGGGAAGGTGGAGTGCTGATATCATGACATTTTCTGGGGAGGAGCAGTTCCAAGTCATCTTGTATGGGTAATTCCCTTAAGACCTACGGGTCATGTAATTGTCTCTTAAGCCTTCGGGCCTTGTCAGGGTTCCACCTCACCCCTTGA
Organism: Viscum album; assembly: GCA_963277665.1. Taxonomy (NCBI): domain Eukaryota; kingdom Viridiplantae; phylum Streptophyta; class Magnoliopsida; order Santalales; family Viscaceae; genus Viscum; species Viscum album. Next base: position 15,332,693 of record OY728155.1, on the reverse strand, counting down.
AAGGTGGATTATCAAAATATAAAAAAAGGCCTTCGGGCCATTCAAGAAATAAATATATAAAAATATTTATAAAGGTACAAAAATATTTATAAAAATATTTATTATATATATAATTATAAATATATATATTTATAATTACAATTATAAGTAAATATATATATATTTAAATAATTATAAAATTATAATAAATATATTTATTATATTTATAATTTTATAAATATATATAATTATATAAATAATTATATAAATAATTATATAAATATATACAAATATTTATAAATATATTTATCTATAATTATAATTATAGATAAATATATATATATTTATTATATATATAATTTTATAAATATATATAATAATATAAATAAATTATTAATATTAAACCTTTATCAGTGTTTTTTTAGCACTAATAAAGATACCCCTTTATCAGCGCTAAAAAAGTGCCGATAATGGTCAGTTTTATCAGTGCTTTCTATTGTAGAATTGATAAAACTCACCTTTATCAGCACTTTTTTGGAAAGTATCGATAAAATCCTTTCAAGTTCTTATAAATTAAACCGTAACAGAACTATACCGCCGCTCGCACCTTAAGTTTTCATGGAACCAGAGCTCTATCGTCGCGACTGCCAGACCCTACTACTGCCGCCAATCCTCATTCTCAACGAATTGACCTCTCCAAATCTATGGTATGTGTATATTTATCTTGTTTTCACTTCTGAAAACACTATTTTTTTAGTCGCACCTCACATGCACGCGTCTTCACTTCTTCTCGATGAACCGAATGAATAACTCCCATCCTTGCTGTATCTGTGCACATCTTCCTCCTCCTCCTTCCGTATTCACTTTCTCGACGCCCTAACATCAGATCTAGTGGAAATAATTTTTTTTATTGATATTAATTCATTCAGATTCCCTTCCATCACCCTTTTTTTGGCAGAACCCTAGGCATTTTGGGGAGAGATTTTATCCCTCTTCACCTTTCTTTGATCTATTGGTACCGATGGATTCCCATTGGCGATTGATGGTAAGGACTTATATTATAATTGGTTGTTTTCATCCATTCTTCTCCCAAGGATCCTCTATAGTGGTGTATTTTTTGTTTGTGGTTTGATTTGGTCTATATTTTGATGAAAATTGGGTACAGTGTGGGCTGATGAGTTATTTGAGGTCATTTTGAGGGGCAATAATGTGTATTTTGATGTGGGGGATCATATGGTTGGTATGTGTCCATGCCGTGAGGCGGGTCTGTGTGGTTGGTTAGTGGATGTGTTGTGGGTAAATGATGATGTGGTTGGTTTGAGTTTGTGCTTTTGGGAGGCAATGATATGGTTGGTCTATGGTCATGATATGGTGTGGTGACATGACGCTGTATTATGTGGTTGATGGGATGAGTGGGTTTTTGTTTTTCTAGATGCCCCTGTAGTGATGCAATAACTAGTTAATAATGCTTAAATGGATTGAGATGGCCCAATAAAACTAAATATGAAATTTTAATAATGAAAATCATTAAAAATATAATTTTAATTTTAATTTACAATGCACATGTGTATTTTATATAGTTCATTAGAAATATCATTCTCTCAATATAAGAGTATTTCATAGAGATTTTAAAGGATGGAAATCCAATATATATAATTTCATTATTTAATAATTTTTTATTAATGATATAGTGTTAGATTACAATGAATATATTTTTTATATTAGATGAAGTGATTTTTCATAACAACCAGCTTTCTATTAAAGTATTTTATATGAATTTAATAAGGATAATCATTAATAATTAGTCTATGGACCCTCTATCAAATTGTTTTAAAAAGAAATTATAGGAAACACTAAAAATGCATGGTATGAAAATGTATTTTAACATATTCAAAGTGTTTCAAGTTTATAATTTTAGGGTTTTATACAATTTTAAATTTCTATACTTTTATAAATTTTATAGTATATCATCTCATACTAATATAATTTAATAATATTTTTTATTAAATATTTTTACTTTTATAGTTTTATTCATTTATAAAATTATATACTTTTATAAATTTTATAGTATATCATATTTAATATATAGTTTAAATATAAAATTTTATTAATTATTTATAGTTTTATAGTTTTCTAGATTTATAAAGTAATATAAAATTATAGGTTTATTCCTTATAAATTATTATAATTTTATACTTTTATAAATTTTACTTGTACATATTATAATTTTATACCTTTATGAATTTGTAAAACTATATACTTATATAATTTATGTATACTTTTATAACATATATGTACTTTTATACATTTTTATAAAAATGGAGAGAGATCAATGAATGAAGGAGATATTGAATTTCTTACCTTTAATATCATGTAGATTTATCTCAATATATAATGAGAGAAAATCATTGAATAATGATGAAAAGACCTTAAAATTTCACTATAATAAAATGTAAACTTAGTCAAAGATGTCTTAGGGTAATAAATGGGTGTTTAAAGATGAGATTGGGGGTTTAAAATTGATAACACATAATAAAACAATATCAGTATAGTTTTTATGTATTGAATAAAAATAGGTTCGTATAGTTAACACACATGGATAACAAATCATGGTTTGGATTGTGTAAAATTACATTACCCATTCATTGACCATAAAAGGTTTGAAAATCATGCTCATAAATTATTCTTGACCCAAATACTATTATAAATTTCTATTCCAAGGTAACCAACCTATTTTAAGTTCAGTGACATACTCAAAATTTTATAATGATATCATTATAATTTCAATTTTAAAAATTTAAATTTTAAATGAATGATAGGTCATTGGACAAAAAAATTATTTATTTATAGACCTACACCACACTATTGTAGTGATAGAGTGTGGTCAAACCTAAGGAAAGGTGAGGAATGAGTTGGTGTAAGTCAGTGAGTTCCTTATTTTAAATAATCCTCCACCGACTCAAATCCACTACCTCAAATCTAATCAGATTCTAGAAATTCCACTACTACCATATGCACTGGCATTGAATCCAAGCAAAAAAGAACGTGAAAAAATATGTGGTTTTAATTTATTCTTCAAGTGGATTCCTATATAATTCCAACTGGACACTATTTTATTTCTCAGTAGCTTTTTTGAAAAGTATTTAAATTCTATAATTCTAAAATCCATGCATTAGTCTGTTGTCTTCCTTTGACTCTTTCCATTTTCAAACTGTAGTCAAATTATCTATATCATCATTCACCAACAATAATTTATAGACCAAGAAAACTTCTCAATTTTTGGAAAAAATATAAGTTTAGTCTATTATCAATCTTACCTGAACTTATAAACCATTCAAAAAATACTAGGAAACTTTTTTCATTCCCCGTGATTCATTAGACTCATGCAAATACCTTATTGAAATGATCTATCTCGGGTTACCATAACCCAACACAGGAAACCTTAGCCTTTACTTAGAAATATCTCCACCTTCTACATAATATAGATTAATAATAACACCATGGTAAGGGCATGTCACTAACTCCATCCAACCCATAAGATATCCATCATGACCTCACTCCTGTAAAAGGTGAATTAATGTTTAAACCTATTGCAACTTCTAAACCTACTTTGCATCCAACATCACCTCCATGGTTTAAATTAGGGGAGTCCTGCACAACCACATCTTCTCTTTGATTTGGTGTTAGATTCTAAGAGGATGAGTCTCAGGCAACAAAATGAATTAATAACCGTCATCCTCATCAGATTCATCTCCCAAATAGTTATTATTTCATCTTGTTTCCTAAAACTTAGCCCCCATCTCTTCTAGATGAATTCATAGGATAACACCTACCACTAGTGGAGTAATTATTTCCTTAAATTCAATTACCCATTTCCTTCAAAGAATACTGAAATTATTTGAAACATTCAAATATTGGTTTCCCCTTATTTAAAAGGCCCCTTTTTGTGTATTTATTTTGTTAAATATTAATATTTCTGAATCAAATATGATGAATATGAATAGAGAATGGATGGATTCCAATTTTATAACAAAATATTATGAATATGGGGTGAAATACTTTGCCAAGTTTGCAAAAGATCATGCATATGACCCTTCTCAAATCCTTTGTTTGTGTTTACGCTATTTTTATTCAAGACTAATTAGTTTAGAGGAGGTGTAAGAACACTTGATCTATCATGGAATATATCAAAGTTATAAATGTCAGAATAAACATGGGAAAAAATTTAATGTATCTATTGACTGAGATAAAACTATGTTTTATGGATCATCAGATATGATTAAAATTGTGGAAAATGAATAAGACCATATCGAGTTGTGATTATAGGTGTGAATGATGATGAAGATCGTATTTAAGAAATGGAAATGACAGTTGAAGATGAACTTTGTGATTTTCCAAAATTGTTTGAGAAGTTAAAGAGTTATGCAATGATGCCATTGTATGCTGGTTGCACTAAATATATAGTATTTTCAGCCATACTAAAGATGTATAATTTAAAATCTGGAAACAAATGGAGTGATGCCAATTTTACTGAACTACTTGCTCTCTTGAATGATATGATCCCAGAAGATAATGAGCTCCCTAGCTGAAAATATGATGCTAAATGAATGCTACGTTCGATGGGTATGATCTATGAAAGAATACATGCTTGTTCAAATGACTATATACTATTTATCAAGGACCGCAAATCACTTAAAGAATACCCAAAGTGTGGTGATTATCGATACAAGAAAGATGAATTGGGTCCCATAAAAGTTTTATGGTACTTTCAAATAATTCCAAGGTTTAAGAACATATATGTAAGTGAGGTGACTACAAGTCAATTGACATGGCACACAGATACAATAAATAAAAATGGGAAACTTCATCACCCAGTAGAGTCTCCTTAGTGGAAGATAATTGATCATGAGTATCCTAATTTTGGAAACGAGCCAAGAAACATTTATCTTGCATTATCTACTTATGGAGTGAATCCTTTTGGTTCAAATAATCACTCACCGTACATGGATGGTTATGTTGGTAAATTATAACTTGTCACTATGATTTTTCATGAAACAAAAATACATTATTTTATATATTCGTATACTAGTACAAAAACAACTAAGTATTGATATTGATGTTTATTTGGCTACATTGATCAAAGATTTAGAATTATTGTGGGATTAAGGTGTTATGTTGTATGATTCTTACATAAATGAAGATTACACATTGAGATCCATGTTGTATGGGATGATAAATAAATTTACTACATATGGAAATTTTTTAGGATATAACATTAAAGAAACTCAAGGGTGTCCCATTTGTGAACAAGGTACATAATCAATTAGGTTGAAACATTCATCAAAGACTCTGTTTCTAGGAAATTGTAGATTTCTACCCTAATGATATAAGTACTAATCTTGGATGACATCATTTGATGGAAGTTAAGAAGAACGCACAACTCCGTATCCACTAACAGGTGATCAAATTTTTGAGAAAGTAAAATATATAGATATTTTTTGGTAAACCTTTTTTAAAAAACCTTATGAAAACCGATTAAAAAAAAGATTAGTTTTTTTTTTGAATTACCATACTGAGATTTTATGTATGTCAGATATTTTCTTGATGTTATGCATGTTGAAAAAAATGTACGTGATAGTGTCATCGACACATTACTAAATGCACCTAGCATAAAAAGGATGAAATTAAGGCTATGTTAGACATGATTCACATGGGAATACAGGAATAGTTGGCACTAGTGAAGGGTGAAAAATGAACTTTTCTTCCTCCAGATACTTACACTATTTCCATGAAGGAGGGATATCTGTTTTTCAACTTCTTGAATGAGGTAAAGGTTCTATAGGGGTATTCATCAAATATAAATTATATTGTTTCAATGACTAATTTAAAGTTAATGGGTTTGAAATCACATGATTGTCATGTTTTGATGCAATATCTAATTCTTATAGCTTTATGTTGCATTTTCCCTAAGAATGTTCATCATACATTAACGAAGATTTATTTATTTTTCAAATATGTATGTAGAAAAGTTATAGACCTAGTGAAATTTCCAACTATGGAAAATGAAATTGCCATCATATTATTTAAATTGGAAATATTCTCCCCACTATCATTCTTTGATATGATGGTCAACTTGATGGTTCAATTAGTGAGAGTGATTCGACTATGTGGTCCTATACATTATAGATGGATGTACCCAATTGAATGGTATATGAATATTTTGAAAGGTCATGTAAAAAATCAAATCCATCTAGAGGGCTATATTTTATAGAGATATATTGTTGAGGAAGCCATTGAATTATATACCAACTACTAATATAGTGTGGAAATCATTGTTTTATTGAAATATTATCACACTGGGTGGATTTTGGGTGAAGGAATTTATAGAATAGATGTTGTCACAATCAATATTATAGATCAGGAGTAGGACCAAATTTACATATTGCATAACAGTCCAGATGTTTCCCCATATGTTGAAACCCACAAAGAAATTTTGAGGCATTTGAATCCATCAAGGGCTGAAAGTTAAATATCAAATACACATAATCAATAATTTATAGGATGGTTTTGAGACCATATTTTTATGGATTCATATGAAAATCTGTATCCAATTTTAGAATGACTTTAATGGCTAGCCAGAAGACCAAGCGTGTATATATTATCTTACAATGGTTATGTAATTAATGGTTATATGTTCAATACAAATGAATATGATGAAGGAAGTACCATGAAAAATAGCGTCGTTACACTTGTGGCTATAGTGATTCATGTTTTTGGTACTAAGGACAACAATCCAATTTATGTGAATATGTCATACTTTGGAATCAACAAATAAATATGGAAGTTTGATTATAAAACATTCCAAGTGCATATTTTTCAATGCAAGGGGTTTGATAACAAGAGTTATATTAAAATAGATGAATTGGGATTAATGAAAGTTGATTTTAGTAAGGAAGTGTACAAAGACAAACCGTTTATAATGGAGTCATAGGCAGTAAAAATATTGTATATTCTAGACCTCACAAATCAAAAGTGGTCAATTGTTCTGTTATCGACCAAAACCATTAAATGGTCAGATAAAAATTCAACTAAGGATTAACCTTTCATTGGGAAATCACAATCATTTCGCAATGGTCCCAATGTATATTGGGGTTTTTATGTTAGTGGAGGCCACAATGAAAGGATTTGAATACTTGATAGAGGGGTCAAATCCCTTTAACCATTTTAAAAAAAGAGAGTTCAATAATTAGGTTATGTTTTTCAATATACATTGTGTTAACTCATGTTATTATTTTTTAACTAATGCATTTATTTAATCTAAATTAAATGTTAAATCACTTCTATAGATAATGACTTCAGCACATGCTGTTGCTCCCAATCCTGAGAAAAAATAGGTTTCTCAACCTGCTGTTGCTCCTAGTGCAGAGGAACAATGACCTTCTGCACATGTCGATGCTACCAATACATAGGAACAACACATTGATGATGATGAATTTGATGAAATGATAGATGATGAAGAACCAATGCTATAGAAAAAATAAGAGCATCATAGCATGACAGTGTTAGTAAAAATTATTAAGGCGAAAAGAAAAGGCATCAAATTCAAGGTCGGATAGAATGCACACAACCAACCTGCTAACCCCAACAAGGCCATGTTCCATAGTTACATTGGGACCATCACTCAAAAATTCATGTCAATTGATGTAGATTCGTGGAACCATGTTGTTCCCATGCTTAAGGCACTGATTTTGGAAGATATTATGGTAACATTATGATATCATTTATTTTTTTTATTAAAATGTTGGGGCCGAAGCCTCATTTATTATTAAAGAAAATCAAATACATATTTTAACCGGGTAGAGGGAGACCCATTACATAGCCCGAAGGCCCTGTGGGAACTTCTTATGTATGCAACCTGATAAGGCAATCAGTATAGGATGTGTTTACTAACTATCGTGTAGAGATATCTTTTCATGTACATCGTGGCTGGTAATACATTATTTTAAAATATGTGTATTCATCACTTTTATAGATAATTTTTTATTTATGAAATAGAAACTGAGTGATAAAAATAAGGAATATATAGAAAAACCAATGTACCCCAACCGTAAAATAAGGATGGGGTAAACTTCACTTGAAAAAAATTGGTATGTATTTTAAATCTACTGTAATATTTTTATGTGACATGAAACAAAAACATAATTATGTTCCTCTATTTATATTCATATTGATGAATCCAAATCCAAAGTCACTTCAATCCCACATCATGTGCTATAAAAGAGGCATGTGTAAATAAATATGGGATACTAATAGATGAAAACACATAAAAAGTGTGGGAAACATGTGTAAATATGACATAATAATTTTTTTTTTCTTTAAATCAACATTACATAACAATGATTCCTTATTTTTTTATATTTTCTATCCTACTTAGACATAGAAATCATAAAAACCTATACTAAATGAACACTTACCATCGTTATACTTGAAGCATCCAGAACAATATGTCCACGTCAGAGGTGCGGGTTTTAGGGTGACACCCTAAACATATTTTGAGAAAAAAAAACAGTAGGAGGATAAAGATAAAGAAATAGAAGAGATGAAAGAAATATTAGCTTCCCTTGAAGAAAAATTTCATTAATAGTATGAGTTTCTAGAAAATGTTATGGGGGGGGGGGGGGTCAAGGAGAAGAAATAACTCAAGAACAACCATTTCATGAAGTTCCACCCCCACCCCACTAGCTTTGAGGCAAACCATTCCACTCAAAGAGATGTCTTAGATGAGGTAATCAATATTCTAATAATTGTTTCTGTGAAATATAAATCATATAGACACTGATACCTTTCCTATACTGATATTATACATGGAAAAAATGAATGTGATTTATATCTATCAACACCCACCCATTTCCTTGTTGTGAGAGATACTATGTTCAATATCCAAGAATACACTCTACACAATAGATCTCTTACAACAGGTCATGTGAGAGTGGTGATTAGAGTAGATCACAAACTGAACATCAAGATACCCATTCCACTTGTTGATGTAGAAATTCATATGGTCGACCGAGATGTTGGAACATTTGTAGCATCGCCGTCAGATCTTGCAAAAAAACATGTCAACAAGGAGGTATTCATTTCCAATTTATTTTGCATGTTAAACCTTTAACAATTAATGAAAAAGGTTTGAACTGAAGAATGTTATTATATACAGACAAAGGAAATGGAGTGAAATTTAAGGTTGAATCAAAACCATTTAAGGGATCAATCAAACAATCAAAAGGATCTTTAGAAAACACCTTTACCCCACCCGTTCAATATCTTCATTTACTAACATTGAAGGTTTATGCAGATAAAAATTTACAAAGTGGTAGTAATCACATAGTTGATTTTGAAGAAAGAATTTATAAATAGGTTGTTACAAACTACATTTTTATTATGAATGTAAATTAAATCCTCAACTATGAATGACTAGGGGTCTCAGTTGTAAATGTATACATGATGTGTGTTTTAATAATTTTTTCCAATATTTGATATACTATGTTAATTATAACTAAATACATTTCATATTTTTTGCAAGTGTATATATCAATACCAATTGAAGGTATTACCCCATGAACATAAATTTGGACTCATTAGTCTTCACATCACTTCTACAAAAAAATAGAAATAGAATAAAAAAATGAATGAAATAGTGAAAAATGGGACAAATCATTTGAAAGAAAACTTACTGATGATAGAATCTTCTTAATAACAATGATGCATGGGTAAAAATATACTATTTAATCATATAAAATATATTTTCATTTCTTTCATTAATTTATCCTTTTTGTGTTTTATGAAACATTGGATGCACATTTCGGTCAATTTGAATACTTCAAAGATTTATTTCCTGGATTCACTACATGGATACCCAATAATCCAACCACACATGATGATTTTTTTCAATTTGTAATACATGACATCCAACATTTTATAATTAAACTTCAAGTTATATATTTTATATTATGTTTTAATTATAATTTCATTATTATAGGTTGGTGTATAAATATCATGAAAATTATGGCATGAGGACAGCCCATGAGCACAAGGAGCCTAAAAAGTTTTAAAATTGGACAAGTATTAGGGTATATATAATAAGATATCACTATACAAACACATATCAAAACAAATTACTTATTTTTATCAATGTTTCTAAAGATTCCAAAACAAAAAAATAGAAAAGATTGTGGTTATTATGTTTATAAATTTATAAGATAGATCATATTATGTAAGAAAACAAGCATCCATGTTAGTCCCACTAGGTTAAATATCCTGAGGGGGGGGGGGGTGAATCGAGGTATGACAAATTAAAACTAATACATCTTCGGATCTTGTTTTTTCATTAAACAAAACACTATTCTCTCCTTCTCCCATAGTAATGTATGAACAAAAATGAAATCATGCATGAGACACAACAATTTTAATTTTTTCACCCCCACTAGGCTATGTCCAAGGAGCATACAACGACGATGTTCCAATGTACCAGATCCACTAAGGATCACTACCAAAATAAAATGTTTAGGATAGATCACTTATATGCTCAGGCTCACTTCCTTTACAAGGTTTAGTGTCAACTAATTTCTTTCCAAAGGGTTACTCCCTTTGTCTCTTTCTCTGGATCACTACCAGTGGAAAGGATCACCGTCTTCCTCTTCCTTTTCTCACTACTCTTTGAAGGGATCCAATCATAATTTATGGAATTTTAGGTCCCTTAATTATCACTAATGAATACATCCTCAGTTGTAGATATATGTTCTATTGAAGTTACACTTTAATCCAATTGATGAATACCACTTTAATGTAGTTCACCAAACAATCCCTTTTAAAACACTTTCATGATGCTCACTACCTTCATGAAGCTCTTTCTTTCACGAAGCTCAAATAAACTTCACAAAGAACCTTCCTTTCTCGAAGCTAAAATATCCTTCATGAAGCACACAAATTTCAGTTGGATTTTTATATCCTTCATGAAATCCCTTATTTTCATGATAATCAAAACATTTGGTTGGATTTTATAGCCTTTAAAAACTTTTTCACATGAACCACCTTCACAAACCACCTTAAAAAAATTGGAGCCTAAAGATATTCGTTAAGTATTGCTACTTTTCTGAAGGGGGTAGAGGACTATTTATAGGATTTTAAACTAATTCCAAAACCTTTCAGCCACACCATCACCTTTTTGCGATGCTCCCGCATTTACTTTGTAATGATCCCTATCTCGCGATGCTCCAGGAAAATTTTCCATTTGTGAATCTTTTCATAATCATGGAGAACACCATCAAATTCTTTTGCAACTTCATGAAGCCACCTTCACGAATCCCATTATTTGAGAAAATCCCGACTTTAACATATTTTTATAATGCCTTTAAGGAAATCCACTTTTCACAATGCTATACAAACTCCAAATTTTGGACCCCAAACATTTGGAAAACACTGGGAAATGGAATCACCCTATATATGCAATTTTATGTACTACTTATAGGGTATACATTACTTTTTATTGGATATTTTTCAACAAACCATGTCAAAAATATCTCTAGAATCCACAAATTACCTTGGAAACCTCCTTTGTCAACCAACATAATCAAACCAAAAATGCCGCAGTGTTACCTTGAGTGATTTTTCCCAACAATACCCCCTTTGGATTTGTTGAAAATTATTCACAATTTGATACCTCATTGAAGCTTATTCCATATTCTAAAAATCTTTGCTTCATACAATTTAGATACCAATCATATATTTACTCAACACACACTATAAGCCCACATGAGCCATGCTCGACGTGAGAAACAAGAGTATTATGAAAAGTTCATCAATGAATAACTTCATTACAAAACCACTAAACTACTTTCATCAAGAATATCATCTATCATGATATTTTATCTTTGATCGATCACCTTCAACATAATTAGATTTAATGCTCCCCCTATATCACTACTCCCACTTTCAGCTTTCATTTCCCCACCTTTCAGCTTCTCCCCTATCTTTATTAAGACATTTTCTCCCATTTTACAGCTAAAATTTCTCACCCTTTTTAAATGAACCCAAAGGAAATTTATTTTAAGTTTGAAATAGGGTAAATAACACATCTTAGCACATTAGAGAAAAACACACCATACTTCAAGGAGTGGGGGTTCCACATCCATACTTTTTCAAGTGTGGGGAGTCAACTGAACTCCCAGAGCCATTAGATGCTATTCAAATGATTCTTTAGGTAAGGCCTTTGTCAAAATGTATGAAACATATAGGTATGTAGGCACATAATCCAACTTCATAAGCACTTTATCCACTTTATCCTTGATAAAATGATACTTGATTTCAATGTGCTTTTCCCTTGAGTGATGGAATAGATTTTTTCTAAGATTTGTAGCACTTGAATTATCATAATGGATTCCGATTAGAGACCTCACTTAAAATCCCATATCATCAAGCTATAGCTTCATCCACAATAGCTTCGTGTAAGCTTGAGTAGCCACAATATATTTAGATTCTACAGTGATCAATGAAATACAATCCTATTTATTGTTTATCCAAGAAACACATAATCCACCAAGATAGAAAGCAACTCCTGACATTGATTTCATATCATCTATTTATCTGACTGAATCTGAATTTTTATATCCCAATAACTATGGCTGAGATTTTTCATTATACATCAAACCGAAATACACAGTGCCCTTGATATACTGAATTGTTCTTTTCACTACAAGCATGTGGATTTCTTTGGGATTAATTTGATACTGTGTTACTTGGAATGTGGAAAAAACAATATCAGGTCTTGTTGCTATCAAGTATAGTAGACTACCAATTATTTTCATATATTCTATAACATTAATTGCATTACCTTAATCATCTCATGACAGTTTCATCCAAGTAGCTATTGGAGTCATCATCTCCTTGAAATTATATATTCCAAATCTTCTCAAAACTTCCTTGGCATATTTATATTAATAAATTAATGTGCCATTATTTCCTTGTGTTACTTGTAAACTAAGTAAAAACATCATTTCACCAATAATTGAAATTTTGAACTCACTTTTCATGAATTCAGAAACTATCTACACTGAGTTTCATCTGATCCATCAATGATTATGTCATTGACATACACCAACAACATAATCCTTTTATTACTATCATTTTTGAAAAATATATTTTAATCAACTCCACCATGCTAAAAATCAAGATTCTTCAAAAACTAATCGAGTCTTGAATACCATGCTCTTGGTGCCTACTTCAAACCATAAAGTTCCTTTCTCAACTGATGAACTTTTTTATCATCATCATGAATAAGAAAACCATCTGTCTACTCAATATAAACTTCTTATTCTAGAATCCCATTAAAAAATACTGACTAGACATCCATATAGAAAACTTTTAACTTTCTTTGTACTTATATGGAAAATAATAATCTAATTGTCTCTAGAATTTTAATAGGTGAAAACGTTTAGTCAACATCAATACCCTCTATCTGAAAGTACCCCTTTCACATGAGTCGTTCTTTGTTTTGAATCACTATACCATCTTCATTCATCTTATTATGAAAGACCCATTTAGTTCCGATGAAATTATTATTTTTTGGCCTCAAAACAATCTACCACGTCTGATTCTTCTCAATTTGGTCAAGATCTTAATTCATAATCTAAACCCAATTCTTATCTCCAGCCAGTTAATCAAAACATTTAGGCTCTACCTGTGATAAGTATGATGCTTTCGACAGAGTCTTCATCCCCCTTGTCTGTACTGGCACTGTCTGATCACCAATTATGTTTTGTCTATCAATTTCATCTCTTCTATTATATTTTTGTGTAGATCCTAAATTGTGATCATACTTATCATTATCTGAATATTATTTTGAATCATCATCTATAATTGGAACATCCCTTGATTTGATTATCTCTTCATCACTATCCTCCTGATACTGGTCATATATTTTCTGCATATTCTGCTCATTTTCCACTATAGTTACATCATGGATTTCAAATACCTTTCCCAGATACATATTGAAGCATTTATATGATTTTATTTTCTTTAATTATCCAATAAATATCCCTTCATATCCATGGGATTCAAACTTACTATGTTTCTCCTTATTGAGAATGTAACACTTACTTTCAAAGACTCGAAAGTACTCCAATGATGGATTCTTTCCATACCATAGCTCATATGGACTTTTCTATTCTTTCGAATGTAACAATGATTTGTTTGATGTGTATAATGATGTTATCACTAATTATTTCCAAAACTTCTCTAGAAGGTCTTTCTCAATGAGCATTGTTCTATCCATGTTGTTGATAATTCAATTTCTTCTCCCAACTACCCCATTTTGTTGTGGAGTTCTTACTGCTGAAACTGAGTGCCTTATCCTATGTTTCCCAAGATAATACTCCACTTAGCTATTTTTGAACTCTGTTCCATTATCTATTTGGGTCTTCTAGATAATTTGACCCAAAATCTTCTCAACTTCACTTCAATAAGTTTTATGCAATTGAACACCTCAGATTGTGAGTGATGACTGAAACCCATTTAATTATGCTAAAATCATCAACGAAGAGAACATAATATCTCTTTCCATCAATATCCCTTGGTGAAATTAGTCCACACACATCAATATGAACCAACTCAATCAATTTTTTTGACCTTTTCTCTTTTTCCTTATATGTTTTTAGAATGATCTTCCCTTCTTGACAAGAATCACACATATGAGTACAATCATGTGATAATCTAGGGAGGTATCGAGCAACATCATATTTCACCAGATCTTCCAATGAAATTTGGATCAAGTGACCAAGACATTTATGCCATAACTTTTTTTATTCTTCCTTGGGTAAAAAGAACATATCTTCTTCTCCACTCACAAGGTAGAGATTCCCTTTTGTATGATTTCCCTGCAAAACAATTACACCGTCTTTTTACTTAATGACACATAATTTCATGGAAAAGATTATGGAATGTCATGAATCACATAATTGACTGGAACTTAGTAAACTGTGACTTAGTCCTTCAGTGACCAAGACATTTGCACGTCTCATGTCTTTTTCCCCAAACTTTTCTTTTCCAGAGCCAATAATTTTCAAGCCTTCATCATTACCAAATATTATGATACCTTCCATATTATACCTAATTCCAGTCACCATATCTTTATTTTATATCATATGAGAGGTCCATCCACTGTCAATGATCCATATTCTAGTGTGATATGATGCTTTAAAATAAATCTATGCAACCACTTCATTCTCATCTATTTTCTTCTTGATCTATGTTTTTGAATTCATACCCAACATAGATTGATAATATTTATCTTCCTTAGTGTACGATGAACTAACTTCATCTTGAAATAATGAAAAATATTTTTTATTTTTCAGCTCACTTGATGGTTAATTGAATTTCTATTTGCAACCAATTTGGTTCTGATTCGACACATTCCTCTACATGGTTGATATATAGTATCTTTCCATGTGTCCAGATCATCCACACCAAAAATAATGACCCTCAAAAGATATTCTAGAGTTTTGTTCTCTATTTTTCTACCATCATTTTTCTTGTTCCCTTCAGTATATATTGGATATGGAATACACATTTTGTGAGTATCCTATCTTTTCGCAGCAAATAACACCTAATGTGAGGTGCATTCCTACATGTCACTTCTACACCACTGGTTGTCCCTTGGGTTCTATGAATCTTCTGATTCTACTTCGTACCCAAATAAATATTCACTTTTGGATTATGTGCTTAGGGTCTGACATTAATCATCACACCTCTTTTTTTATCAACCCTCATACTATCCTTATCATTTGGATTTGACTATTTCATTTGTTCTACTGGAACTCTATGATCCACCTTCACCTTCTCTCTTACCTAAATGATCTTCTTTCCTAATGTCATACCGAGATTCAATAGTTTTTCTTGATCCTTAACATTTTTCAATAGACCGATGACTTTCTATTCAAGTTCTTTGATACTTTTGATTTTATCTTTTCCAGTTTCAGTCAAACTATTAATTTCTATTTTCTGTTCTTCAATTTTGATCTTATACTCAACAACCTTATTTGATTCCTCTAGCATTGAATACTTCAGTTTTTCAAAATTTTCATTCATCTCAGACTTCTATTATGAACTGTCATATTCTCTTGAAAGATTTATTTCCTGAATTCACTTCATGGATACCCAAAAAACCGACCACACATGATGTTGTTTGTCAATTTTTAATACACTACATCCAAAAATTTATAACAAAACTTCAAGTTATATATTTTATATTATGTTTCAATGAGAATTCCATTATGATAGGGTGCTATATAAATATCATGAAAATCATGGCATGAGGATAGTCCATGCGCATAAAGATCCTAAAAAGTTCTAAAAGTGGACAAGTATTAGGGTACATATAATAATATCTCACTATCCAAACACATATAAAAAAAATACTTATTTTTCTCAATGTTTTTGAAGTGTACAAAACAAAAAAATAGAAAAGATTATGCTTATTATATTTGTAAATTTATGAGAGAGATCATATTCCCTCCAAAAACTAGAATCCTTGTTAGTACCACTAGGTTAAATACCCTGGGGGGGGGGGGTGAATCAAGGTATGATAGATTAAAACTACTACCTCTTCAGATCTTGTTTTTGTTAAACAAAACACTCTTATCTCCTTCTCATGTAGTAATGTATGAACATAAATGACATCATGCACGAGACAAAATGATTTTACTTGGTTCACCCTCATTGGGATACATCCAAGGAGCATACAATAGTGATGTGTCGATGTACCAAATCCACTACGGCTCATGACCAAAATACAATGTTCAGGATAGATCACTTATATGCCCAGACTCACTCACTACGGGAAAAAACGATTATTGCGATGGGGTATTTGCGACGGGCCTTATTCTCGTCGCAAAAACTCCAACGAAAAGAGTTTTTGCGACGGGAATATATTCCCGTCGCAAATGGTCAGTTATTTGCGACGGAAATACAGGTCTCGTCGCAATTGCAATGGCGCGGTTTGCACGCCAAAATGCGGGAAGGCTATTTGTGACGGGTAGAAGGCTACCCGTCGCAAGTACCCGACGGTGGTCAATAATATTTGCGACGGGGAAATTCCCCCGTCGCAAACAAATATTCACCCAGTATTATTTGCGACGGGCACCGTCGCCAATACCGGCCGCTGTAAAGACTCTTTGTGATGGTCACCTTCAACCCGTCGCAAATACCCGGCGGTGGTAAATACGTTTTTGCGATGGGACTATGTACCCGTCGCAACAGAGAATCCAACGGGTGGTATTTGTGACGGGTCCCGTTGCAAATACCGACGGCGGTAAATATGAATTTGCGACGGGGATATCCGCCCATCTCAAATACCGGCGGCGGTAAATAGTAATTTGCGACGGGGATATCCGCCCGTCGCTAATGGTGTGGAATTTGCGACGGGCCCATTGCAACAACCCTTTTACCCGCCGCCCGTAATTAATGCGGGCGAAGGCATTTGCGACGGGCCCTGTCGCCATTACTGGCGGCGGTAAATAGATATTTGCAACGGGATATCTGCCCGTCGCTAATGGTGGCTATTTGCGACGGGCCCGTCGCAAAAGTCCTTTTACCCGCTGCCTATATTTAATGCGGGTGAAGGCATTTGCGACGGTATCCCGTCGTAAATACGACCGTCGCAAATAATATAACCTATATATACACCACATCCGTTTTTTTCCATAACATTAAGATCTCCATTCTTCTCTCTCTCTCATTTTCAGTTCTGAGCAAAAATTTATTTTTGTCTTAATTTTTTCTTTCGAGAAGAGTAAAGAAGGAGTTGGTGCAGATTATTAAAGGTATTTATATTTTTTAAATTGTTAAATTATTTTTAATTGTTAATTTTATTTTTAATTGTTAATTTTATTTTTTTAATAGAATGTTTAACTATATAGTATAATTAGTTTATGTGCTTGTACCAAATAATCATTGTCTGGATACGAACAAGTAGAGGCGGCTCTGGCACAGATGTACCTAGGAGTGAAAACTCTGACAAGGTGTTTCAAGCTTGACTCAGGGTAACCTGGTACACGACAACGGGCCTTGCTGCACTCTTGGTTCGACACTCCCGGGGGATGTTTTGGTAATAATTAGAAATAAATATATAATTATCAAATAATTAAGAAATAATTAGATTTAATTAAAATAATTATCAAATAATTCGGAAATAATTAGATTTAATTGATTAGAAATAATTAGGAAACAATTAAAATAATTAGGAAACAATTAAAATAATTAGGAAACAATTAAAATAATTAGGAAATAATTATATTTAATTAGGAAACAATTAGATTTAATTAGAAAACAATTAGATTTAATTAGGAAACAATTAGATTTAATTAAGAAACAATTAGATTTAATTAGGAAACAATTAGATTTAATTAGGAAACAATTATATTTAATTAGGAAACAATTATATTTAATTAGGAAACAATTAGATTTAATTAGGAAACTATTGGATTTAATTAGGAAATAATTAGATTTAATTAGGAAATGTGATTGACCACTCATTTACCGCAATTTTCTTTTCATTTGTGTGTTGAGGCTTGACAGGAAACTTTTGCCTCCACATGTAATATCTGCTTTTACTGTCAAAATTATCAACCTCCTCACCAATATAGAGGTGAGGAGGTTTATAATTTTGACAGTAAAAGCACATATTAGATGTGGAGGTAGAAGTTTCCTGTCAATCTCAACACACAAATGAAAAGAAAATTGAGGTAGATGAGCGGTCAATTACGTTTGTTTTTCTATTCATTAATTGATTAACCACCCGACCTATATGCATATCTTCGCATTTCTAATTAGTAACATAGTTAGTAACATAATTAGTAATATAAATAGTAACATAAATAGTAACATAAATAGTAACATAATATAAAATATTATATTACTCTAATATTAATAGTTAAATAATACTTATAATATAATTATTTTATTATTATATGTTTAATATTTATAAAAAATATTAATATTATTAAAATTATAAAAAATTTATAAAATATTACAATTATCAATATTTTCAACAAGTTTTACTTTATTCTTAACAGTTCAAATCTTAAAGGGTCACCAATTTTCAGGTCATGCCCAATAAAAAGTTTGCGTCAACCGTGTCCAATGTAAACTCTATAATTGTTCTTGGTTGGTTGATCACCTCGCAAGTAGCATTGCAATAGGACAACCCAAGTCATGTCTTTCTCATTACTTGTGTCGTCTTATTGCAACACTACTTGAGAGATGATAAACCATGTAAGGACAATTATAGAGTTTAAATTGGACAAGGTTGACGCAAACTTTTTATTGGGCATGACCTGAAAATTGATGACTCTTTAAGATTTGAACATGTTAAGAATAGAGAAAAATCTGTTGGAAATATTGAATTTGTAATAATTAGTAATAATTACTAATAAAATTAATCAAAAATCAAATAAATTCAAGTACATGGTTATAAATTGGCACAATTTCCAACGGATTGAAGGCTACCTTTTGTTCAACATCTCATATCTTTGATACTTTCTCCACTGAAATCAGTATAAAAAATATGCTCTAACGTATGTCAGAGCAAGTTTTTCATACTGATTTCAGTCAAGAGAAAGTTAAAAAGAGATGATCCGTTGGACAAATCAGAATAATTAGTAATATAATTTTCACAACGATGATTACAAAATTTTATTTCATTATTCAAGCATGTTTCATTTTGCCAAGTATTGCTAAGTATTGATAAATTAATAATAATTAGTTTGGATGATTACAAACTAACTGTGTCGCCTATAATTATTGGTAATTACTAATAAATAACTGTAATTATGTATCTTTTTTTTAGGATATTGTTTCTTATATTAAATTATTTAACAATAGCAATGGTTTTAAATTTTGTAGAAACATATATATGAATATGGAACAAGGAAATCGACATCAATCATTATTATATGATCGTGCTTGGATAAATCAACGTAGAAATCCAAACGGTTCAAGTTTAAATCCTGTATATGTTGATGGTGTTGAAGCTTTCTTATCATTTGCATCATCAAACCTGAAATTTGTTTCAGAAGGGAAAATTAAGTGTCCTTGTAAAAAATGTGCTCTGAGAACGTTTGAGACATTTGACGTCATTGGGCAACATCTCTTGCGTTATGGTTTTCAATCAGATTATATTTTTTGGTATCAACACGGTGAACGCAGTTTCAGAGAAGATACTAATAATTTGATTTCGGATCCATCACGGTTTCAGAATTTAGTACATGATGTTGCAGGGTCATCCGTTCAACAAATAGAAATCGAGGATGATGTTGATTTACCTCCCAAGTTGGTACCATATGAATTTGCTGAGTTGTTCAGGTCTGCTGAGGATGCATTTTATCCTGGTTGCAAGATAAGAAAATTAGAAGCAGTTGCAAAATTTATGGCTATTAAATCAGATAATGAAATGTCAAATAACTGTTTTGATCAGATATTTTCTTTGGTTAAAACACTGTTACCTGAAGGAAATGTGCTACCTGCTAATTATTATAAGAGCAAAAGACTCGTTCGTAATCTAGGCCTTAGTTATCAGAAGATCCATGCATGTTCAAACGATTGCATCTTATATTCTGGTGAAAATGAGTCATTGGATAGTTGTCCCACATGTGGACAATCGAGGTATAAAGAAGCTCAATCAGGGAAGTCTAGATTGATTCCTGTAAAACAGTTGAGATATTTTCCGCTTACACCCAGGTTGTAGCGTTTATTTATGTCTCAGAACACAGCGACAATGATGTCATGGCACAAAACAAATATTTCAAATGGTAAAAGCTTGATTCATCCATCTGATGGTGATTCATGGAAACATTTTGATCAAGTGCATCCGTCTTTTGCTTTAGAATCCCAGAACGTGCGATTGGGTCTTTCTACTAACAGTTTTTGTCCATTTGGATCTTTTGGTAGTCAGTATTCCTGTTGGTCTGTCTTAACTCCGTAAAATTTGCCTCTATGGATGTTGATGAAAGATCCTTATATCTTTTTTCCATTATTAATCCTAGGACAACCGAAAAATAATATTGATGTTTATTTGAAACCACTGATTGATGAGTTAAATTTATTGTGGAGTCATGGTGTTGGTACATATGATACTGTTGCGAAACAGAATTTTGTAATGAAAGATGCTTTGATGTGGACAATTAGTGAATTCCCGGCATATGGTATGTTATCTGGCTAGAGTACACATGGTCCAAAATCATTTCCTTACTATATGGGAGATAACAAAGCATTTATGCTCGTGAATGGAAAAAAACCTTGCTATTTTGACTATCATCGCAGATTTCTTCCAATCGATCATCCTTTTCGGAGGAATAAATCTCATTTCAGAAAAGGAAGAATTGAAAGATATGAACCTCTAAAAATGATCTCAGGTACAGAGTTACAATCAGTTGTATTTTCATTACCTTCCATCACTTTTGGACCGACAATAAACCAACAGAAAATTCATGGTTTTGGGAAAGAACACAATTGGACAAAATGGAGCATTTTTTGGAATCTGCCATATTGGTCTGATTTGTTGGTTCGACACATGTTGGATGTCATGCATATTGAGAAGAACTATTTTGATAATTTATTTCATACAGTTTTGGATACACCGGGTAAAACTAAAGATAATGTAAAGGCACGATTAGATCTTGCCCAAATTTGCAGGCGACCAGAACTTGAATTGTTTGAAAATGTCAGATCACAGAGATTAATGAATCCAAAAGTAGCTTATACACTGACCAAAGAGAGTTTCTTATTATTTTGTCAGTGGATTGCAGATTTGAGACTTCCAGATGGTTGTGCTTCTAACTTGGGCAGATGTGTTAAAAATGGTCATATTACCGGATTAAACAGTCATGACTGTCATGTTATAATTGAAAGACTTATGCCTATTGGATTAAGAGGTTTGTTGAATTCAAAGATTTGGGATTTGATAATAGATATATCATATTTTTTCCGAGACATGTGTGCGGCGACAACAGACTACGATACACTAAGCAAACTGGAAGAAGCTGTTGTTGTAATTATATGCAAATTGGAAAAAATCTTTCCGCTGGATTTCTTTGACTCGATGGAACATTTGATATTACATTTGCCACATGAAGAAAAATGTGGAGGTCTGGTTCAGTTTCGATGGATGTACCCATTTGAGAGATGCATGCAGAAATTAAAGAAAAAAGTCCATAACAAAGCATCAGTTGAAGGCTCAATTGCTGAAGCTTATTTTCAAGAAGAAATTGCTTTATTCTTCTCTCATTATTTTGAATCTGAATATCCCTCAAAATTTAACTGCATGAGACGGAACGAGGGGAATGTTGATGATGATATGAACAATCAATTATCAGTTGTCAATTAGCCCGAACTTGGCTTTGGTGGAGTTCATGATAGACGGTTTTCAGATGATGAACATCATAGAGCTCATACATATGTTCTACGCAACTATGAAGAAATGTCACCAATTGTACAGTGAGTGCTCTTATCCCTTATTCTATAGATTCTGTTACAGTAAATTAATTATATTGTATTTGTAGGTTATATGCTGATCATATCAAGAAACAATTTCCACAAATTATAGCAGCTGGCTTAGAAGAACGTCGACAAAAAAAATTTGCCTACTGGTTTCAAAAACTGGTAGCATACATTCTTTTTTGGTTTTACATATAACATAAATTTATTACTTGTAATAGTGATAAATGTTTTACAAATTTTCAGGTATCTGTACATGCTGATAAGATTGATAGTCGATTGCGTATATTGAGTAGCCCACCATCCAAAATGGTTAAATCTTATAATGCATATGTGGTGAATGGTTATCGCTTTCATACACGTGCATATGGGGAATCAAAGAAAACAATGAATAGTGGTGTTTGTTTGAAGGGATCACATCATAGAGATATTGAAGTTGACTTTTACGGAATGATTGAAGAAATTATTGAACTGTGTTATTTGGGACAGAATTATGTAACAATGTTTAAATGTCGATGGCTGGATACTGAGAGAATCTTGCGTATTCATATGACTCATGGAATTGTTGATATTAAACATAAAAGTCTTATTGTAGTAAATAAACCATTTTTATTGGCTCATTAGGCACATCAAATTTATTATGCAAAATAGTATGCTACTGCAAAAGAGTTGGATGATTGGTGGAGTATAATAAAAGTTAAATCTCGAGAAAATCAGTTTACTCAAACTGAATGTGGTTCCACTGAAGTGCAAGGAAATGAAATTTTTTAGGACACTCCTCAAAACACATCTTTTTCACAAAGAGACATGAATATTGAGGATGACACCCCACAATTAAGGGTCGATGGTGATGATGTTGTCAATGATGTTACAACTGAATTTGAAATGACAAGAGATGATGAAAGTGAAACTAATATGGAAATTGATGATGTTGATGAGGAAGATGAAGACATTGACATTGAAAACTATGAAGATGATGATGAGGATGAACATTGACACAGTAAAATGATGGTTAGAATCATAACAAATATATATCTATACATAATAGTTATTTTCAACTGTTTGCTAATAACAATCATTTCATGTTTTAGGTGGACTCGGAAACGTATCGTCAGTTGCTGGAGGCTGATCTACCTATGGATGATGAGGTTTTTGAGTCATCTGACCCTCAAGATGTTGGCACTACAGGGAGCACTCGGAGGGGGCGTGGTCTTGCCAGACTGATGATTCCAGATCCTATCCCGGAGCAACGTCCACCTCTTGGATTCGATGCACACACGTGGTGGTATGGTAACCTGTGTATTTTAGTTATCTTTCATTATAATTTATTAATATTCTAATTGTTTGATTATTTGTTCTTTTTCCACATTTTTATGCTTATAGCTATTGGACAGGGGAGCGCTATCTTGCGCAATTATTTTTCTCAGCCCTGGCTCACATGGGATCAGATTCCCGCTGATGTGCAGGCCACCATGTTCGATCATTGGTTGGTATGTAATTAAATATTATTTATTTTGAAATTTAATTCATTAATAACTTTATATTAGGGTTTATGGTATCCCATCGATGAGAGCATGTGTGACACTATCCACGCGGCATGGGTGGTGTCTATGCGTGACCGTTTCCGTCAGTTTTTGCATAATTTGAGAAAGATGACTGTGAAGAAAGCCGGAGTGACAGAATTTGATGAGTCCTGTAGATCCCACCGACTAGAGTACATTTCATCTCACATTTGGGATGGATTATGTACACACTGGTTGGGTGGTGGGTTTCAGAGGAGATTTGTATTGGGTCGACAGAATCAGGGGAGACAAGAGGTGACACATCGAGCCGGTAGTCGTATATTCAGTGCGTATAGAGAGCATCTGGTAAGTACTTTTTTTTAATATTTTATACAACTTTAAATATAAAAAGTTTATTTTATATTCATATAGGAATTAGAGCAGCCTGGTATTTCGGCGTACGACGTTTATCGGAGGATGTACACTGACCCGACTACTGGAGAGATTAGAGGTGACCGACAACATCAGATTGTGGTCAGTATTATTTTCTTTTCAGTTTGCAAATTAAATGCATATAATCTTTTCATTATTTTAATTTCTAATTGAAACTTAAGGAGTCATATAAGGCCGCAACCTCTCAGACACAGGCTGAGAGTCAAGACGAGACAGGTGATCAGACTAGTGCCCACCATTTTGATGAGACGACATGGATGCAGGTGACCCAATATGGCTTCGAAAAGGGCCGATTAGTTGGTATTGACTCTCATTTGACTCCTGTAGCTTATTATGGTACTGCTGCGATGTCGGAATCCAGCTCGAGAGGAGCTCGTGGAGAGACATCATCTTCTGCCTCACAGTATCAGGAGCAACTGTGTGCTCAGAGTCAGCTTATAGAGGATTTGCGTCAGGGGCAGGAGCAGATGCGTCAGCAGCACGATGAGGAGATGCGTCGATGGCAGGAGCAGATGCGTCAGTAGCAGGATGAGGAGAGACGTCGATATGAGGAGCAACATCAGGAGTATATGGAGTATATGCGTCATCTGACTCATAGTTTAGGGATGTAGTTTCCTCCTCCACCTCCTCCAGGTCCTCCAGGTCCTCCAGATTATCCACCCCCCAGTGATTTTTTAGATGTAATAAACATTTGAGTTCATAGTTTATTGTCATATTAACTATTTACAATTCCTCATTCATATTGGTACGAATATTACATGATTTAATTTGTTTTTATTTTTTTTAATATATGATTACTTATTAGTATTATTTTTAATGTCTGCTTATTTTAGTAATATTACTTTTAATATTTTATATTTATTGTTAATATTGAGAAGTTTATAATTTTATAATTTTATAATTTTATTAATATTAATAATATTAATATTATTTTTTCATAAATATGTATGTTTATTTTAATAATATTATTATTATATTATTTTTTTATATTAATAATATTAGTACTATTATTATTATTTTTTGATATTAATATTTCATAATATATAATATTATATTATTTATATTCATATTATTATTATTTTTTGATATTAATATTTCATAATTATATTATATATATTTTTTATTATTAATATTATAATAATATAATTTATTTATATTATTAATATTAATATTATTATTATATAGATAGTTTAATAATAATAATATTATATTAATTTTTTATATTATTATATTATATTATATTATTTATATTCATATTATTATTATTTTATATTAATATTTCATAATTATATTTTATATATATTTTTATTTATATTATAATAATATAATTTTTTTATATTATTAATATTATTATTATTTTTGTATAATATTATACAATTTGTAATAATAATTTTTATTTTTTTATTTTTTTAAATATTTGCGACGGGAACATTTACGACGGGAATTCCCGTCGTAAATGTTTTTTTTACTGTACCATTTGCGATGGGACGAATACCTGTCGGGAAAACCTTTCTGCGACGGTCCGTCGCAAATACCTTCGTCGCAAGTATTTTTTTAAATTTCGCATTTGCGACGGGATTCTGACCCGTCGCAACTAATAAATCTGCGACGACCCGTCGCAAATACGTTTTTTATATATAAATGAAAACTCATTTGGGATGGGGGAAAAATACCATCGCAAATACACTTTTTGCGACGGGACCACCGTAAAAACACCTATTTGCGACGCTGTTTTCGGCAACGGGGGATTTGCGATGGGGCTCCATCGCAAAAGACCTTTTGCGACGAGATCCCGTCGCAAATCTCCCGTCGCAAATATTCAGTTTTCCTGTAGTGACTGTCTTTACAAGGTTTAGGGTCAGCTCACTACTTTCCCAAGGGTCACTCACTATTTCTCTTTCTCTGTCTCACTATCGGTGGAAATGATCACCATCTTCCTCTTCCTTTTCTCACTACTCTTGGAAGGGACCCACTAATATTTTATGGAATTTTAGGTCCCTTCATTATCACTAATGAATAAATACTTAGTTGTATATGGATGTTGTGTTTAAGTTCCACTTCCATCCAATTGATGAATACTAGTTTTCCATAGTTCACTGGGTAATCCCTTTTAAAACACTTTCACGATGCTCACTGCCTTCGTGAAGCTCCTTCTTTCATGAAGCTCAAATAGACTTCACAAATCACCTTCCTTTTGTGAAGCTCAAATAGCCTTTGTTTAGCACACAATTTTTGGTCGACTTTTTATAGACTTCATAAACTCCCTTACTTTCATGATGCTCAAAACATTTAGTTGGCTATTATAGCCTTTGTGAAATTTTTCGGATGAACTAACTTCACGAACCTCCTTCGCAAACTTGGAGCCCTAAGATCTTCATTAAGTCTTGCTACTTTTCTGAAAGGGGTAGAGGCCTATTTATAGGTTTTTCCACCAATTCCAAAAGCTTTCAGCCATTTCATAACCTTCTTTCTATGCTCCCTCATTTCCTTTGCGATGCTCACTATCTCGTGATGCTCTAGGAAAATTAACCGTTCACGAAGATCGTCGTAATCGTGGAGATCACCATCAACTTATTTTGTACCTTCATGAAGCCAACTTCAGAAATACCATTCTTCATGAAACTCATGACTTTTCCATATTTTCATAAGGCCTTCAAGGAAATATACTTTTTACAGTGCTAGCCAAAATTAAAATTTTGGACCCCAAAAATTTGGCAAATACTAGGGAACAATGTCACCTTTTGTACACAATTTTCTATACCGCTTCTAGGGAATCTATTCCTTTATCTTGGATATTTATCAACATACTGTGTCAACAATCTCTCTGGAATCAACAACTTACCTTGGAAACCATCTTTGTCAACAAAAACAATCAACCCAAAAATTCTGTAATGTTATCTTGAAGATTTTTGTCCAACAATCCCCAAAGAGGTGTCTTTGAAGATAATTACAATTTTATTTAAAATATTTATTAATCATTTGGGTATTTATATTTTTCTAGTACTACTATGGCTATAAAAAAAGATGACATATATTTGTTTATAAATGAATGGGGAACATACTTGATAGAAAAATGTACACATATATCGTGAAGATGTAACTTCTATATAAGTAATGGATTGTTTCATATTTATGTTTAATTTATTTCTTTTTAGTATTACTCACATAAGAATTTTTTTCTTATACAAGATGATTCTTTTTATCGATTTAGGGTGGTTTGTTCAAAGTTTCTCAAACTCAAGAGAGATTGGACTTTGAGGTTGCAAATGAGATAATGATAATAATGAAATGGCTCAAGAATGTATAAAACCATCATGAAAAGGTGAATTCCTACTAATTATTTAATTAATTTTGTCATCATTTTATCTGTTATTACTAAGTTAATTTCCTTATCATTTTTTTCTAATACTTATTTAGTTTTTTTTAAAAAATCTTTTAAGAAGTCATATTTTTCTTTCAAATATTTGAAACAACCCATAAAAGAGATAACATGTTCCTTTCTACCAATGTGGTCACACCATCCCATTGCATTTCTTTATCGAAATTCCAACACTACATATTGAGTTGACGTTATTAGTTAAAAACCTTTCTCATTGTTGAAAACCAAAAGAGTATAGGAAGGTTTTTCAGCTAAGAACATCGACTCAATATGTAGTGTTGACAATTAAATAAAGAAAGGAAATTAGACAGTGTGACCGGTATGACTCTAGGTGTGTCTTTTTATTTAAAATTGACATTAATTTTAGTAAAAAACACAAGTGACATACTGAAAACTGAACAAACGCATTTGGATTATTTTGATACTTTAGGACCACGATCCATAAGTCATTTGTGATCTATAGGAATCAAACTAACCTCAATCCAACACACTATGTGATTGACATGACTCCAAGTGTGTCTTTTTATTTAAAATTGAAATTAATTTTAGTTCAAAGAACAAGTGAAATACTCAAAATCGAGAAAACACATTCATATTGTTTTGATATTTTAGAAGAAAAAAAATCCATAAGTCATTTCTAGCATGTAGTAATCAAGCTCACCTAAATCTGATTCATGGTGTGACCGGTACGACTCAAATTGTGTATTTTTATTTAAAATTTAAATTAATTTTAGTAAAAAGAACATCTAACTACTAAAAACTAAGAAAACACATTTAGATTGTTTTTAAACTTTAGTAAAACAATCCATAAGTCATTTGGGATGTGTAGGAATTAACTCTACCTCAATCTAATGTACGGTGTAACCGGTATGACTCAACACGTGTCTTTTTTATTTAAAATTGACATTAATTTTAGTAAAAATAAAAAGTGACATACTAAAAACTAAGAAAAGTCCTTATAATTTTTTTTATACTTTAGGAAAATGATCCATAAGTAATTTGTGATATATAATAATCAACCTCATCTTAATCCACAACATAGTGTGACCGATATGACTCAAAGTGTCTGTTATCAGTTTAAAATTGTCATTTTAGTTCAAAAAGCGCATCACTCACTGAAAACAAAACAAACACACTCTGATTATCTTTATAGTTTTAAACAATGATTCATAAGTTAGTTTTGATGTTTAGAAAGCAGTCTCACATCAAATCAACTCACAATGAGATCGATATGAATCAAAGTGCATGTTTCTAGTTTCAAATGACATTTTAATAAAAAACACAAGTGACATACTCAAAACTGATCAAACTCATTCATATTTGTTTGATAATTTATTAAAATTATCCATAATTCATTTTTGACATTTGTGAGTTATCCTCACCTCAATCCGATGCATAGTGTGACTGGTATAATTCCAAATGTGTCTATTTATTTAAAATTGATATTAATTTTAGTAAAAAGAACAAGTGACATACTAAAAACCAAGAAAAAAAATTCATATTGTTTTTATAGTTTAGGAAAATTATTCATAAGTCATTTCTAACATGTATTAATAAACCCTGCCTCAATCCGATGTACAGTGTGATGGGTATCACTCTAAGTGTGTCTTTTTATTTAAAATTGACATTTATTTTAGTAAAAAGAAAAAGTGACATAATAAAAACCAATAATATGCATTCTTATTGTTTTGATAATTTATAAAAATGATCCATAAGTCATTATTTATGTGTAGGAATTAACCTCACCTCAATATGTTGTACGGTGTGATCAATATGACTCAGAATGTTCGCTATCTGTTTAAAATTAACATTTTAGTTCAAAAGGGTTCACTCAATAGAAACTAATAAAACACTCTCCAATTGTCTTGATAATTTAGGAAAATGATTCATAAGTCAGTTGTAATGTTTAGGAAGCTGTCTCACATCAAACCAATGCATGATACGACTTATATGACTCAAAGTGCATGTTTCCAGTTTCAAATGAAATTTTAATAAAAACCAAAAGTGACATACTCAAAACCAATAAAACACATTTGGATTGTTTTTATACTTTATTAAAACAATATATAAGTCATTTTTGATGTGTAGGAATCATCCAAACCTCAATATGATGTATGGTGTGATTGGTATAATTTCAGGTGTGTCTATTTATTTAAAATTGACATTAATTTTAGTAAAAAGAACAACTGAAATATTGAAAACTGAGAAAACACATTCATAATATTTTTATACTTTATAAAAACAATTTATAAGTCATTTTTGACATTTAGGAATCAACTACACCTCATTATGATGCATGGTAAGACCGATATAACTCCAAGTGTGTCTTTTTATTTAAAATTGACATTAATTTTAGTAAAAAGAACAAGTGACATACTAAAAACTGAGAAAACATATTTGTATTACTTTTATAATTTATTAAAATGATCCATAAGTCATTTTTGACATGTATTATTCAACCAAGTCTCAATCCGATGCTGGGTGTGAATAATATGGCCCTAAGTGTGTCTTTTAAAATTGACATTAATTTTAGTAAAAAGAACAAGTGACATACTGAAAACTAATAAAATGCATTCATATTGTTTTGATACTTTAATAAAATTACCCATGAGTTTTTTTTGACATGTAGGAATCAAATTCACCTCAATATGATGCACGGTGTGATCGGTATGACTCAAAGTGTACATTATTAGTTTAAAATTGACATTTTTGTTCAAAACATGTGTCACTCACTAAAAACCAAGAAATGACACTCCAATTGTCTTGATAATTTAGGACAACAATTCATAAGTTATTTTTGTTGTGTAATAAGTAGTCTCATGTCAAACCGATACATGATGTGATCGGTATGACTCAAAATGCACGTTTCCAATTTGAAATGACATTTTAGTAAAAAACACAAGTGACATACTAAAAACTGAGAAAACACATTCAGATTGTTTTGATAATTTAGGACAATGATCCATAATTAATTTGTGATGTATAGGAATTATCCACACCTCAATTTGACCTGCGGTGTGACTGGTATAACTCCAAATGTGTCTTTATTTAAAATTGACATTAATTTTAGTAAAAAGAACAGGTGACCTACTCAAAACCAGGAAAAAAATCATATTATTTTGATACTTTTGTAAGACGATCCATAACTCATTTATGATATATAGGAATCAACCACACATTAATACAACACATGGTGTGACCAGTATAACTCCATGTGTGTGTTTTTATTTAAATTTGACATTTTATAAATGTATTCTTTCATATTAATGTTTAATTTATTTCTTTATAGTATTACTAACATATGATTTGATTTCTTATATAGGTTTATTATTTTACTTGGTTTGAGGTGATTTTTTTAGAAATTGATACCATGAGCGGTCTTTTTTGAGAGGGGATTGTGGGTTCCAAAGATGACGAAACATTAATGTTTTTAAATGTTTGTGGATAGTAATTGTAAATGTAATTATAAGAAACGTTGTTTGAAATGTATATAGAAGTGTTTTTTTGTATTCATGATGTAAAATTTATTTTAATTAAATTATATATCTTGCATATAGGTTACAGGTATTTACTACAGTGTGAAGTTATACAAACAACACACTACAGCAAGTTGGGCCTTTATCAGCTCTATTGAAAGCACTAATAAAGGGGACCCCCCTTTAATGGATTTGAGGATGATAATGATTTTTTAGCACTGTTAAGGGCCTTTTTGTGCGCTGTTAAATAGAATATCTATAGTAGTGAATGTGTGTGCACACGCGCCTAAGATTAGATATACTAATATAAAAAATAAAAAATAATTAGTAGTTAGATAAAATTACAACATATCGTAATAATAATAATAATAATAATAATATTCTATGTTCTCTTCAATCAGGGTAATTCAAAATTAGAGTGATAATCTTCTGATGATTCCTCTAATAATGATTATGGGGATGTATGGTTCCCTTCATTTGTAGTTTTATTTATGGATGAGGGCTTGTCTCTATTTGACCCCATCCTTCCTTGCTCTTTTGTCATCTTTATTTTCTAATAATTTTTTTAGGAGTAGGCTTGCCAGTCTCTTGAACCTTTTGCATAATAATAATAAAAATATTAACTGTTAGTATAATTTAATGATAAATAATAATAATAATAATAATAATAATAATTAATACTTCTATAATTAATACTAATACTATTAAGTACTAATACAATAATAACCAAAAACTAATAAAATTAATACCATTATTATTAATACTACTAATATTTATAATTAAATACAATAATATATAGTACTAAAATAGAAAATTAAAATAAATACTCATAAATATTAATAAACTAATAATAAAACTAATATTAATAAAACTACTAAAAATAATAAAAGCGTTAAAAATAAAATTTTAATAAAGTAATATTAATAAAAACTAATAATAAAAATAAATAACTAATATTAATATATAATTAACTAAAAATTAAAAAATAACAAAAACCCTACAAAAATATGAAAATAAACTAAAAAAACTAAAAATAGTTTAAATATTAAATTAAAAATAAGTTAAAAAATTATAAAAATATAAACGAAATCCATAGTGAGTTGATGAGTTCGTTGGCCATCTTCTCCGCTTGTCGCTTCATTGTGATTTCATATATCAATAGGGAGCTGATGAGTTCCTTGGCCTCCATCCTTTTCACATCTTATACTTCTTGAATGGTTGTGAATTTGGGAGCCCAGAAGCTAGGTAAAACCCATAATATTTTATTTGTAAGATTTTCTACAGATAATACATCATCGAGGGACTTTATAACATTATAGATGTTAGTAAATCTCATAAACATGCTTGTAATAAACTAATTAGAATGCATAGAGAAACTTTCAAAATCTTGATGATACATATCCAATATAGTGACCTTTACTTTATTCATTCCTTCATGTGTGAATTTTTATAATTTTTAAATTTCATAAGCAATTTTTCAAGATTAAACATGATTGAATTAATTTCTATCAAGACCACAATTTAAGACACTAATAGATTCTTTATTAAGATAAAAATTATTAACATCTTCAATAGTCTATTTTTCTTCACATTCTTTGGCGGGAACATAATCATGTATTACTATTTTATATACAGGATAACTAATACTACCAAATAAAGTTCACATATGATTATTCTAATAGTAATAGTCAGTTCCATAAAAAATAGGAGCATTAAAATTGGTATTAGATTCCATAAAAAATATATCTTTGAAATTGGTTAAGATTTGAAAAAATATGAAAATAAATTTTAAAAATAATAGATTTGAAAAAAAAATCATAAATCACACCTTCGATACCAATTCTTGGTTAGAGAAATATAGTGTGCGTGTGTGGGGGGTTCCTTTTAAAAAAAAAATAAAACGAAAACAAGGAATACAACATGAAATCGATTAAAAAATAGTTGATAAATTTGATATGAGTTTAAAGATAATATAAAATTAATTTAAGCATGGGAACGATCAAACAAGTTTTATGTAGGTATGAAAATCAATGATAAATGATGCAATTTGATAAAGTAAATTGAGGAAAAATACAATTGATAAGGATTTCTTCTAAAGATCTATGTTAGCCCCTATGTCTCGACCCATGGACTCGAGAGGTCTATATTATTAATCCCTTAATCTTAGTAGCGATCAAGAAACCTATCCACCACAATTGTGATTTTTGATCACCCATATGAGTGCCACCGATAGCCAAGGAATTCATCCCTAATTTTTGTAGAGTGAGAACCATTGGAGAAATATTTTTGAGAAGAGATAGGTTTGCTTTAGGAAAACCAATTACAATCCACTCACAAATCTATTGGATGGATGAATACAATAGAGGATGAGAGATTAAAGAGAAAGGTAGAGAACCTTTAAATTAATTGAAAACTTACAGTTGTCTCTTTGAGAGTATTAAAAAGATTTAAAAATTTGGAATCAATTTTATCTTGAGATCATTATTGGGAGAAAGTGTGTACTTCCAATGGGCTAAGGGATTCCTTTTATACTCTCAAAGAGGTTCGGGAAGGTTATGGAATTCATCAGGTTTCATGAAGCCATGGAAGAATTAAGTTGTGGTATTTTTTACCATAATTAAATCTTTCTTGAATATTCTAATGCAAAAACAATGAATACTCGATAGCCACCACTAGGTAGCTGGTGGGATTTCAGTAACTTAAAATTTCTAGAGAAACACCACTGTCTAGGCACTACTGGCCAATAGTTATTTGGTGGCCTTTTAATATAATGTTTTAAACTTGGGAGAGCCATTTGTTTTCTAGTGAAACTTCTGAACATTTGAGATTCTACCACAAGGGCACTAGCTAGCCGGTGCCATGCACCAGCAAGATGGTGTTGTCTGTACTTCACCATCTTTAACCATGGCCACTTCCACTTCACTTAATTTTCTTCTAAGTATATTTTAATTTGCTTCCATAGACTTGAAGGATGAATTGACACATGACTAAGACTTTACCAAGGATTGAAAATATATTTAAGATCCCATTAAATTACACTATTCAATATTCAAATAAATAACTAAAACTCACTTAAAATTAG
The DNA here is from genome assembly GCA_963277665.1 of Viscum album. NCBI lineage: Eukaryota > Viridiplantae > Streptophyta > Magnoliopsida > Santalales > Viscaceae > Viscum > Viscum album. The sequence goes on along the minus strand of OY728155.1, from coordinate 15,298,283 downwards.
AATGTTAAAAACATAGGTAAGCATTTGTGATCGTGAAAACACCCTGAGATAGAGAGGTACAACAACATTAAGAACACCTTATTGAGTGTTATAGGCTTCTTGTACATATCTACCAATGTTACCATTAACTTCTCTTTCATCTTCTTCTCCCAGATTTTGATGATCACATTATGTGACAACAACATCCTCACCAAACCTAGATCCTTTTTTATCTATTATTTTCCATTCTACTTTCTCTATTTCCACCATATTTACCCATTTCAATGAAACTTATGTGTCCTTCTGGACGAGGTAATCTTCTATCCGCATCCTCTATAAACCAAAACCCATTCCATCAAATTTTTCAAACTGGACCTTAATATATTTTTATTTTATCACCTCCTAACACAATGAATCCCACTAAATAGAAAATCATCGGAGCAAGTAATATTGTTACCTGAGCTGATATTGAGTAAATTGTTTATTCTATGAGAAAACCTCGTTATTCTCTAATACCAATTATTGAGAATATCACTCAAAACTTTACACTTTGGAAGTTCTTCATTTAAATATCACACCAGAAAAAATAGATCATTAGAAGAAATCCTCTCTTATTAGTATACCGAAACTAGGAAGAAATTACTTCACACCAATCACCACACTTAATTTAATTTACACAAACATGTTAACTCTAACTCACATAAAAATTCAACTAAAAATATAAAATAGAAATGAAAGAAAACAAAGAACACAATAAGATTTTTTATGGTTCAAAATTTCTTCCTACATCCACGAGGAGAAGCATCACAATATTTTATTTCATTATAATTAAAAATTTAAAATCACTTGTGACTAGGATATGTAATGATCAGGACTTTCCCATCTTGTTACTTGGTGAGATTTTGGTGTTGGAGGTGTTAGGAGGTAGTTTAAGGAAAATATGGTGGAGTTGGAGATGAAATATCATTTGGAGGTGGACCTTGAGTCATGGAGTTATAAATTGTGGTGTGGTGGAGGCCATTATATATTAAGAGTGGTCTTTTGGAGTGGAGGTTTTAGATAATGGGTTTTGGTGGCTCTCTCAATTCAGGAATGACTATGACATTGATATGAGTTATGGTGTGGATTCTCAAGGGGTCAGGTTTACCTTTTCACTACCTCTTGATAGGTGGATACAATGTGGAGTAGGGTTTAATTGTGGATTCCTAGGTAGTATTTTCTTGTGTCTTCTTTGATTTTGGGGTAGCTGCGATATAGTGTATTGGTTGTGTTGTAGCCTTACTCTGGGAGAATAGGATTTAGGTGAGATCTGTGGCATGAATCCTAAAGTCTAGTTGGATCATGTGTGACTGAAGTGCAGCCTATGGTATTTCACCATATATTTGGGTGAAACCCTAATCATTACAAAGTGATTGAGGGTGTTGGGTTATGGTCTTTTGATAAATTTTAGGGTATAAATTACTGAACCCCTTCAAAACTCAACAATTAACGAACTTCTCACTTGAATATTGGGTGACCCAGGTGTGTTTTTGAGAGATATTCCAACCCATTTAATAGAATTTAAACCTTTTAATTTAGAGATTGATTTATGGAAATCCTTGGTGAGTCCCCCCTTTCTATATATTTCTTTCACTCTCATTATTCATCTATAGAAAGTTGTGGTTGAGATTTATGGCTAGATCATGTGGGTTTACATCATGTGGTTGATGGGGGATGATGTGTTCTTGGATGAAAACATTTACTAGTGTTATTATAATATTATTTACATCTCTTATTTTCACCACATCTTGAACATTAGATTGTAAAGCTTCCTTTGGGGTAGGGGATCCTTTTTCTCTTTTTGTTTTTGGTGCATTTTTGATATTAGTGTGTATTTTTTTTCCTTTGGGTGGATGGTAAGGGCTAACTAAAAAATATAATGAACCAATTTAAATAAAATTAATGGGTATGTGATGAACTCTCATGTTTTTACTAATATTTTTTATTATATTTCTAATATGCTTATACTTACTTACTACTATTGTTGGAAATTGTTGTTATTACTATGCCATGTGTGATATAGCTACTATGAATTGTGAACCCTTATTATGTTGCTTTCTAAAAACTCACTATACATAAAATATTAAACACTTATATATAGATAATTAACTAGCTATGTATAAATATTTAATTGTGTGAAATCACCCATGAAAGTAATAATGAAATGCTGTGGAAGACCCTTTGAAATCAAACTAGTGGGAAGTGTGGCTAATGATGTTTTTTATAGTTTAGTGGTGTTTAATGTGAACCCCTAGTCTAGGTATTTAGTGTTATCTACAATACTTTTATTTTCTATGTTACTTCTATATGAACCCCACTTGCATCTAGTACTATATATCGACACTCAAATGTTTTCGGGGGTGTTTCCCACAAAATCTAAGATGGAGAGGGAACAGATAGATGATTTACCCAATTCCCCTCTCTTCATCTTATAGTAGTATATGGAATTGACATAGTTGTTGGTGATTCCTAGTGATAAGAGGATGTGATATATCATGGGGGTCATGTAGGAGTAGGGCATGAGGTTGATATCCTTTATGTTCATGACACCCTACTACCCCGGTCATGGGTTTTTGGTTAGAAATATTATGGAATGGATTATTATGTGAATGTGGTATAAGATTCATGGATATTAAACAATTCCAGCATAGGATATCTGGATCTGCGTTAGGCTGGGGTAGGTATGGTTGTGACCCGACCCACATCACTTGACTTGATACATGATGGTTGAAGACATGGAAGGGATGGGGGCACATGACGTTTGATGAAGGGGAATGAGAGAAAAAAAATCAGTGGGGAAGTATATACGGGGTGCCTTTACTTATTATGTTCTTATGATATTATCTTAATACTTGCTTACATTACTTGGGGAGCGAGCCTTGGTGAGTTTGAGATGGCTAGATGACCTGTTTAGGTGCTTGTTGGTTTTACTATTTATTCATTGGTGCATTATTACCCTCTTCTCAAATTTACATGAGATACCTTGGGTATAATCTTGTTGAATATAGATGTTATTATTACCCTATATATATATTTCAAGTTTCTAGGAGGGTTTCAGAGACCGATTTGAAAATTTCTAGCTTGGAGGATGGAGTTAATATAGAGTCACAACCTTAGGACGTTTCCCTTGGTCCTGTTTGAGTCTGCAGACCTTTTGTTTTGCATTTCTTGACATGAATTATGGATTTTTGTTTTATTTTATATTATATGATGGAGTTTTTTTTGTGAAAATTTATCTTATATTTTAACCCATTTCATTATATTGAGGATAATACCTCCCATTTGAGTGTTTTATACCCTCAGTGCTAGTCACCAACCCAGGGCCTACTGGAGGTGAGACTCAGGGGTCAATCCTCTTCACTTATGGTCTGGGAGGGTTATTAGTAAAGGTTGGTCATGACAAAGTGGCACCATAGTGTTTGGTTGAGATATATGATGGAGCTTGGGGTTAAACACTTGTGAGTTTTACATGGGTTGTTAGGGAAATAATGTTAGTTGTGATTATCTCATTATGAAAACAAGAGAGATTGGCTAGGACATGGGATTTTATCCCCCTTTTAATCTAACATAAGGACCTTGATATTTCTAAACATGTTGAGTGAAGTGATGTTTCTTGTAGGGTATAGACCTAATAGAGGTACATGCATCATATTTGTTTTCAATTATGTTTGAATGAGGTGACACTGGGAATTAAAATGAACATAAATAAATGAATCTTAATAAATTCCATGCTACCAATCTTAGGTTTCCTTTAGTATTTTCTTCCATAAATGGATCTTTATCATCATATATTTTCTGTTTTGGGAGGATAGGTTCAACATGCTGATCTATTCAATCATTTTAGGACTAATTTAACTGAGGAGGATGATTTTTGGTATAATTCTTCGCAACGTTTCTAGTGTAAAAGTCTAAAAAAACACAGAGAGAATTTCCTATATAGAGATGGCGTATTGGCTAAAGGATCTTGAGATCTCCTTTAGTCTGATTTTTGATCAAACTGAGTACTGGGTTTCATCAGTGACCAGTTAGATGTGAGGCGAAATAAATTAGTTTTGGGAACTGTATCTTGAAGAGACATAGGTGGTGGCTATTTCCTTGGAATTTTTCATAAGGAAGTTTTTTTCTGGAGTTATTTTTACTGATGATGAAGGTAGAAATGTCGATGGAGATACTCTCACTTCAACAAGGGAGGTCATGAGTGTCATAGCTTAGGATTAGGTTTAAGGACCTTCTATGTCTCCCCCCTAAACATTTTTCAAATTATGAGTCTTGATCATGATATTTTGAGGAGGTGTTATGACCAATGATAAAATATGCAATCACTCTATTTATGCTTCCTACATACTTAGAAATGTATAAAAAAGTAGAAGTGGTCAATCAGAGGTAATCATAGGGAGGATTTCCCTAAGAGGGAGGTGAAAAAAATTTATTTGGGAGAATAACTTTAGGTGGGGGATTGTGGATGTTAGAGAAGTCAAGGTTTCAAGCAGTATGGAGTCAGCCACAATATTCTGCTTTATTCTTTTCTAGGGACAATAGTTCCCAGAAACCTACTGGGATCTCTTTGATAGTTTTTTTTAATTATGGAGGTTGTATTCATTTGTGGTCCCAATGATCTACCTCTCAGGGAGGGTAGTTTGGAATGGGTGGTTAGGCCCCTTTTCAGTAGAAATGATAGTTGCCTCTGATCTAGTATCAACAAAAGGGACTACTGATGTTTTTTTATAAACCTAGTAAGTAGGATTATTCCCTGCCAAGGGTATAAGGATCTAGTAGAGTTCATCCCCATGATGGTCCTCATCCTTAGGGACCTATACTTGAGAATGGTCATAGAGGCTATCACTAGAGCGATAGAGGAGACGGGAACAAACCAATTCATGTTATGGAGGTGCCAGTGTTAGAGGGGATAGAGGTTATTTGTGGTACAATCAGTTTATTAGTTACCTTATTTTCTTCCTTGTTTTATTCTGGAGCTTCAAACTCCATTATTGAACTGGCATTGGTCCCTGTATTAGGGATAAAGGTGGAGAGACTTCCAGTGCACCTAGTATTTTCCATGATAGTTAGAGTACAAGCTATGTTGTTTGATGTTTGTCGAGGATGTAGATTGATTATGGGAAAATATCAATCGATGGGTGAATTTTTCCTATTTTACGTACAACCATACAATATCATCCTTAGCATGTACTTTCTAAATTCCAAGTGTGTAGTTTTTGATTTCTTCTAGAGGAGATCCATGTTATCTGATAAGGAATGCCGAAGGGCAGTGTTTATTAGTGAGTGGGGATATCAAATTGGAGATAGGCATGTAGATCCAATTCTATCTCAGTTGGAAGCTATTAGTGGAAGCTTAGGTAGTGGTTTATCCTAGAGTTTTTGAGGAGTTCCTAGATGCCTTCCTAGATGAGGTTGTGGCACTACCCCCTCAACACAATGTCAAGTTAGGTATAGAGTTACACTTGGGAGAATCTTTGATCTTGATGGATTATTATCACATGGAACCCATAGAGATAAAGGATTAAAGGATACAAATCAATGATCTACTAGAATTATCTGACCTCGAATCCACTAAAATGGTTCCCTGGGATAGTGCACCATAAGGCCTCAGGTGCACCTCCCCAAATTCCAAAGGCTTCTGATTAGGTTACTGTGGGGAGACCATGACATCATTTCAGAGTAGATATATCAATGGAATAATATAAACACATTAAAAAACCAGATAAACATCACAGATAAAGTAGGTTAAGTGATAATAAATATGTATAATAAAAATATTCCATAAAGATGGGTATCCAATACATGTAAAGGATCTCCCATGGGAGGATCAAATACAAAAATAATAAAATACTAAAGTAAAAATCCACTAAGGTTAATCCCCAATTAGTCCCAAGTCAAGTTTGGTTCCATCATCCATACCCATACTAGAATGCCAATCCAACTATCATCAATGTCATTCCTTGACCTAAACTTGCAAGATGCGACCAAATAGTGATATATTCTTGGGTACCCAAGTATTATGGTGGCTCGAGAAGGGTGTGAGTAAAAATTAGTAGGAAACCACAAAAAATATCCCTAAAATAACCAATCTGATATGAAAGTGTATATAGGAGTGGATAATGATAAACAATTTAACAATTATAAAACAATTTATTTAGAAGCAATAAATAACCACTGATGCTTCGAGTTCACAATGACACCCATGATTAGTGGTGTTGTTGTCGTTATTTAGGTATGTGGATATGATCAACCCTAACTTCTTCGACCAGTTCCAGGGTGTCTTTGAGAACATCACAGGGACCATGCCAACCATATATAACCACATATAATCTAGGGTCTATTATAACATTATTGATATCTTAAGTATCACATAGAATCTAAACACTCATCCGGACATTCACCTGGAATTTGAGCTCTTATCCTGAAATTCCCTAGTCATAAATCATCACATGGAACCCAGAAAATCATCCTATAATTCCATTATAATCCAAGCTCTCATCCTAATATTCCCAATCATTAAGTATCACACTGGTCTAGACATTCCTCTCAGCCTTCCCAAGCGATCATCAAGCATGTGGAATCTGAGTTCTCATCCTGGAATTCCCAATCATCATGAGTCATACAGAATCCAAGTGATCACCCCGACATTCCCAAGTAGCACATATCACATGGAATCTAATGAGATAATCCCATTATTCCTGATCATTACACATTAAGAAAGTAAATTTAACATTTCATTATATAATTTAAATCATCAATTCACTTTACATGGTCCCCTTTTAAATCATGCATCATGATTCATTAATTTAAATTACTCAAGAAAAAATGATCCATAATCACCATTTAAAATTTTAATAACTAAAATAATTACTATACATAATTTAGGATTATGAAAATCTAAACCATTTTATAAAACATGGGTTTCAACTACCAATTCATTCAGGAATTTTTAAAACATAGGGTGAAAAACCACATTAGTCAAGAGGTTTACTAAACTTTCTTACCAACCCATAATTAATTAATTTAATTAACTAAGATTTAAATTTTTGCCTCAAGGTCATCAATGATTGTGAAATAATATTTCACAATCATTGGTTTGAAACCTAAATACCCACTTAAGGTTATCAACCAAGATACTCAATTTAACTCACCACTTTATTCAAGAAAATCCATAATATTTATTTACTAATTAGGGGTTAGAATTCAAATCCAGGTCATCCTATTTGGAATAACCTTTCATTTGGGAATATATAATTTTAAAATAGGGTGCCTATCATGACATGAAACTATTTAAAATATTTAGTTTAAACTAGGTTAATGCATGGGGAGGATGGTATGACTATACGATGCACCACTTGAAATACTAAGTAAGACTATAGATTAAGTATAGGGACCACCTACCTCGTGCTTAGTGAACCCCACTCATTGAGTATCATCCTCTAGTTTTTCATGAATCAAGAGAAAATGAAAAACTAGACAAATTCCATTAAAATAGGGAATATTATCTATAATGATCAAGAGGGAAGTAAAAGCTAAAAAAATTAAGAAAGGTGGAAAGTGGAGTTTTAGAATCACCAAGGGATCTTGATCTCAAGAGACAACACTTGATTCATCCAAGATATATGGGAGATTAACCCAAGAGGAGAGAATAGGAAAGGTAGCATGCACGGGAGAGGTTTTGGCCAATAGAGGGAGTAAAAAGGGAGTTAAAACCTAAAAGGTAAGATGGGAAATTTTATGATTTGTCCATTTATAAAGAGGTATATGATTTTCTCATACAGTTTTCCAAATCATGTGACAACTGTGATGACCTTACTATTCAAAGAAAAATGCATCACATAGTTATTGATCATGTTTTTTCAAACCATGTGAAAACTAAGTGCATGCCTCTATAATTTTCTATAGAGGCTGCATGGTCTCCTAGATCCCCTTGCATGGTTTAAAAAAACTGCATGCCTTAAAAAAATAGGATGCCTGATTGGAGTGCACGGTTAGAATTAATAGTGTGCTAACATCGTTCCCTGAGCTGTTTCCCCTAAAAATGAAATTCCAAACCCCAGAGCTCCTAAGACTTATTCGATGAATCAAGGAACCTCTTAGACCTCAAACCAGAAAAAATATCCCTTTAATATGATCTAACTTTTATAATTATATTATGATGCTCTATTTTAAAAATGACCAATCCACCAATCTCCAAACTCAAAATTTTCCCAAACCTCAAGGCTCATCCGTACACCTAGGACATAAAAAATCCCCCATAATAATTCTTCTCATCCCCAAGAATCCCTAGTGGATATAAAATATTTTTACCTAACCTAAACTGGTCATCAACCCCCATTCAAATGGACTAACAACCACATTCCATCTCCAAACACCCACCGCGCTTCCAAAGCACAGCTCCAAACATAAGAAAAGAGGCCACTCGATCCTGAGTTGATGTTCGTATTACCATAGAACACTAAGATGATTCTACATGGATTTTGTACAACCCAAGACACTCACGTTCCATTATCCAGTTGAATTTCCCGGCCTATGGTGCTCCCCACCATAGAACTTAGCTCATGAAGATGATTCTGAGCCCAGATTCCTCCCACCATCAAATTTTACTAACCTATTAATATTCTTAGTGATCTACCAACCCACTCAGCATGGTTCCTGATATTCCATATCTCAAAACATGTGATAGTGTCGATGAACACTAGTACCACTCTCATTTCCCACCTTTGAAGTCAAAACATACATGCCTACATCATCCAAGAACAACCCAAACATATCAAATCTTCCTTGAAAATCTCCTCCCAACTCCAATACAAGGTTTTTTACCCTTCCAAGAACATGCATGATATGATTTCTAACATAGCACATTGAATCCCATACAAAATAGGTGGTCAAACCTCCTCCAGCCAACCCGCCACAAGAAGAATCAATTTTTTATGACATGACATATCTATAACTCTCAACAATGATACACTTATCTATAGAGGTATCTAGTTGTCATCCCAAGAAAACATATAGGTCTAACCCCATCCTTTCGATGTAGTCTCATAGTCAACACTCTAACTTCTTACACTATTCATCATGCTCTCACCTAATCACTGATATGCCCCCACACCGAACCTCACACATTTTTCATCCCAATCCTAAAACAACCACTTAGACTTCAACAAGAACCACATGAAAACAACCTCTAGAATTCCCCAAGGAATCCAAACCACATTAAAAGCTCAAGAATATTGAAATTCAGGGTCTTCAATGTAACACCTGAATGTTTTTATGAAATATTTTCTTTAAATAATTTTTATTCTTCAGTAGCTTCCGTTTTACACAATCATGAGTTTAAATGAACCACAATACACCCTTAGTATAAAATTACCATTATATCCTAGCTATTAGGTTAGCGGGAATATGTATAACTAACTTATGAAAATGCATTGTGAATTCACTAGAAATAAATTATTTATGAAAAATATAAATTAGATATTTGTATTTTTGAGTCAATTACAATTGGTAATGACATTAATGAGATATATATGTTATATAAAATATTTTTTATATTCATACAATGTATATTTTAATCATATGGTGTGAATAAAACCTATTTTTTGTATAAAAACTTATATTTTTTTTAAAAGGGTAATTTTACGCCTTTGAATGGTGAACCCCATTTAAATTAATATTTTGACACATAATAATTTTTATATGAAAAAATATAAATTTACTTTTAAATCAGGATATAAAAATTTACTTTGGATGAATTTCTGATATTTTTCGGATAACTTTGAAGTTTTTGATGAATAGTAAAAATACACTAAATTTTAAATGAAAATAACTTTTTTCATCGAAATAATTTATATGGTTACATTATAATATTCAATGGTTTTAAAGTATAAATATAATATATTTTTATCATTCAATATAATTTATGTCATTGTCATTAATTTTACATTTAATCCAGATATGAAAAACAATTCAATCTTTTGCAATATTTTAGCTTTTAAAACTCGTTCTCTCATTCCGACAATGGGATTAATTTTAATTTAATTACTGCAACTTATGTGTTTTAAATTTTGAAAAATGGATTAAAAATTTAGAATCAGTGGGTATAAATTGTTTTATTAGGTTACTTTTATTTTTTTGGACATTATGAATAATAACTTTAGTAATTTTTTCTACTGCAGTTCAGGGTAAATTGGGTAATTAAAGGTAAAAATAATATTATAAATTTACCTTAACACCTGTAAAAATCCTATTAGATGACTAAATTATACCCTTATAATATATGGTTTGAAATTTAATCACTTAATAGCCACTTTACCATGAATATGACATTAATTTTATTAAAATCCTTGAATATGAAAAAATGTCACACTTTCTTTTTATATAAGTATATTAATTTTAATATATAGATAACTAAGAGATAATATCAACTATATATTGTATTTAGAAATATAAAATAGTTACCTACATCTTATAAATTTATTTATAATTTTTATAAATTAAATAATTACCATTAAGGATGACACAATAGTGATGCATGAATTATTTTTTAATAGAAATATCAAATAAATGATTTTAAAAATATTAAAAGAAATATAATTTGAATTAATTAAGGTTATACATGAATTTTATAGGTGATTATGACATGTTTGGAGTATATTAAATGTTTTAGTTCAAAGTTATCTTCTGTGTGAATTTTATTTAAAATCAAATAAATGAATAGTGTCAAAATTGACACTATTAATATGTTATAAAAATAACATTTTATTAAATTATTTAAAAATAATAAAAATATTTAAAAATTATAAAGTGATAATTATAAGGTCTAAAATTGCATAAAATATCCATTTATGGTCAATTAAAACCATATAAGTAAATATTTATAACCATTAAATATTTAGAATGTTATTACCACAATTAAAATTAAATAGATTAAATAAGGATAAATCAAAATTATAAGGTTTAAAATAAAATAAAAACATGCATAAAGTTTATTGGTTGAGATTATTTCAAAACATCCTCATATTATATTATAAATAATCTACTTTGTAGCCATTTTAATTTAAAAATTAATTTATATTATTTTAATAGTTTTGGTTTTTTAAAAGGTACCCCTCCCTTCTCCTATAAAAGGGCACGTCCACTTCTCTTTTAATAAAACCTCTAAAGATATTTTCATTAGACAAAAACTGACCATTTCCTCTAATAAATTCCCTCAATTCATCTTATTTGCCACACATTTGGTAGAAATCCATCCTAAGGAGGCCTTTTATGATAATCAAAAGAAGATACTCGAAAAGAGGTAATTGTTTTATCTCCTCTTTCAAAATTATTTTCTTCTTCTACATTCTCTTATTATGTTGTTTACATACTAAAGTAATAAATCCAGTATCTTCTATATGATAAGATTTTATTATAATTATGATACAACCTTATACCACCTTTTATCCATCCTACAAATAACAATATCACCATGCGTGTGTACGTACAACTTACAGTCTCCACGTCGTGGTGTAATTTGTTATTCAACAATAATTTATTTGGATGGATATAATGATGAGTATAATGGATTTAAATAATGAATATAAAATGATAATTATTCTGTATTATTAATATACCATCCAATTCCATATCATTTAACCATTAAGTGAATGATATCGTCGCTCGTGCGTACGTATGACCTACCGTCTCCACGATGTGATGCGATTAATTCTACATGATATTCATTAAACCACGATTATATACATGAATAAAATGAATAAAAATGATATATATTATAATAATATAATTATATAAATTATATAACTATAACCTAATAAGTGGAACATGAACTTATCTGAAAAACATGCATAAGAACACAAAGCAGTTAATATCTGAATAACGAGTGACAATGAAATGTTATTAACAAACGGATGATAATATAATCATATATGATATCATAAATATTATTATGATTATATAATAATTCAATAACATTATTTAAATCATTATACAGGAGGTTCAGATATATACTAAATATATCGGACCTAAGGTAAGGGATAATTTCACAATCTCATTATTATTTGAGATTGTTTATACGTAAGTATTTACTAGGGCTAATTATCATCCACATCCATTTTTCCTATACTATTTAATATTTTTTTATTCTATAATTTTTTAAATTCAATTTTACCCATTGGTAAATTTTTATTAAATGGTATGAAAGGAATCTTTTGACGTTTTTCGATACGAGGTACTTTTTGACTTTTTTAGCAAAAGTACGTGGAGAATGTTTTTTAACTTATACGACATGAACATATTTTTACATCTTTATAACTCCTTATTTATATGAATTTTCCTTTACACTATTTGAATTTTATTTTCAACTAAATTCTTTTCTTTTAAAATTGAGCAGCATTTTGAGAAAAGAAAAAGGTTTTGAAGAAAAAAAGATATTTTACTCAAGAATTAAGTTTGAGTGTTTTATAAAAATTATTTTCCATCTAAGATGATGCTATTTAAATAGGTTTATGGTTATATCCCTATTATTACTTTTATTTGATTATGTTAATGATGGAATGATATTTTATATGGATTATTTTATGATAAAATGATGTTTTAGAAACTCATTTTATTTCTTGGGTTATGCTATGATGAATGATTTATGTTTTTGTGGCACATGTAATAATGATTTCATTATGACATGGGTGAGACCTATATATACCTCCAATTAATTGGGTAAAGATTTATATGACATGATATAAACATGAATTTAATGGAAAGTAAATCTGGTTCAGTAATACAGGGCTGGAATGGTAAGTAAACCCGGTTCTGTAATGGAATTTTTCCACTATGATGGTCTTGGCTATGATCCTTGGATAATATGAAAATGATTTTCTATGCTTATGTGTATTACAAAAAACTTCATATCTTATGTTTTTTACTTTTGGGATTATTTCCATTAATTATCATGAACTTTTATCTCATGGAATAATGTCACAATCTTTCATATGCAGGATAAGACTTCCAAATGTTATGTTATTATGTCTTACGATTGTGATATGATTGATATTTTCCCTTTTTAACCATACTGAGCATTTAAGATCACCCTTTCATATTTTTATTTTCCACAGGTCACGAAGAAGGGTATTAAGTAAGATATTCCAAAAAGGAGTCTAGTTATGAAGAAATAAGTGGGGGACAATGTAGATGTTTTATGAACCAGTTGTTTATGTTTTCTAGTTTCTAAAGACACTATACCTATACAATCCTATCATGGATTTATTATATTTTTTAATTAATATACATAAATTTTGAAGTAATATCAATGTATGTGAAATATGGGTAACTATAGTTGGTATCAGAGGAAGGTTATAGTTAACCTTTGGAAACTAGGATGATAAAACCTTTACAAGAACCCTAAGGATATGTCTAAGTATAGGATACAATCCTAGTGTTTTAGAAATGTCCATGAATAAACTCTAATAAAACCTAAAGTGTCCTAAATTAAAATTTTATTCTTTATTATGTGGTTCTCCTATTATGATTAGTGTTTCTCACACTATGATTCTTGGTTTTAGTCAATGTATGGAACCCAAAGGAACCACATTAATGATGAATGCGACAAGTAATGAAATGATTATCCCCCTGAGCAACCAAATGTTATGGGATATGGAATGAAAAATCTTCTATCCATGCTCACAAAACTTTCTCAAGCTATGAATCATGTAGTACTTCCAAACGAGCAAAAGAAATTCTATTGAGTCCTTCATGAGGTAGTGTCCACCTTCATTCAGCAGGTCTTCTGATCCATTAGTGGATAAACAATGGGTTAGTATCACTAAAAAGATATTTTCAGTTCTACAATGTTCTAATCATGATAAAGTCATCATAGAAGTCTATCATTTAGAAGGTTAAGTTGATCAATGAGGGAATCTTATCAAGAATATGAGGCAAAGAGATGAAATTGAGTTCATGGAATGGGACAAGTTCAAGAACTTATTTTTCAATAAGTACTTTCCTTGTATTCTTCAAAAAAAGATGGAGAAGGAGTTCCTTGAACTTAATAAAAGGGATGATGAATATATTTTTACATACGAAGAAAATTTTACAATACCTGAAAGGTACTATTCTGGAATTATTATCCAACCTGAGAGTAAAATTGATCAATTCTTTATTGGATTAAAACCAAGTCTCTGAAGGGAATTATCCATAATGTACTTTAATAGCTAAGAGGAAATTTTTTTATGTGCTCTCAAAGTTGATATGGAGATTGGAGTAACCCATCAGTCATATGGTTCTGATAAGAAGAGAAAAATCGAATTCAAAAAAAAATATAAATACCTCACTGAAAAGAATATGAGTTTTCCCTTATGCTCAAAGTGTGGAAAGAAACATAGAGGAAATTCTCTTAAAGGGAATAGTAAATGTTTTAAGTGTGGAAAATATGGTCATTTGTTAGTTTAATGCTGAAGTGATGGGAAAAATATATCTATATATGCAAATAGAGAAAAGGCTACACAGAATGCCCCTCCTACACTAAAATTCTACAAGTGAAAGGAAATGAGGCATTATTCCAATCAATTCTCTAATCCAAGGGTTATTTATGACAATAAATGTAAAAAACATTTATGTCTAAAGACAAAGGAAAGTCACATGCAATCATTATCGGCGATGTGGAGTACGATAATGAAGTGGTGAATGGTACACTTACTATCCACTCAAAAGTAGAAAATGTTTTATTTTATTTTGGATCCACCCACTCTTTTATTTCTGAATAATTTTCTAAGGGTATCACCGTATTACCTCAACAATTTGATATTGAGTTATTTGTGACGACTTCTAATGGCACAACAGTCGCACCAAAATTTTATAATTCATCTCCGATTGAAGTTTGTGGGAAAGTTATTCCTAAAAATATTATGATCCTTAATATAGTGGAATTTTATGTTATTATTGGCATGGATTGGATTTCTATATATGGATCTTATATCAATTAACAAGGAAGGGAAGTCACATTTCATATTCTAGATCAATATATGATCATATATCGATGTAAGGATGAATATAACCTTCCAATAGAAATTTATTCTATCTTATTGGTTTAGATTCCTATAAATGAAGGTTATTTATCTAAAACGGTTGGGGAGAAAATCATGATTAATAATACACCCACTATAAGATATTTTTATGATGTATTTATAGA
The DNA here is from genome assembly GCA_963277665.1 of Viscum album. Lineage (NCBI taxonomy): Eukaryota > Viridiplantae > Streptophyta > Magnoliopsida > Santalales > Viscaceae > Viscum > Viscum album. Next base: position 15,283,087 of record OY728155.1, on the reverse strand, counting down.
GGAATTTTCAGGGCTTCCACCAAATCATGAATTTGAGTTTTCAATAGAACTCATACCAGGTGCTATGACTATTTCAAAGACACCTTATAGAATGGTCCCAATTTAGTTATAGTAATTGAATAAGAAACTCTAAGAGAATATTGATAAGGGATTTATACACCCTAGTGCGTCAGCTTGGAGAGAACATGTTCTATTTGTTAAGAAGAAATATGGATCAATGAGACTCTGTAATGATTATTGAGAACTTAACAATAACACTATCAAGAGAAAATATCCTCTTCCCTACATTGATGACTTATTCAACCAACTACGCGGAGATCAATACTTTTCCAAGATTGATCTTCATTCATGATATCACCAATTAAGGGTCAAAAATGAGGATATACCGAAGATGACATTTTGTACAAGGTATGGACCCTATGAATTTATAGTGACGCCTTTTGGTCTTACATCTTCCCCCACAATCTTCATGGATCTAATGAATAGAGTCTTTAGAGACTATCTTGATCAGTTTTTGGTAGTCTTTATAGATGATATTATTGTCAATTCAAAGAGCAAGGAAGAACATGAAGACCACTTGAAAATTGTACTGAAAACCCTAAGAAAATAGAATATTTATTAAAAAATTACCAAGTGTGAATTTTGGATTCAGAAAGTTTCATTTTTGGGTCACATAATCTCAAGAGATGGGATATCTATGGATCCATCAAAAATAGATTTTTGTAAATTTGGAAGAGACCAAAAAGGGTAACTGAGATCCAATGTTTTCTTGGTTTGGTTGGATATTATTGGAGTTTTGTGAAAGATTTTTGATGATTATATAATCCACTCACCAAGTTGACTCAGAAAGGAGTTAAGTTCATATGGGAGGAATAATGTGAAGATAATTTCAAATAGATAAAAAGAAGTTTAGCTAGTGCACCTACGCTCACATTGCTTTGTAGTGGAGAAATATTTTTGATCTACAGTGATGCATTCAAGAAGGGTCTGGGATGTGTTCTCATGCAAAATGATATGGTGATAGCTTATTCCACATGACAATTGAAATCCATGAGCAAAATTACCCAACTCATGATTTGGAGTTAGCTATGGTAATCTTTGAATTAAAGATATAGAGGAATTATCTTTATGGTGAAAGGTGTGATATTTATGCTGATCATAAAAGTTTAAAGTATATTTTCACACAAAAGGAGATGAATATGCACTAAAGAAGATAGTTGGAGTTGATTAAAGATTACTACTGCTCCATACATTACCACCTTAGGAAAGGGAACAAGGCATAAGATGCTTTGAGTTGAAAAGACCATGCTACCCTATCCATGATAAGGATCACAAAAGATCCAATATTTATGGATTTGAAAAGGATGGATCTTGAAATTTTAAATTAAAGGGGTAAATCTTACCTTTATCAAATTAATGTTCAACCATCTATATAAGTGAAGATTAAGGAGGCGTAGAAGAAAGATGTAGAGATAAAAAACAAGGTGAGAAATGTTCCTGAATTCAACTTTGATTGTGATGAAATAATAAGGTTTAGAAACCAGGTTTGTATTCCTCCCATACAAGAATTAAAGAAGATGTTATTAGATGAGGCTCATAGTTCATCATTCTATATTCAACCTGGAATCACAAAGATGTACAGGGACCTGAAAGGGTATTTATGATGGGATGACATGAAAAGAGATGTTGCTGAATATGTCTCTTGATTCTTGGTTTGTCAGTAAGTTAAGTTTGTGAGACAAAAGTCTAAGGGGATGTTACAACCATTACCCATACTAAAATGGAAATGGGAAAACATCACTATGGAATTTGTCATTGTACTTCTCAAAACATCCAAATAAAATAATGCTATCTAGGTTATAGTTGATTTCCTTACAAAGTCAGCACACTTCATTGCTATGAGAGAGGATTTCTCTCTTGATCAGCTTGCTAGGATATATGTAAAGGAAATGGTAAGACTGCATGGAGTAAAACTTTCCATTATATTTGACTAGGATCCGAGGTTTACCTTGAATTTCTGGAGAAGTCTTCAGTATGCTCTGGATATAGAGTTAAGTTTCAGCACTTCTTATCATCCTCAGATAGATGGTCAGTCTGAGAGGATAATTCAAACTCTGGAAGACATGTAGAGAGATTTCTCTATGGATTTCAAAGGTGGTTGGGATCAACACCTAACTTTGGTGGAATTTTATTACAACAATAGATTTCATTACAGTATTCAGATGTCTCCTTATGAATCCCTCAATATAAGGAAGTTCAGAACTCCAACTTGCTGGGATGAAGTTGGGAAAATAAATCTATTAGGACCTGATCTTGTTGATAAAATGGCAGAAAATGTTAGATCTATTCAACAACACACAAGATAATATCGGAGTTGACAAAAAATTTATGCTAACAACTAAAGAAAATACCTAGAGTTTGAAGTTGGTGATAAGGTGTTTATATGAATATCTCCCTGGAATAGAGTAATGAGATTTGGAAATAAGGGCAAGCTGAGCCCTATGTATATTGGTCATTTGGAAATTATGGATCGTTTGGGGAAGGTATATTATCGATTGGAACTTCCATCAAATATCTCTCATGTTCATGATGTGTTCTATTTATATCTCTTGAGAAAGTACATACCTAATCCTTCACATGTACTAAACTCAGAAGTTATACCACTAGAGCAAGATCTTTCTTATGAATAACAACCTATAGAGATTCTAGATCGTAGAGAAAAATTTCTACCAAACAAGACCGCTCACTTGGTTAAAGTTTTATAGAGGAACCACCAATTTGAAGAAGCTACATGGTAACTTGAGGATATGATGAGGGATAGGTATCCTCATCTATTAGTTTCTAAGTGATGAATTTCGAGGGTGAAATTTAGTTTGGGGGGGGGGTAGAATGTAACACTCAGATGTTTTTATGAAATATTTTCTTTAAATAATTTTTATTCTTTAGTAGCTTATATTTCACACAATCACGAGTTTACATAAACCACGAGACACCCTTAGTATACAATTACCATTATAGCATAGCCATTAGTTTAGCGGGAATAAGTATAACTAATTTATGAAAATGCATTGTGAATTCATTGGCTATCAATTATTTATGAAAAATATAAATTAGATATTTGTATTTTTGAGTGAATTACTATTGGTAATAAAATTAATGAGATATATATGTTATATAAAATATTTTTCATATTTATCCAATGGATCTTTTAATCATAGGGTGTTAATAAACCCTATTTTTTGTATAAAAACTTATATTTTTTTAAAAGGGTAATTTTATGCCTTTGAATAGAGAATCCATTTTAAATTAATATTTTGAAACATTAATAATCTTTATATAACAATATATAAATTTCCTTTTAAATCATGATATAAAAATTTACTTTTGATGAATTTCTAATATTTTTTTCTGATAACTTTCAAGTTTTGATGAATTATAAAAATACACCAAATTTAAAGTGAAAACAACTTTTTTCATAAAAATAATTTATATAGTTACATTATAATATTAAATGGTTTTAAAGTATAAATATAATATATTTTTATCATTAAATATAATGTATGTCATTAGAATTAATTTTACATTGAATCTAGATATAAAAAAAATTAAATCTTTTGCAATATTTTTTCTTTTAAAACCCGTTCTCTCTTTCCGACAATGGGATTAATTCTAATTTAATTACTGAAAATTATATATTTTAAATTTTGAAAACTGGATTCCATATTTGGAATTAATGGGTTTAAATTATTTTAATAGGCCACTTTTATTTTTTTGGACATTATCAATAATAACTTTAGTGATTTTTTTCTACCGTTGTTAAGGGTAAATCAGGTAATTAAAGGTAAAAATATTATTATAAAATTAAATTAAAACCTTTCAAAATCATATTTGATGAATAAATTAGACCCTTATAATCTATTACTATAAATATAATCATTTAATGTCCCCTTTCCCATGAATATGACATTAATTTTATTAAAATCAATGAATGTGACAAAATTTCACACTTTCTTTTTTATATAAGTATATTAATTTTAATATATAGATAAGTAGGAGAGAATATCAACTATATATAGTCTCTGGAAATCTAAAATAATTACCCACATCATATAAATTTATTTATAATTTTTAGAAATTAAATAATTACCATTAAGGATGACACACTAGTGATGCAGAAATTATTTTATTAATAAAAATATCAAATAAATGATTTTAAAAATATTAAAAGAAATATAATTTGAATTAATTAAGGTTATCCATGAATTTTATAGGTTATTATGACATGTTTTGAGTATATTTAATTTTTTTTGGTTCTAAGTTATCTTCTGTGTTGATTTTATTTAAAATCAAAGAAATGAATAGTGTCAAAATTGATACTATTGATATTTTATAAAAATAACATTTTATTAAATTATTTAAAAATCATAAAAATATTTAAAAATTAAAAAAGTGTTAATTATGAGGTCTAAAATTTCATAAAATATCATTTATGTTCAATTAACACCATATAAGTAAATATTTTTAACCATTAAATATTTAGAATGTTATTACCACGATTATAATTAAATAGATTAAATAAGGATAAATAAAAATTATAAGGTTTAAAATAAAATAAAAACATGTATAAAGTTTATTTTTTGAGAGGATTTAGACCCATCCTCATCTTATCTTCGAAATAATCCACTTTAGAGCCATTTTATTTTAAAAATTAATTAATATTATTTTAATTGTTTTGGTTTTTCCTAAGGTGCCCCTCCCCTCTCTTATAAAAGGGAACCTCTACTTATATTTTAATCACACCACCAAAACCTGCACATTTCCTCTACCAAATTCCCTAAATTCATCCTAGAGGCCACACTTTGGGAATAAATCCATCCTAAGGACACCTTTTGTGAAAATCAAAAGGAGATACTTGAAAAAGATGCAATTGTTTTATCACATCTTTCAAAATTCTTTTCTTATTCTACTTCCTATTATTATATTTTTTCATTAAAAAGTAATAAATCCACTATCTTATATATACTTAGATGTTATTATAATTATGGGACAACCTTATAACTCCTTTTATACATCCTTCGAATAACAATATCACCATGCATGTGTATGTACGACTTACCGTCTCCACGTCGTGGTGTAATTTGTTATTCAATAATAATTTATTTGGATGGGTATAATTATGATTATAATGGATTTAAATAATTAATATGAAATGATAATTATTCTATATATTTTAATATACCGTCCAATTCCATATCATTTAACCATTAAGTGAATGATATCGTCGCTCCTGCGTACTTACGACCTACCGTCTCCACGATACGATGCGATTCATTCTACACGATCTTCATTAAACCATGATTATATACATGAATATAATAAATAAACATGATATATATTATACTAATATCATTATTTAAATGATATAACTATAACCTAAGAAGTGGAACATGAACTTATATGATAAAATGTGCATAAGAACATAAAGCACTTAATATCCGAATAACGAGTGACAATGAAATGTTACTAACAAAAGAATGATAATATAATCATATATGATATCATAAAAAATGATTATGATTATATAATAATTCAATAAAATTATTTAAATATTTATACAGAAGGTTCATATACATACGAAGGATATCAGACCTAAGGTAAGGGATAATTTCGCAATCTCATTATTATTTGAGATTTTTTATACTTAAGTATTTACTGGGGTATATTTATCATCCAAATCCATATTTACTATAATATTTAATATTATTTTTATTATTCTACAATTTTTTAAAGTTAAATTTACCCATTGGTAAATTTTTATTAAATGGTATGAAAGGAATCTTTTGACATTTTTTTATACGAGATACTTTTTTGACTTTTACGGAAAAAGTATGAGGAGAATGTTCTTTTAAATTATACAGAACAAAAATATTTTTACATATTTATAACACCTTATTTCCATGAATCTTACTTTACACAATTTAAAATTTATTTTCAACTAAATTATTTTCTTTTAAAATTGCATGGCATTTTGAGAAAATAAAAAGTTTTTGAAGAAGAAATGATATTTTCCTCAAGAATTAAGTTCGAGTGTTTTATCAAAATTATTTTACATCTAAGATGATGCTCTTTAAATAGGGTTATGTTTATATCCATATTATTACTAAGATTTGATTGTGTTTTTTATAGAATTATATTTTATATGGATAATGTTATGATAAAATGATGTTTAAGAAACCAAATTTATTTCTTGGGTTATGCTATGATGAATGATTTATGTTTTTGTGGCATATGTAAGAATGATTTAATTATAAGATGGGTGGGAGATATATCTCCCTCTAATTCATTGATTAAAGATTTACATCTCATGAGATAGACATGACTGGAATGAAAATTAAATCTGATTCAGTAATATTGGGCTGGAACGATAAGTAAACCCGATTCAGTAATGGACTTTGTCTGCTATGATGGTCTTGGATATAAGCCATGGCTAATATGGAAATGATTTTATATGCTTTTGTATATTCCAAAAAACTTCATGTATTATGTTTTTACTTTTGGGATTATTTCCGTTAATTCTTATGAACTTTTATCCAATGACATGATGTCATGATCTTTCATATGCAGGATAAGACTTCCAAATGTTATGTTCTTATGTCTTATGATTGTGATATGATTGATATTTTCCCTTGTTTACCCTTACTGAGGAATTGAGCTTACCCTTTCATATGTTTCTTTTCCCCAAGTCATGAAGAAGGGCATTAATTAAGATATTCTAAAAAGGAGTCTAGTTATGAAGAAATAAGTGATAGATAATGTAGATGTTTTATGAACCAGTTGTTTATGTTTCCCAGTTTATAAAGACACTATACCTATATGGTACTGTCATGGATTTATTATATGCTGTAATGAATATAATTCAATTTTTAAGTAATATCAATGTATGTAAAGTATGGTTCGCTATATTCAAGATCATCCAAAGACCGTTCCCACACCTCAACAACCTTTTCCAACTCAAGGGTCACACACCCACGATCGAGACAATGCTCCCAAATAAAGAAGTTCCCTTTTCATTTTCCCACTAGGTCAACACCCTGATCTAAAATCCTACATCTCATCCATCACCAAACATAACAGTCAGACATGTCCAAACCTGCTCACACCCGAGCGCTACTCCAAACATAAACATCACAGGTTCTCAAATTTCGGAACACCATCCTCGACCCTCACCTAAGACCACCTGAAGCGAGGGTCATACCTTTCAAAAACCTATGTAGGGATTCCTACCATATTAATTCACCATATACCACTTTGAAAACACTAAACCAAATTGGTATTTCCATTATCAAACATATGTCACTCCTCACGAGCCATGCCCCCCATCCTTTCAAAACCCAACCAGGATAGATTTCTTGGATTGACCATGTAACAGAACATCGATCCATCTGATGTATCCTTTATCAAATGAGGTTCCTTTACTTCTCCCAACCAAACCTTCAATAATCCAAGACATAAAATCTCCTCAAGTGATTGAGGTAATGTGTGCTGGATAGAACAGTGCCTATCATGTTTTGGGTAGGTGAGTGAACATGTGCCCATGAGTCACGTTGCATCCAACTAGGCTCACATGCCAAAACCGCTAACCATGGTCATGCATAGGTCGGATGACGTTTCTTGGGAGTGTTGTTAACTCTCATGAAATATCGAAATACAAATTTATAATAATATGTTTATACTAACTACTAGAATGTATAATAGTGGTAATATGGGGTCGATCCCATGAGAAAAAAGGTTATAATTTTTTAATAGTGTCAATGATCATCATGATTTAACTAAAACCTACATTACCTAAACTACTTGAGTGGATAAATTGGACTACAAAAAAAAAGTAAAATAAGGAAAAAGAGGAGAGAGTTGATATCGAGGGTGGTTTTTCTTAAATTCATTAACCATGAGATTTCTTAGGGTAAGTTGTTTTTCCTTTCATTCTTAACTAGAACTATATAAATTGTCCAATGAATATCTTGAGGTTTACTATAACCAATACAGGTGTATGATGTTTAATATCTATAAAGAAGGAGGAGTTAAGGTTGGATCTCTCTCTCCCACTCCCCTTTACCACATTTAGGTTTATCCTTTAAATGTCATTTCTTTCACTGTTCTTGTAGAGGAAATGATTTGTTTTAATTTAAAGTGATATTAATTTAAAAAATAGGTTCTCATCCCCTTTAATCAACTCATCTCTCCCTCAAAAACTTAATTATCCATGACTAATCTCTCAATTAATATGGGTGAATTTTATGAAGTTTTCCTAACCCACACAGGGGTTTTCTCCTCTATGCCGCCCATGTGGGCCTTCCTGAGGTTAGTCTTGGTCGGTGGGCCCTTCATGGGCCTACTATGTGTCTTAGATGGCCTTAGTTGAAGGATATCATGGGATGCACCATTTTTTTCTAGTTCTCTCCCATTGTCATTTATTCTTATATATCACACACATAAAATACTTATAGAAATAAAACAAAGTAAAAAAAAATTATATTCCTTTTATTTATTTTTTTGAAAAGTCATTATAAAATAGAAATTCAAAAAAATGAATGTTCTTAATTAAAATATGGATTTAAATTATTAAAATAAAATGAACTTAAATAATTAAAATTAAAAAAAAATATATGCACAAAATGAACTCATAAACCCACCACACTTAGACAATGCTTGTCCTCAAGAATATATATCTACTTTAAATTGAAAAGAATACCTCCATTCTAAAAATATTAAAAATTAAAAATTAATATAACCAAAAAATTATTAATGGGGGAAATAATTTTCATGTTTCACATAAAAAAAGTGATTTCAACTCCTCCATAGACCAATACATTAGAATTTTCCCAAGTAAAATGATGGATCTTATCTTCTCTTATATTGAGATCATTTAATTCATAATTATTAACATGAAAAGTTGTGATCTACCTCACCATTGTTTTTAATTATCTCATCACTCAAGGAAAAATTAATATAAAGTTTTCCTCATACCTTGATTAGATATACCAAACATATGAATTCGAAAATGATCTACTTTCTCCACTTAATAGAGATAGATATCACTAAAAATCAATAGGAATTTGAATTCGAGGATGAAATGATTATGAGGTTAAGGGATATTTGTAAATTTATTAATAAAATTTAATCTCAAAAGGGAGTTTTATCCATAAGTATTAAGCATGATAATCAAAGTAAATCTAATGACATTATCCTATTCAAAAATTGACATATTCCCTCACATCCCAAGCTTAAGTAAGGTCATGAATAATGAAAGAAATGAATGAATCACCCCCTATTTTTTTAATTTCTTGAAAATTGAGATAGTAAAAGTCTCACATATATCACCCAACCACAAATCATGAAAATAATTGTTGAAATGATGGTGATTTTTGACCCTATATAACTCAACCCATAATTTTCATTTTTTTGTTTTTTTCTAGAGGGTAAAACAATAAAAATAGTGAAATATTACATGAACCTTCATAAAAAAATCATATGATACACCCAAAAAATATTCTCTTAAGTAATATTACCCCTTCTTCCATGAAATACCTTTCACCCCACACTTAAACTTTGAACATCATGAAAAACATTACAGTTAGGGTATGGATGGATAGTTTGGCTTGAATTTTGGATATTTTTAACAAAGTTCATTCATGGTCTCTAAGGGTTAAAAATAGGATTAATGTTAGGTAGGTATCAAGTAAAGTGGCTAAACCAAAAAAAAATCCTCTATCATCTTTAAAGTGATTTTTTATAATCATAATTTTGAAAAGTTCAAATTCAAATTCTAGTAGGTAACATGTCCCAAGTTATCTCATGAAATTTATAAAGAAATATTGGAAATATTAGGATTAGAAACCTCTTGGTAATAAGAACCTGTAATTAAAGACAATAAATCATGGCATGATTCATAATAATAAATCAATCAACATTAACTTCTAAAATTTAAATCCTGAATTATTGAAGGGAATTTTCAGCAACATGTGACTACAAAGAAAAAACATGAATTGTTGAGTTCAAGCCCCTATGATTTTTTCTAATCATCTAAAATCCTAATTTTACTCATCTAATTTCATCAATTTGAAAATTAAAATATGGAGTTACGGGGTTTCTAAAAAATACTAAGCATTATGAATCAAAAGTTTGAGAATATCTAAGTGTGGGCATGAATTTTTTCATTTAAGCTCAAAAAAATAGATTCTGAAAAATAGAGGAGTAACAGTGAATATTGAAATTTAAAATTTTAATCCAATGGTCATTTTGAGATCTTCCTTTTTTTATCTTTCTTCATTAGGGTCTTGTTCCTAGGATGTCCATGGAATTCAAAAAATCTAAACAAAGTAGTGAATGCACATGCACTTTTCAGTTAAAGTTCAAAAAATAATGAGGAGGGGGAGGGATGTTTCACTACATGCTAAAATAAAATATTAAACTAATAAATAAAGTAATTATAACCTAGGTTTCCTACCACAAATAAATTTTATTAAGTTCATTAAGATTGACCTTACCTCTTGGATCATGTAATTGGAGAAGGGTATAGAGCTAACCATCTCGTATATAACCAATTATGTCTTTGATGAGTGTTTGATGTATCACTTCTACCATTCCTCCTCCTTTATGATATTATTATTGTTGTTGAGGAAAGTATCGGGAAATGAACAACCTGAATGTTTGGAATAAAAACTCATGGGTTGTTCATACCTTTTTCCACTCCTCTTTTTCATATTTTGGTGGCTGGTGTGCATCAAATTCAGCACTCAACTTCACAATTTCAATAGCCACTTCTTCTTGTTCTTCTTCTCAATGGGGATTCTCTTCCAAAATATAAAAGTTAAAGTTTTAAATTTATATATCCCAAAGATATTCCTCTTACTCTTGATTTTATATTTCAATAGTTGAGGGTTCCTATTCTTCCTCCTCTACATCAATTAGGTATGTTTCCTCCATGGAAAAGTCAAAATAAGTATTAGAAAAACGACTTACCTTAGATTCATCCTTAAGATATATTGTGCTTACAAATGGATCCTGAAATTAGGATTCCTCCTTGGTTCCACCATCCAATTATTTAGCTTCTTTATCCATGATTTCTAGGAGTTTCAATCCCTCTTTTAATTTTAATTCCAAGTTGAGGAGTGCATCTTACAAATTTGGGTGTAGTTGTGATTTCCATGGGTTTCCTTGACACTCTCATACTTGAAGTTGGATTTTCCACTTTAGTTATTTAATTCATTATGAGAGGATTGAAAGATTGATTTCTAAATGGATTTGGCTCTTTATGAAACTGTTCCTAAGATCACACCAAAAACACCCTAAGCATAAAATGAATTAAAAAGCCTAATCTAAAATCAGAAAATAGAAAATTAATGGTGAAAATACTTGCCTAATTATTGTGTTTATAAGAACATATTCCTTGAAAACAGTTCTAGTTTTGATTTCATATGAGTGTGTCTTTAATTCTCTCTATAAATATCAAAATAAAAATTTATAATAACTGGAATACACTAACTACTATAACATAGAATATTGGTAATATGGGGGTGATATTACATGGAAAAGGGTTATAAAGTTTCAATAATGTTGACGATTTTCACGATTTAACTAAAACTAAAATTACCTAAACTACTTGGGTGGATTGATCAAAATGACTCAGAAAGGAAAATAAAGATGAAGGGGAGTGAGTTGATATTGAGAATTGTTTTTCTTAAATTTATTAATAGTGAGATTTTTTGGGGTAAATAGTTTTTTCTTTTAGCCTTTACTAGAACTACCTAAACTAGCTTAATACTCTCTTAAGGTTTACTATAAACAATAATGGTGCATGATTTTTAATATCTATAAAAAATGCAAAGTTAATGTTGGATCTCACTCTACCACTCCCCTTTATCACATTGAGGTTCATCCTTTAAATGACATCACTTTCACTATGAATTTATAGGACATGATTTGTTTTAATTCAAAGTGATATTAATTTAAGATAGTCATACTATTACCCATTAATCAAATCACCTCTCCCACAAAAACTTAATTTTTCATGATTAATCTCTTAATTAATATGGATGAATTTGATGTATTTGAGGGAAAGTATTAGAATGTCAGTGCTAAAATAAAGGCATTGTGAAAAAAATGAAAACACTTGTGTAATACCTTCACATAGAAATATAAATTAATGATTATATAAAAAAATAAAAATATAAAAATAAATTCCTAAATTAAGAAGCATCGTGTTGATGATGACCGTCTTTTGCAACTCTCACTTCATATTCCAGGTTGAGATCTTTCACTTTGACTTTTATGTTAGTAGTGGAACCTCAATCTATATTAGGTTCCCCTCTAGGTATTATCTCTCTAGCATGACATCTCTCTCTCTCTCTATTTATATAGATAATTATCTCTCTTTGAACTTTGATATATCTTTATCTCATTGTAATCTTTCTTTTGACCTGGTTAGTATTTCCTCTTTATGCTAAAAAATTAAATTTGGTATTACTATCTTTTATTATGTCAGGAGAGAGGTAGATCACGGACCGGTAGCCTTGAATATTTTTGAGAGATTTTAATTGATCTCTTAGCCAACTCCTTATTTTGTGGAGGTACTTTCAAATATTCCTTATTTTTAGAGTATTTCCAACTCCTTAGAGGTAGGTCCTAATAACGGGTATCCTTATGTTTATTTATTTTTCAAGAACTGGCCTGTAACATTTGGATAGCCCGAAGATTTTGGGCTTTTACAAGTTATAGCAACTGAAACCCTATAGTGTGGGTGGTTTCCCTATAGTGAAACCTTTCATTGCCTATGATGTAGCGTGGGAGGCTATGGTGAAACATCCTCCAAATCCAAAAACCCCGAATCTATCTATTTCAGAACCTCCACATCATAGTGGGGTGCCTATGTAGCAATGTTTTTCTCTAATTAGGTCACCTTGGTCAGTATTCTGCATAGCCTTGGCTATGGCATATTGGATCTTGAAAATCCAGTGGCATCCTGAGCTTTGGTTATGGTGACTCCATGGTGCAATGACTCAGCTTACGGTGCAACATCAGTGGAGATGGTGGTTCTGTTCATCTATGGATTAGAAAAAAATGTGACAGTGTGGACGAAATGTATGAGGACAATTATGTAAAACCTTGGGTGAAATAATGTCGTTTATGTAAGTTCATAGTACCTCAGTTTGTGTGTGTCTGAAATAGAAAATCTTGACAGTCAGCCTTCTCTTAATAAACTATTATATGGCCCCTTAGCCGCAATGAAGTTGGGATGGGGTCGAAGGACCCCTACCATCGCTATACCCTTCCCTATGCCAGTGATTCTTTCCTATCATCATTGTATGAAGTTTCCCTATGTGCCGGTACGTTCCCACTTTCTTGCTCCTACCCCTATGTCAACCCATACAAGGGTTTTCTCCTTTATTATTCCCATGAAGGCCTTTTCAAGGTTGGGCTTGGTTGGTAGGCCCTTCATTGGATTACTATGTGGCTTTTCTAGACTTGGTTTAGGGCTATCATGGCCCGGCCCATTTTTTTCTAGTCCTAGACCTTTTTCATTTCTTCCTACACAACACATACGTAAAATGCTTAGAAAATTAAAACAAAGTAAAAAACAAATATTTTCATTATTTTTATTTATATTTTCAAAATTTTATTATAAAATATAAATACCAAAAAATGAACATTCTTAATTAAATTATGCTTGCAAAAAATTTAAAAAATTGACCATAAACTATTAAAATTTTAAAAATGATATATACAAAATGAACTCATCACTAGCCTTAATTAAACCAGGATTACCCTTAGAGCTCCTCCATAGAAAGACACTTAGATTGTACCAGTGTACACCACATGATCTCCTACCAATTGGTATCATTCCAAAATTACAAGTGTCTACCTCGTTCACACCAAGCTGTTGGAAGCATACCTCAAACTCAACAAGGATAGTCACTTGACTACTCTTGCCTTAAACCCCCAACCTTGATACCCAGATCTGAAACCCTATGTGATTTATCATTTGTAACTATATGAGGCATCGCTTCACTGATTCCACACTTCCATCATGTCTTGTGTGCACTGATTTAATATATAAGCACTACTTCTATTCATCTTAAATAATGGGTGCTCACTCTTTCACTACTAATCCCATCAAGACCTAAGAGTCGCACACTCTACTGTGACCATTTATAAAATTTTAATATCATCCTATGAGTAAAGTATCATTGATCCTATGCTCATGTGCATAACTAGGTGAAAACCTATTCTCCTGAATGTCACTTATTCTAACTAGGGGTATCCCAGATTCGCACTTAGAATAAGATTGACACCCTACACATGTCTCGATTAAGCTAACAACCACCCATCATCCTGAGTGTCATTTATAAAACCCAAACCCCCTATCCACATGGGTATGGTGTACCCAAAAATCATCCACAAATGCTAGGTATAGGCATCCAAATGACCCTTCCCTTTAAAACCAACCCAATATAAGGCATTGATACCTTAGGTGATCTTAGTAACCACATCCCCACTTGGAACCACTAAACATGCTCCAATCACATAACTAAGGAATCTACTCCTCCCTCACACCACTAATTCAAATCACAAGATGGGGTCAACACCTCTCACATGTTACCCTCAAAGGTGAAAATGATAGGATTCACTAAATCCATAAGGCTCATCCATAAAGTCACTAGGTTCTCCCACCTAGCCCATAAACTGAAGTCTCATTAAAGAAAAAAATCATTGGATGACACTTGTCCTTGTCTCAAGGTCATAGTGAATCTAGTGTGCCCAATATCCAACTATGATTCCTAAGAAATTGGGCTCTCTCTCTATCCCCTCTTACCCTCACCAGGGTCAAGCTAATCATAAAAGGATTTTAAGACACCTTATCTACATTAAGGTTCAACACATAACAAATTTACATTATTTTAAATTCCAGGGTCCACATTATTTTAATTAAAAAACTCACACTTCAAACTTTAACATTTAAAAAGTCCCACATTGCAAATTTCCAAACCCTACTGGGTTCATAATTAAACTTTTACTATGTCCATGGATTCACATTTCAAAACTTTTTATAAGTTTCCGATTTATGAATTTTTCTAAGGCTTGGTTAAATAGAATACCATTCACAAGTTATAAATTAAAACACTTTATAGGTTTCTTAATTTCAATTTATTTATCCAAATCCATCATCAATACATTTATATCTACCTATGTATCAAGAGATCATCATGATAATTAGTTAATTAAGATGCCACCATAGTTGTATATGGAAAACATCACATACGACATTGCATACATTTTAAATACCAACCCCCTTATTAGCATAAAACATCATCCATAGGTAGACATAAATTATAATATTGTAACAAAAAGTATATATGAATCCATCAAATATTAATAATCATGAACTGATATAAATCCCACACATCATACAATTGATATTTGAAACCCATGTCCCTAGCATGATGTATGTCATGTGAATCCCTATGTGCCCAAAATAATACATGAATTCACCCACACCATGTTTCTATACTAGTCTAAGAGTGTAAATCCTATAAATAATAACATCCCATACCATGTGTTTCACTTGAAGTGAAAATCAAATATAACTATAACAAGAGAAATCCAAATAACAACAAGTCTGATCCCTAACAACTTGGGTTTCCCCTATGCGTGGGTTAATCAGTCTCAGACCTGAGTTCATTAAAAATCCTCGACACATTCATAATATATTATTTAATATTCCTAAACAATAAGATAAAATAAAAACATCATTTATACCACTTTGTAATGTCCCACACTATAAATCACTAAAACAGTGCCCTAGGCTAGGGCCTCCCCATATGTTGGAGGCTTTAGAATAGAGGTGAGGGCCTTTGAGGTTACTGTGGAGAGACTATGACCTTGTGTTAGAGTATCTGTAATAGATGAATAATATAAAGACATCATACAAGCTAGATAAAAATCATAAATAAAGTAAATAAAGCACCAATAAATAATTACAATAATAAGATTCCATAAATATGGTTAGCCCATACATGTCAAGGATCCCCCATGGGCAGATCACATACATAAATATTCAAAGACTAAAGTAAAAAATACACTAAGGATCACCCCTAATTGGTCCCAAGTCCAGCCCAGTCTCAATTTATATACCTATATTAGCATGCTAATCCAACTATCATCAATGTTGGGCCTTTACCTAAACCTGAAACCTGTAACCAAATAGTTATATTTACTCAGGTACCCAAGTACCATAGTGGCCCAAGTAGGGTGTGAGTAAAACTTAGTAGGCCACCACCAATGATGTCCCTAAAATATCCAGTCTGAGATGAAAGTGCATGTGGAAGTGCTCAATGATAAAAAACTTAACAATTATAAAATAGTTTATTTAAAAGTAATAAATAACCACTAATTCCCTGGGTTCATGATGACACCTATGAATAGTGTTGTTTTTGTTGATATTTAAGTCCATTACCATAATATACCCTATATAGTTCATCCAGTGTCGGGGTGTCTCTGAGCATGTCTCATGGATTGTGCCAACCATATATAACCACATGGAATCCAAGGTTTATTATGGAATTCCTGATATCTGAAGTACCACATGGAATCCAAGTGCTCATCCCATCATTCCCATGGAATATGAGCCCGACATTCCCCAGTCATTAGTCATCACATGAAATCCAAATGCTCATCCTGGCATTTTGGTGGAATCTGAGTGCTCATCCCGAAATTCCCAATTATAAAGTATCAAATGGGTCCAGGCACTCCTCCTGACCTCCCCAAGTTATCATCAAGAATGTGTAATTTGAGTGCTCATCCCAACATTACTAATCATCATGAGTTATACAAAATCTAGGTTCTCATCTTGACATTCTCAAGTAGCACATATCAAATGGAATCTAAGGAGCTCATCCTTGCATTCTCAATCATTACACTTTAAGAAACTAAATTTAGCATTGTATTAAATAATTTAAATAATCAATTAACTTTACAAGGATACCCTTTAAATCATGCATCAGGATTCATTAATTTAAATTAATCAATCCAAAATGATTCATAATAACCATTTCACATTTTACAGACCGAAATAATTACCAGACATAATTTAGCATTACAAAAAACCAAACCATTTTATAAAACATAGATTCCAAATACCAATTCCTTTAGGTATTTTTAAAATATAGGGTACACAAGTAAATTAGTAAATGGATTTACTAAAATCACTTCCCAACCAATAATTAATCAATTTAATTAATCAAGCCTTAAAGTTTCACCTCAAGGTCATCAATAAATGTGAAGTTATATTTCACGGTCATTAATTAAAAACCTAAATACTCACTTCATGTTATTAACCAATATACCCAATTTAATTCACCACTTTTTTCAAGAAAAACCTAACATTTATTCACTAATATGGGGGTCAAATTCATATCCAATTCATCCCACTTGTAATTTAATTTCATTTGGTCATATAGAATTTAAAATTAGGGCATATAACATGACATGACCCAATTTATAAAATTTAGTTTAAACTAGGTTAATACGTGGGGAGCCAGGCATGACCACATGATACACCATTTAAGAAACAAAGTAAGAATATGGATTAAGTCTAGGTATCACCAACCTATTGCTTAGAGAAACCCACTCATCGTGTATCGGCCTCCAGTTTGGCCTAAATCAATAGAAAATGAGAAACCAATTGAACACCCTGAAAATAGGGTATGTTATCCATAATGACTAAGAGGAAACTAGACACAAAAACAAATAGATAAATGAGTTAAGAGGATTCACAGACTCACTGAGGGATATTTATTGTAAGAAGCAACACTTGATTCGACCAAGAAATAAGGGAGATTCACCCAAGAGGAAAGGAGAGGGAAGAGAGTGTTCATGGGAGAAGTTTTAGATGAGAAAGGGAGGGAAAATGGAGTTAAAACTTAAAAGGTTGGAGATGTATTTTCATAATTTTTCCATTTATAAAGAGGCACATGTTTTGGTCACATTTTTTACAAATAGTGCACTAACCATGCATACCTCACCATCCAAATCACACCACATCACACAGTTCATGTGAACCATTTTTCAAATTGTGTACATGCATCTATAATTTTTTATAGAGGTAACATGGTAACCTAAATCCCATCACATAGTTTAATCAAACAATATGCCATAAAAAAAATAGGACACAAGGTTGGGGTGTGTGGTTAACACTAACCGGGATCCCCAAGATGTTTCCCTTGAAACTAAAATTTTGAACCTTGGATATCTCTAAACTTATCTAAAGAATCCATGAACCTATCAAGCCTCAAACTACACAAGAAAAAACCCCTTTAGGATATTAAAACTCTCAAAATTATATTCTAATTCTTGGTTTTAAAAATATTCCATCCACCAAACTCTAAAATCATAATTTTCCTAAATATCAAGGCTCGTCCATACACCCAAGCCTTACATCCACTATATAAGGGATTAATCCAACCCAATGTATATTCATGGGGTGCTCCATTGTTGTTCAATAAGAAGGTAGATGATTCTATGAGTTTATTTTTAGACTTCCAAAGGTTGAATTGGGTGAAAATCAAGAATCACTACCCCCTTCCATGGATATATGATATGTTTGACCAGTTGAAGGGAGCCAGTTGGTTTTCCAAGATTGATATGATGTCCAGATATCATCAGATGAGGGTAAAGGAGGATTATATCTTGAATAATTCCTTTTAGTGAAGGTATGATCACTTCAATTTCATATTCATGTTGTTCAGTGTCACAAATTCACTAGTTGTGCTCACGGGGATCTTGAAATCCATGTTTTATGAGTTCCTAGACCAGTTTGTAGTCATGTTCATTGAAACCACCCTTATATACTCAAATTCATAGGAGAAGCATGCTGAGCACTTTAGAGCTATCCTGAAGGTTCTTCGACACTGTCAACTCCATGGGGAACTATCTAAGTGTAAGTTTTGGATGCGATAAGTGCACTTTCTTAGACATGTAGTGTCTCAGTAGGGTGTGACTATGGACTCTTTGAATATTGAGACAATTTTTTAGGCAACACCCAAGAGCAAGGAAAATGTTCTCGACTTCCTTGGCCTTACAAGACTATCATTAGATGTTTTTATCCAACTCATCTTAGGTTTTCCCCCATTAACGACTCTGTCTAGGAAGGAACAGACCTTTATCTGGACAAATTAGTGTTAGAAAATGTTCAACTACCTAAATGAGGGACGATTAGTGCTCTAGTGCTTCACTTTCCAAAGGAAAGAGTGATGTTGGAGGTATTTTGTGATGATTACCATATGGGTTTGGGATGCATATTGATATATTATAGGTAATTGATCTCATATGGATCTATGTAGCTAAATCCCTATGAGCATAACTATTCCACACATGACTTGGAGTTGGTGATAGTGGTGTTTTATTTGAAGATGTGGTGATATTAACTCATCTGTGAATTATTTATGGTCTTCACATACCATAAGAGTATGGGGTATGTTTTCAATCAATGATATCTAAATCTATATTATTAGAGGTGGATGGAGTTTCTTAAGGATTATGATTTTTAGAACTCTTATACCCTAGTAAAGGGGAAATTTTTGGTTGATGTGTTGAGTAGGAAGTTACAAGTAGATGTCATTAGAGAGTTTAGGCATACTTGGAGGGTAATGGAGGATTTATTAGCTTTGAACCTTATATCATAGGAGGTTGATGACTAAGGATTCTTATGCCAAATAATAATGGAACTTTCCTTTTTTTGGTAGGTTGAGGAGTCCTAGTGAGGGGAATTGAAGGCGAAGGTGATGAGAGTCCATGCCATCCATGGTGATGCTTCAGACAGGTGTTAATAGGATTTCCAAACTTAGATTCTATTCTAGGGGACACTGTTCATATGGCCATTCATAAGGGAGTTTCCTATGAGTTTCACAACTCATCTTTAGTAGTGGATCCAAGTGTGTCTAATTTGTACTGTGTATTGAGAAGGTAATTTTAGTGGCTTGGAATGAAGCAGTCGGTGTTAGTGTTAATGGAATGATGTATGGTATACCAGTAGTGAAAGTAGAGAACTATGTCTCTAGAAGGTTGTTGCATCCCTTGGATGTCCCCGAGTGGATGTGAGAGGATTTCATGATGGATTCATCATTGGGTTACCCCAGGCCTAGGGAGTATGTGATTTTGTTTGGTTTATTGTGGATTGACTAAAAATATTATTCCATTTTCTAGTGATTCAAGAGTCGAGTACTATGGATATTATGGCAAGGCAGTATGTAAATGAGGTGGTAAGGTTCCATGGGATATCAATGACCATCATTTTTTATCAAGTCCCTAGTTTCACCTCATGATTATTTAGGGTATAACAATATTATTTTGTCTCCTAGTTATTCCTCAGTAATTAATTCAATCCCTAGATGAATAGTTATATAGAGTGAACTATCCAAATGCAGAAGTATTTGTTATGAGTGTGCATTATATAATTCAGTAGATCATGGGTGAGATACCTACCCTTAGTTGAGTTTTAATATAATAATATCTATCACTCATCCATTAGTATGGATTTATTTGAGGTGTTGTATAGATGTTCATGTCGATCTCTATTATGTTGGACTGAGGTTGGGGAGTCAGTAGTCCTTAGTCATGAGGTAGTATAGGATATGTAAGAGAATATCTAAGTGGTTCAAGAGTTGATGGAGATTATGTAGGAATTCTCTAAGGCCTATGATAATTATAGGCAAAGACCCCTAGAGTTTGAGGTTGGATACCACATGCTATTGATAGTTTCCCCTTACCGGGGGCAGTAGAGGTTTGGTCAAGGGGCTGAATTATAACGGCCCATACTTTACATACATTGTTAATACTTCAAAATTGAAGCACACTTATTACAACATATGATAAAACCACAAAGGAACGTATAGGTATAGTGTCTTTAGAAACTGGGAAACATAAACAACTGGTTCATAAATCTTCTACAGTGTCTCCCATTTATTTCATCATATCTAGGGTCCCTTTTAGCATATTCTACTTAATATCCATCTTCCTGACCTGGGGAAAAGAAAACATAAAAGGGTGAGCTCAAATGCTCAGCAAGGGAAATAAAGGAAATAAAAAATCATATCATATCTTTTTTGAAAACCATAACCTGCAAAAGAGATCATAAAATCTTAATAAATCATAGAAGTGAAAATGAGATCCCCATAATCATAACATGAAACTTGAAACTTTGTGGCATGCACACATAATCATGGAAAATCATTTCTTGTTAGTCATGACTTATTGCCAAGACTATCTTAGTGGACAAAGTCCCTTTCTGAACCGAGTTCACTCCTCGTTTCAGTCTTGTATCACTGAACCGAAATAACCTTCCGTTCCAGCCATGTCTATCTCATGAGATATAAAATCTTTACCCAATGCATTGGAGGGAGATATAGGTCCCACCCATCTTATAATGAATCCTTTCTTATGTGTGCCACATAATCATAAAACATACATCATAGCATAACCCATGTAATAAAAATGGGATTCTTAAACGACATGACATCATAAAACAACTCATATAAGATAAAGGAATTCATAAAAATAATTCCATCACAACATGATCAAATCAATTTAATAATAGGGATAAAAACAGAACCCTTTATTATCTTAGATGGAAAATAATTTTGATAAAACACTTGAACTCCATTCTTGAGGAAAATATCCTTTCTTCTTCAAAAACATTTTTCCTTTCATAACATGCCATACGACTTTAAAATAAAAGAAGTTGATTAAAAATAAACTTGAAAACTTGTAAAGGAAGATTCTTGGAATTTTTTTGTTTTAAAAATCCATTCATGCCATATAAGTTAAAAAAAACATTCTTCGTACTTTTGTCGGAAAAGTCAAAAAGTACCTCGTACGAAAAACGACAAAAGATTCCTTTCATATCTTTTACTAAAAACTCAACGAAGGGTAAAATTGGACTTAAACAATTGTAGGTGGATAGAAATAATATTACATATTGATGAAACATGGATGTGGATGATAAAATACACCCCAGTAAATACTTACGAATAAACAATCTCGGATAAAAATGAGATTGTGATATTTTCCCTTACCTTAGGTCCGATTTGATTTGTTCGTGTCCGAAGCTCCTATATAATGGTTTAAATAATGTTATTGACTTATTCCAGAATCATACATATTGATATGATATCATATATTATTAGCTTCTTGTTAGTAATATTTCATTGTTACTTGTTATTCGGGTCTTTATAACTTTTTGTTCTTATGCGTGTTTTGTTGAATAAATTCTTATTCTTATCTTTAGGTTATAGATAATTCATTTCCAGAATGGTATTAGTGTATTATATACCATATTCATTCATTCAATTCATTTATATAATCATTATGAAATGAAGATCATGTAGAACGAGTCGCATCACATCGTGGAGACGGTATTCCGTTCGTACGCACGAGTGATGATATCGTTCCTATGATCGTGGAATTGTATTGGAGTATATATATATATATTATTTCAGTATAAATATTACTTCATAATAATCATATATAGTTACTCATTACACCATTATACCCATCCTTGTAAGGTGATGGTGGAAAATAGATTACACCACGGCGTGGAGACGGTATTCCGTACGTACGCACGCGCGGTGATTTCATTTTTCCGTAGGATGGATAGAAGGTGAATTAGGGTTGTTTCATATTTATAATAACATATCAGTATGTAAGTAATACTGATGTTATTACTTTATCATGAAACAACTAAAGAAGAAGAAGTTGAAGAAGAAAGAAATTGAAAAGATCGGTAATGGATATTACCTTTTCTTTGGAACGCCTCTTTGAATCCTCCACTTAAGGAGCTAAGATTGGTCTTTGGAGAAGACCAGGACCTCTAGGATTATTCTAAGGAAGTGGAGAGGAGAAAATGGCAGGGGTTGTCCGAGCTTGAGTGCTCAATTTGGTGTGAGGAGGAGGGGGAGGAGGTGCCCTTTTATAAGGGAGGAGAGGGGCACCTTAGGAATATCTCAAAATATTATTTTATATTAAAGTCAAAATCGGTTTATAATGGTTCCAAAGGGTCTTATTTCGAAGCTAAAGTGGGGATGGGTCGAAATCCTATCAACCAATAGAATTTAGACAAGTTTAGGATATTATTTTAACCTTATCAATTAGATTTAACTCTAAGTTAAATAATTTAACTTTTACCATGTCTTTTTGTTTTCTTTCACTATATG
The DNA here is from genome assembly GCA_963277665.1 of Viscum album. Lineage (NCBI taxonomy): Eukaryota > Viridiplantae > Streptophyta > Magnoliopsida > Santalales > Viscaceae > Viscum > Viscum album. Next base: position 15,259,823 of record OY728155.1, on the reverse strand, counting down.
GTTAATACACTTACTATAACATGCCAAACGAACCCCAAATTGTTTATTATTAATATATATATCCTTATCTAAGTCATTTGGCCGAACCTTAGATTTTTAGGAATAAAATAACAATTAATAATATAATATTTGATTTAAAAACTATTTTGTGTCAATGTTGACACTATTTGATATATGATTTTTTGTAAAAGTCATAACAGAATTATATGTTCGAACCAAGTTGATTAAATCAACACTAATATATCATAGTAACCTATAAAATTAGTGGAATTCATAAAAAGTCTCAAATTACATTTATTTTGGTGTTTATAACATCAATTATGTCAATATTTCGTTAACAAGATAATTACTGCATCATCTTTGTGTCATAAATAAATTAAATTATTTGATGTCTAAAAATTACAAATAAAATACCATCATGTAGGAAATCCTTTTAGCTTTCTAATGAATATTTACAATCGAATTTATCTTATGTATAACCCCATATTAAAAATGTTTTAGTAAATAAACTTTGATTTTAACTCTTTTAACCCTTCTTTAAATAAATTAATAATAAATGTCCTAATCTAACTCAAGTGGGCCTAAATGGTCATATTTTATTCCTAAGTTTGTTTTTGGTCGAAATACACTTGTCCAATAGGATTAGGACACGTGTTAGGGTAATAGTAATATCATATTTACCCTTAGTTACCCTATTTACTATTAACCGTGGTAAAAAAAAGTAAAAAGTTACTATTCACCAAAAATTATTTTCATCTCATTGAACCACATTTTAGTCCTTGATATTAACCGTGTCTGTCGGATTTTTGAAATTCCATTCAGAGAAGCGGTAAAATTAAGTTTTATGCAAAATTCAGTTTTTAACCTACCACTTAGTGGTTTCACTATTCATCAAAAATTGAAAGTTTTCAGAAAAATACCAAAATTTCACCCTAGGCTAATTTCGATATTCTGAGTCCAAAAATGAAGTCCATTTTGAAAAATAAAATTTATAAAATTTCAAAAAGTGGTTATTACTATTCATAACGGCTAGTTTTAATAGCATATTGTTGTTTAGTGAAACTCGGTATTGCGTACGACGCAAGCTATCGAGGAAGGTCGCGATTGCGTGTAAAGCAAGCCAAGTAAGTGTTGTGTAGAAAAAGATTCCTGTGATGATTTATATAACATAAAAGTCTCGGGTGTTACATTCTACCCCCCTTAAAAAGAATTTCGCCCTCGAAATTCGTCACTTTGTAACAAACAGATGAGGATACTTCTCCCTCATCATATCCTCAAGCTCCCATGTAGCTTCTTCAAGTTGGTGGTTCCTCCATAAAACTTTCACCAAGCGAGTGGTCTTGTTTCGTAGGACTTTTTCGCTACGATCCAGAATCTCTATCGGTTGTTCTTCATAAGAAAGATCTTGCTCCAGCGGTACAACTTCTGAGCTGAGTACATGTGAAGGATCTGGTATGTACTTTCTCAGGAGAGATACATGGAACACATCGTGAACTTGAGAGAGATTCGGTGGAAGCGCCAATCGGTAAGCTACCTTCCCAACACGATCCAGTATTTCGAAAGGACCGATATATCTAGGACTCAACTTCCCCTTCTTTCCAAATTTCATAACCCTCTTCCAGGGAGATATTCGTAAGAACACTTTATCGCCCACTTCAAACTCTAGGTCTTTTCTTCGGTTGTCGGCATAACTTTTCTATCGACTCTGAGCTGCTCTTATGTGTTGTTGAATAGTTCTGACCTTTTCTGCCATTTCATTAACGAGATCAGGTCCTAACAGCTTTCTTTCCCCAACTTCATCCCAGCAAGTTGGAGTCCTGCATTTCTTTCCATAGAGAGCTTCATAAAGAGCCATCTGAATATTGGAGTGAAAGCTATTATTATGAGAAAATTCCACCAAAGGTAGGTGTTGATCCCAACCTCCTTTGAAATCCATAGAGCAAGCTCTCAACATATCTTCTAGGGTTTGAATTGTTCTCTCAGACTGACCGTCTGTCTGGGGATGATAAGCAGTGCTGAAACTCAACTCTGTATCCAGAGTATGCTGAAGACTTTTCCAGAACTTCGAGGTAAATCTCGGATCCCGATCTGATATAATAGAAAGTGGTACTCCATGCAATCTTACCACTTCCTTTACATATATCCTGGCAAGCTGATCTAGAGGGAAATCCTCTCTAATAGCAATGAAGTGTACAGACTTTGTAAGACGATCAACTATGACCCAGATAACATTATTGCCTTTGGATGTTTTAGGAAGTCCTGTGACAAAGTCCATAGTGATGTTTTCCCATTTCCATTCGGGTATGGGTAATGGTTGTAACATCCCCTTAGACTTTTGTCTCTCAGCTTTAACTTGTTGACAAACCAAGCATCGAGAGACATATTCAGCAACATCTCTTTTCATGCCATCCCACCAGAAGTACTCTTTCAGGTCCCTATACATCTTCGTACTTCCAGGATGAATAGAGAATGATGAACTATGAGCCTCATCCAGCAGCTCCTTCTTTAATTCGGGGATGGGAGGAACACAAACCTGATTCCTGAACTTTATTATCCCATCACAATCAAGATTGAATTCAGGAACATTTCTCACCTTCTTTTGTAACTCGACATTTTCTTTCTGTGCCTCTTTAATCTTCACATGTATAGATGGTTGAACATTCATTTGAGAAAGATAAGATTTTTCCCCTTCCATTATAACTCCAAGATCCATCCTTTGTAAATCCATAAATATTGGATCTTTTGTGATCCTCATCATGGATAAACTAGCATGGTCTTGTCGACTTAATGCATCTGCCACCTTGTTTGCTTTCCCAGGGTGGTAATGGATTGAGCAGTCGTAATCCTTAATCAGCTCCAACCATCTTCTTTGACGCATATTCAGCTCCTTTTGTGTGAAAATATACTTTAAACTTTTATGATCAGTATAAATATCACACCTTTCACCATAAAGGTAATGCCTCCAAATCTTTAATGCAAAGATTACCGCAGCCAACTCCAAATCATGTGTTGGGTAATTTTGCTCATGGATTTTCAACTGTCATGAGGCATAAGCTATCACCATATCATTTTGCATAAGAACACACCCCAATCCCTTCTTGGATGCATCACTGTAGATCACAAACCTTTCTCCACTACAAGGCAGTGTGAGCACAGGTGCACTGGATAACCTTCTTTTCAACTCCTTGAAATTCTCTTCACATTCCTCTGTCCAAACAAACTTAACTCCTTTCCGAGTCAACTTGGTGAGTGGATTAGATAATCGTGAAAAATCTTTTACAAAACGTCGATAATATCCAGCCAAACCAAGAAAACTTCGGATCTCAGTTACTGTTGTTGGTCTCAACCATCTTTCGATAACCTCTGTTTTTGCTAGATCCACAGATATCCCCTCTTTTGAGATTATGTGACCCAAAAATGCAACTTTTTGAAGCCAAAATTCACACTTAGTAAATTTGGCATAAAGCTTCTCCTTTCTCAGGGTCTTCAATATAATTCTCAAGTGATCTTCATGCTCTTCCTTGCTCTTTGAATAGACAAGAATATCGACTATAAAGACTACCACAAATTGATCAAGATAGTCTCTAAAGACTCTATTCATTAGATCCATGAAGATAGCAGGGGCATTAGTAAGACCAAATGGCATCACTATAAATTCATAGTGTCCATACCTTGTACGGAAAGCCGTCTTTGGTATATCCTCCCTTTTGACCCTTAATTGATGATACCCTGAATGAAGATCAATCTTGGAAAAGTATTGAGCTCCGCGTAGTTGGTCAAATAAGTCATCAATGCGTGGGAGAGGATATTTGTTCTTGATAGTGATCTTGTTAAGTTCTCGATAATCAATGCAGAGTCTCATTGATCCATCTTTCTTCTTAACAAATAGAACAGGTGCTCCCCAAGGTGACGCACTAGGGCGTATGAATCCCTTATCAAGATTCTCTTGGAGTTGCTTCTTCAATTCCTGCAACTCAATTGGGGCCATTCTATAAGGTGTCTTTGAAATAGGCAAAGCACCCGGTACGAGTTCTATTGAAAACTCAACTTCACGATTTGGTGGAAGACCCGGTAATTCCTCCAGAAAGACATCATCAAACTCCCATACAATGGGCATATTCTTAATCGTAAGTTTCTCTCCAACCATTTGAGATAAATAACCTTCATTTAGTGGAATCATGACCCATAAGATGGAAGGAATTTCCACTGGAATGTTATGTTCATCCTTGCATTGATAGACGATCGTAGAATGATCTGGATTATGAAATGTGACTTCCCTTCTTTGGAAATTGATATGAGCTCCATGTAGAGAAAGCCAATCCATACCAAGAATCACATCAAATTCCACTAAAGGAAGGATCACAAGATTTGCAGGAAGCACTTTCCCACAAACTTCGATCGGAGAAGAATTATAAACTTTTGATGCGATTGATGTGCCATTAGGTGTTGTCACAGCTAACTCAACATCTAATTGTTGAGGTAATACGGTGATACCCTTAGAAAATTCTTCAGAAATAAAAGAGTGGGTGGATCCAGAATCAAATAAAACATTTGCTACTTTAGAGTGGATGGTAAGTGTACCTTTCACCACATCGTTATCGTACTCCACATCGCTGATAGAAATTGCATGTGACTTTCCTTTGTCTTTAGCCTTAAGAGTTTGTTGACGTCGACCATTATCATCAACCCTTGGATTTGGGCATTGATTGGCATAATGCCCCATCTCCTTGCACTTGAAACATTGAAGTGTAGTAGGATCATTCTGTGTATCCCTTCCTTTGTTTGCATCATTAGACATCTTCTTCCCATTATCACGGCATTCAAATGCCCGATGACCTTCTTTTCCACATTTAAAACATTTACTTGTCCCTTTAAGACAACTCCCTCCATGTTTCTTTCCACACTTTGAGCATAAGGAAAAACTCATCTTCTTTTCCGTGTGCTCTTTAGATTTTTCTTTGAATTCCATCTTCCTCTTCTTATCAAACCCATGTGACTGATGGGTTACTCCAATCTCCATCTCGACTTTGAGAGCACATCGAATGATTTCCTCGTAGCTATTGAAGTCCCTTATGGCTAACGCCCTTCGAAGACTTGGTTTTAAGCCACTAAAGAATCGATCGATCTTACTCTCAGGTTGGATAATAATACCAGAAGCGTACCTTGCAAGTCTTGTAAAATTTGCTTCATAGGTACTAACAAATTCATCATCCCTTTGCTTCAGTTCAAGGAACTCTTTCTCCATCTTTGTTCGGAGAATACGAGGGAAGTACTTATTGAAAAATAAGTTCTTGAACTCGTCCCATTCCATAGACTCAATTTCATCCCTTTGCCTCGTATTCTTAACAAGATTCCACCATTGATCAGCATCTCCTTCTAAACGATACACTGCTAGGATGACTTTATCATGTTCAGAACATTGAAGAACTGAAAATATCTTTTCAGTAGTACTAATCCATTGTTCAGCAACTAATGGATCAGTAGACCCACTGAAAGAAGGTGGACGCTGCCTCATGAAGGATTCAACAGAATGTTGCTCCCTCCTTTGCTCGTTTGGAAATCCTGCATGATTCATAGCTTGAGAAAGTTGTGTGAGCATGGCTACAAGATTTTGCATTCCATCTCCCATATTGTTTGGTTGCTCAGGGGGACAATCATTGCATTGCCCATCGCATTCCGCATTAACACAGTTCCTTCGGGTTCCAGCCATTGACTAAAACCAAGAAGAATAGTGTGAGCAACACTAATTATAATAGGAAACCACATAATTCAAGAATAAAATTTTCATGCTTATGGTCTTATCCTAGGTTATTCAAGGACATTTCTAAAACACTAAGATTGTGTTCTATGCTTAGACTTATCCTTAGGGTTCTTACTAAGGCTTTCACATCCTAGTTTCCAAAGGTTGACTATACCTTTCCTCTGATACCAACTATAACGACCCATACTTTACATACATTGTTAATACTTCAAAATTGAAGCACACTTATTACAACATATGATAAAACCACAAAGGACCGTATAGGTATAGTGTCTTTAGAAACTGGGAAACATAAACAACTGGTTCATAAATCTTCTACAGTGTCTCCCATTTATTTCATCATATCTAGGGTCCCTTTTAGCATATTCTACTTAATATCCATCTTCCTGACCTGGGGAAAAGAAAACATAAAAGGGTGAGCTCAAATGCTCAGCAAGGGCAATAAAGGAAATAAAAAATCATATCATATCTTTTTTGAAAACCATAACCTGCAAAAGAGATCATAAAATCTTAATAAATCATAGAAGTGAAAATGAGATCCCAATAATCATAACATGAAACTTGAAACTTTGTGGCATGCACACATAATCATGGAAAATCATTTCTTGTTAGTCATGACTTATTGCCAAGACTATCTTAGTGGACAAAGTCCCTTTCTGAACCGAGTTCACTCCTCGTTTCAGTCCTGTATCACTGAACCGAAATAACCTTCCGTTCCAGCCATGTCTATCTCATGAGATATAAAATCTTTACCCAATGCATTGGAGGGAGATATAGGTCCCACCCATCTTATAATGAATCATTTCTTATGTGTGCCACATAATCATAAAACATACATCATAGCATAACCCATGTAATAAAAATGGGATTCTTAAACGACATGACATCATAAAACAACTCATATAAGATAAAGGAATTCATAAAAATAATTCCATCACAACATGATCAAATCAATTTAATAATAGGGATAAAAACAGAACCCTTTATTATCTTAGATGGAAAATAATTTTGATAAAACACTTGAACTCCATTCTTGAGGAAAATATCCTTTCTTCTTCAAAAACATTTTTCCTTTCATAACATGCCATACGACTTTAAAATAAAAGAAGTTGATTAAAAATAAACTTGAAAACTTGTAAAGGAAGATTCTTGGAATTTTTTTGTTTTAAAAATCCATTCATGCCATATAAGTTAAAAAAACATTCTTCGTACTTTTGTCGGAAAAGTCAAAAAGTACCTCGTACGAAAAACGACAAAAGATTCCTTTCATATCTTTTACTAAAAACTCACCGAAGGGTAAAATTGGACTTAAACAATTGTAGGTGGATAGAAATAATATTACATATTGATGAAACATGGATGTGGATGATAAAATACACCCCAGTAAATACTTACGAATAAACAATCTCGGATAAAAATGAGATTGTGATATTTTCCCTTACCTTAGGTCCGATTTGCTTTGTTCGTGTCCGAAGCTCCTATATAATGGTTTAAATAATGTTATTGACTTATTCCAGAATCATACATATTGATATGATATCATATATTATTATCTTCTTGTTAGTAATATTTCATTGTTACTTGTTATTCGGGTCTTTATAACTTTTTGTTCTTATGCGTGTTTTGTTGAATAAATTCTTATTCTTATCTTTAGGTTATAGATAATTCATTTCCAGAATGGTATTAGTGTAGTATATACCATATTCATTCATTCAATTCATTTATATAATCATTATGAAATGAAGATCATGTAGAACGAGTCGCATCACATCGTGGAGACGGTATTCCGTTCGTACGCACGAGTGATGATATCGTTCCTATGATCGTGGAATTGTATTGGAGTATATATATATATATATTATTTTAGTATCAATATTACTTAATAATAATCATATATAGTTACTCATTACACCATTATACCCATCCTTGTAAGGTGATGGTGGAAAATAGATTACACCACGGCGTGGAGACGGTATTCCGTACGTACGCACGCGCGGTGATTTCATTTTTCCGTAGGATGGATAGAAGGTGAATTAGGGTTGTTTCATATTTATAATAACATATCAGTATGTAAGTAATACTGATGTTATTACTTTATCATGAAACAACTAAAGAAGAAGAAGTTGAAGAAGAAAGAAATTGAAAAGATCGGTAATGGATATTACCTTTTCTTTGGAACGCCTCTTTGAATCCTCCACTTAAGGAGCTAAGATTGGTCTTTGGAGAAGACCAGGACCTCTAGGATTATTCTAAGGAAGTGGAGAGGAGAAAATGGCAGGGGTTGGCCGAGCTTGAGTGCTCAATTTGGTGTGAGGAGGAGGGGGAGGAGGTGCCCTTTTATAAGGGAGGAGAGGGGCACCTTAGGAATATCTCAAAATATTATTTTATATTAAAGTCAAAATCGGTTTATAATGGTTCCAAAGGGTCTTATTTAGAAGCTAAAGTGGGGATGGGTCGAAATCCTATCAACCAATAGAATTTAGACAAGTTTAGGATATTATTTTAACCTTATCAATTAGATTTAACTCTAAGTTAAATAATTTAACTTTTACCATGTCTTTTTGTTTTCTTTCACTATATGGTTAATACACTTACTATAACATGCCAAACGAACCCCAAATTGTTTATTATTAATATATATATCCTTATCTAAGTCATTTGGCCGAACCTTAGATTTTTAGGAATAAAATAACAATTAATAATATAATATTTGATTTAAAAACTATTTTGTGTCAATGTTGACACTATTTGATATATGATTTTTTGTAAAAGTCATAACAGAATTATATGTTCGAACCAAGTTGATTAAATCAACACTAATATATCATAGTAACCTATAAAATTAGTGGAATTCATAAAAAGTCTCAAATTACATTTATTTTGGTGTTTATAACATCAATTATGTCAATATTTCGTTAACAAGATAATTACTGCATCATCTTTGTGTCATAAATAAATTAAATTATTTGATGTCTAAAAATTACAAATAAAATACCATCATGTAGGAAATCCTTTTAGCTTTCTAATGAATATTTACAATCGAATTTATCTTATGTATAACCCCATATTAAAAATGTTTTAGTAAATAAACTTTGATTTTAACTCTTTTAACCCTTCTTTAAATAAATTAATAATAAATGTCCTAATCTAACTCAAGTGGGCCTAAATGGTCATATTTTATTCCTAAGTTTGTTTTTGGTCGAAATACACTTGTCCAATAGGATTAGGACACGTGTTAGGGTAATAGTAATATCATATTTACCCTTAGTTACCCTATTTACTATTAACCGTGGTAAAAAAAAGTAAAAAGTTACTATTCACCAAAAATTATTTTCATCTCATTGAACCACATTTTAGTCCTTGATATTAACCGTGTCTGTCGGATTTTTGAAATTCCATTCACAGAAGCGGTAAAATTAAGTTTTATGCAAAATTCAGTTTTTAACCTACCACTTAGTGGTTTCACTATTCATCAAAAATTGAAAGTTTTCAGAAAAATACCAAAATTTTACCCTAGGCTAATTTCGATATTCTGAGTCCAAAAATGAAGTCAATTTTGAAAAATAAAATTTATAAAATTTCAAAAAGTGGTTATTACTATTCATAACGGCTAGTTTTAATAGCATATTGTTGTTTAGTGAAACTCGGTATTGCGTACGACGCAAGCTATCGAGGAAGGTCGCGATTGCGTGTAAAGCAAGCCAAGTAAGTGTTGTGTAGAAAAAGATTCCTGTGATGATTTATATAACATAAAAGTCTCGGGTGTTACATGAATATTCTACCTAGTTTTTTGGGCCTTTTGAGGTGTTGGAATGCATTAGTGAGGTGGTGTATTGGTTTTCACTTCCACCACGGATGGATAGGATCCACAATGTCCTCCACATGTCCTAACTTTATCGACATCTTCATGATGAATCCCACATCATTGTCTAGGGAGAGAAAGATATCGAGGATAACATAATATATCTGGAGTGGATAGTTGAGATTTAGGATCACTGAGAGAAGGTGTTATGGGGACAAGTTATTCCCCTAGTTCATGTACTATGGAGGCTTGGCAGAATGGAGGAGAAAACTTAGGAGTGTGATACACATATTTGTGATCAGTATCCAAAGTTTTTTTAATCTTAATCTACCTTACTTTGTTTTGTTTTACCTTAGTGATGTATTTACCGAGTTACTATTGGTTTATGAAATCCGATTGTTTCACATAATTTTTTTTCTTGGTTGGTGGTTGTTTTTGGGTAGTAAAAATATTCCTGAGAGGTATCTCATGGGATAGTTATTCATAATTCCCCATTCTCCTCCAATCTTGGGTTTGGTTTTGATTCTTGGGGATGATAATCATTTGATTATTATCTAATATAACAATATATACTTCCTAACCCATTACTTGGTGAGATTTAGGTTCTTGAGGTCCTAAGAGGGTGTTCAAGGAGGATTTGGTTAAGTTGGAGTTAGAATCTCAAATGGAGGGGGACCTTGTGATGTGGATCCATGGTTTGGTGAAATCCCTTGTGGTGTATAAGGGGTCTTTCATTGTGGAGTTTTGAGATGTTGGGTTCTATTTCTCCACTGATTCAGGAATGGATATGAAGTGGAGGTGAGTTGTGGTGTGAAAGCTTGAGGGGTGATGTTTACCTTATGAATTCCTCATGAGAGGTGGTTGTGACATGGAGGATAGATGAAACATAGAGACCTAAAAGTCTGGTCTTGTATCTCTATTGATTTGGGGGGTATATAGGTGTGGTGTGTTGGTTGCGACATAGCCTTATCCTAGGAGAATAAGATCCATGTGAGATTTGTGGAATGAATCCTAAAGGACAGTTGGATTGGGGGTGATTATAGTGTAGCCGGTTGTGTTTCATCATAGATTTGGGTGAAAACATAACCATTATGACGTGGTTTAGGGTGCTTCACCATGGACTTTTAATTAATTTATGGGTATAAATTCCCAAACCCCTTCAAAACTCATCAGTTATCAGACTTATCTCTTAACTTCTAGGAGACCTAGGTGCAATTTTGGAAGATCTTCCAAACCCTTTTCACTGAATTTAAACCTTTTCCTTGGGATATTTATTTTCAACAACAATTAGTGAGTTACTTATTCCATCAACTTTCTTTATCCTTCATTCTTAATTTAGATAATGTTTTGATTAGATTGTGTGGGTTTGTATCATGTGGTTGATGTAAGATGATGTGTTCTAGGCCAAAAACCTTTCTTGATATGGTTCTAATATTTTTTCCATATCTTTTTCTTTGCCTCATATCACACAATGAATTGGAAACATTCCATTGATGTAGGGGATCATATTTTTTTACATGTTTTTGTACATATGTGATATTAACATGTTTTTGTTTTTCTTTAGGTGGATAGTAAGGGCTAACTAAATAATATAATGAACAATTTTAAATATAATTTAAGGGGAAGGTATAAACTTTCACGTGTTTAATAGTATTTTTGATACTTTTAATGAGTTTATACCTACTTGATACTATTATTTTCAATCACTGTTATTACCATGCCATGTGTGATACACCTGTTGTGAATTATGAACCCTTTTTTGTTGTTTTCTAAAAATTCACCATCCATAAAAGGTTAAGCACTTATAAATGGATAACAAGCCAAATTTTTGTAAATATAGAATTTTGTTAAATCACACATGCAAGTAATAATGAAATGCCGTGTAAGCCCCATTGAAATTGAACTATTTGAAACTATGGAAGCTGAAATCTTTTGTTATGTGTTTTGGTGTGTTTTCATGTTTTTGTTATAGATGCATGAAAATTTTGGGTATTTTATTATGATGGAGGTGACTAACTCAGGTGTGGTATATGTTGAGGCATTAGGTCTATGGTTTTTGGCATGAGATACATTGAGGGCTAAGTTATGATGGTTGGTTGATGGCTGTTAGTGAGTGATAGTTGAGATATGGTGATGACCCAAGAGTGAGATGTGGCACTGTTGTTGTGATACAAATGGGTGATTATATTAGGTCTTGTGTTGTAGTTTCCAAGAAGCTATGAGTCTAGGCTATTAATGATGAATGGGTATGGAATGGGATGGAATTGAATAAGTGTGCGTTGAAATTAATTTTTTGGTAGTTTATTAATGAATGGAATGGTAAATAATGGATTGGAATGAAACAGTCAATTAATTAACTGAATGGGGGGAATTTTTATGATTTTTTTCATTAAAAATTTACTTAAATGGTTAATAAGTGGAACTTGGTATTTTTCTATATGAAATAGGAATTGTGGGATGTGTTGTGGCCATTTGTGTAGTGAGTTTCATCTGGTGGTGGCAGCAGTTGGTGGAAGATGTTGTGAAGTGGAATGGTGGTGTTATGGGTTATGCTAGTGTTGTTTAATTTTAACCCCTAGGCTTAGTATTGTGTTCTATCTACTATCCTTTTATTTTCTATGTTACTTCTATATGCACCCAACCTACGTTGAGTACTACGTACTGACATCCAAATGTTTTGGGAGGTGTTTTCCCCAACATCAAGGATGGTGAGGGAACAAATGAATGATTCCACATCATCCTTGGTTGTACTTTGGTGGTATTATATGATAAATACATAGTTTGTGAAAATTATTTGTGATGAGATGATCTGATATGTGATGGGGGTCATGCGTGGTAGGAGGAGGGAATGAAGTTGATGTCCTTATCATTCATGATACCCTACTACCTTGGTTATAAGGTTATGGTAGGAAATGTGATTGTATGGATGATTATGAGAATATGGAATGAGATGAATGGATATTGAATGATGACAACATAGGATGTTGGTCTCTACAGGAGGTTAGGGTAGGTAGGGTTGCGATCCAACCCACACCACTTAGCTTGATATGCGATGAATAGAATACATGGAAGGGATGGGAGTGTATGATGATTTATGGTGGGGAATGAGAGTACAAACTTAGTGTGTAATTCCCTGAGATTTTAGTATATATTTTCCTTTAATTAAATACTATTTTTAATAGCTTCTTTCACAAACAACACCAAACGAAAACGAACCATGAAACATTTTATTACGACAAATATAACTATTGTTAAGTAGATGTTGAATTGATGAGTATAAATAGAGATAATTACATTATAATATATATATAGAAAGAAAAATAAAGGCCCCTTATAATTCTAATTCATTTATAAAATTCAATTAGTATAATTAAACAACTAATAAGATCACTTTATGTTTAAATGTATTTTTTCTAAGAATTACCTTTTATTGTGCTATGTAATTTTATTTCAAGAAATTAAATATATTATGATTAATTATGATTAAATAAATATGAATAATAAATTAATACTAATTTACCTATTAATTAATGTGAAATAATATTAATGATTCATAAATTTTTAAAAGATTTTTTTATAAAATCACTTTTTCATTATATTTTCCATTTTCATTTAAAATCCAAATATATAAATTTTAGAATTTTAATTTGATAAAATGAACTTCATTTTTGGATTCGGTATTACAATATTAGATTAGGATGAATTTTTGGGATTTTTTTGAAAAGATTGATTTTTATATGAATAGTGAAAAATACCAATTTTCTAAATATTATCACTTTTATGCCATTTTCGTAATCCATGAATAATTTGAAAGTTTATGAAAACTTTTTTCTATAAAAAAATATATTTATAAATTAAAATAATTAATTTAAAAATATGAGGTGGAATCTAGTTTGTGATTATTTTTAAAGTCACATAAATCTCATTTGGTTAATAACAAACCAATTAATTTCATATAAATAAATAATATTGATAATTTTATCTAAATCACGATTTTAAGCATAAAAATACACTTTTTTCTAAAAATGGTTTTTACACTTAATGTGGGATAATATTAAAATTAGTTTTTATCACCCTTAGAAATTATATTTGAAAAATGGATTTCATATTTGGAATCATTTGGTCTAACTTATGTAATAAGGCTTATTTTATTTTAAGTCATTAAAAGTAAATTACTTAGGTAAAAATTAGTTACCATAGTAAAAAATAAAATAGTAAAAATAAAAAACATATAAGAATAAAAGACTTTAAAAACATGCTAAAAAAATGCTTTAAAATGTATGGTTGGGTATTTATTGACCTTACCCCTTCCCCTCTCCATTATTGTACATTACTGGATCTATTTGACATTTGAATAGTGACTTTACCTTTTATATTATTAAAAAAATGCCACTCCTCACCCTTATAAAAGGATTCATCACCCATCCACTTATACTCACACCCAAATCCTATTATATTTGACCAAATTCTACCTAAATTACCCCCCAAAACTCCCAGACTCTTCCTAGAGGTTTTTTAATCTCAAAATATTACCTCTCAAAACAATAATCCAATTTTCAAAGGAGGACTTCCAAGTACTAAGGTAAAATTATCTTTTACTCCCTTTTTATTTATTTTAACTTCTTTATTCATCTAATTCATCCAAATATATTCTACCCATGTTGACATAATTACATCCATATCATAAGTATATTGAAATGTTTTTATGTTTATGGGATGACCATTTTTTGCCTTCCTCCCAACCATTAAAAAAACAAAAACTTTTCTTGTGTTACGTGTAGACTACTACCTCCATAAGAGGCATGATCCATTTCTCAAAACCCCTTATGTGATTGATTCTAAAAGGGTATTTAATGAATAAATATTAAATTTATAACATTTTTATGATTCAAAAAATACATACCAATTCCTACCATATTTCTTCTCTATGGAAAATGAGAACATTTCCCGTGTGTACGTGCAAACTTCCTCCTCCACAAAGAAATATATTTAATTTTTCATATATAATCTTATTATTTATCCAAATACATTGAAATATGATTAAATAACATACCAAAATCTAAATAATATCATTATAATTTTTTAATAATTATATTATTCCAAATAAATCACTTTCTTAACCATACTCACTCATTGATAATAGCATGTTCTTGTTTTGGTCAGTTTAACCACCCACATGAACAATGCTATAAAATTATATCATGTATGAATATGGAAACTTAAATAATAGTATTATTATACATTAATTATTATATAATATTGGGTTAATTTTATTTAAATGTTATATCAATATTTAACATATTATTAGTATACCACCCATTATTTATTAAAAATTACCGAAACAAGCATGCCACTTATTTCATCTCCAAGAACCCTAACAAAAAATCTCATGGAATAAAATTATAAATTCATAATTTATTATAAAAAAAATATATTAAAATACATTAAATAACCTAGGAATTATGATATTTTTTATTAAATAATGGGGATCAACATCGAAATTAAAAATCATGTGCTGAACAATTAAAATTAAAAACATCCAATGGTGAAAATAAACCATAAATAACTAGTAATTGTGTAATTAATAATTATAATTTATGAATATAAAATTTAATATATATGAATAAGGTTTTAATATAATTTATTAATCAAGTTATGTTTTTTATACATGAATTTAGAGTGCGTTTGACTAATCAGGAATTCAAGGTAAGAGTTTTTCTCATCTCAATTTTTATTCTTTGAGACACATTTCATATTAATCACTTGTTTTATTTTTTGTGGTGTATATACTAACCTATGAGCTAATTTTATCATAACTTTAATTAAATTAAAGTTATTTAAAAATCAATCTCAAGTTCTCTTCCCAAGGGTTTTTGATTCAATTGATTTTAATGTCGTAAGAGATTTTGTTAACCAATGCAGAATGGCTGAAGTGCCTATCTCAAGTGATGCTTTTACCTGGAGTCGATGCACCCTTAATGAAAGGCAAGCAAGTAAAATTGACAGGTGCCTGGTGCAGTTGGGTGAGAAAAGTGAGGAAATGGAAGTGTCTGGCATGACCCTCTCTAGATTGCACTCTGATCATCATCCCATATTAATTGATATCTGTTTTCGAAGTCTGAGATCATCTCCACTACCCTTTAAATTCAACAATGCATGGCTGGTTGTGCCAGGGTGTAGAGAGAATGTTGCATCCAACCTTGATCATGATATTAAAGAGGCTGACTCACTTTTGTCTGAGTGCCAACAACATAATATCCTTCAAGACCTGCCATCCCAAGAGGAGATACAGGCTGCCTCAAGGCTTGATAGTCTCTTGTATCTTAAAGAAAACCTGGCTCGAAATCAGTTCAATGTGAGATGGTTGAAGTAAGGGGATAGGAATTCCAGATTCTTCCATTGTATGCATAGGGAGAGGAAGGTAAGAAGGAATCTCAAGGCTTTAAAAATTTATGATAGCACATTTACCTCTGAGAATGACATTGCCAATGCTGTGACATGCTATTTTGAAAAGCTTTATTCTGATTCTGGGGTGGAAAATTCAGATAAAATCATTAGCTGCATTAAGCCTAGTTTGGATGATGCACAGAACAAAAGACTTACTGATATCCCCTCCACCAAATAAATTCATGATGCTCTTTTCTCCTTAAACATGGACATTTTTGCTGGGCCAGATGGATTCTCCAACAAGTTCTTTATGTTTTATTGGGACATCCTTCATAAGGAAGTGACTGAAGTAGTAAGGTAATTCTTTCTTCATTCCTATATGCCATTTGGGATGAACTCAAACTATATTGCTCTGATTCCCAAGAAGGATAATTCTTTGGATATTAAAGATTTCAGGCCTGTTGCTATTGGAAACATTATTCCAAATCTCATTAGTAAAATCATGGCAATTCGGCTTGGTGAGATCGCAAGATCTCTTATTTCTTTTAATCAGTTTGGGTTTGTTCCTGGCCGGAATATTCAGAACTGTCTATTCACTGCTTCAGAGTGTGTTAACATTATGAGGAATAAAGTGAGGGATGGGAATATGGCCCTAAAGGTTGACATATCAAAAGCCTTTGACACCATCAGATGGGATTTTATCTTCAAAGTTTTGAGCATGCATGGCTTCTTAGGTAAATTTATTGGTATGGTGCAATGTATTTTGGAAAGTGCTAGGTTATCTATTCTTGTCAATGGATCACCCATGGGATTTATTCAATGCTCTCGGGGTGTTAGGCAAGGTGACCCCTTATCTGGGCTGTTGTTCTCTTTGGCTGAAGACTACCTGAGTATATGCCTTCATGATCTTTTCAATCTTGGGATCTATCAGAGTATGACATATGGGAGGGGTTTCTTTACCCCTTCACACCTATTCTATGCTGATGATATTTTTCTCTTCTCAAAAGCTGATAAGAAAACCATATCTTGCATAAAGGTTTTCTTAAATCACTATGAAGAAGTGGCAGGCCAGGTTATTAGCTGAACGAAATCCTTTGTTGTCTTTGGGGAAGGAATTTGAATAGCGAGGCAAAATAGAATAGCTAGAAGGCTTGGCGTTAAGATAGGTGCACTGCCTTTTATTTACCTTGGGCTGCCTTTGTTTTGGGGGAGAGTGAAAATAGTCTACCTGGAGGGTATAGCACTTAAGATCACAAATCAGGTAACCTGTTGGGAAGGGAATTACATGTCTCAAGCTGGTAGGATTTTTCTTGTGAATTCTGTTATCACTTTAATGTTTGTTTACTCGTTTTCACTCTATAAATGGCCAGTTGCTCTACTCAGGGAGCTTTGTGGTATGGTCAAAAATTTCATTTGGACTGGATCGATACAACAGAGGAAACTTATAACTGTGGCATGGAAGGACTGCATAAGGCCTGTGGCAAGGGGAGGGATGGGGGTGAAAGATGTTAGGATTTTCAATGATGCATTGATTCAAAACTTCACCTGCAGACTTTTATCTGGCACTGACCCTTCTCTGGAATTTCTGTCTAGCAGATTTGTTGACAGGTTACAGAAGAACTCAAATGTGTATCTGAAATCCTCTGTTTGGCTGTCCTTCAGAGATGCATGCTTCTACATTATGACACAGGCTAAATGGCTGGTTTGTGAAGATTCTCAAATGAATTTCTGGAGCATGCAGTGGTTGTCCTCCCCAATTAATCACTCCACCAGCATTCATTTGTCTTTAAGGAGTCTTTCCATTTCTGATTTTCAGGGGAATCCAGAGGCTTATGCCATCATCACTACTCACCTACAGACAGAGATCTCTAAGTATGAATATGTCGACTATGACATCCTCATATGGAAACCAGCGCCTAGTGGGTGCTTCTCCAGCCGTGACTCATATATGCTTCAATGTGGCAACGCGACTGGTGTACCCGCTTGGGTGGAGGGCGTGCGGACCCCTTACATTGCTCCTGCTGATGCACTTCTGATTTGGAACTTTTGGAAGCAAAAGATGCATCTACAATCTTCTTTGCAGCGAACCAGAATAACTGTTGCACTGGTATGCTTCCTCTGTTTGGCTGCGGATGAGACTGTCAACCATGTGTTCATTTGCTGTCCTTTTTCTTTTCGGTTATGGTGTTATTTGAATGAAGTTTTCCAATGTCAATTAGCCTCTCACTCAGTTAGTGCATTGCTAACCTTAGCCATGCAAGTTGACCGTAGTGATCAGGTCAAGTCCCTGCTCATTGCTTCTACTGTTTCTCTTATTTCATTCATCTGGAAGGCCCGCAATAGTATTGGTTTCAACAATGGAAGGCCCTCATTCAAGGAGGGTATTATGATGATGCACCGATACATTAAGTCTGCCTCGGTAAATCAATCTGGTTCAATGAATAATGACATTTCTGATTTTCTTCTGTTGAGATCTCTAGGTGTAAGTGGCAGGGAGTGGAGGCCCAAAGTGATGAAATATATCAGGTAGATCCCACCTATAACTGATTGGTTAAAGGTGAATGTGGATGGGGCAGTCGTCGGTGCGCCTGGACCTGATGGATGTGGTGGTGTGTTCAGGACGTATCGAGGATTTGTCAAAGGATGCTTCTTTCATTACATAGGTAATAAAAATGAAATTGAGGCTGAACTATGGGCAATGATAAAGGCGATTGGATATGCGGCTCATTATGGTTGGAGGAAGTTGTGGATCGAATCAAAATCTTCTGTTGCAACATAGATTCTGAAGGAACGATCCAGGAATGTGCCATAGAAGATGCTTGCTGTATGGGTTAATTCTATGCATCTTGCTGAGTCGATTTCTCTGGATGTGTCTCATGTGTATAGAGAGGCAAATCAGGTGGCGGACGCCCTCTCAAAAAGGGCAATTATGGAGTCTAGCTCAAGTTGGTCATTTGTACTTCCTGATTACTGCAATGAGCCTGTCCACAATGATAGGATTGGCACTTTGTACACAAGGCCGTCTAAGGCCCCCCTTCTCTGAGTTGTCTTGTACTGTTTACTCTTTTTATTTATATTTTATTGGGAGCAGGTGTTCACCTGGCTCTCAGACTTTTTGGCTAATGTTCCATATTTAAATTCTTACTTCTATGACTAGTTTCTTACAAACTAATATTTTATATTTAACTTTTTTTATTTCTAGCGATATTAAATTTTTGATTCCAATATTCCTCCTTGATGAATTTCTTCCACATAAAAGTACGACATTGTTAAGAATAATTCCCATTATCTTTAACAATGATTTCTCTTCCATGACCATATTTTATCTTCCCACAAATGATCTCTTTTTTTGGAAATATAATTATGTGTTATTTAATGTATCCTTCATATTTTACTTTTCATATTTTAAAAATTAAGTTTTATTACTCTTTTTATGATTGGTTTTTCAATAAATGTATTTCAAAATATTAAAAAGGTTTTCCATCCTTTCACAGTCAAATGATTTTTTAATTGGATTCAGAAGTGAACGTATAAAGAACCTAATATTGGGGAAATATATGTGTGGAACCTTTTATTATTATATTATTATGATATTATATTAATACATTCTTATGTTACTTTTTGAGTGGGCCTTGGTGAGATTGGGATGGATAGTTGACTTGATTAGGTGCATGTTTGTTATGTTGTTTATTCACTTGTAAATTAGTATGATATTATCACATTTTCATTAGAGGCCTTGGGTATGATCATATATACTATACATTTTATGATCATCCTAAATATATTTAAACTATTTTTTAGGTTTCCAAGAAGGTTTCAGAGATCTATTTGGACATTTCTATCTTGTAGGTTGAAGTTATTATGGAGTAGCTATCTTAGGACCTTTCCCTTGGCACTATTTAGGTTTGAATACATTTTTTATTTCTTGACATGAATTTTGGGATGTTTGGTTTATTTTATATTATATGATTGAGTTTTTAGGTGGAAATTTATATTATCTCTCATTGTCATTATATTGAGTTTAAGGCCTCCTATTTAATTCTTTTAACCCCTTGGTACTAGTTGATAACTGAAAGGCACTGTCATGGGTGCCCTCAAATGATTAATGGTTTTTGAGTAATTAGGTGCAACAGAGTGGCTGACCAAGGTCGTCTCTCAAAGGAGGAAGTAAATTTGA
Source organism: Viscum album (assembly GCA_963277665.1). Classification (NCBI taxonomy): domain Eukaryota; kingdom Viridiplantae; phylum Streptophyta; class Magnoliopsida; order Santalales; family Viscaceae; genus Viscum; species Viscum album. The sequence goes on along the minus strand of OY728155.1, from coordinate 15,239,696 downwards.
CAACTTATTAAAGGTATTTTGAAAATAACATAAAAGGAAATAATAACACTACTTGAAATGATGTGGGTTTTTTTATCATTCATAAAACTAGAAGAAGTTTTAGGGAATAATATTGTATATTTTTTATGGTTTTTATTTTTGAAATGAAGTTTGATTAAAAAGACACAACAAGAAGATGTTTTTTAGAAAATATTTTAAAAGGCGTAATAGATATAACTCTACCTCTTCAATCAATTATTTATCATTATCATTTAAATTAACATCCACTTAATTATGATCCCTTAACTTGTTAACCCTCTAACCCTATATGAATTAACCTTACCACAAAGATGAAGTGAATTAAACCCTAGGCTATCTTCGGGACATGTAATCACAACACCCTGTTTAATTGATGTTATAAAGATAGCTTATGATCAGTGGTAAATTAAGGCACAAATATATTTTGGAAATGAGGACTAATTTAATTTAGGGATTGTATTTTAACTTTACAAATTTATCCCATGTGGTCTTGTTATATCGATTAAGTTCACACTCTCACAATTAACACAATTCTCGACCTCACGTGTTTTGTGTTTGTTGTTCAATTGCTTACTTAGTTTCATTAAAATTAAAAACTCAATTAATAGATCATATTATGTGAATTATAGTAACTCATTTATTCAAAATAAATGATTTAATAAGGATATAGGTCAATAGATTACTAAATATAACTACTCTTCCATGGGTGGCGTGGTAATCGTAGAAACGTTTTGCATGTGCAAAGATTTAGAAAGGGTAAAACCCAATCTCACTTGTACTCTTGATTCCAGACCAATTAAGAAGATTAAGGAAGAATAAAACAAAGGAAAACAGGGGAATATAGAATGAAATATAAGAAATAGAAGAGGAACAAAGAAGTTTATTGTGCAAACATAAATATTACAAAGTAAGAAAGAGATGAAGGCTTCGATGAAGGGACCCTTGCTTAAAGATCTCCCCCTATGACTATAATGAGTTACAGAACCTCTAAGGTGGTGAGAGGACTCCTCTATAACTTCAAAATGGCATCACTTCACTCCTTGTCTGAGCTTCCAAATGGGGTTCCCAAGGTGTCAATTTATAGCCAAAATGGGGAGTGGTTTTGGGAACCCAGTTTTTGATATACCACTTGTGTATCAGTTTGGAGTTGGTAAATGGAATTATATCGAGTTGGAAAAAATATAAAAGCTGCAGTAAAACATCTTTACTAAATCTATGCTAGATTTGGAGTCCAATAGAGGATGAAAATGCGAGATATGGCCAAAATACAGAAACAAATCATTGACTTCGTGCATATTCTGTCTCCTGGATAGATTAATTCAGATGGACTCCTTAATGACCGAATTGGGCTTCAGTTCCTTGAGAGGAGTTGTAGACCATGACGTTTTGGAGAGTCCCACAATAGTTCCTTACATTTTAGGGAATGTAGTTTGAGAAATGTGCAAAAAAGTGGACAGATGTCCTTGGGATTCCATACAGTTTGACCCATTTCCCTTCTAGATTATCTCTGATCCTCCAAATCACCTCCTCCTACAAATAAATCTCTAAAACAGGAATAATTTCCCTTTTTAAAAGTGATAAAAATTTAATAATTAAAGCAAATGGGATGTGCAATTTGAGATAAAATTTGTAATTTTAAATACAAATCTAGTTTAAAACAGTGATATAGGGGTGAAATAAAGTAGTGAATTGTGATGTGATCCCACCCCCACACTTACCCTTTTTCACTCTTGGAAAAAACCTCATATCATGTATTCCAAAAAAATGTGAAAAGTAAACAATAATATCAAATAAAAAAACACATATCCTTGAGATTCAACAATTCCACACCAAGAAACAAATGATATCATGCCTCATAAAAATCCATTATTTCAAGTTCTCAATTTATAATATTAAATATATTTCCACTTCATTTGTCCTCCCATGCACACAAAACACTTACCTTTCTTTCATTTTCTCTCATCACAAAAATGTAAATTTTTCATCAATTTATTTATCATCCAAACTCATACAAGGGTCACCATAGGCTTGATAAATTCCTACATCACCACCTAATATGAGTCAAGGACATAAGTTTATCATGAGGACTTTTCAGGGTTATTCTGTGGATTTTGGTTGGTAGGATTTAAATGTGAATAATTTTGAGGCTGAATAAGGAGGGATTTACTCTTTTTGAAGAAAAATTACATTACTCTAATTTTTACTCAAGTATGGTCTCCTCCTCACTCCCCTTAGTATCAGTTCAGCTCCATCATCATGAAAACTCATGGAAAGTTTACACCATTCATCATTTCAGCAAAAAAATTTCAATCGTCTCAAACATAGTTTTTTCGTGGAAGCTCTAGATAGGCACAACTTTCTTTCTTCAGTGGAAGCTCCAGGAAGGCACAACTTTCAACAAAATGATTTGTTTTCAGTTGCAAACACATATCTTTTGAATTTAATTTCCCACCTAAAGTATTACAAAATGTGGTAGCACAACACAAGACAGCTTCCCTTACACTTAAGTTCAACTAGATTATGAAATTTCACTTAAAGTGTTGGTTAGATAAGGAAAATTGGCTTGTAATGTGGCTATCCTAACAAGATATTCATGGATTCTAAGGGATACAAGGATTAAATGTTAAAGTTAGGACATTATAAAAATGATTATTATGAAATAGAGGCTTTAATACCAAAGAAATACCTCAATCATTTAAAATAAAGTACCTCAAACCCTCAAGTTTTCATAGGAATAAATCAAATTCTGGTTAAATTAAGCATGGTTTGGTTCTCTCAAGAAGTGACGTGAATGTAAATAATATGAAAATAATGGTTCATAATCCTCATAGGAAAGTGATTTCAAATATAAAGATAGTGAGATGTGGCATGGGATTCAAAATTTAGAGTAATTTTCATGAAATTACTAAAGATTTGAACTTGAAACAAAGTCATTTCATCATTCATTTAAGCTTAGTTTCATGGGATAAATTGTTTCACTTATTGATATGGATTTCAAAATCGTGATGAGAATCATTTCAGATTAAAAGTTTCATAAACACGCAAAAAAATTGAAAAATAAACACAAAAAATTGAAATAACACACATTTTTGTTTTTTTTTGAAAAAACATTGAAAAATAGGAAAACAATTGAAATTACTAAACTAAAAGGTTCCCTCCCCCACACTTAAAATATTTAATTTTCCTTAATGTGAATCCATGAGATGATATATGCACATGAAATGTATAATTTTAACTAGGACAAAGAATAAAAAAAGTGAAAGAGTTAGGAACAGCTTGATATGCTCAAGTGATGATGGGGCCATCCAGTGTGATGAAATCCACTACATCAGTAGGAATTCCCTCAATGTATCTCTTCAAACATTACCTATTGACTATAAAGCACCTTCCTGTTTCATCTTGTGTAATCTCCACTGCACCATAAGGAAAAACATTAGTCACAGTATAAGGACCTAACCACCTGGAACACAACTTATGAGGCATCACCTTCAGTCGTGAACTATAGAGCAAGACTTTCTCTCTAACTTGAAATTCTATTTTCTAGATAATTTTTTCATGATCTGATTTTGATCTTTCCTTGTAGAGCCTTAAGTTCTCATATGAAGACAATAGAACCTCCTCAATCTCTTGAATTTGTAGCTTCCTTTGGATTCCATCTTGGGCCAAATCCATGTTGTATTTATTTATAGCTCAATAGGCCCGATGCTCAACTTCCATGGGGAGATGACACACTTTCCAAAAAACAATCCAAAATGGGTACATAACGATAGGTGTCTTGTATGCTGTCTTATAAGCCCATAATACATCATCCAAGTGCTTGTTCCAATCCTTCCTATTTGGCTACACAATTTTCTCCAAAATTTGTTTCAACTCATGATTTGAAACCTCAGCCTGGATATTTGTTTGGGGGTGGTATGGTGTTGATGTTTTGTGTGTCACCCCATACTTCTAAATAAGGGAAGACAAATTCTATTTGTAGAAGTGTGTCCCTTGGTCACTGATGATGGCCTTCGGTACTCCAAACCTGCAAAAAATCCGTGCTTTGAAAAAGTCCACAACAACATGAGAATCATCAGTCCTGGTGGCATTAGTCTCCACCCATTTTCTCACATAATCAATGACAACCAAAATATATAGGAAACCGAATGAACTAGAAAAAATACCCATAAAATCAATTCCCCACACATAAAAAATATAGCAGAATAGTGTGGGCTGTTGGGGAATCTCGTGTCTCCTAGAAATGTTCCCAGTGTGTTGGCAACGAGATCATGACTTACAAAACACATGAGTATCATGGAATAAACTAGGAAAATACAATAAAGAGTCCAAAACTTTCCTAGATGTCCGTTGGGGTCTAAAGTGTCCACCACAAGCAAGTGTATGACAAATTTGTAGAACAGACTCAAACTCATGATCAGAAACACACCTCCTAATAACTTGATCACTACACATGTGCCAGAGGTATGAATCATCCCGCACATAATACCAGGACTCACTTTTTAATTTTTGGACTTGATGTTTATTTAAATTTGCAGTTATTTCAGATGCAACAAGGTATTTCACTAAATCAGCATACCAAGAATGCATACCTGAGATGGAATAAAGATGCTCATTGGGGAAAGTGTCCCAAAGTGGTACCCGGTCCAAGGTGTCATCCTCTAGTGTGTGAGTAATCCTAATTATGTGGTCTGCCACCATATTTTCTTACCCCTTCTTGTCCTTTATCTCAATGTCAAATTCCTGAAGAAGGAGCATCCATCAGATAAGTCTGGGATTTTCATCTAGCTTCTTCAATGGGTACCTTAGAGCTGCATGGTTAGAAAAAACAACTACTTTAAATCCCAATAAATATGAACGGAATTTATCTAAAGGAAATATGATGTAAATAAAATCCTTTTGCGTTGTTGTGCAGTTTTATTGGGGTGAATTCAGTGTCCTCGATGCATAGGCAATCACGTGTGAATGTCCCTCTGCCCTTTGTGATAAGACAACACCAACCAAAAATTTGGACATGTCACACATAATCTCATAAAGAAGTTCCCACTGTGGAGGCTGTATGATAGGTGGAGTGGTCAGAAATTGTTTTAGCTCATCAAAGGAATTCCTGCAAGAATCATCAAACACAAAATCAGAATCCTTTTAAAGTAATCATGACATAGGAAGAGAAATCTTACTAAAATATTTGATGAAGCGTTGATAAAATCCTACATTCCCTAAGAAAGATCTAACATCATGCACACATGAAGGATAGGGAAGGGATGAAATAATTTATACCTTAGATCTATCAACCTCTATCCCATGTTTTGAAACTACATGCCCTAAGACAATGCCATGTTCTACCATAAAATGACACTATTCAAAGTTCAAGACCAAAATATTCTCAATACAATGATTCAACACCATTCCAAAACTAGATATACAATAATCAAATGAAGACCCATAAACTATAAAATCATCCATAAATACCTCCATGCAGGTCTCAATAAAATCATAAAAAATACTCACCATGCATCTCTGGAAGGTACTTGGGGCATTGCAAAGTCCAAATGGCATCCTCCGGTAGGAAAATGTGCCGAAGTGATAGACAAATGTAGTTTTATCCTGATCCTCTAGAGCAATAGGAACCTAAAAATATCCAGAAAATCCATCCAAGAAACAATAGTGTGTTTTCCCAGCTAGTCTCTGAAGCATCTGATCAATAAATTGGGGGGGGGGGAATGGTCCTTGCGAGTGGACTCATTTAGTTTCCTATAATCAATAAACAAACAACAATTGTTTTGTACCCTCATTGGAACTAACTCCTCTTTATCATTTTTTACAACTGTAACATCAATTTTCTTAGGCACAACCTAAATAGGACTCACCCACTGAGAATCTGAAATGGGATAAATTATACCTTCCTCGGCCAAATTTTCAACCTTATTTTTAACAACTTCTAGAAGGGTTGGATTGAGTCTCCTTTTTGGATGCCTAATTGGTTTATCCCCATCATCCAAAAGAATCCTATGCATGAAAATGGAGGGGCTAATACCTGATATGTCAGCCAAGGTCCACCCGATTTCCCTGATGTTCTCCCTCAAAAGATTCAAAAGTTTTTCTTCATGTTCAAAAGGGAGATTTTTAGCAATGATAATAGGTAATCTTTTACCACTCAACAAGTATGAATATTTGAGATTAGGTGGTAATGGATTGAGTTCCAATATAGGGGGGTTTTGTATGGATGGAGAAATTGAAGGAACTAAAATATGTGCACAATGAACATCAGTATCAGAATATGCATCATCAAAATCAGAGAATAAAGCATCAAATCCACCAGCATACTCAACAACCATGTCATAATCAGAGTTCACAATATCAAAATCAGAATATGATTCCATTTCAAAATCAAATCTAAAAGAGTCTTTTGAATTAGAAATAGGTGTGGAAGTACTCTTAGACATCAAACAAGAACCAATACTCATAATCTCCCTAAGTGTAGGACAATCAAATTTCATGGGGTTTTTATTTGGTGGTTTAAAATGGGAGATAAAAAATGAAGAATGATCCTCTGAGGGGTACTTCATGGATTCCATAACATTAAATATCACAACTTCATCCCCAAACTCCATGGAAAGTGTACCCTCATTTAAATTTACGATATTTTTTGCTGTTTTGAGGAAGGGTATACCTAAGATAATGGGATCATGATAACTTACCTGATCATCCTCCATGTTAAGCATGTAGAAATCTGCTGGAAAGATCATGTATCTTACCCAAAAAAGTACATCCTCAAGGACCCCCACTGGATATGATGTAGCTCTATTTTCCAACTACACCACTACTCTTGTCGGCTTCAACTCACCAACCTGAAAAGAAGAGAATAAAAATCAATTCATCACATTTATGGAAGCTCATAAATCACAAAGTGCATTAGAAAAGTGAAACTCCCCTATGGTGCATGGGATGGTGAATGTCCCTATATCCTTTCACTTTTTTGGCATTGCTAGAGTTAGTGTAATGAGTGATGACACATTCCTTCCAAGATTGACCCTCTCATTTCCCTTGATCCCTCTTTTATTGGTAAAAAGTTCTTTTAAGAATTTGGCATACCTTGGTATTTGCTTAATGGCCTTGATCAAGGGAATGTTTATCTCTATACGCTTAAATGTGTCCAAAACTTCTTTTTGAATCACCTCTTCATCCATATTTTTGGTTTGAACAACTATATTTGGAAAAGGAAGAGGTTTAGGAGGAATATTATCAATCTTTTTCTTACCTTTATCTTTATCCTTGGGTTGCTCAATAGTTAGTGTGGAATGGGGCTCCTCCAGAGTTGAGGTGGATCTCAGTGGAACAATAGGTGCAGATGTATCAGTTGTTTGCTTCCCACTTCTCAATGTGATGGAACTGAAATTCCCCTTGGGATTTGCAGTTGGTTGGGAAGGTATATTTCCATAATTCTTACTTACTAGTTCATGGAGGGCTGTGACAATCTGGCTCATTTGAGTCTTTAACTCCCTTAGTTACGAACCTTGACTCTTCAGCTCATTCTGTTTATTAAGAACAATTTGTCTCAAAAGATCATCAATATTAGAATCTACCTTTGGTTGAGAAATCCCTTGTTGTTTACCTGTTGATGCTTGATATTCAAATCTCCTTTGGGGTTATTGAAACCCTGTTGGAAAGGTAGAGGATGCTGGAAGTTTTGTTGAGGGGGGGGGGCTTTGTTGTTGTCCCGATGCATACCTCATGTCCAATTGATCCTTCCACCCTTGTTTGTATGTTGGTGCAATGTAATCAAGATGATTTTGTGGATATGGTTGTTGTTGTTGCTGATATGGTCAGCCAGGAAACACTGCTACACAATATTCTATTTCTTATAGTTGTGGGAAACAATCAGTTGGGTGGCTTGTCTCAGTGAAAATTCCACAAGGCCTTGAAGGAGTGGATTGATATGTCTTTTGAGGCAAAGCAATATGCCTCACTATAGTGGTCAATTATTCTAACTTGGTATCAATTAAATGAATCTCAATAGAAGAAGGACTTACCTGATATACTCCCCTGACATACGATGTACCTCTATCTCCAAATTGTTGGGAGTTTTTGGCCATTTTGTCAATCAATGCACGTGCAGCTACTGGTGTCTTTTCCACCAATGCTCCTCCATCCGCGAAATGCACCATGATCCTCTCCTTGGGATTTATTTATCCCATAGATCTCTTTACGAATGGAAGTGGTCCTTGATGCTGGAAAAAATCTCTACAAGAAAATACATTTCAAATTGTTCCAACATGTGACATCTCTAGGTTGTAAATGATACATCTAATCCTTTACAGCTCTATCAAGTGAGAATGTGAATGCTCTTAGTTTTATTTAATCTTTAGAAGCATTTCTTGGTTTTAAGGTTGATCAAACAACATTAAATTATTTTAAATGTTTTTTTGGATCCTGACCAGATAATCCATGAAATTTTGGAATAAGGTGAATTAACCCAGATTTCAGTTCAAAGTCCGATTCAAGATTTGGGTATGTAATACAATTTGGTTGATAGTTAATATCAGGTGAAACCAATTCTCGAATGGTTATATTAAGTTATATTTACATTATTTTCAACCATTGGTTATTGTTTTAAGTTGGATTTAGAAGTTTTTACAATTTCAATGTTCTTGGAGTGGAGAAATTCTCTAACTATTTGAATATTGAAACTTCCCATAGATTGATATTGTCTAATTCAAGCTCGAGGGCTACGTTCAATATCAGGGTTAAGATCTAAAAGATCCTCGAGATTAGTTCATGTAATAAATGAAATAAAAATGAAAAGAAGGAAAATGGACCATAATAAAATAAAAATGATAATTTTGACTTGATGGTTCAAAAAGAAGAAGAAGAAAACAAAAGATGAAGAAAAAAAATCTGATTGGGTAAAAAGGGAAGAAAGAAGAGAAGAAGAGAATAAAATGTAAAATAAAATAAATACCTCTAATTGGTTGAAATAATTACTTGCGTCCCCAGAAATGGAGCCAATTTAAAAGGTGTTGTCGTGGGTGCCCTCAAATGATTATTGGTTTTTGGGTACTTAGGTGCAGCAGAGTGGCTGACCAAGGTCGTCTCTCAAAGGAGGAAGTAAATTTGACAACTTATTAAAGGTATTTTGAAAATAAAATAAAAGGTAATAATAACACTACCTGAAAGGATTTGGGTTTTTTTACCATTCATAAAACTAGAAGAAGTGTTCTGGAAGAAGACTATATAATTTTTTTGTTTTTATTTTTGAAATGAAGTTCGATTAAAAAGGCACAATAAGAAGATGTTTTTTTAGAAAATATTTTAAAAGGCGTAATCGATCTAACTTTACCTCTTAAATCAATTATTTATCATTATCATTTAAATTAGCATCCACTTCATTATGATCCCTTAACCTGTTAACCCTTGAACCTTACTAGAATTAACCTTACCATAAAGATGAAGTGAATTAAACCCTATGCTATCTTCGGGACATGCAATCACAACAACCTGATTTGATTGATGTTCTAAGGATATATTATGGTCAGTGGTAAATTAAGGAAAAAATACATTCTAGAAATAAGGACTAATTTAATTTAGGCATTATATTTTAACTTTACAAATTTATCCCACGTAGTCTTGTTTTACCGATTAAGTTCACACTCACAATTAACACAATTCTCGACCTCACATGTTTTGTGATAATTGTTCAATTGCTTGATTAGTTTCATTAAAATTAAAAACTCAAATAATAGATTATAATATTTGAATTACAGTAGCTCATTGATTCAAAATAAATGATTTAATAAAGATAGAGGTCTATCGATTACTAAAAAGAAGTACTCTTCCATGGGTGGCGTAGTCATCGTAGAAATATTTTGCATGTGCAAAGGTTTAAAAAGGGTAAAACCCAATCTCATTTTTACTCTTGATTCCAGTACAATTAAGAAGATTAAGGGAGAATAAAATAGAGTAAAATAGTGTAATACATAAGGAAATATAATAAATATAATAGGAACAAAGAAGTTTATTATGCAAACATAAATATTACAAAGCAAGAAAGAGATGAAGGCTTTGATGAAGGGATTCTTGCTTCAAGAGCCCCCCCTATGAGTATAAGGAGTTCTAGAACCTCTAAGTTGGTGATAGGACTCCTCTATAACTCCAAAATGGCATCAATTCACTCCTTATCCAAACTTTCAAATGGGTTGGCCAAGGTGTCAATTTATAGCCAAAATGGGGTGTGGTTTTGGGCACCCAGTTTTTGAGATACCACTTATTTATCAGTTTTGAGTTGGTAAATGGAATTATCTAGAGTTGGTAAAAACATAAAAGTTGTATTAAATCATCTTTAATATCTCCATGTCATATTTGGTGGCCAATAGAGGATGATATCGTGAGATATGTACGAAATACAGAACCAAATCATTGACTTCATGTCGATTCTGTCCCCTGGACAGATTGGTTTGGATGGACTTCTTAATGACTGAATTGGTCTTAGTTTACTTGAGAGAAGTTGTATCACATGACGGTTTAGAGAGGCCCACAAAATTTCAGCCCATTTTGATGCAGGGATTTTGAGAAATGTGCAAAAAAATTGAAAATGTACTTGGGATTCCATGCAGTTTGGCCCATTTCCCTTCTGGATCATCTCTGACCCTCCAAATCACCTCCTCCTTCAAATAAATCACTAAAACAAGATTAATTTCCCTTTTTAATAGTGATAAAAATTTAATAATTGAATCAAATGGGATGTTAAATTTGAGATAAATTTGTAATTTTAAATACAAATCTAGTTTAAAACAGTGATATAGGGGTGAAATAAAGTAGTGAATTGTGATGTGATCAATAACCTTGACCCCACTGAAAGTAGAACTTTAGGGTCACTCTTCATCTTCACTACCATTTTATAGGAGTATGAGTAGAGGGTGTGATAGGAATACATGTAGATCAGTAAATTGTATGACTCCATGACACCTCAATAATGTGGTACCACACCCTTATTATAGAGGGTCCCACCCAATCATGAGGTTAAATCTCCTTCTTATAACTATGATCATCCATATGTTTCATTGTAAAACACTTAATACATATTATATTCCTCATTCTGGCTTCCAATCACTAATAAATCAATATCACTCCTGAAGCCTCACTCTTTCCCACAAACTCCATGCTAAGAGTGACTCCAACACAGATGTTGTCTCCTTTTGGTGACCACAACATAAATTATTAACTTTTAGTGAATTGACCACCAATGATCCATACATTACCATATTCTAAAGTAATTTTTACTTATATAACAAGGAAATAGAGTTATTTGGAGTTTCTAATTCTGAAGAAATTACTCCTATTCTTGAAGAGTCTTCACATAATCCCAACAGTAAAGATCTTGCATTAATTAAAAAAAATTCTTTTATTCAAAATGCGCTATTTTTTTAATTTTTTTTCAAATTTTTTTTTTGATATTTTATAATTACTCTAAATTGAAATCTTTTTATTGAAATAAATTTATAAATGTAGTTTGTATCATGGCCAAAATCATTGTACCAAACATTATAAAGTAATTGAAAACTTTCAAGATTAATCAAACAAGTGAAATATGATAAAAATAAAGTTTTTTACTTATTTACCTCTATATATTCTCATACCAATATGAATATTAATCCAAAAAACACATTAGGATTAACTAGTCATATTATAATTTCTAATCACCTCTAGAAATTTTAAATTCTCACACGGTTATTATTAATGAGTTCAAATAAAAACTTATTAATATATTTGATCTAATTTTATTTCTTTGGGTTTTTAATATATATTTGAATTATCATTTATTACTTTTGTTAGTGGTTAAAATAATTTTTTTAATTCAATAAAACCAAAATATTAATATTAGATGTGTGCATTCAAGTTTATTGGGATAATTTAGGATAATAAGTTTCCTTTTCTAGTAAAAAATGATCCAAATTATATAGAAATATTGCTTAGATTTTTAATGTTGATTTTTTTGGATTCCATAACTTAGAGATATGGAATGGGATGATATTTTGAGAAAATAAATATAACATATATTTATTTATTTATTAAAAAAATTATATTCATCCATTATCAATACACTGTGTTTTTCTGCTTTAACACACTAATCACGATGATGGTCCTATAGGAACTTAAAGTCAATATTTTATCAACAATAAATAACTAGCATGGAATGAAGGATTTTAATATGATATTAGTATAAATGATTTTTATATAAATATAAATATACATACTACTCACATTAGGTACAGGCGAAACAAGTTAAATCGAATTTGAACCAACTTGAAAAACAACGCATGAGTTGTTTTATTTATGTTTGTGGTGCATCTGTAGTGGGATGTTATTCATGTATCCCTTGAAAAGTGTATTTGAGGTATGATAATCATGAGAACATTCATACATATACTTTTATCCAACATAATTTTATAATTTGTGCTTAGAATATGATCATTGATCATGTTTCAGATTATGTGAAAGCTATTACTTGAGGTTTTATTAAGAATTGTTTGTATATAGGGAAAACATGATATTATGATCCTTGTTTGAGTTATGTTGAGAAAGTGAACATTAATTCCTTATATATTGGATAAATTGATATGTTTAGTTCACTCAACAATATGAGTGATATATTAGAGTTGAGTGATATGAGGTTGACACAATCAAAGTGTTGTATACATACTTGATGTCGTGTTATAATATAAAATTTATACCCTATAAACATGGGTGATGATGTAATGACCTGAACTTTTGAATAATATTTTGTTTCCTATAAATGTATGTTTTACTATGTCACATTCATTAAAACGATATAAGTATAAATTATAATGTAACTATCAGTTTTTGACTGTTATGTGATCATTGGTGAATTATGACTGATGATCAATATGACTGTTGGAAACAATATTAAATTTAACATTATAATTATTGTTAATAAATATAAATGATAATGGAAAATTAATTAATAAAGAAGAGTCAATGGACTCAAACAATAGGATTGTACCCTACGAAGCCCATTTGTCGAAGCTCGGGAAAGAGGTAGCATCACTGGGCTTCAATCTTGACCAAGCCTAATCTGAGCTTCAATATGTTATGCTTGAACAAAATCACATACGGGAGAAGTTCAAGTTGGTGGAAATCACCACTCAGGTGATGTTATCAGAGCCATCCTAAGAGTCTATCACCATTTCACACCTTAACCTTAGGTCATATGCAGGTGTTATAAGGGGTTATGTAAGAAGGTATTACTTACTTACTTTGTAATCCCTTTTTATAAATAAAAATCTTATTTCATCAATTCCTTTCTGAGAATATCCTTTCTTAAAAATATGCTGAATTTGATAAATTGGTTTTTGGGTAAAATGGTACTTTTCAGAAATATATAAATTATTATATTAAACTAAGGTTTTATTAATAATGTTATTATAATTAAATAGTTTTATAAAAACACTCCTTTTTATTATTAATTATTATTATATCTATTCCTTATTATTTGTACTCTACAAATGATTAAGTAATCAGTTTGATAAGAATTATGTTTTATACGAAAAAATAGAAATTGTATTTTTAATTTCATTTAAGGAATTTATTTTCTTGAATTAATTTATTTTTGAAATAAATAATATTTTAATAAAATATTATCATTAAATTAATTTTATTAAATATAAAATATCAAATAATTTTTATAATGTCAAACGTATTTTTTATTATGGATTGAAAACTGTTTTTGTCAAAACCATTCAATTTTCAATAAATAGTGGTTTTTATTTTAAAAGTATAAATTCACTTATTTAGAAAATTATTTTGATAAAATTAATATTATTTTTGGAATCATGATGTTGAAATTATCCAACGGTCAATTTTTCATAATTTTATGAGACAATAGAACTTTTGGGTAAAAATTAAATACCATATAAATATATAATGTGTTTTATGACATCATAATGACCCAATAGTGATGTAATAAAATACTATAAAAGGTATCTCCGGCCAAATATATATATTTTATTTAAAATAATTTAATTTTAGGTTTATTTTATTTATTTTATAAATCCTTAGTGAATCCTTCAAGACATATAAAATATTTTAATATTTTAAAATCATTTCCTTGAAAGTGCGACTCACCTCCACATAAGTAAGAGAAATATTTTAATATCTTCGGCCCTTAGCCTTATAAAATAATGTATATCACTCCCCTTTTCTAGAAACCATTTTAAAAAACCATGAGATGATCTTTGGTTTTGAATATTTTAGTGTGTAGTGTCCAAAACCAAAATAATAAAGAATCCCCCCACCTTTGCTTTATAAACCCACCCAAGCACCCATTACTCTTCACTAAAACTACTTTAATCTCGTCCAAACTCTCCTTTATACTCCCTAGAGTCCCCCCAAGGTTCTAAAATCCACCAAGAAGCCTCTCCCAAGCCTTTGGGATCACACATCCAAGTATGGGTTCCTTCCTTTCTAAATTTTTGTCCAAGTTTCATTATATTGTTACATCATTTTATTTTCAAATAAAAATGATAGGGTATGTTTTCACACCTCCTCTGTACTTCCCTTATTATGTTTTAATGATGATATACCCCTTTCTATCTCATTAATCACTACCGTGTATACCCATTACCATGCCGAAATTCCGTAATGGATTTCTCTCTTCTAATTTCCATTCAAGAATTTATTTTATATTATCCATATACATTCTATTTAATATGTTGGGATATTATGTTACATGATCTCATTATTGTAAATTTCATGTATAAATGATTAGATACCCCTTTCTCTCTCATCAAACCATTTTATGAATTTTCATTTGACGTCATTATACTGCCGAAATTGCACCACGATTTTCCATACCAAAATAATCATGTAGTGAATAACATACCCATTTATCTATCAAGGGTATTAAACTTTATGATCATGTACTTATTGATTGGGGACTTACATCTATGTATTCCACATTCCTTTTTCATGTAATAAATTATTATTTTTAATGAATCCATATTGTATGATCTATGTGGAACACTTATACATGAAAATGAAATGATTGTGAAGGGTATGCCATGATAGTGCTCCAATGCATTGGGTAATGTTTAGTATCATAATATACTATATGAAATGAAGGTTTACTCATGCTAATTCATATTCAATGAGGTTTTACTCATTAAAATTCAAGTTCAATGAGGTTTTACTCATGAAAATCCATGTGCAATGAGCCTTGGCTCATGATAATATCCTATTGTATGTTACTGCTACATTTCCATGTTATGATTATCATGATTTATATTGTCTTTATATTCATGTTCCTTTCATGATCCATTTATATGACTATTTTCTAACATGTATTGTCTTCTTCATGTTATGCCATGTTTATTCCCTTACTGGGTTTTATATCTCACCCTTTTCTTATGTATGTCCTCAGGTTATCCCATGTAGTGTTAAGTACGAAGGAATGTTATGGTCATGTAAAATAATTTTTCAATAAAGATGTTGTATTTTATGTCTTAAGTTTTCATGTAATGTTTCTAATCCAAAAATACACTAAACCTATCAATCTTTTGGGTTGTATTAAGTGCAAATCTATGTAATAAATCATGTTTAAATGTGATATAAAGAGCATGGTTGTTATAGTTGGTATCAGAGGATAGGTTTAGTTATTTTTGTGATTCGGATTAGAAAAATCTAGTGAAATAGTTAGGGATAAGACTAAGTATAATAAAATAATAACTAAATTTTGGTGAGTATAGAGTAAGTGGTTTATCAATAAAATACATCCCAGTGAGGATATGAACAAGTAGAGGTGGATCTGGAATAGATGTATCTAGGGGTAAAACCTAGAAACACCGCTTTGAGCTAGACTCTAATGGGAACTGGTGCACAAAAATGGGCCTTACTACATTCTTGGTTCGACACTCTTGTGGTATATTCTTTGGTAAATTCATAAACTCATTATAAACCATTATTAAGGGAACAAAGAAAAAAATCCCATAGGAATATATGTTATGAAATAGAATATGGATAACCTAGATTGAAAATTAGGGTATCAAAAGTTAGGATATGCTATTCATATACAAGTTTACCCTTATATGTTTAATATTATATTTTTTACATTCTTATTATCTAATTATTCAAACCCCCTAATTGTATTTTCTTTTTCTTAGTTAAAATATGGAATGAGGAAGATCACAAATAACTCTTCTCACTCTACCTAAAGTACTACTTGGAAAGATTATCCTGAAGTCTTGCTCAGATAAATTTTAAACTTTTTAAAATATCCAAGTTACATGAAAACAACTTTATTAGGCATCCAATACCTCTAGCATTTCATGATTCTTTCAAGGATCAAGTACTATCATTGTAGAATATTTTGCTCTTAACTTTCTTACCATGCTAAGCATGGGATGTACCATCCATGCCTTTTCAAATTCTTCTCTTTATTTCAAAATGATCAAGAAATAAATGATTTTATAGATTCTTAAAAAGAGGGAGACCTCCTAGAAGCCTATATGTATCAAATTATAGATTTATGTCTTTGGGGAAATACCAAAACTGATATACCAAAACCCTATTTTGGAATATTTAAATATGAATCAGTAAGACTTTTTTTTTATAAAAAACAAGTTCAAGAAGATATTTCAAAATTATATATAAGAAATACATTTTAATGACATATCCGTGATTCCATATATATAATCCAAGATGCTTGAGGTATTTTTGGGTAAAGGAAGCAGATGATTTTGAAAATATCATGAGGCACCATTATGACACATGAACCCTTTCTACTTAAAGGAAATGATAATAGGAAAAAATGAAGACCTCATTGAAAATATGAAGGAGAAATACCCTCAACTATTTTCACCTTAGTATGCAAAACAAAATTTCGGGAATGAAATTTCTTAAGGGGGGAAGAATGTAATGACCTGAACTTTTGAATAATATTTTGTTTCCTAAAAATGTATGTTTTAATATATCACATTCATTAAAACTATATAAGTATAAATTGAAATGTAACTATCAGTATTTGACCTTTATGTGACCATTGGTCAATTATGATTAATGATCAATATGACCGTTGGAAACAATAATAAATTTAATGTTATAATTATTATTTATAAATAAAAATGAAAATGGAAAATTAATTTAGAAAGAAGAGTCAATGGCCTCAAATAGTAGGATTGTACCCTACGAAGCCCATTTATCGGAGCTCAGGAAGGAGGTAGTGTCATTGGGTTGCACTCTTGACCAAGCCCAAGCTGATATTAAACATGTTAATCTTGAACAAAATCACCTATGAGAGAAGTTCAAGTTGGTAGAAATCACCACTCAGGTGATGTTATCAGAGCCGCCCTAATAGTCTATCACCATCACACACCTTACCCTTAGGTCATATGCGGGTGTTATAAGGGGTTATGTAATAAGGTATTAGTTACTTATTGTGTAATCCATTTTTATAAATAAAGGTCTTATTCAATCAATTCAGTTATGAGAATGGTCTTTCTTAAAAATATAATGAATTTGATAAATTGATTTTTGCATAAATGGTACTTTTCAGAAATATATAAATTGTTATATTAATCTAAGGTTTTATTAATAATGTTATTATAATTAAATAGTGTTATAAAAACAATCCTTTTAATTATTAATAATGATTATATATATTCCTTATTATTTTTACTCTATAAATGATTAAGTAATCAGTTTGATAAGAATTATATTTTTATACTATAAAACATATATTATATTTTTAATTTCAATTAAAGAATTTATTTTGGAGAAATAATTTATTTTTTAAATAAATAATATTTTAATAAAATATTATTATTAAATTATTATTATTAAATATAAATAATCATATAATTTTTATGATGTCAAATGTAATTTTTATTAAGGTTTGAAAACTGTTTTTGTTAAAACCCGCCAATTTCCAATAACTGGTGGTTTTTATTTTAAAAGTGAAAATTCACTTATTTAGAAAATTATTTAGATAAAATTAATATTATTTTTGGAATCAGGATGTCAAAATTATCCAATGGTACTTTTTTCATTATTTTCTAAGACAATCAAATTTTTGGGTAAAAATTAAATACCACATAAATATATAATGTGTTTTACGACATCATAATGATCCAATAGTGATGTAATAAAATACTATAAAAATTATATTCGTCAAAATATATGTTTTCCATTAAAATAATTTAATTTTAGGTTTATTTTATTTATTTTATAAAGCCTTAGTGAATCCTCCAAGACATATAAAGTATTTTAAGATTTTAAAATCATTTCCTTGAAAGTGTGACTCACCTCCACATAATAAAGGGAAATATTTTAATATATTCGGCCCTTAGCCTTATATAATAATATATACCACTCCACTTTTCTAGAAACCATGGGAATAAACCATGGGATGGTTTGTAGTTTTGAATATTTTAGTGTGTAGTGTCCAAAACCAAAATAATAAAGAATTACCCCACCTCTCCTATATAAACCCACAAAATAACAAATTACTCTTCACAAAAACTATTTATAAGTCATCGAAACTTTTATTTATATTCCCTAAAGTCCTCCCAAGGCACCACAATCCCCCAATAAGCCTCTCCCAAGCCTTTGGGATCACACATCCAAGTAAGGGTTCCTTCTTTTCTCAAATTTTTTCCAAGTTTCCTTATATTATTGCATCCTTTTATTTTGAATTAAAAATGATGGGGTATGTTTTCTAAACTCCCCCATAATTCACTTATTATGTTTTAATGATTATAGACCCATTTATCTCTCATTAATTCCTCCTGTTCATACCCGTTACCATGTCGAAATTCTGTAAGAGAATTCTCTCTTCTCATTTATATTCAAAAAATTATTTTTATATTATGCATCTAAATTATATTTAATATGTTGTGATATTATGTTAAATTATCTCTTTAATTTTAATTTCATGTATAAATTATTAGATACCCCTTTATCTCTCATCAACCCATTTTACGAATTTCTATTTGACATCGTTATGCTGGCGAAATTGCACCACGATTTTCCATGCCAAAATCATTGTGTAGTTAATACCATACCCATTTCTCTATCAAGGGCACTCAACTTTATGCTCATGTACTTATTTATTAGGTACTTACATGTATATTTTCCTAATTCCTTGTTCGTGGAATAAATTATGATTTTTAATGAATCTATATTGTATGATCTATGTGGCACACTTATACATGAAAAAAAATGATTATGAAGGGTGTGCCCTGATAGTGCTCCAATGCATTGGATAATGTTTAGTATAATTATACTCCATGTTCAGTTAGGGTTTAATAATTATAAATTCATGTGAAATGAGGGTTTAATCATGCTAATTTATGTGCAATGAGGGTTTTCTCATGCTAATTCATGTGCAATGAGCCTTAGCTCATGCTAATATCATGTTGTATATTGTTTCTACATTTCTATGTTATGATTATAATTATTTTATCATGTCTTTATATTAATGTTCCTTTAATGATCCATTAATATTCATATTTTCTAACATTTATTGTATTCCTCATGTTATTCCATGTTTATTCCATTACTGGGCTTTATAGCTCACCCTTTTCTTATGTATGTCCTCAGGTTATCCCATGTAGTATTAAGTAGGAAGGAATGCTCTGGTCATGAAAAAGAAGTTTTCAATAAAGAAGTTTCATTTTATGTCTTAATTTTTCATGTAATGTTCCTAATCTCCAAAGTCACTAAACCCCTCAATCTTCTGGGTTTTATTAAGGGAAAATATATGTAATAAATCATGTTTAAATGTGATATAAAGACTAGGGTTACTATAGATGACATCACGGAAAACCATTTATTATACACACTATAATTATGAAATTGATTCATAATTTATTCAAATAATATAAAAGGTTGAAATGGGTCACCCAAATAAGTTTTACAATGATGAAACTATACTTTATTTCTAGAGGGGCCTGGAATTTTGTAATAAACACCTTTAAATGTTTTTAAAAATATTTATATAGGTGGTTGCTAGATGTATTGATTCTTTTATCATCAAGAGTCTTTGAAAAATATTAAATATATCTAATATATTATTTTTATTTTAACACATGTGAATAATTAATATTTCCTAAAAAATTCCCAAATAGAAATTCCAACAACACAATTGTGTTTAGAATAAGGGTCTTTATGTTTGAGTTGGTGCCCTATAACTAACTTATATATACTTTATTATTACTGGTATTCATTATTTTGAATATTAGTAAACCTTCTTATCATATTATGATTGTTATTCCACATGAAACAGTATGTGATGAAGTCCAAAGAGTAACTGTCACACTAAAAGGTCATAGTAGTTCCCCGCTATGATGAGAACCCTAAAGTACCATGAAATTATTCTTGAATATATGTTCTATATCTGAATGATATCATTTTAAGGAACAAAAATGATACAAGATATATAGGGTGGAGACTCATAAAACATTGAGACATTTTCTCATGGTGTATTCCGTAATTTTCAGTGCAGGAGATTATGAGAATACGAACCACCAGTAGAAAATCTATATTTATAAGTTTCATTGGATGTTTCTATATATGGATGTGTGTATTAATCTTTAGACTTTATGATTATTATTAATTGATACTATTAGTCATGTACTTTGATTTATTGATGAAAACTGTGATGACAGATGTTCATGGTAAGGTTGTATACATTCTCTATGTCATGTGTAATATTGCATTAATGATTAATGTGAAAAAATATTTTCCATTTCATTATTTAACATAATTTGATATCTTAGACCCCCTTGATGGAAATGAAATATCCTAAATAAATACATGTCCATGGTGTCCTGTGAAAAATTTTATTTTTGGAAAGCCAAAGAAAGAGACATCAAGCACATATATCGATGACACCATCATCCAACCTGCTTGATTAGATATATCATGATAAATGGACTATATTACACAGTAAGTATTCATATGAGGTTGTATATCACTGTGACATTAACTTCTTTCTCTATGGGTTCCTTAATGTGTTACTAGATGCTAACCTTGGACTTTGGGTGGCTTCACGTAAGTCCATTGAGAAAGAGGCCTAGATGGTCACATAATAAGTGTATCCAAAACCTCAATTAAATATTAAATATTATTTATTTTTTAAAATGTTGAATAAATATTATTCCCATATATGGTTTAATAATTATTCATGTTTTATTGATCACATATATTCTTTCATTAGTTATTAGAGAGAATATTTTGTGAGCATAATATTTAATAAATATTTATTTTTCATTTAGTGAATATAATATTTATTTATTTATTGGTGAATAATGCAGTGATATTTATATATTTAATAAATAGTCATTATTCATGGTCTAATAAATATTATGGAGGAATATCGAATCGAGTTCACAAGTCCACTGAGAAATAATATGTATTAAATATTATTTCAATAAATTTTAAATAATTTATTCAATAAATAATATTTAATTAATTCACTGGTTTTGTGAATGCTAAGAAATAATAATAATAGTATTATTATTATAAACATGGGGTTCCATGGGTATTAAATAAATAATAAGGCAGCATGTACAATTATTATTTTCTAACCCTAGCACTATTTAAACCCAATTATATTATTTCTATCCCTAACTCTAGCCATTGTGTTGGTTGGACACAATAACTCCAAATAATCCTCTGAAGACCCCTATATAATCTCTCTAAGAATGATATTAATAATAGAGAGTGATCCTCCTCCACCACCCCTATCAATTCTAAAGAGATCAAGGAGAATTCATCTTGGAAGAGATTCTAATGGATATCAAAGACAAGCAACACAAACATTAGGATATTCCATGCTAGCATTCAGATTTTCTTATGGTGACACTTGAAGGTTTTTGGTACATGTGTGGATCAACACTATAGGGAATATACATTTGATTCTAACGAAGCAGTGATAGTACAATGTAGATACATTTCCAGATTCATCAACAAAGAAAGAATTCGTCGCAAAGTAATTATCAACTACTTAAAATAATTATAAATCATTTTTCAATGATATTGTGTTTGGTTATGGTGTTCTTATGTAAAATAATATTTTATTTAATTCCATTTCTCATATAATTCTTCATCGATGTACATCTTAGATTAATCATCGATTATGACTAAAATCCGAGTTGGGTATGGCCCAACGATGATTCTGCTATGCCTAGAACCTTAAAGTGGTATTAGAGTGGTTTCATAATAATTTATACCTATTTTTGAAACCAAAACACACATTTCACATGAGGATTTGAGGAAATAAATATTTTTTTGGGGTGAATTTAGGCCAAAACAGCCTAAAAATACACTTAAGGGAATTAATTTGTAAAGGTCCGCACCGTCACGAATGACATAATCTCACAAAGGTCCATACCGTGCAGAGCATTGATGGCAACCTTAACACAATGTAAGTTTGGATTCATAGGGATCCAAAATGCGAAATTCTCTGTCCGCGTGAATATTTGATGGTAACCTTTGTGTAGCATAACTCTATTTTGTGGAACCCTGCCTATTTACAAAGCTCACAAAGTTTTTAAAGAACCTCTATATTTTGAAAAACCAACCCCCTGCCTTCACTGAGCCTATAAATAACCCCTTATGTCTAACATTTAAGAAAACATGAAATTTCATCTTTTGATAAAATCTATGTGTTCACGATACTTTGAAACTTCATGAGTGAGAGAGAAGATAGATTTACCAAGGTATCCATCTTTCACGAAACTGCCTCCCATGGTTTTCTGAGAACTTAAACACACAATGAAGATTCTTTAAGGTCCATGGAATTCATGAAATAAGAAACCAATTTGAGTCTCTTGTAGTTTCATGAGATAACAATCCTTCATGAAAACAACCACATGGGAACCAAGACTTTACCTTGAGGTAGGGTCAACCTGTTTCGCAAAACATACTCTTTCACAAGACCCATGAGCTCCGTGAGACCCCTGGCCTTTGTGAAGCTCCAAAATTCTATGAAGTCCCAACCTTCCTGAAACCCATCCACCAGGACTCTCTATGGTTCCTCATTTCAGCTAATCCTCTTTCATGAAAGTTGAGATATTGAGTCCCCTATGGTCATCCAAAACTGGTTCAACCACACGTCGAATACCCGTGTGGCCCGTACCACCTACTCTTGTGTCCACCCACTTTGCTCCAAGTGTGGCATGTGCCTCCATTCTACCTAATTCTCATAATAATAGGTATATATAGAAAATATATTTTCAAAATTTTACTTTTAATTTCAATTTTTTAATCCCAAGAAGCATTATTTTAAGGTCAATTGTCATATTTTATGGCTTCAGTGGTATTTTGAGCTTAATTGAAAAAAATGGCCTATTTTGGATTTTAACTTCTTTAAATTATTTCTTTATTTAGGCCATAAAATTTTCTATAATTATCTAAATCATAAAATTATTTATTTTTAGGATTACCTACATCCTAGACTTCATTTAATTCTTATGGACCCAAAGCTAAATCCACTATTTGGAAGCCCAAAACTAGCTCACAAGTTGGGTCTTGAAAACCATTCATAGATGTGGAGATTTTAAATGTCAGGACCATAGATACTGATAATATAGACCAAATACACTGATATTTGTAGGAGAGATGCTAAATACATTTATGAACAACTTTAATGAAGGCATGAACATGTGAATCAACTGTTTTCAAGGCCATTAATGCATTGGAAATAAGAGATATGGAATATAGAGATTCTTCCTGGTCAGAATAAATTATCAAAGTAAAAAGGACACAACTCTCTCCACACATGAAAAAATATGCTGAAATTTGTAGGGGAGACTCAAAATAAATTTATGAACAAATTATATGAAGGAGCTCATTGGTGAATCATCCATTTAATGGGGATAATATGCAGTAACTTTCAAAGAGAAATTCTAGCCTATAAAAGGAGGCAAGCACCTCCTTTCAAAATCATCCCATACCACCAGTCAACTAACAAGGAGGAGATCTCCACCAAGGAGCCGTGCTGAACCATCTTCTTACTCCCTTATTTATTCTTCTTATTTTTTTTTATTTTTTGATTTTTTTTATTACTTTACATTTTTATTTCAAATTGTAATTTAAATTTTAGTTTAAATTAAATTAATTCTTGCTTGCATGTTTTAAATTTTGTTTCCACCCATTCTCTATCCTATCTTCTTCTTCCTATTTATTTTATTATTATTTTTATTATTACTATTATTATTATTATTATTATTATTACTATAATTATTATTAATACTCTTTTAACATTTTTATTTTATTTTCTTACTTTCTTAATATCTTCTTCTCTTAATAATAATAATAATAATAAATTATTATATTCTTTATAAATTATATAATTTCATATTTTTATTTTCCTTATTTGTTTTCATATTTTCTCTTCTCTCTCTATCACTCATCCCAATTCTATTTTATTTTATTATTTTATTTTCTCATCCCATTATTTTTTAATTTATTATTTCTTTTATTATATTTCTTCCTCTTCTCTTCTATGCACTCTACCAAGTGATGCCTTACTCTCGGAAACAAGAGACTGACCTAGAGGCTTATCTCGGGGGGATTTCAAGGTGTTCATGAATTTTTATTAAAGTTTTTTTAATGTTTGTGGTAGATTTGAGTAGCATGCATGTAGAGGTGAATTTCATTGATTTGGTGACTTCCCACCAATAACATACAACTCAATTTATTTATATTATTTTATTTAAATATAATTTACCTCTCTCTAATGGTTAAATATTCATATAAAAGAGTTTATATAGTTAATGGATGAAACAATAATGATAGAGCTGGGTCATGGAAGATGGAACACCCTAGACCAAGGTGTTTCATCAACCTTGATTATAAGAGGAGGTGGAATTAAGATTGATTAGGCTCTAAAAGATTACACAATTTCTAAATAAATAATAGTAATTCAAACATGATAATTCTTATTTGGATTATCATACCAAAATAAAAAAAATAAAAAAAACATTGATTGAACCTTAAACTGAACCCCAAATCCAAATACTTTCTTCCTTAACTCATCATGTTTAGCATTGCATGATATTTTATAATTTTATATTGCATTTAATTTAAATAAAAAACCTAGAAATATTTTAATTATTCTCATTAAATACTTAAAAAAAAATTAGTTTAGGTGATTTATATTAAGTAAGTGAAGAAAACTGAGAGGCTCCTTAAGTGAGACGACACTGGTTAGCCACTGTACTGCACTAAGAAAAATAATATTGCTTTTTCCATGCACCATGACTAGCGTGCATCAAAATTGACACCATGTCTAGGTATCCAATCATAAGTTTTCTTATATTTTTCTATTTTACATTTTATATAGATTTAAATTTATTTTATAAAAATAAAAACTAAAAAAATCATTGATGTTTTCCAATGATCATTTCTTAAATACGTGGAACAATTACTCTCATGTGAAAAATAGAGTAGCTGAAGCAAAAAGGTCTATAAAAGATAGTGTTTTTTATGGTCTAGAAATATTAGGAGGATCCAAATACAAATTTTCAAAGAGGATGAATTCAATGAACCATCCAGGATCTCAAGGAGACCCTCGAGCAACTAATGGTTGAAGGATTGGCCAAAGAACTCACTGAATTCTAGTAGTACTTCCATAATTCTATCAAGAAGTGTCAAAAACATAGGAAGAGTACTCCTCATTTCCTCCCAACACTTTTTAAGAAGTTACACCATAATATTTCCAAGATAAAGTGAAAAAACACAAACTCAAGTATGATATTCAAGATCTTGATGAAAAGGTGAAAGATCTCCAAGGAAAAATGGATTAAATAACTGCATACTTCCAAGCATCATTGGAATAACCTGAAACTGATTCTTAACCTAAACCAAAAAATGATCCACTTATCTTACCTAAGGAGGAAAAGGAAGAATACTTTCTTGATGAGATATATATGGAAGATCAACAATAACTAGATGAATTCTGGAATGAATTTAAGGAATTACTTGATATCTTGAAACCTTGAAAATAAAAAGAGTCAGGATCTATGAAGGAATACACCACCCAAATAGTAGAATTTTAAGTAAAGATAGAGGATCTCGACTACCTGCCTCCATCAACTAAGAATCTACTTCAAGAGGCACTTACCACTAAGGCATTGATTGAATCTAAACCAATTCATGGAGTTGATATTTTCTTATACTCTAAATATTCTGATTTTATTTAAACTGAATTATGCATCACTCCATATTGTTTTTAATTTTTAGATTCAAACAATATTTTCCATGCCTTATAAGATAATAAAGAAACTAGTAATTCACCTATGGAGGAACACATGGAGATCCCTGATTTCAATGAAAATACATTTAAGGTCCCCCATCAAGATATCCAAGTAGTTGAGCTTTAGTAAATTAAAAAAGAGACTACACATATTAAAGGTGATAAATTACTTTTAAAAATTCAAATTCAAATTTTATTCAAGTAGAAATACCTATTTACTTCCCCTTTGACCATTAATTTCATGTAGCCCATGACAAGCCAAAACTAGAAGAGAAGGAGGTTGCACAAGTAGCAACCAAGAAGGAGGATGATTCATACTTCATCCTACCCCCACCATGCAAGATATACCTCATTATGAAGGGGTACGATCGGGTGTACTCTATCTAGGGATCATTCCTCACCCAGAAGGATGAATCACAATCTAGGAAAATACACATGTGGTGGTTCAAATGAAAGAAGCTTCATACACCATCAGACTTTGGATAATAACTGGTATTTCCCTATGGAGGCAACAAAAATTCAGGTTCTAATTGGGAGATCATACAAAGATTTATCTTTACATGATTTATAGGAATTTAGATTTCAAATTTAGTCATAGGAATTAGTCCTACATGCATCTCACTCCATCCTATATTTTTTAGATTAAATTACATGATACTTATGCTTAATTGGGT
Source organism: Viscum album (assembly GCA_963277665.1). Taxonomy (NCBI): domain Eukaryota; kingdom Viridiplantae; phylum Streptophyta; class Magnoliopsida; order Santalales; family Viscaceae; genus Viscum; species Viscum album. The sequence goes on along the minus strand of OY728155.1, from coordinate 15,212,738 downwards.
AGTTCTAATTTATAGGTTCATAAGTGGAAGAAGGAAACCTCAACCCATGAAGGATAAGGACTAGGCTTCATGAAAAAGGGAGTTAAATTTAAGTTTTTTATCTTATAAAATCTATATTTTTTTTCCAAACCATGTTTTGAGATTTAAAGTGAAAATTGCATTCCCAAACTTGAACTACTACTTTACTTAAATTATCTAGAAGACATGGGTTTCTTAGGAATCCTGTGATTCCATGTTTTATATTTCAATATTATTGAGATTTAATTAGTAAAATGGATAATTAAATGATTAAATTAAAGCATGGATATTAAAATAATGACTCATTATTGAATTAAATTAACTAATTCATATAAATGAAATTTCCCAAATATTTTTCACACTTTGAATTTCTGAAATTTATGTAAATTGATTTACTATTGGTAATCATGTCTTCAGTGATTTTCCCAAATCATATGTCTATTCATAAGAGGATTTCTAGACCAAGTAATTCCTATTTGATCTTGATCATATTTTTTGAGTGATCCTGAGACATGTCACCGACCAGAACTTACATTTGAACTTGTCAAAGCTAGAACTGTACAAAAACACATTTAAAATGATTGATACATCTTTTGATAAACCAATTATCATTAGAAGACCAGATTTACATCAATCCTTATTTATCCCATAGAGGCCATGGATGACCTTGTTATATATGAACCATGTTTCAAGACATTTTATCTATTCCTAACCCCCTCTTAGTATTGCATGATATTTTTAATTTGAAGTGTGAGGGTGAAGGGAATCATGGTGAAAGGGATAATTTTTATTGTAAGAAAGAAGTATGGGAGTTCTTATTATGGGAATAAAGTATGGTTATTGATTCATTGATAATACTTCATTATTTCCCCCCTCTTGAATATAAAAAATGGTAAAATGAAAAAAAACAAAAAATGAGAAAAATGGGTTGTGATTTGGGAAAAAAATCAGCATTAATAGACCTATGATTTCTATAATATGTGGTTTAGTAGCGGATGCGAGGTTTATTATAATAAATACATTTGAGAAAGTAAAAAAAATTAAATGGTTCTTTGAAAAAGAAAAAAATTATAAAGGTATAGAAAATTTCAATAGGGTTCACAAATCATTCATTATGCTTAATTTTAACATGATATTTACTTTGAGTTTTGAGGAAGTTGGGAGTTGTTACGAATTGAAGGGAAAATTTCATGAAAATTTTACTTTTAATATAATGCATTATTATATAAGAGATAAAACTCCTCATTGAGGCTTAAAATTTAAACATAAATTCCTATCAACCCTAAGCCTTAGAGACATTTGAACCTTAATTACAAGCCCTTATGATTTTATGTGTCTTTTTTTCTTTTCAAAGTGAAGAAAGTAGTTTCTTTAAAAACCTATGGATAAGATAAATTTCTCATTATATGAGCATAACTATACTTGAATTCTATCATGAGTGAAGAGAAAAGATTCAAAAGTGAAGTAGACCATGATTTGATATGTTTAATAATAATGAATCAAGGAGCTTGAATTAATGAAAAGAGAAGTTCCATCATTTTTCAATGGAAAAAATTAAAATAAATCATTTGATTAATTCTTTGAAAATTGAGAAATCAAATTAATATTTTATGTTTATTTTTTATAATTTGGTTTTACATTGGGAATTGTTTGATTTTATTGCTTTGGAATTTGAATATTGGTAACATTGGTGTCCTCTTTAACTCAATGTTGAGATTATATTTTATAGGAAAAGCATGATTTTAGTGTGGGGGAATTGACAGAATAAATATTTTCAATAATTTTAATTTAAAAATTTTAATCCCAAAAAAGTGTTATTTTAAGGTAATTTGTCATATTTTGTGGTTTTAGTAGTATTTTGAGTTTAATTGAAAAGATGACCTATTTTTGATTTTAACTTATTTAAATTATTTCTTATATTTAGGCCATAACATTTTATATACTAATCCAAATCGTGAAATTATTTCTTTTTAGGATTCTATACATCCTGGGATTTATTTAATTCTACTTTACCCAAAGCTAAATCCACCATTTGGAATCCCAAAACCAGCTCACAAGTTGGGTCTTGAAAATTGTTCATAGATTTGGTGATTTTTGATGTTGGGACCATAAATCTTGATTGGATTGAGAAAATATGATTAAATTTGGAGGGGATATATAAATAACATTGATGAAAAACTTTCATTAATGTTTCCATGTGTGAATCATCCGTTTTTAAGTCTATTAATGATTAAGAAATATAAAACATGGATTATGGAGAGTTTGTCTTGTCAGATTAAATTCTCAGAGTAAAATAGACATAAATCTCTCTACAAATTTCCAAATATGTTAAAATTTGGAGGGGATATATGCAATAAATTTATTAAAAACGTTCATTAAGTATTCCACATGTTAATATTCTATTTAATGGGGCTTATAGGAGAAATATTTTGAACGGAAACACTGTCCTATAATAGGAGGCAAGCACCTCCTTTCAAAATCAACCCATACCATCAATCGACCATCGAGGAGGAGATATCCACCATGGAGCCACACTACACTATATTATTCCTCCCCCATTTATTTTTATTAATTTTTTTTCTTTTATTTTTTTTTTCTTTTACTTTACATTTTCATTTTAAATTATAATTTAAAATTTAGTTTAAATTAAATTAATTCTTGCATGCATGTTTTAAATTTTGTTTCCACCCATTCTCCATCCTCTCTTCTTCTTCCTCTTAATTTTATTATTATTATTAGTATTATTATTATTAGTATAATTAATAATAATATTATTATTATTACTATTACAATAATTATTATTAATACTATTTTAACATTTTTAATTTTTTTAATTTCTTAATCTTTTCTTCTCTTAATAATAATAATAATAAATTATTGTTATTATTATTATTATTATATTCTTTATAAATTATATAATTTCATATTTGTTATTTTATTTATTTATTTTCTTATTCTCTCTTTTCTCTCTCTCTCATCCTAATTCTATTTTCTTTTATTCTTTTATTTTATTATACCATTATTTTTAAATTTATTCTTTATTTTATTCTATTTATTATTCTTCTTTTATATCCACTCTTCCAAGTGATATATTACTCTCTAAAATGAGAGGCCAACACCAAGTCTTGGATCTGGGGGAGTTAAAGGTGTTCTCTAATTTTTCTTAAACTTTATTTAAAGTTTGTGGAAGATTTGAGTAGCATGCATAGGGAAGAAAATGTCACTAATTTCATGACTTCCCACCAATGACATGAAAATCGATTTATTTCTATTGTTTTATTTAAATATCTTTTTCCTCTCTCTAATGGTTAAATCTCCATACAAAGGAGTTGATCTAGTCAATGGATGAAACAAGTTCGATAGAGTTAGGTCTTGGAAGATAGAATACCCTAGACCAAGGTGTTTCATCAAACTTGATTATAAGAGAAGGTGGAATTAAGATTTCTTAGGCTCTCAAAGATTCCATAATTTATAAATAAAGAATAGTAATTCCAACATGAGATTTCATGTTTGTATTATTATACCAAAATCAAAAAATTAATGGAAAATAATGATTGAACCTTAAACAAACCCCAAAGCCAAGTCCTTTATTCTTTAACTCATTATGTTTAGCATTGCATGATAGTTTAGAATTTTATATTGCATGTCATTTAAATCAAAAACCCAAAAATATTGTCATTTTTTTCATTAAATACTTAAAAATAATAATAATTATTATTTTAGTTGATTTAGATTAAGTGAGTGAACCAAACTAAGAGGTTCTTCAAGTGAGATGATCCTGGTTAGCCACTATGCTACATTAGTAAAAATAATATTGCTTTTTTCCTTACCCCATGAAAGGCAAGCTTCAAGTTACATAATTCCTTTTTATATTAAGCATAGGTAACCTAAAATTGGGCCTCCTGATTTCCAATCCTCCATTGAAATTCCAATTCAATAACCCATCAAGAAGTGCATGGGTGGTGGTCACGTAACACCTAGAGGTGGCATCTTCGAGGGAAAATGTGAACCTATCTTAGTAGAGACCCCCTTTTCCATATCTTCCTCTCATATTGACATAGTACCCCTTGAAGTGTGATCCCCAACCATGTCGAAACTGTAAGATGTAAAACTACCCAGCTCCACATCCTAGTCATATGATATTAAACTGCACGACAACATCCTCAACACATGATGTAAAACTATAGCCTTACCCCATGTGAAAAGAACATAATGCCTTATATATGAATGGAATTGGATGACCCCACACCTATTACCCTATGTGATAAACACATGATGCCCCATGTATGGTCATCATGGGATGACACCTTCTTCCCCACCATGTAGTGGTCCTCTTGTATCGAGAAATCCATATACATATTCCCCATCCACGCTATTGATACTCCTAGCACAACCTGGGAAGAATCCATGAGTATTCCCCACATAGTCTTTCCCAATCATTGGTTGTGACTCCCATACCCAGGAAAATTCTATGTGAAATCCCCACACCATCCCTCATCGGCGCTCCTTCCATGATATGGGCATCCTTACCGCATGATGTTAAACTGCATGGACTAAACCTGTCACATGACCTTAAATTATGGCATCAAAGTACATGGGTTTTGATGTCTGTCTCCTAAACATGGTACATAGGATAACTCCCTAAGGTTCAATCCCAACACTATTCTAACTGTGATAACTTCCCCCTGGGGACACACTCAACCATCCATCCATCTCTGCAAGACTTTAAACCTACAAGACACACTCTCTAAACCATTCCAAGTGTGATATCTTCCCCCTAGAAACATAATCAACCTTCCATAAATCTATGTGAGACATTAAACCTACAAGACACACCCATCACCATTCCAAGTGTGATATTCCCCCCTCCCCCGAGACACACTCAACCATTCATTTGTCTCTGTGAGATATTAAACCAATGAGACACACTCCTCCATTCCAAGTGTGATATATCCCCCCATGGGGACACACTCAACCATCCATCCATCTCTTCCATATGTTAAAACTGCAACTATCTATCCATGAAAGATATTAAATCGGCACCCATATCCACAATACATTAAACATGTGACTATCCATCTCCTCGAGATATTAAACCCGTGACTATTTATACCTTCAAGATGTTAAACCTATGCTTGTCTCTATGAGATGTTAAACCTAAAACTATATTTCCTCAAAAGACATTAAACCTATGTCTGTATCTGTTAGATGATAAACCTACAACCTGATCCAGAATCCCCACCCTATGAAATAAACATGGGATTCCTGAGGTAAAAATTCTTGGAAGACTTATGCCCCTAATGTAAACTAACTTGTGATCGACATGAGATGCCTTGGGTTCCACGCCTAGGATGCCTCACACATGAGATTCCATCCAAGAGGAAGACTATACATGTGCCCAACCAACCCAACATCCAGACATGCCCACCTTACCCAATACTATTACCTCCCCCAACCGAAGGTTTCTTCCCTATCGAGATAGAAACAACATAATTTACCAAAATCCACATCAAGATGGCATCATGAATGAGTTTCACAAACATGAATTAAATCTATGAGGGAGACCCAGACTAGGCAAAGAGCTCCAAGGAGGAATCCATGGAAGGAGTAACCAACACCCCATAATACCATTTCGATCAAAGAGCATACATCACCGATGAAATTGATGGAAGCCACCTGCCTTTGGAAATGCAGGGAAATAGAAGAAGCAACACATCACTGCTAGGCAGAGGGATAACGGTTTAGCCCTGATGAAATCATTGGAAATAGAAACGGTGAACCTGATGTGAAACTCTTATCCTCAACCATGAGGACTAGTAGTGTTTGGGGAACTGATATATTTTCATATTACAAGATAGAGATATTCGGTGCCAGGTCCCACCAAGAAAACAATAGGCCCAACATGAAACTCACCTTCGAATTAGGGAATATAATGTTGGGAATCCTCAGTCTACAATATTGTAAAAAAAATACTTATTTTCTTTAGGAATAATGGATGATGTTGGGGCATTGGGAATTTATTTTCTTTTACTTGTACTGACGGATAGATTCACATGACTTACAAGACTAAAGCTATAAGATGCATACAACCTCACACCAACAAGCGTAGGGGTAGAGGAAATTTTTATGTGGAAATCCTGCATGACTACACCTCTGCCATTAAATACACCATGCCTTCGGCTATTAGGAACCCACACCCCATATCACCCTATGATCCCATTCCGATAAGGGTGATCAACATTCTTGTCTAATGGTATGAGTAGGAAGGGGTCATTCATATTGTAATAGTGGGTGCCCTAGACCCAAATTGAATTATAATTTTGATTACTATATCATGTATACAGTTAGATATACATGATGTAGACTTACCATTATAGTGTAGACATTTATGTGTTCAATATTTAATGCTAATTTCTATAGATTAATTTCCATATCAAAAGGTTATAGCAGATCCCATGATATAATGAGAACCTCGAGATACTATGACATTAATCTTTAACAACAGTCCTATAGTTTAGATACATCATACTAATTGGACACAGTTGATGTTTGACTATAAAGTGTTTGGGACTCATAAGCATTAGTAATTATTCCCATGAAGTTCACACTTGGTGATCTCTAGTAGTGATATCATAAGTAAAGACACACCAATAGGAACACCACATATTTCAGGTGTCGTTGGTTGTTCTTATCTACGAATATGTGTATTGGTCTCCTAAATTGAGATCATTACCATTGTGTTCCATTTTATCATGTATTTTTATGCAATACAAAAACCATGATAATGAAATCTTATTGAGGTAGATTTTGTTGGGCATATCATTGGTGGTATGACAATGGTTGAATGACCAAGAAAGGATTTGTTGCTTCTGGGTTGAGGAAGTAATATATCTTAGGCCTAGTTGATCAGGATGGTAGAACCTTCATATTACCATGGCCAAGGTAGTCATGGGTAAATCCATCCAGTTAGATCAAAAAAATAATAAAGAAAGAAAAGGGTGATGACACAAGTGCACATCCTTCTTTTTGAGATATCTAAATACAAAGAGATTATATTGCATAGTACATGTTCATAGGCTGGTTATCATTACTATGATTATACTTATTTCTTTAGGGACCTTGATGGGGTGCTAGACTCTGATCTTGGTTTGTGGATACTATTCACTATTATCAAGATAAGGACCTATAGGGTCACACACAATAGCATATTCAATAATCTTCCATATTTTGTTGAATATGTAAAGTGGACATAGTGGGAACAACCACCGAGTTTGAGTGTTTTCCAAGTCACTGATCACCGATGAATAAATAAATTCATTATTATTTAATTAAATAATAATTGGTTGAATTTATTTATTAAAATTACTTACAAGTTAAGTAAATATAAGGAATAATATTAATCAAACAAATATTATTTTAATATCACAGCATCGTTTAATATTAGGTGGGATTTAAATTCGAGTTAATGACTCAGTTTTACCACATAATATATTTAATGTAAATTAAATGTATGTAATAAAATATAAATAATATTTATGAAACAATTAAGTTCATCATAATTATTTATTTATTGCTAATATCGTGGATGTTAAATATACAGGGTTCAGGGAACCCATTTCGAGTATTTAGAGCTTCCACTATAAATAGAAGGTGAGAGGCTCATTCCAATTACTATTCATGCATTTGGAATGAGAGCCTCTATCTCCTTATTCTTTCTAGAGAGAGAGAGAGAGAGTATCTCTTTGGAAAATTGATCCAAGGTTCCTTCGTCATATCAGAGGCAGTGAATCTAGGTTATCATTGCATCACTGAAGGATTCATCAGATTTTCATGCTAGCACCTAGATTATGATGAATGACAAGTACATGGATTCTTGGATCATGTGTGGACAATATAGATGGGTTCAGATTCAGATCCTTTGAGCAATGATCACCGGTGATGAGCTGCAGTAATGTGCGCTTCAGTTTTGAACATGGTATGTGTTCATTTTATTTTTTGTGCTCTATATAATTCATTTGAGATTCTTGAACCGAACCGGGACTTAGATCGTCTGAGACAACAAGTATCATCATACTGATAATGAAAAATTTTAAAATCCCTTAATCACCGCCTTTCACTGCGATCCCAATACCTTCAATTGGTATCAGAGGGATAATGTAAATTATCTGAGCCATTAAAATTAAATTTACATTAACTTTAAGTAGATGGTTTGATTTCGATCCCAATGGATCTGAATGCGATTCGATTTGAGGTTATATGGCCATGTTATGACCATCCAAAAAAAATTATATAGATCAATTTTTTTTTATTTTCTAGGTATTAAAATTACAAGCAAAGAATATATGTTCCTGTTTTTGTTTTTCCATTTCCGGTGAATCCAGAAAAATCCAACCAAGATCTGACCGTGTTCCGATCACCAGAAATAATACCGGCTGATGGAATTATAAAATGAAATAATTATAATAAATTTTAATTATTATTATTAGTTTTATATTATTATTATTTTTTAAATGACTAATTTTAATAGCCTTTGAGAAATTAAAGAAAATTGTCAAATGGGAGGTTTTGGCGGATGTGGAGAATTCCATATAAGAAACAAAATGAGAAAAATTAGGGGAACAAGTTAGGTGGCGATGGTGGAAACTTTTTAAAGAAAATTTAAAGAGGAAAAATGAAATTTTTTAACATAAAAGATAAAAAGAAGTAAAAAACCCTTTTTGACTTGTGTTGGGGTCGACCCCACCTCCTCCCTTACCCGCTGCCGGCCGGAAGCGCCTACCGCTACACTGCTTCTCCCCCTAGATCGGGCATCTCATCTTTCTCCCTCCTCAAATGGATTAGCCTATCCAATATGACCTTGGAAGATCTCCTCCATTAGCAGTGCCCTCTTCTCCTACAGTTCAGCACGCTGGCGCAGTACTCCTCTAGCAACCTCAAGCCAGCATCCCGGCTACCGTCCAACCCCTCTTCACTGGCCGCGACTCACATCGGCCATCATGGGAGATATTAGCCATGCATAAGGACTGTTTATGGTCTCCTACACTTGGCTGCCTCCCTTAGACGAGCGCCCCTTCCTTGTTCGAAACCTGTTGGACTGGCCGTCGAGCCACCCGCCGCTGCAAGCTCCCTTGAGCCACACCCACGCGGCTGATGTCTGACTGCAATGATCCTGGACCGTAACTTTGATGTCTCTTCCACCTTGGTTCCAATGAAGCAGGCCGCCTCCTAGCCTTTTTTCACCATAGACCGAGGACCCTCCAACCTCCCTCCATCCCAGCTCGCACCACCCAAATCTGGTGGCACTGACCTCTACCATTCTAGATCTCACAACTCAGAGTGCCATCGACTGCTGCCCTAGTCTGTACCCTCGCAGTTCATCACAGATTCAACAACCATCACTTTTCAGCCACCCGGAGTGCTGCACTAGTAGGGCGTGAACCCCTTAGAGGTACCCTGCCTTGGTTCTACTAGATCGGTTTTGCCCCAAAATGAGATCAAGTGGGTCCTCCAGACTCAGAATGGGTCTAGGCGGACCTGCTTGGCCCTAAATAGCCTGACACAGGGTTTGGGGGCCTAGAAAAATATTTAAATAATCAAAATTAATTAATTTAATTAATTTAAGTTTAGTATTAAATTAAATTGGATAAAATTAATTTTGATTTAAGATATAATTTTAATACTCAAGAAAATTAATTTTATTTAGGTATTAAATTAATTAATTAATTAATTTAATTTTTGGTATTAAAATTAAATTAATTAATGAATCAAATTGAATTAAATTATTTTAATTTAATCAATTCATTTAATTTAATTAAAATGTCCTCATATTTAAATTATTGAAATTTAATTTTACCGTGCTTTTTACCTGCTCACTAGTCTTGAGAAAATGGACAAACTACGTACGTATGGATGTTTTAATTAATTGTTTATAATTGTGCATAATGATTGTAATTAATTAAGATAATCTACACATCATCATTTATTTTTAGGTCAATATGTATAAGGGTATGTGCACCCAAATTAATCTGATGTATTTTGCACCCCTATTCCTCCTCGCTTGCATGCAAGTATGCTTGTAATTTGACAAGGACTATGTATGATGTGGAATCTTCCAAGATGAGGCAGTAGGCTAAGATGATGATGGTGTAAGACACATAAAATTCCAAGTCGAGGTGAAATCTAGATGAGAAGTGGACATACTGGATGAGGATGAGCTGCATCATGAGTCAAGCTATGACTCATGTATGTTACCTCTAGTTCATGGTTGGTCCATTGAGTTTAAATGGATCAATCAGTATTATATGCTCAAGACCAGTTAGTTATTTTATTTCCTTTAAGCATTTTGTTTTTTATTTTATGTATTTTATGAGAGCTGGAAAAAACATAAATTAATAAACTGAAAATGCATAAAGAAGTGATAAATGTTTTTCTATTAATGTTTAGTTATGAGCGTGATAACATAATATGAACAATATTAATAGAAACATATTACATTAATCGAGCAAAACACAAAAAACCCTCACAAAAATTTAAGCCATTAACCACCTTCCATCATTTGAATTTGAACAAAAACAGGTGTTCAGGGTGCTTGTCTGATAAAGTTTAGGGTGTCTCTTACTACCGAAAGTTAGTATGAGAGTGATGGGTTGAATAACCTAAAATTTCAGCAAATAAGTATCCAAATCTATATTGTTATAATTTTAGATTCAAGTATTGATAAAATCAAGTTTATGATCTTAGAATTCGAGACTTCACTCAACAGATCAAAGAACCGTGAGTTAATGCAGTTGGCCAGTCAAACGCCAACCTTGAACTATCTGAGTAGTAGTATAGACAAAGATTATATACTATGAGGGGAGGCTCAAGGATCCTTTCCAGTAGAATATTCAGGTGATAGATTATTCCAATTCCAGTATAGAGTGTTCCTATAATTCGATAAAATAATGGGAGACATTTAATGATTTAATTAATTAGTCAATAATGTCTAAATTAGTCATCAATATAAAATTATTAATCTTCTAGATTTTATTTTTGTAAAAAATGGAAATTAATATCACTAGATACACTATGATAACCATGGAAAAAGTTAATGTCTAAATTGGCACAAATTTATAAGTTTAGTACAAGTGCTTGCACATAATACTAAAATATCAGAAAGGTTCTTGTGTCCCCAATACCTGTTAAGCCACCTCTGGAAGCAAGAGTGTAAAAATTATTACAGGAGACTCATTTAGGACACATTTTATGGTTATTTCATAATTCTATCATCAATGTCCGATGTTAGTTGGAGTTACAACATCAGGACATGGATGATTACACATGTTGTCTCATCTCTAAGAATATTACAAGGAGAAAGTGAAGCGAGATATGAATGGATGATATTACACTGGTTACATGTAAATAAGAAAGACAAATCATAATATTTCAAGGAATCCCATTCTTACATCTTTTTCACCCAATTACTCTGGTTTTTTTAAGGTTACAAAACTAAAAGGATGGAGTAAATGCTTCAATACCTTTTAAGTAAGATTTTCCAAGTAAATAATAACATTAAAGAAATATCAATCTTTAGTTATTATGGAAAACAAGTTGAAAGACAAGGTGAAAAGTCCAAATAGAAAGACCGATGCTAAAGTAAACTTCACAATATCCTTCAAATAAAGAGTTAATTAAAAGTAGGTTATTTTCTTTTCATATTATGAAATTAATTTATGGAAGATTAAATGAAGTTAACTGAATAGAATAAGAAAGTACCCACTTCTTCTTTAGTGAATATTCTTCAATTATAAGTATTGTTTCTGACATACTTCTTGGGTGTTAAATACAATATGTTTATCACACACACACACACACATATATATCAAAATATAGTAACCAAGTAATAGAAACAATACAAGAAGGTGTATTCTCCAAGAGGATGAGAAAAGTGATTCATATGTTAATGGTGAGAAACAAATTAATTCTAATTTCCATGTTAATTAAATAAGTTAAACTATTATTGAGTATTAAAAAACGTTTATCTCATATGTCCTTTGGACATAAGGATACATTATTCTAAGTTTAGGAATAATTTTTTTGTGTGGTATCTTATACTCAACCAATAGTTCAGTGATACTTGAATCATAGGCAATAAATGATGAATACAAAATGTAAGACTTATATACCCAATTGCAGCAAGATAATTATTTTTCAAGTAAAACTAAAAGTGGATGTCTAGGATATACTGAGTTTGGTATTTAGACTCAATAGAGATAAAAACCTATGGTATTATCAACATATTTAATTTAGAAAAAGAAGCCTTTAGAAAAAAAGGTATGTCACAAAGCTTTCAGAATTATTTTAGAAAGAGAGAGTTAACTATTTCAAGGGTAAGCTAGTGGTAAATATACTTCATAAGACTACTTTAAGTAATTAAGGAATATGAAAATGAAGTATGCTATGGTCAGAAGATATGAGTTGCTTCAGGATAACATGCTAAAGAATATCTTTACAAAGCATCCATCAATCAATATAATGTAGTGTGGAGTAATTCCTAAACACACATTACCTTATCCACATCATGAAAATGATGTTTATAAGGAGGATAAATGACGAGTCTTACATGTTAACATTGATTAATAAAATGTATCAAGAAGAAATTCCTAAACACACATTTTATACATCCGAATCATGATGTAAGTAGTATCAATGTTTCAAATTCCATTATATTTGAAGACATTATTTGCAAATAATGGTGATATCCCATAAGCATATTCCAAATGTAATGAAAAATGGATATCATATGAGTCATTGTATGATGAGAATCCATTATGTCACAAGACATGTGTTTAGATGAAAAGATTTTGTTTGGATATAAAAAAACTTGCATCAAGAAAAAAAATACACATCTATAGTAAGTATCCTAAATGTTTCTTAGGATATTATATAAATCCCTATGATAGAAAAGATGTAGTCAAGTTATAGACTGCATTTCTATAAAAGGGTGAAAATATCTACTTGAGATAGTGGGAGAAATATTTTCTTAGGTTGAGTCAATGCTAAAGATTCACAAGTAGTTGGCATAGGAACAAGTTCCATAAGACATTGTGGAAGAAAAATGTTACAGAGACACATACTGTGTAGGAAGGTTAAAACTATAGTGATAGTTTTATATTATCCATGGATAGTGATAAATTATTCACTATATATTATAATTCCTAAAAATAGGCAGTATATGGAAATTAGCTAAGATCGAAAAGGTCAATTAAAATTCAATAATGGATTCCATATATCAAAGTACAAGGGGGATTGTTATTTTGAATACTGTGGTGGGTATTCAAATGAGATGATACATGGATGGTAAAAACATGGTACCAATAAGGATCAATTGGTTATACCTAAATCCATTATAATTTTACTCATCATAGATACTTTCTATGATCATTTAATTGGATTTTGGATGTCAAGACCAAATTTCATGGAAGGTGTCTATATGATGCAACCAGAAAGAAATGGTGATATCATAGAATTCCAATAAGGGTGAAAGTTACTAAAATATAGTTTAGGATTAACGTAAACATCTCCATCATAGAATATTTATTTGTAATTAATGTTTTCCATGTGTCTACTAGAGGTTAGTGGGAGAACTATTCTTTTCCAAGTGAAATATGTTCCATAACCTATAGAAAAAATATATTAGTCTTATAGTTAGTTAAGACTAGGATGAAAGTAATTATCTAGTGATTGACTTAAAGCAACAACATGAGTTCTAGGGAGAAGGATCTAATAAGTTAGATCTAATGGTCACTTGTACCTAGTAAATCATACATATACTAACATAGTATTGAAAAATACAATATGGAACAATTCAAGAGAGAATGTTACCAATTTCACATGGAATAAATCCCTCTAAGTATACATGAAATGGAATAAGAGGATATTAAGTATAAAGTTTAGTTCCATACACTTCAATGATGGATCAATCATGTATGCCATGATATTTATAAGAAATGATATTTCTAACATATACTTTATGGTAGGAAAATATCAGTTATATCTAGGAGAAATACAAGTAAAGCAGCTAGTATTATCTGATTGTACTTTGGAAAGTGCAAAAGATATGAAAATGGTATATAGAGAAGAAGGAATACTAGTTATGGTGGGACACAAACTAGTCTTACTTTAGATAAATTTGATCTGGTATCATAGTTAGAATAAAGTGTTGAGTGAGATAATATCATAAAATCCAATGGTAGCTATACCTTCAAATATCGAGTATGTTGCAACTTCTAAGGTAGCTAAGAAGCAGTTATTAAATCTAATAATTTTTTCCAGTTGTTAGAATCACACCTAGTATGAAAAAGTTTTATCATTATGATAATTATATTACTATACTATCCAAGATCTCAAGTTTTGATAGTGGAAAAAAAGTGATATACTCAGGGATACCATCTCTTGAGAAGTTTTACTCAAGAAAATGAGGCTGTATATAGAAAAATACCCATTAGGTAGAAATGTGGCATACCCAGTAGCTAAATCCATTAATCAGAAGAAACATGATCTTTATATTGTGAGATTTAACAAGATTCATTAGCAAGTTGGATCCATTGCAAGTGAGAGTGTTGTAATAGTGGGTGCCCTAGAACTAACTTGAATAGTACTTTTGATTACCATATCATGTATACAGTTAGATATACATGATGTACACTTACCATTATTGTGTAGACATTTTTTCATCAACTATTTAATGGTAATTTCCATATACTAATTTTCAGATCAAAATGTTATAGAATATCCCATGCTATAATGAGAACCTCGAGATACTATGAAATTAATCTTAAACAAAGGTCCTATGGTCTAGATGTATCATAATGACTGGATACAATTGATGCATGACTATCATTTTTTGGTGGAAAATAAGAATTGATACATCTTCTCATGAAGATCACACTTGGTGATCTCTGGTAGTGAGATCAAAAGGATAGACTCGCTAATAGGAACACCACATGTTTTAGGTTTCATTGATTTTTCCTATCTATAGACATGTGTATTGGTATCCTAACTTGAGAACATTACCAATTTGTTCTATTTTATCATGTACATTGATGCAAGTTAAAAAACATGATAATTAAACCATGGTGAAGTATCTTGTGTTGGGTGCGTTATTAGCGATATAGAATTAATTGAATGGTCAAGAAAGGATTTTTTGCATCCAGGTTGAGGAAGTAATATATCTAAGGCTTGGTTGATCAGGATGGTATTAACTTCATAAGACCTTTGCCAATTTAGTCAAGGCTAAACCATCTAGTTATATAAACAAATAATAAAGAAAGAAAAAGGTGATGACACAAGTGTGTGTCCTGATTTTTGAGATATCTAAAGATAAAGAGATTATATTACAAAGTACTTATTCTTAGGTTAGTTTTCATTGTTATGAATATACTTATAGCTTAAGGGCCTTGATGGGTTACTAGAATCTACTCTTAGTCTGTGGATATTATTCATTTCTATCAAGATAAGGTCCTAGAGGGTCACACACAATAGTGTATTCAAGAATCCACCATATTATGTTGAATAGGTAAATTGGACATGATGGACCCCACCACAGGGTCTGAGTGTTTTCCAGGTCATTGATCAATAATGAATAAATAAATTCATGGTTATTCAAGTAAAGAGTAATTAGGTTGAATTTATTTATTAAAAGTATTTACATGTTAAGTAAATATGAGGAGTAATATTAAACGAACAAATATTATTTTAATATTACAGGTAAGCTTAATATTAAGCAGGATTTAGAGTCAAGTTAATGAATTGGTTTTATCAAATAATATATTAAATATATATTAGGGGTATGAGATAAAATATAAATAATATTTATGACATAGTTTATTTTGTCATAATTATTTATTTATTACTAATATAGTATATTTTAAATATATGGGGGCCGAGGAAGCACAAATGCTTGGAGAATGTGTGGATGATCTGAAGGGGTTTAGTTTTGGATCCTTTGATCAACGATCACTGGTGATGACCTGCAACATTGCATGCTTAATTTTCAAACAAGGTATGTGTTCGTTTTATTTTAGTGCTCTATATAATTTACATAAGATCTTAGAACTGTATTGGGACTCGTTTCATTGGAGACGACAAGTATTATTGTCCAGACGATGAAATTTTTTAAAATCCCAGGCCCATTGACTTCATCTACCACCCTGATACCTTCATTTATCACCATGGACATGGACCTCTAGGACCTTTAGGAATCAATGATTCACCGAAACCACTACCCCTGAGGCCCACATAGGGGAAAACCTCCCCCTGTTCCAATGGAAAAATACTTTGGGAACCTCTACCTAGAGTGCACTAATAGATCACTCCCCTACATTGAGGAGGTGCAGGATGTTTGAACCACACCTGTGGTGACTACCACTTAGGAGATGCCCAGGAGGGATCCCCTGAGGTCTTATTAACACCAACACTGACTAGTCTCACATGCCGATGGACATGTTGAATTTATCTTTGATTCACCAACCCCAATCCAGAATACCCGACACGGGGGCAGTCCGAGGACATCGCCTGATAAGGGAAATCTTCTTTGGCTCCTATTAACCAATCCATCTTTGAAATATCTCACAAAATCCCTACAATAGGTGAATAAGGATCCATATTTTCCCATTTGGGATCAAGACCCCAACTGCCTCACAGGAAGGCTGAATTGACTCTCTCAGTCACTAGCACCACCATTATCCATTATGGGCCATCCTGTTATGAGGTAAATCAGTGTAGAGGTCCTCCCCACACCGTCATCAGCCATCATGGAGGTCCTCCCCATGATCCCACCAACCAAGGCAGAGGTCCTCCCTACTTCATCAATAGTTAGAACAAATGTAATATCCATGCTGTCACTAACCATATCAGAGGTCCTCCCCACTCCATCATGAACTAGAATGAAGGTCCTATCCATGATATAAACAACAAATAAAGAGGTCCTCCATAAACTATAACTAACTAGTGAAGAGTTCCCCTCCACACTAAATACATTCCCTATCCTAAATAATTGTCCTGGGGTAGGAGGAAGAACACTTGGAATCAGTGGTGAAACCCTGGGAAGAGTCACGTAATTATTGACCTCTCAAATTATGAGGTGACGAATGAATAAATGAGGGAACCTTCACCCTAGAATTCAGAGTTTGAGGAAAAACCCAACAATTGATGTTTACTCTCTCATAACCTAAGATCTGAAAGATCCCTAGTTCCCTCTGCACATACATGTAGGTAGAGGATATTCTGGCCTCCTTCTAGGGACTCACAGTGCAACCATATCTATCACCACAAGTTTTCCTCCTCTCTACAATTGCATAAGAAGTTGGAGAAATGTCAGGTTCTAGGTTTATTCCCTCATACAATGGTGATCACTCTGATGAGCCGCAAATGGATGCTTCTTCCCACACACATGATGCGGTGGTGAAAAATTCATCCTTCATGGTAATGATATTGAAGTGGGATCCAACTCCAAGATACGTCCCAATATTTAGTGGATATTTAACCTGTGTGGTGCCCCCTATTCTGATAGAGTATCCTCAAAGTAGTTCTACATCGATGCTTCCAACCTTATCATGGCCTACACCAATCAGAGTTTGGGCTAACCAAGAGAAGGAACCTTCCTCCGAGAAAGAGGGATTATGGGAGGTTATATCCACTGAACAACTATCAGTAGTGTTATATCCACCTAAAGATCCATACTTTTTCATACCGAAGTCCCTCACTAAGGAATAGGTCGTGTGTTTATATTAGATTATCTGGACGATGTTTCACCACCTTTGCTGAACTACCTAGGGAGACAGGAGCACCTCGATGCTGTCAACCAACAGTGCATAAATATTGAGATCATAGCACTCCCAATAGCTTGATGACCTAAGTCATATATCTATCATCAGACTCTCTTGTATACCTATGTTAAGATCCACACTATGATCTATTGAGCCATGGAAGAAGCATCTCCACATGTTCAGATCAGAGGCTAGGGGTATTTTACTACCCTCCATTTCAATACTATCTTATGACAATAATGAGACCTTCAGTCCAACCCATCTACCAACAATGAGGATTCCCCTATGACCATCATGGTAAATATGGTCACCAATGAACCATAAGAGAATAAGAGGAATAGAACTACCGATGCTAGGCATGATGGGGGAAACCCTCCTAAAGGGGTGGATTAATACCAAGAATACCCCCGACAGGTGTCCTCACTCATCAGCAAAGGTAGGAATTGGGCCTCGAAAGTCCCTCTAATGAGGCATTGCTACCTTCTCATCAGTACATTGATAAATTCAAGGTACCTACTGACCCCTACAACCCATCCAAGGTTGTTTGGAAAGTAGAGATGGATCCCATAGTATCCACCTTTCTCTAGTAGCTTGAGGAATAAAAAAGGCTGACTACCAATCTCATTACTGAGCAACACCTGGACCCTAACAATTCCTTAAGGGACCCTATTCCATCGGGGCACTCAATCCTTTTCAGACATATGTCTCAATTAAATCATGGTGGGCCCACACACCCAACTATGGAAGAAGCTATGGGATGAAATAAGAGACCGAAATATGAGTTTCCCTCCCTCCCTAAGCAGAATGACTATCCACCTTATGAGAAAGTTCATGTTTACCCTGATCCAATGAGCATGTCAATGACTTGGTGGCTAAAACCCCCCACTAAGATGACATGATGGATTCTATCACCAACCATCTTAAGGCTTTGGAAACATGACAATTGACAATCCAACCTGACCTAAAACCATACCTGACATGGTTAGACAATGTATGAGCACCTATGGAGTTTAGAAATATTAGCTTCACCCCATTTAATGGAATGTGTGAACCGCCAAAACATCTATTTCACTTTTACTCAAGGTGTGTCCCCATGTTGGGAACTCCATAGTAGCAGTAGGCTGCCAAAATCAGGTGCTTCATCCTGACTTTGGAAGGGCTTGGGCTTGTTTGGTATAGTCAGGTGCCCATAGGATCTGTTTTCTATTAGGAGTATCTCTGATGAAAGTTCATCTAATAGTTCATATCTACCACATGCAAGAAGAGCATCACTGAACTCTTCAAGTGAAAACAGATCCCTGATGAGAGATTCACATTATTCATTGCCTAATGTAAGGGACTCACGTAATCACTCAACATGACACTATCTTAGGAACAACTACTAATGATGTGTGTAGATAATGTTAGGAATGATATGGTCCCTACCCTCATCCCCCTGAACTACCTCGATGGATTTTATGAATTCTATAAAAAGTTACAGTATATAGAATAAGCCTTTTAGTGGACTATAAAATAGTCATTCCCATTTCACCTTCCAACACCTATGAGAATACCTGTAAAAGAATAGATATCCATCACCATGCATACAGAGGCCCCTGAGCCGGTACACGTGTTGTCCCATCTGCCGAATGAGCCTCACCAAGTGTAGGAATATCAGGCATAACTTCACCTAGAAAAAACTTTACCAACAAATCCTCAGCAAGAATAGCTCCCTTGATGAAAGAACATGTCTCCATACCCTTATTAAGGCTAGGCTCCCAGGGTTACTTTCATATATAGAAGAAACATGACTTATTCCTTTAGGGATTTAAGTGTATCAGGATACTTCATCTGTGCCTTGGAAAAGGAAATCCTAAAAATTCAAGAATATATGAAACCCTAGGAGGACCACCTCACTGACCGTGCTAATCACTTCCCATATCATACGATCCTCGGACACACCATTAAAGAATGCTTTGTGTTCAAATATTGGAACTAGGACCAAGTGGATCATGGCTTAGTCAAGTTATATGTTGTTCCAGTGCAGGTCACACATGTCTTCATTGACCCCGATAGTGACAGTAGAGACTCCAATGAATGAAAATAGGTGCCCATCCATGGGACACAAAAGTATGATGATTGTTTGTATCGCAAGGTCGTCATCCACACACATGGTATTATTCGTGCCTACTTGGGAAAGCCATAACCTTATGTGGTTTCCACATATTCTCTGAATGATGACTCCACATCTGAATCATAGCATTCCTAGTCTCTAAAGAGTAGGAACTAATGATGTAAAGGAAATCGGAGTCCCCCATCGGTCCCGAATCCTGCTCACACCCTTGGAAACTTCATGCCTCATGAGTTAAAAGATGTGGCTAGGGTACACCCAGATTTAGAATCCTCCACTGATGATGAAAAATAATACACCTCATTAAATTCCATCGAGTTGGTAGACAACTTCACAACACTTGACAATGAGGAATACCATGTGAACCCCTCAGGTGACTTCATTCTACATCATCGAAGGTGATACATAGGAAATTCTAGGATGCATAATGATCAAGCTAGTGCCTCATATCAGGACATTCATGCCATTGACACCAAGAAGAAGGATTTACATAGATATTAGTAACCACAATCTTCCCAATTAGCACTACTAGTTACACCTCTTATACCAATTGTATTGGTTGACCATATAGATCAGTCACGATCACACCATGATTAGTTGCGTTAAGCCAAGGACTGATCTCGAATGAATAACACTTATCTAGAAATTGTTCAGAGTAGTCCATCCAGTCAGTAGTAGAATATCTCTAGTACTTTCTAGACCCCAGTGATTCAACCGATGACATCCACTATTCCCCTACCAAGGAACAACCCTCCATGGGAAAAAATATACTCCTGGCACAAAAATATGATGTTCTAAAGTACCTCATTGGTATACCCTTAAGGATTTCGATTATAAAGGATTTACTCTTGTTAAAAGAAATGTGTGATTGCCTTGTTGAAGTTTTGAATATCCCCCTCTGGTTTTAGGTTGATGTAGCCACCGCTAAGGCCTACTATGTAGAGGATGATGAGAAAGAGGAATGTTGATCCATCATATCATTTTCTGGAGAAGATGAGGGTGTCTAAATTCAGGGGAACATACACCCACTATATATCATAGAAAATTTTAATGGCATGGAGATCCACAACTGCCTAGTGGATACTAGTTCTGGGATTAATCTCATCTCAATGTTGACACTCAATAAGTTTAAACTCTCAGAATCAGATCTAACTCCATCTAACTCGATGATTCAAGGTTATCATAAGAGTGAGCATAAACCACACAAAAAGATTCAGATGAAGACTCAATTTTGTGGTTTGATATCGAGAACCTAATTCATGGTAGTATCATATGATAATTCCTACAATGCGTTGCTGGGAATAACCTGGATTCAATTTCATGTAGCGGTCCCCTCTTTGTATCATAAGTGTGTAAAATACTCCCACAATGGTTGAGTAGGGGTACTCCAGGGTGATGCGTCCCACTTTGACTCTTATGAATCCCACTAAATAGATTCCAACTACTATATAAGGGAAAGAAAAAAGGATTAGTTGGGGTTAGAATGTTAATTCTCCCAATGATATAGCATCCATTACAATTAGTTAATGGGAAGACTTGACAGATATATTTGTTCCCACGATTCACCAATTAGAGTCCATGATGCCAGATATGGGGGATGTTTTTTCATCTCCAAGAAAAATGAGTGTTCACAGATTACCTTGCACTCCTATATTAGAAAGGAAAGGCTGGTACTAGAAGACCCTACTCTTGTGAGGTCTGAGAATTTCACCGCATGGCCACTGATACACAACATTCCCACATATTCCACAAAGCATGGACGTCTTGATGAATAACAATTGGTTTCCATTACTTTGACATCAAGGGTGGACCTTGTGTCCAAAAAATAGATGGAATTATCTCAATAGCTTATATCACCATAGTCACCAAAGAATAGGAGCCCCTTGATGAGGACCCTATAACCTCTTGGGAAGACACTAGTGACCCCCTAATCTATCTCATTTAAAAGAGCTGCTTCCTCTCTCTAATCCTCCTACCTTATATTAAGAAGAGGATTTAGAAGATGCCTCTCTATCATTTTAAGAGGGTGTCTCCACCACCATTGATGAGTTAACTCAGGTGAACCTTGATATTGAGGAAGATTCAAGGCCAATGCTAATTAGTGTAGGCATGTCTCTAGAGGAATAATAGTTGTATGTGGCCTTACTGAGATAGAACCATGGTATATTTTCTTAGAGCTATGATGAGATACTAGGGATAGACCCCCAGGTTTCTATCCACCACCTTGGCCTCCCAGTGAGTCATCATGAGATCAAGTAGTCTCCTAGAAAGATGCACCCCTCTCATGGTGCTATGATTGAGACTAAATTTGAAAAGCTTATCAAAGAAAACTTTGTTAGGGAAGTGCAGTACCCCAGATGGCTAGCCAATATCATCCCATCCAGGAAGAAGAATGGATATATCAGAGTCTTTATCAACTTTTGAGACCTTAAATACCATTTTTCAAAGTATTATTTTCCACTTACAGTGAAAAACATGTTGATTGATTCTATAAGATGGTTCTAGGCCCTCTCCTTCATGGATGGTACTCTAGGTACAATCAAATCTGGATGGGCATGAGAATGAGGATTCCACCACCTTTAGGGAGATGTAAGGGAATTTCTACTATATGGTGATTCCTTTTGTATTAAATAATTCTAGATCCACTTATCAATGATCCATGCACCACATAATTAATTCAATCCTCAAGACATTGGTGGAGTGCTATATGTATGATCTTGTGGCCAAATCCATCCAATTGTAGGACCATCTCAAGGATATTGAGAAAGTGTTCAGATTCCTCTGCTCCTGAAGATTGAAGGTGAACCCCTTGAAGTAGGAATTCAGGGTTACCTTGGGAAAATTTCTTGACTTAATCATACGATACAAAGGCATCGAGATAGAACTAGAGAAGATCAATCCAATTAACTAAATTCCTCCCTTGAGAAACCTATAGGATTTTCAAGGCCTCAAAGGCCACTTAGCCTACATACACCAATTTATCATGAATATGGATAGAAAGTTTAATCCCTTATTGAGTATCATGAATAAAGTCACTATTTACCAGTGGGATGAAGAATTTCATATTTCTTTTGAGGACATCAAGTGGTGCTTTCTACAACCTCTATTTTTGATGCCACCCATATTAAGAAAGACTTTGGTCCCCTATGTGGCCACCCTGGAATGGTCCTTTGGTTCCCTTATAGCCCAAAAAAAACAACGAGGACAAGGATAATAGCTTATACTATCTCACCCGCATGATCCTTGACATAGATACCAAATACTCTCACATTAAGAAGAGTTGCCTCATGTTGGTTTTTTGTAGTGTAGAAGTTGCAAAATTATTTACAACATCATGAGATACAAATGGTGTCCCGAGTAGACCCATAGAAGTATATCCTTAATTTAGCCATGCTGATAGGATTATTAGCACATTGGTAAATGATACTTCAATAGTTCGATATTAGGTTTGTCCCACAGAAGGTCGTCAAAGGCCAGACATCGATAGACTTCCTGGATGCACATCCATCCCCTGAAGAACTACCCGTGGATGTTTATTTCCCAAATGGATCTATTATCTAAGTGTATTTGACTATATTATGTTGGAAAATTCATTTCAATGGTGCCTTTCAGAGCCTTACTGGTAGAAGACTCAATAACCCCAAGCCCAAAAAAGTAGGCTTGGGGATCGTCTTCATCACCCCGACATGGGGCGTCTTTCCATAATCATTTCTATTGTGAGAAGGCTTCACCAATAATGAAAAAGAGTATCAAGCCCTCATTTCTGGTCTCAATTTGTCCTTAGATATTGATTCCACCTATTTTCCTGAGAAAGGAGACTCTGATCTAGTCATCAAATAGATCAAGGGTGACTAAGTCATTATAAAGAATGATCTAATGCCCCTACTAGAGAATACTCATTAGTTGATGGCCTAGTTCCCTTCCCATCTGAAGTTGAATCACGTCCCTTGGTTTTAGAATGGTCATGTTGATGCTTTGGAAAGTTTGGTCATATCCCTTGCAGATCCCGACTAGGATGATTTGTCCATTCGTGTGGATAACCAAAGCATCATCATCCCTACCACTTCAGATAATGGAAACCAATAGGTAAATAAGCTGTATGTAAGTAATTCTAAACCAATTACTTTAAATCCACATACAACTATGGAAATTACCAACTAGATGAATCCCTTCTTCGAGTATCTCCAGCATGGAATTCTCTCACCAGGCCAAGATGAGTGTGAGTGAATCCCTTAGTGTGAAGCATAATTCACCCTACAGAGTGGGACTAACCTTGGGAAAACCTTATATAGATGTCGGTTCAATGGGATTATCCTCAATTATATATGAGGATAAGAGATACCTTATGTTATGAAATAATAATTTGATGGTTTCTGTGGTGCTCATTAAGAAGGGTTGAAGATCTACCACCAAATTCAGAGGTTGGGATACTTATGGCCTACCATGGTTGATGACTACATTGAGCTCACCAAGAGGTGTCACATGTGTCATATCCATGCCAAATTTTTACATCGAATTTGAAAGATTCTACACACCACTAGGTACTCCTGGCCTTTTTCAGCATGGGGATTGGATGTTGTGGGACCATACCTGCTAGAAACAACTCAACAATGTTGGTTTATTCTAATAATGACTGACTTCTTATCCAAATGGACATAATCCATTCCCTTATAGGAAGTCAAAATCTAGTTCATGACTGAATTCATGAGTTCCCACATCAGCCATAAATTTGGAGTTCCTCATGATATTCTCATAGACAATGACACCAAATTCTAGGATGCCAAGATAAAGAAATTGTATGCCAAGTACAAAATCTAGTCCAACCATACTTCTCTCTACCATGCATAGGAAAATGGGAAGACTGAGGAGTTCAAAAATACCCCCTCTAACATATTTCAGAAAATAGTGGGATATGATAAAAAAATAGTTTCCCCAAAAAGCTCCCCAACACCCTATGGGCCTATTGGATGATAAATAGAAATTCCATCCAGGGAAACCCATACTCCCGGGTGTATGGAACATAGGCAATCCTACCCATTTAGGTTCAGTTTTCATCACTCAAAACAACTATTTATGAATAGAATATGTCAGAAAGAATGGAAGAAGTCCATCTAGATGATTTGAAAGATCTCAAGGAAAATAGGCTATAAGACCTATATAACCGAGAGTGGCACCAGAATAAGATAACAAGATCATTCAACAAGAAGGTTTTCCTTCACTCCTTCCTCCAAGGTGACATAGTGTTGGCTCTCAGAATGACGATGATAACCATTAAGAATCCACTAAACCTGGAGCCCAAATGAGAAGGAACTTACATTATCCACAAGTTCTATTCCAATGTAGTATACTCTTTGATGAATATGGACAAAGAGTGTATCACACCTCCCACCAATGCCAAGTTTCTCAAGATGTAATTTTCATGAGGAGCTTGGGTCAAATATCACGACCTTAAACTATGTGAAAGTTGTATCACAAAGGTTTTTTATGGAATCAGGTGTCATCTCAGGCCTATCCTTTCATGTAGGGTAACCTTTCCTTGATGCTGTGCATATTCCTTTGAGACACGTACCCCATGGTCTAAGCTATATAACCTTAAAATGTAGAAACCATGGTCAAAGCTATGTGACCTTAAACTATAACAACCATAGTCAAATCTATGCGACCTTATAATGCATAAGCTACAGTAAAAAATATATGACCTTAAACTTGGAGTCATGGTCCAAGCATTATGACATTAAACTATTTATAACCCCCATAGTCCAAGTTTTATGACTTTAAACTGGAATGCCAAATGTTCTCAGCACATGATGTGAAACTGCATCCTTACCCTGTGCAATAAACATGGAATTACTCACATATAAAGAGTGGGAAAACCAAGAAAGAAAACATCCTCAACACACGATGTTAATCTATAGCCTTACCTCATGTCATAAACATGGGATGCCTCATGAAAATCGTGGGATGCCTTAATTTCCTTGTAAGATAGGATTGTCCCACTTTCAGTGTTGGTCTCCTGTCATGATACATTATAAAACTAAAAGTGGATTTATTCCCATTCCCATGTGATATGTAGTGACTCATAGACCTCTTGTCTTTAGAACTAGCATTAAACTCACCAAAATTCCTCCCTTTGGACCCGCTTATGGTCCAAGAATTACAACCTTAAAAACTATGCGCCATTTGCTTAATGTTTTTTATGTGGTATGTGTCCCCACATTCTCTCCTTTTACATCGAGCTATACCTATTTTGTTCCACACAAATTCACTTAAAAAAACAACCCCTAGTCAAATAATCATGACTTTAAACTATTTTTGAAGTTTCTATAGTCGAAGCCTGATGACCTTAAACTGTGTGAAACTAGATTCAAGATTTCTTTGTGTGGTGCAAAGCCTCCTTATATCCTTTCATGTTAGGTTTTACCTCTTCTTCACCACAAAAAAATTCTTGAAACACCACACCTTGGCCAAATATTTCTTACCATAAACTATATCAACCTAATGGTTTAAGATCCATGACCTTAAACTAAGATCCCTAGTCCAAGAATTACGACCTTAAACTATGTGTATCCACTCCTCATTTGCATGGTTTTCTTCACTCATGATGTTTCAACAAGACTATTCCCAAAAATCTTTCTAGAATTGTTTGTGTCTTGATTCCCATTCCCATGGGATACATAGTGATTCCTAGACCCTTTTTACCTGGTCCCATCCACAAATTCACCACAAAACCACCCATTACCCATGGTGATGTCACCCAAAAAAAATTCTCATATGGGTATCCTCTTTAGGTGTAATCCCCATTCATATTCCTTAACCCATTCAAGATCTGAAATTCCCTCATGACCCAAAATGAGAAAGAAAATAATGAGAATCTCAATATGAAATCCCAAACAACGCCCTTAGAACAAGATGTTAAACTGTACGCTTACCCTATATAAATTTGAGATGCCTCATTTCATGAGTATGAGATGATCCAGTATTCTCAATCAAGAGGATACCCGCTACCAGAATTGGTCTTATACCATGCTACATTTCATAACTACATGTGGCTCGACTGCCATTACCATGGGATATGTAGTGACACCCAGATCTCATATCCAAGGTCCATCCCATTCGTCAACTCCTTCTCAGGTATTCCTCCCCTAGAAATCATGACATCAACTCAAGTACAATTTTTTATTGTCAATTTTCATGTGGAAGAGGGTCTCCTTGTCCCTCCTTCCATTTGGTTTATCACTATTTCATGCCACACAAACCTCTTTAAGACACCCATTCCCACCTTGGGTCTGAGCTCTTTGACTTCAAACTAGCAGCTACCCCATGGTCTGAGTCTATGACCTTAAACTAGTAACATCTATATTCTGAGTTGTATGACTTTAAACTGAAAAGCCAAAAATCCTTAGGGCATAATATTAAACTGCAATATCACCCCATATGAAATCATGATTCCTCACATACCAAGTGTGAAATGACCAAAATACATTACCCCGTATGAAATCTCGATGCCTCATATGATAAATATGATATGAACCAAATCAATGTCCTCAGCACATGATGTTAAACTGTAGTCTCAGTCCATATGAAATCGAGATGCCTCACATACCAAGTGTGAGATAACCAAAATAAATTACCTCATATGAAACTAGGTAAACTCATATGATAAATGTGAGATGAGCAAACCAAAATCCTTAGCACATGATGTTAAACTACAACCTCACCCCTTATAAGACCAGGATGCCTCATATGATAAGTATGAGATGACCAGAAAAAAATACCCTATATAAAGCCAGTATGCCTTATAATATAATAATATTTTATATCCTCACCAAAGAGGATGATACCCCTCCAGTTTCAGTTTCCGACCACACCATGTTCCAGAACTATGCATATATTTCTTTCCATTCTAATGGGATATGTAGTGATTCATGGATATCTCATCCTAGGACTAGCCATACCATCAGATAATTTTAGGGTCCTTCCCCTCAAGGTGAGGCTTTATTATCTTCTTTCAGCATGATCAGTTAATTCATTTGATCACATGGAAGAATAGCTCCCCAGGTACCACATTCACTCCAGGACATTACCCACTTCTACATTCACACATCTTGCTTTCTTTGATTTGGGTAATCCTCATCCTCTCAATCTGAAATGTCTCCCTAACGGAAATGGTTCCTAGAAAAAATGGCTCACCTAACATCTTGGGTTCATTCCTCGAAGGATATTCAACAAAAAATAACGGCTCCCATGTTTCGAGCTTAGTCAATGGCCAATCCCACATTTTTTATCCCCATCTTGAATCGACATAGGTATAGAACCTATGTTTCAAAAATGGTTAAAAGTTGTTCCCTATTTTTTAGGAATTTTCCTTTTCTTATCCAGGTCTTGAAAGTCATGATCTCCCTCAAGGGAGTTGTTGGTCACTTTCACCCCTTGATGTGTTATCCCCTATAAGTAGGAAGGAAATCTGTTCTGCTCGTTGTTTCTCATATCAAGAATGGAACATGTGGGATTAGAAGTTAATAGATAGTTTTTCTCAAAGAAATATGGATATGAACAAGTTCCCCATGGACCAGAATCTAAAACCTTAAATTAGGAGCCTAGGTCCATGCATCATGACCTTATACCATGTGTAAGTTGTCTCAAAAATATTGTGTATGACATCGGGTGGACTCCTAGTCCCCTCTTTTAACATCAGGTAACCTCTATTCAATGTTGTGTATATTATTTCAATACAAACAACCACTATTCCAAGCTATATAACTTTAAACTAGGATTCATAGTCCAAGCATTATTAACTTAAAATATTTTCAATTGTTTAGAACTCCATGACCTTGAAACTAAGATCTTAGTCCAAGATTCATGACTTTAAACTATGTTCAAGTCACTATTATGTGTTTCATGGTTTTGGGTGACCTCCTAGGCCCCCCTTTCATATCGGGTTATTACTCTACCATTCTACACATTCCACTTTTTTGGATGTTCACTTGATGGTCTGAACTCTATGACTTTAAACTAGGAGCCCAAGTCCAATTTTCATGAATTTAAACTTTGTGGCAGTCATCCCAGGGATCTGTTGTGTGACGATAATCCTCTTTGGCCTTAAATTCACATCTGGTTTCCACTCCAACAAACTACACATGTCCGTTTGGGAGTCCCTCCCCTAGGTATAAGCATCAAAACCTTAAAACTATGTGTGAGTTGCCTCTCAGATGTTCTATGTGGAAGGAAATCCTAGTATCCTCATTCATGTTAGGTTATCTCTCCCCTATTCTACACACATCCCCTTTGAGACACACAACACAATTGTCCAAGCATCATGACCTTAAATTGTGTGTGAATCACCCAATATTCCTTTTTTTGGGTGCGGTGCCTCATTGGATCCATTCATGTTAGTTCACACATCCTAGTCATAAGATGCTAAATTGTATGACTCAACATCCCAATCACACGATGTTAAACTATGCAATGTATCATCCTCACCATATGATGTTAAACCACGTGTATATCATCCTCACTATATGATATTTAACTATATGTTTATCATACTCATTTCATGACATTAAACATTGAAGAATCTTAGGCTCGCACATGAGAATCCCCTTTTCCCTTTCAGTGCTAGTCACCTACCACATCATTCATGTTCTTCACTCATCACTTGGTATCCGAGGTGATACTCCCCCTAGAAGATGAGTCAAACCTTTTTCTAGGAAATGCACCTACCCAATATGCTCAAATCCATAGTGGTGTAATTACAAAAGTGTTGAAATCCATTTGAATAGTCCATCACTCTATCTCCACACTTTGCATGTCCCTGAATTTGGATCCCCATCCTCCTCCACATCTGAACGCCCCCCCTTAATGGCATGGTTCCTGGCCATAATGTCTCACCTATCACCTTGAGCACACACCTCATAAGACTTATTATGTCATTTTTAGATTGATCATATGTTCCAAACATGGTCAATGTTTGACCCTCATTTGTTTATTCCCATATTTGGAAAAATGATAATGAATTCTGTGTTTTGAATGAGGTAAAAAATTATCCTCTATCATCACACCACTTCCTTTGTGTTCTAGATCTTATGTGTCATGATTCACGGTCTCCATTCCCATTTTGTTCTGGTAGAATTAAATTCCCCCAATGTTACCCCATTTATGAATTAGTGCACATTGGAAAAGTAAGTTGACTATTCAGAGAACCCTATTTTCCATCCATAACCCTTCTCATCTAGGACTCTCCCATTGGTTAATCAAAATATTTATACCCCGAGTGTTCTGACATTTCTTGACACTCTCATATAAATTAGAAAACACATAGTTTTCCCTTATTTATCACACTTAGCATTACTCACATGATCTTAGGGATTGATCAATGTTTTTCTCATTAGTGTGATTGAAGAGTGGAAATAAAGTGAAAAAACATGTCTATGTTTGTGGGAATTTAAAACAAACCATCCAAAGTTTTGTAGGGTTATCCATATATTGTAGCCTATCCTTTATTATGGGATAATGTAAAATTAATATAAGGTTCATACCCAATAACCAAAAATTCATCTCATCCACCCTCTATTGAGTGGTCTCGAGATACTATTGCTACTTTTCCAGTTTAGTTGCCTCATCATCGGCTTTAGGGTGGAACTCTTCAACCCTAATTCATATTTGATCCTTCCTGGATCGACACTCAGCCACTAGAGATGTTTCCTCCATCACCTTATTCTTATCCTCCACCAACTTATCCCTCAGTTGCTCAATGACCTCAGATTGAGTAGTGATGATGGCCTCATGCTTGTACTCCATCCCTTCCAAATGAGAAATATCATCCTTAGATACCTAAAGTGTCTTGGTGTCTATTTACTTAGGTTTTTTATAAGAAAGGTTGAATACCTTCCGCTCTACATGTGTCCTCTTGATGAGATAATCCAAATATAGTGCTTGGAGGCCACTAGGTCCACCCCATCGGCCCCCAAGCTGACTATCCAATGGTGGAGAGATCCCACCTTGTTTGGAAGGTTAACCATTGGGTTGTGGGTGGGGAATTTCCACACATACCTCCACACTTTTTGTAGAATGAATCAGTTATCCTCATCGGCATCCAAGCCATAATCCTCTAAGTCCTCAGGTGGCACATGATTGTACAGGGGGAATACCACCAACACATTAGTGGACAAATCATCTATAGACATAAACTCAGGTGAGATAAACTACATTTACATGGAAAATAGATCCTCCCTGGGCCTTTTATCCACAATGGGATCTCTAGCTACCTCTTATGGTGCCCCCAAGGAAGGCTCATTCATCGTAGCCTCCTTGATCACCTCTATTGGTGGCATGATCTCAAACACATTTTTTGAGGTCTCATCTCTAGAAGCCTCCACTAGTGGAACTTTTGAGATAGGTGTTTCCAACGTAGCCACTTCGACCACCTTGGTTGGTGGAATGATTCACACTCCCTCCATAGAAGCTTAAAATCAAATTGTCACCTCCCATGATGATCCTATAACAAGATCGACTTCCAAATCCCTCTCAACCAATACCCTTGTGAGTATAGTATCAACCCCCTCTGCCGAGTCCATGTTCTCAACATACCCTTACTATTGCATCTTCATAGTTAGATAGACCATGTGGCCTCCCCGACCATCTCTGATGGAGGAGTATCACCCACTATTGTTTCCTCGACTTCAGGCATCACTGACTCAGTTGTTGGAACTGATAGATAACCCTAAATGAGACTTAAACTATCATTTGAGCATGATTTAGTCATAAATAGAAAAGAAAAGTAGGAGATAAAATTCTAAAATGGGTAAAGGTATTACAGGAATGGTATAGTACAACCAGTAGCTCGGGAAGGTTCATGAGAAATCGCCCCAGTGAGGTAATTTCCTCAGTGGTTTTCGCCTCAGTCATAGGTACCACTTGAGCCAATGATTAGATACCCCTGGTCCCAATATTATAGATATGCACCATGATATCCCCTTGAAGGGTTAATGACCCCTCTCCCTCTGTCTCAGGTTCATCATGGACCTCCCCCTCCTCTATTCTCATCGATTCATACTTAAGTAAAATAAGAGAGTTATGCAACAATCCTAAAGGTTGGGTAATATATAAGGCACATAATATATAGATGTTTACCTAATAAAAAATAAACCCCATTAAAAAATATATTCCCAATAGACTTCACTTCCCTAAGACTCATCTATCCCCTTTGGCATAAGCACACATGCATCTATCTCACTTGACGGGAGGTCTAGAGAAGAGGTCATGTTCAATATCACCTTCACTTGGCTAGTCAGGGGGTTTACAATGATTTAAGAATTGATCAAATCCTCCAACTTGATTATGTTCTACATTGCTTTGGCTTGGGAGATGTGGAATCCTTTCCTAACATGACTCAACTTGGTGAGATGTATCCCATATCTTTTTAGGTGCTTCTATATCCCATGGAGAGTGGTAAATTGTATATAGATCCCCCAGTTCTTCTATAAGTTAGGGAATAAAGCATCACTAGGGAAAAATAGGTGGTGAAGACACTTTCTCGAACCTTGTATGTGTGCCCTAAAGACTTCCCTAGAGGCTCTTCCTTCCACCCATAGCCTCTTTCCCAAGAGTGTTGAGCCTATTTTCGCTCCCCTCCCTATGAATCTCAACTATTTTGTTCAAGTAACAAAAGGATCTTCAACTATCAAAACTCGACCTACTAGGCCGAATCTATTACCATGTAGAGCTCCACATGTAGCTCACCCATGACCTCATAGTTTTGGTACCCCTTATTTATTGACCCAATTAGTTTTCCTCTTTACCATCTCCCCTAGATGTGCACTCTCCCAACTCTACATGTAATCACGAGTAAGCCCATAGAAAGCAGTGGGCAGTGGTATCTCATTCCACCCTTTTTCATCTTTACAAGTAAACATGTTCTAGATCTTCCTGAGGACAAAATGCTAGCATTTGTTGTACACCCCCATGTATACCCTTGGGGTCAACTATTGCAGGCATCAGAACTACCTTGTAAATTGGAATGGGGAGTATAATTCCCAGATTACCTTTTTATACACCCTAACCACCATCACCCTACCTCAAAAGGATAGGAGGTATGACCACTGCTTGATTGACCCATTTCCATCATCAGTTATTATACCCATGAGCAGAGGGAACATATGGAACAAAAATTGGTCCGCTTGATGAATCCTTACCAGCGTGTCCACTAAGCCCAAGCTGAGTTGGAGACTCCTGGAGATGTTCAAAATCTATAGCTGAAATTTTTTGGTGGGAGGGGATATGGAAATTGGATACTCACATCCCCCCATGTGGGTGATGAACCAAATGTATAGAAATTGGAAGGGCTCACACACACGAAGATGGTTCTTTCCCTAGATGATATGGAAAAGCACTTTTTACAGCTTCTCTAGCACTAAAACTACCAGATTGATGTTCTTACGCATCGAAAACATCACTACCATGATGAAGGTGCTCGACCGCACCCCCATTTATGCATCCCTCATCGGGATCATCCATCTTCAGATTTGTGCAATGATGAATCCCGCCAACTTGACCATGGGAGCTTCAGGGATCTCATTATAGCCTCACATATACCACTAGATGGTCTCCAAGATCCTCCAGTAAGAGTTCCCATTTCCTCACTATAAGGCCCCATGGAATTGATATGGCCTCCTATGTATCATTTCTATTGGTTCATTCAGAAAATATCTAAACCACTACTTGAATGAGATTTCCTTCATCCCCAACTTGTCCTTTCTCTCCCCATGCACCAAGCACAACATCTCAATTAATATGCTCAGTAGGTGATCTTTGACCTACCAATCATTATCTATAGGGAGAAAATCATCATAAATAACCCCTCGGATTGGGATCCCGACAATATGATAGAGATGACACAGGTTGATATAGATCTCACCATGGTGCAGATGAAAGGTATTGTACCATAGAGACCTCCTGCTCAGTATCTATGTAATGATTTCCAATTGGTAGTTGACATGAAATTAAGAGGATCGTGCCAACTCATAGAGCCCGACCCACTTTAGCTCTACCTAAAACTCAGTGCAGGACTAGTATTCCAAATACATCTAGGACCATTCATCCATGAAGTTATTTCTTTGATGCAAGTCCCAACTGTCTGTCCACCCTTTGAGTGGGTCCCCCAAGTCCGCCTTATAAACTTTCTGATGCTGAGGAGTGGAAACCAATGCCTCTAACACCTCCCTATTGATGTTGTTCAGATGGTTCCAAAGGGTGTTGATCACAAGAGATGCATGATCCTTTAGGATGTGGCCCCCAATAGCCCTATGCCACTGGTACACTCCAGGCGAGATCCTAAACCAGTAGTAAGGCTCATATGTATTAGAATCAGGGATGAACACATCATAACTTAGCTCTAGGACATATAGTGGTAGTCTCTTATGGTGCAGGTTCTTCTACTGAGCCTCCATCAATAGTTTAGTAAGTGTTTCACAATCTGATATACTTCAAACTCTCTCCATGATAATTCGTTTCCCACCAATCACCTCTTGATGAGTTTCCACAACATTTTCACTTTAATTTTCCATTTTTTCCAAGACTTAGAAAATTTTTCAGGTTGTTTCATGAAGGTTGTCTTATGAAAATCGATTTCACAGAAGTCTATTCATGGATGTTTGGTCATAGAAGTCTGTTTGCATTACAACAATCCTAAGAAGGGTTGAGTTTCACAAGTGGTGAGGATAAAAACCACAAAGTGATCATGAAGGTCTTGAGTTTTGAAAAAAGATATCAATAGGACTATATTTCACAATAACATCATGGTTTTCTAGGTGTCCCCACCCCTATTTATGGGAACATGACTAGACCGAGTTTCACGAGTGGGGGGGGGGGGTGCCAATTGCCAATTTTTAGGGATTTTATCACATAATATGATCCTCCTCTCCCATGAAGGATCCAATTATGAGGGGGATATTTTTTAAACTAAAATATGCATGTCATAGGAGGATTTGAGGAAGAAACGATCATTTTGAGGAAAATTTAGGCCAAAACAGCCCAAAAATCCACTTAAGGGGCTGGATTCATGAAGGTCCACACCTTTATAAATGACACTAGCTCATGAAGGTCCTATTAATGTAGATAATTTATAGTAACCTACATGTAGAATAAGTTCAGTTTCATGGAGCTCCATCTCATAGAAGTCCTCATTGACATGAATCTTTGATGGTAACCTTCACACATCATAACTTTGTTTTATGAAACCCCACCTATTGTGAATCTCAGAAAGGTTTTTGAGAACCTATATATTTTTCAAAACCAATTCCTTTTCCTCTAATGATCCTATAAATACCCCTTTATGTTTTATATTTAAGGGTATGTAACCTTTCAACTTCTAAGAAAATATCTGAGTTTTCGATACTCTAATGATTCATGAGTGATAGAGAAGATTTATTTCACAAGCTATCCATCATTAAAAAAACTTCCTCCCATGGGTTTTTAAAAACATCAACCCCTAATATAGATGCCTTTCATGAAGGTATATGGACTTCATGAAAGAAGAAATCCCTTTGAGGCTCTTGGGGTTTCATGAGATAACTATCCTTCCTGAAACCAACCCCATTGGGTCCAAGTCTTTACCCCAAGGTAGGGTCACCCTATTTTACAAAACATACTCTTTCATGAGACCCCTAAATTCCATGGTACCCCTAGAATTTGTAAATATAAAAACTTCTGTGAATCCCCAAACTTCATAAAACCCATCCACCAAGTCTCTCTATGGTGCCTCCTTTCATCTGATCATCTTTGGAAAAATTTGATTTCCTGAGTCACCTATGGTTAACCAAAACCGGTTTATCCCCACCTTGAATGCCCACACGACTGGTACCACCTACTATTGTGTCCACCCACTTTTCTCAAAGTGTTACCTGGGCCTCCATCCTTTCTACTGCTCCTAAGAATAGGTACCCTAATGCCTATTTTTTTAATCATAGGTACCATAATGTCCAGCCTTCTGATTTACACTCCTCCACGGTAGTTCCAACACCGTGACTAGCACAGAGATGCATGAGTAGTGGTCACGTAATCCCTAGAGGTGGTATATTTGAGTGAAACTATGAACCTATCTTAGTATAGACCCCTTTTTCATGATCTTCCTTCTGTCTTTACACCCCCCTAGAAGTGTGAGCCCCAACCACATCTGAGCTAAAAGATATAAAACTGACCAGATCCACATCCTAGTTGTACGATGTTAAAATACATGAAAACATCCTTAACACATGATGTAAAACTGTAGCCTTACCCTATACTGAAAGCACACAATTCCCTATGTATGACTGGCATGGGATGACCCCACACATCTTTCCCTATGTGATAACACAGGATTCCCCATGTACGATCATCATAGGATTCCACCTTCTTCCCCACCATGGAGTGGTCCTCTTGCACTGAGCATCCCAGCTGAGTAAGCCCCATCCAATCCATTACTATTCCTATCATAACTTGGTTATCTTCCATGAATAAACCCCACATAGTATTTCCCAATAATTTTATGTGACTCCCATACTTGGGAAACATTTATGTATAAGCTCCACACTATCCCTCATCAACACTACTTCTACAACACGGGCATCCTTACCACATGACGTTAAATTGCATGGACCAGTCCTGTCACATGACCTTAAACTGTGACATCAAACTACATGGGTTTTTATACCTATCTCTTAAATAGGGTATATAAGATGCATCCCTGAGGTTCAATCTTGAAACCATTCCAAGTGTGATATTTTCTCCCATAGGGAAACACTCAACCATCCATCTGTCTCCACAAGACGTTAAACCTATAGGGAACACTCCCAAAACCATTCTAAGTGTGATATATTCCCCCCTAGGGACACACTCAACCATCAATACATCTCCATGACATGTTAAAACTGCGGGAAAGACCCAAAACTATTCCAAGTGTAATATCTTCCCCCCTAGGGACACACTCAATCATCCATCCATCGATATGAGATGTTAAAACTACACGAAACACTACTCCATTCCAAGTGTGATATCTAACCCCTAGGAATACACTCCACCATCCATGAATCATTTCTATATGTTAAACCTGTGACCATCTATCCCCACAAGTTGTTAAATATGTGACTATCCATCTCTTCTAGACATTAAACCTGTAAATATCTATCCCCCCCAAGATGTTAAACCTATTCCCATATCTATGATATGTTAAAACTGAGACTATCTTTCCCCATAATGCGTTAAACATGTTCCCATATTTGTGAGATGTTAAACCCAAAACTTGATTCATAATCCCTACCCCGTGCAATAAATATGGGATTCCTGAGTTAAAAATCCTTGGAAGACTTATTCCCCTAAAATTAACTACCTTATGATCAATATAGGATGAATTGGGTTCCATGTATAAGATTCTACACATATGATATTACCTCAAATAGAAATACTTTACAAGTTCCCAACTAACCCAACATCTAGACATGAACAACGTGCCCGATGCTACTACATCCCATGACCGAAGGTTGCTACCCTATTGAGATAGAACCAATGTAATTAACTGGAATCCCTATCAAGATGACACTAGGAATGATTTTCAAAAACATGACTTAAATCTATGAGGGAGACCCAGATAAGGCGATGAGCTCCAAGGATGAATCCATGGAAGGAGGAACCATGAACAATGTGCCCGATGATATTAAATCCCGTGACTGAAGGTTGCTACCCTATCGAGACAGAACCATCATAATTAACCAGAATCCACTTCAAGATGGCATTAGGAATGAGTTTCAAAAAAATGACTTAAATCTATGAGGGAGACCCAGATAAGGAAATGATCTCCAAGGATAAATCCATGGAAAGAGGAGCCGATATCCCATCACCCTGTATCAATCAAGGTGAATACATCTCCAATAAAAGTGATAAAAGTCATCCGCCTTTGGAAAGTGGGAATGTGGGGCAACAGAAAATGTAGTGTATTGTTTCCAGGTAAAGGGACGAAACTACGACCTTGAAGAATGCATCAAAAAAATATATTTAAATATCATTAATTTATTTATACATTAATCATTACTTTTCAATTCCGGTTTAATCATTATTAAATCCTAATTGTGATATCTTCTCTTATTTCTCTTCATTCTCATAAATATAATCAATAAATGGATTAATTTTGAATGAATAACATTTGAAGAAATCATCTAGAGGTGATACAAATTCTTGTCAGATAACACAAGAGTACATGGCATGTATCCCATAGGTACACATAATGTACACTTATTTAATGCATCAATACAAATCAAAAATTAATTCAGAGTGTGTGAATTTATTACATGTAATGTATATTTAATACACCACATGTTGACTGGGCTAGCATGGTGCATGGTTAGCTAGAATACATGGTTTATAACTTACATACATGACGTGTAGTCCATTAGTCAAATATGTGTTGTGTATTTTCTTAAACGACCCACATGAATGGTAACATTGTAACTCGAAGAGCACATGGTATGTATGACATGAACATGCTATGTACTCCATTATTTTACATGGAAAGACAACACAACTAGTACATAGGCATGTTTCATGGATAGACGTGAAAAATTATACATGACATGTAGCTGGCTAGTACATGTCATGTATATTACCCGTTTACACAAAATTTAAAATTAATTTATTATAATTTTTAATCCTTATCAACTCATGTTTCACGTGTCATTCAATTGACTCATACTTTCCATGTGATTGGTTATATATATATATATATATATATATATATTAAATGTATAAATAATTTATTTGTAATATTCCAAACTACATATCATGTATAAGTCGTAATACATTGATTAATCTATGTGCATTAAAACATATCACTCTATATATATAACATGTGTTATGCATGTCATTCAGTTGACTTGTACACTCCATAAAATTACATGAAAAGACATGTGTGCTACACGCAACATGAGTCAACAATATACAAATATAATACATGTTGGGTAGTTTGTATAGGTACTCACCGCATTTCCTTCAAGATACATTTTTTTACATAGTCAATTTTAAATAAATTTATTTAATTTGTTTAAAATTTTGATGGATAAGAATCTCAAGAAATTCTAAATGAGAATTAAGATAAAATAATTGATTAATTAAATTAGATAATTAATTAATGTTAGCATGATTTATCTTGAATAAGAATGATTTGGATTGAATGAAATTTTACTAAATGTATAATCCATTACATGTATGTGGATTATCATGATAATAAACTAGAAATTTGTATTTTATTTGTTTCCTTTTAATTTATTATTAAATTAAATTTATTTCCCACATGTCATCCATCCTCTCATTATGTAAGGGTTTGCGTGGGCATAGTTTATTTATATAAACCCCATGAACTAATACTTTGGTTCCCCTCACCCATGCGTGAGTAAAATATCATGTAATGGATAGAGATTATGGGTGAGTGGAGGTGGATCAATTTTAGAGTCGAGGAAAATCCAATCCAAGAGATACATGGGTGGACAGGTGGAAATATACAATACAAATCAAGTCATAGTTCAAGGTGTCTCACCCCTAGGTCAATGGTTAGTTTATCATCTGCTAGATAAACTAACCATTACCAAAAATTCATTATCATACCACTCTTATTATTTTATTTCTTTCAAGTTTCATATTAATTTCACTGTAGATGTTTTTCATGATCACATAAATTAATGAATTAAAAAGCATGTAATATAAAACTAAAATAAATTCGATTATGTGTAAACTTTATCTAAGACATGGATAATCACTTAGGTGAATATACTTAATATTAACAGTAATATAATAAAGATAAAATGGACAAATTACATATACAGATAAAATTATTCAATTATATATATTTAGTCAGTATAGTCTTCCACTACTTAAGTTAAAATCTAACTACAGTTTAATGTGCTTGAATGACCAAAGTTAGGGTGCTTTCGATCATTGGCTAATTCTAATTTCAGTTTTGGGTCGACTTAAAATAGTTACCATCAAGGTTTTCCAAAATAGAAATTGGTGTAACCGAGAGGCAAGAATTGAAAAAAATACAATTTAAGGATTTTAGGATTGTGGTGCCCACTCAACAGATCAAGGAACTATGAGTTAATACAGTTAGAAATATTATACCTAT
Source organism: Viscum album (assembly GCA_963277665.1). NCBI lineage: Eukaryota > Viridiplantae > Streptophyta > Magnoliopsida > Santalales > Viscaceae > Viscum > Viscum album. The sequence goes on along the minus strand of OY728155.1, from coordinate 15,172,663 downwards.
CTAAAACCCTTTAAATAGCTTGTCAGGCCAAAGTTTGAGTTATGAGGAGGGGAATATGGGTCCCTTCCACTATAATATCCAAGCAACAGGATGTTCCAAAGATAATGGTGAGGGATATTAAGTTTTGATAAAATAATGGGACATTAATAAATTTAATATTTATTATGTAATTTTATTACATAAAGTGCTAAAATTATGCTCTTATTAATTATATAAATTGAAATTGACATGAATTCAACCATATCACCACGATCTATACTTGATAAGGATAACCTTCTCACTGGAACTAATTTACAAGAATGGAAAAGGCACTTACATGTTATTATACACCATAGAAGTAAATTATATGTGCTTGAAAACCTCATCCCTAAAGTTCCTAGCCAAGAGGGTAGTGGGGAAGAATTATCTCTCTACAAGAAACATTTGGATGATGCTAAAAATATCCAATGTTTCTTGCTATCTTCCATGTGCACTTAAAATATGTCATTCTTGTTTATAAAGAAAAATGAACAAACCACTATTCGATGGATAGGGTGAAATGGAAACAAAGCTTCTAGGATTAGTACACAATGATGTGTGTGGAAATTTTGTAGTAAAATACAGATGTGGATATTCTTAATTCACAAATTTTATTGATGGATTGGGTATATATGGTGTTAGGTCCACAAGGCTGAATACCCAGAGAGGGGGGGGGGGGGGTGAATCAGGGTATGACTAATTTAAAATTAAAGCTCGTTCTGATCTTGTTTCACTGTTAAGAAAAACACTCTTCTCTCTCTTTCCTGTTGCACAATATAAACAGAAAGTAAAGCATACACAGGACACTGTTATTTTTACTTGGTTCACCCTCACTAGGCTACGTCCAAGGAGAATACACCGACATGTTTCCGGTCGTACCAAATTCCACTAAACTTCACTAGCTGTGGATTACAAGGTTCGGGAATAGTCACTCTGTCCCAGGCTCACTGCCTTTACAAGGTTTAGGGTCAGATCACTGCTTTCCCAAGGGTCACTCCCTGTTTCTCTCTCTCTGGGTCACTGCCGGTGGAGAGGATCACCTTCTTCCTCTTCCTTTGCTCACTGCTCTGGAAGGAATCCACTCACAGTTTATAGAACTGTAGGTCTCTTCATTTTCATGAAGGAATGCATCTTTCTATTTATGTAGATGCTCTGTTGAAGCCCAACTTTCACCCATAGATGAATATCAATTTGCACCGAAGGTATCGGGAAATCTTCCAGCTTCCACGCGGCCCAAAAATGATGCCGAGGAATCAACCTTACTTGGCGTGCAAGTTTATTCCGGCACGAAAGTATCAGCGCGCAAGTCAAAACTGGCGCGCAAGTCTACCTCACACACTTGCGTGACACAAGCTTCTTTAACTCCAAACTTGCGTGACACACTTCCTTTTACGCCCAAACCAATAATGGCACGCAACTACCAACCGGCACACAACTTCAAACACCGGCACACAACTTCACCTGCGCGACCACACACCACTTCCGCGACCACCACACCTGCGTGACAGGAGCTCTGATTTCTCAAAGTGTTGAACTCTGTTAAAAATGAGGAGGGGTGGTCCAGTATTTATAGGCAATTTGACCATCCTGCGCGACGACGCGCAAGTCTACCCTCAACGCGCAAGTCTCGGCACGCAGGTCAATTTCCCTGTAAGTCACTTGCATGACCCACTTCCAAGCTTGTGCGAACCTCTTTCCTTTGCCATATTTTGAAGTTCTGATCTTGAAAAACAACAGGCGCACAAGTTCTCAAGCATCCAAGGCATCGACACACAAGTCACCTGTGCGACAACACCAATACCTGCGCGACCCTTATCCCTTTTCCATATTTTGATGATCTGATATTGAAAAACTTATGGCGTGCAAGTTTCCAAGCCTTCAATTACACGACACGCAAGTCCCTTTTCCAAAAACCACTTTTCTTCATTTGTCGATTTTCAGGCCCAAAAATTTGGCAAACACTGGAAAACGGCGCCACCTTGTATCTGTTCTTTTTATATCACCTCCAGATCATCCATTCCTTTGTCGAATTTCTTGAATCAGACATAGATCGTTGAACACAGCTCTTGAACTCGACATTCCACCATGAAATCCCCTTTGTCAACAAATTTGTATGTAATGGTTTTCTTTGTCAACAATCACCACATAGATGTACACTTTGTCAACAAACAAAATCACCTCAAAATGCTTCAATGATAACTTGAGGGATTTTTTCCCAACATATGGATATGTATAATTTATGAGGTATATGTTCGAGGCCTTTAAGAAATTAAAATAATTCAAGAATGAAGTATCGAATAACCTTGGTAAGAAGACAAAGAAGCTTTGATCTAATTGAGGTGGTGAATATCTTAAATAAGAGTTTGTCAAATTTCCATATGATTTTGGGATTATATCTAAAATCACCCCACCTTCTACACCACACTGTAATGGTTGTAGGGTACTAAAAATTGCGCAAGGAGAAAATCCAATTACCCCAAGAATTGGGAAAGACCGAACCGGTCCGCATACCGGCTCCCAGCAACAGTACGTGGCCGGTTCGGCGAATCGCAATTCCGCAGACCAGCGTCGTCTGCGAAGCAAAGGCAGGGACCCTCCATGGGCATGAAGCAGGATGGGTGCTGGCCGGTCCACCGGCACAAACCACCCCAGCCGCGAAGCGCGCCAATCGACCCATGCCGCGCGTGCCGTCGATCGCGAAATGGAGGCAGAGCGCCCATGCGGCCGCGGACCGCTGTCGTTCGCAGAATAGAGGCGGAGTAGTGCATAGCCATAGAGCAGTTCCGCAGATCTTAGTTCTAAAGCTCCTAGTTGACCAAGTCATCCGAAGGTGGGGATTCAATCATGGGCTTCCGCAAAAAGTGCCATGGGACCATTGATACAGCCTCCCTCGTGACTCTATAAATAGTCATCAAGGGGCACCAAAAAGGGGGACAAGGGAGGAAGGAAGGGTGAAATCCCGTGGGGAGATGCTAGAGAAATCGCTCCCAGCGGTCTGCGACCATCCACGGACCGCATATCATCTGCAGATGCGCTCTTCCGCATATAGGAGAAAGAAAACTGCGAACCACATGCAGCCAGCTCCTCCGTGGCCAGCCCTTAGCGGCCATTTCCTTCGCGGATAGTCCCTCCGCGTCCACCCCCTCCACGGATTAGTGTCATTCGTGAAATGGAGGCGGAGATCCTCCACAGGCACGAGGTAGGATGGGTGCCAGCCTCTTTGCAGACACCCTTTGCGGACAGCCATCCTTCGTAGACAACATCCTTCGCGGACGTCCATCTCCTCCACGACCAGCTCCACCACGGACACCCTTTGCGGACACTTAAACCGTGAACCACATGCGGCTCCCTCGCGGCTAGTCCTTTGCGGCCAGCTCCTACGCGGCTCGATCCTTCGTGGATGGCTCCTCCACGGCCAGTCCCTCGTGGTCGGCACCTCGGGGCCAGCTCCTCATGGAAAACCCCATGCACTCGCCGGTCCATACCGCGGGGGCTGCGCCCCCGCACCCCTGCTCGGGGTCAGTGCTGGGCTGCGGTCCCGACCCTCTGGGCCGGTCCCTTCGCTACCGTCACTCACCCCCATGAAAAATGGAGAGTCGCACCATGAACTTTTCGGACAGGGTTAACAGTATTTTCCACTGCACCCTTATGCCGCTCCAACATCCGTGCTATACATTCCATGAGTCGGGCTACTCCTCATGAGACTCTTAACCCCATTACCTAGCTCCTTTTGCTAGGTTCATTTAGAAAGGTCCACCCTTGCATAAGTCTCACACCAACCATTGCTAGGTATCTCCTACCTAGTCGTCCTGACCACATGACGTTAAACTGTATGGCCATCATCCTGACCACATGACGTTAAACTGTATGGCCATCGTCCTATCCATATGACGTTAAACTATATGGAAATAGTCCTCTCTACATGACTATAAACTGTAGCATTCCCCATCATTCAATAATTGGATGTCACTTGCTCCATGCAAGATATTCCTCATGATCCAAGCATAAGATGCCTCAAGCCATGATCACAGTGGCATGCCTTCAAGAGTGTTGGAATCCGTTCAAACATTCTATCACTCCACCTCATGCTTTGCATGTCCTTCATTCAGATCCTCATCCTTTTTCATGTCTGAAGGGACCCCCTAACGGCCTGGCCTCATTCTACATTGGCTCACCTACCGTCCTAGGCCAACGCCCTGGAAGACTTTGGGCAACACTTCGAGATAGGTCCTGTGTTTCGAATATGGTCAGTAGTCGACCCTCATTTGTTCGTCCCCATTTCAGGCTAACACGATATGGATGCTGTGTTTTGAACATGGTCAATAGTTATCCTCCATCATCATGCCACCTTCACTGTGTTCCAAATTTTGGGCATGTGATTCACACTTTTCATCTCCCTTTGTTTGGACTAATTCCAATACCCTTGGCGTTATCCTGGTTGTGCACTTGCGCATAGGCGTTAGCCCCCATTATATTCCTCAACCCACCAATAGGTTGGGATGCTCTCATGGTTAGACATGAGGAAGTCACCCTGGGCGTCCATCTCGGAGTAAGCCCCGACCTTCTGGGCCTCCTCAGAGTGTGAGCCCCAATCCATCACCCTGGGCCGCCCTCATGCGTAAGCCCCACTCCGCTTCTCACGAACGCACCTTTCGCGACATGATCCTCTGGTCCCTGCTGCCTCTTGTTTCTCACACCGAGCATGACTCACATGGGCTTAGAGTAAGCATTGACCAGGACATCCTACTATGGGCCTCCTCAGAGTGTAAGCCCCAATCCATCACTATGGGCCTCCTTAGAGTGTAAGACCCACTAAGCGAACTACAGGGACTTTGATCCATGCCAAAGCATGGTACGTAGGAAGCCTCCACGAGGTTCAATCCCACCACTCAGTCATTTATTCATGTAGAGTTCCACCCTCGTCCAGCATGATGCTAAACTATATATGCAAACTATGTGGACTTTGATCCCTGCCTCCTAAGCAGGGTACGTAGGAAGCCTCCATGAGGTTCAAGCCCAGCAACCGGTCGATCCGATCATCTCCATATCTGTTCACCGCACTACTCCTAGTGCCGCCTCAAGCGAGTTCCAACCCTTCGGGGTCATTAATCCAACGAGGAATGGTAAACCTCGAGCATAGATGATTCCGAACCCCTGCGTCCAGTTGACCGTTTCCCACCAAGGTTAAATCCATGGATACTATGTTTGGGTATAAACCAAAGATTTGGGAACATATAAATACATCTTAAATCTATAAGAGAGTCCGGGAACATGCAATAATTCCCTCCAAAAAGGATGTGATGATCCCGAATTCCCATCCTATCGACCAATGTGAGTTCTTAAGAGTCACTGGTCAGACCATCCGACGAACGCCTGCCTTTGGAAAGCAGGTCCATCAATCATTGGATACAGAGCTGTTGGGCGTTTCGTAGCTGAAAAACCAGAACGAAACAATGGTGTTATTGAAAGGAGGAACCATACCTTTATAGACATGGTAAGGTTAATGACGAGTCATGCATATTATACATTATCCTTTTGGGGATATTAATTACAAACTGTGGCATACACACTAAACCGAGTACCAACTAAAGCAGAAAAAAATTCCCTTTAGGTTATAGAGTGGAAAGAAACCTCTTTTTTTTCACATACATGTGTATGGGTATATGAGGTGATTTTTAAGGACACCTTTGGAAACAAACTATCAACCCAAAATATGAAGTGTATATTTATATGATATCCCAATGAAACCAAGGGATATTATATATATAAACCCTTAGACAAGAAAGATACTATCATGATGCATACTATATTTCTTGAGAGGGAACATATCCTCAAGAAGGATGGTGAGAGAAAGGTTGAATTCAATTAAGTTGATGCTTAATATACACAAGAGTTGGTGTAGGAAAAAATTCCATAGGTCCCTATGGAAGAATTTATTCCCAAAAAAAGTACTATATAGCAGCACCAGAGAGGTAAGAAAACCATAAAGATATGGTTTTCTAGTAACCAAATATAGAGAATCATCATTGGTTGACAATAATGAACATGTATCCTATAAATAGGTAGTATAGAGCTTAGAAGTTGCAAGATGGCAAGAATCCATGAATTCTAAGACGAATTCCAGGTATCATAACTAAGTTTGGGTTTTGGTTGATCTACTAGTCGATGTAAACCATGTTGGGTGTAAATGGGTATTCGAGAGAAAACTAGACATGAAAGGTAAAGTAAATAACTATAAAGCATGGATAGTGGATAAAGGGTTTAAATAGTGTTGAGGAATTATATACAAAGAAACTTTTTCTCTAGCTTCTATGTTTAAATCCATCAGAATTATACTTTCTATAACATCTTATAATGACTATGAAATTTGGAAGATGGATGTCAAAATATTTTTCCTTAATGTGAAACTTTAGAAATATGTCTATATGTCAAAATCAAAAGGTTTTGTGACTCCAAGAAATTCCAAAAATATATAAAAGTTTCATAGATCCATTTATGGATTGAAGCAAGTATTCAGGTCCTAAAACATTCAATTTGATGAAGCTGTAAAGGAATTTGGTTTCATTAAGAACAAATGTGATACATGTTTTTACAAGTGGTTTTTTGGTAGTGAGATCATTATCCTATTAGTATATGTCAATGAAATATTACTTATTGGAAATGGTATGATAGTATTATATTCAGTTAAGGACTAGTTAAACAAGTGCTTATCTACGGACATAGGTGAATCAACCTTTATATCAGGGAACAATATCATTCATGATAGATCTAGGAGTATCCTTGGAATAATTCAAGGTATATATAGTGACCAAATACTAAATAGTTTTAGTATAGAAAAATCCAAGAGATTATTGGTTCCAGTGGCACATGGTATACATATTTCCAAGAAAATCTATGCTCAGAAACAAGGGGAGAAAGAGAGAATGTGTAGGATCCCATACTCTTATATGATATGATCAATAATTTATGTCATGTTATATACTAGAATTGATTTTTTCTATACCTTAAGAATGGTTGGAATATATCAAGATGATCCAGGTGAACAACATTGGTCTACTATTAATTTTATCTTTAGCTATCTAAAAAGAACTAAGGATATGTTCTTAGTATATAGAGGAGTCTATGATATGATCATCAATGGTTATATTAATGCAATATTTTAAATATATTATAATAATAAAAAGTAATAGTTAGGATATTTCTTCAGTCTCAATATAAGAGCCGTGAGATGGAAGAGTTCAAAGCAACCTGTTGTCACTGATTTTACAGTAGAATCTAAGTATATAGACGATTCTAATACAACCAAATAATCTATTTAGATATGAAACTTTATCCAAGATATTGATGTGGGGTATAATAATAAAGACCCTATCACATTATATTTTGATAATAGTGTAGTGTTGGAACTTGCAAAGGATCCATGGTCACAAAAAAAATAAATACTATGGAAGTATCACCTCTTGAGGGATTTTTCTTAGAGGGGTGAAGTTGCAGTAAGAAACATTTCTATAGAAGATTACATGTTAGACCCATTGACTAAATCTTTATCTCAGTAAAAACATGAGTATCTTATGAGAGCAAGCAGACTAAAGGTTGTTAGCAGTTGAATATAATAAAAGTGAGAGTTTTTTTGGAGTTGGTGCTATAAAACCAACTTCTATATACTTTATGATTACCTGTATTCATTATTTTAAATATTCATAAACCTTATTATCACATCATGATTTTTATTCTATTTGATTTAGTATGTGATGATGTCCAAAGAGTAACTATCTCGCTGAAATGTCATAGAAGTTCCATGCTATGATGCGAAACTCGAAGTTCCATGACGGTATTCTTAAATACAGGTTCTATAGCCAGATGATATCATTCGATGGGGAACAATTTATATAATATATCAGGGGTGGAAACTCATGGGACTTTGAGGCCCTTTCTCATGGTGTATTCCCCTAGTAATTTTTAGCACACAATATTATGAGAACGTGAACTACTGATAGGAAATCCACATTTATATGTGTCATTGGATGTTCCTATCCAAGGATGTGTGTATTGATCCTTATAATTTAAGATTATTATTAATGGATATTATTAGTTATGTACTTTGATTTATTGATGAAAAATGTGATGACATATGTTCTTAGCATGGTGGAATATGTTGGGTATGTCATGAGTAATATTTCATCAATGAATAATGTGAGAATTGATTTTCCCTTATATAATTTTACAAAAGTTGATATATTAGGATCTTTGATGGAAATTAAACAACTTAAATAAATCCATGGCCATGGTGTTTTGTGGGAAAGTTTATTCTCAAAATGTTTAAGAAAGAGACATCAAGCACATAGGCTGATGTCAACAACAATCAACCTACTTGATTATAGATATCATGATGAATGGATTATATAATATAGTAAGAATCCATATGAGGTTATATGTCATTGTGAACTAAAATTATTTATCTATGGGTGCCTTGGCATGTTTCTAGACTCTAACCTTGAATTTTGGGTGGCTCCACCTAATGCCACTGAGAAATAGGCCTAGAGGGCCACACAATAAGTGCATCCAAAAACTTAGTTAAATATTAAAAATTATTTTACATGGTGAATAAATATTATTATAATATGTGGTTCATCAATTATTTATGTTTTCTTGATCACATATATTAAGTCACTAGTTATTTGAGAGAATATTTTATGGGAAGAAACTTTAATAAATATTCATTTACTATTTAGTTAATATAATATTTATTTATTTGTTAGGGAATAATGAAGTGATATTTATTTATTAAATAAATAGTCATTATTCATGGGAAACTAAATATTGTGGAGGAATGGTAGACCGAGTACATAGTTCTAGTGAGAAATAATATATATTAAATATTATTTGATTAAATTTTAAATAATTTATTCAAGAAACAATATTTAATTAATTCACTGGTTTTGTGTATTCCAAGAAACAATAATAATAATATTATTATTATAGAAATTGGGTTCTATGAGGACTAAGGAAAAAATAAGGGAACATGTGCAATTATTATATTCTAACCCAATCACTATTTAAACCCAATTATATTATTTGCAACCCTAACTCTAGCCATTACGTTGGTTGGCACAATGAACCTGAACAATCCTCTGAATACCTATAGAGAAGATCTCCAAGAACTCTCAAGAATTTAGAATTCTCATACTCCATCACCTCTCTCAATTCTATAGAAATCAAGGAAAATTCATATTGGAAGCAATTCTCATGGAAATCAAAGATAACTGACGTAAGTGTTAGGATCTTCCATGCTATCACACAGGGATTCTTATGAAGATGCTCAAAGGTTTTTGGCACACATGTGGATCACTGCTAGTGGGAATTTAGTCTTGATTCATAAAATGTAATTACGGTAAGATTTAGAGACATTTTTATATTTATAAATGAAGAAAAAATTCATTGTAAGGTATTCTTAACTACTTAAATTAATTATAAATCATTATGTGATGATCATGCATTTAGTTCCAGTGTTATTTTTTCAATTAATATTTTATTTAATTTAATTAGTAATGAAATTATTTTTTGATGTAAATCTTAGATTAATCATTGATTATGAATTTTTTTTGAGTTGGGCATTCCCCATTGAAACTTCTGCTGTACCTAGAACCTTAAATTTTCATAAGAGAGGTAAAATTATCATGTTCATGAATCAGAACTCAAACTGACCTTTTATGGATTTTAATTTTGGATGACCTAATATTTTATTATAATTATGGTTTTTTTCCATTTTAATAGGGAGGTAATTTCATTATAAAACGCAAAAACCTAGAGAAAAATCCTCATATTTTTGATGAGGGATCATCTTCATCACCCAAAAAAAACCCTTGGGGGGATTTTGGTGGTTGTTGATGAATCACAGCCATTATCTATAATTCAAAGTAATTTTATTCATAGTTTAAGCAACAACATTTTTAGATCATGTTATAATCATTAAATATTTAATGTTAATGCCTAAATTTTGAATAATTTGATGAACTTCCTCACCTCATTCACCTTACTTGTTAATTTATAAAATTTTTAATTTTATAATGATCTAACTATGGTTATTATCATAATATCCTTATAAAGATTTTTCATGATGGAATATTATTAAGAATAATACATGGGGGATTATATTTTGTATTCCTCACGATTTATTGAATTCCTATTATCATTGGTATAAATTCTAATTTTGAAATTCCATTTGATAAATTCATGAAATGTATGGATTTGTGTTTAATCACTTTTATATTAATGGTTTTTCGTAATCTATTTTTCATTTCTTGATTATTATTTTTCATGAATTTATTTAGTGATCCTTAAAAAAATATTATTTTCATAATTTATTTTTTCCCTTGAAAATAATTGTGAATTTCTTAAAAAAAATATCATTTCCACATTCTTTGCATGACATAGTTGTGGGTGAAATTTTGATGGTCAGGAAACCTCACCAACCACTATTCCTCATTATCTCCCTCTACCACGATAAGGTATATTCATCATCCACTTAATTTTCTAGTGGTTTGAAATGGGATGTCTATGATGGAAAAACAAACTATAACCAATGATGAAGAGGATGATCCAATGAGGTAACAAAAATGAGATGGCACAAGGATGTCATGTGATGATGAATTAACCCGATTTCACATGATTGGTGGATAGAAGTGACTGGAGTAGTGGTTTTGATAAGTTTTGGATATAACAGATGTATGAGATGCATTAGATGATGCATTGAATTATGATGATGGAAGATGTAATAAAAACAATTAAGACAATGTATATAATTTCATATAGAATTTACCTAACTAAACGATGTGTAGTCCTATAGGACACACACTATGTATCTCAATTTTTAGGTGATGAATAGGGTTTTTATGGAATTATAAATATCACATGGTGTGTTATTTAATGTCACACATCATTTTTTTAGGCCTTGAAACTCATAGTGTACTGGGTGGGGCATACATCAAACTGAACTAGTTGGCGCCACACACCGTGTGTGCCGGTGCACACACTGCATATCACAACAACCTAACTTAGTAAGAACTACTAGTACATGCTTGAGTTGTTCACAGGTGCCACAAATAAATGTTATAGGGTGAAATGAAATTAGTTTGACCCATTCCCAACAATAATCTTTTAATGGTTTCCTCGAATAAATCCTCAGAACTTAATGAACACAATCACAGAAGATTCAAAGATAGAATATTTTTACATATAATTTATATAAGTAAGAATTAAATTATCTTTAACTTATTTCTTACTTATTTAATTGGATAAAATTTATTACCACATAATTGTTGTAATTATGTATTTAAGGGAATACTCCCTCTAGTGATGTCTGCATGCACCAAAAACCTAAGAACATCATCATCAAATCTCCGAATAATAACATGGAAGAACTGAACCACTTGTGTATTTTGTTGTTGATCTCAACAGTAATTATTTTCAGACTTTAAGGATTTTGAATATTTCTCTTAGTCCTGAGAGGGAGGAGAAGGTTTATCACTCACCATTCATAGAAGCATTCTTTTGAATTTATCTCTAGATCTTGAGAGAATAATCTAGCTATTATCTATTATGAACAACAACCAATAACTTAGAAATGATATAATGCAGGTTTTATGATTAAAGTTAGTTATTAGTTATTGCATAAAGTCCCTTGGTAAATATAATTATTCTAAGTGAAACCCATGTATAATAATAATAATAATAATATTTCTTGACATGCATTGACTCATGGATAACTAAATATCATTTCTTAAAATAATAAATCAATATTTATTTAAAAAATATTAAATAAAATATATCAGTCTCCCATACCCTTAACTCGACCCATCAATCCTCTTTGGAATTTATCAAACCTTGTATAATATCTATTTAAATAAATAAATAAATATCATTTTATTAATCATTCAGTAAATATTTATGGAACCAATATATCTTGAATAATTATTATTCTTCAAAACTTGAGAATAATATTTATTCTTATATTAAATTCAAATAAAATTTACTAAGGTTATGAATACACTTTAGTGTGAAACTGTTGAAACCCTATGGTTTCATGTTGTATTTTTTAACAATATAGGATTTTATTGTTGAAAATAAACGTGGAAGATAAAATAAGTATATTTATTAACAATAGATACTTTGAAAATTATTATGGATTCATTAAATCCATAACATTCGAAGAAGAAGTAAGATTGGTTCTAGTTATTATCCTTGAAGAAAAAAATATAAATATATAAAGGTACTGGTTCTTACTTATGTATGGAGGAATTTTTTTTATGGCTAAGTGATAAGATGAGGACTTATAAGAAAATATTCCCAACTTCTAATAGGCCAGTTGGAGCAAGGAACTCATGAAGTGGCAGCAAGCTCAATGGTTATGACAAGCTAGAGGTGGTAGAGTGCATGAGAGTGCTACCATAGATCGGCATTAAAATGTGTGTAGGGTGGCAGGAAAGCACGTATAGGGTATCACATGAATTTTATATATAAGGAGACTCCTAAGGGACTTGTTCGAGGAGTATATAGTGCATTGTGGCTTATAAAGGAGAGGAAACCTGAGATCTATTTTGTTACTATTCATTTATGAAAAACCTGTACCATGCTTGGAAAGAATGATACAACATCATCTCAACTCATATTCATCCTTCATCTTGCGGATTTCCTATGTGCATGAGTTTAGACAAGTTCTCAACACATGAAGTAGAAACCTCTCATGATCACACCATCACATCATGAAGCATGAGGGTTCTTGTATGTATAAGGATTGAAAAACAGAATGCATGAAGTTATGTTCATAGTGAAACTCTCTATACTAAACTATAAAGATAATATAAAATAACCATCTTTTTGGCACCATGACATAACACATGGCATTTTATGTTGTAGAATCCTCTATTTTAAATATGGAGAAGGTAGAGGCCGCACCATAGTGCCTGGCGTTTATCATTGGAGTTCACTTGTGTAAAATAGTAAGGACCAAAATGAGCATTTTAAATCCATGTTAATTATATAGAATATCTGTAAATAAATACAATCTGGAGAAATGTATTCCATGGAGGGGAGTATAGAATGTATTTAGTTTTTTCGACATGAAGACGAAATAACTAGGTGGTCGTGTTGTCCACCATTTTAAGGGGAGTTTTTCCTTGATATTCACTACACCACACTATGGTGTCAAGAAGTATGGAGTGTTTTTTGGATCCTTGAACCACATTATGTTTTCATAATTACACATATTTATTTATTTTATTTCCTTTAAGAGTCTTGTTACTTGTATTGAGTATTTCTTAAAGTACGATTAACTTTGATTATATCATAATATTTCTTCTCTTAAAATATATTTATATTTCATGTTTTGATTGGATATAACATGTTATAAAAGTTTTATATTGAGTTACTTGGATAAATAAATCATTTGGGATCTTAAAATATCATTTTTACATGTTTTTTTATTATTACCATGCAGTCGATTCATGCATCCATTTCTCCCACGTAGCCGATTTACATAGCCATTTCTCCAACATAGCCAATTTTCTAAAATCAGCTACCTTCTTTATTTCATCCATAGATTGAGATACATAATTCAAAATTGAATGATTATTATTGTATTTGGAATCTAAAAAAATTATTTACATTCCATTATTTAATAAAAAATTATGAATTGATCTCTAACATGTTATAAATTAGGTTTTAATTTACTATATGTTTTCTTTATAAATTTTGTAGTTTACTAGAATTCTTTTTCTAGTTTATTTTGATAATAAATTGAGATATATAGATCTAATTAATTTAATTATTGATCTTTTGTAAATATAGTGAAATTTTATAAATATAACTTAGCTTTAACAAAAGTTTATTATATCATTTAGAAGGTCTTATTTAGTTCTTAAATTTGAGATGTCATGATCTTTACAAATTTCCAACTTCGTCTATATAAAATCGGATACATGAATTCCCTTACATGAATTAACTATGTAAATTTATATACGTTGCTTAGATTACATATATTCAATTATGTCAATTCCATTAAAAAGTGATATTTGACTATGTAGTTAAAAACAGCTCTATGAAAATTCCTTAAATGGATTTTCCTACGTGGTTATGTGAATTTCTACAGGATATTCAAAAACCTATAAATATGATTTTTTTTACATAATAATTGACATTTCAATTTTATAAATGTTTATTATGGATATAATTAGGTTTTTTTATTCTAAAACTACTTATTAATTATTTAGAATCGATCAGAACATGTTTTAAATTTATTTTTGAAGAATTTAATAGGATTCTCATGGGTTTAAGCATGTATGGATATTCATGATGAAATTTTAGAAATTGAGATATTCAAATTAAAATTGAATGAAATATAAAGATTTGGTCTTTATTATTTTTAGGGAGTATTTCTAGGATTTTAATTCTTATTATTTTAATGCTGTATTAAATGTTCTAATAAGTTCCACTATACAATTTGTATTAATTGTGCAGGATATCAAAAAAATACTCACATAGAAATTATTTTTCATTTACACATGGATTATTATCTGGGAAATAATAATTTACAAATCTAAAGTATTTTGTTGAAGTTTCATGCATAACTTTTACTTTAGGATAAAGTGAGATGAAATGGTCTTCAAGTTTGAGAAATACTATACATAAAGAAAATTTATATATAGAGTTGACAGAACTAGAGCAAGAGATAAGGATGAGGTTGAGGATAATTATGAACTATACAACTTATGCATTCTTTAGTAATAAAATACTTCTCCTAGCCAAAATAAAAACATTTCATCCTTTTCTATTGGACATTTTCTCACTTCCTCGACACTTATACTGTAAAGTGTTCAGATAGGTTATGTGGTTTTAATTCTTCCTATTCTATTCTTATTTTCATATTTTTATAGGGTTATACTACCCATTAAAAGGTAGAATTGTGGGTTATGAATCCTAAACAAAAGTAAGGCATTAGGTTGTGCCTCTAGGTGGGGAAAAGGCTGGTTATTCGAGTTGTACCACTAGGTAGAAAAAGGTAGGACTATTGTGGGTTTAAGCATCCATGGGAAAAGGATTTTTAATTAGGCTGTGACTCTAGGTAGGAATAATTCATTATAAGATTTTATTATAGTTGTTATAGTGGGTTTCATCACTCTAATTTCATAATAGGGGTGAAGAGTGGACTAAGATCATTTAGATATGAACCACTATAAAAATTATTGTGTCCATCTTTTTTTATTTTCCCATTACATTAGCTGATTGGTTTACTCCTTTCCAATCATATGTATAGGGAAGGCTGACTATTATAGTGAAGGATATAACTCTCATGGGGTGGGTGTGGGAACAAATAAGTGGGAATTCACACTTTTCTAATCCTTTATAAAGTTTACTTCTCAAAATGTGATCGAGGGAGGCTTAAAATATGTTCTTAGTCCCCTCTTTAATGTTTGGGCAGGCCGACATCCAAATCATAAAGGAGAAGTAGTTCTATCATTTTCTTATATCCTAGTTAAGATTTTTTAAAAGTGTTTCCACTGGCTGGGAAGATTTTTACGATTATTCAAGTAAAATATAACTCATAAAAATATTAGTGTTATTATGATATATTCCATCTAAATAGATAGCTAAATTGTCAATCAAAAATAGAAATTGGATTTTCATAAACCATAGGAAAGTAGTGTTCAATTATGGATTTTTCTGAAATAAAACCCCATTTTTATATAACATCTAGTTATATTATACTTAATTTAACTTATTGTATGCTTTATTTACCAAAATATCGTGGGATTTTACTCTTATGTTACTTATAAACTGTTTAATGACACAAATCCTATAAATAATGAAATGAATGGTAATGATTTATATAAAATGTTTGAGTTTTTATTTCATAAATATTTTTCATAACAAAAGCATGATTTTATGGGGGGTAAGAGTCCCAATTAAGAAATGTTGATAATTTATTTTAATACATGTTAATCCAAAATACATAATTTGGATAGGTAGAGTGATTAATATTTTTTAATTGTAGGTGTAGCCTAGTGGACTTGATGTCAGATATCAATCAAATGCTGCAATCATATGGGATTTTGGTTTTCTGTGAATCTCTTGAATTCATTATTAGAGTTGGCCACATTTCACGCGTTTTATGGCAAACTTCTTCCAAACATGTAATGGAACTTGGATGACATGGAATTTTCACATCCAAAAAAATTTGGAACCTCCCATAAGCATCTCATTGAAAAAATACAGGTAGTGGTTCTTTCTCCCATGTATCATTTGTCATCATGTTGTAAAAATACAATTTTGATATGTTCTTATACTAGTAAATTGGATTGGATTAATCAACACTATTGTTGAGATCTTGTTTAGATTCCAGTGACTCTGAATTGACCCTATAGTAATTTTATAGAACCTATTATAAATTTATATATTAATTCTCTTTGAAATGAATTTGAGTTTGATTATTTGATGATTTATAATATTATTTTTATTTTTAGTGTGATATAATGGAATATATGCTTTCATTAACAAGTGTATAAAAGAGGACTTGCTTACATGAGTGGTGAACCATGATAGTGGAAACGTTTTATAGAAGTCTACTTTTATCCATAAGCACAAGTGCGAGAATAGGGACCTACAACAAACATAATGGGGCCTGCTTGGTGAACCAAAACATTGAAAATCATCTCCTAAAAATCTACTTCAACCCAAAAGTACAAGTGTAATAAAAAGACCTGGAATAAAGGTGACCTGCTTACATGCATATATTTTGTTGCAAGCGTGGGGGTGGATCCTATTTGGAGGAATCCTATTTGGGGGGGGGGGGTGGGATCCTATTAGAGGGATACCATTTTTTTATTGATTCGTTTTGTAATGAATTTCATTGTTAATATAATTAATTTTTTTCTAGGTTTGAACATGTGTTAAATTCTTCTTAGGTTTAATAATTAAAACATATGTATTATATATAATAAATTAATAAATATAATATGAAATTTTACTAGAAGCAAGAATTTATAAATTTTATTAAAATATAATTTATAAAAAAATATTATATGTTGGTAATATTATTAGCAATAAATTTCTTTTTCACTAGATCTATTGGTAAAAAATTTAACCAAGATATATATTATCTGTTGGTATTGTTATAATTGCAATAGAAATATTTTTATCTATCACAAAAACATTTAGTTACGGATTTTTTACGAACAGTTTAGTGATAGGGACATATATGTTGTTTATATATTTTACCAATAGAAAATGTACTTTTTCCAATAGATATTCCCCCATTAGAAAAAGTGAAATATTTTGTTGGTAAAAGAAGAGGAAAAATTTATCATGTAATCTTTTATGCCTCAAAAACACTGGATGAAACTCAATATCATTACAATATCACTGAAATAGAACTTCTAGATATGGTTTTTTCCTTGGATAAATTTCATCCCTATCTTTTAAGTTCCAAAATAATCATATTTACAGACTATTGAACATTAATGTTATTAATTATGGAAAGTGATTCCAAACCGTGGATAATAAGATGGATCCAAAAGATTCAAGATTTTGAACTTGAGATCAAAGATATACTAGGAAAAGAAAACATTGTGGTTGATCACCTGTGTATAATTTCTAATTCTTACCATTCTGAAATCATTGAGCCTAAATTTCCTACTGAACACCTCTCATATATCACTCCAAAGTTACCATGGTATACTCCAATTGTAAATTAATTGTTTGTTGGTATTTTTCCTGAAAATTAAATACTATTTTTGGTAAGATAATAAACTTTGTAAAACTAAGTCTGACATCGTAATTAGAAGATGTGTTGATGAAGATGATCATTCTTCCATCTTATAATTCTACCACTCAATTCTTGGTGGTGGCCAATTTTGACCACAAAGGAACTCCTGAAAGGTCCTTGACTCAAGATTATTCTAGCCTTCACTCTTCAAGTACTCACATGAGTTATTTCAATCATGAACCACTTGCCCAAAGTTTGTCACAATTTCTAAAAGAAATGAATTATCCAAAATCCATTAATCTTCTATGAGATATTTGATGTTTGGGGAATTGATTTCATGGGACAATTCCCCTATTCTAATAGATTATATTACATTCTTTATGAGGTCAACTATGTTTCTAGGTAGATTGATGGAAAACCACTAGAAAGGATGAAGCACATACAATTAGTGAGTTTCTCAAAACTCACATCTTCTATCGATTTGGAACTCCATGGGCCTTGGTATGTTAATTAGGAACCCATTTATGTTATCAGACCGTGGGATCTATTTTGAAAAAGAATGGGGTTATATATAAAACATCAACTACATATCACCACTAAACAAATGTTAATGATGAAATTTATAATAGCGAAGTGAAAAGAGCACTTGAGAGAATTATTAAGCCCAAAAGAAAATATTGGGTTGAAAGACTTAGTGAATCTATTTGGGATCAGCGAACTACCTTTAAAAAACCCATTAGGATGTCTCCTTATAGGATAGTTTTTGGTAAAGAGTTTCATTTACCAGTTGAAATCCAACATAAGTCATTTTGGCCTATCAAAACATGTAGTTTAGATTGTGAAAAATCTGCTGAAGTGATATTTTTGCAGTTGAATGAACTGGAGGAACTTCGACTTGATTCTTATGAGAATTATAATCTTTAAAAAGAGAAGGATAAGGTACTACATGAAAAAAAATCTTGTGAAAGGTATTCCATGAAGGTGAAAAGGAAATGATATTCAATTCTTGATTTCAAATTCACATAGGTAAGCTTAACTCTCATTGGGAAGGTCTTTTTATTGTTACTAATGTATACCCATTTGGTGTAGTGCAAGTCCAAGACCCCTCTTCCAAAATAAAATCCATGGTTAATAGAAATCAGTTAAAGAATAACCATGAGAGGAAACGCACCTTAGAGACCACATCAACTTCCAATATATCCCCAACTACTATAGTAGACACACCTCTACATGGAGACAATGACTTTCCAAATCCAAACTAGGGGGCACCTATTTCCCTTCAACTTCCTCTCTCTCTCTCTCTCTCTCTTCATCTGTTTCCTCTTTCTCTCTTTCTCTTTCTATCTTTATTCTTCTTCCTCTCTTATTCTCATATTTCCTTTTTCACAAATTTCTTCATTAAACCCCCTTTTTAATCATTTTCTTTTGTGTGAGTGTGTATTAAAAAAATAAAAAACTAAAAAAACTAAAAAAACTAAAAAAATACAAAAAATGAAAAGATTAATAATTAATCACCATTAAATTTTGATTTTTTTCCAACCATTTATTTGTGTAAAAAGACTTTTTTTCTTATCAATAATTTTTTATTTTAATCATGAATTTGGATAAATAATTTTATGTCAAGAACAATAAATTTTTAATGTTCGCTTTTTGATTTGTAAAATTATTCTTCCCCAACCGTAATGAACAACTTCCACTTTTATACCAGGGTTACCTATGACCATCTTTTCATATTATGTGTTTTTCTCCCCCGATTGTGATTCTTGAGTCTGTGGAAATTCAACATCAATCTATTAATTTGGTGTGCATTAATATTATAGAGTCACTTTATGAACCACATGGGAATCAAAATATCCAAATAGCCTCCCATTACCCTTACATTGATCCTCCTTTTGAAATACCCTTCGAGCATATGAAAACCCTTTTCTTGGTAGCCACATTACAAGATAAAAACCTTATACCACTCAAAATATAAATATATTTTCATTTCATGATTTATTGAAATATAATTGTGGGGGGAATGTATTTCATTTTGTATATCCTTTTCTTGATTTTCAATGTGTTATCATATGCATGAGGGAAATCATCCATTTCAGTGTGGGGAGAGGTTTTCATTTAGTGAGATTTGGGAATGTATATATGTTTATGAAATATTTTACAAATAATATTGAAAATTGTTCAAAAAAATTTAATGGTCTGAGAATGTATATATTTTTATGACATCATGTATAAATCATATTGAAAAGTGTTCAAAAAAATTGAAAAAATGGGTTTTGTATTGGGAAAGTAAAACATCACTCTTCCTCATATTTTTATATTTTTATAAATATTAAAATTAGTGTTATGAAGAGATAAAATATGGGTTGGGATATGAGTGTGATATTTATTTTAAGTTCAACTTTCGAAAAAAGAATAAAAAATTAAAAAAACAAGAAAAAAGAACACTTGAATTATTGGGTAAGTTTTATATTTCATAATTATTTAATCTTTTCAACCCTTTAAAAATTTCTTAATATATTTTATACCTTAACACATTCATTCCCTTAAAAATATGTGTTTTCATTTCCTTCCATGTATCGTTTCAAAAAAATTGTGCATTGCTTTTTCCATGTTGGTGTTTTGCACCTCTTTTAATACCATTTGGCCATTATTTTCCTGCCATCCCATATCCATTTAAAAACCCCTAAAAAATAAATCTTTATTCTTGTGCACTTTAGAATAGGGAATGGAATCTGGGAGCACTTTCAAATGCTGATATTTTCACTTTTTTTGGTGAATGAGTGAACCACCATAAATAAATTTTTATCATCTTGAGTGGAGTGAGTTTTGAGTTCCCAAATTTTCAAATTCATTTTTTGAACATGAAAAATTAATTTTGTTGACACATTGTTTCAGTAAAAAATTATGGTGGAATTCATTTTGGATGAGTAAATTATTCTAGATCTCTTCTGATTGGTGAAAACAAAATCTTAATATTTGTTCATATGTGAAAATGATTTTGTTAATTTTTTTTGTTTGTGTGCATGGAGACCTGAGATATAATAAGTGTGGGGGATTTTAAATTATATATTCATTAAATATATTAAATTACTCACATCACATAATTGTTACTTAAAAATTATTAATTTCCATTCAATGTCCATGTTTTGATCATAAACAATTATAAATAGAATTATTTTAATTCATTTAAATAAACTATAGAATTATTAATTATTTTTGTCCTGGATTCAAAGTACAACAAATCATTCAACTAGAGTTTTGGCCAATTCAGCCATTTGAAAGGCCATATGTAACACACAAGAAGACCCAAGTATTTTTCCAATAAAATTGGACCAGCTATGATTTTATATTTTATGGGATCAATATAGAAGTAAAAATTAATAGATAATAAATAAAATTTCTATTGAAATTTCATTACATCTTGGATACAAATTTTAATTCCCAAATCAACCAACAAGGGGCCCAATTTATGCATGAAATTCTATCCCACAATTCTGTGCGGGATTTGAAAGAATCCCATAATTCATGATTTTTATCCCAATATAGAAGTTAAATTGAGCTATAATTTTGTATAGATAAATTAAATATACCGTCTCCCAATATATTATAATAAATGGTTCGGATTTTAAGGCATATTCATATCCATAAATGCATTCACATTCTGACCATAAACAGTTTTGACACAAAATTGGACAATGAGATATGGTTTAGAAAAATAGCCATAAATTTGCATCTAAACGTCCATTGGACTCAAAATTAGGAGGGTGAACTTTTAAAATCCACATATACAACTTTTAAGAAGGATATTTCTAAATATTCATCTGTATAGATGGTTAAATTAGTGATCCAACTCGAGGGACTGTTTTGGAATACAAATAGTCCACTACCTTTAGCTATAAATGGATACTCATTATCACCATGAAAGGGTTTTTAATTTCAGATATTAGGAGGATAAATTTTAATGAAAATATCCTTGAAAAATTCCTAATATGACCTTCCATACTCAAGTTTTTTTACTTGAGATACCTTTCCTCCTCTCTTTGTTTTATTGTTCTTTTCCATTCACTTTTATTTGTAATTTCATAAGTGTTTGAGATATAATTTTGTTTAAATATTAATGTAATTATATTAATAATATATTATTATCATCCACCTTATATATTTTAGTATTAATTGAATTAAAATAGTTTAAATAAATTTTAAAACCCTTTCATCTTCTCTTTCATATTCAATCAAAAGCGTGCGTTTAACTCCCTTCACCATTCATGTGTGTGTTTAGTGCACTAATATTCTCTTATCCCATTAGTTTTATTCTATTTTTTTATCTCATCACCTTAAAATTAATAAAATATATTAACAACAATCATAATGGATGAGTAAATCATTCATTGGGGTGAGTCATGATTTGGGGATTTTAAGTGATTGAGATCTTTTTCTCATTAAAAATTATTTGGGTTAACATTGTGTATGTTAAACTTAAAATATCAGTGATTATTGACATGTTTTGTTTTAATTATGGATTCCATGGTTTATTGGAACCATAAATACACAACCATAAATAAGTACCAATTGAAATTATAACCCTAGTTAAGTTAAAGTTTGGATTAAAGCCTCAACACTTGGGGATTCTGATCAAAATCATCTTGTGAAGTGGGCGTTAATTTAATGAAATATAATGAAAAGATCAAGGATATAATAATATTAGATAGAAAATAATAAAATCACCCCAATATTTATTAAATTTTTAAATAAAACTTAATCCATCAATCAATTTAATTAATCTTTTCAAATAACTCCCCAATCAAAAGATAAATAAAAAAACAATCGACTCTAAAAAAAGTATCATCGTCGAGGATTTTACTTAAATATTGCTATACACATTAGTAGAGAACCATAAATTTGAATAGATACTAGGAAACACTCATCCACTCTTCAGTGAAACTTCATATGTTAAAAAGGGTGGATATATAATGAAGAAAGGCTACTCAATGAGATCCCATAAATATTATCCTAAGGATGATTTCAAGGAAAATAAGAAAGGTAATTTTATATCTAATGATGATCAAGATGTAATTTGTTATGAGTGTAGAAAAAGGGATCACATTAAGCCTAATCACCTAAGACTAAGGAAGGAAAAAAAATAATAGAAATCAATACAATAAATACAAGAAGGTAATTGCAGACATATGGATTTGCACTGAGGATTCAAGTACTGCTAAAGAATATAGTTCTAAAAAAGATGTGGAAAACTTGTGCTTAATGGATTCATCAAATAAAGTATGTGATTATACTTATAATTCATCGTCTGAATATGAATCTTAAAAACCCACAGTTTAGGAATTGTTTAAATAGGTTAATAGGATTAAACATAAAGTTGAAAATTCATTGGTTTATACAAGAACCTTAATAGAAAACATAAGGATGTTATTAAGAAGAGTGAAAATCTGAAGAAATATTTCTAGAATGAAAAAAAATTCTCCTCATACAGATATGGAAATTTCATAAGAAAATATGAAAAAATATCTTGCTAAAAATGATAAATTAAAGAGATGGGTAGATTTCATGTCTAAATGTCATGAAGTTGAAGTATATAATTTTTATAACGTTCTTAAAGAAAATGAGTAGCTCAAAATTGAAGTTGAAAGTTTATAATAAAATATGTCCATTTTTTTAAAGGTAGAGAAAAATTTGATAAGATAATAAGTTTCAATAAAATGAACAAAAGTATATCCAGTATTGGTTATGATAATAATTTACCTAATATGTATAAACTTTTTTTTAAGAGAACTAAGGGATGAAAATCTATTTCCACATGTTTTAGATGTCATATTAAAAGTATTTATGTAAATGAGTTTTCTTTAATATTTACACAATAAATTGGATATACAAATTATTTCATTTATAAATATTTATCTTATAGATTTATTATGAAAAAGTTTTTAAAATTAGTTTGGATTCCAAAAAATTTATATGATAATCCCATTAGACTCAAATTTTCCTGGGTACCAAAACTTCTTTAAATATGTTTTTTTAGGAACTATGTATTGGGGGAATAAAAAAATATATTTGGTATATGGAAATATGGAAATTTTATTCTTAATACACATGGCTGGTGATATATCTAATTTTCTATCATTCAATAAATGTGATGGAGGTAATATTACTTTTGGTGAAAATTCTAAAGGAAATGTATAAAGATTCAGTGAGGTTGGAGTTTATAATTCCATTATTATTTCTAAAGTTTTATATGTTAAAGGATTAAAACAAATTTGATAAGCATTTTACAACCATGTGATGATGAATTTTTTTGTTAAATTTCAAAATGATAAACACATTATCTTTAATAATAAATCTGTTTTGTTTTATGTAAATAGAAAAGGAAATATTTATTAAATTAATTTTTCTAAATTAAATGATCAAAATATCAAATGATTAAATGATATACAATCTGAAAAAAATTTATGGCATAAGTGGATGGGACATGCTAATTTTAGGTTAATGCACAAGATATCGAAGAACTACACTATTCTACAACTACCATAACTAAAATGGGACAACACCTTTGTTTGTGAATCATGTTTGAAAGGTAAACAACATAGAAATAGTTTCAATTAAATCAATGAAGTATAAAATATAAGGCCTCTTGATATTATTTATCTAGATTTATTTGGTCCTATTAAACCTACTATATTTGGAGGTAATATATATATTATTATTATTAATTATTTTACTAGATAAACTTGGGTTTATTTTATTACTATTAAATATGAAACATTATCTAAGTTTATCAATTTTTTTTAAATTGGTTCAAAATGAGAAAGTATACTTAATTAAATACATTATAAGTGATCATTGTAGTGAATTATAGAGTCTAGAATTTATCTAGTTTGGTGAGAAAAATGGGTACCTTCACAATTTTTCATCCCATAGGACACCATAACAAAATGGTTTAGTGGAGATGAAAAATAGAACACTTTAAGAAATGGATAGAACCATGCTAAATGAGTTCAATATATCTAAATATTTCTAGGTAGAAGATATGGATACTTATTGTTATGTTTATAATATAATTATTTAATAACCTTGTTGAAAAAGACACCTTATGAGCTTTGGAAGGGGAGAAAATCTAAAATTTATTATTTTAGAGTTTTTGGATGTAGAGTTTTTATTCTTAATACAAAATATGGTTTAGATAAATTTGATGTAAAATTCAATGAAATAATTTTCTTAGGATATTAAAATAATATTAAGGCATATAAAATATAAAATAAAAGAACCATGGTTGTTGAAGAATCAATTCATATTAAGCTTAATGAAAAATAATTAGATAAAATGGATATTGTTATTGATCAACTTGAGGAAGAATTTTGATATTTTAACTTTGAATAAGAAAAAACTCAAGATAAAGATTCAAATATTAAGGGAGAGAATATTTCTTCTCAATCAGAAACTATTCATGAAAAATATTAGAAAACTCATAGAGATTATCCTATAGATAATGTGATTGGTAATGTTGAATCAAATGTTCAAAAAATAAAATATATTATGAATATATATGCCTACCATGATTTTATTTTTGATTTTTTACTAAAAAAATTAACGAGGCTTTAGATGATGCTCATTTGATCTTGTATATCCAATATTAATTAAATCAATTTACATGAAATAATGTGTGGACTTTAGTTGTTCCACCAAATGTTTCCCATGTTATTGGAACAAGATGGATTTTTAGAAACAAACTTGATGAATATGTAAATATTGTCAAAAATAAATCTATTTTGGTTTCTCAAGAATATTATCATGAAGAACACATTTATTTTGAATAATCCTTTAAACATGTTTCTAGGTTAGAATCAATTAGGATATTAATAGCTTATTCCACTTTTCATGGATTTAAATTATTTCAAATGTATGTCAAAACCACTTTTTTATATGGTTATATTTATGAAGAGGCATATATTATTAAACCCCTTGGTTCTGAAATTTAAAATCATGCTGATCATGTTTCTAAACCATCTAAGGCTTTATATGGTTCGAAAAAATCTCCTCAACCTTAGTATGAAAGGATAACTAGTTTTATTTTGAAAAATAATTTTGAGAAAGGAAAGTTTTATCCTACTTTGTTTATTAAGGAAATTTCTAATGATATTTTAATTTTAAAAATATATATTGATGAAATTATGTTTTGATCTTCAAATGAATATATTTATAAATAATATTTTGAATTGAGGACTTCTAAATTTGATATGGGTATGATGGGGAATTTAAAATTATTTCTTTGTTTGAAAATATTTCAAAGAGATAATGGTATTTTTATAAATAAATATAAGTATTATAATGATTTAGTTAATATATTTGGTTTATAATATTCCAAAAGTGAAAATAATCTAATGAGTACTACCTTCAAATTAGATTTATATAAATTAAGAAAAATTTGTTGACATTTAAAAATCCTATAGAGGCATTATTGGAAGTTTATTACATTTAACTACTTATAGAGCTGATTTAATGTTTTTAGTTTTCATGTGTAATAGATATAAAAGTGATGTCTAGTAAATTCATATTAAATCTATTAATAGTATTATTATATATGTTAAAGGATATTTTAATCTTGGTTTATTTTATCTTACAAAAACTAACTTTGATTTGGTCTTCTATTCAGATTCTAATTTTGGTGGATGAAAGATATATAGAAATAGTATATCAAGTATGTGTCATTTACATAAAAAATATTTTGTTTCTTGGAATTCAAGTAAACAATATTCTGTTTCACTTTCAATCAATAAATTTGAATAAATAGTTTCTGCATTTTGTTGTGCTCAATAATTATGGGTTTTGAAAACTCTTTTTGATTTTATTTATTTATTATAATATTCATATCTTCTATGATAATAATTCTGCTATTTACATTTCTAAAAATCCCTTTCAACACTCTATGACTAAGCACATTGATTTCAAGTTTCATTTTCTTATAGATCATGTACAAAAATGTAATATATGTTTGAAATTTATTTCTACAGAAAATCAACCCGCTGATATCTTTACCAATACCATATACTTTAATAAGTTATATAAAATTAAGTTTAAACTTGGTATTATGGATATTTAAATTTAAATTTATCCATCATGAATTTAGGGGGAGTTTGTATCTATTTATAAACTAAAATTTTCCATTTTACATGAATTCTGTGAAATATGAAATCTATTTTTCAGATTAATATTGCTTAATTTTGATAAATATTTGTATATTATATTACTGTTTTAAGAATTATTATACATAATATATGATTTTAACTTAATTTTTAAACTTTTAGTTTGTATAAAAGGATATTTTATGAAGGATTTCTCATTATTTTTTCATAAAAAACTGTTAAAATTCCGCTTGTTGTATAGTGGATCCTTTACACATGTTTTGAAAAATAGAAGTATTTATAGTGAATACTTGACCTATGTTTTTAAACATGAGTGTTTAAGAACATTTTTTTACACTATATAATTTTATTTCAAATAGAATTTTTTTCTTCTGTTGAACCTTTATCTTTTTGATAATTTCAAAAAGGGGGAGATGTTTTTGAAATTATACTTGGATTGGAAATTATTAAAGAGGGGGATAATGTTGAATTGATCCTTGAACCAATTTATGTTTTTATAATTAAAAATATTTATTTGTATTATTTTATTCAATATTATTTACACTTTGTATTGAGTATTGATTAAATTATGATTAAATTTGATTATATCATAATATTTCATTACTTAAAATATATTTAGATTTCATGTTTTGATTGATTATAACATATTATACAAGTTTCATATTGATTTAATCGAATAAATGCATAATTTAAGCCCTAAAATATCATTTTTAAATGATTTTCAATGCTCCCCCATAGCTGATTTCGGTATCTTTTTCTCCCACATAGTCGATTCACATAGCCATTTATCCCATGTATCCGATTTTACAGAATGAGTTACCTTTCGTATTTCGACCATAACTCAGGATAAAATATAAAAATTGAGTGATTATTATTCTTTTTTAAAGATAAAAAAATTATATACATTTCATTATAAGATAAAAATTTCTTAATTGATCTATAACATGTTCTAAACTAGATTAAAAGTCACTTTATGTTTTCTGTCTAAATTATGTAATTTTCTAAAAAACAATTCTATTATATTTTGATGATAACATGTGATGTAGAGGTTATATCAAGGTTATTATTGATTCTTTGTAATGGTAATGAAATCCTATAAATATAATTCAACTTTACCAAAAGCTAATTATATCATTTTTAATGTCTTATTTAGGTATAAACTTTGAGAAGTCATTTTGTTTACAAATTTCTGGATTCAGCTACATGAAATCAGATACAATAATTACCTTATATGAATTTATTACATGAATTGAGATAGATTGATTCTATTACATAGATTTGGTTACTTTAATTCCCTTACATGGTGAAATTTGGCTACATTATAAAAAATAGATATGTGAAAATCCCCCACATGGATTTTCCTATATGGTTCTGTGAATTTATACCGAATATTCTAACACCAGAAATATGATCTATTTTATGTAATACTTGACATTTAAATTTGATTCATGTTTATTATAGATACAATTAGTGTTTTTTGTTCTAAAATTACATATTTTATTATTTAGAATACACAAAAACATGTTTTAAATTGTTTTATGAAGAATCAAATGGGATTCTCATGGGTTTAACCATATATAGATATTCATGTTGAAATTTTGGAACTTAAGATGTTCAAATTCAAACTAAATGAAATATAAAGATAACCTCTTTATTATTACAAGGGATTATTTATAGGATATTAATATTTATTATTTTTATAGTGTATTAAGTGTCTTATTATGTTCCACTTTATATTTTGTATTAATTCTATAGGATATAAATAAAGATTCATGGGAATATTATTTTTCATTTACATGGAGATTATTATTTAGGAAATAATTATGGAAGACTCTAAATAATTTCATTGAAGTTTCCTGTAGAACTCTTTCTTTAGTATAAAGTGAGATGAAATGGTCTTCAAGTTGGAAAAATGTTGCACATATAAAAACTATATATATAGAGTTGACATGACCAATTCAGGAGATAAGGACAAGGTTAAGGATAATACTGAATTATATAAGTGATTCATTATTTGGTGATAAACTACTACTCCCAACTGAACTAAAATCATTTGATCATTTACTACTGGAGAGTTTCTTGCTACCTTAACACCCAGACTGTGAATTATTCAAGCTGGTTATGTGGTTTTACTTCTTCCCATTATCTTTCTGTGTGAATATTTGTATAGGGTTATACTACCCATTAAAATTTAGGATTATGGATTGTGACTCCCAAAAAAATCTGGGAATTGTATTGTTCCTCAAAGTGGAAAAAAGGAAGGCTATTTGGTTTGTGCCTCTAGATAGAAAAAGGCAGGACTGTTGTGGGTTTAAGACTCCAGGGGAAAAAGGATTTGTAATTGGGTTATGAATATAGGTGGTAAAAATTCATTTTAAGATTTGATTATAGTGGTTATTGTGGGTACCATCACCCTCAGTTTGTGATAGGGGTAAACAGTGGACAAGCATCATTTAGATTTGAACCACTATAAAAATAATCATGTCCATATATTTTTAATTTTCCACTACATTAACTTAATTACTCATATTTAACAACCTTTAAAAGATTAATTTTATTTTAAAAAGGACATTCACCCCACTATTGGATATTTTTCCATCTTAACTCCATACCAATAGGATGTTTCACTGAGTGTTTTGTATGAAGAAGCACTAAAAACACCATAGTGATGGTGGATATGTCGTGGTAGCGATGATTTAACACCTGGAGGAATCATGCCTAATTTAGAAAATGCATGGAATTTTATTTAAATGTAAAAATCAGGGAGCCTCAAATTAAGACCCATGATTCAATTTGAGTTAGATGAATAAGTTGAAATTATATTTCATTAGATTATAAGAAATTAATAACTCACTCAAAAAAGGATAGAGATTCACCACAAAGTTGTTGCATTCATGGAGAGCTACATGAATTGTAGAGTTTGTAGATATTATGAGAAATTAATGGATTATTTCCAAATGATGTGATCTTTAGTGGTTTCTATACTAGAATATATAAATATATTTATACATGTTATATTGAGATAAATGGATACAATGATTGAGTAATTATGTTTAATATAAAAGAATAAGATAATGAAGAAGGGAGATGGATGATGTTGTTATTCTATGAAAATATATATGTACATCAAAAATAAGGAACCAATACTATCCTTAAAGGTATTATTTTTATAAAAATAAGGAGAAGGAATTGTTTCATTATAGTAACATGAATAAATAAGAATTCAAGTTGCAAAACTAGAAAGGTAAAAGTGTTTTCTATGACATATCATGGAAAGGTAATCATAATTTCTCAAAGGATGATTTCTTAGAAGGTATGTGAAATAGAATAAATGGTGATAAACACCAAATCATCAAAAAACTGAGGATGTACATATCTAAGAAAGTGATTCTCATTGAAGTGGGACCTACATGTCCATAAATTGTGGGTGATCTAACCCTGAAACAATGTGTGAAGAAGGAGGAAGGGTAGTGAGGAGCATCCTTATCTATAAACTATCTTGTGAGATAGTGAGCCTAGGAATGGAGTAACTACATCCTTTTGTATCCACTAAAGAATCGTGATCCTAGTGGATTTTGGTGCATCAACACATCACCAATAGCTTTCTCCTTACATCATCCCAGTGTGGGTGAACCAAGTAAAAATCATTGCACCTCTACATTCATTACATTATTTTATATTCATATAAACTTTAGTGAGGTGGATTAAGAGTGAAGGATATATATTTATTAAACATTTTTCCAACCCATGTAGGAATAATATCCATAAAGATAAACCAATTTAAGATGGCATAAAATAATTAAATTGGTTACACCTGGATTTACCCCTCTCAGGGTGCCTTGGGGACTTAACAACTATTATCAAAGAATAAAGGTTTTGTATCCTGTTAAATATCTAATTCTGATTTTGGATTTTTTGTTCACTTTTAATCATCTATGAAACCACCATTTTTCAATATTGTTAAAATTAATAGGAGTAAAAAAGATTTCAAAGAATATATTGAAGACATCCATGGAGTCCCTTGTAAATTTGTATCAGAAGAGATTGTTTTATTAAGCTGACATAGAGTTATCTTTGAAACAGATCAGGGAAATCTAAAAAATTATTTCTTTGTAAATATGGAATTAAATAGTTCACTTAGAGAATATTTATATAAGAATATTTCACACTAAAATATCTCTAAAGAGATGTGTACGAAACTAGAAAATTCATTTAGAAAAGTGTATATGTTGAAAGGAGTCCATAAATATAAAAATAATAATAATCCATTGATTTTATTAATATTTTCATGACTTATTATATACTCCCTTAACTTATTTTATATGAAATGTGAATAATTTGTGTGAAATATTAATGTTTTAATACTAAGTATAATTTTTGAGCATTTTTAGAAGTAGTCCAATTGAGTCAGTTTACTATTTTATTTATAAATATCACCCTACAGATCCAAAGTGTTCGGATCTTGTTTTTTAGGATTCCTAATTCAATACCCAACATTTCATTAGAATGTATAATGGGCCAATTCTTCCATTTGAAGGCTCATATGGATCACACAAAAAGGCCCAGAGAATCTGTGAGGAAACTAGACCATCCATGATGATTGAATTACTAGGCTCAATCCAGATATGAAAATTCATTTATTCTCCTCAAAACTTCGGATAACAATTCAAGGAGTAATGGATAAAAATTTCAGGTCCCAAATCTAAGAACAAGGGGCCCAACTAATGCTTTTAAGTCCAGCCCACCATTCTGTCCGAGAATTAAAATCCGGACACTATTCATCACATATCTCATGATGTAATCATCAAATCAAGATGAGATTTTTCAGTGTGAAATAGGAGATATACACGTCCGACTTTGTTGAATACATAATTCGGATTTTAAGGCATATTCTTATTAAATAACCCATTCACATTTTGGACTTGAAAATGTTTGGATTGAAATGGACAGATTAACTTTGTTTAATCAACCGGCAATAAATTTGGCTCCTTAAGTAAAATAGTCTCTAAATTTTCATAGTAGATAGAAGATATATTTATCTACAACTTGTAAGAAGATCATATCTCGAGATTCGTCTTTCTAATTTATCAAATTGGCGATGCAAGTGGAGACGCAGTTTTAGAATGAAAACAACCCACAACATTGGGCTATAAATACATCCCCCTCCTCTCCTTGCAAAGAGTTGGAATTTAAGAGAAAAAGAGGATATATTGGCACAAAAAAGGATCTTCTAAAGTCTTGGAAGGATCTTCCATACTCATGTTTTTACTTGATAAACCATTCCTCCTTGCTTCCTTTCATTTACTTTTGTGTTGTTCTTCGTTTGTAATATTGTAAGTTTTTTTTGTAATTTTGTTTTAAGGAAAGTTTATTCTTCAAAATATCTTATTCTCATACAACTTATGTAGTTTCATATTAATGTTATTAAAATAGTTTAAATACAGTTGAATCCCCTTCCCTTCTCTCACTTTCTAATTTAATCTAAAGTTCATTTTTAATTCTGATCACCCTTCGTGTGTGTGTGTGTGTTCGACGCACAAATCTTTTCTTATACCGTTATTTTTGTTCCATTTATAATTCTTCACCATTAACATATATTACCATATTAATAACTATCTTAATGTATGAGTAAGTATATTATTGGGTGATTCAAAATTTAGGGATGTTAAGTGATTAAGAGTATTTTCTCAATGAATATTTTTCAAATTAACATTGTGTATGTTGGACTTAACATGTCTTGGATTAATGACTTGTTTTGTTTAACGTGTGGTTTCCATGGATTATTGGAACCATAAATACAATACCATAAACAATATATAATTGATATTAGAACCATAAGTTAAGTTAAGGCTTGGATTAAATCCTTAACACTTAGTAATTCCAATCAACATTATCTTGTGAAGTGGGTGTTAATTTAAATGCAATATAAAGAAAATCTCAAGGATATCCCAAGATTAACTCCCTAAAAATGAACTTACCCCAATATTTATAAATTTTTTAAATCATTCATAATCAATCAATCATTTCATAAGATCTACAAACAAACCCCTCCAATCAGAATACAATGAACTAAAAACAAACGACTATTAAAAGGCATCATCGCCGAGGATTCGACCCGAGTGCTGCTATACACATTAGTAGATCATCAGAACTTTTTCCGATCGATAGGTGAAAATAATCCATGCTTTAAAATTGCGCCATTTCTTGGGATGGCGCAATTAAGTAGTTGTTAGTTTCTATTTATTGTAAAAAAACAAAAAAAAAACAAAATTTTAAAAAAAATTGAAAAAAAACACAAAGAAAAACCCGCCTCCCTCATAAAAATCATAAATGGAAAACACAAAGAAAAAAAACTGTCTTCATATTTCTTCCAAATCTCTCTTAATTCCTCGTAGCCTCGCAAACAATCCCTCAGATTCATTTGACCCTGAAATTGAGTGAACTCTTTGCCAACTTAGGTGGAACTTAAGAGACAATCAACTCATTCAAGAACCAGTCCTTGTCCAATCAATTGAATTAGATATGGATAATCATAGGGAACAAACACTTATAGAACTTGATGCCCCTGATATGAATTACCAACCTATTAGTATTCAATATCCAAACATAGAGGCTGATTTTGAACTCAAATCGGGTTTGATTCATCTTCTTCCTTATTTCCACGGGCTAGCCGATGAGGATCCACATCTCCACCTTAAAGAGTTCTAAGTAGTGTGCTCTACCATGAATCCTCAAGGGGTTTCTGAGGAACAAATAAAACTCTGATCATTCTATTTATCCCAAAATGACACTGACAATTAATGGATTTACTACCTCCCTCCTGGTTCCATAACCACATGGAATGATATTAAGAGACTCTTCTTAGAGAAATTATTTCCTGCTTCTCGTACTGCTTCTATCAGAAAGGAAATAAGTGGTATTCGTAAATTCCCAAATGAATCACTCCATGCGTACTAGGAGAGGTTCAAAAAGATTGTTTCAACCTTCCCACACCAACAAATACCTGACCAACTCTTGATCCAATACTTCTATGAGGGGTTATTGGCTATGGAGAGAACCCACATTGATGCCACAAGTGGCAGTGATCTTGTTGATAAAACTCCGACAGCTACAAGAGATCTCATAAGCAACATGGCTGCGAACACACAACAATTCCATACTCGAGCACATGCTCAAGTAAAATAAGCCTAATATAGTCAGTCGATAGAGCTGAATAAGATGACAGAGTGGATGAGTTAACTTACAGGTCTTGTGCTACCAAAGCCCCAACTTCATCTTCTCCACAATCAATGTTTCCTAGACCTATCAAAAACTATGGAATCTGCAACTCTCCCTCTAATCCAACTGAAACATGTCCACAACTTCAAGAGGATCAATCCGATTCATCTGGACCAATAGAGCTCAATGCAACATTTTCTCAGAGGAACACTAAACCTCAACAATCAGGTCAGTTCATTAAAAACTTCAACCAACCTCACTCTGAGCCCTTCTCTTCTTCCTATAACCAAGTCCTGAGGTATGGTAATTCTGTATCTCATCCCCCTAAATTCCCTCATCAAAACCCAAACCAGTTTCAATATGGTCAAGGTGTTGCTAACTTCCAACAACCTTATCCTTTTATTCCTTAACCTCAAAGGAACAATCCTCCTCCTAGATTCCAATATCCTAGTGAGCCTTCCCAATTCCAAAACCAATACAATCACTTTCCAAAGAATGAAAATCTAGGTAATCCCAATTCGGGATAATCCTCTTCTTCCAAGAAACCATGGGAAAGTGCAGTAGAAGATCTTACCTCCTTCACCCGTTCCAGCCTCAAGAACATTGAAACCCAAATTAGTCAACTTGTATCCCACCTAAGTCAGTAGCAACAATCAAAATTTTCCCAACTTCTAGCTCAACCATTACCCAACCCCAAGGGTAATGTAAGTGAAATTGCACTTAGATCAGGAAATCAAATTTCTATGCCTCAAGATAAGTCCTCCAACCCCCCTTTGAATGTTGACCTAGAAAATAAAAAGAAAAAGAAAATTGTAAAGGAATCTGAATCCATTCCCTCACCTCCTTCCATTCTACTTAGGAATCCAATTCCTTTTCCACAAGCTGTCTCTAAGCCAAAGAAGTCATTTGAACCTGATCCTGAAATGCTCGACATGTTTATGCATGTTAAATTCAACATCCCTCTCTTAGATTCCATCAAAAAAATTCCTAAGTATGCCAAGTTTCTTAAGGAATTGTGCACCCACAAGAGGAAACTTAGGACCTTTTAAAATGTTTCCACCTAGCATTCTATTCCCATAAAGTGTAAAGATCTAGGGACCTTTACGGTTCCATTCCAAATTGGAAGTTCTAACTTCGATGATGCACTCATAGACCTGGGGGCCTCAATTAATGTCATGTCCAAATATATATTCTATAACCTTGGTCTAGGTCCCTTACATCCAACGAGTGTTTTCATTCAGTTATCCAATCGAAGAAAAGCCAGTCCTAAAAGAATAATTGAGGATGTCCTTGTTCGTGTCAATGATCTTATCTTCCCAGCAGATTTCTATGTCCTTAAAATGGAAGGCGAGATGAACTATTCTCGATATACCTTAATTCTAGGAATATCATTCCTAATGACAGCAAGAACCAAGATTTATGTCCATTCAGTAATCTTATCCATGTAATTTGGTGACTAACTGGTCAAATTCAACATTTTCCAAGCCATGCGATACCCATTTGAGGATTGCCCTGCATTCTCAATCCATGCTTCTGAGGGCACTTATAAGAGTCAATTAATCCCCATTCCATCATGTTCATCCTGTTCTAATGATAAAGGATCTTGTAAAATCTGCACCATGATTAACCAAGTCATAAATGGTGAAGTCGACGTGGACCTCTCATTCATAGACTCCATCAATCTAGATAAACTTGAAAAATCTCTTGAATCCCACATCAACTTTGATCTCTATTTCTACACCTTGGATAGTATTAAGGAGAATGAATTTGAAGAAACTGAAGTCCCTTCCTCCATTCTTGATTTTTTTAACCCACAAATGAAAGGTGAGATTGACCTGAAAGCTCTTCCTGAACACCTGAAATATGAATTCCTTTTCCATGATCAATCTTATCCTATCATTATCTCTTATTCACTTACCGAAACCGAGGAGTCCAAACTTTTTCAAGTGTTAGAGGAAAACAAAAAGGCATTAGGGTGGACCCTAGATGACATACCAGGAATTAACCCTGCCCTTTTCATGCATCACATCCATCTTGAGGAATCATCCAAACCAGTTAGACAACCATAAAGAAGACTCAATCCACTCATCCTTGAGGTAGTTATGGAATATAGCACCAAGCTTCTTCAAGCTAGTATTATCTACCCAATTTATGATAGTGAATGAGTTAGTCCATTTCAAGTTGTACCTAATAAGGGTGGGATAACTGTTTTCACAAATGATCATGGAGAGGTAGTCACAACTCGAGTGAAGAACAAATGGTATGTGTGCATCGACTATAGGAAAGTGAATATTGAAACAAGAAAAGATCACTAACCTCTTCTATTACTTGATCAAATTTTAGAAAGATTAGCTGGGAAGTCATGATATTACTTTCTTGATGGATACACTGGCTACTTCCAAATCCCAATCACTCCTTAGGACCAAGAAAAGACTACTTTCACTTGCCCCTTTGGAACATATGCATATAGGAGAATGACTTTTGGCCTTTGCAATGATCCTGCAACATTCCAGAGGTGTATGATGAGTATATTTTCTAAATTCATTGAACACAGAATGGAAGTCTTCATGGATGAATTTAGAATTTATGGCGATTCATTTGAATATTTCTTGAATTCACTCTCTCTAGTCCTTAAAAAGTGTGTCAAGTGTAACCTTGTGTTAAATTTTGAAAAATGTCACTTCATGGTTGCAAATGGGATTGTTCTAGGGCACATAGTTTCAAAAGAGGGTATTGAAGTTGATCCTGCCAAAATTGAAGTGATCCAATCACAACCTGAAACCAACTCTGTTCGAGATATCCATTCATTACTCGGTCATGCTAGTTTCTATCAGTGATTCATCCATAACTTCAGTAAAATTTCCCTCACACTCACTCGGTTGATCCAAAATGATGTCAATTTCTATTTCGATGAGGCTTTCAAGAGATCCTTCATTGAACTCAAAACTGCTCTTACGTCAACCCCGATAATCCAACCCCCAGATTGGTCCTTATCCTTTGAGTTGATGTGTGATGATTCTGATAGAGGCGTTGGGGCTATTCTTGGCAAAGAAGAGAAAAATTACTCATGTAATCTATTATGCCTCAAAAACATTGGATGAAACTCAATATCACTACACTTTCACTGACAAAAAAACATTTAGCAGTTGTTTTTGCCTTAGATAAATTCCGGCCCTATCTCTTAGGTGCCAAAATCATTATCTTCATAGACCATTCTGCTATAAAGTTCTTACTCAAGAAAAGTGATTCCAAACCAAGGCTAATAAGGTGGATCCTAATACTCCAAGAGTTTGACCTTGAAATCAAAGATAGACCAGGAAAAGAAAACCCTATGGCTGATCACTTGAGTAGAATTCGTAATTCTTCTCATTCAGAAATAATTGATCCAAAATTTCCAACTGAGAACCTTTCATCTCTCACTCCAAAAATACCATGGTATGCCCCAATTGTAAATTACTTGGTTTCTGGTGTTTTTCCAAATTTTTTTCAAAAGAACAAAAAATGAAGTTGAAAAGTGATTCAAAATACTATGTTTTGGGAATAAAATAAACTTTGGAAAACTAGGGATGAGATGGTAATAAAGAGATATGTTGATGAAAATGAACATTCTTCCATCTTAGAATTTTGTCACTCAATGCCTGGTGGTGGCCACTTTGGTCCACAAAGGACCTCCCAAAAGGTCCTAGACTCTGGATTCTTCTGGCCTTCACTCTTCAAGGATTCACATGAGTTATGTCAATCATGTCCCACTTGCCAAAAGTTTGGAAAAATTTCAAAGAGAAATGAAATGCCCCAAAATCCTTTAATTTTCTGTGAGATCTTCGATGTTTGGGGTATCGATTTCATGGGACCATTCCCCCCTTCCAATGGATTCTCATATATTCTTCATATAGTTTATTATGTTTCTAGGTGGGTCGAGGCTAAACCCACTAGAAAAGATGATTCACATACTTTTAGTGAGTTCCTAAAGACACACATCTTCCACCAGTTTGGAACACCACATGCCTTGATAAGTGACTTAGGAACCCATTTTTGTAATAAAACCATGGAATCTATTTTGAAAAAGAATGGTGTTGTACATAAAACTTCATCTGCATATCACCCCCAAACAAATGTCATGGCTAAACTTTCTAATAGAGAAGTTAAAAGAGTGCTTGAGATAATTGTAAAACCCACTAGAAAAGACTGGCCTGAAATACTTGGTGAAGCATTTTGGGCTTATCGAACTGCCTATAAAACACCCATTGGGATGTCTCCTTTTAGGATAGTTTTTGGTAAAGCATGTCATCTACCAGTTGAAATCAAACATGAGTGTTTTTGGGCTGTGAAAACCTGTAATTTTGATTGTGAAAAATCTGGTGAAGAAAGATTGTTACAATTGGATGAACTGGAGGAGCTTTGACTTTATTCTTATGAGATTTCCAATATCTACATTGAAAAATCCACGGCACTCCATGATAAACACATCCTAAGAAAGGTATTACATGAAGGTGAAAAGGTAATGATCTTTTATTATCGATTTCGTCTTCACCTAGGTAAGCTTAATTCTCGTTTAGAGGGTCCTTTTGTTATTACTAATGTTTAACCATTCGGTGCAGTGCAAGTCCAAGACCCCTCTTCTAAAAGGACATTCATGGTTAATGGACATCGGTTAAGGCATCACCATGAGAGGATGCAAAATCCTAGATCAACATTGATTTCTATCAAATCCCATACTTCTGCAGTCGACCCACCACTGGATGGAGATGTTAACCCACCAAATCCAAACCAGGGGGCACCTCTTTCCCTTTAACTCATCTTTTATCTTTCTCCCTCTTCCCCTCTTTATTCTTCTTCCCATCTATTTCATTTTTTACCAATTTCTTTATCAAACCCTTTTATTTACTCTTTCTCTTTTTTGTGGGTGTGTCTTTATAAAAAACTAAAACAAAAACCTAAAAAACTAAAAAATAAAGAAAAAAATCACTTAAAAAAATATGAAAAAATAAGAGTCATGATTACTCACCTTTCAATTTTTAAATTTTGTCCAACCATTTTGGGGATTTAAAAGACATGGTTTCATCTCAAAAATTTTGTGTTTTTATCATATATTTTGATAAAGAATATTGTGTCAAAACTAATAAATTTTTAATGCTCACTTTTTGATTTGGAAAATGATTTTCCCCACCTGTAAGGAAAACCATTGGATTTAATGCTAAGGCTACCTATGGCCATCTTTTCAAAATGTGTGTTTTTTACCTCCATTTGTGAGTCTTGAGTTTGTGGACCTTCCAGCTAAATTTCATACTTTAGTGTGCATTAATATGATAAAGGCATTTTATGAACCACATGAGAATCACAATAACCAAATAGCATCCCATTAACCATACATTAATCCTCCTTTTGAAAGCCCCTTCAAGCCTATGAAAACCTCTTATTTAATATCCACATTACAGGCCCAATACCTTTTTCCACCTAATATAAACATGGATTTTCATTGCATTTTTTTGAAATTTAAGTGTGGGATGGGATGGATTTTATTTTGGGTACCCTTTGTTGATTTCACCATATTATCATATGCTTGAGGGAAAACATCCATTTTAGTGTGTGTGGGGGGGCGTTTGTCCTTTAGTGGGGTTTGGGAATGTATTTATGCTTATGAAATATTGTTCAAATTTTATTGACAAGTGTTCAAGAAAAAAAAATTAAAAAAAATGAAAAAAAACTGGGTTGTGTCTCGGGTAGGTCAAAAATCACTATTTCTCAGCCTTTGATATTATTATAAATATTACAATTAGTGTCGTGAGGAGATCAATCATGGGTTGGGATATGAGTGTGAGATTTTTTTTAAGTTCAACTTTCTAAAAAAAGAAAAAAAAGAAAAAAAGAACAATTGAATTATATTCTTATATCCTTGGGAGAAGTTTTGTGTTTTGTAAATATTCCATCTTCTCATCCCCTTTATATTTCCTTCCACTTTTGTATCTTATTTCACATTTTCATTCCCTTTTAAATATGTGTTTCTATTTCCTTTCATGTATCATTTCAAAAAAAATGTGCATTGACTTTTCCATATTGGTGTTTTACCCCTCTTCTTCTCTCTCTTGGACATTATATTCCTACCGTCCCATAGCCACAGGAAAACCCCTTCAAAAGACATCTTGATTCTTTTGATCTTTGTATAGAGATTGGAAGCTAATAGCTCTTTCAAACTCTAGGATTTTCACTTTTGGTTGGTGAAAGAGTGAACCTACACAAATGAATTTTATCATCTTGAGAGGTGTGAGTTTTGAGTGTCCGCATTTTCCATTTCTAAATTTGAGCATGAAAAAAAATAGTTGTTTTTAGAACATTGTTTCTATAAAAATTTGAGGTGTAATTCAATATGGATGAGTGAAATAGTCTAAACCTCTCCTGATTGAAGAAAACAAAATTTTAATATTTGTTGGTGAGTGAAAATTATTTTTTCATGTTTTTATATTTGTTTCCCATGAGGGCATGCACAAGACTAAGTGTGGGAGAGTTGATGTTATTAATATTTTTATGAATTATTATATACTCCCTTTACTTATTTTATATGAAATGTGCATAATTTGTGTGAAATATTAATGTTTTAATACTAAGTATAATTTTTAAGCATTTTTAGAAGTAGTCCAATTGAGTCAGTTTACTATTTTATTTATAAATATCACCCTACTGATCAAAATTTTGTGGTTCATGTTTTTTAGGATTCCTAATTCAATACCAAACATTTCATTAGAAGGGATCATGGGCCAATTCGTTCATTTAAAGGCTCACATGGACCACACAAGAAGGCCCACATAATCTGTGAGGAAACTGAACCATCCATGAAGATTGAATTACTAGGCTCAATCCAGAAGCGAAAATTCATTAATTCTCCTCAAAAATTCGGATAAAAATGCACGGAGTAATAGATAAGAGTATCAGAAATGGGCCCAACTAATGCTTTGAAGTCCAGCCACCATTCTGTCTGAGAATTAAAATCCAGACACTATTCATGACATATCTCATGATGTAATCATCAAATGAATCTGTTATTTTTCATTGTGAAAGAGGAGATATAGGCGGCCTACTTTGTTGAATAGATAATTAGAATTTGAAGGAATCTTCCCATTCAAAAACCCATTCACAGTTTGGACTTTAAAAAGTTTGGATTGAAATGGATAGATTAATTTTGTTTAATAAACCGGACATAACTTTGGATCCTTAAGTCCAATAGCCGCCAAATTTTCAGAGTAGACATAGAATATTTTTATCTACAACTTGTAAGAAGTTCATATCTAGAGATTCGGCTGTCTAATTTATCAAATTTGTGATACAAGTGGAGGGGTAGTTTTGGAATGGAAATAGCCCACAACATTGGGCTATAAATACACCCCCTCCTCTCCTTGAAAAGAGTTGGCATTTCATAGAAAATGAGGATAGGTTGGAATGGCCAAGGCTCTGACAAAGGCTTGGGAGGATATGCCATACTCAATTTTTTACTTTAGAAACCATTCCTCCTTGCTTCATTTCATTTACTTTTGTGTTGTTCTTCATTTGTAATATTGTAAGACTTTTTTTGTAATTATATTTTAATAAAGGTTTCTTCTTCAATATCTCTTATTCTCATCTACTTTCTGTAGTTTCATATTAATTTCTTTAAAATAGTTTAAATACAGTTTAATCCCCTTCCCTTCTTTCACTTTCTAATTCAATCTAATGTTTGTTTTTAATTATGATCAACCTTCGTGTGTGTGTGTGTTCGACGCACAAATATTTTCTTATCCCGTTATTTTTGTTCTATTTATAATTCATCACTATTAACATATATTACCAAATTAATAACTATATTAATGTTGAAGTAATTCAATTATTGGGGTGAGTCAAAATTTTTGGATGTTAAGTGATTGAGAGTATTTTCTTGATGAATATTCTTCAAATTAACATTGTGTATGTTTGAATTAACATGTCATGGATTAATGACTTGTTTTGTTTAACGTGTGGTTTCCATGGTTTATTGGGACCATAAATACACTACCATCAATAAGATCTAATTGAGATTAGAATCCTAAGTTATGATAAGTCTTGGATTAAAACCTAAACACTTAGGAATTCCAATCAACATTATCTTGTGAAGTGGGTGTTAATTTAAATTCAATATAAAGCAAAGATCAAGGATATCACAAGATTAACTCCCTAAAAACGAACTCACTCTAATATTTATAATTTTTTTGAATCAATCTTTATCAATCAATCATTTCATAAGCTCTGCAAACAAACCCCCCTAATCAGAATACAATCAATTAAAAACAAACGACTACTAAAAAGTATCATCGTCAAGGATTCGACCCAAGTGCTGATATACACATTAACAGATCATCAGATCTTTGACCGGTCGATAGGCGACCATAGGGCACACTTTCAGCCATATGAAAGTTACCCAATGTTTAAATGCAAGAGGAGTAAAAAAAGAGTAAGTCTCCTTATGAGTTGAGCTATTTGAATGAGGTATTAAACTTTGAATATTTTTTTATATATTATTCTAACCCTGGTTTAGGGAAATCATGTGTATTAGAAGTTTTAAATTATATTATAGAGTTTAAAGGATGAAATAATTTTGATGATGAAGAAGTGAAGAAAAATAAAAAGTTTCCAATCCAGGAGATATTCATGGAGCCACCAAGGAGAGTTACAAGACCTAAAAGAATAGGTGGATCAAATGGTAGTTATACATGAAGTTTATCTTGAATGTAAAAAGGATTTAGCCTTGGAAAAAGAGGCTAAAAAGAGAGGAATTAGCCCTAAAGTTTAACATGAATAAAATGAGAGCTAAGATGAAGGAAAAAAGAGACATTATTAAAGATATTTTTAAAGATATTATAAAACAGATGTACATTGAGATGGAATTGAATTCAATTATTATTCCACTCAAAACACATCTTGAAGAAAGAACATAATCTGGGATAAATGTTGATTCAAGTTTTAAATAAATAGTTAAAAAACAAAATAATAATGATAAGGAAATAAAGGGGCTTGAGGAGAAGATAAAAACATTAAATGAAAGGTGTAAGTCCCCCATTATGTAATCCTCAATATATAAAATAAGAAGGAATCCATATACAAAAACTAGAATAAAAAGAAATATGGAATCTAGAAATGAATATAATTTCTTTGAAAAATATGGAAGAAATTATCCAAAAAATAAGGTAGATCAAAAATAATACTATAAGAGTATAAGACCATGATAGTCTGGGAAATAAAGCATACAATAAGGTCAATTAAGTATAAGAGAACTAGATGTTATATAAAAATGAGGTTTTATTTTATAACAATACAAAAATGAAAACTGATTTCCAATGGTTTAAGACAATCCAATTCCTAATTTTGATTGAAAATGAATCTATCTATTTATATGGAATATATCAAAATAACACTAATATTTTTGTGAATTATATTTTACTTCAATAATCCTGAAAATGTTCCCAGCTAGTGAAAACACTTCAAGAAAAATATTACCTAGTACATAAGCCAATGATAGAACTAATTATCCTTTATGATCTAGATGTGGGCATGAACAAACTTGAATAGGTGACTATGAACATATTTTAAGCCTCCATCCATCATATTTTGATAAGTCTACTTTAGAAAGGATTAGAAATGAGTGAGTACCCTCTTCTTTGTTCCCACACCCACCCCAAGGGAGTTATATCAGTTAAAGATAATTTTTTTTTACCATGATACTCACACATTAAGGGGGTGAAATTTTAGGATAAATGAGGATAGATTCTACCCTTTAGATTTCATTTCCAAAGGGGGAGGAAGAAGAGAGAATACGGATTCTATATTGTCAATAAAATCCAAAGGTGGAGTTTGTTGGAACCCTATGAGTTCATTTTGGGTTTTTTAATAATATAGGATAGATTAGTGACAATATATATGGAATATGGACTAAGAATATTTTTTTTATAATACATGTTTGGATGATTTTTATGGATTCATTAAATTCACAATGTTTTAATAATATGTAAGGGCAGTTTTGGTTATTTTACTTTAAGAAAAAAATACACATATAAATGTGATAGTTCTTCCTTATATATTTACGAATTATATTTATGGATAAGTGTTGAGATGAGGAATTATCAAAAAATATATCCAACCTCCAGTAGAAAAACTAGATAAAGTCACTCATTAAGAGTTACCGAGCTTAATGTAAAATCCAATCCGTAGGTGATAAAGTATATGAGAGTGCTACCACAGGTCAATAGTATCATGTGTGAAGGGAGTAGGAATAACATGAATGGGGTGATTCATAGACCACTAGTATGAGGAGTTACCTAAGGGACTTGTATGATATTTTGATAGCATATTGAGACTTATAAATGAGAGGAAAACTAAGATTTCTTTTGATGTAGGCCAACTTCATTTTTGGGTTTTATTCATTTATCAACAAATTGTTCCCACACTCATTAAGAATGATATAACATTGTCTCAAATCATCTTCAACTCTAGATTTAGTATTTCCTATGTGCATGAGTTCTAACTAGTTCTTAACACAATAACTATAAACCTCTCCCAATATCACTATCACATCGTGAAGCTTGAGGGTTCCTGCATGTGTAAGGTTCAAAAATAGAATATATGAAGTTATGTTCATAGAGTAACTCTCCATACCACAC
This sequence comes from Viscum album, assembly GCA_963277665.1. Lineage (NCBI taxonomy): Eukaryota > Viridiplantae > Streptophyta > Magnoliopsida > Santalales > Viscaceae > Viscum > Viscum album. Next base: position 15,127,859 of record OY728155.1, on the reverse strand, counting down.
TATAATGATAAATAAAAATTACCAACCTGTAGGTACTAGGATATATAACATGATGCTTTTTGTTGGATAATTCTCTATGTGAAACAAGGAGTAGGTATAAGCCATTCCATAAAACATGTAATTTTGTGTTAGAGTTCACCTATAAAAAATAGCGAGGACTAAAATGGGTGTTTTGAAATACCTGTTTGTCCTACAGAATATCCGTGTGAAATATCCAACTAGAGAACTCTATGCCATGGAGGTGAGTATGACGTGTATCGGGTTTTTTTGGACATGAAGATGAAATGAATAGGTGGTCATGGTGTCAATTGTTTTGAAGGGCTCTTTTCTAAGATATTAACTACATCATTCCATGGTGTTAAGAAGAAGGGTGTTCTCTTCGATTTTTTTTGTAGAAGTGATAAAAATGACTTAGTGATAGAGTACATTTTATAGTGGTGGAGATTCAACAAATAGATTAATCACAGCGAGCACGTGTCATCATAATTTTCATCAAAACATCAAATTATGTGATGAATGATATGAATTAATAATAATATTAAGTTTAAGGACCAATTAACACATTCAAAGATAGAAATATCTAAGAAAAATATAACATGTAGAGTTCATATTGATGGATATTTTCTCATAAAATTTCTTATTATAGATTACCAAGTGAAAACTTAATTATAATATGTCTTAATGTCTTATGAACCTGCAACACCTGATATCAAAAAATAATTTGTGTCCCATCAAATAGATGTCATATGACCATAGTGAAGGTTCCAGGCATAGTGGAAACTAGTTGAGTTCATACCCAACAATTTTTTTCCATCAGATCCGATGGACAAACCTTAAGAACATGATTACGAATGACATGTATCATGATTATTTCCATGGAAACATGATGAAATAATCCTAGAACTAGATACATGATCTTTCACATTAAATTTATAATTAATTTAATAAAAATAAAATACTTCAGTCCTAAGATATTTCTATGATGAAGATATTAATCATTAAAATATTTTTTATCTTGCACCATCAATGTTCTAAGAGGATCCAAGGTAGAATCATTCTAGTGGTGAACCACATGTATTCATAGATCTCGATATGTCACCAAAGGATCTTAGAGTTCTTGTACAGAGGTATTAATTTCCTTGCATCACTCTTGCTGATCACAATAAGTGATAATTAAGTCTTAAAGATCATATCTCTTGACCTATTAGCCTTAAGATGGAGGAGGAAGAGGTATAAGATATCCTTAGATTTAGAAAATAAACCCTAGAGAATTATTCATTCATAAGAGAACTCTTGGGAGAGATTCATTGATCATAGTGAATGATTCTTATAAGAATATTAAAATCCCTTCAATCTAAAATGATATAAGTTATCATATATAGATCTAGGGTTTAAAATTTTATAATTTTATATAGGACCATAATCAAATAATAAACCTATTATATTTAACATGCTAATAATAATAGTAATAATAGTAATAATATTTCTTGACATGAACTAAATCTTACATTATTAGATAACATTTTCTTAAATTATTTAAATAAAATTTAATGCTTATATCATTCTCAATATGGGGCGTGTAACACCCTGACCCTAGTTACCCAGAGTCGGTGCATTATTACATAACACTGGCATGATCACAAAAGATCAAGTCTCGAAAGACCGATTAGTTTAGTAGCCTTGGAAGTACTGGATACATTCATAAGGTTTACATTACATCATAAAATAAAAAATACAACAAAATTGTTTCCATAGAACAAACTCATATCCCCTCAGACTATCCCTACAGGTAAGTCATAAAATACTTCTTCACTTCCAGGAAAAAATAAAACATAGAAAGGGGTGAGATTAGATGCTCAGTAATGATAACAATATAGCGGAAACATTCATAAATAAGCATAAACATTTAAGGCAATGTATAACTAAAACAAAATCCTTTTAAACTTGAACTTCAACATAATATGGAAAAAAATAAAATAAAATAAAATAATGGCATTTACTTATTCACATGGATATTATGCTGAAGTATGCGTAAAGTCGAACGAGTGGAAATTGAAATTTCAAATTCCCTTATCGATTTTGTAACTTATGAAATATACACCCATGAAATAAGGATCATACAATGATGATTTAGATATCCATAAATTAAATTATATTACACAATGAATACAATCATGGGCAGTACACACACCACATGAAATAAATAAGTGGTGAACAATGGAAATATCAGGGAATTAAAAGTGATTCCACACATAATCATAGAGCAAAACAATCACTGAAGTATGCGTAAAGCCGAACGAGTGGAAATTGAAATTTCAAATTCCCTTATAGATTTGGTAACTTATGAAATATACACCCATGAAATAAGGATCATACAATGATGATTTAGATATCCATAAATTAAATTATATTACACAATGAATACAATCATGGGCAGTACACACACCACATGCAATAAATAAGTGGTGAACAATGGAAATATCATGGAATTAAAAGTGAGATAAGAAACCACTTACTTTGTACTTCTTCATTGGTATAGGGTAGGTTAAAATTATGTATAATGGTGAAATAATTGTTATTTAATTATACAAGAATCATATACATTAATATTATATCATATATGATCTTTTAACATTGATTTGTTAATAATATCTTAGTATTATCGTCGTTTCATGTGTTAACAGATTCATTTTACTTTATATTCTTTATTATGTGAGCCATATTTGTTATGGATGGGTTGTATCTTATTCATATACAGAATGATATCATGTCTCGAAAAATTATTTTTAATCATCAAATGAAATTTAGTATTGAATGTATACGATGTGGAATGAATCTCATCGCGTTCGTGGAGACGGTAATCCGTACGTACGCACGAGCAAAAATATCATTCTTTTGAAATTAAAATAATATATAATTGGATGGTATATAATATATACAGAATCATTATCATGTTATATTTATTATTTACATGAATTACACATCACTATTATACCCATTCAAATAATAATGTATTGAATAACAATTACACCACGCCGTGGAGACGGTAATCCGTACGTACACACGTATGGTGACATGTCATTAAAAGGATGGATAGAATAATGAATATGGATGTAACATATTTATAATAACATCATAGTATGTAGAACATACTGGATTTATTATTTTATAATGTAAATAACAAAGAAAGAAGAAGTGGAAGAAGAAAAGAACTTGAAAGAGGGTTGTGAAATTATTACCTCTTCTTCGGGTTCTTCCTTTTGATTTGATCAATAAGGATCCTTAAGTTAGCTTTCTGGACAAAGGATGGACTCTAGGATGAAGTGAGGTAAGTTGAGAGGATATTTGGGCAGGGTTTGGCCGAGACAAAAGGCTTTGAAGGTGTGAATTTGAGAGAAGGGGAAGTGCCCTTTTATAAGAGGGGTGAGTGGCACCTTAGAAAAAACTTAAAATATTATTTTATAATAAAATTATTTTCGGTTTCTAATGGATACAAAGTGGATTATTTAAAGGATAAGGTGGGTAGGGGTCTAAAACCACTCAAAAAATAGGTTTTAGACAGGTTTGAGTCACTATATTAACCTTAACGTTTATATTTAACTCTTAGTTAAATAGTTTGACATTTACCATGTCTCTTTGTATTTTTATATTATATGGTTAATAAACTTACTATATACTTCTAATAGAACCCCAAGTGGTTCATTAATGATACACCTATCATTATATAAGTCCTTTGGATGAACCTTATATTTTTAGAAATAGAATATCAATTAATAATATAATATTTGTTTTAAAAACACTTTTATGTCAATTTTGACACTATTTGGTATTTTGTTTTTTCTAAATTCATAAAAGCATTATTACTTCGAAAACAATTCATATAACCAACCCTAATATGTCATAGTAACTTAGAAAATTAGTGGAATTCATAAAAAGTCTCAAATTACATTTATTTGGATATTTATAATATCAATTAGTTTAATATTTCATTAATTAGGTAATTACTACATCATAATTGTGTCATTAATAAATTAAATTATTTAATGTCTAAAAAATATAAATAAAATACCATTATGTAGGAAATATTTTTATCTTTCTAATGAATTTTTATAGTCTAATTTATCTTATGTGTAACCATATATTAAAAATGTTTTAGTTATTAAACATTGACTTTAACTCTTTTAACTCTTCTTTGAATTGAATAACAATAAATGTCCTAATCTAATCCAAGTGGACCAAATAGGTTCAAATTTTATTCCTAAGGTTGTTTTTGGTCGAATTATACTTAGAAAATAGAATTAGGACATGTTTTAGGGTAATAATAATATCATATTTACCCTTAATTACCCTATTTACTTTTAACCATGGTAAATAAAAACAAAAAGTTACTATTCACCAAAAATTATTTTTATCTTCTTGAACTAAAGTTTAGTCCTTTATATTAACCGTGTCTCTCGGATTTTCTAAATTAAACTCATAGAAGCGGTAAAATTAAGTTTTATGTGAATTTACAAATTCTCCTAGGAGGTAGGTAAAAGACGGTGAAAAGTTCAATAAAATTTTATATATCTAATATTATTAAAAGATGAATCCAATGAATTAAATTGAACTTATATGGGTATTATGTATCTATTTTGACCTAAAATAAATTTAAATAAAATAAATAACTATTTAAATAAAAATTCGATTTTAAACTATAACTTAGTGTTTTCACTATTCATCAAAAATTAAAAGCTTTCAAAAACATACCAAAAATTCACCCTAAAATAATTTTGATATTATGAATTAAAAAATGAAGTCTATTTTACCAAATTTAAAACATATAAATTTAATTTATTATTTTAAAATTAATTCTCGTTGTCAAAACCAAAAAGCTTATTTTTATGAAATAATAACTACCAAAAGATTGGCATTTGTTTATGTCCAATTTCAAAGTGAAATTATTTCCAATTACCAACATTGGATTAAATAGTAAAAATATAATCTAATTATACATCCAAACCATTCATATGTATAGTTGAACACTATAAAATATTTTGATTAAAAAAGTTGTTTTCAGTTAAAATATATTATTTTTCACTATTCACCCAAATATGAAAGTTATCTGAAAAACACAAAAATTTTATTGAAACTAAATTCTTATGTCCCGATCCCAAAGAAGAAGTTTATTTTTTCAAATAGAATATATAAAAGTTTCAAATATTATATTTAAAAGGGGTTCTCCATTAAAAGGTGGCAAAATTGCATTTTTTGAAAAATACTTCTTTTATCTGAAAAAAATGAATTTGTCCTTACATTATATCTCAGAAACTCATAATATGGATTCTAAAATTATAAGGGTTATATAAAGTTAAAAATTCTGTTAATACTATTCATAACCGTTTTTTAACGGCTAGTTTGGTAAGTCATGGTGCGCTTGAACCCGATGTTGCGTGTAGTGTAAGTTATTGAATTACATTGAAGAACTAACGTACTATGAAATCTTGGGGTGTTACATTCTTAACTCCTTAAATAAATTGCATCCTCGCAATTTATAAAATTGGGCTTGGGAATATAATGGAAAGTCCCACATCAGAAAAAGAGTCAATAAAACTATCACTTTAAAATAAAGAAAGAGAAGTACAAAGGTCACCCAAGATAACCCATAATAGGATTCCATGTAGGAAAACGTGGATATGGAAGATTTACTAAGTGTCAAGTTCTGATGGAGAGGGATAGAAAACATGATTAGTAGAAAGTTAACAACAAGAAAACCACAAAGTTGTGATGGGACAAACATTCATTAGTTTCCCTGTAGGAAAAGTAAACATACAAATTTTGTTTTTGTTTTAAGTTACATTACATAAAGATGAGGAATTTATTTATGAGATTGACTAAGAACATAAAGATATATGCTTACTTTTTATGTAGAGTTTCATTCTTTAATAAATTTCTACCACTAACTCATTTTTTAAACGATTAGTATTCAAGAAGTCTTGGTCACACCAGAAGAGCTAGAATAAACTTTTAGAGAATCACGTGATCCAAAAAGGATAAACTATATATTTAACTTGTCTTTAGAGATTAATCAAAACCAAAATGATTAGTACAAGATCTGATGATCCCCCAAAAGCATATTCCTTTAGAGAAAGAAAAACTAATATTAATTTATAAAATTAAACCAAAAATACCCCAAAGTTAAATAAATACCATTCAATAAGTAATTGTCCTTAAAACTCTTCAATATAATCCAAACTAATATTGAAACCCAAAACTTAGAAGAATTTGGTTATGTAGTCTTCCACGTTAAATTGTATCTCCAAATGACATCAACCACTCTTAAAGTCACATACTTAAAAATTAATTAACCTAATAACATATTCTCTATTATAGGTTAATCATTTCCATAAATAACCCAAATCACTATAAATCCACAATAAAAACATAGATAAAAATCCACCATTACTCCTCAAATGAAATCCCATAGTATTCTATTTTCCTTGGGCATATAGTGTTCCCAACAAAGCGAACGTCTTCCAAAATAACATTTATCACTTAATCACCAAATAATTTTACTATACTAAGGGTATTAATTTGATAAGATATAAGATCTCAAATAAACTTATTATTGATCAACAAAATCATTTAACTAAAAATAATCATCACACTAACTAGGTACTTCACTTAGTCCAATAGTAGGTGATAAATCTAAATCGCACTCTGGTTGTGGGTTCGATTCCCACAACTTTGTCTGATGTGACGGGTTGTCACACAGTCTGCGTGTTGTCCTTTTTCAAAAACTATATTTTATAACATTACCAAATTGAGATAAATTTCTCAAAATAACCATAACATAATTTAACCACAAATGTTATCTCATACCTTAAATTTTCATCCCAAAATATAATAATTGGTAATTGGCTCAAACCCAATGATCACATAAAACAAAATGGTTATTTATAACTACATCCACAAGAGAAAAGATAATTCTTCCTTAAATATCATTTTCACATGACAAACCGCAGGGTTACAAATACAAGATAAAATTATTCCAAAGTAATCCCATCAACAAGAATCACTAATACTTTTAAAAATTTCTCCAACCATTTATTTCTACATAGCTTATTCTTTGACTAAGAAAATATCCTATAGAATAGGGAATTCACTTGGGTAATGGCCAGGTACCCTACATTTATGAAAAATGACTATAAATGGATTCTTGGGAACATTTTTATTTTCTTCCATAATACTTTTCATTTTTCCTAAAAAATTCTTCACTTTATGTCATTCTTTACCACACGTAAAACATTTCTTTGTTCCACCGAGACACTTTCCTGGGTGTCTCCTTCCACATTTCCTGCATGATGGAAATTGAGGATTCTTTTCTCCATGGTCTCCACTGCTGGAGCTCTTATCATTCATCACCTTTCTCTTCTTTGTTGAGTCCGGGTGTTGGTTAATATATTTGTTGTTGATCATATTTTTGGAAAACTGATTTGTCATGAACATGATATCTTTTACACCTATCATCATTCCATTTTGTTTCTCATTTCCACCATCATTCCCACCTTGTACATCATTATCAAAGTTACTATGACTTCCTTGAAATCCACCCATTGACTAAAACTGGAAAGCATTGTGTGAGTAACAGTAGTCATAAAATCATTTAGAGAATATCATGACACCATAGTTTCAATTTGAAACACTGTAGGATTAACCAAGGTCATTTATTCTCATCTTATATTAAAATACTACAAATCGATTTGTAAAGAAAATTTAAATTATTCTAAGCATATCCCAAGGGAGTGTCGTAACCAAGAGTGCAACAAGACCCATTATCGTGCACCGGTTCCCATTCGAGTCTATCTCAAAGTGGTGTTTTCGCGTTTTACCCCTAGTTACATATGTGACAGTGCCGACTCTACCTGCTCATATCTAGACAGAGATGTATTTCTTGGAAAACTCACAAAATCACTACAATACCAAGATTTTAGGAAGTTCCACTATACTAATCCTCAAAGTCTATCTTAGGGCTATGTGATCTAATCAGAGTTTATCTAAATCTAGTTTCCAAGGTTTGTACTAAAATTCCTCTGATAAAAAATGTAACACCCCGACCCTCGTTACCCAGAGTCGGTGAATTATTACATAACATTGGCATTATCACAAAAGATCAAGTTTCAAAAGAATGATTAGTTTAGTAGCCTTGGAAGTACCAGATACATTTATAAGTTTTATATTACATCATAAAATGAAAAACTACAACAACATTGTTTCTATAGACCAAAATCATATCCCCTAAGACTATCCCTACTGGTAAGTCATAAAATAATTTTTCACATCCTGGAAAAAATAAAACATAGAAAGGGGTGAGCTCAGATTCTCAGTAAGGAAAACAATATAGCAGAAACTTTCATAAATAAGCATAAACATTTAAGGCAATGTATAACTAAAACAAAATCCTTTTAAACTTGAACTTCAGTATAATATGGAAAAAAATAAAATAAAATGAAATAATTCCATTTACTTATTCACATGGATATTCTACTAGTCAAATAATCACATGCAATATCAATAACCAGTTTCATAATGATGGAATGCATAATGCCAGACTATCATAACCACATAGTCAAGGCCTTGTGCCATGACTACAAATAATATTTTTTCAAGTCCTTGTGCCAAGAAACTAGTTTGTCTCATGAGACCTACCGATGCATCGAGGAGCTATAACGGGCTCCAACCATCACTTACTAATTCCAATGCATTCCTCATATGAAAAGTTTGAAACATAACATAAACATTTGTATTAAAACTAGCATACGAAATGTCAATACTTTATCCACAAACCATGAATGGTATAAAAATAGAACATCCACAGTCAAACATAACTCATTCAATACAATATGGAAGATTTTATTGTAACTGATTAACCTCAATCGAGAATAATGAATGATATTGACATAGATGAAAATAATCATCAAAACTATTTGAGAGAAATATCCCCCCTTTTCTTGAAAACAATTAAAAGTCACACTATTTTTCAAGAACCCATTAAAAAATAGATTTTTGAATCAAAGCGTCCCATACCACTTTGAAACTTTTAAAAGTAATTTTAATTTTAAAACATTAATGTCCATATAAATAAATCCTTAAAAACATTTTTAAAACATGGACATTAATGAGAAAGATTTAGAATAATAAATCTTTAAAACATTTAAAATAATATTTTATTTAGAGTTCCTAACCAAACGAGAGACACTTGAATACAAATAATTGAGGTAATCAAAACATTATAATATCATGAGAATATAGGGATTCATGATATACTATGTCAAAGTACATTATATACACCATATAAAAGTGAATTGGTGTATAACAAAAAAGAAGTCTCAATGGAATGTAAATTGAGATGAAATATATTATAAAGACCATATCCTTAGGTTAAGGATAAACCAACAACATAATTATGTGTAAAAAATATAAATACAATCAATATGATGGGATATTCAGTGTAAATCAATCAGAGGACATTCACACATATTCTTGTAAAAACAACACCAATGAATTGGATGTTTGACTCAATAAATGGAGATTGAGTTAAAATTACTCTTATCAAGTTCATATCGATGACTTGAGAATCTATAAATGGAGTGATTATGTGTATCAAAAGTATATCCATAGAAAGGGGAGTGGAAATTATGACATAAGCAAATGAATAGTAATTCCACACATAATCTTGTAGTAAAATAATCACTGAAGTATGCGTAAAGCCGAATGAGTGGAAATTGAAATTTCAAATTCCATCATCGATTTGGTAACTTACGAAACATAAAACCATGAAAGAAGGATCATAAAATGATGATGTAGATATCCATAAATTAATATATATTATACAATTAATACAATCATTTGCAGTACACACACCACATGCAATAAATAAGTGGTGAACAATGGAAATCTCATGGAATTAAAAGTGAGATAAGAAACCCCTTACATTGTAAGTTTTCCTTGGTTGAGGGTAGGTTAACCTCCTGTATAATTGTGAAATAATTGTTATTAAATTATACAAGAATCATATACATTAATATGATATCATATATGATCTTTTAACATTGATTTGTTAATAATATCTTAGTATTATCATCGTTTCAGGTGTTAACGGATTTGTTTTCCTTTACATTATTTGTTATGTGAGCTATATTTGTTATGTATGAGATGTATCTTATTCATATCAATAATTATATCATGTATATAAACATTATTTTTAATCAGCAAATTAAATTTAGTCTTGAATGGATACGATGGGGAATGAATCTCATCGCGTTCGTGGAGACGGTAATCCGTACGTACGCACGAGCGACAATATCATTCTTTTGATATTAAAATAATATATAATTGGATGGTATATCATATATATATATATATAGAATAATTATCATTTTATATTTATTATTTATATGAATTCCACATCATTATTATACCCATCCAAATAATAATGTATTGAATAACAATTACACCACGACGTGGAGACGGTAATCCGTACGTACTCACGTATGGTGACATGTCATTAAAAAGATGGATAGAATAATGAATATGGCTGTACCATATTTATAATAAAATCACAGTATATAGAAGATACTGGTGTTATTATTTTAGAATGGAAATAACAAAGAAAGAAGAAGTGGAAGAAGAAAAGAACTTGAAAGAGGGTTGTGAAATTGTTACCTCTTCTTCAGGTTCTTCCTTTTGATTTAATCAAAAGGGCTCCTTAAGTTAGCTTTCTGACCAAAGTAGGGCCTCTAGAATGAAGTGAGGAAAGTTTAGAGGATATTTTGGCAGGGGTGGCTGAGCCAAAAAGCTTTTAAGGTGTGAATTTGATAGAAGGGGAAGTGCCCTTTTATAAGAGGGGTGAGGGGCACCTTAGGAAAAACTTAAAATATTATTTTATAATAAAATATTTTTCGGTTTCCAATGGTTAAAAAGTAGATTATTTAAATTATAAGGTGGGAAGGGGTCGAAAACCACTCAATAAATAGGTTTTAGATTGGGTTGGGTCAGTATATTAACCTTAACTTTTAGATTTAACTCTTAGTTAAATAGTTTGACATTTACCATGTCTCTTTGTATTTTTATATTATATGGTTAATAAACATACTATATACTTCCAAGATAACCCCAAGTGGTTCATTAATGATACACCTATCATTATATAAGTCCTTTTTCTGAACCTTATATTTTTATAAATATAATATCAATTAATAATATAATATTTGTTTTAAAAACTCTTTTACGTCAATTTTGACACTATTTGGTTTTTTGTTTTTTCTGAATTTATAACAGCATTATTAATTCAAAAACAATTCATATAACCAACCCTAATATGTAATATTAACATAGAAAATTATTGTAATTCATAAAAAGTCTCAAATTACATTTATTTGGATATTTATAATATCAATTTGTTTAATATTTCATTAATTAGGTAATTACTGCATCATCATTGTGTCATTAATAAATTAAATTATTTAATGTCTAAAAAATATAAATAAAATACCATTATGTAGTAAATATTTTTATATTTATAATGAATATTTATATTATAATTTATCTTATGTGTAACCCTATATTAAAAAATTTTTAGTTATTAAACTTTGATTTTAACTCTTTTAACTCTTATTTGAATTAAATAATAATAAATGTCCTAATCTAATCCAAGTGGACCAAAGAGGTTCATATTTTATTCCTAAGGTTGTTTTTGGTCGAATTATACATATCCAATAGAATTAGGACATGTGTTAGGGTAATAATAATATCATTTGTACCCTTAATTTCCCTATTTATTTTTAACCGTGGTAAATAAAAGTAAAAAGTTACTATTCACCAAAATTTTTTTATCTTATTGAACCAAATTTTACTCCTTGATATTAACCATGTCTCTTGGATTTTCAAAATTCAACTCACATAAGCGGTAAAATTAAGTCTTATGTGAATTTACAAATTCTCCTAAGAGGTGGGTAAAAAACGGTGAAAAGTTCAATAAACTTTTATATATCTAATATTATTAAAAAATGAATCCAATGAATTAAATTGAACTAATATGGGTATTATGTGTCTATTTGGACCTAAAAATAAATTTAAATAAAATAAATAATTATTTAAATAAAAATTCCATTTTAAACTATAACTCAGTGTTTTTCACTATTCATTAAAAATTAAATGTTTTCAGAAACATATCAAAAATTCACCATAAGCTAATTTTGATATTATGAATTCAAAAATGAAGTATATTTTACCAAATTAAAAACATATAAAATTCATTTATTAGTTTAAAATTAATTCCCATTGTCAAAACCAAAAAGCGTATTTTTATGAAATAATAACTACCAAAATATTGGCATTTGTTTATGTCCAATTTCAAAGTGAGATTACTTCCAATGAAAAACATTGGATTAAATGATAAAAATATAATCTAATTATACATCCAAAACATTCAAACGTATAGTTGAAAACTATAAATTATTTTGATTAAAAAAGTTGTTTTCAGTTAAAATATATTATTTTTCACCATTCACTCAAACATGAAAGTTATCTGAAAAACACCAAAAATTTATTGAAACTAAATTATTATGTCTTTATCCCAAAGAAGAAGTTTATTTTTTCAAATTGAATATATAAAAGTTTAAAATATTGGATTTAAAAAGGGTTCATCATTAAAAGGCAACAAAATTTAATTTTTTGAAAAATACTTATTTTATTTGAAAAAAATGAATTTGTCCTTACATTATGTCTAAGAAACTCATAATATGGATTCTAAAGTTATAAGGGTTATATAAAGTTCAAAATTCTGTTAATACTATTCATAACTACTTTTGAACGGCTATTTTGGTAAGTTGTGGGGTGCTTGAACCCGATGTTGCGTGTTGTGTAAGTTATTGAATTACTTTGAAGAACTAAAGTACTATGAAATCTTGGGGTGTTACAGGGCACTTGACTAGGCCTGACTTTCCTTCTGAACATTCATCAATCATCAAATAATAGATAAATACTATTCATTTAATTAGTAAATAAATATTATATTCATTATAATATCCATGCCACTAAATAAAATTTGTCAAATAAATACTATTTATTACCTTGTGAATAAAACAAGATATAAATAAATATTCTATTCGAAGGTCTTGAAAATAAATAATTATTTTGTATTTAACTCACATATATATTCTATTTCAAATATAAATGGTGAATAAATATTTTAAATCAATAAAATTCTAAATAAATATCATTATTCATCCTTTAGAATATTATTTATTCTAATCCTTAACTCAAATAGAATTAAGTTTAGATCATGGATACACTTTGTGTGTGAAGTTCTAGGCCTCTTTCTCAATGGAATTATGTGGGATTTTCTAAATTCCAAGACTATTGTCTAGAAATTCCTTAGGGAACCCATAAAAAATAAGTTAATGTCTCAAATAAAACAACCACATACAAACACACAATGTGTAATATAATCATATTGTATCGATATCTCTTAATCAAGAGGATGCATACTCATGTCATTAACCAATGTGCTCGATTAGTCTTTATTTGACTATCTGAAATGAACTCAACAATACACCATGAGAATGTATTTTAGTATGATAATTACATTACAAGAAAAGGTCCTAAGATATATTATTTTGGTCATGGAAGAGATAGATCCTTTATTGTATTATTCATTAATTTCATATCACTCATCTTTCACCCAACATACCCTACTTCCCAATGAACATAAAACGCCATGGATTTCATTGATACATCAAAGTAAATGAATCATGATATGCATTAAAAATAATAATATTAATGTTTAAGGATCATTACACACATTCACATATAGTAATACTCAATGACACATAAACATATAGAACTCTTATAGGTAATTCTGTCCTCATAATCTCCCATCTTAGAGATTACTAAGTGTGAATTTCATGACATGGAGCCTTTTATTCTTATGAGTATCAAGCACCACACTATAAACGTACTATGTGTGCCATCATAGAATGTTATTTTTATTGTAATACTATATTTAGGAATATTTAATAGCGCTTCAAGGATCTCATCATAGTGGGGAACAACTATGCCTTTTAGATGTGATAAATACCCTAAAGACATTATCAAATTAATGTAATGTAGAATAAAAATCATAATGTGATAATATATTTGACTACTATTCATGTATTTGAATATAAACACTCAATATAAAGTATAAAGTAGTTGTTTCTATGGAACCAACTCCAATAGACTCCCACTTACATAAATGAAACTGGTAATGACCTTCATTCCACTAGCTCTCACATGATAGTCATGCATTTAATGAGATAAGGATTTATTCAAAATCTCCACCCATTATCCTTTATGGAAACTATGATTACTATGACCTCACCTCTTTGAGAAAAATCCCTCAAGATATTAAACTTTCTAAGTATGTGTTTCATCCATTGATGTGACCTTGTCTCCTTGGCTAGAGCCATTTCTATAGTATTATCATAGTATAGTGTGATGGAATCCTTACTACTAGGCACAACATTAAACTCCTAGATAAAGATTCATATCCAAAATGCTTATTTATATGCATCAGAAGCTTCAATATACCTAAAATCTATTGTAAATAAATGAATATGAGATTCTTTGAACTCTTCTAGCTCACAACCCCTCCATTAAGACGAAACACATATCCTGATTGCAATTTCAGTTCATCCTGATATGTCTGGAAACTATCATTTGTGTATCCCTTGGTGAATGATGCTTAATATCTTACAAACACAAAAATACATCCTTAGTACACCTTAGGTTTTTTAGGATAGTCAAGAATCTTATCCAATTGTGGTATCTTGGGTCTGCTAGATATTTTCACACCATTCTCAAAGCATAGGCGATGTCAAGACTGGTATATAACATGCTGTACATGATAGATCTCATTATAGAAGCATATGAAATTTTACTCATCCTCTACCTATCCTTATATGTATGGGGACAGATTTTTTTAGAGATATGTATGCCATATGACATTGTAAATAATCACCTTTTGGATTACTCTATACCAAATCGATTCTATACCTTGTCAATACATATATCCTAACTCAGTTCGAGAATCCCCTTAGATATATGATGATATATATTAATCCCCATAATATAGTTCACTTCACCTGATTCCTTCATTGAGATTCATTTATTCAACCATATATTAGAAAACTATAATACTAGTATCTTGTTTGGTATAAGTAATATTTCATCAATATATACTACTAAGAAAATAATCACACTCCCACTAAACCTCTTATAAACATAGGAATCACATTCATTCTTTATGAAAAATAATCCTCTTATGGATTCATCAAAGTGAATGTTCCATTATTTTGATTCTTTCTTCAACCGATAAATAGATCTCTATAATTTTTATACCTTATTAGAATCCTTTAGATTCATAAGACCTTTTGGCTATGTCACATAGAAATATACATGAAGGTTCACATTAATGAAAGTTTCCTTGAAATATATCTACCAAATATCATAATCATGATAATATACTATAGAAATTATAATTCTGATGGATTTCAACATAGAAAATGGTGAAA
Source organism: Viscum album (assembly GCA_963277665.1). Lineage (NCBI taxonomy): Eukaryota > Viridiplantae > Streptophyta > Magnoliopsida > Santalales > Viscaceae > Viscum > Viscum album. Next base: position 15,112,266 of record OY728155.1, on the reverse strand, counting down.
AGGTTTTTTCATAGTCAATGCATTGGTTCTGTTTAAACCCTTTAGAAAACAAAATTTTCTGATAGGTACTTGATTTTCCATCCATGTCCATTTTATTCTTGAATTCACATTTACATCCAATGGTATTTACACCCATTAGAGGATCTATCAAAATCCACATTTGGTTTGGTTACATGTAATCAATTTTAGAATCCATGTCCTCTTTTCACCTTATATCTTCTGAGCTACTTACTAAATTCCTTATAGGGGATAGGTTCATTACTACTAAGTAGTAATGAATAACATTCCTAATAACCAAACAAATATACATTTTCAGTTCTATAACTCATCTCATGATCTTTCACAATAATATTTTCCTGGAGCATCCTCTTCCATGGGTATTTGTGGAATATATTCCTATGCCAACTCCTATGTATCTTGATACTTGATTTCATTGAAGTATATCTTTCTCCCACAATCTCTTTTAGAGAGGTGATCCCTATCAGCGAACATGGAATGTCTTCCCAATATAATCTGAGGGATCTTGTTGGTCTCAAATAAGGAATATAACCTAGGGGCGGTGGTGGGAATCAGGGTATTGTGATTTGAAATTTCTCCTTGGTCATGATCTTATTCACTCTTCTAAGGAATAATATTCTCTCCCTCACTGTCACTTTTAAGAAAATAAAGTATTAAAAGAAAACATCATATTTTTACTTGGTTAACCCAAAATATTATAATACAAGGATCATGTGATCGATAGTATACTGATGTACTTGAGGCACTAAAAACACTGCATTAAATGTGATTACGAAATAGAATAGTCGTACTTACCTTATTGATTCACTATCTACACAATAATTTTGAATAACTCATTAATATTCTTCATAATGATGAAAAAAATAATCCTTATGTGATGATATTTATCTCTATTTAATACATATGAGAAAACACACCTTAAATGGTGTATCACTTCATCATATATTTTAAAAACTCCCCATAAAAAAATCCTCCTGGTTCCTCCTCATTTTTTTATCACCTTTGTAATGGACTGACCCTAGATACCACCAAACCAGCAAATGACCCAGCATGACACAAGGCTTTAAGGGAATTTACAATACCTATAGGATGGTTATAAGCACCAACGGTATCAACATAAACTAGTGGGAATAATTTCACAATCATATAAACAAATAAACAAGTAGTAGAAACCACTTAGAATCCGGTATGACCTATACAAATGGTGGACATTAATGCATATAAAATAGGAATATATAAATAAATAAGAAATAAAAAAATTTCATAATAAAATAAAAATTTATTTGAAACATACAACTGAATAACCAAATAAGATACAATGGAAGTAAATACAATGAGAACAGAAGATGAAATACAATCAGCCAAATTGGTCAATACAATATCCAAAAATTAAAACAAAACCTGAAAAACTCCAAAAAAACCTACACATGATCCAAATTTAGTCACCATATCCTAACTCATCCATCCTTATACCCACCAAACATAATTAATTAGAACAAACAATAGGATATTAGAGAATACATAAGAGTTGCATGCGCACATGCACACACCCCAATGTATATGCATGGTGTGAGCCAAACACACCTAGTAAGATTTCACCCAAGAGTCTATGAAGATCCTTTCATAATAAATTCCATAAATGATAGTTTGAACAGAATTTATAAAATAGGTTTTCCCATATGAGAAAGAATAAAGAAAACAAGAATCACATTAAACCCATTTTATTTAAAAACCCATAAGGTAAAACCCTTTTTTAAAAAAGTTATTCTTATCCATAATAAAACTATAATTTTAAACCAAAATTAACAAATATAATATTTTCTTTATAATATATTTCAAAAACATGAAAATAAGACTTTTAAATTCATAAGTAAACTAACCATTTCTTCATATTTTCCAAACACATATCTCAAATTACTTTTTAAAACAAACATCACTTTCATCTTTAAAATTACACTTTACAAAACATTTATTGATCAATTTGAAAGTAAAACAAAACCACAACCAAGTACACGACATTAATAAATTTGGCACCAAGATATCAATGGATAAAAATAAAACAATCCACAACCAAGACATGGTGCCATGTAACCAAATCAAATAAAGGGGATACTACCAAGGTAGATAGATCATGATCCCCTAAATCATCCTCAATAATATCTAATAATCATGGGAAAATTAGTAAGATATAAAATAAATGATAATATACCTGGTTCATGAGATAATTCTCTCTAGGACCCCACTCATGATGGGTAATCGAGTATACTACACCCACTAGAAGGCCATAAATTTCCTACAACACTAGTTATCCCACACAAATTAATATTATTCAATGAAAATCCAAAAATTATAATTATATAACTTGGGTTCCTATGATATCAATGAAAGGAGGTGATGAAAAAAACAAATAACAATCTCATCACATAAATCAATATTTAATGAAAAATCAAAAGACATCATCTCACCTCCAACACCCTCACATGAAATAACCCATTTGACCTCTATTTATAAGAGTCAATAATAAACATCTACCATGGGGCCACAATCCAAAGTGAACATAATATTAATTAAGGGGTTCAACACTAAGGACAATCACAATTTTGAATAAAATATTTTTAGCAAAGTTCTAAGTGAGTCTTTAAAAACATTCTTGGAATTATAAGTCATTCCATCATCTTATAAAACTAATTTTAGAAAAAATAATTTACAAACCATTTGAAAATGAATCTTTCACTTATGAAATTCCATAAAAAAATATGAAATCACGACAAAGAACATAAGGTCTCAAAACAAATCAAACTGGGAAAAAACAATCCCATTTTTATAAAATAATTCCCTTTAATTACTAACGATTTTCTTTGAGAATAAAACTGATCCCAAACACCATTAAAAATAATTTAATTATTTTAAAATACCCACTTGATAATTTTCAAAGTCACTTGGAAAGTGAAAACTGCATGAAAAGTATTTAAACAATTTGAAAACCATTTAAAACCCCTCAAGGGAATTTCATAGAGATATAATTTGGAAATTAAATCATTATAAAATATTTAATCCCCACATTTAATGTGAAATAAATTAATGTCATAAAAACACCTACATTGATCCAAGTATAAATTAGACGCAACTCACCCCCTTTGATAATGAGTATCTAATCGGGAAACAAGACACTCTTAAAAACCCCTTAACATCCATACCCTCTAAGATTAAAACCTTAAAAAACCCTAATATAGACCCTTGTAGTGATTAGTGTTCATAAGAAACGGAAAATCAAGTTTAGAGGATGAGGGAATGAATGGAGTAGAAGAAGGAAGAAACTAACCGTGATGAACCACTTGGAATAATTAGAGAAAGATCCAAGAACCAAGGGAGCATGAGGTGAGAGGAGTGGGGGGAAGCTTCATGAACTCTCCCTAGGTCCAATATCTCGAGATAAATACGAGAAAGTTGGGATGATATCCCTAAAACCCGATGGGAAAAAACTAGAATTTCACCGAAATAAAAACGAGGCATAAGAAAGTTATGCCCTGTTATACTTGTCATTGTGTGATGGATTTATTTCCCTTGAAAATAGTCATGCCACCTAGGATGGGTCATAATGTGACCCATCCCATATATAGTGCTATGAACTATATCAAAAAGTATTTTTAATACCTAGGACCCATCAGGGAGAAACGCCTATCCTTTCGCAGTAAGACACACTTCATAGAAAACACCCACGCTGCCCAGGGCCTACTCACAACATGCCTCTCTTGGTCATAATGCGACCTACTATAGGTTCATACCTATAACTCCTCAGGCATCCTGAAACACCCAATAACCAACAAAATCACCAAGAAAAATAAAAAAATAGCCCCAAATTTTACAATATACAAATAACAGTGACATGAGGGTGTCATAATTCTCTCCACTATTCTGCTTTCTACCTATAGAAAGTATTTTAAAAAAGATAAAATTGTAAAATCCAGAATCTTCACACTTAACCATAGGAGGCGGGAGTGCAGTAAAAAACTAGAGAATGCTCCTATAAAAAAGGAACACTACTCATAAAAACAATCCTCAAAATAGTATAATGGATCCTCAAGAATCATCAAATAACCTCAAAAAGACCCAGATCACAACCATCTAATGCAAATATCTTAAGAAGATAGAGACCGACATAGGTCTCCCCACCATTTATAGTTCATATAAATTTGTGAAAAAATTGATAAAATCTTATATAGGGAATAAATCATTAAGATAACCAAATTTACACTAATCATAAAAGGAAACAATAAGATTCTGACAACCAAAAACAACCACAAAATACAAGCACAACTCCATAAAGGAAGAGGATCCTCATAGAAAATCCTTAAGGTTACTAGGCCAAATCCCCAATACATCAAATCCCAAAAGGATAGGATAAACATACCAATCAAAAAATTCCTCAACATGAAATAACATGGTTCTATACTTGGGTCATGAATATACATATAGGTAAATCATGGATAAACTCATGAAACACCTACTCATGGTGATCCAGATAGAAAATACCAACTTGATAGCACACACGGTTTAACGAGGAACAAACTTCCTATATCCATTATCACAACATGCACCCAATTCATCCCCATGATATCCACAAATCAAACCTCATCCCATGGTCCATACCATACAAAAATGACAATGAGAATCATAAACCAATGAGGTATGAACATCCTAAAATAATCACCACTCACATAAGAGCAATCCACAAGGGCACTCAAAGAATACACCAAACCAAGGTCACCTTAAAATATCAACTTCTCTAATCCCCTCAAACAAGAGTCCCAAAATTTATCACCACCCAAATATAGACCACATCTAAAATTCACCAAATATCATCTCATTATGAAACTACTAAAAGTGACCCAAATGACCACATCCAACAAGCACTAAGATCCCACAACCACTAAGTTTTAAATTCCCAAGGGTTATACCCTAAAATGAATAATATATACAAGGTCTAGGAAATAAACTCTTCTAAGTAAATGAGAAATAAGCATCATAGACCTGCACCTCTCACTCACCCAAAAATAGGGATCAAAACCTAGTGGCCTCTCCACCAACATAGTCTAGGGATAAATCCACTAATTCGACACCATATTGAATAAGTCTCCAAGACACATCAAAACACATTGAGATTGATCAAAGGCATCCAAAACTATATTAAGAGCCTAGGTAGTTCCAAACACCAAGAGGTCCATATCAAGCAACATGAGGATTCAATATAAAGATTCATCTCAAGATATGAGCTTTCTACCTTTTAGTAAAACCTTTCTGAGAGGGATACTTAAAATATAATAATTCACAAGTTTGACTTATACCTGAATTATATCTCCAAAAAACTCCAATTTAAAACCAATATATTAAACCAAAAACACCAATTCCCCAATGAAAAACACATTCCTTTAAAATTAGTCTATTTTAAAAAAGTTTTAAAGCTCATTTTAAAAATGAAAAAGGTCTCTTCAAATTAATTTAATTTTAAAAATTACCAAAATTCCTTTCAAAATTTAAATTCCTAACACCCCCTAGGAAATTTCAAAACATATAACCTATCTTTTAAATATACCGACTCATCTTTAAAATAAGAAACACACTCAATATTTATAAAGATCTTATTTATTTAAAAATTATTTATTAAAATTAAAATTTCCATTTTTACAAACACTTAAATCCTTTTAAATATTTCAAAGAAAATCCTAATTTTTATTTTAAACCTTACCAATATTGAAAACACACACTAAGAGAGTAATTTTTTTCCAAACAACCCACTAGACTGGTTTTAAATTCAAAAAAATTTCTAAATTTCATTATGAAATCACCCATTTTTGAAAACATTTCATGAAAATGAAGTCCATTTTATAAAAATACCTAATGATCTATTTCAAACAAAAAATATTTTTCATGAAATCCCACATTTTCCCACTTAAAAACTAGTTTTCAGAATAACCACACAAGCAAGAAAATGACACAAATAAAACAAAATATAATCCAACAACATAAACACATCATAAGAATCCGTTGAATCTAACCCCTATCTTTGGGAATCACTCAAGGGTTGTATAAATATATAAAAAAAGAGTTATAGAACCAAGAATGAATCAACTGACTGGTTTTAATGACCATGTGATAATCATGCAACATTTGAATTGGTTGTTGAATCATGTGTCAATCCCCTACACGGTTTGTCAAGCTTTGTGATATAACTATGCACCACTGAATATTCTTTCATTCTAATCCAAAAACCCAATGAAATGTTTAAGGAAAATTAAAATTCTAATGAGGATTAATACACCATCATCTAAAATCATAATCCAACAAAATATTCAAATAGAATATATCTACCAACTACCCATGGTTACTCAAGTTTAATCAAGTTAGGTGGTGATATGGTGTCTACTTGTGATCTACCTCTTGAGTTCTAATGAAATTACTAATATCAATACTACCCAAATGCACCCAAATAATAAGAGGCTATTTCAAGAACCTCAAACCATTTTATTACCTAGGCTATAATTCCATTTTTTAACAAACTGGGCTGGTCTACCACCAAATCAGTACCAAACCGGCTCACAATAAGGCCCTAAGGGAATTATTAGTCCTCATAGGATGAAGAGAAGCACCAAGGGCATCACCATGAACCAGTGAGAATGATTTCACCCACCTATAAATAAATAAACAAATAATAAAAACTATCAAGAATTTGACATGACCTATTTAAATTGTGGACATCCATGCATATAAAATAAGAAAATAAAAAATAAAAAATCAATTCAAAAATGGAATAGTAAAACAAAAATCTATTCAAAAAATACTACCGAATCACCAAATAAATACAACATAATTAGATACAATGAGAAAAAATGATAAAATACATCAGGCTGAGTTAGATGATAAAACATATCAAAATGAAAATAGAACCCAAACAAGTCTAATAAAACCTTAATGATACCCAAAATCACTTACCATATCCAAACTCATGCATACCAAGATCCAAAAAATAATAAATGAATGGGATAAAACCCTAGGAACTTAATAGAAGACATAAAATCTATACACACACACACATATATATATACATAGAGTATAAGTAAAACATGCCCAGTAGGATTTTACGAAAGACTCTATTTAGTTCCTTTCATTATACCTTCAATAAATTCTGGTTTGAATATTATATATAAAATAGTTTTTTCCTTACATGACCATGAATAAATAAAAAATATCATGTTAAACCACTTTTATTTCAAAACCCATAAGGTAAATCCCTTTTTTAAAACTAGTGAGGCTCATCTGAACTAAAACCATAATTTTAAACCCAAATTAATAAATCAAATAATTTCCTTATAATATATTTCAAAACCACAAAAGGGGACTTTTAAATTCATAATAAAATCAACCATTTATTTCTATTTTCCCAAAACATTTCTTAAACTCCTTTTTCAAACAAACATTACTTTCCTTATTAAAACCACACATTAAAAACCATATGTAGATCATTTTTAAAGTAAATAAAAACCACAACTAAGTAAAATACATAAGTAATTTAGGCACCAAAATATCAATAGATCAAAATAGAACAACCCAAAACCAAGACATTGTTCTATGTAACCAAATCAAATCTAGAGGATACAAGTAAGACAGATAGATTAAGATCCCCTAAATCATAATCAATAGTATCCATGCATCATGGGGAAATCAATGGGCTCTAATTTGTATTATAATAGACTTGGTTCAATGGGAAACTATCTCTATCCCCCATGTGAAATCGGAAAATCCCAATCAACACCCATCATAGGTCACATATTACTGTACATACCCCTAGGTGGGCATAACTTTCATAAAAAACTAGGTATCCTATAAACAATAATGTAGTGTAAAATGAATCCATAACTTTTACTTTTCTACCTAGGGTTCCCATAATATCAACAAAATGAGGTGAATAAAACAAATGAATCACAATATCATCACATAAATTAATATTTAAATAAAAATAAAAAATATATCTCAACTCTAGTGCCCTCATATGAAACAAACACTTTCAGATCCATGCATAATAATCAATAATAAACACCCCTATGGGGAAATAATCGAAATAAAACATAATATAAATTTAGGGGATAAAAATAATGGAAATCAAAATTTTTAATCAACTCTTATTAACAAATTCACAAAAGGAACTTTAAAATCATGCTTTGAATTCCAATTCATTCCATTACCTTATAAAAATCATTTTAGAAAAAATCCTTTACTAATTATTTAAAAATGAATCTTTCACTTGGGAAATGACATAAAACAACATGAAATCACCATGAAGTTCAAAAGGTCTCAAAAAAACTCAAACTAGACCAAAATAACACTTTTTATATTTTTTTCCTTTTACAACCAACCATTTCCTACAAAAATAAAAGTGGTGTCAAACACTCCTTCAAAATACTTTAATTATTTTAAAATAGTCCCTCTAGAATTTTCAAAAACACTTGGAAAGAAAAAACTCCATACCAAGTATAAAAATCATTTAAAAACCATTTGAAACCCCTCATGGGTATTTCATATAGATGTGATTTGAAAATAAAATCATTATAAAGATTATAAGAATCTCATGGAATGTGATATAAATGCACCACATAAAAAACTCCCACCTTGATCCAAGAGGAAATAAGATAAAAAGAATCACATTTGATGAATAAAACCCAATTGATCAAGAATGCACTCTACCCATCCTCTAGACATCTAAAACTACAAGATCAAAACCTAACCAAACCCTAAAATCAACCTGCACACCAATTAGGATTCATGGGAAAAGGGAATGTCAAGGGGAGAGGAGAAGGTAAGGAGAGGATGAAAGAATAAAAAAACTAACCTTAATAGACCACTTGGAATTGATAGATAAGGGGAAAGAACCAAGGGAGAAGGAGGAGGGAGAGGGAGAATCTCTATGATCTCTCCCTATGTTTGGTCACATGAAAGAGGGAAGAGGAATGTGGGGAAACCCCCTAAATCCTGATAGCGAAAGAAGTATAATTTTACAAAAATAAAAACGTGTAATAGGAAAGTCATTGTGTAAACTTATTGTCATAATGTTATAGATCTGTATCCCCTAAAATTTTCCACACCACCTGGGATGTGTTACGACGTGACCCGAGTACTTCACAACAAGAGAACCCATATCAAAAAATTGGATTACTACCTGGGACCCACTTCACGATGACCCTCCCCATTTACAACATGAAACAATTCCTAGAAAATACAAAAATTGCCTAAGGCCTGGTCACGATATGAACTCTCTTGTTTGTGGTGTGACCTACTATTGGTTCAGAGTTGTAGATCCCCTGGTTTCCTAAAATTCTTGAAAACCAATTCAAGAACTGAGAAACCTAAAATATCAAAAAATTATATTATAAATACAAAATAGTGACATGGGGGTGTTACAAACTTCAATATTATAGAATGTCTCTAATCCTCTCTATGATCTCGGAAAATATTTTTTTATTCATTATATCTAGTTACCCTTTGAAAATTGGTATAAGTATTTTTTAAATACTCTGTTGGAATCAACCATTAATTCAATGTTTAGGAATAATTTTACATTTATTTTTCCTATAAGATAATTCCATCTTTCATATACATTTTAATGTGGTAATAAAATTCTATAAGTCCTCTTAAAACCCATGAAGTAACTGACCCTTTAATTTCCAATTGAATCTTCTAGGTTATCTAGAAACTGCTTGACTATGGCATGGTCTCTAAATCCACAGTGCAGTCATCATCCTACATGGATTCACTACGACATGACCCTATCCCCTGTGGTGTATTCTAAGAACACTATATGATATTTTGGTCTAGAATACTTCACTATGGAATAGCCTTATACATTTGACCATATCCACATTTCTCACTCAAATAACTTCCCTCTCAACTTCTTAGAGTCATAGAGGAATCTCTTATCCATCTATCGAGCTATTGTGACATGGAAAATCATCATATGATGTGATAAAATGAAAACATAGAATGACCTCATTCTTACACACTATCAAAATTTCATGCTCCACTGCATAATTAATTTCTATGGTATGGACATCTCTATCTTCAATATCCATGCGGCATAGAATAATCTCTATAACCTAGGTATCACAAAGGTTCCACTGATAGTAAAATTTATCACAAACTTACTCTATAGTCTAGTTACCTATATTGTGGTGTTTACCACATTAGTTCCCACATCATAAAAAGATTAGGAAGGGTAGTCCTTCACATCCCTTGACATGAGATACACCACCATTCAAATCCTAGGTCTGAACTACCCGAAAAGTCACCATTTTCCCCACATGATCATTTTATTGACTATTCCACCCTAATACATGGGATTTCCACCTGATCAACTACAACTCACCAACAAATTATTCAAATCTATATTTGATCTTAGTTGGCTGCCTCTATGGAGGTTAGCTGCATGAATATACTTCACTTCAAATCTAGATACTTTTATTTTAATCAAACGCCTTTTGAAGTATGATACATTGTATTATGGTGTGAAGGGTATGATTATTTGAAAGGAATGAACCTTATGAAGTTTACATAAAAATTTCAAACTTTGAGCTTTTCAGAGTAACCTGATGTACTACGGCATAACCAAAAGACTTTATGGACTCCTTTATGATATGGATACTATTAGAATAATAAGTAATACTTTACCAAACACATTATGTGGAACACTATATGGTGTTGTGATGTGGTTTTTTTCCTTCATATAGAGTTCTATTTAGTTTATTCTAATATTCTTTATCCTTATTTATCAATTTTGAAGACCCTCTAGGTAAAATTATAAGTAAACACAATCTAAAAAAATAATTAAATGGATTTCTACTAATAATACCACCTTTTGGTATGTTTAAAATTCCAAATTAAATTCAAAACTTCCTTTTTTTAAAATTTTTAGATCATATTTATCCCACCATTTGCTATCCTTTAATTCAAGGAGTGTATTAATGATTCACCAATAACAAAATCTAATCCCATATGGGAAATTCTAAATGTGATACACATGATTTGATTATGAATATCCATATGAAAACCTTCATGAAATTCAAAAATTCATGCACTACAACCTGCATTCCCATGATAGAGTATTCAAGAACTCTCCCCATATCTAAACAGTTCACCCCATTTTTCAATAGGAAAGAACACTCACAGACATATTCTCTTGTTTAAGAAATGAATATAACCTCCTATTTTATTAAAAAACCCAAAGATAACTTCTTTAAAATCTCATAAAAGAGATTTAGAAATTCAAGCATTGAGTTTAGATAAGAAATAATACCTTTCTCAAAATCTCAATTCCCATAGGGGAGTGGGGTACCTTCTCCAACCCATCTAGTTAGAGGGATTTGGTTGGACTCTAAGATCCAACTGATACCTCTTTAAATCCATTTTTTTAGTGACCCAGCCAAGATATCTGCCACTTGATCTTGAGTTGACACATACTCCAAATTCATAAATTTTTTCCTTAACTTTATCATTTATAAAATGATACTTGATATCAATGTGTTTAGTTATCAAATGATGAATGATATTCTTGATGAGATACATTAAAACTGATTTTTCACACTTTAATGGAATAAGGGATGCCACTTAAACTCCAATACCTTCAAGCTATTATTTAATATATATCATTTGGGTATAAGTTTGAGTGTCTTTAATATATTCAATATCTACTATGCTCAAAGAGACAAAATATTTATTCTTTTTTAGATAATAAATACAAGAGATACCATGATGGAAATAACCACCAAAAGTAAATTTTTGTTTATCCACCAAACTTTCCCAACCAACATCAGTAAATCCCAGAAGTTACTACCGTGATTTTCTATAATAAAAGAGCTCAAAGTCTACTGTATGATTGATATATCAAATAATTATTCTCATATATTGAATATAACTTTATATAGGAAAAACATTTATAGCATTCATATTAACATGTTAAAAATACTATTTCTAGTCTTATGATTGTAAATTGTAGAAAACTACTTACAATCTACCTATAAATTGTCATATCAACCTCTTTACCCTTACCATCCTTTGATAATTTTTTATGGGTCACTTTTAGAGTATCCATTAGTTTAGAATCATCTATGTGAAATAGTTTGAGAACTTCATTGGAATATTTTTTGGAAAATAAATTTCCTATCCTTTATTTGAATGAACTGAAAACCAAGGAAAAATAATAACTCAATAATTAGAGACATCTTGAATTCACACCACATGAGTTCTAAAAATTACTTGATTTGAGTGTCATCTGATCCTATAAATCTGATGTCATCTACATATATAAGAACCAAAATTTAATTCCCTTTACCCTTATTTATATATAAGTTGTGATTAACCCATCCTATTTTAAATCCAAGCCTCTTTAAGTATTGACCCAGCCGTGAGTACCAGGACCTTGTTGATTATTTTAGGTCATATAAAGAATTCTTTAACTAGAACACCTTGTTTTTATATTTATAAATAACAAAACAATATAGTTGTTAAATATAGACCTCCTCCTCAATAACTCCATTGAGGAATGATGATTTAACATCCATTTTATATACATTAAACACTTTTTATAGAGACATGGTTAAGAAAAATCCTATAGTTTCAAGTTGAGTCACTGGTGGAAAAGTCTCATTCACATCAGTTCCTTATATTTGGGAATAACCCTAATATACAAGTCATTCTTTGTTCCTTGAGACTTGGATATTGAGTTTTTTTGTAAAACCCATTTTTTTATTACATTTAGGTTTCTTATTCAAGGAAAATATTCCCATGTTGGGTTCCTTTTAATATGTTCAAGATCTTTATGAATATATTTGACCCAATTTTCATCTCTAGAATCCTCCTCAAGGATATTAGTATATAATTGAGAAATAAAGGATTTTTACCAATCCTTCATCCTCTTAATTTTTATCAGGGCCATTCGATCACCAATAATTTTGTTGTCACTGATTTCTACCCTATCGATTATCTGGTTTGTAGCTATTATTACTTATAAAGTTTCCTCATTATTAAATATTTTATTCGATTCTTATATATCCCCTTGATCTCCTCTTGAACCACATAATTATTTACCAATTTATTCTTTTAAAAATAGGCTAATTTTTGTGAGAAATATTCTCACCAATTTTTAATTTTTCTTGATATATTTTAAAATCTTCTTATATCAAGAAATATTCACATATTGTCTTTTAATAAATTTTGTTTGTATTTTATTGTAGCACTTGTAGGATTTGATCTTGGATAAATATCCAAGGATAATTGCATTATAACCACAAAAATAAAGATTTTCATTCTTATATTTATTTATAATTAAACACTTACTTCCAAACACTTGAATTTATTTGAGTGTGAGATTATTATCATACAAAATTTATAAGGGGTATTATCCTCATTTTTACATAGAAATGACTTATTGGATATGTACATTGAAGTGAGGATGGATTACTTCCAAAAAAGTCTCTGGTAGTTTATTCTCAATAATAATAGTCTAATCCATGTCATTAACAATCCAGTTTCTCCTCACGATGACTCTGTTTCATTAAAGAGTCCTCACCACCGATACATGATGCTGAAACACATGTTTCTCAAGATACTCCTCCACTTAATTGTTCAAAAATTCATTTCCATTTTCACTTTAGTGTTTCTAATAGTTTAATCCCAACATCCTTTTAGATGGCCTTCGATATTGACTGATAAATTTGAATGCCAAAATTTTGTTTGTGAGTGTGATGATATGTATGATTTTTAATATCACTAGACACATCATTATTTACCAAGTTCTCTAAATATTTTTAGCTCAAATTGATAAGATTATTGTTCCATAGATTATTTTTCTCTTCTTTGGATAACATGCATCTATTATCTTTACTAATGAGGTTAATATTCCCTTTGGTTCATCTTCATTGAAAAACAATCAAACCTTCTTTGGTTTTGATAGCATACATATTTTTATTAAATCTTGCCACATGTTCCAAGTCACATAATTTTCTTAAAATTAAAAAATTATGATTGATATCTTTAACCAAGATAACATCTATCCTATTTATGTATTTTCCACCAACCTTGAGCTTCCTAGAGCCAATAATTTTGAGTCTCTCATCATTTCCAAAATGAAAAATCCCATATTTACTAAATTTTATAGCCATGATGAGGTCTTCATTTCCAGTTATATGATAAGTAAACTTTCTATCAAGGATATATGTTTTAGACCTGTCTGTCACCTTGAATGAAATTTTTTCCACATTGGCCTTCCCAATTTTTCTTTGCATCATCCATGAATGTTGTTACACCATTGATAGTAGTGGATACACTTTCTTATCCTTCATCTCCATGGAATTATTTTTATCCTTAATGACCAAAAATTTATTTTCATTTTTCACCTTATTTATGAAGTTTATATCAATCTTCTTATACATTTTTGGGTCACCTTTGGAACCTTCCTTTGAAATATTGATGCATAATTTATCACATTGTGTCCAAATTCTTCACACTAAATTAAATAACCATTAAAAGCATAAAGAAAAGGATAAATATTGATTGATTTTTTTCCATTCTTACTATAAGAAATTTATTTTAGTAATAAAACACATTTATTGGGTATTCCCCAACTTTCCACAACAATAACACTTGAATTTTTTTGTCTTCTTTTAAACCTTTTCAGTGTTAGTACAAGTCTTCTATGTATTATAAAAATCAATATTCTTTCTGGTTGTTCATTCTTATATTTTAGTATCAACAAAGTCATCTTTATTTTTGTGATCTTACTCTGCAAAAACCTTTTCTTTGTCTTTAAAATGATCCAACCATGGAATATTAATAACTTCTTTAGTCGAAACCCCAATAACTTCCTTAGTGGATGATGCACTTAAACTTCATGATGTTATACCAGGTGTAAGAAGTATTTCCTGTTCTTCACACACCCACCACCACATTATTAATTATAATTTTATATCTTCAATTCATCACTCTATATTTCATGGTTTTATCTAGGCCATCAATTATCTAGACCTCATATTCAACTTTGAGCCTAAGGTCAAACTCTTTCTCTATGTTTCCAGAATTTAGAGATTTCAGTTTCTCAATCTCCACTTCCAAAATTAACCTATCTTTTTCTTGTTGTTGTATATAGATCTTTCCTTCAAGAAAAAATAGATTAAAATTATTTATTTTATCCCTCTATATATCAATTTATTCAAGGTATTCTTTGATTTCTTCTTCAAGATCAACTATACCCTCAATTTCAACACCTTCCTTATCACTATATTCAACTTCTAGTTTGTCTAAAATAGACACCATAATATCTTCCCTGAGGTCTCTATAGTCCTTTACCTCCTCCACTTAAGACTCACCTTATATTTAACCTTTATGAGATAATAATCTTTTCCACTTGAAGAATTTTACTATGGTTTTCAACTAAATTTATCACCTTTGAAAGGTTTCTTCACAGGTTCTTTCTCCCCATTATTGTCTTGAAAGTTCTGATAACACTATATGAAATGATACACTACTTTACCACATTATAAGAAATAATGTGTAAACTTCACTTTGGGTTTTCATTTTACCCTTCCAAGGTTAGATGAAATAAAGGTTATTACCTCATAAACATTATAAGGCCCCAGCCTTAAACCTTACTTAATCTTGAGTTATTACAAGATTACACATTGAGGATCTTTTCAGGTTTAGAGTTTTAGAGAATTAGATCATGAAACTTTCATTACATTCCACATTTAAACAAAGTGGTTACATAAAATACAATATTCATTCTTCCCATCAACGGAAACATATTTAAAATAAAACATGGATTCTTTCTTGACACATCCTTGACACTATCATCATATCATGTACCTTTCCCTTGACCTGTGAAAAACATTTTAAAAACTTGGGATGAGCATAAAAATCTCAGTAAAGGTTATAAAAAAAATATGGAAAGGAAACATGAGTTCATATATACATAAGAATGAAATCATACTTTACCCATAAAACATAGGCACTTTAACATAACTCATCAAATCATGAATAAATCATAGAAATCATAAGACATAAAAGGTAACTTGAGGCATTCATAACATTCTTACGTAGGGAGTAACCCTCTTGGTTACGTTTGGAATACCCACCACAGTATATTCCCTAAATCTCTTCGGATAAACCTTAACGTTTCACTCCTTCACGTTACCCAATGCATTGGAGAGCTATATCGGGCTCACCCGCCCTTAGTTTATCACGGAACCACCCGTCTTCATAACAATGCCCAAGAACCATAACATAATCATAGCACATAACTTAATCATAAAGTAAATATAACATTCCCACATTTCAAAAACAATATAACATTTTAGGATTTTGACATAATGAATCCATTCAAAAAAAACCATTTTCAAAACCATTTAAAACATTTAATAAGGAGATTTTTGAATCAAAGTATCCCATACCACCTTGAAGATTTTAAAATTTTAAACCTTTAATATCCATATAAATAAATCCTTAAAACCATTTTAAAAACATGGATATTAATGAGAAATATTTATAAGTATAAATCATTAAAACATTTAAAACGATATTTTAGTTAAAGGGTTTTTAACAAAATGAGAGACACTTGAATACAATAATTGAGGAATAACATTTAATCATAACTTAATAATATCATGAGAATAAAAGGATTCATGATATAATATTCCAAAGGACAGTATATACACCATATAAGATTGAATTGGTGCATAACAACAATGAAGTCTCAATAGAAATGTAAAATGAGATGAAATCCCTTATAAAGAAGGTATCCTTAAATTAAGGATAAATTAATCTCATAATTATGTGCGAAAAATATAAATACACCCAATATAAGTGGATATTAAGTGTAAAACAATCAGAGGTTATTCACACATATTCATAGAACGACATATTCAAGGAGTATAAGTTTATCCCAAAGAATCAAAATTGGGTTAAGAAGTTTCCTTGCAAAAATTTGACAGCCTAACGGCGCCACTACAAAATTCAGAAAATGAGTTGATGAGAGGTAAAAAGGGTATCTCATCACTTGGAAATAAAATTTAAATCAATAAGGATATAGAAGAACATATCCCAACATTACAATATGTAAATTAAAAGACCCAACAAAAGAAGTCTTTTAAAAAGAGGAGGGTGAAAGGTTCCCTTACCGACTTGGGTATCTTTCGAAACATACACCCCATGAAAAAAAGGACAATACAACATTGATGTAAATACTCATAAATGAAATTATATTACACAAAGAGTAGAATAATAGGCAGTACATATACCACTCAAAGGAAATGGTGGCAAATGTAGCATAAATCTCACGGGAATAAAAGTGAGATGAAAAATCCCTTATGAAAACTCGGCAGCCTAACGGTGCCACTTAAGACTTACAAAAATGGATTGATGAGATCAAATAGGGTCTCTAATAATATTAAGATAAAGTTTAAAGAAAGAGGAATATAAAAGAACATCCCCCAACATAACAAATAGGAGCTTAAAAGAAGTGACATAAAGGAGAGTACTTAAAAAGAAGGAGAGAGGTTAGATCTCTTACGAAAATTCGGCAGCCTAACGGTGACACTCAAAACTTCCAAAATGGATTAATGAGAGAGAATAGGGTCTCTCATCATATTAACATAAAAATTACAGTAAGGTTAATATAAAAGAACATCCCAATAACAAGAAAGATGATCTTTTAAAGGAATGACATAAAAGAGCGTACTTAAAAAGAAAGAGAGGAGTAGGATCCCTTACCTCGGGTCCGACTTGACTCGATCATTCTTTAATCTCCTGAATAATAAACTTGAGTTAATTTCTACTTCCTTAATAACCATTTTTCAAGTTCATTATTCCTTTTATATCACTTATTACCATGTCATGAACACTATGTTATTATTTAAGTTAATAATGGTCGTTTTAACGATCATTAGTACTTGAGTCAAAAAAATAAACTCTTTATAATTACAAGTTGTTCATGTGGTAAAATATCCATTATATCCAGAATTGTATTCATGATGTAGATATCATATATATCATATATATACAGTATATTCATGCATTTATAATATTAAATAACATTTAGAGTTAAGAAATGAAATGCACCGTTCATGGATACGGTAAGCTGTACGTACGCATGAACGCTACTTCCATTTATATTTCATATTTAATGGAATTAAAACATAATGATACATAATAGTATTTTAATTCCATTATGGTATCATATATAATATCATTAAATATATCCTTTATACGTACCACATATGGTATTAACGAATCAAATCACTTTGAGGGGGCGGTAGTCCGCACTTCCTAAAATGAAGATATCGCGTATACCCATAATGGAAGCCATAAAGGTATGCCATAAATGAAAAATATAGAATCTTAAGGAAAAAATAAACATATTATATATCATATATAAATATAGTGTCATCTTAATGGCCACCTTTGAAGGTGTTAAAAGAATGTTGAACAATCATCGTTTCGGGAGGCAGAAATTTTCCATCCACAGAAACAGTATGTTCTTTAACCATTAGATGTAGGTGTGTGTAAGTGTAGCTCGAATCCTTCTTATAAAAAAATCCTAGTATATGGAAGATACTGGTGTTGTTACAAAATAAATTAATAAAAAGAGTATAGGGGGTTGGAGAAGCAAAATAATACAAAAGTACTCAAGTGAAGACATTACCTTAAAATCGGGTAACTCCCTTTTGTTTGAGCTCAAAGGCTTCCTTGGGAAGGCTTATGCTCAAAGTGGGGCTTCAAGGAGTTATAGAGGGATTTAGAGAAACAAAATGGGCAGGGGTTGGCCGAGCCAAAGGCTTTGGAAGTCTGGGTAAGGAGGTATAGGTGGAGGCCTTTTATAAGAGGAGAGGAGGGGCACTCTTGGAAAGGTATAAAATGTAACATTATTTTCAAATGAGTTTCGGATTTTAATGGTCCCACATTGATGTGTTTTGAGGATATGGTGATAAGGGTTTGAAATCCACCCATCCAATAGGTTTTGGACATGTGTAGGTCTTAGATTTTACATTATCTTTCCATTTTATTTAAATCCTTTATTAATGAGGTAATCACTGCATCATCATGATGTCATAAATAATTTAATAAATTTAATGTCTAAAAATTATAAAACAAATATCATGATGTAGGAAATATTTTTAGATTTATAATGAATATTTATGGTCCAAAATATCATTTATGTAGACAAATTTAAAAATGTTTTACTTAGGTGATACATTCTTTGTTACATTTAACATTCTTTAAAAATAAAAAGATAAAAAGTCACTTTCTCACAAAAGTGATTCCATGAGGCCCCCAAGTTTGGCACAAGGCATCCCATGGTCGGCCATGAGACAACCAGTAGCCTTAGGACACATTTTGTGGTCATTTTTTATTATTATGATATTATTTTATTATCTTTAACTACCTGATTACTCATTAATCAAGATAATTAAAGATAATTACCGTCGTTACTATTCATAATGTCCAAAAACAAAAGAGTCTTAATTACATAATTTGAACCTTCTTATTCCAAATATGTAATCCATTTTACCAAATTACAAATGCATAAATTGCAATAATTAATTTAAAAAAACTTCCCATTGTCAAAACAAATAGCGGGTTTTTTAGAAACAATATTTATGAAAAGTTTTGCACTTGTTTATGCCCAATTAAAAAGTGAAATTAATCGCAATGAACATAATTGAATTACATGGTAAAAATATATTCTAATTACACTTTAAAACAAATTAAAAAGATAATATAACCATATAATTAAATTATATGAAAAAGCATTTTTGATGTAAAATGCAGTATTTTTCACTATTCATTGAAAAATGAACATTGTCAGAAAAATACCAAAAATTAACCCAAGTTAAATTTCAATGTCCCAATCATAAATAATATGTTTATTTTGAAAAATAGAGCTTATAAAATTGTCAAAAGTTTGATTTAAAAATGGTTTTCCATCAAAATGTAGTAAAACAATCTTTTAAAAATACTAGTGTATTCAATGCTTAAGATTGGATTCATTTGTATTTTAAACTGATAAAATTTATTGGATAAAAGTAAAAACATTTAACAAACATATATAATCATATTTTATTTATTTATATTCATTACTGTCAATACAACAGCTAGGCGTTAACTACCATTTAAAATAATATTATTTTATTATTGGAGTGCAACGTATGATTTCAAAGGAACTCGTTGTTGCATATTGGTTAAGCCATCGAGCATAGCCTTCCATTTAAAGTAATATTAATATTTAATCACAAATATGGATAAATGTGAAAATTTCATACTCTTTATTTACCTGGGGTGTTACAAACATCTTCTTCATCTGGATGTTATTTTAACAAAAGTTTTTTCATTTCTTGGAAGGATACCTCCTATGAGATATTTTAGACTAACATTCCTTATCATTATTACTTATTTCATATACGATTAGAGTTATATATAGTCTATACATATATAATTTCTTTAGATTCCTATCTTGGAGCACTAAGGCCATTAAATTAAAATGTATAGGAAGTCTTATGAAAATAATTTTAATGATTTTGACACCATAAATTTTTTCTCCAAGTCCACACCTATCTTTTATAAGAATTTTTAGTCAATCAAAAAATGTATCAATTATTTCATTTGGGATCATCCAAAAATCATCATATTTATTCCATAAAACCTTTATCTTTTCTTCTCAAACTTTCAAATATCCTTCATAAGTATTCAAGATATTCGCCCACATAATAAGAGAAATCTTGCATGAAACCATATTTATATATTTTTAGTTTGGAAAATCTACCACTAATGAATTTATTTCCTTATCGATAAAATTTAATTCTTTGTTATATTTACCAGATAAAGTTCTACAATATATGCATGATGAGATATCATGCATAAATACTATATAATAATTCATTACTAAAGATATAAAATTATTATATATCCTTTCCTTCCATAATTTAAAATCATTGAAAATAAGGATGCCTTTATTGCTAGAAATGACTTCCATGCTCTCAAGATAGAAAATAATCCTCCTAAAACTAGGTTTTGATACCACATGTTGTTCCTAGACAAGGAATATACCATGAGGGGGGGGGGGGTAAATTAGGGTATTTCAGTTTGATATTTATCCTTGATAATGATCCTTTTCTCTTTCATGAGTGACAATATTCTCTCAATCACCATCACTTTTTAGTGAATAAAGTAGTAAAAGAACATAAGCGATTTTTATTTGGTTTACCCAAACTGGGATAATCCAAGGAGCGTGCGACAAGTAGTGTACTAATACCCCTGAGACACTAAGTTCACTACATTAAATGCAATTAAAAAATAGAGTGGATGCATTAAGATTCTATATTCACTATCCATTAAATAATTTCAAATAAATCACTGCTTTTAATCATAATGAGGATTGTACTAATACTTTTTTGGTGATTTTATTCTCTATGAAGTGTAGATGGGAAAACACACATTGTTTGGTGTAACACTTCAATATAGATTTAACAAACTTCTTGTGAGACAATCCTCTTGGATCCCCTTACTTCTTTTTCACTTTTAAATTTCCAAAATTCCTAGAACCCTCTCTCCAATATTTTTAAATATATATATATATATATATAAATTCGAGTTTCTATCTAAAAAATACTACAAGATGTATTTTAAATTATCCTTATAAACTGACACTTAATCTAATGGTTAGGATTAATTCTATATTTCTTATGACCCTAAGATCATTCTAGGTGTCACACACATCTTAATATGGTGATAAAGTGCCAAAAGTCATCCTAAAACCTAAGTAGTAACCACCCCTTTAATTTCTAATTGAATCTTCTAGGTTTTTTGGAAATTACTTTATAGAGACATGGTCTCTACTTTTATGGCGTAGCCATCATCCTCCATGTCTTCACCACAACATAAACCTATCCTCTATAGCTTAGTTTGAGTACACTATATGATATTACAGTGTAGAAGAATTCAATGTAGTATGACATCCTTTGTTTGACAAAATCCATTATTCTCACTCAAATAACTTCCCTCTTAACTGCTTGGAATCATGGTGAAATATCCTCTCCATATCTTGACCTATTATGGTGTGTTCCATCAAACTATGATGTGGTCACCTGTAAACTTAGAATGAATCATTTATTCTATACTATTGAAATTTCATCCTCTACATTATAATACATTTCAGCATTGTGGATGTATCTAGATTCAATATCACAGGGGCATAACATACTCTCCATGACATGGGTATCTCAGAGGTTTTGGTGACACTGAAACTCATCTTAACATCCATCTACAATGGGGTTACTTTATTATTGTGTGGCCTATATCAACTGATACCCCACATAAAAAAATATTTATAAGGGTACTCATTTATAAGACTCAACATATGATACACTACCAATACAATACCTTAGGGCCGACCTACCTGATGGGTTACTATTCCACACACACAAGGATTTTCTCCATAGAGGCACCATAAACCATGTAATTTCCACCTACTCACCTAAAACTCTCTATCACCTTGGTTATGGGTGTCTTTGAGCTTATTTTGATATTTCCATGGCATATCGTTCATGATTCAAGGCTAGCCCCTCTTTTATTTTAATAAAATTCCATTTGTGTCATGATATATTATATTGTAGAATGAAGGTCTTACTTCTATGAAAGAAATTAAGGTAATAAATTTTCCTCAAACTTATGCACTTTAATATTTATGTAACAAAATTATGTACTATAGTGTAATAAAAAGCCTTTGTGGACTCCTTTACTAGGTGGATACTCTGATAACATTCAAGACCGCTTCACTAAACACACCTTGTAGTGCAACCTAAGGTGTCATGAAGTGATTTTTTTCCTCTAGATATATTTCCCTTCAGATGTTTCTAACCTTATTCATCCTTCTTAATTATTTTAGAATATCTTTTAGTTGAAAATATAAATAAACACAATCCATAAAAAATAACAAAGTTTTATTTTATAACATGTCGTATGGGTAATATCCTCATGTTTTCTTGGGGTATCTTATAAAGATACACTTTGTGCATTGGGGGTGCAATCTTGTTACCTGAAGAGGCCATAAAAAATGATTCACATCTCTACACATGTAAATTCTAAAATATAGATTTACTTACACACCAAATTTCATATAGAATACCATCTTCTTCTTTATTTATAAATTATTTTAGTATGTGCACCATTTTCTATGATGTGTATCTTCAAAAGGATAATGAAATACATATATGACTCATCATTGATCTCACCATCTCCAAAAATGTGTGGTTTCTCATTTTATTTACACCATTCCATTGTGGTGTATAAGGAGGAGTGAGTTGAGATAGAATCCCAAAATTCCATAGATAATCAATGTAATATTGGTTTATATATTTTCCATTATAGTCTAAGTGAATTTTCTTTATCTTCTTACCAAGTTGATTCTCAACTTCATTCTTGAATTATTTGAATCTATCAAAGGAATATGACTTATATATCATTAAGTATAAATATCTATATCAACTAAATTCATTATTAAAAGTTATTAAGTATGAGTATCCATCTTTTTATTCACTAGGAAATGGTCCACACACATCAATATGAACAAATTCAGGAAGATCTATGGACCATTCAACCTTTATATTAAATGATTATTTTTTCATTTTACCTTATAAAAAAGTTTTACATATAAAAAGTAGTTTTAGTTTGAAATATTATAAATATCCATATTTATATAGTTTTGTCAAGAAATTTTTTTACATGACCCAGCTAGTGATGCCTCAATTGTGTGTGATATGAGTCATGTGAACTAGATTCTTTATTGATTTCCAATAATTTATTTTCTTTTTCTAAAACATAAATTCCACTATTCAAATGTTCCAAACCATAACATACACTATCTTTATAAAATAATAAACTTTTATTTCCAAATTTGAAAATAAAACCATCCATATCCATATTTGGTATAGATATAATTTCTTTGGTTACATTTTACACATAATGACAAGATTTCAAAACTATAATCAATCTTGTTGGTAACATAAGATGGTAGTCTCAGATAGAAATAATAATAAGTCATAATCCATTGGAAAATCATAGATCTACCTCACAATAAGAAACCTTAAGAAATATACTTGGTTCCCATATTTAGATACAAAATTAAGCATCACACGCTGTGTCTAATAACAAATTTGTAGAAACAAAGAGATTACACTTGATAAAAGATGAACCTAAAGATTACCATTAATACTTATATAAGGTGAAATTATTCTTGTATTGCCCCTTATTTCCACATGAAAAATATATAACATCCAACTCCCTTGTTCCCCCCTTGATATTCTGCTTATTGGAAGGGAATTGTGAAGTAGATTTAGACTTAGAGTTAACCTTGAAGGTCTTCACCCTACCTTTTCTATTATTCAAAATAACAACTGAAGGATTTTAATGCTTAATATCCTTATCAGGATGGATAATGAGGGTGATAATATTAGATAAATTATTCTATATGTTGTTTATATTAAAATTCACAATAAAATAAGAGAATATTTATGGTAATGTGGCGATCATGAGATCTGTGCACAAAAACGTGGGTAGCTTGAAACCCAAGATATCAAGATGACCAATGTAGATAATCATCTTGAATACATGAGGTATCACTAGTGCACCCTATACATGATTTCAAATTAAAATTTCTTTGTAAATATCATACCTCACATATCTATCTCTCTCCTGATAAAGATCATGAAGATGAGATAACATGTCACATACATTCATGCCTTTATATAGATTCTAGAGATCACTTAACATGTATGATAATATCAAGTATTGAAAATTTAATGTTTCATCCAAATTATTATAGAATAGTTTATAATCATCTTCACTATCCTCATCAGTAGGCTCAATAAGTATCAAGACTCCATCACATATAACTTCCTTTCTCGGTGTAGTAAAATACACAAACACCAGTACCACTCCTAGAAGTTAGTGCCGATGAGGATATTCACATAAAAATTGATCATAGGTCTATTGTGGTCAATGAATTGTTTTTCTTCTACAAAAAAATATATTTTAAGTGCTTTATATTTATTACCAAAATATGTGAGATATAATAATATTTATAATCTTATTATTCTCCAACTATTTTATCAAGTCTCAATAGGCCTCACCATTAGACGTTGAATGTCCTTACATGTGGATATTCTACTAGAAAGGATCTATATGTTTCTTCTCATAATCCAAAAAAGGGATTGGTAAATTACTCAAAAGTATTTAGGCAGGTAGTCTTTCCAAATGTTAACTTGTAGCTCCTTGATCTATTGAGTGGACTCTCCAATCCTAAAATCCAATCTTAGATTTCTTCAACACATGCCTACAAGATACATCTAGTATATAAAGGTCTAATAATCTTAATATAAACTTGGTTAGGTCTACCAAAAACTTTCATAAGAAATCTCTGATAATTGTAAGTATCCTTATAAGGTCCATAACAACACTTAGTTCTATGGTTACATTAGTAATCAAGTAATGGAATGAGTAAATGAGTTAATATTTTCTTACGGTATTTTTTTTCTTTATGCGTAAAAATATTTATTTTATCACTTTAATTTATTATTAATAGTACATTTATTTTATATAATTAATCAATCAAATTTTAATATAATATTTATGCTCAATCCATATATTTTAATTCATCATGCATGATAGTTATCTCATTTATTTAATGTGATCACATTCTAAGCATCAAACAAACAAATAAATAAATAGCCATGCACTTTGATAAAATAAAATAAATAAAGTGAATTATATCATGATATTTATATTATCTAATTTAT
Source organism: Viscum album (assembly GCA_963277665.1). Lineage (NCBI taxonomy): Eukaryota > Viridiplantae > Streptophyta > Magnoliopsida > Santalales > Viscaceae > Viscum > Viscum album. The sequence continues at coordinate 15,086,365 of OY728155.1, read as the reverse complement.
TAAGTTAATGATAAATAAATCTTTCAACCTTGGATAAAAACTCACTGTGCTGGTCTTAACTCGAATTGCAACATTCCACCATCGACACCTGTATCTTCTTTGTAGGTTTCATCCCAACTCGGGTTTTAAATCACCTACTATCCTTGGAGATCCAAACTTAGTTATACTACTGATGTTTTACTAACATACCCCATGGCCATTATGTTTTTATGATAAAAAACCATTCATATGTTTTTAATGATTATGCTTTTAAGTGTTTTTATCAGGTTGTAATTTTATTTAGTTCAATTCTACTATAATATGAAATTCTGTTGAAGTTTGATGAAATTTTACTAATTCTAAAAAATAACCTATGTGTATAATTTAACTATATAGATTTTTACTACATCGATCAATCAACATCATCAATTATCTACATGAAATAATCACCTATATGAATCAGCTACATCACAAAATCGACTACGTGAGAATTCAACTATATAAATTGGATCCATGGAATATTTGTCTATGTGGTCCCAATTGGATACATTGATCAATTCAGATACATGAGTTTAATCTATTTTAATTATGTATATTTGATTTGGATATATGAAGAAATTTAGTATGTTAATAATGAATATGTAAATCAATTCAAATACTTGAATTCAAATACATGGATTTAGGCTTCATGGTGGTCCAGAATCAGATATGTTATTCTTTAACAGAGCTATTTATTATTGTTGTAGTATCTCAAGTAAAAATTAATGATTATTTCAATTAATTAAACAATGGACTACCTGTTTATGGATAAAATCAATTTTCAAAGGTTTAAAGTACTGAGAAAAGAAGATATTAGAGATTATTTTATTTTTCAATTCTTTTTTGAGGTAATTTTCAGAAAAGTACATTTTTAGTTTTAACCCAAGGCCTAATTTTATTATATATCATGATGTATAATAGTTTTTGAGAAGATATAAAATATGACTCGAATAATAACAAAAGCAATATATATCTATATCTCCCCCCCTCTCTCTCAAAGCCTTTGATGATGCTATTTTTATGTGCTGAAAAGAAGAAGAAGAATAATAAAGTTCTTTACATCTGAGTTTTCATGTTTTAATACCTATGTGTTTTAAATACTCTCCTAAAGTTATGATTCATTAATATTTTCTCTATTTAATATCTATTCTATTTTTCTAGTTTTATATTACAATTATATGCTACAACTTGTAATCTATCATTGTTATTTCTTACTGATGTAAGTGATCACTCCTTATACTAAGTGTTGAAGGATATTATTTTTTTAAAAGATTTTATGATTAAGAAAAAATATATTGTATTTTTAATAAGTGATGGATACTTGAACTCAGTCAAGAATTCTCTAGGAAAAGGACACATTCTAGTAAAATGAAAAACTATAGGAGTTGAGTGTTGGTGGAGTAGACTAGGGGATCTCTATGACATGATCCAATATAAATATTCTTTTTTAGATATTTTTCATACTATTTTTCTTTTTTGTTTCTTTCTTGTGATAAGATAAGTTCAAAATCGATCATACCACAAGAGAGGTTGGTTTTTAGTGAAGAAAATTTTCAATTACTCAATTCACACCTCTCTTATGTATTTGTGTAGAACTTCTCTAACCAGTAATTGGTGTTAGAGGGAATGAATCTTGAGTTATCAACTCTAAAAGGTTTCATTCTTAAAGATCATTTTCTAATGGCTATTATGGCTATCAATAGAGATGGTATGTGTATGGTTTGAACACCATATTTCAATAGGGGAAAATTATAGATGTTAGAATACACAAATGATTATTTATTTGAAGAAACTTGTTATAAAGGTTTATTATAAATATGTTAATCCTTAAAACATTCTTGAAGGAGATCCACAAAAATAGATGCTATTATAGAAGGTGATTATGATATAAAATCCAAATTCATGAATGGTATTATATGTGTACTTATACAAAATGAGTTAAAAAAAGATTATCAATGTGCTACAATACATGAGATGCGGAAAACTATATCAGTGGATTATGAAGGTATTTATAATGTGACACTACTAAGGTATAACACAACAAAGTTGAATTTTAACACATTTATAATGATTGATGGAGAAATTAGTATATAAATGAATGGAAGGTTAATAGAAATTGTGAATAACATTAGTTCTCTAGGAGAACCAATTATTGAATCGGATCAAGCACTAAAAGTTATCAGAGTTCTACCATCCAAATTGAGTAAGATTTTAGTTTACATTAGGAGATACATTGATTTGAAATATTTCAAAATAATAAATCGCATTGGAACACTTATGATGCATGAGGAAAAAATGGAAGCCTAAGATGATGATAATAGAATGATTAAAAAATAGAATTATACTTTTAAAATATCTACTTAAAAGTATGATATGAAGAGAAAAGGTATACAAATTGATGAATCATATGATGAAAATACTTCAAATAGTTCTCATTCTAATAGTGATCTTTCTCAATTTTCTATTAAATTTAAAAAGTTCTACAATAAGAGAATAATATTCATGAAATCATTCAAAAAGTAGAAAAAATATGATGAATGTTCTAAAGAAGTTAGGTGTTATGAGTGAAAGAATATTAGATATATCAAACCCAGTTGTCTACAAATTCAAGAAAAAAAGAAATATAATAAGAAGTATAAATGGAAACTAGAATTCAAGAAAAATAGTAAAAGGTATTTAAAGGCCACATAGAGTACTTATTAGGATTATACTGAAGAAATATCTTCTAAATCAGAATTTGAAATCTCATACCAAAATACCTACATGTTATTTATGTAACAATATAATGAGGAACACTCATTTTATTCATTAGAGCCTAAATATGATTATGATGCTGAAAATTGACCTTTTTAGAAATATAATGAATATTGTACCATGAAATTAATTAAATATTAGTTCTTTAAAAATAAAAATAAATCCATAACAATTCTTATGATGTTGTTGTAAGTTCAAAATAGGACTTAAACAAAAAAAATTAGACCTAAAAGTTAAGCTGGGAAATTCTATTTCTTCTTGTGCTGAACATGGTAATAGAATTGAAAGCTTAAAAAAAATAAGTACAATCCCTTAAATATACTGATAGTGTTTTCACAAAAGGGAAAAATAACCTACAACAAGTCCTTGGTAATAATACAATTTAGAATGATAATTTTGGAATATGAACTAAATTTGAAAGACCAAAGAAGTACAAAAAACTATTTTGTGCCTAGTTCAAAGAATAAAAACATGTCTAAAGTTATTTTTTTCATTACGGATAACCATAAAATTATTCTAATTTTTATAGGTAAATAAAACCTCAATTTTTTTGGTATTAATATTTTTTTTTCAAAAAATGTATCAAAATCCATTTTTGTAAATTTTGGATGGCACAAGAAGATTTTAGCTTCCCAATTCATTAATTTCTAACATTTTTTGACCCAAGAGAATATGGGTTCCAAAAACATTTGTTGTCTTGTAGGAAAAAAATCAGAAGTGTGTCAATGAAAAATGGTATATTTATAGTTGATGTTCAGGGTATTTGTGTGAATATTTCTAAAATTTCCATTCCTTATCCAAAATTGATGGCGGCTTAGTCACTTTTGGAGATAATGTTAGGAAAAAATTATTAGAGTTCGATTGATTGGAAATCCATGATCAGTTCTCATCCAAAAATTTATTTATGTAGAAGGATTGGAATATAACTTGATATGTATCTCTAAAATTTTTGATGAAGGTTAATCTGTCATTTTTCAAATACTTCTAGTTCTATTTTTAATGATAAAATCCTTAAGTTTAAGACAACTAGAACTGATAATGTATATAATTTAGATATTAATTATTTATGTAGAAAAAAATTGAATTGTTTATATTATAAAACAAATGAATCTTGAATTTTTTCAATAATACTTGGAACTTGAATTTGGTGAAACCAATATTGAAAAGATAGATATAATTGAACCTAAAAGTGTATTTCCTAGAAATCATAGATACCTAAAAAATAATCCCTTAGATACTATAATAGGAATCTTAGATAAAAGGAATTTGTTCGAGAATAAGAATAAGAACCATTATAGAATTATCTACCTTTATATCTTATCCCGAACTAAAAACTTTATAAGAATATTTGGATAATTGAAGTTGGGTTTTATCTATGCAAGAAGAGTTAAACCAGTTCAAAAGTAACAAGGTATAAAAGTTAGTTGATCGGCCATATGAATACCCTGTTATAGGAACAACATGTTTTTTTAGAAATAAACTTTATGATCATGGAATTATCACTAAGAATTAGGATATATTAGTGTCTAAAGTGTACATTCATGATAAAGGAATTGACTATAAAGAAACCTTTTCACCCTCAAATAGATTATTATTCATTATAATTATTCTAGCATATGCATCTCATATGAATTTCCAATTTTATCATATGGGTGTTAAATCTAAATTTCGAAAAGGTTTTATAATAGATGATTTTTATATTAAACAACCTCCTAGTTTTTTAAATAATCCCTTTCCAAATTATATTTTCAAACTCACTAAATCTCTTTATGGTCTTAAAAAATCACATAGAGCTTGTTATGAGTGTTTGAGTTATTTTCATTTATCAAATGGATTTGCAATAGGATTGGAGAATCCTGCTATTTTTAAGAAAACACCATATTTAGATATTTTGTTAGTTCAAATATATGTGGATGATGTGTTTTTTGGTTATATAAATAAAATATCATGTAATTACTTTTCAAAACACATGCAAAAAAAATTTTAAATGATTATAATGGGTGAGTTAAAATTCTTTCAAGGATTTAAAATTTATCAATTTTTTTGAGGAATGTGCTAAATCAAAGAAAATTCATACTTGAACTACATAAGCAGTTTGAACATGAAATTATTAAAGAACATGAAACCCCTATGAGTTATAATGAAAACATGATTTTAATGAAATTAGGAAACTAGTTGAAAACTAGTTGTATAGAGGAATAATTAGGAGTGTACTGTATTTGACTGCTAGAAAACTAGACATTAGGTTTGTGGTATTCTTATGTTCTATATTCCATGGAAATCCCAAAGAATCACATTTGAAAATTTCCAAAAAAAACTTTAATGTGTTTACAAGAAAAAATTTATCTTTCTTTACTTTTTCTAAAAACCTATGATTTTAATTTAACTTCATATTTGGATACTAACTTTAGTGGGTGTAGACTAGTTAGTAAGAGTACCTCAAGAACCTTTCAATTTATAGGTAAATATATGGTATCTTGGTTTAGTAAGAAACAACACTCATTTGCATTATCTACTATTTAATCAGAGTGTATATCTACTAGTAGTTGTAATGAACAAGTTTTGTGGATGGAACACACCATGATAGATTTTGGATTCAATTTTAATTAACTGTCAACTAAATGTGATAACACTAGTTCTATCAAAATTTACAAGAATATAATAAATCATTCAAGAATATAATATATAGATCTATTACATCATTTATTAATAGATCATTCTTAGAAATGTGATATCTCTCTTTAATTTATCTCTACTAAAAATCATTTATCTAATTTTTAAACAAATCCCCTTGCTTGTCAGAGATTTAATTTTCTCAAGAAATAAATGGGGTTATTTGAATTATAATGATTTTAACTTGTTTTATATCAATTTATTTTAAATATATTTCTATTTCAACATTTATTGTTAATTTATTAGTATTTTAATGCATTTTTAAATTTAAATGAGTGTATTTTGTTTTAATTTATTCTCAAATTCCATTTTACTTTTATATTATCTTTTAAAAATAAGTTGTACTTATTTAAAAAAGTGTTTGTTATGTTATTTAATTTTATTTCCTATTTGAAGTCATATTTCACCATAAACCTTATTCAGCTATGCATACCTCTCCCAAATTAGGTATATGATATAACCCTGAAATTGACCCTCTCCTCTCATTCCAATCGACTACAACCTTTATCCTATGAAACCAAACTGTCACCCCTTTATTCTCTCAACCTTTAAAAAAACTCTATAAGATAGAGAAGATGAAGTGAGAAGATGATTTTAGTTCTAGATCTTCAATTAAATCCAAGTCTAGTAGTGTTTCATGCTATGTTCTTTTATGGAAATATGTGGATATGGAATGGTTGAATGGAATAGATCTATTATTAAGGAAGGTATTCCAGTTATAGGGTTGAGAGTTTAATTTTTATGAGAACAAGTCAGGCTTATTGTTTAAAGAAGAGGTTAATGAGATTCTATGTAATTAAAAGTTTTAGTTTAATGAAAGAGATAATGTTATATTTATGAATGTCAATGGTAAATCCCTATTTGTCTCTTATGTAGAGATGATAGATATCATGCACTTCCCTCATGAATGTGAGTCTAGTTTTTTCAGACCCTAGTTGGAACAACCTTAGTAGGACCCTATGATGTCTTTAATTTTCTTTTTGGGTCATCTTATTTTGTAAATATAGCAGTGAAGGATTTAGAATTTGAGTGGAAGGTACTGTTAAAATTATTTTAGATTGGAATTTCTCAGAGAATATGAGAAATAACGAAGGTATTTTTTCAAGACATTTATCTCCTATATGAAATAATCAATAATTTGAAGATTAGTATTCCATGGTACATGATGAAGATCACACACTATTGATTCCATTGGGGGGGGGTAAATTATTACCCCTATGGAAGGATTGTTTCCTTCATTTTTATAAAGAAGTAAGTGGAACTGAATGAAGGAGGAGTAGTTAAGTTCCCTATGAGAAAAACATTATATGTTATTTGTCTAAATAAATTTGAATACAACTGGGATGCCTCCTACAACCCCTTGAGACTAGTTAGATAAGAGAGTGATTCTCAAGTTGTTGTACCAACTCCTACACCAACTCAGGGAGAGTAGTTTAGGACCTCACATCCTAGGGATGCAACACCTTCTAAGATTGTGTATAATAGGGAAGTGGAAGAGAAAATTGTTACTAGATCAGTGTCTATGGTGGAAATAGTTATACCTATAGTGGAAGATGTTCAAGGGAAATAAATTTTAACTAACAGTGTTGTTGAGTTTTTTGAGCCATAGGTTTCTGAAAGGATTTGTTGTGGGAATTCTCAAACAATGTGTAAAGTTTTAGTACTTAGGTGCAGTAGATTGGTCGACCAAGGTCATTATTTAAGGATTCAATATTTAAAACAACATGGTAATGGTATTTTAAAACAATACAAAAGAAAAAAACTAATAAAAAGTATGGGGGGGGGTCGGTTTATGTTTATATTAAAATAAGATGTCTGTTGGGAGAATATCATTTTTTTTTGTTTTTTTGTTTTTTAAATTTTATTGATAAAACAAAATGATCAGTTTTTATAGAAAGTACTTTTTACCAGGACTAATAAATATAACTATACCACTTAATTTATTTATTAATCATTATAATTTAAATTAAAATCCACGTAATTATGATCCCCTAATTTTTTAATCCCTGAACCCTATGATAATTAATTTAACCAAAAATATGTATGGAATAAAACCCTAGGATAGCTTTGAAATTCGAAATCATAACACCCTAATTTTATTGATTTTTTAAGGATAACTTATGGTAAGTGTTAAATTATAGAATATATCATTTATATAAAGGATTATGAATTAAGTTTTTGGATTTTATTTCAACTCTATAAATTGATCTTGTATTTTTTTCTCTTTATCAATTAATATTGAACTCTCACAATTCAAACATTACTTAACCTCACATGTTTTGTGTTAACTATTCAATTGCTTGCTTGGTTTATTTTAAGTTAAAAACTCAATTCATATATTATATTAACTTAATTACACCATCTCATTTATTCAAAATAAATAAGTGAAGTAGGTGAGGATTAGATCTATTACTAAGAAAATATACTCTTCCATGGATGGTGTAGTCATTATAGAAATGTTTTTCATGTGAAAAGGTCTAGAAATGGTGTAATACAATCTAATTTCTACTCTTTTGTTCAAAACTAAACAATTGAACTAAACAAGAATTTTTTTGAAGTAAATAGAATAAATGTAAGAGAAACTAAGAAGTTTATTACAAAAATAAAAACATTAAAATGTGAAGAAGAAGATAAAGGCTTCTATGAAGGGATCATTTCTTCAAGAGAAATTACTCTTGAAATCTTGGATAAATGGAGTGAAAAAACTTATAATTTACCCTCAATATACTAATTCATAGAAAAAACCATACAATGGAGAAAAATAAAAATTTATAGAGGGGAGGGTATGCTAGGGTTATAAGAGGTTACAAGTGTGAATGGGAAAATTCAGCCAAATATTTTAATCCAATTTTTTCCAAATTTTTGGCCTACAAAATGAATGAACCATCTATTCTCCTAGAAGGATTATTTTTGAAGAATTGGATCCTATATATTCTTTTCAAATTTAATCTCAAACCTAGTAGGAATTTAAAAGATATGGACCAAATGCTGAAGTTGTGTCCAATTTGATGTGTCCAGTAAAATTTTAAATTCATGATCTATTTACTACAATAAAATGAAAAATATACCTCAAATGGTCTAAATGAGTGTTTTATCCCACTGAGTGAATAATTATGATATGATATTTTAAATTTAAAAAAGTTACAAAAAATATCGACGACCAAAATACTATTGGAACCAGGGGTGTTCTTTACAGTAAATGGAGTCTGGTTTTTGTTTATTGTCAATACACACTGGGATGATCATGGATTTTGAAAAAGATGTGTTATTATAGTAAAATATGACTACAATGTTGAAGGTGTCTTCATTTCCCATTGTTTTCCAATTATTTAGGCTAAAAATCAGGAGTAAGAGGAAATAATCATCAAAGGTAGTTTTCTGGGATAGAATCTTCATTAGTATGGTAAAGGCATGGGTTTCATGAAGATTCGGTTTTGAAAAGGCTGATATTTGAAAATATGTGGATCATTGTGAACAAGAATCATGAAATGCGTGAAGGGTTGATGGTAATCTTTGTGACTATGAGAAGATTCATGAGCTAGTTAAATTTTTATGGAGCATTGAAAGTGAATTAGCTTTGTGAACATGCTTTTGGAGGTTAATGATAAACATACTAGATACATGGGAGAATCGTGAATGGATGATCCTATAAATAGATGGCTACCCCTACATGATAATACATAAACATAATTAGATAAAATTTAGAATCTTTTTGAATTGGTTATGGTCAAAAAATTCTTGAATCAAGTATTCAAAGTGAACTTGAGAATCAAAAAATGAATTCTCTAGTCTTTACCAATGATTAGGCATATGATAAAAATGAGTTTCTTGATGATGATGTATTACGTGATGAGTCAATGAGCTTTGCGAAGGCAGTTTGTTTCTTGAAGGAAGTTTTCTTTGAAAAGGAAGTGAACTCACAAAGGAGTTTCATTTATAGAAGTATTGAACATCAGGTTTAAGTGAACAATGTTTTCAAGTGCATCAACTCATAAATTTGATGCAATAAGAGTCTCGTAATAGTCAGGGAAAAAGTCTTATAGGCCAACCTACTAAAGCGACCCCCATGTCATTAAACAAGGTAATACTTCTCCTTAGCCAGTGAGCTAGGGGGAGTCAACAGAAGTTTTCTGAGGGAGGAAGTGTGTTATCCTTACATTCTAGTAAAGAAAGCATGCCTGGAATAGAGTGATTGTGTCTAAACTTATATATTCCACAACTAGTGAAGATTAGTGGATTTAGGTACGGATGAACACAATAAGCATATGCTCCTTGGACTAGCCCTTAATGGTGAACCAAGTAAAATTTCCATGTTGTTTCTTTTCATGTGAATGTTTAAGTTATTACACACTACAATCAGATAGGATTAATAGGTTCCTACCAATGTGGGAAATAAGATTCATCACTTTAGAAGAAAAATTTGACACCCTAATTCACCCCTCCCCTCTCAGGGTGTTCAGGGGTCCTTCAAATACTACTATGAACTTTAATGGATCAAAACTGGAATTTTTACCAAATTTGGAAGAGAGTAATCTAATCCAAAATATTCAATAAGATTCACATTTAACTTAATGTTAAGAAATTATATCATTTTTTATCAATAAATATTCAATAATTTTTTTTATCAACTCCCCCAATTACCCATTAAAACTCATGAAAAAATTCACATGTCATGTATTCTAGAGAATTGTGATAAGATATGCATGTTGATACTTCTCAACCCATAATGGAAATATAGTAAAAGTAAGAATCTCACCCAGAAGACAATCTTAATAAATTTTGGAATAATTGTCTCATAAATTATATCAAAATAAAATAAAATGATATTAATGACACTAAGCACAGTTAAAAAAGTTATGGGTCTACTATTCCATTAATTCCCCATGTGAGTGTGTGTGCCGACCATTTCAAGTTTGTATGTCCACCCATTATTTAGTATATTCAGGTCATGTACAACATATCTTATCACATGTTTTAATTCTACTAGACCTATTATAAATTCCTTTATAATCAAATTTCAAGAACCACTCATTTAAGTATTATCAAAATTCAAACCTTAAGCTCCTGACCTGGATATCCCTATATGTTGTACATTTCATCACTACCCTCTTTATTAAGATAATATATAAATATATATATTTGGTTTTTTTGGTTTCAAAATTTTTATGGGTGTAAAACAATTAGATATTAGGTACACATGAATAGGTCAATTTAGTATAGTAATGATATTGATCGAAATAGAAATAGATGTATAGATCAACCATTAATGCAAGATGAAAAATTACCTAACTTGGATATACCTTAAATTGTGTGATGCTCTGGACCTAGATACCACTTAATAGGTGACCTGAGCCCAGTGAGCCACATGGACTCAAGTGCATGTCCTTGAATGTTAGAGGCATCCAACTAACAGAAAGTGATTAGGGTGTGTTTGTGGGGAGACCATAACCTCATTACCAAAGTGTAGCATAGTGGATAAATATAAACAGAGGTAAATAGCGGAATAAATATAAGTAAATAGAAGGAACATCACAAATAGACAAGGATATAAATTACTAAAATAACTGGAATAACACACAACAACTGATAATGATATTTCATGTATCTAGTAAGCTAGAAAACATGGATACCAAGTATCAAGAATACATGGGAACCCAATGTAGCATAAGGAAATACAAGAAATATACCAAACTTCCCGAGACTTAGCCCGATCATCTACTACCAACTCTATCCTAGAATAGAAAGAAATCATGTGTTTGAAGCATTACACTTCCCTTTATCAACACCTTCATACATATAATCTACCCCGGGTACCAAATAACACCCAGAGAGGGTGTGAGATAAATATCAATGGGCCACCACCAACAGTGTCTATAACTTCCGGCCTGTGTAATAGAAATGTAATAGTGTGAAAGCATGCATATATAAAGTAAAGTAGTAAAATGTAACTAAATACCCAAGGACCTAATTAATCCTTTAGATGGTGTCTGAACATGTAACCAGTTAATTATTTGATTATTACCAGCTTATAAATAAGTCACATGTTAGAAATAGTTAAGGTTCCAAGACGTAACAAGTAAACCTGTAATGATATTTAATAATGAAGTTCCAAGGTAAGAACCATGGAAACATAGGCATCAAGGGTCACCAACTTAGTAATGACTGTATCTTGGCTAAGGGTAAGAGTCTAATCCAAGGAGCATAGTCCAATTCATTCCATAATAATACACCTACCAAGTCCAAGGAGTTCATCCAAGGTAAAACAGGGTTAAGAAATGACTAGTACCAATGGGATTTAACCATATAACCTACTTGTCAATGTTGGATTCAAGAAGTGTATCCAAGGCATCTTATAGTACTACATTAGGTATCCTACGATGTCATACCGAGCATCCAAATTTAGACAAGGATTGGGTTCTAGGTGGGTATCAACCTAAGAAAGCTGTATCCATGAATTTAGAATAGGTTCCTCAAGTGATCAAGGCATTCCCCCAAGAATCCAAGGATATCTTGAGTCAGGACACTCTTATTTTGATAATGAAGTCATATATAATTTATAATGTTCAAGGTGTTACCTTTCATTGGTGTGATAAGGATAATTAATCTTGTAACCATTTAATCATGTCATAATGAATAAATGAGTTTGTTTGGTTCAAACCTTGCCTTTAATTAGTGTGACAAGGATAAGTTGCATGAAAAAATTCCATTAATACATTTAATGCATTTTCATAGTTCAAGTTTCACTCAAATACCTTCCATTAACTGGTAAGGGGTGCTGCTGACAAGCAACCTGTTATTAAATTACATTTAAAAATGCCAAGTCATATACTTAGTATACTTTTCAATTTCCATTTCACTTTTAATTATCAAATTGAATCACTTACCTTAGGCAGGTCAAGTGGTGAGCATAAATGATACTTTCCATTATGAAATTCAAAATTTAAATTAATCCATTTAATATATAAATCTTACCCTTAGAAAGGTCAATCTAAGGCTCACCCGAATGGTGGCTCAAACACATCAAAACACTAAAATGACAATTATAGCCAAACATTATACATGGGATGGACAAAGATGTGGGTATAACCATTAAAAACTAATAATATATTTGGAAAGATCATAATCATATGGTTAAAATTATTATAAGCATGAAATATAAATTCAAAAAACGACACCTGATTAAACCAACATGCCCCACACATAATTTCCAAAATTAACAAACTTGAGATATGAGTTATAGACTACCCACCTTAGGCTTGTACGTCTCTACTCATCTAGTATTAGACTCTAATTCATCTTTGAATGGAGTAGATCTGAAAAAAATGTAAAAACGATTACACCTTGATAACTAGGTCGAGAGAAAGAGAGATCAAGAACACCTAAAAAGGACTCGAGTACTTACCATTGTGCATCCAACGTGATGAATGGAATCTTGAATGGATCCTGGATGAAGGAGATCTATTGATCCCTAGTTTATTCCTTAAAAAAGATCCAAAATGGGATAAATGGAGGTTAATCCCACTATGGACCAGATTAGGGAAGAAATAGGGGCTTAATTAGACCATTAAGGGTAAAAATGTAAAATTACCCAATATTTATCTTGTGAAAAGTTTTTTTGAATAGTTTTCCAAACCATATGAAAACCATGCATGGGTATATGGAGAATAGAGGCATACTTCATGGTTAGGGAAATTGTGCACTAACCATACGATAAGGCTCTGTCCGAAAAAGCATGACACCCACACAGTTTATACTAACTGTGCATCCTCCTCGCATGGGTTACTCTAACCATACGACTTGACCATTTCCCCAAAAAATATGGGTTCTAAGATAAGAATAAGCCCTAGAAATCATGGGAACCTTTTATAACTCATTAGGTATACATAATAGGTCCACAATAGAGAATTAGACAGAAATTTAAAGGATCCATACCTGAGTGAAAAGCAGGGTTCTTACAGTCTTCCCCCTTAAAAGAACTCACCCTCAAGTTCAACTTCCTAGGTCAGTGATACACTATCTGAGAAAAACTCTAGCCATTGGTCACATATGTGGGCCTACCGCTCCCAAGTCTCATCTTGAACGTGACTGTGCTGCCATAATACCAGTACTAGAGGGACATACCGGCCTTAGAGTGCCTTCGTTCTCCAGTCAATAGTGTGTAATGGATACTCCTCAAAGGTAGAATCAACATCTAACTCAAATTCCTCGGGATCAAAGTTATGAGATGGGTCAACATGATATTAGTGAAGTTGTGAAACATGGAAGACATCGTGCATGGAATGGTACCTATGAGGTAGTAACAACTGATAGGATACCAGCCCGACTCTCTCTAAAATCTCAAATGACCCTATGTAATGAGGCAACAACTTCCCTTTCTTTTATAACCATCTATTACCTAGCCAAGGTGATACCTAAAGGAAAAAATGACCCCTTAACATGAAATCTAGAGGTCATTGATGACGATCAACATAATATTTCTATCTAGACTGAGCAGAAGTCATATGCTTCTTGATTAGCTGAACCTACTCTGAAGTCTCCTATATAAGATGAGGACCAAGTAGGATGCCTCACTTATATCTAGATAGAATAGGGGTGAATGAAATGACCTACCATATAAGGCCTCAAAAGGAACCATCTGAATTGTTTCATGAAATTTATTATTATAGTAGAACTCAATGAGTGGGATATGATTCTCCCAAGAACCACCAAAATCAAAGACATATGCTTGGATCATGACCACTAGAACCTATATCATCCATTCTTATTTCCATCAGTCTGAGGGTGAAAGCTTGTGGTTTGAAGAACCAATGTACCCATAGCTTTCTGTAAGACCTTACAAAACTGTGACATGAAACCAGTGTCACTATCCAAAATGATAGTTTGAGGAACCCTGTGTAGTCATATGATCTCATGACCATATATTCTTCTTAGACAGTCAACTGAGAAAGTATCCCAAATAAGAATGAAGTGATTTTCTTTTTTTAGTCGGTCAATGACTACCCATACAACATCACTACCCCTCGACGACCTAGGTAACCCGACTATAGAGTCCATAGAAAAATCTTCCCATTTCCATTCCGGGACTGGAAGAAGCTGTAAGGTATCTGGTGCTCTGTCTTCACCTATTGATAGATGGAACACCTAGCGATAAATCCTAATATATAATGTTACATCCTAGGCCACAAATTCTAGCATCGCATATCTCGATAAATTTTGGAGATGCCATGATGAACTACCCACTGGGCAATGTGGGGATCTTGAATCAACTCCTCTCTCATATTTGTAGGAACCCAGACACACCCATGAATATGTAAGATTTCATATCTATCCATAGAATAATCCAGAGGAGAGTCATCTACAGATATACTCTCATAGATAACCAAGACCTTAGGATCTGAAAATTATCTACACTTCAACTTCTCAAGGAGGGAAGATGTAACTATCAAGGATGAGAGGTAAGACTTCTCATGAATATCATGAAACTCTAGATGAATCTCATAGAGGATGGAGATTAATTATCATTCATCATTGGCTTCCCGTACGACCTTTGCTTGAGTTTTCGAACTTAGCGCATCAGAAACTACATTTCCCTTCCCAGGCGTATAAACAAGGTCACAATTGAAGGAATGAATATATTTGACCCATATTCACTATTTGATATTCAATTCACACTATTAAAAGATATAATTGAGGCTCTTGTGGCCTGTGTACATGAAAAATTTCTCACCCAAAAGATACTATCTTCAGCAACATAAGGCATAGAAAACTACTAATAGATCAAGGCAACACACTGGGTAATTTCTCTCATGAGGAATCAACTATTGAGATCCACACCTAATGACTCTATCCTACTACATTAGAAATACTCCTAGGCCGATTCCTAATTCATCACCGAAGATGATATAACCAATGCTAATATATAGTGGTATAAGAATAGGTGTCGAGAAAAGCCTCCATTTTAGCTTCAGAAAGGATTTCTCACACTCTTATGAATATAGGAACTTAACACCCTTCTTTCCAAGGTCAGTAATAGGTAAAGCTAGGAGGGAATATTTCTATATGAAACACCTGTAACATCCATCCATCCCCAATAAACTTCATATATCAAACATGTTCTTTGTATGCTCCTAGGAAACTGCAACACTAACCTTATATGGGTCAACATATACTTCTGATTCTGAGATAATATTACCCAACAAGTGGACTTTGTTGATCTAAAAGTGGCACTTAGAAATCTTGGCATAAATATAATGCTCTCACATTGTACTCATAATAATATCAAGGTGTTTATCATGGTTTCTATGAGTATGATAATACACCAAGATTTCGTCCACAAACACCATGAAAAAAGTGTCCAGACAGGGATAGAAAACCCTATTCATTAGAACCATGAAAACAACGGGCATATTTTTAAGATCGAACGACATAACAAGGTACTTATATAGACAACACCTACTATAGAATACTATATGAGGTATTTCTAATGGACTTACTCTCACTTAGTGATATCCCGACCTTTGGTTGATCTTAGAGAAGAACATAGCTCTTTGAAGGTGGTCAAAGAGATCATCTATTCAAGGTAGTGGATACTGATTCTTCACCGTAAGCTAGTTCAACCTTCTGTAATCCACGCATAGACATAAGATTATATCTGCCTTCTTGGAAAAAATCATGGGTGAACCCCAAGAGGATGTACCAAGTTTATATAAATCCTTCTCCCTTTGGATCCTCTAACTCTCGCTTGAGTTCTTGGAGCTTAGTAGGTTCCATCCTATATGAAGGCATGGAAACTGGAGATGCTCTTGGAATAATATCAATTGTAAACTCTACCTTCCTCTCAGGTGGTAATCCAAAAAATTAATTAGGAAAACATACCTAAAAGGATCTAATACTGGAGGAAATTCCTCATGGCCTAATCCTTAATCCTCTATTAATAGATTTTCAATTTGGGTAGTCACTCCGCCTAGCCCATGATGCTCTGGTCGTGCTCTACCATCCTGGACATCCCACTCTCCCTGACATAGATAACTGCTTCCCTTTGGTGATTTACATGATACCCTATGGTGATAGAAGTTAAAAAAAACAGGATACTGAACCAACCAATCCATCCTAATAATGAAATTGAATCCTTTCATCTCAAGAATGAAGAGTTTTGATAATAAAGGGTAACTTTCTACCTCAAGGGGTGAATACCTATATTGGCATATTCCCTCTAACCACACTCCTAATGATTTATCTAAGGTCATAACACCACATTAATACTATATCTCTAGTTAGAGACTTTACACAATAGATACAAATATAAATTTTTTTGAATCACCTGTATCAAATAAATATGATAAAATAGTATATTCCACTAGAATATTACTACATACTATAGATGGGCCTGTAGACTGATCCTTGGGTATCGGTTGTAGTGATTGAAAATGGCCTGATCCATGGACCTATGCAATAGATGGACTACCATGATAATAACTACTCGGTTGGTGCTGCTGATGATTAGGGGTTTGGCTACCACGACCATAACCTCAACCTCAGCTAGTCCTGCTAGTGATATTCCAACTCCGTACTTGACATGGTGCAAAAGAACCCGCTCTTGAAGGTGTAGCTAGCGCTTATCCTTTTCCACTCGAATATAATGGAAAGGTACTATATAATAATTGATTATTTCCCATATGGATTCAAGCATGACACTCCATTGGGTCTCTATCATAATGAGGCTTTAGGTTCCCCCACCGTCCACACTGATAACACACCATGTATTTATCCAAAGAGGTACTCTGGTTGTAACTTCCCTGACAAGAAACCTTGAGGGAACATTCAAAACACCGAAAGAACTATTGTCCTACCACAACACCAATCCTCTATGCTTAGTGCTATTTTCATCCCTCAGGCTATGCTCAGGAATAAGATCCTGATCGGATATTTCAGAAAAATTAGGCAGTCTAAAGACATTCACCTATATACAGATGGTATACACAATCCCATCCTCAAAGAGTTTAGTATATGAATGATCATTGGCATATAGAAGCAGTTAAAAATATTGTAATTCAGTGAAATGTGATGAATAATCCATAACTAACATAGAACCATACTTGAGATTCATGAACTCTTTGGCTTTGTCAGCTCTTAGCGTCCGAGGAAAGAACTGATCATAGAAGGCAATCTAGAAATCAACCCATACCATGCCCTGATGGAAACCATCCTAGGTTATCACATCTCACCAATTCTCGGAAGAATATCGAAGCATTTATGGGGTAATATTAACCCTCCACTTTGGAGGTGTTTCCAGATGCTCAAATATAGATAGGGTGGCCTTCAACCAAGACTCAGTAGCCTGTAGACTTCCATCCCCTGAAAAAGTAGGAGGATACTTGTAACATCCCAGGTAAATAAAGAATAAATAATTTTCATATTTATGAATATTTACGAATTAAATATTAATTTTACTTTAAAGGGGTTTCTATGTTCGATAGCGTACCCGATACGCAACAAAGAGTTTCATTGAAATCTTACGTTGCACACTAGTAATATAATAATATTATTTTAAATGGTAGTTAACATGTAGCCGTTGTATTAGCGGGAATGGATAGAAATAACTAAAATATGATTATATATGTTTTTTAAATGTTTTTTATCCAATAAAAGATAAAGGCTTAAAATACGGAAAGAATTCAATTTTTGGCTTTTATACCCTAATTTTCACTAAAGGTTCACTTATCGCCTTTTGATGGCGAACTGTCATTAAATATAGTTTTGATTAATCTTATAAATTCTATTGGACCAAATATAACTCTTCTTTAGAATCGGGACATCAAAATTTACTTTGTGTAAATTTTTGGTATCTTTCCGATAAAGTTCATTTTTTAATGAATATTGTAAAATGTTGCATTTTAATTCAAAACCTATTTTTAATATAATTTATTTATATGATTAGATTATCATTTGAATTGGTTTTAAAGTGAAATTAAAAAATATTTTTACCATTAAATCCAATAGTGGTCATTGGAATTAATTTCACTTTGAAATCGGACTTAAACTAGTGTCAATCTTTTGATACTTATTGTTTCATAAAAACACGCTATTTGTTATGACAGCGAGAATTAATTATTAAATTAATTAATTTGACTTATATGTTTTGAATTTTGTAAAATAGACTTCATTTTTTAATTCAGAATATCAAATATAGCTTAGGGTGAATTTTTGGTATTTTTCTGAAAAACTTCAATTTTTGATGAATAGTGAAATCACTAAGTGGTACTTATAAAAACTGATTTTTCGTTTAAATGAAATTTTACCACTTCTGTGTTTTGAATTTCAAAAATCAGACATACATGGTTGTCATTAAGAAGTAAAATGTGGTTCAATGAGATTAAAATAATTTTTTGGTGAATAGTAACTTTTAAGTTCTTAATCGCGATTAGTGGTAATTAGTGTAGTTTAGGGTAGAAATAATGCTTTAATAATATGAGATGAGCTTGACACATGTACTACACTCATTGGATGTGTCATGGCCGACCAAGATAAGCCATGGGTCAACTTGGGGACCCCATGGAGCCACTTTGGTTGGGAAATGACATAAATAACTTTTTATTTAATGTTAAAGTAAAAATGACACAAACATGAGTTATTTTACTAAAACAATTTTTACATGGGGTTATACAAGTCAGATTTTTGACTATAAATATTAATTAGAAAGATAAAAATATTTCCTACAACATAGTATTTTTTTTATAATTTTTAGACATTAAATAAATTAAATTATTTATGACATCATGATGATGCAGTGATGACCTCATTATTTAACGATTTAAATAAAATATAAAGATAATGTAATATCTAAGACCTACACATGTCCAAAACCTATTGGATGAGTGGATTTCGAACCCTTATCACCTTATCCTAGAATTATATCAACGCGGGACCTTTTTAATCCGAAAATCATTTCAAAATAAAGTAACTTATCTTTACTTTCCAAGAGTGCCCCTCCTCTCCTCTTATAAAAGGCCCCCACCTCTACCTCCTTACCCACACTCCAAAAGACTTTGGCTCGGCCAACCCCAGCCCATTTTGGCTCTCCACATCCCTATATTACTCCTTGAAGCCTCACTTTGGGCAGAATTCTTCCCAAGGAAGCCTTTGAGCTCAAACCAAGGGGAGTTACCCGATTTTAAGGTAATGTATTCTTTTGAGTCCTTTTGTTTTATTTTGCTTCTCCAACCCCCTAAACTCTTTTTATTATTTTATTTTGTAAAAAATACAGTATCCTCAATATACTAGGATGTCTTTATAAGAAGTATTCGAGCTACACTTACACACACCTACATCTAATGGTTAAAGAACATATTGTTTCCGTGGATGGCGAATTTCTACCTCCCGAAACGATGATTGTTCAAAATTCTTTTAACACCTTCAAAGGTGGCCATTAAGATGACACTATATTTATATATGATATATAATATTTTTATGTTTTCCTTAAGCTTCTGTATTTTTCATTTTGGGCATACCTTTATGGTTTCCATTATGGGTAAACACAATATCTTCATTTAAGGAAGTGCGGACTACCGCCCCCTCAAAGTGATGTGATTCGTTAATGCCATATTTGGGACGTATAAAGGATGGATTTAAAGTTATTATATATGATGTTATACTGGAATTATAATATACCTCTATATAATTATTTTTTCTTTCCATTAAAGTATGAGATAGAAATGAAAGTAGCGTTCATGCGTACGTACGACTTACCGTCTCCATGAACGGTGCATTTCATTTCTTATCCCCAAATGTAATGTACTATTAAAAGTACATGTATATAATGGATATATATAATGAATGATATATCTAAATGATGAATATAATTCTGGAATTAAAATATACATACCTCTCATTTAGTTTTAATTCCATTAATATGACAAATAAATGAAAGTTGCGTTCATGCGTACGTACGGCTTACCGTCTCCAGGAACGGTGCATTTCATTTCTTACCTCTAAATGATTATGTAATATTATAAATACATGTATATGCTGGATATATATGATATATATGCTATCCAAATCAGGAATGTCTTTCTGGATATAAAGAACCTTTGACCACACGAACAACATGTAATTGTAAGAAGTCCACTTTCGACTTAAGAACCAAATATCGACAAAACAAACATTATTAACTTAAATGGTTATATAATGTTTATAACATGGAAATAAGTGATATAAAAGGAATAATGAACTTTAAAAAGGTTCTTAATCAAGTATAAATTAACTCAAGTTTATTATTCAGGACGTTAAAGAACGATCGTGTCAAGTCGGACCCGAGGTAAGGGACTTCGTCTCAATCTCCTTTAATTGAGGCATATTTAGTTTTATTAAAAACTTTCTTTTATACGGTGTATAAACCCCTTTGACTTTTACTTTTATACAAAAGGAATCTTTTTCTACGAAGCGTTTTACAAAACGACAGAAAGGAATGTTTCTTTTAACGTACGCGGTGACAATGACCTTTTCCGCCGTCGTGAGTATTATTTGGCCTTTGGCTTCCTCAACAAGCCATAATGTTTTTAAAATAAAATAAATACCATATACTCTTTTATCTATTTTGGTATTGAAAATGGTTTTGATAAAGGATTCTATTATGATATATTGTGATTGAAATGTGGAAACGTTATCATTCCTTTATATTGGTTTTATGTTTTATGATTTTATATTGGTACTTAGACATTTGACGGGTGGTTACGTGATAAACCATATGACAGGTGGTGCTGTGAATACCAGGATGGGTGGTTACGTTATAACCTCCAATGCATTGGGTATGGAAGTCGGCCGTATGGCTATTCCATTAAGTATGTATGGAAATTGGCCGTATGGCTATTCCATTAAGTGATATGTGTGGAAGTCAACCGTATGGTTATTCCACTTAAGTATGTTTTTGTCCCAAGTTACCTTTATATATGTTATGTGTTCTTTATATGGGTTTTATGGTAATCCTTTAGTTACAAAAAGGTATGTAATGATACTTTATTCAGTGAAGAGTTTTTACTACTTCATGAAGGTGAAGGTATTACTTTGATAGAGTATACATGGTTTACTTGATGTTTGAAAAAGTAAAAGTTTTCATTCTTTGTTTATCCCTCACTGAGTTTTTTATGCTCACGCCAAGTTTTTTTGAAATGTTTTTCACAGGACTTAATGTGGAATAAGGTCAAGGATGGGATCAAGGGAATTTCATGCTATATAAAACATGGAACTAGACATGTTTCTTTTTAAGAGTTTTTTTTATTAGGGAAACTTAGTAGAAGTTTATACTTTGTAATCTTTTGAGATGTAATAGTTATGTTCTAATTCTCTAAAACTCTAAACCTGAAAAGATCCTCAATGTGAATTATTCATTTAATTCAATATTAAGTAATGTTTAAGGCTGGGGCCTTATAGTTGGTATCAGAGGTCGGTTTAGACAACTTTAGGAGTTAGAAAATTGTTAAATTTATAAATTAATTTATGGTATGATTGAAATGATATAGCATTTACAGATTAACATCTTGCTTCTCCTAAGATATTTCTATGTTAAGAATCGTTTTTCATAGAGGAAGTAGAGCAACTTTTCTGGGAAGGCATACAGAAAGAAATGACCTTCCAAATCTGCATCCTGAGATGGTCAAAACCATAATTGAGCAGTTTACTGCACTGATGGCTCACTTGAATCTGGTGATAAATGGTGGTTGTGTTTATTGATGATATTTTGGTGTTTTATAAAAGTAAAGAGGAGCATGAAAGTCATTTAAGGGTTATCTTGCAACCCTTAAAAGAAAAGAAACTATATGGAAAATTCAGCAAGTGTGAGTTTTGGTTACAACAAATTTCTTTCCTGGGTCACATTGTTTCAAAAGATGGCATAACTATTGATCCTGCTAAAAAAAGTTGTTGAAGAATGGACAAGACCCAAAAATGTAACCGAGATCCGTAGTTTTCTTGGTTTGGCAGGTTACTACTGAAGGTTTGTTGAAAAGTTTTCACGGTTATCTAGTCCAATGACTAAGCTAACTCGTAAGGGTGTTAAGTTTATCTGGACAAAAGAATGTGATGATTGTTTTCAGGAGTTGAAATGAAGATTGGTGAATGATCCAGTTTTGGAACTTCCTTCCAGGAATGGTGAGTTTGTTATCTACAGTGATGCTTCATTGAAAGGACTTGGTTGCGTCCTAATGCAGAATGATCAGGTAATTGCTTATGCTTCACGACAGTTGAAAACTCATGAGGTAAATTAACCTACACATGATTTGGATTTAGCTGATGTTGTTTTTGCTTTAAAAATTTGGAGGCATTATTTGTATGGAGTAAAGTGTGAAATATATACTGATCACAAAAGTTTAAAGTATATATTCACTCAGAAAGAGTTGAACATGAGGAAAAGGAGATGGCTGGAATTAATCAAGGATTATGATTGTACAATTCATTACCATCCGGGAAAAGCAAATAAAGTGGATGGTGCTTTGAGTCGAAAAAGTAATGCTTCATTAGCAATGTTGCGTTTGGAACGTGATCCTTTGGTGAAGGATTTGAGGAACTTTGGTATAGAAGTTGTTGGTGTAGGAAGTTCTTCTGTTTTTTTCAGGTATCAGTGAGATCATCTCTATCAGATAGAATCAAGCTAGCACAGAAGCAAGACAGTGAGTTGCAGAAAAAGGTAGAGCTGGTTCAGAAAGGTAAGTTGCATGAATTCAACATCGATAATGATTGCGTTTTGTGATTTGGGAAGAGATTGTGTATGCCTTGTGATTCATAGTTGAAGAGAGAGTTGTTATGTGAAACTCATAGTTCTCCGTTTTCAGTTCATCCTGGCAGTACTAAGATGTACATAGATCTTTGGGAGTATTACTGGTGGGATGGAATGAAAAGAGATATTTCTGATTTTACTGTGAAGTGTTTGACATGTCAACAGGTTAAAGTAGAGCGGAAGTTACCGAAAGGTATACTTCAGCCTTTACCAGTGCCAGAGTGGAAATGGGAGAATATATCCATGGACTTTGTTGTGGGATTACCAAAGATATCTCGAGGTAATAATGCAATCTGGGTTATTGTTGATCTCTTGACTAAGTCTGCTCATTTCCTTGCTATACGAGATACTTTTTCCCTATATCAACTTTCCCGTTTGTATCTTAAAGAGATAGTCAGGTTACATGGAGTTCCCCTCTCCATTGTATCTGACCGTGATCCCAAGTTCACTTCTAACTTTTAGAAAGGCCTTCAGAAGTCGTTGGGTACTGAATTAAATTTTAGTACAACTTTTCATCCTCAATCAGATGGGCAGTCAGAACGAACAATTCAGACCTTGGAGGATATGCTACGAGCTTGTTCGATAGATTATCAGGGAAGTTGGGACCAACATCTTTCTTTGGTTGAGTTTTCTTATAATAACAGTTTTCATTCCAGTATACATATGGCACCATTTGAGGCATTATATGGGAAGCGGTGTCTAACTCCAGCATTTTGGGATGAAGTGGGTGAAAGGAAGCTGATGGGACCAGAATTGGTAGAAGAGATGGTAGAAAAAGTTCAGTTGATTCAGAAGCACATGAGAACAACTCAGAGAAAGCATAAGAGTTATGCGGATAACCGGAGGAAGGATCTATCTTTCAAGGTAGGTGATCATGTTTTTCTCAAGGTTTCTCCTTGGAAAAGTGTGATGAGATTTGGTAATAAAGGAAAGCTGAGTCCAAGGTTTATTGGACCATATGAAATCCTAGAGAGAGTTGGATCAGTTGCATACCGGGTGGCTTTACCTTCGAGTTTATCTCAGGTACACAATGTTTTTCATGTTTTGATGCTGAGAAAGTATATGCCAGATTCATCTCATGTTTTGTGCCCAGAGGTAGTTCAGTTGGAAGAGAATCTATCTTATGAAGAACAACCAGTCCAGATTCTTGACCACAAGGAGCAAGTGTTACGAAATAAGGTAATCCACCAGGTAAAGGTTTTGTGGAAAAACCATATGGTTGAAGAGGCAACGTGGGAATCTGAAAATTCTATGAGGGATAAATACCCCCACTTATTTTGATAAGTAAATAAAATTGCGAGGACGCAATTCCCAAAAG
Organism: Viscum album; assembly: GCA_963277665.1. Classification (NCBI taxonomy): domain Eukaryota; kingdom Viridiplantae; phylum Streptophyta; class Magnoliopsida; order Santalales; family Viscaceae; genus Viscum; species Viscum album. The sequence continues at coordinate 15,061,835 of OY728155.1, read as the reverse complement.
GGGGGAAGGATGTAACATCCCAAGTAAATAAAGAATAAATAATTTTCATATTTATGAATATTTACGAATTAAATATTAATTTTACTTTAAATGGGTTGCTATGTTCGATAGCGTACCCGATACAAAACAAAGAGTTTCATTGAAATCTTACGTTGCACACTAGTAATATAATAATATTATTTTAAATGGTAGTTAACATGTAGCCATTGTATTGGAGGGAATGGATATAAATAACTAAAATATTATTATATATGTTTTTTAAATGTTTTTTATCCAATAAAAGATAAAGGCTTAAAATACGGAAAGAATTCAATTTTAGGCTTTTATACCCTAATTTTCACTAAAGGTTCACTTATCGCCTTTTGATGGCGAACTGTCATTAAATATAGTTTTGATTAATCTTATAAATTCTATTGGACCAAATATAACTCTTCTTTAGAATTGGGACATCAAAATTTACTTTGTGTAAATTTTTGGTATCTTTCCGATAAAGTTCATTTTTTAATGAATATTGTAAAATGTTGCATTTTAATTTAAAACCTATTTTTAATATAATTTATTTATATGATTAGATTATAATTTGAATTGGTTTTAAAGTGAAATTAAAAAATATTTTTACCATTAAATCCAATAGTGGTCATTGGAATTAATTTCACTTTGAAATCGGACTTAAACTAGTGTCAATCTTTTGATACTTATTGTTTCATAAAAACACGCTATTTGTTATGACAATGGGAATTAATTATTAAATTAATTAATTTGACTTATATGTTTTGAATTTTGTAAAATATACTTCATTTTTGAATTCGGAATATCAAATATATCTTAGGGTGAATTTTTGGTATTTTTTTGAAAAACTTCAATTTTTGATGAATAGTGAAACCACTAAGTGGTACTTATAAAAACTGATTTTTCATTTAAATAAAATTTTACCACTTATGTGTTTTGAATTTCAAAAATCCGACATACATGGTTGTCATTAAGAAGTAAAATGTGGTTCAATGAGATTAAAATAATTTTTGGTGAATAGTAACTTTTAAGTTCTTAATCGCGATTAGTGGTAATTAGTGTAGTTTAGGGTAAAAATAATGTTTTAATAATATGAGATGAGCTTGACACATGTCCTACCCTCATTGGATGTGTCATGGCCGACCAAGACAAGCCATGGGTCAACTTGGGGACCCCATGGAGCCACTTTGGTTGGGAAATGACATAAATAACTTTTTATTTAATGTTAAAGTAAAAATGATACAAACATGAGTTATTTTACTAAAACAATTTTTACATGGGGTTATACAAGTAATATTTTTGACTATAAATATTAATTAGAAAGATAAAAAGATTTAATACAACATAGTATTTTTTTATAATTTTTAGACATTAAATAAATTAAATTATTTATGACATCATGATGATGCAGCGATGACCTCATTATTTAACGATTTAAATAAAATAGAAAGATAATGTAATATCTAAGACCTAAACATGTCCAAAACCTATTGGATGAGTGGATTTAGAACCCTTATCACCTTATCCTTGAATTATATCAATGTGGGACCTTTTGAATCCGAAACTCATTTCAAAATAAAGTAACTTATCTTTACTTTCCAAGAGTGCCCCTCCTCTCCTCTTATAAAAGGCCCCCACCTCTACCTCCTTAACCACACTCCCAAAGCCTTTGGCTCGGCCAACCCCTGCCCATTTTGGCTATACACATCCCTCTATTACTCCTTGAATCCTCACTTTGGGCAGAAGTCTTCCCAAGGAAGCCTTTGAGCTCAAACCAAGGGGAGTTACCCGATTTTAAGGTAATGTCTTCTTTTGAGTCCTTTTGTTTTATTTTGCTTATCCAACCCCCTAAACTCTTTTTATTCTTTTCTTTTGTAACAACTCCAGTATCCTCAATATACTAGGATGTTTTTATAATAAGGATTTGAGCTACACTTACACAAACCTACATTTAATGGTTAAAGAACATACTGTTTCTGTGGATGGCGAATTTCTGCCTCACGAAACGATGATTGTTCAACATTCTTTTAACACGTTCAAAGGGGGCCATTAAGATGACACTATATTTATATATGATATATAATATGTTTATGTTTTCCTTAAGCTTCTATATTTTTCATTTTTGTCATACCTTTATGGTTTCCATTATGGGTAAACATGATATCTTCATTTAAGGAAGTGCGGACTACCGCCCCCTCAAAGTGATGTGATTCGTTAATGCCATATGTGGGACGTATAAAGGATGGATTTAAAGTTATTATATATGATGTTATACTGGAATTATAATATACCTCTATATAATTATTTTTTCTTTCCATTAAAGTATGAGATAGAAATGAAAGTAGAGTTCATGCGTACGTACGACTTACCGTCTCCATGAACGGTGCATTTCATTTCTTATCCCCAAATGTAATGTACTATTAAAAGTACATGTATATAATGGATATATATAATGAATGATATATCTAAATGATGAATATAATTCTGGAATTAAAATATACATACCTCTCATTTAGTTTTAATTCCATTAATATGACAAAGAAATGAAAGTAGCGTTCATGCGTACGTACGGCTTACCGTCTCCATGAACGGTGCATTTCATTTCTTACCTCTAAATGATTATGTAATATTATAAATACATGTATATGATGGATATATATGATATATATGCTATCAAAATCAGGAATTTCATTCTGGATATAAAGAACCTTTGACCACACGAACAACATGTAATTGTAAGAAGTCCACTTTCGACTTAAGAACCAAATATCGACAAAACAAACATTATTAACTTAAATGGTTACATAATGTTTATAACATGGCAATAAGTGATATAAAAGTAATAATGAACTTTAAAAAGGTTCTTAATAAAGTAGAAATTAACTCAAGTTTATTATTCAGGACGTTAAAGAACGATCGTGTCAAGTCGGACCCGAGGTAAGGGACTTCGTCTCAATCTCCTTTCATTGAGGCATATTTCGTTTTATACACAACTTTCTTTTATACAGTGTATAAACCCCTTTTACTTTTACTTTTATACAAAAGGAATCTTTTTCTATGAAGCGTTTTACAAAATGACAAAAAGGAATGTTTCTTTTAACGTACGCGGTGAAAACGACCTTTTCCGCCACCGCGAGTATTATTTGGTCTTTGGCTTCCTCAACAAGCCGTAATGTTTTTAAAATAAAATAAATACCATATACTCTTTTATGTATTTTGGTATTGAAAATGGTTTTGATAAAGGATTCTATTATGATATATTGTGATTGAAATGTGGAAATGTTATCATTCCTTTATATTGGTTTTATGTTTTATGATTTTATATTGGTACTTGGACATTTGACGGGTGGTTACGTGATAAACCATATGACGGGTGGTGCCGTGAATACTAGGATGGGTGGTTACGTTATAACCTCCAATGCATTGGGTATGGAAGTCGGCCGTATGTCTATTCCATTAAGTATGTATGGAAATTGGCCATATGGATATTCCATTAAGTGATATGTGTGGAAGTCAACCGTATGGTTATTCCCCTTAAGTATGTTTATGTCCCAAGTTACCTTTATATATGTTATGTGTTCTTTATATTGGATTTATGGTAATCCTTTGGTTACAAAAAGGTAAGTAATGATAATTTATTCATTGAAGAGTTTTTACTACTTCATGAAGGTGAAGGTATTACTTTGAGCGAGTATACATGGTTTACTTGATGTTTGAAAATGTAAAAGTTTTCATTCTTTGTGTATCCCTCACTGAGGTTTTTATGCTCACCCCAAGTTTTTTTGAAATGTTTTTCACAGGTCTTAATGTGGAATAAGGTCAAGGAAGGGATCAAGGGAATGTCATGATATATAAAACATGGAACTAGACATGTTTCTTTTTAAGAGTTTTTTTTATTATGGAAACTTAGTAGAAGTGTCTACTTTGTAATATTTTGAGATGTAATAGTTATGTTCTAATTCTCTAAAACTATAAACCTGAAAAGATCCTCAATGTGAATTATTCATTTAATTCAATATTAAGTAAGGTTTAAGGATGGGGCCTTATAATACTGTTGTTGGAACTCACGAGTCATATCAGCCATCATAGGTACAACTCATGGAGCACCATTAATGGGATACAGAAGACTATCATGTACTTGGGCCTTAGTGCATGTATCAGGTACAATAGGTGGTGCCTTAAGTGGCCCTCCTAAAAGTAATACTAGAGGCTCAGGACCCACCGCATATAGAGTATATTCATCACCACCCTCTTGGCATACGATATGAGGACATCGTGGCGACATTGGTATAAAAATTCTAGGAACAAAACTCATAACACACTTAAAGAAGGTAGATAGTGAAACTTCTGGAATCTAAACAAGTAAAGGCTCGCTACCCAAGGTATACTACCCCAACTACCTGCTTATATGGTTAGGTACCAGTAAGTGCTCAAGTATATGTTTCATTTAATTTTACATTTAATTACCAGGATCACTCCTTTACCTTTCATAAAAACGACAAGGAGGGATAAGGATGTGAAACCATTTCATTTTTATATTTGAATTTTCTTAGAACATGTATCAAAGTTCCTTTAAAATATATTGTAATTACCATTGAATCAAGGCCCATACTCCTTTTCACTAAAATCAATACCCATTTTAATTTCAAATTAAAAGCTTGATTTTTTAAATTACTCATTCCAATCCAAGAGGGCCTATAACAAATCAAGAATTGAAACATTAAACCATTAAATCAAATCTCATATCAAAAAAATCAATATATAAACAATTCAAGTCTCACTCAATAATCACAAGTATAACAAGCAACTCAAAGTAGTGAAATGCACCTATATGGCATGGAAATATGCATGACATGTGGATTCTAGGTGCCTATATGATGCATGTAATAATTCTACCTTCCCTAATATAATATGGACAAGGATAAAATATAATCTCAATAATAATAATAATCAATAACACCACACAACATGTACATCACCCAGTGGTGAAATAATGTGAACTGTAATAGGAAAAACAGAACAACAATTATATTTTGGGTAACCTGGATTTTACCTGAAGCTGGGTTCGCGACACCAAATAATGACTTATGAACAAGTACCAAGAATTAATAATCTCCTAAATATTGTATCTAAATAGTAAAGCAAGAAAGAAATAGCTCTGATACCACTTTGTGATGTCCCAAACATAGATGCAACTTAATAGGAGCCCCGAGCTTGGTGGGTCACAAGGCCTCAAGCATATCTCCCCAAATTCAAGAGGCTACCGACTAGCAGTGAGGGACTAAGGTGTGTTTATGGGGAGACTATTCCCTCATTGCCATAGTATATCATAGTGGATAACTATAAATTGAGGTAAATAGCGAAAGCAATATAGGTAAACAGAAGGCACAATAGAAATAGACAAGGATAACAATAACTAAAATAACTGAAATAAAATAAAATAATTGATGATGATATGTCATGTATATAGTAAGATGGATAACATGGATACCAAGTAGAAATAATACATGAAAACCCAATATAGAAAAAGGAAAAACATAAACTATCCTAAGAATCTTGAGCCTCATCTCTGTCATATGCTACCAGCTCCATCCTAGTACAACAATCAATCAAGTGTCTGAAGCATTATGCTTACCTTTATCAACACCTACATACATGTAATCTTCCCCGGGTACCAAATAGTGCCCAGAGAGGGCATGAGATAAATCTCAATGGACCACCACCAATGGTGTCTATAACTTCCGGCCCATGTAATAGAAATGTAACAGTGTGAAAGCATGCATATATAAAGTAAAGCTATACAATGTAACTAAACACCCAAGTATCTTATTCAGCACTTGATCAGTGTATGAACATGTAACAAATTTATTATTTTATTATTACCAGATTATAAATAAGTCACATGTTAGAAATAGTGAAGGTTCTAAGATGCAACAAAGCAACCTGTAATGATATTTAATAATAAAGTTCCAAGGTAATAAACAAGGCTACATAGACCTCAAGGGTCTCCAACTTAGCAATGACTGTAGCTGGCTAAGGGAAAGAGTGTAATCCAAGGATAATAGTCTAAGGAATTCCAAAATAATATTCCGACCGATTTCAAGGAGTTCATCCAAGTTAAAACAGGGCTAAGAAATGACTGGGCCTGATGGGATTTAACAATGGAACCTACTTGTCAATGATGGATCCAAGGAGTGTATCCAAGGCATCCTGCAGTAATACATTATAGATTCTATAGTGTCATACCCGACATCCAAAGTTAGACAAGGATTGGGTTCTATGTGGGTATCAACCTAAGAATGCTGTATCTTTGAATCCAAAATGGGTTACTCGAGTGACCAAGGAATTCCCTCGAGAATCCAAGGCGGTCTTGAGTTAAGACACTCTTATTTTGATAATGAAGTCATATATAATTAATAAGGATCAAGCTGTTACCTTCCATTAGTGTGGTAAGACTAATTGAGCATGAAACCATTTAGTAAAGTCATAATAAATCAATAAGTTCATTTGGTCCAAGCCTTTCCTTTTATTAGTGTGACAAGGACAAGTAGAATGAAACCATTCATTTATTCCATTTAAGGCATTCTCATAGATCAAGGTTCACTCCGCTATCTTCCATTAACATGGTTAGGGGTTCTATGGACATGAAACCTGTTATTCAATTACATTTAAAAGCTCAAGTCATATACTTAGTATACTTTCCAATTTTCATTTCACATTTAATTATCAAATTTAAGAACTTACCTTAGGTGGGTTAAGTGGTGAGAATACATGGTACTTTACATTCTAAAATTAATTATTTAAATCAAGCCATTTAGTATAGAAAAGATTATCCTTAGAAAGGTCAAGCCAAGGCACACCCGAATGGCGGCTCAAACATGTCAAAACACTAAAATGACAATTATGGGAAAACATCCTACATGAGATGTATAGAATTGTGGGAGTAACCAATAACAACTAATCACATATTTGGAATGATCATAATCATACGGTTCAAGTTATTATAATCATGGAATATAAATTCAATAAATGGAACCCAATGAAATCAAAGGGCCCCATACGTAATTTAAAAAATTAAAAAACTTGAGGGATGATTTATAGACCACCCGCCTTAGGCTGGTATGAATATACTCATCTAGTATTATCCTTTAATTTGTATTGTAAGAGATTAGATCTGATAAAAAGGTAAAACTGCTTTCACCTTAATAATTAGGTCGAGAGTAAGAGAGATGAATAATGACTAAAAAGGACTTGAGTACTTATCGTTGTGCATCCAACATGATGAGTAAAAGCTTTAACAGACCCCAGATGAAGGAGATATCTTAATCCCTAGGTTAGACCACCAAAAAGCTCCAAAATGGGGGAAATAGAGGTTAATTTCACTGGGTATTGGATTAGGGATGAATAAGGGGATTAATTAGATCCTTATGCACAAAAATATAAAATTACCCAGTATTTAGTCTTTGCATGGTTTGTCCCCACAGTTTCCCAAATCATGCACAAACCATTCATGAGTACTTAGTGAAGAGGGGCATACAACATGGCTAGGTCACACAATTAGGGAAACTATGATCCAATCGTACGGTAAGGCTCTATTCAAAAAAGCATGCCACCCGTACAATTTAGACTAATCATGCATCCTCCCTGCATGGTTTACTTTAACGATGTGACTAGACCATTATTTCCAAAAATATGGGTTATAAGCTAAGGAAAATCCCCAAACACCCTCAGGACCTTCACTAACTCATTAAGAATCCATAATAGGTCCAAAATAAAGAATTAGACCGAAATTTAAAGGATCTATACCTGAGTGAAAAATCAGGTTCTTACAAATTGAGTAGGAAAATTTTCAAAAGTCATGGTTTCATGTAAATTTATGTGGAGAAATCAATGAAACAATTTAATATGAATAAATATAAAAAATAACGGTGTAAAAATCTAAATTTGTTTTATAATTAGATAACTAATAATATCATGAATGACTTACATTTTTATAAAAATCTACCATTAATGATGAAATATTACTCTTTTATATCATACTACCAATGAATTTGAAAAAATTAAACATGAATTTTTCATTTGTTCCAAATTTAAATAATCTTGTTAAATGATGCATTTTTTTTGTTTTTTTAAAACAACACAAAACATACACACAAATCACAAAATTAAAATTCTAATGAAGCTACCCCAAAATATTTTCCCCTCCCCCACACTTAAAATATTATGTTTTCCTAAATATGAACCTATAATATGATATGTGAACATGAAATAAATAATATTAAATAGAAAAAATAATATAAAAATGAAAGTGTTAGGGACATCCTAAAGTTCTCAAGTGATGATGGGGTTATACAGTTTGGTGAAATCAACTTCATGTGTGGGAATTACTACAATTTATTACCTCAACCATTGACCATTGAATGTAAAGTACTATCCTATTTCCTGTTGTTTGATCTCCATTACACCATAAGGAAAAAATTATAAAAATCATAAGGACATAACCATCTAGAAATAAACTTACCAAGCATCAATATATATCATGAACTGTAAAGAAGAACTTTTTGAACCTCATGAAACTACCTTTTATGGATCATCTTGTCATGTGTTTAATTTTATCACTCTTTATAGATCCTTGAGTTTTTTTTGTAATAATAATAAAATATTATCAAGCTCTTGAATTTGTAGTTTACTTTGATATCATGCTTGGGATAAACCTTTATTTCACTTATTTATCACACAAAATGATCGATACTCAACTTCCATAGGGAAATGACATGCTTTCCCAAAAATAATCTAGAATGGGGAAATATCAATGGGAGTCTTGTACACTATCATATAATCCCAAAGTGCATTAAACAATATCTTTCACCAATCCTTTATCTTCAGCTGCATAGTTTTATTCAAAATTTGCTTCAACTCCTCGTTTGAAACTTTAGTCGATCCATTTGTTTGTGGGTGGTATGGAATAGAATTTCTGTGTATCACCCTATAATTCCAAAGGAGGGAAGTAAAATTCTGATGAAAAAGTGTGGCCCTTGTTCACTAATGATACCCTTTGGTATTCAAAACCTCCAAAAAATATGTGCCCTTAAAAAATCTAATACAACATGAGAATCATCAGTACCAGTGGCCTTGGCCTCCACCCAAGTTTTAACATAATCATTAAAAAAAAAGGATATAAAATAAACCAAATGATATAAGAAATGTACTCATAAAATTTATTCCCCATAGATAAAAAATATCATAGAATAATATGGGTTATTGAGGAATCTCGTGTCTCTTAGAAATGTTACTAGTGTTTTGGTAATGTGGGCATGAATTGAAAAACATAATGGCATCAAGGAACAAACTATTCCAATATAAAAATGATTATAAAACCTTCCTAACTATTCTTCGGGGTCTAAATTTTTCACCACATGAAAGTGTATGATAAAAATGTAGAACACTCAAACTCAAGATCAGGAAAACAACTACTAATAACTTGGTCACTACACATTCACCATAGGTGGGGATCATCCCAAATATAAAACCAAAAATCACTCTTCAATTTTTGGATGTGATGTTTCCTAAAATTTATAGTAATTTCAGTGGAAAAATGGTAGTTAAGTAAATCATCAAACAAAGAATGTGTACCAAAGAATAAAAAAGACGCTCATTGGGAAATGTGTGTTGAAGTGGTACCTAGTCCAAGGTGATATCCTCTAGTGTGTGTGTGTGATCCTACTCATGTGGTATGCCACTAAGTTTTCTAAACCCTTATTTTCCTTTATATAAATACTAAACTATTTAAGAAGGATCATATATTAGATAAGTCTGGGATTTTCATATGAATTCTTAAAGAGATACCTCAAAGCTATAGATCGGAAAAAACAACCACTTTAGAGGCCAATAAAAAAAATGAATTTATACAAAGAAAATATGATAGAAAGAAACTTATTTTACATGAATGTATAGTTTTCTTGGTCTGAATCAAATGTAATTGAAGCATATGTGATCACATGAAAACATTCCTCCACCCTTTATGATAATAATACTACAACTGTAAATTTGGAAGTGTCACACATAAGCTCAAATGGGAGATCCCACCGTGAGTGATGTATGATCGGTAGAGTGGTTAGACACTTCTTTATATCCCCAAATTATACCCTTAATGAATAAAAGAAATAAATTTATATATTTTTGAAGAAATATAGATAAGGATAGAGTGATCTTACAGTAATATTTGATGAAGTTTTGACAAAAAACCACATGTCCAAGGAATGATCGAATGTCACACACACATGTTGGATATGTTAAGGATGAAATAATTTATAACTTAGATATTTCAACCTCAATACCATTCTATGATATTACATATCATTGGAAAATTGCCTTCTCTATCATGAAATGACATTTCTAAAAATTTAAAAATACATTTTTATCAATGCAATGATGCAAAAAATTACCCAAAATCAAGATAAAATCATCAAATGAGGAACCATAAATAGTAAAATAATACATAAATACCTCCATGAAATTATTAATAAAATATGAAAAGATACTTAAAATGCATATTTGGAAGGCACTTGTTAAATTACAAAGTCCAAATGGCATCCTTCGAGATACAAATGTGCCAAACAGGTTGGTGAATGTCAATGTCTCCTAACCCTATGCTAAAATGGGAACCTAAAAATAGCTATAGAATCCATAAGAAAAGAAATATTTTGTCCCAATTACATGTATCTCAAGAATTTGGTCAATTAATAGAATGGGTAAACGGTCCTTACAGGTATATTGATTTATTTTTCTTTAATATATGCACACTCGCTAATTGTTTTTCACTTCCATGTGAACCAACTCATCATTTTCATTTTTTATAATTGTGAACCAAGATTTCTTTCATACTACTTGGATAGAGATAACCTACTGAGAGTCAAAAATGGGGTAAATGATACCCGACTCAATAAAAATTTCCCCCAATTTATTTACAACTTTGAATAATGTGGGGTTAATTCTCCTTTGTGGTTGCATAACTTCTTTATCCCCATCTTCCAAAAGAATCACATGGATACAAATGGAGGGGATAATACATGGTTTTTATAATAAGGTCCACAAAATTTCCCTAATATTCTTATTTAAATTTTTTATAAGTTGTGTTTCTTATTTGGGTGGGATATTATTATTAATTATTACAGGTAATTTTTTTATCATTAAACATCTATGAATATTTTATGTTTGGTGGAAATGGTTTTAGTTTGATTTTTGGTGGGTTCTTTATTGATGGAAATGAAATTGTAAGTGATATATGAGCATAATTTATGTTTGTGTATGAATATAAATCATCAAAATTAGTGAATAATGTATCAAATCCATCTAAAAAATAAATATCCATGTTATAATAATAAATTATATTCCAAGAATCAGAATAAGAATCAACATCAAAATCAGAACCAATATAAGTTTTCTCATGAAAAATAAAAGTGTAAATGTTATGAGAAATCAAGTTAGACCCAATAATAAAAATCTATTTAAGAATAGAATGATCCACATTTGAAAAATGTTGAAAATCAATATTTGGAGAATCATCACAAGATGGTTCATAATGGGGGATGAAGAGAGAATAATGGTCTTATTATGGGTACTTCATGGAGTCTAAAATGTTAAATCTTATGATCTCATCTCCAAAATCCGTATAAAGTGTATCCTCAAGTACAATTATGACTGTCTTCGTAGTTTTTAGGAAGTTTATTTAAATAATGATGGGATCATGACACCTTACTTAGCCATCCTCTATATTTAGAATTTAGAAATATGCAGGAAATATCATATCCCTTGCCCAAAAGATTAAATATTCAAGGACTCTCACTGGATGTATTGTTGCTCTATTTTATAATTTCACCAGTACTCTTATCAGCTTCAACTCCAAAATCTATAAATAAGAGTGAACAGAGTGAGGTATTACATTTATCAAAGCTCCAAAATCACATAAAGCATTATAAAAGTGAAAATCACCTACAATGCAAGGAATAGTGAATTTCTTAGGGTACTTTAACTTTTTAGGAACCTACAAGGTTGTTTTAAAGAGTGCAATGAAATTCCTACCAAGGTTAATCCACTCATTTCCATTTATCCCTCTACTATTTGTACACATTTATTTAAAAAACTTGGCATACCTTGTAATTTTCTTGATTGATTCAAGTAAATGGATATTGATATCAACATGCTTAAATGTATCAAAAACATATTTTTTATTTGTTTTTGTTTATTTTTTTTATTTTAAAAAATGATAAAAAATAGAAACACCAAGCACAAAAAAATTAAAATACCAAAGAATCTACCTTAGAATGTTTTCTATATCTCGAACTCAAAATGTTACATTGAACTCAATTTGATTCTATGAGATGATATATTCACATGAAATGTATAACTTTTTATAGAAAAAATAAAATTAAATTGAAAGGTTTTGTGATAGCTAGATGTTCTCAAGTGATGATGGGGTTATGCAGTGTGATAATATCAACTGCATGTTTGAAAAGTACCACAATGTATTGTTTTAACCAATTCCCATTAACTACAAAGATATTCCTTATGTACTATTGTTTGATATCCATTTCACAATAATTAAAAAAAATTAGATACAATATAAGTACCAATGCATCTAGAAAAAAAATTACCAGGAATTAACTTAAATTGTGAACTATAAAGAATAACTTTATCTCCCTCATAAAACTCATTTTTCTAGATCATATTGTCATGGTATACTTTTTATCTCTATTTAGAGGATCTTGAGTTATTATATGATGATAATCAGACCTCCCCAAGCTCTTGAAGTTATATTTTAATTTGATCTCATTCTTATTCTAAATCCATGCTGCACTTAATTATTACCCAAAATTCTTGATGCTCAACCTACATTGGAAGATGAAAATATTTAAAAAGAACATTCCAGAATGGGGAAATATCAATGGGAGTCTTGTATACTATCCTATAATCCCAAAGTGAATCATCCATGCACTTTCTCCAATACTTTCTATTTGGCAGTACAGTTTTGTCCAAATTTTGTTTTAGCTCATAGTTTTGAAACATCAAGCGAGCCATTTGTTTGGGGGTGGTATGGAGAAGACGTTTTTTCTATCACCCCATACTTCTGAAAGGTGGAAGGAAACTTTTGATTGCAAAAGTGTTGCCCTTTTTCACTGATGATATCCTTCAATATTCCAAACTTGTAAAACAGATATGCCCAAACAAAATTGACTACAACATTGGAATCATTAGTCATGGTAGACTTAGTCTCCACACATTTTCTAACATAATCAATAAATATAAGGATATAAAAGTAACAAAATTAGCTATGAAATGGGCCCATAAAATTAATTCCCCATGATTAAAAAATCTCACAAAATCATATGGGATGTTGATGAATATCATGTCTCTAAGAAATGTTGCCAATGTGTTGGTAACATGAGCATGGCTTTCAAAATATATGGGCATTATGGAATAAAATAGTCCAATATAAACCCAAGTTTAAGACCATTATATCTATCTGTTGGGGTCCAATGTGTCCACCACATGCAAGTGTATGAACAAAATATAGAACAAACACAAACTCAAGGTTAGAAACACAACTCATAATAACATAGTCACTACACATATGCCATAGGTAGGTATAATCCCACACATAAAACCTAAACTCACTCTTCAATTTTTTTAGATTATTTTTATTTAAATTTATAGTAATTTTGAGGCAATAAGGTAGTTATAAAAATACACATACCAAGAATGTTTACCTGAGAGTGAATAAAGATTCTCATTAGGAAATGTGTCCTGAAGTGATACTTAGTCCAAGGTGTCATCCTACAGTGTGTGAGTGATCCTACTCACGTGGTTTGACACCAAGTTATACAAACACTTCTTTTACTTTATTTTAATATCCAAATATTGAAGAATGAGCATCCAATAGATATGTCTGGTATTTTCATCTGGCTTCTTCAAGATATACCTTTGAGGTTTATGATTTAAAAAAATAACCACTTTAGAGCCTAATAAATAAGAATGAAATTTATATAAAGTAAATATTATAACAAGAAACTCATTTTCCATGGTTTTGTATTTTTTAGGATGAATCCAATATACTTAAAGCATATGTGATCACATGAGAACATCCCTCCACCCTCTATAATAAGACTTCTCCAACTATGAAGTTGGAAGTGTCACACATAAGCTTGAATGGAAGATTCCATTGTGGGGGGATATATGATTAGTGGATCATGTAGAAACTTTTTTATCTCATCATATGATACCATTCATGAATAATCAAAAAATAATTCAATATATGTTTGAAGCAATAAAGATATGGGTAGAGTTATCTTACTGAAATATCTAATGAAGTGTTGATAAAAACAAGGGTGTATAAGGAATAATCAAACATCACACACACTTTTAGGATTTTGAAAGGATGAAATAATGTATACCTTAGATCTATCAACCTCAATATCATGTTGTGACACTACATGACCTAGGAAAATTCCCTTCTCTAACATAAAATAAAATTTCTCAAAATTTAAAACAAGATTCTTCTCAATGAAATGATGCAACACATTACCCAAACTCAAGGGGCACTTATAAAATGATATAGGAACCATACATAGTAAAATAATAAATAAATACATCCATGAAAGTCTCAAAAAAATTATTAAAGATAATTACCTTATATATATAGAAGCTACATGGGTAATTACAAAGTCCAAATGGAATCCTTCAATAAGAAAATGTACAAAACAGATAGGTGAATGTCGTCATTCCATAGTCCTCTACTATAATGGGAACCTGAAAATGGCTAGAGAAACCATCCAAGAAGTGTTATTGTGTCATACCCAAAAGTCTATTAAGTGTCGTGTCAATGGATGGAAGGGTAAAATGATACTTAAAATTGGATTGATTTAGTTTCCTTTAATCTATTCACACTTTCCAACTGTTTTGCACTCTCATAGGAACTAAGTCATTTTTTTTCATTTTTTATAATAGTGAACCCGATTTTATTTGGTATAACCTAGACAAGGCTAACCCAATGAGAGTTATAAATAGGGAAAATGATACCTGAGTCAAGAAATTTTCAACCTATTTATTTACAACTTCTAATAATGTAGGGTTAATTCTCATTTTTTGTTTCTTGATCGGTTTAGAATGATCCTCCAAAATAATCCTATACTTATAAATAGTGGTGATAATACTTAATCAGTTAATTCTCATTTTCCCTCTAAGGTGCACCCAATTGACTTAATATTATCCTTTAAAATATTTAATAGTTATGCTTTTTGTCCAAATAGGATATTATTAGAAATTATTATTGGAACTTTTTCATCATTCAATAGGTATGAATATTTTAAGTTTGGTGTCAATGGGTTGAGTTCGAGTTTGGGTGGGGTTTTTATTGATGGAAAGGACATTGGAAGTGTGATACATGAAAATTTTATGTTGGGGTATGAATTTAAATATTTTAAAATGGTTAATAATGCATCAAATACATATACAAAACCAACATCCATGTTATAACTAGAATTTATACACCCAAATCATAATAATAATACACATAAAAATTAGAACCAAGAGAGGTGTTCTTATGAAAAACATGCATGGAAATGTTCAGAGGCATCAATATATTGCCAATAATCAAAATATCATTAATAAAAAAGTGATACTCATTTTAAAAATGTTGAAAATAAATATTTGTAGAATCATCGCAAGATGGGTCAAAATTGGAGATGAAGAGAGAATAATGGTCTTCTGAGGGGTACATCATTGAGTCTAAAATATTAAATCTTATGATATAATCTCCGAAATACATAGGTTGTGTACAATCATGTAAATTTATGGTTTTATTGGTAGTTTTAAGGAAGGATATTCCATGAATTATGGGATAATGAGAACTAATATGATCATCCTCTATATTTAGCACACAAAAACCTGTAGGAAAGATCATTTACCTTACCTTCACAAGTAAATATTTGAGAACTCTTTCCAAATATAATGTAGCTATATTTTCTAATTACACCACTACTCTTTTAAACATTAACTCACCAATATATAATGAAGAGAAAACAAAGTGGGTCATTTCATTTATTAAAGATCCCAAATCACATAAAGGATAAAAATAGTTAAACTACCCTAAAGTGAATGGAATGATGAATAACCTAAAGTCCTTGATATTTTTAGGCATCACCATGATTGGTGTGATGAGGGAAGATACATTCCTACAAAGATTGATCTGCTCATTTCCCTTTATCCCTATTCTATTTATACACAGTTATTTCAAAAACATAGTGTACCTTGTAATTTTTTTATTACTTCAAGTAAAGGGATGTTGATCTCAATAGACTTGAATGCATCCAAAACCTCTTTTTTCCCTGTTGATTCATCCACATTCTTGGTATTTACAACTATATTTAGAATTTGACGGGATTTAGGTGGAACATTGATATACCTGCATGTGTGGTTAATTCTTGGAGTGTTACTAAATTAATAAGTTTAAAAAAAGAATATTAAAAATCACTAAACTATAGGGTATCACAGGAAGTCAAAGTTCAAGGTCAAACCCACTGATACAGGGTTAGATAAAATACTAGTTTAATAATAAAGGTATAAACTATTTTACGAATAAAATATAATCTAATTTATTTGAAGAAAGATATGATAGTTGTTTTGGAGTCAAGAAAAATAAAACAAGCTTGGAAATTGAAATTATAGGTTCATGATTAATTAGCACATATGATAATGAATTGGAAAACATGTGCTGTTAGAACCGAATTAGGGAGAATCCAATGGTTATGTCCCAAAACCCTCAAATCACAAAATTTCCCTTTTCACAATGGTCATGTAACTTCAGTTCTTTCAATTATTTTGGTAATTTAGTCCATATTTAAACATAATGAACAATCCAACCAATTTTCATGGTGAGGATCACTCAATCGTCAATGTGCTAAAAGTATCACTCCCTCAATGATCACATAATGGTCATGCATGACTAAAGTAAAGAATATAATTTAAAATTTTAAGAATGCAACAAAATACCCAAATGAATTGTATTTAAAAATAAAAAACGTTATTATAATCAATCCCTTTAATTTCAATCACTTCACTCAAGGTCTACCCACTTATGCTAGTAATGATGGGGTAGGAAAATAAAAAACCTATCATTGTTGTTGTGGGTATTCAATCCTCCCATCACTCCATATCTTGATTTCATTTCCTATCCATCATTCATCCATGATAGATGGTATGAATATATAATATTTTTCTTCACAAAATCTCAAATAAACACATCAATGTTTTAGATTTGTTTGCTGGGTTCACGTTGTAAAACTAGAGTTTATGGTGAAAATGTAAAGGCTTGATTTCTCTATTTATTATACTTTGATGATCTTACGATGTAAAATATTTCTTTACAACATGAATTGTGCATCCTCCAAAAACTCATGCCATAAACTAATTACAGTGCGTAAAAAATATTCTATCCCACAAAATTTACATCATGAAGTGATCTTTTATGATGTATGATATTTTTATAAACTGAACTTATGATGTAAACCCATCTTTTATATAGTTTATCAATTCTACTCACTCCAGATTAATTCTAGCTTCCACATCTATTATGTCATAAACATTATAGTGTTTCACCAAATTTATTTTCATTTCAACATGAAGCATCTTTGAGTTTCTAAATTCATCTATTTTTGTTCTTTTTTCCCAAAGTTTTCACATCCTACCAAAAATCACAAAACTAATCAAATAGTTCAAATATTGGAAATAATATCAATTAAATTATAAATATAAGTGTATTAAAATAAAATATAATATATACATGGAATGTATGTATCAAACATCATCAATATTTTTCTTACCTTTGCCTTTATTCTTTCACTACTCATCAATTAGTCTTGAGCGGTGCTTCTCTAAGGTTGAGGTGAATCTCAGAGCATAGATAAGAGCATATGTATCAATTATTTTCTTAATTATTCTTATTTTGAAGGAACTAATGTTTCCCTTGGGATTTAGAGTTGGTTGAGAAGTGATATTTCTATAGTTATTGATTACCAGTTCACGGAGGGAAGTGGAAATCTGGCTCATTTGAGTTTTCAACTCCATCAATTCTGAACCTTAACTCTTCATCTCATTATATTTATTACAAATAATTTTCTTCAAATGTTCATCAATATTATAATATAAATTTGGTTGAGGATTCACTTATTATTTTCAGTTTGTTGATTCTTGGGATTCAAATATCTTATGTGGCTGTTGAAAACCTTATTAGTAAGGTGGAGGTTTTTGGAAATTTGGTTGAAAAGGGGGCCTTTTTATCCAAATCCATACCTCACGTTCAAGTGATCTTTCCACCCTTGGTTGTATGTTGGTGTGAAGGAATAATACTTATTCTAGGGATTTGGTTATTTTTGTTTCTGATATGGTTTCCCAGGAGATATAGCAACACAATCCTATATCTTTTATAATTGGAGGAAATAGTTGGTAGGGTGATCTGTTTTAGTGAAAATTCTTCAAGGACTTGTAGGACTGGATTGAGATTACTTTTGAGTTAAAGTAATCTATCACACCATAGTGGTCAGTTCATCCAACTTAGTATCAATTAAATTAATTTCTATAGAAGAAGGACTTACCTGATCAACACCTATAACATGTTGTGTACTTAGATCAAAAAATTGTTAAGAGTTTTGTTCCACCTTTTCAACCAACTCTTGTGTAGCTGCATGTGTTTTTTTGTCCAATGCCCCTCTAGATAAAGCATCCACCATACTCTTATCAATAGGTGTGAGGCCTTTATATAAGTATTGGATGAAGAGTTTCTCACAAATTTGGTGATACAAGTAGCTTTCAATCAACTTCTTGAATTCCTCATAGTACTCATACATTGAATCCCCTTCTACTTTATTAATATCCGATATCTTCTTTTGAATGATAGTGCTCCTCAATTCTAGAAAAAATATGTACAAGAAAATAAATTTCAAATCATTCCAACATGTTACATATTATGGTTGTAAATAATACATTAAATCCTTTATAGTTCCATCAAGTGAGAATGAGAATGATCTTATTTTTAATTTATATTAAGATAAATTTATTGGTTTCATTTTTGAGAATACCACATTGAATTATTTAAGGTAATTGTTTGGATCATCACCAGATAAGTCATGAAATTTTTGGATAAGGTGAATGAACCCAAATCCTAGTTTGAAATCCAATTTAAGAGTTGGATATAAAATTCAGGTATGTTGATAATTAATATCATGTGCATTCAACTCTTTAGTGGTTCAATCAAGTTTATTATTATTATTTATAGTCATTGTATCCTATTTTATTTTTGTTTCATATGTTATTCATATTTCAAAATTTTATGAATGGTAGAATTCCCCATTTTGGTGAATATTGAAACTTACCATAGGCAGAGACTATTTGATTCAAGCCCTAAGTTTAAGCTCAATTTTAGAGTCAAAATTAAATATATATTTTGGATAATTTTTTTTATAAATAAAATAAGAAGAAAATCAAGAAAAAAGGACCATAATAATAATATAAGAAGTTCTAATTGGTGGTTTAAAAAAATAATTAAAAAAGGGGAAATATGGAACAATAAAAATAGAATAAGAAATAAAATAAAAGTAAAAAATACCTCTAATTAGTTGAAGAAAATAATTTCCTCCCTAACAACAGTGCCAATTTAAAAGATTTTTTTTCATGGGTTCTCTCAAATGCTGTATAAATTTCTAGTACTTAGGTGAAATAGAGTGGATCACCAAGGTAATTCTCTAAGTATGTAGTATTTAAAACAACATAGTAAAGGTATTTTTAAAACAAGTTAAAAGAAAAAAACTAATAAAAAGGATGGCAGGGGGGGTTATTTGATAGTTATATCACAAGAATAAGTATTCTATATAAAGATTGTATTTTATTTTTGTTTTATTTTTGTTTTTAATGTTTGATTAATAAAACCCAATGAGAATTTTTTATAAATTTTTTTTAGAAGTCGCAATGTAAGGACCCATGTTTTTTTCGATTGGAATTTTGAGTAGAAATTTTATTTTTTCCATTTGATTCTTGTAAGAGGTAAAATAGAAATTTCCCCCAAGTATATGATTGCATATAATTTTTTTGACCACTCTATTGATCCCAGAATAGGGTGTTTCCCCTAGGAAAACAGTTTAGTAGATTTCTAATATTCCTAAATTTTGGAGGTATAATTAATATCTAATAAATTAAATATTAATTTATTAACATAGGTTGGTTCAGCCATATATTTTGAATATGTTATAAAATTGATATTTCATCTCTCCCATTGATTTCAGAATGATGATTGTTTCCTAAGTGGTGCATAAAATCCAGTTGGGCACCGAGGTTGGGCTGGACCCTCTTTTCTTTTTATTTTTCATTTTCTTTTCTTTATTTATTTTCATATTTTCTTTTATTCCTTCTACCTAATTTCTCACATATTTCACAATGGTATATCCTTCACTGAAACATAAGTAATAAATGGATAGGTAGTGTGAAATAAATATAGGGAGGAAGATAGGTACTAATGCGGGGCTCAGGACACGCTGGATCGTCACGCGACAACCATGGACCAGAGAATTAGTTGATGATTTGGCGGTTTCCTCCCAAAGTGTAATGTTTTTATTTTTTTCTATAAATCCCAATAAAATTATTTTTTTTATGTTATAAACCCCTATTATTCTTAATTAGGACCCATTGTGGGTTGATTTTTTGTTTTGAAAAAAAATGGTGGTTTCAAGTGATTTGAGGGAATTCCCATTTATAAATCTCGATCAAACATGTGGAGTTAAAGAAAACACACCGTGTGTTCTTATTATTCATAGACGATGATATTTTAGAAGTACACACCATGTTTTGGGTAGACACGTAGTGTATTAGGGATCTTCCGTGTAGCCGAGTACCCATCCAGATAGCCTGTGTAGGGGAACATGGCCATTTAGATTACACAGTCAGATCATGTGTGGGTGGAAAACCATGTAAAGGTACACAACTAGGCTATACACATGTCTAGGTCATGTGATTTACATTAGAAGGTACACCGTGTTGGGTACATTCAACATACATAATTAACACACCATGTACATGGGCTTTGAAATGCTCTATCCAGCTGAGGTGCATGCCAGGTGATGATGTTAGGGTACACACTGTGTGCTAGGGATGACATGGTGTGTACTCCTCCTTTGATACCCTTTTAGGGGTTTTCTTGTTTTTCGTATATTTACACCCAGGAGCTAGAATTGGACCCAACAATAGTCTATTTTGAGTATAGTTTCAAATAGATCCCGATGCAGAAACCCTTTTATTGTTGTAAGGAATATTAGACAGTGTTTCATTATTTTCTTTAAACATAGATGTTCTTCCTCCAACAATTGAATTCAGTTGTCTCTTGAGAGTGAGACCTTGATCTGAGATGGGGCCTGATCTATCTCCCATGACCAACCCTTTTTTAACTCTTCCCTCGAGGATGTATCTCTTGCAATATGGTCTCTTATGTCCTAGAAGGTTGAGACGTTGGTTTCTTATGAGGATCCCCTATAGAATTTATCTTCTTACATTTTGACCTAGAGGATCCCATGTAGGATTCTTATATCTTATTCATTTTCCCAAGGATCCCATGTAGGGTTCCTCTACTTCGTACTCTATTTTTTAGAGTACCTTGTATGATTCCTTTTATTATTTACCATTACGTGGATCTTGTGTAGGATGCATATGGTTTCTTATGATCAAGGATCCAATATAAGATTACTCCTTTAACCTTTTTAGCTAAGAATAATGAGTATGATTACTTATATTATCCATATAACTTGATGATCCCAAGTAGGATTACTCTATTGAGTCTTGAATTGAGGGACCTAATGAGTTAGCTGATGTTTTAATGACCCTGATCTAGTACATTAGGTTTGGGTAGAGATGGTAGTGGGTGTCACCTTAGAACCTGCGCTGAACTTGTTATCCCATGAGGATTTGGAATTAGTGGTGGGTTTAGGTGTTTGTCCACCCAAAATATTTTATTTATACTTTCACATGTTTAATAATGATGTAATGATTATTTCCAAAGTTGCTTTTTGGTTTGTGGCTAATGAGTCCGACACAATGCCTATTTATTTCTCTTTGGGATGCCCGAACGTTCTTCCTGGGATCTGTCTTATTCGTTATTTGGATTCCTCGATGTATTTACTATGTTCGGTATTCTGAGCCATGTTGTTTCTTATATTTATTTTCATACATAGAGGTACTACCTAGGACATGGCTATTGAGCCTTTATATTTGACTATTATATTATTGGGATTTCCAGAGGTGCTTCTTGGGATCCAGCTTCTGAGCCTATTATTATGATATATGGGGATGAAATTCCTAGTAATGATACTTATGGATGATTATGATATCTTGAGTTATGAGGATGATTATGATCTCCTCTGATTGACATATGATGAGTATGATTATGCTCTCCTTGATCTGATTATACTCATAGATGATTATACTCTCGCAAGTAATATAGATGATTACGCTCTACCTAGTTGATTACCTAACCAAGGTGTTAGACATGGAATTTCACATCATTGGATACCCAAGGAGTATTATGATCTCTTAAATGATAGGGATGATTCATATCTTCCTTATTAGATACCTTTATGGGAGGTCATGATGTCTCATTAATGATCTCTCCAGTAGATCTCTAAAGGGTCATACCCTTAGGTTTCATCTGAGTTCCAAATTCCAGGACCAACTATGGATCAAGACCTAGGGATTAGAAATTATACTAGATTTACATGGGATAAGTGGAATGGAATCTATATCAGTGACCATTTAAAATATTTCTAGACCCACTTTCCTAGAATCCATTATTATAGTTACTGGAGGTGAGTACGGGTGAACACAGGGTTAGGATGAGTATCCATCTGTGGTGACGTAGATTACTCAGATAAATTTCTAATTTTTGATGAAGTAGGCATTTTCAATTGGGATTATGGACCCATAGGTTTACTTAATTACAAACATATTGAGGGGTATGATATCCATCTACACGACCTTATACAGAATATCCAGGCGATCAGGATTACAAAGCCAAGGACTGACTATTGTTGGTTTTATGTTATTTCATTAACCTTACTTATGTATATTCATATTTTTGTATATATATATATGTATGCATGGGAATATATATATATATATATGCATATAAATATAAATATTCATGATAAAACATTCCTAGTTTATCTGGATTATGGACCCATGTTTTGACTATGGTTCACTTAATATTATTTGATTTCTTTGTATTTTAGTTGATTCTAGGATGGGATGAACATATTACATGAGAATGCACTTATGAAAAAATATTTATAATTTCATCATTGGGGTGGCTTATTAATATTATTTCTCATCCCTGTATGTGAATCTTGGTGTGCGTGAAAACCTTATGTCTTCTTTTCAAGTTGAGAACAGATGCATGGTGGATAGGGCTGAGGCCAAAGTTTCATGATCAATTAGACCCTATCCTGTGGGTTCTTTTGATTGGGATGTTGTAGTTCAATAATTTCTGGAGACTGGGTATGTGGTTTAGCTCGGAGTTAGTAGTAGAGCCCTGCACTTTTATTTCAGTTTATCTTTTTGTTATTATATTTGTATGGTCATCCCAATAGGTGACCAGTGTTGTATGTATGATATGTATGTTTGGGATTTTATATAATTTTCATTTATTATTACATCATGTTTGTATTTCAATTTATTTTCCGCTTCTTCACTATATTTATTTACTGATGTGTATGATACTTAGCTATTTTAATTTTTTGTCTTACTCTAATATGAGAGCATAGTCTCCATACTATCACACCCTAGGCACTCTCTACTAGTCATCAACCTCTAGTGTATGGGGAGGAATGTTTGAGGCCTCACAGTGAATTTTCTTAGAGAACCAGATTATTAGATCTAGGTTAGGATGTTATAAAATGGTAGCAGAGCTATTTATTTTCTTGTTGTATTACTATTTGGGATATGGTAGACATGATTATTTAGAATGTGTCAGAACCTATGATGGATATTAGACTAGTACAATGAGAACACCAATTCTTGTAAGAAGTCTAGGTTTCTAGGGGAATGGAATTACTATTTTGATCTATTATGTTTCATTTGTATATGATTTTATCTTTGAGAAACACACAACTTATATGGGTGTTATGATTTATTGTGAATTTTTATCTCTTGGCCTATTAGAAAGAGGCCAGAGATGGAGTTTGAATCTTGGCTGGAAAAGGAAAGAGGCATCACATGCATCATATTTGGAACATAGGTCTCACATTTTATAGGAATGCTAGTTTTTGATTATTAATGATGAAAGTAGGATGATTATTTAAAGTGCCAACAAAAATCTAAATGGTGTTTTCCTGTATAGGTTTTTTTTGGAATTCTACTCAATTGAGCTAAATTGCATATATTTCTTTCTAATTGTAGGATATGTGGATCTGTGTTGAGATATTTTTTGTTGAGGCTGATGACTCATTCCTCATGCACATGAGGTGCAGCGACCCTAGTAGGTCGATTGGGCACATTATGCCTATGTGTTATACCCCTCGTGGGGTTTTTTTCTTCGGTATGGTTATTTAAAGTGTTAGTAAAAATATACACAATTTTTTACTACATTTATTGGATTAACATTATACATAATTGACCTTTTATTATGGTTATCTAGTCGGATCACTAAGTATGATGCTTATAGGTACTAGGAAGTTTCTAGTGAACTCGACCTCAAGGGGGTATTACCATATATAGATTCCTGGTGAGTGTTAGTTCAGTATCTATTCAATGATTATATCATGAAATCTGGGGAGAAGTTCTTTATAAGTATTCTTAGAGAGGATCAGGGCCCTTATAGGATGTTTTGATGGATTTGAACCACATAGTTCATTGTGATTTTTACCTTCTTTATAGAGGTTTGATCTTTAGGATAGGTGGTTAGACCTTGTGACCCAGTTGTGAGACTTGATCTGTAGGGCTAGGTGAGAGACCAAGAGGCCCTTATTTTTGACTTGGAACCTTGAAGGTCGATGCCATTTTTATTCAAGGGTATCCAGCATGAGTGGTTGGTCCAGGTTTATGAATTCCTTTTTAGTAAGTGAGCTAGTTTATATGATATTTTGATATTGATGCACGGTTAGTGATCTGGTTTTTCAATATAGGAATTTTAATTCCTTCATCTTTTGACAATCACCTAGGGTGATTTGGTATCAAGATTGGATTTGATAGGTATGAATGTTTGGGTTCCTATCCCAACCAACCAGTGATTCCTCTATCACTAATGTAGTCAGATCGTAGGTAAATTCTCATGAATAGAATGTAAATAGGTTATGGGTGGTCATGGAATAGATCATGACATGGGTGAGGTACCCGATTTTGAATAGGAGTTCCAAGGGAACTTCTAGTTTAATGAGACTGACATTCCTTGTATCATGGTAAGCTTAACCTTGTGTTGAATGAATTGGAAGAGTGTGAGTCAGGTGATAAAGGTATACATTGGTTGTGTGTGGTATCATTTAAAATTGTATGTTGGTGGGTGGCCGTGTGCAATCCATGGACTGATGTTTTCCAGACTTTTCATGGGGAGTTTTCTTGGGAGTTGTGGTTAAAATGATGTAAGTCCCTCTATGGGGTAGGTGAAATTGAGAATAAATCGAGTGACATGAGATGGTTGGCCTATGTTTGAACCTGGACACCCATTGGCAGGATACATGGTGTTAGTTGTGGTTTGATGATAATTCATCCAACTTGATGTGAACATGGATCAAAAGTGATGTACACACCTTTTTTATAGAATCTTAGTATACTCCTACTTTGGAATGATCATGATCTATCTTGACATCATCTTGAGTATGCTGAGATGGTTTTTTCTCTACATCGAGTTTCTTTTATTTCAAATATATTTTCTAGTAGAAGAGGAAACCTGTTGAGCTTGTGCTTTAGGAGATGTATATGGTAATCCATATGGTGGGAAGAAAATCATTGTCCATTTGAGGGTGATAACCCTAATTTTCAGTTGAAATTTTGCAATTTCCATGGGTCGTTGGGCTTGATACTAGTTATTGAGGAGATGATAAGGGTATTCCTATAGAGGGGAGTACCAAATAGATCTTAGTTAAATGTACTCCATTTATGAGATAGTTGTTGGCACTATGAGATAGGTCACTAGATAGTTCAGGTTTCCTATTTGTGCATATTATCAGGTTGAGAGCATGACTACTTGTCTTACCACTAGGCTTATTAGGGAAAAGAAGGTTTATGGCGGGGAGGTTGTAAGGACCTATGTTTTCTCAGACTGGAATTTTGAGTAGATGTTTTTTGGTCTAGTAATAGAGTGTTTTCCCCAGGATAAGATTTTGGAGGATTTCCAAGCCGTTTTAATTTTATAAAAACAACTAATAATTAATATTTAATAAATTAAATATTAATTTATTCACATAGGTTAGTTCATACATATCATTTGAACGGAGTTTCAGACTAAGATTTCATCTAAGATGTTTAGTCCAGAATGGAGAGTTTTACTTAGGTGGGGCATAATCCTAATTTGGGCATCGAGACCGGGATGATCCCCCTTTTCATTTTCTTTTTCTTTTATTTATTTTCTTATTTTATTGTATTACTTCTCCCTGGCTTGTCGCGTATACCCCCTTGAGATATCCTTCTCTATAACATAAGAGAGAAAGGGAGAGGGAGAGATAAATAGAGATAGGGATAAATAGATATACCACTGTGGAACTTGGGACATGTTAGATCATCGTGAGGCAATCGTGGGCCGCAAAAATGGGTGAATCTTTAGCTCTTTCCACCCAAAGTAAGTCCATTTTTAATTTTTTCTTCAAATATCTGTAGATTTATTATATTTAAGTTTTAAACCCCTATTATGATTTTAGGACCCCTTGCGTGTTGATCTATTTTTTGGGGGTAAAATGGGGGTTTCGTGCGATTTGAGGGATTTTTCTTTTGGAAATCCCGATCACACAATGTGTAGTTCAGGAACACACACCATGTGTTCTTCTAGTTCTGGAAAGATGATCTTTTAAAAGTACATGCCGTGTATGAGGTATACATGTCGTCTACTAGGACTCAACCATGTATCTGAGTACCCTACTAGACAGCCTGTGTTGGGGCACATGATCATGTATATTACATGGACAGACTCCATTTGGGTGACACATCATGTAAAGTAGATGACCAAATTATACAGATGGATAGTCCATGTAATGTACATAGGAAGGTACCCCACGTAGAGTAAATTCCATGTTAATGATGAATATTTCATGTACATGGGATTTAACACGCCATATCTGGCTGAGGTACATGCCCAGGTGAGGTTGTGAGGGTACATGCTGTGTGTTAGGACTGACATACCATATACTTCTCCTTTACTAACCTTTTTAAGAGTTTTACTATTTTTAATGTCTTTATTCTCAGGATTCATAATTGGATCCATGAGTAGTGCATTCTAAGTATCCTTTCACATAGATCGTGATTGTGAAATCCTTGTGGTGTTTTAAGGAATCTTAGGTGGTGTTTCATTCTTTTACCTAAACAAAGAGGTTCTTCCTCGGTTAATCGAATTCAGTTGACTCCGAAGAGTGAGATCCTAATCTTAGATATTCCATGGGCCATATCCTATGACCTAATCTTTTGTATATATTCCCTTGAGGATGTATCCCTTTCAAGATGTTCTCTTATGTCTCATGAGGCCATGAGGTTAGTTGATTCCGATGATCCCGTATAGGATTCCCCTGCTTATGTTTCAACCTAGAGGATCCCATGTAGGATGCATCTATCTTATTATTATTTTCTAAGGATCCCATTTAGGATGTCTCTACTTCATACGCTATTTTTTAGAGTCACTTATTGGATTCCATTTCTTATTTACCATTCTAAGGATCCTAGGTAGGATGCCTTTGCTTTCTTACCATCAAGGATCCAATATAGGATTCCTCCTTTCACCTTTTTAACTGAGGATTACAAGTAGGATGACTTCAATTATTTGTAAACCTTAATGATACCAAATAGGATTCCTATATTATGTCTTGAATTTATTGAAACAGTAGTTTTCATGATGTTTGAGTGACCCTGATCTAGTATAACGAGTTTGGGTAGAGATGGTAGCAGGTGTCACCTTAAAACC
Organism: Viscum album; assembly: GCA_963277665.1. NCBI lineage: Eukaryota > Viridiplantae > Streptophyta > Magnoliopsida > Santalales > Viscaceae > Viscum > Viscum album. Next base: position 15,033,640 of record OY728155.1, on the reverse strand, counting down.
TATTACAAACTTGTAATCCCATGAGGGTGTGATAGTAGTGGCGGGTTTAGGAATTCATCCACCCTCACTCTTTTATTTATACTTTCACATATTTACTACTAATGCAACAATGATTACCAAAGGTGCTTCTTGGTTGGTGGCTGATGAGCTTGATGCAATGTGTATTTATTTATTTTTTAGGATGCCTAAACATTCTTCTTGGGATCCATCTTATTCATTATTATAATTCTTAGATGTATTTATTGGGACCTAGATTCCGAGACATTTTATTTATTATATTGATTTGTATACCCATAGGTACTACCCCGGACCTGTCTATTGAGCATATATATTTGATTATAATTATATTGGTATTTCTAGAGGTGCTTCCTGGGATCTAGATTTTATGCCTATGATTTTGACATACGGGCATGGAGTCCCTTATAATGATATTCATGGATGATTATGATCTCTCGAGTGATGAGGATTATTACTATATCCTATGATTTATATGCAATGAAGATGATTATTCTCTCCTTGATCTGATTATACTCGTGGATGATTACTCTCTTCTGACTGATAGGGATGATTACACTCTCCCTGACTGATTACCTAAATGTGGAGTTTGACATGACTTTTCACATTGTTGGATACCCATGGATGATTATTCTCTCTTGAATGATAGGTATGATTCTACTATCTCTTATTAGAGACCTCAAGGGGTGGGCATGATGTATCACCGATGAGATCTCCTATAGACCGCATAAGGGTCAGACCCTTAGGGTTTATCTGAGTTCCAAATGTTGTGACTACCTCTGGGTCGTGGCCTAGGGATTAGACATTGGACTGAATTTACATGGAATGAGAGACATGGAATCCATGTGATCATTTATAGGGTGTCCAAACATAATTACTTAGAATACATTATTATAATGATGGTATGTGGGTATGGGTGAACACGGAGTTAGGACGGGTATCCCGCTATAGTGATGCATCTTGCATAGAGACATTCCCAACACTAGATGAAGTAGTTATTGTTGATTGGGATTACAAAACTAGAGATTAACTTAATTATACACTAATTCAGTGGTATAACATCTAGCTCAATTACCTTGAGTAGGATATCGAGGCTATCAGGATTACAGACTCAAGGATTGAATAATACTAGTTTTATGTTATTTCATTCACCTTTCTCTTTTATTTTCATATTTATGTATATATGTATATGTGTGGGAATATGATAATATATGCATAAAATATAAATACACATGACAAAACATTCCCATTTGATTGGGATTATAGACCTAGGGTTTGATTGTGGTTCACTTGATGTTATTTGATTTCTTTTTCTTTCAGTTGAGTATCTAATAGGGTGAGCATACTACATGAGCATGCACTTATGACGACAGTTTTATAGCTTCGTTGTTGGGGTGGAATTTTCATATTATTTCTCACCCCTTTATGTGCACCCCAGTTTGCGTATATACCTTATGTATGCTTTTCAGGATGGGCACAAATTCATGGTGGATAGGGCTAAGGCCCAGAGTTACATGATCAAGTGGAGCCACTCATGTGGGTTCTTATGATCAGGATGGTGCAGTTCAATAGTGTCTAGAGACCAGGTATGTGGTCTGGTTTAGAGTTAATAGTAGAGCCCAGTAAGTTTTTTAGTTTATTTTTTTATTCCTATATCTGTATGGTCGGACCAATGCATGACCAGTGTTGTATGTATGACATGGATGTTCAGGGTTTTATATCATTTTAATTTATTATTACAACATGTTTCTCTTCTAGTTTATTTACTTCTTCATCACTTTGTTTATTTACCATTGTGTATGATACTTAAATATTTCCATTTTTTATTACCCTTTTATGAGGGGATAGTCTCCCAACGATCACACACTAGGCCCTTTCTACTAATCAGTAGCCTCTTGAGTACCAGGAGGCATGCTTAAGGTCTCATGGTGAACCAGATCAGAGCACCCGATTAGTGGAATCTAGGTCGGGATGTTACATGTAATCGATATAACTCTAATTATTCAATTATTTATTAATAATTATCTAACAAATTAAAATAAACTTAATTATTATCCACTAATTTTTGAACCCTAAAAACTTATTATAATTAACATAACCACAAAGTTGAAATGAATTAAACCCTAGATTGGATTCAGAATGTGCAATCATAGAACCTTTCCTTGATTGATGTTCTAAAGATAACTATGTTTAGTGGTAAATATGGGAAAATATCCATTATATAAATGAGGATGAATTGTGTTTTTATATTTTATTTTAACTCTACAAATTGATTCATTTTTTACTGATTAAGATCATGCCCTCACAATTCACACATTAATCAGCCTTGCATTTTTTGTTTTAATTAACAAATTTCTTTCTTGATTTATTTTAAATTAAAAACTAAATAAATGGATCATATTATTTGAATTAGAGTATCTCATTAACTCAAATCAAATAAGTGAATTAAATGAGAATTATATTTGTAAGTAAGAAAAAGTACTCTTCCATTGGTGGTGTAGTCATCATAGAAATGATTTTCATATGCAAAGGTCTATAAAGGATATAACCCAATATCATTTCTAATATTTATTTCCATACCAAATAAGTGAATCAAAGAAGAAAAAAATTGAAAAAAATAGACTAAACTTAAGAGTAACTAATAAGTTTATTAGGAAAACTCAAACATTACAATACGAAGAAGAATAAGTAGGCTTCGTTGAAGTGATCCTTACTTCAAGAGCTCTGCCTCTTGAAATGGTTCGAGAAATAGAGTCAAACCACATATCCTATTAAAAAATATCTTAATTCATTTAAAAACTCCTCCAAATGATAAAAATACACATTTATATAGGATAATACAGGCTAGGGTTGCAATAGGTTACAAGTTTTAATTGGAAAAGTCATCCAAATATTTTAATCCAATTTTCATAGAATTTTTCACCACCAAAACACATGAACCATACATTATTCAAAAAGGAATATTTTTTCTGAATTAGGTTCTATATATACTATAGTTTTTTTATCCCAATCCAATATTATATATAGATGATATTTTCCAAATTGTGAAGTTGTGTCCAATTTGATGTGTCCACTAAAACTTTGAATTCATATCCCATATACTCAAATAAAACTCAAGATATATCTTATATGTTCTAAATTAATGTTTTATCCCATTTATTATAGAATTATGTTACAAAATCTTGTGTTCAAATAAGTTACAAATAATATTTACGACTAACATATTATAGTGAACTTTAAAGGGCCAAACCTATATTTTTTTATCAAATTTGAAAGTGAATGATCTAATACCAAATATTCCATAAATAAACATATATAAAAAAATTTGAGGGAATTATGTTATTTATTATCAATAAAATATTAAATAAAAATATGTTTTATATATTCCTATTATTGTGAAAACTACTTGTGATCAAGTGTAAAGGCCATTTGAGACTATGCCTAGTGTGTCTAATACTGGAGAAAGAGTGGAGTCTGAGGCTAAGGAAATAGTGGTTGATCCACTCATTGGATCACCTAATACTCATATATATGGAAGTGAGAATGTGATCATGTGGGAATATAATCATTCACATACCCAAGATCCCTTTCCATATAATTCTCATGTGCAAGAGGATGCACCCTCTGTGATAAAAACTTCTGAAGGATATGATGTTAAGAAACATGTGCAGACTTTTTTATCAATAGTTGTGGAAAATATTTCTAGTCTTAAAATAGATTTTGATGATATGAATAAAGAGTTTATCACTTACAAGGATTAAATTATACATCTAAATAAAAAAATTTATGTCTAGATATAACTTTGATAAGTTCATTAGGATGATGGTTTCCTAGACCAACTTGATCAAGAATATCCAATGAGTGCAACCAGTTTCTTCTAGAATGAATGATAAGGACTTTGAGGCTGTAAGAGACCAGGTGAGTGAACCTAAAGGGGTGTGTTCTGTCATGTCTAAAGTGAACAAACTTTGATTTATTATGGAATCAAAGAAATATATGATTCAAACATTCCAGTGGTCCAAACTAACATTTCTAAGGCCTCCCTTGATGAAATTCAGAGTTTCAAATAATATATGAATGAGATCTTGAATACTTTGAAAATTATGGTGGTGAGACAACATAAATTAATTAAGAAATTTCAAAAAATTCCCATCACAAATTCTTAACCTTCAGTGGTTCTCGATATCCAGACACTCTTTGACCAACTATCATCATATTTGAATTTAGTTTCATCCTAGTTCTATTCACTACAATGTGACATTTTCACTCTTCTGATTTTGTAATATTTTTAGAAGGATTTGTTAAAAATGTTTAAAAATACCAAATACATTATTCAAATACAAGGTCTTGGTACTGATGTTTCCTTGAATAAAAAATTTATCTTTCTTAAGGAATATGTTCCTTCAATCAATGCTAGGATAGATGAAAATATATAGGTATCCAAGAAAATTAGACATATGGTTTCATGTTCTATTGGACCAATTAGAAGAAATAATCAAAACATTTAAATTAATATGGAAAATATCTATAAAGGAATTATAGATATTTACTCAGAATATTTCTAAGAGGATTATAGTACTTTAGAGTCTGAAGAATATCCCAATAAACTAGCTAGTAATAATGGAAAAGAGAATGGTGTGTATAGGCTAATCAGACCAGTTACCTTACCCTAGATACTTATAGTGATTCAGTTTCTCAATAACCATAAAACCATGTCCATGAGTTTACTCAAATAATTATAGATTATTTATCCAAATTAGATCACTTGTTTACCTCATTAGAAGGGAGGCTGGTCATATTGAAAATATCAATTGATAGGATTTAAGACAACCAATTTACAGAACCCCCTATCGCTTTATCCTATCCTCAAATAGATATTATAGTTAGTGATACTCGTAGGATTTTTGCTTGAAAACTTGAAGATATTAAATGATTTATAAACAACTTTATCTATAATTTATCTCATATGCATCACCAAATTTGTACAAATATTTTGGAGTTTTATAAGCTAGATATTATCAAGTAGATTGACATGTGTGATGATATCCTTTTCTATCTTAGAGGTATAAGATCCATTGGACCAAAACCTTTTGAAAACTATAAGTAATCTCACTAGAAGTTGTAATTTTTGTTTGAGCCTATCTCTATATATAATCAAGACCAATCAAGATATGCTGATTCTGTTGTTGAAATAGCTGTAACAAAAGATATATCTTTAGTGCCTACGAGGAATACAGGATTTATAAGCTATGTTTCATATGATTTCTGCATTCCTTCTGAGAACCTTGGAAAAGTACTGATCATGCCCACCCAATGTTCTAGAGATAGATCTTGTTTTAGAGCTGATGAATGTTCCATGGTTGATATTGGAAGAGTAGTACTTCCTATAGTGGCTGAAACATGTACTACCTCTTCATCATCTCCATCCTTTGAGAAATCTCCACCCAATCCTCAATCACATTTTGAAACATTCCATAAGCTCGGGTCATCTGACTGATGTTGTGTATATGTATTTGTCTGTGTTGTGTATCAATATTTTTATACAATTGGTCATGTTTAATAAACTTCCTATTTATCTCTTTGTTTACATGTGAAGCAATTTTTTTTCATTTAATGGTTTTCATCTTCTTGAATGTTTTACTGGCTACAATTTCTTAATTTCAGTCCCAAATTATTCAAATTTAGTTTCAATATTATATTTTAACTACTCATAACTCATAGTTCTATAATAAATGTGTTTTTAATATCCTTATCCTTCCTTTTTAATGTCACAAAAAGGGAAAGAAGATAGATAAAGGGGGATAAGAAAGGATAAACAAAATTTTTTAAAAGAATTATATTTTATATAGATTTTTGAAAAACACTTTAAACCTTTTAAAATTTCATGTTTAATAATTAATGGTTTTTTGATCATTAGAAGGGGGATATTGTTGTACCAATGATGTTATTGAAATTTTTCCCATCTTCTTTATGTTTTGATGATCTTGAAAACCCTTTAATATGCTTCTATTGAATCTATTTTTAAGTGTGTTTATCAAGGTTTAATATCATTTAGTTCAATTATGCTGTAATCTGAAATTATTTTCAAGTTTTATAAAAGGTAACTAAGTCTGAAAAATCAGCTACATGAGGACTCGAGCTATATGGATTTTAGATACATTGAGAAATCAACAACGTCAATTATCTATATGAAAAAATCATCTACATCATAGAATCAACTACATAAGACTTTAACTATGTAAATTGGATATGTGAAATATTTGCATGCACAGTTCTAATTGGCTATATAAATCAAGCAGGCTATGTGAATAATGTATACTTGAAGAAATCAGCTATGTGAAGAACAACTGTATGGATCAATTTGGCTACATGAATTCAGGTATGTGGATTTCGGCTACGTGGTGATCCAGAATCAGCTATGTTGTTTAGAAATTTGGTTATTTATTACCATTGGAGTATTTTTAGTAAAAATCAATGATTCTTTTGATGCATTAAACACTATACTACCTCCTTATGGAAAAAATAAAAATTTTAATATTGAAAGTACTGAGAAAAGAAAATAAAAAAATATTATTTCATTGTTTAGTAATTTTTACTATGGTATTTTTCATAAAAGGACATTTGGATTTTTACCCAAAGGCCTAATTTTATTGAATATCATGCTGTGAAATATTTTGTTAAAAGATATAAAATAGTATTATAACAATAATAGAATCAATATATATATATATATATATATATATCTCAATGCTTTTTATGTTGTTATTTCTATATGATAAGAAGAATAAGAAGGATAATCATGTTCTCTAAAACCATGATTTTAAGTTTTTTGTTTTGTATTGAAGAATCATCTCAAGATATAATTAATTCCCATTCTACCTCTTAGAGATCTATTCTCTTATTTCAGTTGCATATTTTAACTGAATGATACAACTTGAAATATCTCATTATTATTTCTTATTATTGGAATTGATAACTCCGTATACTACATATTGAAGGATATTGTTTTTTAAAATCCTTTTAAGATATTGAAAAAAGATCTTAGTTTTTTATTAAGTGATGAATACTTGAACTTAGTTAGAAATTCACCCTAGAAAGGACCAGTTCTAGTGAAATCAACAAGATATTGGAGTTGAGAGTGGGTGGAGTGAACTAGGGGATCTATGTGTCCCAAACCACTATAAATATTCTGTGTTTGATCTGTTTATTAATATTTTTATTTTTTTTAATTTCTTTAGATAAGATATGATTCGAGTCCATCATACCTTAAAAGAGGCTAGTTTTATCTGAATAAAATTTTCAGGAACACAATTCACCCTCTATTGAGTCCTTGTTCAACTCTTATCTAACAAAAAATAATTACATTTTTTACTCACATGATGGTCAGAAGAACTAGGGGTATTTGACACATAAAATAATCCATGAATACATAAGTCCTATAAAATAAATATAGGAGGGATGAAACACATACCACCATATTCAATTTATTAAAACATTATTACATAACAAAATCCATACAATAAAATTAAATTAAATAGAAACCCAACAAATACATTAGTCAGTCAAAACTCGTGATCGATCACATCCATGCAACAACATTGCATTCATACAAGCTGACATACATTTCAAATAAATCTTTCAATTAAGATAATTTTTTCTTGAATGAATAATTAATGGAATTTTTAATTAATTCATTTTATATATCAATTATTAATCTAAACAGTCCTAGAGATACATAAGATCCTCATATTTTATAGTTTTAAATAAATTAAATAAATAAATAACATTTAAAATCACTTAACTACAAGACATGTACTAGTGGAAACATAATGTGTAGCCTTCAAAATTTCCTGAGGCTTAGTATTACCTTTTTCATTAAATGTGTAGTTATAATACATGTAGAGTACATGGAATTTCATGATATTAAATGACATGTTGTTTAACATGTCAATCCAAGTATTCATCTTGGAATTTATGACACACAGAACATATAAATATACACTTTGTGTACCAATTTTAATGCATGTATAGATTAAATGAGTTGTTCAATTACCATAAAATGTGTTTAGTTCATAAATTTAAACAGAAATGAATTGGGAATTTAATTCTCTATAAACCCTATCAAATGACGTGTATGTCAGTTACATGCCATATTGCTTGGTTTAATGATTTAATTAATTTTTAGTTCTTATAATTAATTTTATACAGTGTATAACTTGGATCAGTGTGCACTATTGAAAATCCATCCCAAAATTCAAGAACCATAAATTCATCTACCATTAGATCATAAATGTGGAAATAGATCACTTATGTGGATCCTCCAGAAGTTCAATGTACCGGGACTTGGAAGTATTGCTACACTTAAGTCATCACACTAAATGAAACATCCATAAACAAGAATACAAGCATACAAGAAAATATAAAATATAATCACAAAGAAATAACATTGGTTTTATGTGGTTCATATTTTAATTCTATATCCATGAGAGAATATTGCAATATTTTATTTTACTAAGTACAATGTTAATAACTAGTGAATTATCATCCACGTGAATTGATATGATCTTGTTCATTAACTTGAACCAAATAAAATTAATTATTTATAAAACCTACAAAATAAATAGTATTGGGGTAAGCAGGTTTAAACCACAGTTAAGTAGTAGGCTGTGTGACAAAAAAAAAGAAAAAGTAAAGAAACAAAAAAATAAAATAATGAAGTGATGGTGGAATTGTGGAAATGGTGTTGAAAGTAACAAAAGAAATCAAGGCCAATAGTTAAATGTGTTATGGGAACTGAATTTGATAGAATTGATAAAAATTGACACTAATATTTCATGGAATTAATAATAAAAGTGATAAATCTATAAAGAAATTGAATCAAAACACCTAAATATCTATAGATAATCAATCCTACTAGAGAACTCTCTGAAGAACTGCTATGTATAATAAAAATCAATATAAGGATGATTCATAATGGATAAGAGTAGGTCATAACCTTTTCCAATTAGTACATTGGTTTTACTTTACAAGGAAAAAATAAACTCTACTTTTCTCCCATAGATACTTAGAGTAGAGTGAAAATATGATCATAAATATGTGAAAATGATAAATGCAATGAAAAGAACACAAATTCTATATAATTAAAATAATTAAAGAATATGTAAAATAATATTTAATTCATCAAATATAATCCTCTTAAAATAATTAGTACACATAACAGAAGTAGAAACAACAAAGAAATTAAAAATAAGCATTTTGAAACAGCAGACATGAACTAAGAGAACAATAGAAGAATATTCTTTGATGAGATCATTTTCTTCCTCCATCTCAAGCTCTTGATCCACTGCTTTAAGTGTGTTACTTCTTGTCCAAATCCCCTTAGTCACATGCCACCCAGCTCAGTTGTGTGTCCCATGGTGTGTGATTAGGAGGGGGGTGAGGGGTGGTATATGATCTAGAGAATGATCTCAATTATGCATTGGTCTTCCCCTTTGGATCATGTACAAATCTAGCCTCATAGCCATCAAACCTGAACTCAACTTCGATCATCAGATCTGCTGCCTCCAGATGAAATTACTTGATTTTCACTTCCTTCATCATAATTTACTCTAGTATAACTCCCCTAACAAAATAAGATAACCCCATGTGGGTTAATCTTATTAATCAACTCACTTGAATTATCTATAATCTTACCCAAGTGCTCCATTGAATAATTTGATCCTCTAATTCAATTTCAATAGCTAAAAATAATGAAATTATGGGTTTATATAACATGTATAAAAATATTATTAGATAATGACATTAGTTAAATTAAACAAAAAATGTAGATTAATGAATATTCAAAGAATTTGATATTTAAAATGAATATATATAATAATGAAAGTGTTAAATACAAAGACCCTAAATTAATAATTTCTAATAAATATCACTTTAAAATCACATATATGTTTCTCTTAAAATATTTGGAACATAAAAAATGATTATTTAAGATTAAAGCACCAAAAAAATAATTTTCATATAAATATTCAATGAATTTCATTTTCATATAAATATTAAATGAATTGATATTTCATCACAATTTAGAAACTATTCAATAATTTATAATTTAAAACATAGTTTGACACTGAAATATCTAATTAATCCTCAGAAAAGATATGAAAAGATTTAATAAAAATTGGACACATCAAATTTAACCACACTTAAAACATTGCTTATCCTCAAACAATCAATTAGTCAAATTTAGTGAAAGAAAATAGATATCAACAGTGAAAATCTGAAGTTCCAAAAAGAATCAATTTTCAAAAATATTTTACCTCATGGGATCTCTTAAGTAGTCAATATGATTTCCGTTAAGAAATTAAATGGTTTTTGTGAAAATTTGGTTTCATATTTTACAAAAATAATTTAAATTGAAAATTTTGATAAGAATTAAATACACTTCAATTTTATCCAACTAAATGTTAAAAACCTATATTTACCACTATTTGAATAGACACACATAAATTAGTATCTCAAAATAATTTATATACACCATTGTATGAGAAGGGGGAATAATTAAATGAATAAATTTATCCCTCCAACAACAAAATAGAGAAGAAGAAATAGTTCAACTAGGATTGTGATATTTTATTTATAGCCCATTTAGAGAATTTTTATGAGTTTAATGAAGGTTATAGGAATATAAGAAGCATTGGGGAGGGTGTAAAAACCATAAATGGTTTTTTTGATCTTATGAACTATTCACATATTGTACATGTTGTGAATGCCATGCCCAATGAAAATTTTCCACTAAATATTGACAAAGAGAAACCTCGAACCTAAAGAGGATATTTTCACATTAAATTTATAAGTAAATTAAATATGATCGGAAGAAATGATAACCTAATATTAAGATATTTATTTGATGATGTTTTTTATCTTCCAAAAAACACTTTTAGATTACCTTTGTTTCTTAGGGATTATCTAATTATATAATCCCTCTAGCGACGATCCATACATGATCCTTTGATCATTGAACATCACAAATTGATTTTTGGGTGATAGCATGGTAGATAAATCATATTTTAGTGTTCGTATTTATTAATTCAAGATCCTTCAGGATTGAATGATGAATTATTTTCGAGAGAGAAGCCGGCTGTGTGCAAAAATTATCAATTCTCAATTAACCCTACATAATAGACATAACCATCTAATTATAGAGAAAGAGTTTAAGTTAAAATATTATTTAATTGTATACTGACCCTTAAATAATAATATAATCCCTATAAAATCCCTATCCAATATAAGAATAATATTATAATTTTATGGAACACACTAACTTGTGCATTGATAAATATTTTATTATCATCTTGTAAATTAATATTTATCACTAGAAATGATCTTGGTCTGCTGAAACTCTACGAAATTTATTTAATACCCGAATAAATATTTTATTAAATATTTTATTCGTAAATAAATATTTTATGCATAATCCATCAAATAAATATTTAATAAATATTAAATAAATAAAATAAATATTATATTCACAATTAGATGAATAATTATTTACTAAATATTATCATAATTAACAAAATTATTTATTAATAAATGAATAATTATTTATTACCTTGTGAATATTATTAATCAATAAAACATGAATAAAATTATTTCTTAGTCGTGATAATAATATTTATTCCAATAATTAAATTCAAAAATAATTTAATCAATATAATTGGAAATACATAGTGTGTGACCATTTAGTATTCTTTCTCATTGAAAATAAGCATACTTGACTGAAGTCCAAGATTTATATCCAATAATCGGTCAAGGCACATAATAGAAAGAACTTAATGTCGCAACGTCGATAACCACATACACATTCTCATTGTGTAATATAATTCCTTTGTCATAATTTCACATCAAGTAGTTTTCACATCCACGTCATCAACTAATATGCTTGATACATCTTTCTTTAACCATCTCAAATAAACTCATCATTACACCATGACCATGGAATTTAATGAGATAGTTCAATTTCAATCAAAGGGCCAAGATATCAACTTCTATATATATGGAAGGGACAAATCCTTCCTCAACCTATCCATTAATAACACGTCATTCATGATGCACCCAATGTAACATACTTCCCATGAACATATGGCACCACAATTTTGGTTATTAAATCTATGTGTGCAAGTTAGGACATGAATTAATGATAATCATAAAGTCTAAGGATGATTACACATACTCAAAAATAGGAATATCCAATGACACCGAAACACATGGAATTCTTATTGGCTATTATGTTCTCATAATCTCCCATCTTAGATATTACCAAACGAGAAATTCATAAGAAGAAGCCTCATCCACTTATGATTACTCACATGTAGCCATCCACATACTATTTCACCCATCACAGTACGTTATCCAACTGTAGAACTATATTTAATAATATCATCATTGAACTTCAAGGTTCCCATCATAAAGGTGAAATTATATGACCTTATTAATTAGATAGATACCCTAAGAAATTATTACTTTAAATACATACAAAATATTGAAAAATTTGTAATAAGATTATATATTAATATTCAAACCTTCTAATATTCATGTAATCAAAAGTACAAATAGATGGTTCTTGAACACCAACTCCAACATTTAAATCTAGTCAAAAAATTCAAGTTCAATGATATTTATAAAACATACTCCAAAAATTTTAGGGAAAGAAAGTTTTTTTCAAGAGGTAAATAAAAAATATGTTCCCAATTAAGTATAAAGGGAAATATAAATTAACCTCCTAAAAGTGAAAAAACTACCTTCAAAATTCAAAAAAATCACCCAATAAAATTTCTATTTTGATCCTTGAAAATTGGATAATTTGAAAACCTTTCGGGGGTTATGATGTGTACAACATTGTATTACTATTCATCACATTTCAAGACTCCTCCCGCACACTTAAAACCCAATATTGTCTCCAATACTGAATCATAAGTTGGTCGAAACAATTAATATAGTCTTTTTAAAATAGATTTGCAAAATGCAGTAGTGAGAAGTCATGAATATAGTCATAGTTAAGTTCAAAATTCATTTTTCCACACAACACAATCAAACACATCAATTTAGATTATGAAAAATATTCCTATCAGCCATTACTTAATAGTTTTAGTGAAGTTCAAAGTTTTTAGAAAAGAGACATACAAATATGTGATTTCAAGAATATTATTCAAAAGGGCACAAATATCAGCATGCAATTGAACTATTTCACTGATCTAAGAAAACAAGATTGTAAAATGATCATATGAATTTTCAGAAAGTACAACATATAATGAAATTGTTCCAAAATTAAGTTGAATAATTTTTACTTCATAATTAAAACATTAGTAATTTAAAATAAATTGTGAAATAATAAAAGTATATCAATTAAAATAATTACTCCCATGTTGAGGAAGTTATATCCATTGGAATTAAGCCTAAAGAAATATCCCTCCCTATCCTTGAGTATGATCCCTGGGTGATCAATTAAAGAATCTAAAAATTGTAAAATAGATTAACATTTTTATTCTATAGGTTAGTCTCAAAGTAAATAACAACCAAAGTTTGAGTTAAAGTGAGGTGTTCCAGAATTATCTATCTTATATCTCCTTTTACCCCTATAAAACATTTGATTGATCATGCTACATACTTACTTCCATGGTTTGTGCTTCGCATGGTAGGACTATCCCTTCACGCTGTAGGTTGACAGGCCACACAACTAATTATTACTTTATACGATCAGTAGAAGCATATGGTCACTTCATTCCCTTGTTTCTTTATAACTTTGTGTGGTAACTTGGAGATTGGAATTGTTATTTCAACTATTCATATAGTCACTTATTCAATGGAATGGTAGGTTGATTCCCTTATTTTGATCAGTCCTTACTTTACTTGTCACTACCAACAAATATCATTGTGCTTATAGCCAGTTGAAAACATGATCAATTTTCCCTTTGTGGTCAGTCCATATATTCACGTGGTACTGCATGACCAATCAACTCATGGTAGGTTGTACACGATTCTTGTGTATTATTAGACACATAATCGCTTCTTAACATTACACATGCAATTAGTCTATGACTTTTTTAATTTTTCTACATGGAAGATTCTTTAAATAATTGATTGAATTATTGAAAAGATGATTACTCATAGGTACTCCAACTAATACCTGACCACTTAAAATGCATGATCTATCTACTTTTCTCTTGATATAAGTTTTATACTTAGGAAATATTTTACACAAAAACTTACCATGGTCGATCAGTACTTCATCCTGTGGTCGATCGATGGACTGTATAAAAACTTTACCGAATGGTTGATCATGAATTTAATCACACGGTCAGTCAGAGATAGGCATAGTCAGTTATCATGGAATATTTATGGATGTAATAAAAAATCTAGAAACATTTATTTATAAAGAAAACTAAAATAAAAAAACTTAAAACAATGGGTTTCTTCCCATGAAATTCAAGGTTTAGAGTTAAAAAAAAACTTTCATATAAATTATAACCATAATAATTAAGTGGGTATAATCTATTAATAGTTTTAAATTTTCTATTTTGAGTGGAAATTTTATTATTTTATCTATAAATTTAAAAAACTATAACATTTTATAGAATTTTCTAAAAATCCTCCAAGACTTTAAGATTAAGATTACTATATACTAGTGATTCTATGTCTAATAGCTCATAAATAGGCATAATAATTAAATAAATTATCCCAAATTAATCGCTATAATTTATACACAAGTTCTCCCATACACTTGATAAATTCTATAATTCATAAATAGGTGCATCAATTGCTGTAACCTTCTCAAAATCAACCCTATCATCACTCATGAATAAAAATTCCTCATTTGAGCTAGGGGAAGCATACCTTAACACCCCTAAAAACCTTTTAAGATCATGAATAGAAAATTAATCATCTAAATTGTTCAATTTATATGGGAAATATCCAATTTAAATTGTAGAAAATATATCCAAATTTATATTCTTGATACTCTCGATAGGTTGGAAAAAATAAATTCCTATAAATTCTAAAGGGAAAGAACAAAACTCATACCTAATATTAATTTTAAAACATTAAAATTTAGGATGAGGGATGGACTGGTTTTAATCTAGTTTGGGTGAAAAGGGATGGTATTATATTATTAATTTATGGTTGTGGGTGGTGTTTAGAATCATGAGATGTGCTCTAAAAGAATGATTGGTCCTAGATGAAAATTTTATTAGTCCTTATCAATGATTTTCCTAATATGTAAATCTGTTATAGATCCATCTCTAAACACTTCTTCAATAATATCCACTTTTTTATAGCTAACATCATGTTTAAAATTCTCAAAAACATGAAACACTTCAAGATCATCTATAACATGTAGGGTCATTTTACCATTGGAAACTTCTATAGACTTAGAAAAAATAAGTAAGAAATTTATACCCAAGATATTTGGAACCCTTTCATCACTATGCATTTCAAGAATCAGAAAATAAATGGGTAAAGTAATCTTCCCCAACTTGAATAACTAGTGATCCACCCTTTCATTAAGATGAGTGACTGACCTATCATCTTATTGAAGTTACACCAATTTGTTTTCAAGTCCCTTAGACCAAGATTTTTAAATAAAGAAAAATACATAAGATTAAGCTAGCACCTAGATTACATAATCAATTCAGTTTTCTACTTTTTAATATTTTTTATTGAATAAAAAAACTTCCAGAATCTTTTCATATTGGAGGCATATTATTTAAACAGACAACACTTCAATCCTCAGTTAGATTTATGGTGTACAATTCTTCCCAATATATTTTGTTATCCAAAAACCATTAATTAAATTTGACATAATATAGAACTTTATTTAAGGATTCAAAAAAGGGAATGGTCAAGTTGAATGTTTTATATAGCTGAAGGAACTTTAAGTAGTGAAGTTCATCATTTATATGTTTGAATTATTGGGGAAAGATAATTACTGGGGAATAATGTTGTAGAACATTCTTATTTATCATCTTCTTCTCAATCCTTGCTTTATTTATACCTTATTTGATCAATTACCACTTCATTTTACTTTTCTTATTTTCTTTTTTAGGTTCAAATTTATTATTATTTTTTAATTGGACCTTGATATATGGTTTTTAAAAAATTTCATTTTCAAAATTATAATTCCCAAATTCAGTTAAATCCTTTATCTAATCCTCAAAAGGCTATACCCTAACTTGTTCTTGTGTTTTAAGGCCACTTAATGTGGTAAAAACTATTATATTATCTCTTGATTTGAGTTCAGTTGTGTTGGGAACTTTATCTTATAACTTTCAACTAAACCTCTCACCATTTTAATCACTTGAGTTCGAAGATTATTAATGCTAGATTTTAGGGAATCAACCTTTTTACCCAGTTTCCAAATCAAACCCTCTAAATCAAAATTAGAATCTGAAAGATCAACCATGTTTTGTAACTGATGTCTAGGATGATTTGAATACCTAGGGACAAAACTGGTTGTTTTATCACCCCTTATCCTTTCCAAGATATATTTATATTTTTCTTATAACCAACATTATTTTTGTTTGAAAATGGGTCATTATTTACTTATTTCCTACACCGAAAATACATGACTTGAGAACTTTAATCAAGTGAGAATGGTAGCTTAAAGTTGGGGAAGCAATCCTTAGTGTGACTATACAACCCATAGTGGTTGTATTATTCTATAAGTGAGTTTTTAGTGAAAAAATCAACAATATGAGTGTTTTCTTCACGTATATGAAGTATTCTCTTCATAGATTACTTATATTGAGACGTTTGAGAATGTTTATCAAAAATATGTTTGATATCCTCAATATTAATGTTTGAGAAATAACCTCTATAAGATCAATCCACTAGATTTTGATGGTAATGAGTGATACTATTGTAGAAAGTGTCCATAAGAAGATGGAGTGCTAGTTGGTGGTTATAAAATTTCTTAAGTACATCTCTAAAACTATCCCATGTTTTATGGAAGTGCTCTCCATCATCCAAAAAAATTCCAATCTTATAACTCACTTCAATGGTGGTGTTCCAAGTATAAAATTTAGTAAAAAATTTATTGAAAATTTGGTCCCCAATGTCAAATATTTCCTCATACAAATTCTAAAACAATCTCATAGATTTTCCCTTTAAACCAAATGGGAACACCCTCAATCTAAGATCCTCCTCACTCAGACCATGTATAGGTAACTATTTTATAGAACTATAAAAATATATAATGACCTATAAGGAATCCTCAGTGGGATAACCATTAAAATAAGGTCACATGGAGAGGTGAGAGGATTCTAATTCATAATCCCTAGACCTAGGGGAAATCCTTATGCATCAGTGATTTATTGACACAATTGGGAATTGGATTTTATTAAGTATATAAATCTTAGGTACTTGATTTATGTGATATGTTGGATTCTAATTTTAATTAATATTTTTAGTTCTTTCAACCACTAAATTATATATTTGTTATTTAGTTTTCTTTTTAAGGGAAAATAGTTTTTTTTAATTTTAGGAATTATGTTTTCAAACTCAGCAGTTGAATGGAACCTAATGTGCATGCAAGATTGATTTTAAACAGGTTCAAATGAATCCCAAACAAGCAATGTTTTTTTTAATTTTTTATAAATAGTTAATATAATTATATTATCATATTTTCAATTTAAATAGATTGAATTTTTTTTGAATTGGTCTCATGGGATTTCCTCGATAATGTTGTCAAATTTTGATAGGGTCTAGGTTTTTGACTAAAACCAAACCAAGTTAATTATTTATAAAACCAAAAAAAGTAGTATTGTGGTAGGTATGGATTAACCATAGAAAAGGATTAGGTTTTTTGAGCAAGAATACGAAAAAAAAACAAAATAACCAAACAAACAACCAAATAGAATTATGAAGTGATGGTGGAATTATGGAGACAATGGTGACAACAATAAAAGAAAGGGAGATTAATAATTTAGGGGAACTAAACCAAACATAATTGATATAAATGGACACTTATATTACATGAAATTAATTATAAAAATTCTAAAACTGTAAATAAAGTGAATTGAAACACCGAGATGCATTAGATAATCAATCCTTCTAGATAAATTTTTGAAGAACTACTATGTCTAATAGAACTCATGAAGAGAATGAATCTTCATAGAAAAGAACAGACCATAAATTTTTCCAATTAGTAATTTAGTTATAGTTATTAAGGTTAAAAGAACTTTAATTTTCTCCTATCATTAATTGTAGTAGTGTGAAAATATGCTCATGAAGAATAGAAAATGAGAACTATAATGAAAATAAAAACAAAACTATATGATTAAACCAATACAGGAACATGTAAAATGGTATTCAATTCATCTAATACAACCCCCCTAAACTAATTAGTTACAAATATTAGAAGAAATAAAAATAAAAATATTCAATATAATAATTTCAATACAACATATAGGAACGATGAGAAGATTAGAAGAGGTTTTTTCTAATGAGATTATATCCTTCCTCCAACTACATCTCCAGAGTCAATTCTTCAAGTTTTCTACTTTTGGCCTTTCTCCCCTCAGTCATGTGCCTCCTAACTCAGTCATGTGTCCCCCAATGTGTGATTAGGTGGGGTGTGATATGTGCTCTAGAGAATTTCCTCAATCATGCATCAGTCCCGCTCTCTAGAAGCATGCTAACTCCATCCTCATAACTGGAAAATTTGAACTTATCTTCGATCATTGCCTCTATAGCCTCCATGTTGAGCACCTTTATGTTTATATCATTTCTCTTGGTTGAATATAGAAGATCTTATTAACCAAATATTACAAACCCACATGGACTAAGATTCTTCATCAACTCTCTTGAATTCTATTAAGGTTTCCCCAAGTGCTCAACTCATGGGAATAATCCCCTCCTTAGATTTCAATTTCCAAAAACAATGAAATTTGGGGATCCACATAAAAAGTTTGAAAATTCAATAATACAAAGAAATAAGTAAATTTAAATAAAAATTATAGATGATAGAATATTTCAATAATTCTTTATTTAAAATGAATACATAGAATAATGTAAGAATTTAATCCAATGGGCATAAATTAATAATTTTACAAAAAATATCACTTTCAAATCACAAAGATTTTTCTCTTAAAATATGTTAAAAATAAAACCAAAAAAAATTTTAACATTAAAGAAAGCACCCATTTTACTATAAATTTTCATTGAATTTCATTTTCATAAAAGTTTAAAAAATATTTAATCATTTCTAATTTAAAGCACAGTTTAACACTAAAATATCTAATCAACCCTTATAAAAAATTTGAAAAATGTAATCCAAATAATTCAAATTATGGATAATAAATTATAATGATCACTTTATGATTCTATATAACTCAAAAAGTGGTCCAATACCCCATAAATAGAGGGTCCCACCTAATCATCTGATCACCCATGCTTCCTAAAAACACGATCATCTTTCTATTGCACTATGAAACCACTGATCCCCTATATCACTCCTCATATTTGAAAACATAATAATGGTAACTGAAAAATGATCATGTGATACACTCTAGCTTAAAAAATCTTATAGAAGGGATATTAAAAAATATACATGGTTCTCCTATCAGTGACTTAAATATCTGAATATTTGGTAACTGAACTATCTAAAATTCCTACATTCTAATTCCCTAAAGAGTATCTATCGAAAAACCTCTCAATAATCTTTCCAACATCTTCTTCTCATGAAATAAGAACTAAAAATTTAATAAGGTAATACCAGATCCATGAAGAGACTCAAAAACCCTAAAAACATTCCACTTGAAGACTGGCTAAAGGATCTCTAGAAACCCCCCAAACCATATTATCAGTTCAGTTAACTCTATCCTCTTTTATTTCTATTCACCCCTGATCCAGTGAGTCCTAGTGTTGCCTTAAAATTTTTTGGACTATTACTTTGGTAAGCATTTCCACTGGGTTTTGTTATCCAACAATATTTTCTAGCTTCATCTCCACATATTCCAACACCTTCTGGATATAATGGTACTTTAGGTCAATATGCTTAGTCCTCACATGAAAACCCATATTATTCACAAGGTGAATAAAACTTTGAGTGTCATAATAAAATTTCCCATTTGTTAACCCCTTTTGAGTTCTTAAAGAAGATTCATCAACCAAACCATTTATTTTCCCACTTATATTGATAGAATATATTTATCCCCCATTAATGAGAGAGAAATTAAAAATTACAACCTTGATATCCTCCTGATAGTTGTTCCAATGTAAGTAAAGGAATAATCATAAGTACACTTCTGAGTATCAAGATCTCCCACAAAAGTATCATTCACATACCCTTGTAGTGGTTTATTTAGATTGAATCATAATAAATTATCTACTATTCCTATAAGATAGAAGGAATCCACTTCATGAACTCCCAGTGTTTTTCCTAGATTCTATATGATATGGATAATAACTCCCCTAGAATGAGAAATATCTAGAAGAGTGGACACCATGTCATACATCAAACTTGCAATGAAAAATTATAAATAAATTTTATCCATTTTCTTTTCCTCACCTTTTTTATTTACTTTTTCTATGGATAATTTGAAGTGTTTCGTTAGAGGAATATAAATAAAGATACTTAAAATAATCCCTAAACATTTAATGAATTTATAAATTTACTCTTTTTGGGAGAGTAACAAGTTTAAAAAACATTCACTACAAAAAATTGATGCTCAGTAGTAGTTATTTATTGGTCTAAAAGAGGTTTAAATATCCACCTAATTATTTAGTGACAGTTTTTAAAACTGCTGCATATTTCACAGTCTCTAGTCAATTAGTAGCAATTTATTTTATTTCATGGCAGTTTTTTAAGAGTCATTTTTGGAAAATTTAGTGGTGGTTTGATATTTAATTAGCGATGGTTTATTAATAAAAAATAAAACGGGAATACAAATAAAATAAAATTCACCAGTGTAAATCATTTAGTAGTGGTTATTTTTAGTGGCAGTTAATCTGAACCATTGCTACGTACATAAAATAATATATTTTTAGTAGTGGTTAGTACAAACTGCCACTAAATTTTTTTTTAATATTTAACAAAAAACTATAAATATACGAAAAATGAAATTCTATAAAATCAAACATAAATATATGATAAACCCATCATTAATACATCACACATCTATAATCATAAAAACAACCACGATCATCAAAACCTAAGTCTTAGTCACACCATACATCAACCAATACCTCATTCATCAATATATACATATAAAATATGTCCAAAAACAACCCATTCTATATATACATCCATATCACGACCTCCAATGCATTTTTTACCTCCACATCATCTCATCAACTGAAACCGACCCTATCATCCCATTATTTGTGAAAAAAATGAAACAAAATTTAAAACTAAACATGATAAATCAGAATTATAATTGAATAATTGATAAAATTTTAACATACTATAGAAATTAAGATCCATCATGACTACCTTCTGAATAATTTCATGGATTGGAATGCTAAACCTCCTGCCTCCTGCCAGCATCTTCCACCTAGAATGAAAACCAGAACATTTAGGAAATGAAATGTGAAACATAAATGACAAAGAATATATTTAAAATGATGCACATAAATTTTTCTATTTTTTAATAAAAAATGATATATTTTAAAATAAAACCAATAAAATATAATTCAACTCATTTTGAAAATAGAAACATACTTATTTAAGATAAGGTTCAACACTTGAAACAAAAATTAGATAAGTAAATATTCTAATTTATTTTTAAAGTGATGTGCAGAGTGCTTGAAATTAATTTAATAATTTTTTAGGTATTTTGATATCATTCCATGTACAATAATTCACAAATAACTAAGTGGTGTTTTTCTCGTGATTTCATATAAATCTGAGGTCAGTTTCTATGATTTTGACCATTCCACGCACGTTTTAGTATTTTAAAAAACCAAAAATGATTTTAGAACCATAAAATAAAAACATAGGTAATGATATAATAATACTATATTAATTAATAAACGTTTTTAAATTCATTTAATATAATTTACAATAATAATATAAGTATAAATATTTCTTTATGCTTAAAAATGAATTTGTCCAAAAAAGTAGTTTTACCGCCTTTTGAAAGAGAACCCATTTTAAATATCATTTTTGAAACTTTTATAAGTTATATTTGAGAAAATAATCATTTTATATTTAAACATGACATCAAAATTTAGTTTGGATAAATTTTTGGTATTTTTATGAAAAGTTTCCTATTTTAATGAATTGTAAAAAGTACTGCATTTTAATTCAAAACTATTTTTTCATATAATTAATTTATATTGTTATAATATCATTTTAATAGGTTTTAAAGTATATTTAAATTATGTTTTCATCATTTAATACAATTTTGGTCAATAGAATCAATTTAAAATTGAAATTAGATATAAAAACATTTCAATCTTTTGTACGTTTTACATTAAAAACCCTGCTTTTTTCGTTTTGTATGTGAATTATTTTTAAATATAATTATTAAAATTATGTAAATTGAATTAGGTAAAATAGATTCCATATCTGGAATCATAAGCTTCAAATTATTTTTTAGTGTCAATTTATTTTTCAAGTATAAAAATATTTACCATGGTAAAAAACTTATTTACCAGAGTATAGTAAAAAAATGAAACATGTTAAAGTTAAATGGATAATGTCTTAAAATATCTAAAAAATACAACATTTAAAGGTTTTTTAGGTTTTGATAGACCCTAACCATCCTAAAAAATTAAATGAAATTATAATCCGTTGAAATTAACGCCACCTCAATGTTGTTAGATTTAAATATAAAATAATCAATAATTTAATCACTTTAACCCACCTCTCATCAAGTATAAATACCAACCCTCACATCCCCATTTTGAACCAAAAATCATTTTATCTCATCAATCTACCCATTTCCAAGTTATTCTGGTCTCACAAAAACACCAAATCTAAGGTCCTCAAGTGTCTTTCAAGGAAGGGGAGGTAATTTTCTCAAAGTACCACTCTTAATTTCTTTTTGTTTTGTACTTTATCCCAACCTCCTTCATCCATAAATTCATGATAACTCTAGAATCATTAATATACTGGGTTTTTATGTTTCAAATAGAATATCTCATACTCATTTCATTTTTCACTTCCTCTTATTCAAAGAAACGAAATTGTTGTCCAAGTTATGCCGGTTAATTGCCTCCGTGAATAATGTTTTTGTTCTTTTTCCATTACCGCATTCATGGATGGTCTTAAAACTATTTTTATGGTCAAATAATATTTTAATATGTATATTATATACAATTTAATATTATTTAAATTTTATATTAAACATACCTTCATGATTTCCATATTATGGTTTTACGATAACTTCATTTGGGGACGTGTGGACTACCGCCTCCTCAAAACGATGTTATTCGTTCACACATCACATAGAATGTATTAAGGATTATTTTAGTAAAAATATATGATATAAATTAAATATTCATTATACTTTAATGATATTATATATATATATACACATAATTACATAGATTTTATTTAATTTTGTTCTTTCAATGCGACCGGATAAAATGAAAATAACATTCATGCGTACGTACGACCTACCATATCCATGAATAATGTTTTTAGTTTGTATTTAAAAATTATTATAAATACTTATATAATTAATATGTAATATATTTATATCATGTTCTATATTAGGGAGATTTTATAATTATGACCACAATGACTATTGACATCTTATCAAGTTCATTTTCAACTGAAGTACCAAATATCGACGAAGCGTCCTCCATGAACTTAAATAATTATGAAATTTTTATAACATTGTAATAAGTTATAAAAAAGGAATAATAAAATTTAAAAATGTTCTCAATCAAGTATAAATTAACCTATGTCTATTATTCGTGAATATAATGATTGTACGTGAAGATTCAGACTCATTTTAAGGGAATTTCTTAACCAAATTTTCATTCTTTGTGGTAAAATTATACTTCTTGATTATGTCATTAAAATATTAAGTGTAATATTAATTTTAAATATCTTAAATTTTTATACTTATTTTATGTATATTTATAGTGAAAACACATAATCAAACTATTTTATTAACAAAATGATCTTTGTAAGGGACTTCATCTCAATATCCATTCATTGAGGCATATTTTGATGTTATACACCGCCTTATTTTATGAGGTGTATAAATAAATCATTTTATATGTATTTTGGTATTGAAAATGGTATTGGAAATGGATTTATTATTACAATATCTTGAAATTAATTCTTGTGATTTCAAATGAGATTTTATGAGTGAAATGTTGATAATTGCAATCTTTTATGTGTTATGATTAGATCACAGTACTTAGAAATCTGATGGGTAGTTATGTGATAAACCAAATATAGGTGGTTATTTAATAAACCAAGGATGTTTGGTTACGTTATATCTTCTAATGCATTGGATATGGAAGTTGGTCATATGACTATTTCATTTATAAGTGTGATATGTATGAAAGTCAACCATATGGTTATTTCATTTAAGTGTGATTATGTCCCAAGTTACCTTTATATGTTATATGTGATTTTTATGGGCTATATGGTAATATTTTTATTAAAAAAATGGTAATTAATTTTCTTATATTCAATGTGTTTTCTTCTTCTTAAAAGTTAACAGTATTACTTTAAGATAAAGTATTCATGTTTTATATGTTTTCACAAGACTAGAAATTTTACTTCTTTGTGTATCCCTTACTGATATTTTTTATGCACATTCTAAGTTTTAAAAAGTATTTCATAGGATCTAAGGGATAATAGAGACAAATATGGGATCAAGGTGATAGTTGTGATGATTGAACATTAAAATAAACCATGTTTCATTTTAAATAGTTTTTGTTTTGTGAAAAAATGGATAGTGAGTAGAAGTTTATACCTTATAATATTTTTAATGTTATTTAGAAATTGTGGTCTAATTCTCTAAGACTTTAAACTGAAAAGATTTTGTGAATGTAAGTAATTTAATTCTAAATTGAATTTACTATGTTATGTAAATAATAATTCAGGGTCCTAATAGTTGGTATCATAGCACATTTTAGTTAAGTTTAGAGGTTAGAGTAATATTAATAACTTTCCTTTGAAATAGTTTACCTTATGGTCAAGTTAAAATGTTATAGCATTTAAATATTACCATATATATTCATCTAAGATATGTTTGTTTAGAATGGTTTTCCATAGAGGAAACATGGAATCTATGATGGGTAGGAATCTAGAAGAAAACAACCTTCCAAATCAGTATCCTAAGATGGTTGGAATCAGAACTAAGCAGTTTGTTACGGTGATGGATCAATTGACTAAAGTGATAAATGGCAGTATTTTTTATGAAATAGAGAAACCTGATCTACCACATAGGACCATGATGATAATGGAGAATTTTATGAGATGGCATTCCCCATCATTCATAGGATCATCTGACCCCATGCTAGCTGAATGAGGGATTAAATTCCTTGAAAAGATATTCGATGTAGTGGGTTATTTGGATCATCAAAAGGTTAGTATTACTATTTATCATTTTGAAGGTGAAGCCTATCAGTGGTGGTAATTGTGTAAAAATATCAGAGGAAGTAAAGATATTTATTCCATAGAATGGGATGAATTTAAGAATATATTTCTTGAGAAGTATTTTCCCTATTTGACTTACGATGGAAAAGCAATTCTTGGAATTGAGAAAAAAAGGAGGAATATTATATGGCTACATATGAAGAAAATTTCACCTGTTTGGAAAGGTACACCCCAAAATTTTTCTAGTATATTGATAGTAAGATAAATCGGGTTTTCTCAGGATTGAAGACGATACATCGAAGGGAATTAGCTTCTCATGAATTCAAAAGCTATGAGAAACTTGTCTGATAATATGAGAAGTTATAAATGTAGATTTTTAATGATCATGTGTTCCATGAGAGTAAGAAAAATAATAGGTCTAGTTGGAAGGAAACAAGGAATCATTCATCAAAGAGGTTTGGAGGTAAGAAAACTAAATTTCCATCCTGTGAGAAGTGTGGGGAAAAGAATCCTGCATAATGTCTCTCAAACTATGGGAAGTTCTTACAATGTGGTATGAATGGTCATATTTCTCATGATTGTAAGGAATATTACCAGGAAGGTAATTAAAATCTAGTGGTAAGATTTTTTTTATTGCAATGAGTTAGGAAATTCTGCCAATGTGGGTCAAAATTTGATTACCTAGGGTGGAAACTAGGAAGATCAAAAGAAGAAGGGTGTGGAAAAATCATTTGCTACAACTAGGATTGATGTGGGACCATCAAATGAAGTGGTAATAGGTATGTTACGGGTTTTTTCAAAATATTCCAATACTCTGTTTGACTCTAGATATTCACATTCATTCATTTCTATGAGTTTGGAAAGTAAATTAGAAATATCAACTCACGAATCTGATATAGAACTTTTGGTAAAAACTATGGGTGGAAGTATTAAAGAAACCCAAATTTATAGGAATCTTCCTATTATCATTGGTGGGATAGTATTTCCTATAAATCATGTTAAACTTCCCATAGAAGAGTTTGATATCATTTTGGGTATGGATTGGATTTTATTTTATCATGCTAAAATAGATTTTAAATACAATACAGTTTGATTCAATGAGTTCATAACTTTTATAACATACCAAGAAGCTGAAAGATTGATTAAATATATCTATGAATGTTATATGGATCATGTTTTTGAAAAGAAAGAAATAATTTTGATTAGTGATATTCCAATAGTGAATGAATTTATGGATGTTTTTTCAGATGAATTGCCTGGTGTTATTCATGATCGGTAGGTTGAATTTATTGTTGATTTAGTGCATGATTCTAAGATTATTTCTAAACCCCCTTATAAAATGTCTCAAGTAAAAGTAGTGTAATTAAAAAATAGTTTCAATAATTACTTGATAAAGGTTTCATTTGACCTAGCACTTCACTATGGGGTGATCCTATTTTATTTGTGAAAATTAAGGATGGTTCCATGAGACTTTGTATTGATTATAGAGCCTTGAATAACATTACTATTAAGAATAAGTATCCTTTTCCTTATATCAGTGATTTTTTTATCAGCTCTAGGGAGATTAGTATTCTTGAAAGAATAATTTGAGGTCTGGGTACCATTAGCAGAAGGTGAAGGAGGAAGAAATTCTAGAGATAGTACTCCAAAGAAGAAATGGGTATTATGAGTTTGTGGTTATGCCCTCTGGGTTATATAATGCACCTTCCATATTTATTAATCTTATGAATGTATTCTTTAAACTATTTTTTGGATCAGTTTGTGGTTGTTTTTATATATGATATTTTGTTATATTCTAAAATCCCATAGGAACATGAAAGTCACTTAAGGGTTGTTTTGAAAACCATAAAAGAAAAGAAACTATATGTAAAGTTTAGAAAGAGTGAATTTTGTTTTTAATAAGTTTCATTACTTGGATATATTATTTCTAAATATGGCATAATTGTTGACCCTTCTAAAAAAAGTTGTTGAAGAGTGGGAAAGAACTACCAATTTCATATAGATTCATTGTTTTCATGGATCACCGGGTTATTACTGATGATTTGTTGAAAAATTGATCAGTTATCTATCTCAACAACTAAGTTAACATGAAAGGAAGTTAATTTTATCTAGAAAAAATAATGTGATGATTGTTTTTAGGATTTGAAAAGAATATTGGTAAATGCTCCATTTTTGGCCCTACCTTCCAGAAATGGTGAATTTGTTGTCTATAGTGATGCTTAATTGAAATGAATTGGTTTTATCGTAATGAAAAATGATCCGGTAATGGATTATACTTCACTTTAGTTAAAATATCATAAGTAAAATCACCCTAAACATGATTTGGAATTAGTTGTTGTTTTTTAATTAAAAATTTAGAGGCATCATTTGTATGGAGTAAAGTGTGAAATATATACTGATCAAAAAAGTTTAAAGCATATATATTCACCCAGAAATAAATGAACACGAGGGAGAGGGGATGTGTGGAACTAATCAAGGATTATTATTACATGATTGATTACCATCTTGGAAAATAAAATGAAATGGATGATGATTTGAGTCAAAAAAAGTAATGCTACATTAACCATGTCGCATTTGGAATGTGATCATTTGGTTAATGACTTAATGAATTTTTCCTTGGGAGTTATTAGTGTAGGAAATTACTTTATTTTGTTTTAGTTTTTAGTGCAATAATCTCTATCATACAGAATTAAGCAAGTGCAGAAGGAAGATAATGAGTTGCAGAAAAAGGTAGAATTTGTTCAGAAGGGTAAGTTACCTGAATTTAACATTGATAAAGATTGTCTTTTGATGTTTATGAAGATATTATGTGTGCCTTATAATTAATAGTTGAAGGAATATTTTTTAAATGAATCACATAGTTATCCGTTTTTAGTTCATCTAGGAATCACAAAGATGTATGAGATCTTCAGGAGTATTACAGGTGGGATGAAATGAAAATAGATATTACTAATTTTACCTTGAGATGTTTGAATTTTAAATAGGTTAAAGAAGAGTGTAAGTTACAAAATGGGTTGCTTAAGACTTTTATAGTTTTAGAGTGGAAATGGGAAAATATATCTATGAACTTCATATTGGGATTACCAAAGACTTCTCGAGGTAGCAATGTGATTTGGGTTATTTTTGACCAATTTCCTAAATCAGATCATTTTATTCCAATTCAAGATACTCTAACTCGAGATCGACTTTCTCAGTTTTATTTTAAATAGATAGCCAGGTTACATAGAGTTCCCCTATATATTATATCTGATTCTGATCCCAGGTTTACTTCTACCTTTTGGAAAGGCCTTCAGAAGTCATTGGGTATTGAATTATACTTCAAAACAACTTTTCATCCCTAATCAGATGGACAATTAGAATGAATAATTAAGATATTAGAGGATATTCTATATGATTTTTGAATGGATTAATAGGGAATTTGGTATTAACAAATTTCTTTGGGTGAGTTTTCATATAATAACAGTTTTTATTCCAGTATATAGATGACACCATTTGAGGCATTATATGGAAAGTGGTGTCAAACCCCAGTTTTTTGGGATGAAGTAGGTGAAATGAAGTTTATGGGACCAGATATGGTAGAGGAAATGGTAATAAAAGTTCATTTGATTATATGAAACATTAGAATAGCTCATAAAAAGAATAGAGGTTATGTAGATAACCAGTGGAAAGATCTTTCTTTTGAGGTAGGTGATCATGTCTTTCTCAAAGTTTCTCCATGGAAAAGTGTGATGCATTTTAGAAAGAAGGGGAAGTTGCGTCCACAGTTCATTGGAGCCTATGAAATTTTTTATAAAGTTGGATCAATTTCCTAACAAGTGTATTTTCCTCTGATTTTATCCTTGGTACAGAATGTTTTCCATGTTTCAATGTTAAGAAAGTATATGTCAGATCCATCTCATGTTTTGAGTTCAGAAGTAGTACAGTTGGAAGAGAATATTTCTTATGCGGAATAGATATTCTATATTCTTGACCATAGAGAGAGAAAGTGTTGCATAATAATGTGATTCGTTAGGTTAAGGTTTTATGAAAAAACACTTGGTTGAATAAACAATATGGGAATATGAAAATGCTATGAGGGAAAACGACCCCCACTTGTTTGATAAGTGAATAAAATTAAAAGGACACAATTTCCAAAAGGGTGGAAGAATGTAACAACCTAGGTAATGATATAATAAGTCTATATTCATTTATAAATGTTTTTAAATTCTTTTAATATATTTGATAAGCATAATATAAGTATAAATCTTTCCTTATGCTTAAAAAATGAATTTTTCAAAAACAGTAGTTTTACCACCTTTTGATGGGGAACACATTTTAAAAATAGTTTATCAAAATTTTATAAGTTATATTTCAAAAAACAAACATATTATTTGGAAGCGGGACATTGAGATTTAGTTTGGATAAATTTTTGTTATTTTTCTAAAAACTTTTATATTTTAATGAATAGTGAAAAATACTGCATTTTAATTGAAAAATGTTTTTTTCATCTAATTTATTTATATTTGTATAATATCCTTTTAATAGTTTTTAAAGTTTATTAAGATTTTATTTTTATCATTTAATCCAATTTTGGTTATTGGAATCAATTTCAAATTTAAATTAGATATAAAAACATTTCAAACATTTGAACCTTTCACATTAAAAAACCCGTTTTTTCATCTTGTATGTGGAATTAATTTTATTTATAATTATTAAAATTTTGTAAATTGAATTAGGTAAAATAGATTCCCTATTTGGAATAATAAGGTTCAAATTAGGTTTTATAGTCAATTTATTTTTTTTTTATAAAAAATATACTATGGTAAAAAAATTATTTACCGCGGTATATGTAAAAAATGAAGCATATTAAAGTTAAAATGGTAAAGTATTAAAATAACTAAAAACTATAATGTTTAATGGTTTTTTGAGGTTTTTATCGACCCTAAACATCCTACACAACATTAATTGAAATTATAATTCGTTTAATTAATTCCACCTCAATGTGGTTAGCTTTAAATATAAAATAATCAATAATTTAATCACTTGAACCCACCTCTCCTCAAGTATAAATACCAACCCTCACCTACCAATTTCGACCCAAAAAGCCTTGTAGATCCTAAAATATATTCCAAAACCTATGATATTTACTCTCACCATGTACAAGTGCTTGTTTCTCACCAAAATTCCAAATCCAAGGTCCTTAAGTGTCTTTTGAGGAGGGAATATTCAAGAGGTAATTTTCTCAAAGTATCTCTCTTACTTTTTTTCTTCTAATTTCTCATAACCTCCTTCATCCATAAATAAATGATAAATCCCGAATAATTTATATACTAGAGTTTTATTTTTATAATGGAATATCTCATATCCATTTCATTTCTCACCACCTGTTATTCAATGAAATGAAATTATTGTCCAAGTTATACTGGTTAATCGCCTTTGTGAATAATGTTTTTGTTATTTTTTGATTAATGCATTCATGAATGGTATTAAAACTATTTTTATGGTAAAATTATATTTTAATATGTATATTATAACCTATTTAATATTCTTGAAATTTTATATTAAACATACCTTCATGCTTTCCATATTGTGGTTATACGATAACTTTATTTGGGGATGTGTGGACTACCGCCTTCTCAGAGCGATGTGATTCATTCAAAAATTACATAGAATGTATTAAGGATTGTTTTAGTAAATCTATTTTATATAAATGAAATATTAATTCTAATGTAATGATATTATATATATACATAATTACATATATTTCATATAATTTTATTCTTTCAATATGATAGGAAAAAATGAATAAAACGTTCATGCGTACGTACGACATACCATCTCCATGAATGATATTTTTAGTTTATATTTAATAATTATTATAAATAAATATATAATGAATATATAAGATAATTATATAATGTTTTATATTCTGGAAATGATTTACTTATGACCACATGGACTATTGACATCTTATCAAGTTCATTTTCCACTCAAGTACCGAATATCGACAAAGTGTTCGACATGAACTTAAATAATTATGTAATTTTATATAACATGGTAATAAGTGATATAAAATGAATAAAAAACTTGAAAAAGTTTCTCAAGAAAGTATAAATTAACCTAAGTTTATTATTTAGGAATATAAATATTGTACATTAAGAGTCGGACTCATGGTAAGCGAATTTCTTAGCCCAACTTCCATTCTTTGGGGTAAACTTCTACTTATTGATTATTTCATTCAAATATTATGTGTGAAATAAATTATGAATATATTATCTTTTATTTATACTTTTTTATGTGTATTTATAGTGAAAACACATAATCAAACTATTTTATTAATAGAATGATCTTTGTAAGGGACTTCATCTCAATCTCCTTTCACTGAGGCATATTTTGGTGTTATACAACACCTTCTTTTATGAGATGTTTATATAAATCCTATTCTATATATTTTGTTATTGAAAATGTTTTTGAAAATTAATTTATTATTTAAATATATTGAATGGAATTATTGTGATTTCAAATGATATTTTATGAGTGAAATATTAATAATTACAATCTATTATGTGTTATGATTATATCATGGTACTTGGACATTTGATGGGTTGTTACATAATAAACCAAATATTGGTGGTTCTGTGATAATCCAAGGACAATTGGTTTCATTATAACCTTCAATGCATTGGGTATATAAGTCTTCCATATGGTTATTACATTTGTAAGAGTGATATGTATGGAAGTCGACCGTAAGGTTATTCCATTTAAGTATGATTATGTATGAAGTTACCCTTATATATTATATGTGATTTATATGGGTTCTATGGTAATATTTTCATTAAAAAAAGGGTAATCAATGAGATTATATTCAACGTAAAGTATTTACTCCTTCTGAAAGGTAAAAAGTATTACATTATGAAAAAGTATTCATGTTTTATATGTCTTCGCTAGACTAATAGTTTTGCTTCTTTATATATCCCTTACTGAGTTTTCTTATGCTCATACCAAGTTTTAATTTTTTTTCAGAGTATCTAAGGGAGAATAGATAAAAGGATGGGATCAAGGGAATAGTTGTGATGATTGAACAAGAAAAGAAACCATGTCTCATTTTAAATAGTTTTTGTTCTGTGAATAAAATGGATAGTGTGTAGAAGTGTCTACTATGTAATATTTATATGGTTATTTAAAAATTATTATCTAATTCTCTAAAAATATAAACCAAAAATATTTTTGGAGTCTATGAAAGTTATTTATAAATTGAATTAACGATGTTATCTAAAGAATTAGGCCACGTACTTACACATAATGGGGAAACCATCATTCAAAATTATGTGCCATCGATTACATCATTTCACAATTAAATATACGTTCGTTTTCCTCTGATTTTTGGATAATATGACATCATTTTCCTAGTCTTTAATGTTCCACGTGCGTTTTAGTGTTTTAAAACTCTCAAAATTCATTTACAGGCATAACATAAAAACCGTCATTTAGAATGATGTTTCATCAGTTCCTATATTTAAAAATTAAATCTACAGTGGTTTTCCCCTAATTTTAGGGCAATCTGACATTTTTTCCTAATTTTAACTATTCCACACATGTTTTAGTGCTTTAAAAAACTAAAAATGTGTTTACGACCAGAATGGAAAACTGTCACTCAGAATGACATGTCATATGTTCCTACATTTAAAAATTCAATCTATGGTGGTTTCCCCTTGATTTCAAGACAATGTGCCATCATTTATCTAGTTTTGACTATTCCATGCACATTTTAGTGTTTTAAAACACTAAAAATTTGTTTGTAGCCACAATAGGAAAATTGTCAGTCAAAATGAAATGCTATCGATTCCTACATTTAAAAATTTAATCTACAGTCATTGTACCATTATTTCAGGAAAATATGACATCACTTGTCTGGTTTTGGCCGTTCTACGCACATTTTAGTGTTTTAAAACACTAAAAACACTTTCATATCCATAACGAGAAAACCACCCCTCAGAATTACATGCCATCAAATTCTAAATTTCGCAATTAAAAATATAGTCATTTTATCCTGATTTTAGGACAATTTGAAATCATTTATCTAGTTTTGATAGCTTCATATAGGTTTTAGTGTTTCAAAACACTAAAAACTATGATAAAATGGAAAAAATATCACTCAAAATGAAGTTCCATTAGTTTATAAATTTAAAAATTAAATCTATGGTCATTTTACCCATATTTCAGGACAATAAGAAATTGTTTTCTAAGTTTTGAATGTTCCACGCATGTTTTAGTGTTTTAAAACACTAAAAATACATTTACTACCATAACAGGAAACCCGCCATTTAGAATGACTTTACGTTAGTTCCTACATTTAAAAATTAAATCTACAATCATTTTACCTTGATTTCATGAAAATCTGACATTGTTTCCCTGGTTTTGACCCCCTGACATTTATTTTTAAAGGCTTTTGTACCTTTCATATGTGTTTGCTGAGTAATTCTGATCACACCGCATGCCATATTGATGTGTTACCAATGAGTAAATTTAAAAAAAAGTAATAAATGGATGTACATTTATTTTAGGATAATAAAACTCCATTTAATTGGTTTTGACCGTTCCATGCACGTTTTAGTGTTTTAAAACACTAAAACCATATTTACACCCATAACAGGAAAACTATCATTCAAAATGATGTGCTATCAGTTACAACATTTGAAAATTAAATCGACAGTAATTTTCCCCATATTTTATGAAAATACAACATCATTTTTCTACTTTTAACCATTTCATGCTTGTTTTAGTGTTTTAAAACACTAAAAATGCATTTACAGCTATAATGGGAAAACTGTCATTCAGAATGACATTCTGTCAGTTTCTAAATTTCACAATTAAATCTACAGTCATTGTCCCATGATTTAAGGATAATTAAATTCATTTTTACTAGTTTTTACCCCTAAATTGGGTTTTAAAGGCTTTTGTACCTTTAATAAGTGTTTACCAAGTCAAAACCAAGAAAACAAGATCTGATTACTTTCAAAATTATGGACAATGATCTATAATTTATTCTTGATGTGTAGGAATGAAACACATGTAAATATTGAATAATATGTGGTTTTCATAACTCAAACTACATGTTTTCTATATAAAAGTGTCATTTTAGTTTTTTATGGATGTTGTATGTGTTCTTTACAAAGTCTATGGGTGTGAAATGGATTCAGAGACATCAAAATGAAAAAAATCAAAAATAAATAACATAACACTTTATAAGTATATTAAAAAATTTAATTTTTTTTTAAAATTTTTTATCATGGAATATCAAATTAATATTACTTTTACTTGAGTATCAAAGACCTCATTTTTCCAAGCTATAGGAAGATACCTCCAAGCTAAAGAATATTACAGTAGTGGTGGCGTGCACT
Organism: Viscum album; assembly: GCA_963277665.1. Taxonomy (NCBI): domain Eukaryota; kingdom Viridiplantae; phylum Streptophyta; class Magnoliopsida; order Santalales; family Viscaceae; genus Viscum; species Viscum album. Next base: position 14,998,690 of record OY728155.1, on the reverse strand, counting down.
AAGATGCTAATCGACAAGAATCCTGAATTTTTTTATCAACATTACTGCATTCAAAATGGTTAAGGTATATTAGATATACAAATAATTCAAAAATAAATTCTTTTTATAAAAAAATAAAAACTATTACAATGTATATATGTACGAAACACTTATCAATGAGAACTTGTAATATAATTCCATTAACAATTTATACATTCAATTATATTTATCTTCATTATATTCATTATTATAAACCTCAATTGTGAAGAGTCCTTCATTTTAACCCATTCTTGTAAGTTCTACTATTTCAATATTGTCAGGAAATAACCGTTCAATATTCTGTGGTTGATGAGGTTCACTATCACGAAGCACCAATTGATCTTCAACGCCCATATCATATAATTATCTTCTTTAAGTGTACAACAGTACTCCAACCTTCATGTATTTAATCATCCATATAATAAACCATATTCACTTGTGAATCCAAGATAAATGGATCATGCTCTGTACACTCACCAATATCCATCAAGTGAGTGAATTTGATAGAAGTAAAATGTAATTAATCTTTCATTACACCACTATCAATGTTGATCCACTTACATTTGAATAAGACAACTGAAAACTAGCCATGATTGTTTAATTCATTTATATCAATCAATTTCCCATAGTTTCCCACCTCTAAAAAAGTAAATACACCACTATTCCGAGTTTTCAAGTCTTATTCACAGAAAATTTTATGAAACCTGAATCCATGAATATTGTAGGCATCAAATATTTTAGCTTACTTTAGAGGACCTCGATCCAAAAACATAAAATCATTTGATATTTCAACTCAGTTTTCAACATTCATTATCTAGAAAAATATATATAAGATGTTAATTTTAACATAGAAAAAATAACTACACATCAATAATGTGAATATATGTATATACTTACAAGACATGAGAACCATTCAAAAAGCTCATTATTAATAGATTTTGTTAATTCTAGATAATTTTGAGCTTGAACCCTTAGTTACCTCTTTTTTTTCAGTCATAATCATTCAATAAAAGGATCTGTAATAACACTTCTTAGTAGAACATATCTATGAGCTTGTACCGACTCCAATTAATCAGTTTAAAATTTGACCCCATTCTAACTGGTCTTCCAATAGTTGGAAATACTGATAACTAATTTTCAAAAATAGAATTAGTGGAGATTTCATTATCATATCCAGGATGATCAAATCTAGTATAAATACCATATAAATACCTAGAAGAAATTTTCAAGAACTCTTTAGCTATGTAACATTCAGTTTTAGATTCTTCTGGTTGAACTTTATTCCTCACATATGATTTCAAATCACCTAAGTACCTGATGAACAAAAATAATAAATTTATTAAAAAATTTACCCAATGGTTTGATAAAATAGAATTCACCAATGAAAATAAAAAAATATCAACATACCTCTCAATTGGATATATCCATTGATAGTTTACCAGTCCACCAAGTTTAGCTTTTTCAACAAAATAAACAGTCAAATAAATCAAGACTATGAAGAATGAAAAGAGAAATGACATATATAAATGATATAGTGTCAAAAAATTCTTTCTTGAAGTTTATCAAGATTAGTTGGATTTAATAATTTTCCACAAAGCTCTCTGAAAAAGGTACACAAATCAATTAGAATTAAAATTATTTTTTCAGGTAAAGTATTATGCAAAACTAGTGGCAACAACTGCTCTATCAAAATATATGAGTCTTGAATTTTCAATCCATGTAGCTTTCAATGTTTCAGGTCAAAACACCTTGATATGTTACTTGAATATCCATATCACACTTTAATATTTCTTAAATTTTGAATGAATACATCTTTACCATGATTATTCATTCTAAAAATAGCCAAAGGATGCTTTCCAATCTCATTTTCCCACAAATCATGCTTTATATTTAATGACTCAAATCCTTATGGGCATTAAGGCGATCCTTCTATTTACCCTGCTCATTAAGAATTGTAAAAACTAAATTGTCACATAAATTCTTTTCAATATGAATTTTGTCGTGATTATGATGTATCAAATTAAACTCCTAATAAGGATGTTTGAAAAATATACTATTTTTCCATTTTTTGTGTTATATCTTCTTCAGATACTGTACCTCATACCCTTATCCCCTTCTTTAAACTGATGGCATTTTCCAAATTCTTCAGTGACATTCATTAATTTTCACAGTATTTCTAAACCATATAATACCTTTGGTGACTTTCTCATTTCAATATCTCCATTTAATCATGTCTTGTTAAACCTGAATTTATGAGAAGCCTCAAAAAATCAATGATGATACATAAAACACCATTTTCTGCTATGAGGTAATCATTGAGGTTCAAAATAAAAATTAAAAAATCGACATGCCAAACTGGTATGAGTGTTCCAACCAGATAAATTTTCGAGTCCAAGAAATTCACTAATTTTCCACATTAAAGTAACATGCATTTTGAATAGTTGTCTCATTGAAGCATCATATGTTTCCATTCCATTTTCCCATAATTCTCAAAATTATTTTTTTAGAAGTTGAATGTATACATCAATGTCATTTCTAGGCATTTTCTTTCCAAGAATAATCATCAAAATAATTAAATAATTCTTCTTCATACACATCCATGAAGTTAGATTATATTGGATTAAAACCACTAACCAAATGATATAGTTAGTACTTAAAGTATAAAAAGGGTTAAAACCATCAGAATTCAATCCCAAATGTACATTCCTAGGATATAATTTTTTTAAATATAGTGAATCAAACACCTTCCATGACGTTGAATATTTTGCGTGTCTCATCAATCCATCGTTACTATCCTGAGCATGACACTTCATGTAGTCTTCAGTCTTAGAAGATATGAATAATCTTTGATAGAATGGTTTCAAATGAATGTAATGAAATAACTTTACAGGAGTTTTATTCTTCTATTTCTTTATGGGGTTGCATTAATTTATAATCTCACTATTGTTCATTGACTTAAATATGCTTTTATGACATCTTGCATGTTATTATTTATCATATTTTTATCCCTAGTGAATCATGAAATCATTAGGGCATGTATGTATGTTTGTATAATAAAGTCCATGATTGTTGATGACTTTCTTCATCTTATAGAATAATATAGGGATCCTATATTCACTAAATGCATCATGGAGAAACTCTAAAATCATGGACATTAATTTTTTATTGATTCTATAAAGACCCTTGATATGATACAACTTAAGTAGGAAAGACAACTTTTTTAGCACACTTTTCATGCAGTTCTTGTTTTCAGTCTTCAACTAATTAATAAAAATCATTTTTTTGGTCACTGAAGTTATGAGAAAGATTTACCTACTCACGATCAACTAAAGGTTCTATTAATCTATTGAAATCTTTTAAATTTTATTTTGTAAAACCAAATGCTTCATTTAATAAATTTATAATTGAATTATCCTCTTCCGAGTAACAATGTATTTCATTGACAATATTTTCATTGTTTTTACTTTCCATAACATTTGATTCACCATGCCAAATCCAAGATGCATATCAATCCATAAATTATTTCAATATAAAATGTTCACATAATTAGTTTCTATGCAACCATCACTTGAATTTACAATTCAGAAACAAACATTTTATTCAACCATCCACTAACTAGTTTGTAATTGTATAATATAAAAATTCTTTCAATCCCTTGTTATACTAAGTTGTATTTCTAGGTAAATTAAGACAACTTTTATCTATAGGTATTGGATTTTACTCTCCCTATACATTAAAATATAAAGATATAAATGTATAACCAAATAGTTACAATCAAGACTAAAGAAGAATCTATACGGGTTAGAATAAGACTCAAGATCATGGTATTTGAAGTTAAGTACATGATTGAAACAATTAATATTTAATGATGAAAGTGTGGAAAATAAACTCTATATTAAATATGATAAGTATGTATAAATTTTTTATATTTTATATGTAGATGATATTATTTTTATGGTAGAAAAAGATAATGGTGTATTCTACCTTAGTATTGTAATTAAGGAAGGTTCATTCCATTAAAAAATTAGCTACATTGATCAATGTATAAACTATTTCCCATGGTCTAACTAATACAAAGATCACCCCTTTAAAAATATGAATGTAAAGTATAATTTATTTGTATATCACACACAATTTTATGGATAAAACCAGTAAAAATAAGTTTTTGTTGTTTTTTATATGTGATTATACTTCATTCTACCATTTAGGGTCATTTTATATGTGCACCTAAATTTCTTGAAAAACTAGCTGAGCAGAACCTTTTACTAGACATATACTACACATTATTAGTTAGTTATTTCAAATAAAAATATTTATAATTCTAAAATTTCTCTACTGTGATAAATAATGATTCTTGATGCATAGTCATGTTTTTGGAATAGTTACCAGGTATCTAGTGAACGTAATGAAAGATTGTGTTTGATAGATTAATACATGTCCTTTCTCACACAATTTATTTTTTGTCATTTTTACTCTTAAGGATATGTGTTTTTATAATGATAATTTCTTATTATACAATTTTGATCAATTAATATTCTACTAAGGATAAAGTTATTAAATTAGGGAATAAAATTTCAACTATAATCCCAAGATTAAGAATTTATTGTGGAATAAAAACAATGTAAAACTAAATGAATGGAGTTAATCAATCTCATGGAGTAGAATAAGTAGTGAAAATAGGAAAACTAAGTCAAATAACACATATGGTGTACAATTTACATTAATGTATAGGGGTATACCCAAGTGTTGTTGTGCCACCAATTATTGTTAAAAAATCAAGATAAATCAATAGATTCTGATTATGTATATTATAACCAATAAAATAATTTTTATGTATGGAGGACTTAATAGAATAAATTTTGAGAAACTTGTTTATAAAATTGCCTTGGAAAACTCAAATACTCAATTATTATAAAGTTGATATATTCAAGGTAACCCAATATTTGTTCTTGAAAATCCATGTACACCCCTGGAAGTCATGAGTTTCCATTAAAAGTTATTTAAAGAACCAAAACACCTTTTAAAGTCATGAAATCATGTAATAAAATACAATATACTATTTTATCTAATGTTAGGTGTACATAGTAGTTGAAAAATAAATTTAAAATACATTTTTTCATATAAAAAACCTTCACATTCAATAGAAAACAACAGAAACATGGTTTCCCTTTAAAATATATTTCTATACACATAAAATAATTTCATTAATAATCTAAAACCTAACTTAAAGAGGAAAGAAATCAATTTTTATTAATTTAATGAACTATGCAATAGAGAAACCAACATCTGATCTTCCACTTCCACAACGTGGGACTCTAAATCACCACAACAAGGATAAAGAAGCTTAAGAGGCTAGGAGGAGGGAAACTGAGCTATGGAGAGGGAGGTAAAAGGGTGGTCCATGTCGTTGTTGGGGAGAGGGAGGTTGGAGGGGGGTTCTGCGTTTCTTCTGGGAAGATGGAGGTTAGAGGGGGGGGGGCATGTCGCTGACAGGGAGAGGGGGGTTGGAGGGTAGTGGGGTCATGGGACCATTGTCACATAGGGAGAGAGTGAGGATCAGGGTCAGGGTGGGGTCATGTAGAGGGAGCGGGGGAGGGGGAGAAAATAGGGGATTTTAAAACATTTCATGGCGGTTTAATGGATACTGCTGTCAATTATTAAAAAAAATGGTCGTGGTTTGATGAAATATCTAATATATTATTGTTTTTTTAAAATAAAATTTATTTAGTAGCGATTAATATAATCGCTACTAACCATTGATTTTTTGTAGTTTTTAATTCCTTTCAATTTTTATGCCCAAGATATTTTTATCTTCTCCAAGATCTTTCATTCCAATAATGCCTAAAAAATATTTATTCATCCTATGAATCTAATGTAAATTCAACCTAACTAGAAGCATATCATCCACATACAATAGTAGGATAATGAAACATATATCCTAAAACTTGTTTTGGTAGAAATAGTATTATTATTTTCTCTTCATGAAACCTTTCTCTGACATAAAATCATCAAAATTCAAATTCCATTTCTTTAGTGATTACTTCAACCCCTAGAGACTCCTTTTGTGTTAACACACCAAGTCATGATTCTATTTGTAAACAAAACCATCAGGTTTATTCATATAAGTCTTTCCATCATGATCCCCATAAAGAAATTATATCTTTACATTCCATTTTTCATGATATATATTTTTCATAGAAACCATACTTAGTATAGCCCTAATAGTAGTATTATTAAAAAATATTGAAAATATTTATGAGTATTGAATACATTTATTTTGTTTGAAACATTTTACCATGAGTATAGCCTCATAACTCATACATCTATTAGCCACTTCCTTTAATTTAGAGATACATTTATTGTCCAAACCACTCTTCATGAGTAGAATTTCAGCTAATTAGTAGGTGTTATTTTCATATAAATAATCCAAATCTTCCTTTATTGCAAGATCCCACTTAGTATAATCATTGAGACTTGATGAATCCTCTATAAATTCAGGTTATCCACATTCCATTAATAGTAAAAAGTAATGATTATATCTATACCTCTCTACTGGTTATTTGATCCTAGAAGATCTTATAACTTAAATCTAAAATTCATCTTTTTTGGTACTAATACTTCCAGTAAATCACCTATCGATGCCCTGCCTTAAGATTCAATAGAAACTAAAATCTATGGTATATCAAACACAAGTATGTATTCTGAATTTATGATATTCTCACCTTAAATTTCCTCTAGAAATTATTTATTTATGATAGAATCAGTATCCCATAAACTTTACAATTTTTTTGAATTTATAGAACTTATTCCCAGGTCAACTTTGGATTGAGATAATTCTTTACCCTCATCTTCCATGGCCAATAATTTCTAATTCTTCTAAATAAAATGATAATTTAAGAGAAATTTTTAATAATTTGGATGAATTTCTTCTTACTATCACCCTAGAGTCTAAATAAAAATTCTCCATTTCCATACCCTATAAATAAACATGTTTTATAATTTTCATCAAGTTTGTCTTAGTTTTTAGTATCCACATGAACATTGGAACACAAGAAAAGATGTTTACATGATGAAGTTACAATTTTTTACCAGAACACCATGATTCTTGTAACTATTTCCCTATTGTGGAAGTTGTAATCCCATTGATTAGATATACATTCATATATATTTATTCTTCCAAAAATTTCTTAGCTATTTTACAGTGAATCCATATAATCAGCTCATTATCTATCATTGTATGATTCACCCTCTCTGCTACACTATTTTGTTCAGGAATTCCTGAAACTATTTTCTCATGTTTGATCTCTCTATGTATGTATTAGTTCTGAAAACTCTTTCTAGTGAACTCACCCTTATTATTTGATCTCAAACACTTCATCTTTCATTTGGTTCCTCTACCCACCATCGCTTTCCACTAAAAAAATATTCGAAACACATCTGACTTGTTCTTTAGAAAATAAACCCATACCTTTATCAAGGAGACACTAATGAAAGTCACAAATTATTATGATATAATATGTGACATTACTAGGGTTGGTTCACAGAAAAACATATGAACAAGTTCTAGTTTATGGTCTTTGGGTTTTCTTCCAGTAATATTAAAAGATAAATTTTATAGTTTTCTATGTATAAAAGTTTCAAAACTATTGATTTCTGAATAATCAAGCTTAAACATCCCTTTTTTTGATAAAATATTCATTATATTTTCATTGATTTGACCCAATCAATAGTTCCATAGATCTTAACTTCTGGAAGTTGATAATTTTTCTATTGTGTCTCATTTTGTTCTACCACTAAGATAGAGGGTTAAATATTTCAATACTTTGTAAATGAATTGAAAATTCTGAGTGATTATCAAAACCCCATTAGAAAATTTTATTCAAAATCTAACATCATAAAATTTACTCAAAGAAATGAGATTCTCCTGAAGTAAAATGATAAACTGAACAACCTTCAACTAAATAAATCCTCCATTGTTTAGACAGATTTTTATATCCCCCTTTACCATAATCTACAATGATTTTCATCAAGAATATGTACATTATAGAAATTTCTAGAAACAAAATTTATCATGTATCCCCTTTCCCCCATGGAATAAAAATATTATCATGAATTAAAAATCTAGGATTCAATTAGAACAATAACACTAGGAAATATAGTACTACATTATTCATCTACAACATTTTAGGAACTTAAACTTACCATAACCGATCTTCCATTGGTCTTACAGTCCTGGAAATCCTTCTTTAGGTGCCCCTATTCCCAAAAATTCCAACATAATGGTCCAAGTCTAGTTGATTTCCCATAAATTATTCCTCTATATTTTTCCAATGAATGTTTATGGTTCTTTCTATGGGGTGAATATCCACTTCCATCTTCATTCATTTAATTTTTATAAGATCCCTGAAATTATACCCACTGGAGATCTTCGTTTAAGATCAAACAATAGATGTCTATAAATACTAGATCAATTTTACTAGAATAATTTATCCCTTCTATCACCATCACTTTCCATGAATACAGAAATGGTGATAACAAAAAAATCACACAAACATAATTAAAAATATTACCTTTAATATCTTGAGATGATTCCAAATTGTGTTAAAATCAATCATATTATATATACCTAATCTACCTTATGATAGTCTCAAACTAAAAAATTTTCACACCAGGGATACTTTGTGGATCACAGTTGGTTTCTCATACATACCCATCCGCGATGCCATAAAATATGCATTTTTTCTTCTCTTAGATGTTGAAAGCAACATTCCATACTAACATGATCCAAATAAACCAAGACTTTTATATCCAGCTACTACCATTCATATATTTTCATATTATCGGTTTTAGTTAAATTCAATAGTCCTTGGGGATCCTTTTATATAAGATAATCTTCCACATATATCCACTATAAACTAAAGTCAATTCCATAAAACCTAGCAATTCGCACCATATATTCTTCTAATAACATTACCATCACACAAAAAATCCTAATGAAATAAAATAATAATTATAGGTAAAATAAGAAACTTTTATATACTGCATGAATCCCTTAATAATGAACAATGATTCGATACCACTTGTTGATAATCTATCTCAAACTTCAATCATCGAAAGTTCATCCACCAGTAGATCAAAAATGAACTATATACCACTAGAATAGATCCTCTAGAATTTATATGAACTGAAACTTGGAAGTATTGTTAAACCCAAATCAATACATTGAATCCAATATCCACACACAAAAATAAAAGAATACAATCAAATGTAAAAAACAATCCCAAATAAAAATATCAATTCTACATGGTTTGGATTTTCATCCTACATCTATGAGAGAACATTAAAATATTTTATTTCACTGGAATTAAAAAATTTACAATTACTAACTTATTATCCACATAGATCATAAAGTTAAATGATCACTCAATTATTTGATACAACTAAAAAAAGTGGTACCACCCCCCTTAAATAGAGGATCCCACCTAGTCACCCATGCTTCTTATAAACATGGTCATCCATCCATTATAATGTGCAACTACTATTCCCCTATAACACTCCTTATATTTTACCACCTATCATAGGTAACTGAATAATTATCCTAAGAATCAATCTTTCCCAAAAACTATAGCGGTATAGAGATTAAAATGTAGACGTAGTTCTACTATAGGTGACATAACTTTCTGAACATCCATTAACATTACTACCCATAATTCTGAAAGTATAACTATTGATGCCCTTATTTTTCAAGAATTTTTAAAAAAATTGATAATTAATTTTAATTTTTTAAATTATTTTACCCAAAAAGTTATCTATTTTATTAAAAAATAGGTAATTTACTTTTTATGAATAAATATGAAGGAATAAAAGAAATTAAAATATTAAATTGAAGTTTTTCTGTGCATAGAAATCTTGGGTAAAATTTTTTCTATGTGTTTAATATTTTTATGGTAAAAAATGGGCCTTTTTACACTAGGATAAGGAGAAACCATAACCTGCTCAGAGTTAGATCAACTTTACCCATTCACAGGTAGGTGTATGGGTGATCACATAAATATAGAGACCCTTGGTTTTCATACATTAACATTACAAAACTTTTGTGGATTACTTAATACATTACACAAATAGATGCCCAAAGACCGTATTAGCATAATTTGTTTGGAAAGATGGAAACATAAACACTGGTATATAAGTTATGTAAATTATCTCCCAAAAGGTTATTCATGACTATAACCATTCTTAAACACATCATACTTAATATATATCTTCATAACATGGGGAAGGAAACAAAAAAAAAAGAGGTGAGATCAGATGCTCAATAAGGGTAAAAAGGGGAGACATGTGAGCATAAACATGATCATAAGGGTATGAGAATGTGGCCATAACATTAGAAGATCATACCCTGCATATAAAATATATTAAACTTAAATCATGGCATAAATATTTATATTTCATAAGACATGAATCATAATGTAATCAAGAGCATGATCCCTGAAAATACAATATAAGAATAAGACGAGGAATTGTGGAAAACACATAAGCATGTAATATAATTCCCTATAATTTAGGGTGTATCTATAATAGTTATTATGGAACATAATGGGTATTAAACCTACTATTTGGGACACACCACCTTCCCCATTTTAAGTCCTTTCTTTGTAATGTATTGAGTTTCCCCATCTTCCCATAGTGGATCATGTTTCTCCATCATCCCATAGTGGATTGGGTTCCCCATCTTCCCATAGTGGATCAGGTTTCTCCATATTATGATATTAGATTAGGTTTCCCCATCTTCCACAATGTATCAATCCTATCTACATAAATCCCATAATTATCTCATGAGATATAAATCATTACCCAATGCATTGGAGGGAGATATAAGTCCCACCCATCTCATGATGAAATCATATATAGATGTGCCAAAAGATCATAAAAAATAATATCATAACCCATAAGATTAAATGGGTATCATAAAAATTTAATAATATTATAATCTATAGAAAAATATATAGGTTTTATAATCATTTCCTCAAAATCATAATCTGTGAAAAGAATCAGGTTTCATAGACATATAACCCATGAAGAAGAAACGAATTTCATAAACATGTAACATGTGAAAGAGAAACAAGTTTCATAAAAACCATTCCATTAAAACATGAACCATTTATAGGAAGAATATAAATGGAACCATTGGATCATTTCCCCAAAAATTCATGAGTATCACCAACAGATGTCATCGTAGATGGAAAATAATTTTGAAATATCTTTCAAAACAATTTCTTGAGGAAAATATCCTTTATTCTTTGAAAAATGATTTTTTAAAACATAAAAAATTTTGAAAAAAATTATCTTTTAAAATAAACTTGAAACAATATAAATAATATGGAAAACATTTTGAGAACTTTTTCTTTGAAAACAATTTGAAAACATATAATGAAACATTGAAAACATTTTGAAAACCATTTCTTTGAAAACACTTTAAAAATTTATAAAGGATTCATTGAAAACAATAAAACATTTTAAAATAATTTTTCCCTGCAAATGATATTAAAATATCATATTTAAAAACATTTTTGAGAACATTTTTAAAATTATGGTTTTTTAAAGTTCATGGCATGTGTCTTAGAGAACGAAAATTGAGACAAAATTGCTTTACCGATTTTGTAACTTTTGAAGCGTAAACCCCATGAAAGAGAGATAATAAAATGGATTTGTAAATACTAATATATTTAAGGATAATAATAATATAATATACTCATGGGAAATATATACACCACATAAAATAAATGAGTGCTGAATAAGGCATAAATATCACAGAAATAAAAGTGAGACTAGAATTCACCTTACCTTATGTCTCTACTCTTATCATACTTGTATAAATATCCTATAAAATAAATATAAGTTTATTATATATCTTTTAAATAAACATATTATTATATATAATACCATATATGTATTTATATGACCCACTTATTTACACTTCTATTTTAAGGTTATGTTTTGGGTAATATTTTCTTTGTTCTTCGCATGTGTCTTAATTTGTTATATTTTTGGTCCTCATACTTATATCATGGAATAAAAAATGAAAAACCTGATATAAATATCATTAATATTGAGTATATAAGTATTTATAATAATATATGAATGATATAAATATGAAATGGAATACACCGTTCATTGATACGGTCGGTCGTACGTATGCATAAACATTGTTTCCGTTTAATTGTCATATTGAAAGAAAGAAAGTAAATGACATATATGTATATATGTTTATATAATAATTCCAGTAGAATTATTATTTAATATATATCATATATTTTTACTAAAACCTTACTTAATACATTAAATGTAGAGTGTGAGTGAATCACATCGCTTTGTGGAGGCAACAATCCATACTTCCCCAAACGAAATTATCGTTTTTACACAAAATATAAAGAATGAAAGTATGAGTTATATAATGATTCCAGAAGTATAAATAAATCATAAATATCACAAAAAAAACATACACACACAAAAATATATATATAATAGAGTGTCCATCATAATTACCAACCATGAGAGGTGGTAAAGGAAAAATGAACAGCATCATTTCGTGAGGAAATAGTTCATTGTGCACAAGAATGGTAAGTTCGTTACCCATTTGATGGTAGTGTGTGTAATTTTAGGTCAAAAAAATAAAATAAAAACATATCATTATATTTCGGATACCAATGTTTTTATGTAATCATGGAATGTGGAGTTTTTAGGGGGTCGGGAATGAAAATAAAATAAAAGAGCTTGGGGAAGGATGCTTTCTCTTCTTTAGGTAACTCTTTTTGGATTGCACCAAAGGGATTCCTTGGTAGGATTTATTCCCAAAGTAATGATTCTATAATTAATATATGGTGTTGGGATGGTATTTAGGTATATTTTTTTTTCTGAGCCAAATGTATTGAGTGTTGTGAATAAGTGGGAGAGGTGAGTTCCTTTTTATAGTGGAGGAGGGGTGTCATTCTAGTAATTTTTTGAAAAGGGAATTCCACCCACGTTTTTCCTATTACAAGTGGATACAATAATGGTAAAAACATTATAAAGTGTATTATATGGTTTACATATGTACATAAAATGTCTTTTTGACAAGTTTCTAGGTCATTTTGGTCCTAAAGTTTAAGGTTTAGTCATTCGTTAAGATCATTTTTATCTTAAACACTATAATTAATTTTGATCACCTTCACTAATATTTTTGGTCAAAAACTAAGTTTAACATATTATAAATTATAAATTAAAATGATTTATTTTTCCAAATTCAAATCACAGATTTGGAAAAAATTAATTTAAAATTAATCATGCAGGCTTTTCGTGAAATAAGGTTTTTTAGTAAAAAAGTTTAAATGTTTGGAATGTTTTGATATCCAATTTCAAAGTGAAATTCATTCCAATGAAATAAATTGGATTAATTTATTTAAAATTAATTTCATTAAACTTTAAAACAAAATTAAAATATAATTTAACTATATAAATAAATTAGATGAAAAAGTAGTTTCGAATCAAAATTTGGAATTTTCACTAATCATCCAAAAATAAGGTTTTTTTGAAAAATCCCTAAAATTCACCCTAAGATAATTTAGAAATTATGAATTAAAAAAGTTTTTTACTTTATAAAATTCAATTTCTAAAGGTGTATAAAAGTAAGTTTATTATTGTCCATATAAGATCAAAAAAAGCATTTCATTTGAGAAAATATTATTTTCAAACATATAAAGAATTTACCAATATTACATGTTTTATTTATATAAAAAAATTATAAATAATATTTAAAAATATATTTATTACTATTCATATCAAAAATTTTAATAGGTAGGTTATAACTATCTCATTTAAATAATTATAATAATGAAATTATGTTTCGTAGAAACATGGTTTTGCATGTAACAGAAGCCAAGTTGGTGTTTCATGTAGAACAAGCTTATCTTAGTGTAGTTTATAATTAATGTTTGAATTTTTATAGCTTGCAATGCATTACATCAAGGAAAATTAATTTATTTGAAAAAAAGGTTCACAAAAAACTCGGGTTGTTATATTCTACCCTCCCTTAAAATGAATTTCACCCTTGAAATTCATCATTATATTACAAAAAAATGAAAATATTTATGCCTAATAATATTCTTGAGTTCCCAGTAGCTTCCTATAACTAGATATTTTTTTATAAAACTTTGACCTAGTAAGTGGACTTGTTTCATATAAATTTCTTTATATTATCCATAATCTCAACTGGTTGTTCCTCGTAAAAAAGATCTTGATATAGAAGTATGAAGACTGAGTTCTGTATATGCGAAGGGTTAGGTATGTAATTCCTCATGAGAGATACATGGAAAAAATTGTGGAATTGTGATATATTTGGAATAAGTTCCAAGCGATAGGCTACCATTCTGATATGATCAGGAATCTCAAAGGGGGTGATATGCCTAGGTCTTAGTTTCCCTTTCTTCCCAAAACTCATCATCTTCTTATAGGGAGAGATTCATAGAAACACATACTCACTAACTTCAAATTCTAGATCATGCTAATGGTTATCAGCATAAGGTTTCTATCAAATTTGAGCTACCTTGATATGCTTTTGAATGGTTCTAACCTTCTCATCCATTTCATCATCTATCTCAGGTCCCAATAGATTTCATTATCCAACTTCATCCCAACACATTTTAGCTATATATTTATTCCCATAGAGGGATTGATAAGGATCCATCTGAATTCTTGAGTGAAATCTATTGTTGTAAGAAAAATCAACAAGAATAAGGTGTTGATACCAACCACCTTTGAAACCCAATGAATAAGGTATCAATATATCCTTTAGGGTTTTAATTTTTCATTTAGACTGGCCATCCATCTAAGGATTATAAAAAAGTGTTAAAACTCAATTCTGTATCAAGTCCCTAATAAAGACTTCACCAGAACATTGAGTTAAACCTTTGATCCTGATATGATACAATAGAATGTGGTACTCCATGCAATCTTACCACTTACTAAATGTACATACTAGCAATATGATCTAGAGATAATTCTTATATGATAGTGATGAAGTGTGATGACTTAGTAAGGTGATCAGCTACCATCCATATAGCATTGACCCCTTTAGAGTTTTTGTGGAGTCCAACAAAAAAATCCATAGTGATGTTCTCCCATTTCCATTCTGGTATGGGTAATGGATGAAAAATACCCTTATAATTTTGAATTTCATCTTTAATTTTTTGTCATACCAATCACTGAGATGAAAACTCAACAATATCCCCCATCATTTCATCCCATCAAAAGTTTTATTTCAAGTCTCTATACATTTTCGTACTTCTAGGATGAATAGAGAATGAAGAACTAGGATCTTCCTCTAACATATCCTTCTTCCAAATATAGTATGGATGGAACACATACATGGTTCTCAAACCTTATCATTCCATCATGATCAAGGTTAAAATATAGAACATTTGTAACCATATTTTGTAGCTCTACATATTCTTTCTACACCTCCTTGATCTTCACTTGGATAGAGGTATGGACATTCAATTGAGAAAGAAAAGATTTTTCGCCTTCCTTAAATATTTATAGATCTATACTTTGTAAATACATAAATATTAGGTCTTTTGAGATCCTCATCATGGATAAGATAGAATTATCCTTTCAACTCAATGAATTAACCACCTTGTTCATTTTCCCATGGTGGTAATTTATTGAGAAATCATAATCCTATATCAAATATAACCATATTCTCCAGAACATGTTCAACTCCTTCTATGTGAATATATATTTCATACTTTTATGATCGGTATATATATCACACATTTCTTCATAAATATAATGCCTCTATATCATTAATGAAAAAATTACCACTACTAAACCCAAATCATGAGTTGGGTAATTTTTCTCATGAATCTTAAACTTGCGTGAGGAATAGGATATAATCATGTTATTATGAATAAGAACACATCCCAATACCTTATTTTATTCATCAATATATATTAAAAACTCTTACCCTCTATGAGGTAATGTAAGTATATGTGTTCTAACTAACCTTCCCTTTAATTACTTGAAATTTTCCTAAAATTCACATGTCCAAAGGAACTTTTCACCCTTCTAAGTTAGCTTGGCTAGAGGATTAGATAGTCATGTGAAATTCTCTATAAACCGTCGATAATATCTAGATAAACCAAGAAAACTATGGATATCACTCACCATGGTTGGTCTATGCCAATACTCAATAGCCTCCATATTTGATGAATCTACTACTATACCATCTCTGGATATCATGTAACCCAAAAATCAAACCTTTTATAGCCAAAATTCACACTTTTTAAAATTTTCATACAACTTCTCCTTCCTTAGGGTCTTTCATAAAATTCTCAAGCGGTATTCATGATCTTCCTTATTCTTTGAATAGATAAGAATATAATTTATAAATACTACCACAAACTGATTGAGGTAATATCTAAATACTCTATTCATCAAATCCATGAAGATATAAGGGGAATTAGTAAGTTTGAAAGGCATCACTACATATTCATATTGTCTATACCTTGTATGGAATTCCACCTTAGGTATTTATTCATTCTTGAACCTCAATTGATGATATCCATAATGAAGGTCAATCATTAAAAAGTATTTACATTCATGAAGTTGATCAATCAATTCATAAATATGAGGAAGAGTATACTTTTTCTTGATTATGATCTTTTTCAACTCTTGATAATAAATGTGGGGTTTCATTGATCCATCGTTCTTTTTCACAAATAGGGAAGGTACAAATAAAGGTGACACACTTAGTCGAATGAATCCCATATCAACGTTTTCTTAGAGTTTCTTCTTCAATTCCTACTACTTAATTGGGTAAATTCTATTTGGAGTCTTTGAAATTGGTGCGGAACCAGGTATGAGATCTATCGAGAACTCAACTTTACATTTTTATGGAAGGATAACAAACTCTTTCAGGAACACATCCACAAATTCTAGATTAATAGGCATATAATGGATGTCAAGTTTCTCTAAAACCATTTGAGAAAGATATGGCCTATGAATGATAATTAAGACTCATACACTGAATATAATCTTTATAGGAAGTTCATACTTATCATCACATTGATAAAAGATCACAGGTTGGTTTGATATATCAAACATAACTTCTATTCCTCAAAAATTGATGCGGGTTTTATGCAGATAAAGCCTATCCATGACTAATATGAAATCAAATTCAATCATGGGTAGAATTTCAAGAATTATAGGATGTACATTCCCATAGACATCAAATGAATAGGAATCATAGACTTGAGATGCAATAATCATAACATTAAGGGTTTGTACTTATAATTCTACATCTAATTATTTTGGTGGAATCTTAATACCCTCATAAAATTATTTAGGTATGAAAGAGCGGCTAGATCCAGAATCAAATAAGACATTAGAAGTTCTAGAGTGGATGGTAAGTGCACCTTTAACCACGTTATTATCACACCCCTCATCATAAATAGTGATCCCATGAGATTTATTCTTTCCCCTTGGTTTAAGAGTTTTCTGACACCAATCATCATCACCAACCCTTGGGTTTGGGCACTGGTTAACAGAATTTTCATCCTCTTTACACTTAAAGCACTGAATTTTGGTTGGCGTATTCTGTGTATCTTTTACTCTATTTTCATTATTAGCAAACTTATTCCCATTAGTGTGGTAATCAATTTCCCAATTACTTTCCCTTCTTCACTTAAAAACACTTATTTGGACCTATAAAGAAATTCTCTCGATGTTTCTTTTCAGACTTAGAGCATAAGGAAGGCTCATCTTCTTCTCTCCATGGTTTTTAGATTTTCCTTTAAACTCCATATTAATTTTCTTATTAAAACCATGATTTTGATACACAAATCCAACCTCCGTTTCAACTTTTATTGCACAACACACAATATATTTTTAGCTACTAAAGCCTCTTATGGAAAATTCCCTTTTGAGATTTATATTTAAGACACTGAAGAACCTATAAATTTTAATTTTAGGGTGGATTATAGTTATAGAATTATACCTCGAAGGTTTTGTGAAATTATCCTCATAGGTAGGGACATATTCTTCATCCGTTTTCTTAAACTCAAGGAACTAATTTTCCATATTCGTATAAAAAACACAAGGAAAGTACTTATTAAATAATAATTTCTTGAACTCCTCCCAAAACATGGATTCAATTTCATCTTTCTTCTTTGTATTATTAATTAGAGTCTATAACTGGTCAGCTTCACCTTCTAACTGATAAATAGCTATAATGAATTTCTCATATTCCAAACACTGGAGAATAGAGAATATATTTTTAGTGGTACTGATCTAGTGTTCAGAAACAATTGGATCATAAGACCCACTAAAATAAGGTTGGAATTTCCTAATGAAGGACTCAATATAACATTGTTCCCTCCTTTTATTGTTTAGAAGCTTAGCATGATTCATATCTTGGAAAACTTGGGTGATCATAGAAATAAGATTTTTTTCATTCCATCTCCCATAGCATTCACATTAGCAAGAGGACAATTGTTTCATTGTCCATTGCAGTCACCATTAATGCAGTTCCTTTGAGTTCCATCCATTGACTAAAACCAATAATTATAGAGTAATAAATAATTTTCAAATTGAATAACCACATAATCATGAAAAAAACTTAAAAGATGTCTAAATTATAAAGCCTTCCTTAATCTATAACACCAGAGGTTTATCCTAGGTTATTCATAGCCAATGTATTTTTAAATCATTCATGATGGTTTTTGAAAAGTTTGTAAATTCCAAAATCATATCCCCCAAGAGTATCAAACCAAGTGTTTTGTAAGCCCTATTTTTTGGTCTACCGGATTATGCTCGAGTGAGGACCGACATACCATTTCAGAGTTGTTACTCCTAGGTATATCTAGGTTCTTCATGACTAGAACCCTTATTAGACACATCATACTTAATAAATATCTTCATAACCTGAGGAAGGAACCATAAAAAGGGGTGAGATCAGATGATCATTAAGGGTAAGAAAGGGATATTGTAAGTCCCATAGGTCCAAACACCCTAAGGGGGGTGAATCAGGGTATAATAGATTTAAACCTCTTCCCATTTGGATCTTGTTTCGTTATTAGGAAACACTCTCTTCTCTCTCTTTCCTGTAGAAAATTATAAACAGAAATGAAATAATGAACAAGACACAACCATTTTTACTTGGTTCACCATCACTAGGATAAGTCCACAGAGAATACACCAGCTATGTGATGATGTACCAAATCCACTATAATCACACTACTATTTACAGTGTTTGGAGTAGACTCACTATCCCCCCATGTTTACAACTAATCACAATATTAAAGCTCACTACTCTATCAACTAAAGTGTGCTCACTGCTTCTTCAGAAGATCCACTCACAGTTTAAAGACTTTTAGGTCCCTTCATTATCACTGATGAATGCATACTCTACTATATGTATATTCTCCATTTAAGTCCCTCTTTCATCCATTGATGAACAAGACTTTACCACAGAAATGAATTGGGAAAACTCAAATTTTACGCACAACCCCTACCATGCCTTGCACACAATTCTCCTGCTTTGTGGAAAAACATCTCTTTTTTTCACTCAATCCCTACTACACTTTGCATGCAACCTTTACTTTTATGCTCAACTTCAAATTTTATGCACAACCTCAAATTTTACACACAACCTCCAATTTTACACATTACTTTTAATTTTACATGCAACTCTAAATTTCCATGCACCTTCCTTTGCACAGAATTCTTCCGCACTTCAGAAATTGAATTCTCTCTATGGGTTGAGATGCTTCGAATGAGGGGGTTCACCTCTTATTTATTGGCATCGCTGACCCTCATGCACAAAAACCTTAGTTTTGTGCAAAATCCACTTCCTGCATCTAAAACCTCACATTCTTCACGTAATCCTTTTCACGCAAGAAACATTTTTCATGCACATCTTCACATTTTTCACGCACCACTCCAATTTTTGTGTTCACCTTGCTTTTCCAAAAACACACATCTCCATTTTCCAATTTTCTGGCCCAAAATTTTGGCAAACACTAGAAAATAGCACCACCGTGTATCTGTTCTTTTTGTGCCCCCTATAGATCGTCCTTTACTTTTTCCAGGTCCTTTTGTCAACATGGATTGTAAAAAAAATCTCTTGAACTTGAAAACTTATCATGGAATCCCCCTTTGTCAAAAAATTGAACTTAGGATCCCACCTTGACAATAATCAAAACATGGAGGTCCAATTTTTCAACAAACACAGC
The DNA here is from genome assembly GCA_963277665.1 of Viscum album. Taxonomy (NCBI): domain Eukaryota; kingdom Viridiplantae; phylum Streptophyta; class Magnoliopsida; order Santalales; family Viscaceae; genus Viscum; species Viscum album. The sequence goes on along the minus strand of OY728155.1, from coordinate 14,978,405 downwards.
CAACAAAAAAATGATTCAATGTTTCCTAGAGGGATTTTATCCCAACAATCTCCCCCTTTGGGTTTGTTGACAACTCATTCAATAATTAATACCTTGTTAAATCTTCATCCAACTTCAGCCACCATTTGCCTTTTACGATTCAGATATTGATCATAGATTTACTCAACACATACTCTAATACCATATGAGTAATTATCAACATGATAAACAAGAATATAATGAAAAGTTCATCAACGAGTCACATAATTTCTGACAACACTTGTTGATACCATCCCAAAACCACTATTCCCATTTCATCACAAACCTTAGCTGTCATGATATCTAATCTTTTATTGATCACTTCTAGCATCATCAGATTTAATGAATGTTTTCTCATAACACTAACAAATTCATATCACATTGTTGCTCCTCCAATCAACTTCTCCCCCTTTCTTAATGCTCCCCTTATCTTGCTGCTCCACCTTTCAGCTTCCCCCTGTGTCTTGAAAAATACATTTTCTCCTATAGATTTTTGTGTCTTGACTAATATATTTTATTTCTCCAATAGATAACCACACTTTATCTCCTTTGAACACGCACATTTTCTCCCCCTTTGTCAATGAACCAAAATGTCACTCCTTTGAGGTCTAAAAAAATTTAAATACACACATATTAGTACATTATGGAAAAACACAACATACCTCAGGGAGAAGGGGTGTCCCACATCCACACATTTTCAAGTATGGGGAGTTGACTAAACTCCCAAATCCAGTCGATGTCTCTCAAACATTTCTTTGGGTAAGGCCTTTGTTAGAATGTTCGAAGCCCATAACTCTATAGACACAGACTCCAACTTCACAAGACCCTTATCTACCTTCTCCTTGATAAAATGATACTTTATTTCTATGTTCTTTGTCCTTGAGGGATGGAATATATTTTTTCTAATATTTATAGCACTCAAATTATCACACTGGATTCCAATCAGAGACTTCGCTTCAACTCCCATATCATCAAGCAGTTGCTTCATCCACAATAACTATGTGAATTCTTAAGTGGCCACAATATACTTGGATTCTATGGTGCTCAATGAAATGAAATCCTTTTTCTTTCTTAGCTAATAAATAAAAAATACACCAAGATAAAATGAACCAATAAACGTTTTTTTCTTTCATCTACTGATCCAGCCCAATTTTCATCTGTATCCCCCAAAAACTCTAGACGAGATTTTTCCTTATACAAAAAACCAAAATCCATAGTTCCCTAGATATACCAAAGTATTATTTTGACTAAAATCATGTGTATTTCCATGGGATTGATTTGTTATCTCACTGCTTGACATGTGGAAAAAACAATATTAGGTCTTGTCACTATCAGGTATAGTAAAATTCTAATAATATACCTATATTCTGTGATATTCACTGCCATTCCATGATCATCTTTTCATAATTTCATCCAGGTGGAAACCAGAGTCTTCATCTCCTTGGAATTTTTCATTCTTAAACATCTCAAAACCTCCTTAGCATATTTGGATTGAGAAATGAAACTTCCATTCCTTCCTTGTGTTACTTGTAAACTGAGGGAAAACATCTTCTCACCAATCATTGAAATCTAAAACTTAATTTTTATGAATTTGAAAAACTATATTCATTGAGCTTCATCTGATCCACCAAATATTATTTTATAGATATATACAAACACTATCATTCTTTTATTACTTTCAGTGTTGATGTAGAGATTGTAATCAACACCACCACACTGAAAACTGAGCTTCTTAAAATACTGATCAAGCCTCAAATACCATGATCTTGGTGCTTATTTCATTCCATATATCACTTTCATCAATTGAAAAACTTTGGTTTCATCTTCATGAATGAGAAAACCATCTGAAAGCTCAATATACACTTCTTCCAGAACCCCATTTAAAAATGAATATTTGATGTCCATCTGGAAAACCATGAACTTTCTTTGCACTTCTATGACCAAGAATAATACAATTGTTTCCAAACTTGCAACTGGTGAAAATGTTTCATCAACATTAATACCCTCTATCTAGGAGTAACCTTTTCACACCAATTGTGCTTTATTTTGAATTACTGTTCCATATTCATTCATCTTATTACGGAAGAATCATTTAGTCCCAATGAAATTCTTATCTATTGGCCTCAAAACAATATCCCACATTTGATTCTTCTCGATCTGGTCTATCTCTTCATTCATAGCCTGAACCCAGTATTCATCTCCTTCATCATCGATAAAACATTTCAGATCCACCTGATATAGGAATGATGCTTGCTGTAATGATTTCATTCTTTGAGTATGAACTGGTGCTGTCTGATCACCAATGATATTTTTGATTTCAATTTCAGCTCGACTATTTGGATTTTTGTAGACACAGACTTAACTTCCTCCTATTTTTCATCAGTGACTTCTTCTAAATCAGAATCTACCACATCTGCTCCTCCTGTGTTGCTTACCTCTTCATTACTTTCATCAAGAAATTTTTCACTACATTTGAATATTGTTTTTCATTTTCCACTACAATGAAATCACTTCTATAGACAAATTTTCCCAACCTATTTTTAAATAACTTATATGATTTTATTTTTCCTAAGTAGCCAAGGAATATCCCCTCATCTATACGTGACTCAAATTTACTGTGTTTTTTGTTGAGGATAAAGAAATTAATTTAAAAGATTTGAAAGTATTTTAACATTGGATTATTTCTATACAACATCTTGTATGAAGTCTTTCCTTCCTTTGGACACAACATAGCTCTATTATAAATGTAGACAGATTTCAATACTTCTTCCTTCTAAAATTTCTCTAGCATGTCTTCTTTAATAAGCATCATTCTATCCATGTTTTTGATGATCCTATTTCTCTTCTCAACCACTCCATTCTACTGAGGATTTATTACTGAAGAAACTTGAGGCCTCATCCCATGCTTATCAAGATATTATTCTACTTTATTGTTTGTGAATTCCATACCATTATCAGTACAAAACTTTAAAATTTTCTTCCCAAGAATCCTTTCAGATTCCCTATGATACTATTTTATTCAACTGAACACATCAGACTTGTGGGAAATGAAAAATACCCATTCCATTTTTCTTAAATCATCTATGAAAAGAACATAATATCTCTTTCCATCAATGGCTCCTGGTGAGATAGGTCCACATACATCAACATGCACCAACTCGATCACTCTCGTTGACTACTATTCCTTAGCCTTTTATGTTTTTCTAATGATTTTACTTTATTTACATGCATCAAATGTATGCATATGATCACGTGATAGCTTAGGAAGGTATCTAGCTGAATCAAACTTTACCAGATCTTCTAGGGATGGTTGACTTAGGTGACCAAGTCTTTTATGCGATAGCTTGTTTTATTCCTCTCTGAAAAAAGCACATATCTTCTAATCCACTTACAAGATAGAGATTTACCTTTTTTCTTTTTTCTTATAGAACAAATGAACCATATCTTCCTTTTATGATACACATATTATTATTAAACCTTATAGAATTCCTTGAGTCACATAGTTGACTGACACTGAGAAAATTGTTACTGAGACCTTCTACTACTAAGACATCAGCACGTCTCATTTCTTTTCTCCCAAACCTAGCCTTTCTTGCGATGATAATCTTCAGGACTTCGTCATTTACAAACATGAAAACTCCTTCTTTGTCATATTTTATGCTTGTAACTAGATCCTTATTACCTTTCATGTGGGATGTGTAGCCGCTATAAAGGATCCATACACCAGAATGGTCTGATGCTTTAAGGGTAATTTTTTCAATCATTGCATTCTTAGATCTTTTATTTCTAATCCATGCTTTTGTTTTAACACTTGGTATGGATTGATATTTTTTTATCTTCTTCTAAGTATGATAGACCGGCTTCATTCTATTGAGAAAAGAATCGACTTTTCATTTTTATCTCACTTATTGGTTCTTTGATTTTCTTCTTGCGATCACTTGGATTTTTCTTTGGCACATTCCATTGCATGGTTTATGTAAAATATCTAGCCATATTCCCAAATCCTTCACACAAAAAACAATGTCCCTAAAAATATATTCTAGAGTACCATTATATGTTTGGTTTCCACTGGAGTTCTTATGCCCTTCGGTATCTCTTGGCTATAGAACACACATTTTGTGAGTGTCCCATCTATCCACAGTAATAACACCTGATGTAGGGTTCATTCCTGTGTGTCACATCTGCACTGCTATTTGTCCATTGGGTTCTCTGAATCCTTTGATTTTTCTTTGTACACAAATCAATATTCAATATTAGAGTGGGTTCTTACATTCCCAATTTCTGTTTACGATAAATTCCCACACATGCCTCATCATTTAGATTTGTCTATTGATTTTGTTTTACTGGACCTTTATGCCCCCTTCCATATTTTCCACCTTCTGAGTGATCCAATTTTTTGATGTCATATTGGGATTCATGTGTTTTTATAGATCCTTAACTTTTTTTCACATACTGAAGACTTCTTCTTCAAGTTCTTTGATATGTCTGACTTGATCCCTTTTAGTATTAGTCAAACTATTAATTTTACACTTTTGTTCCTTGATTTTTAAATTATAATCATCAAACGTTTGTGATATCTCTGGTTTTGAAGACCTAAGATTTTTAATTTCTTTCACCTCCTTAGAATTCTATTCTTCCTACTACTTCATATAGTGTTTGGAATCATGAACCATTTATTTTTCTTTCTTTTTTTAGCTCTACAAACATCTATCCCCTCAAGAGAGGCTTCTAAGTCAGCTTCTAGGTCAACTCTTCCTTCAACTTCTGGTTCATAATTCTCACTCTCTTTCTTTTCTTGGGTGCTAACTATGACTGTCACCATATCATTTTATACATGATCTTTACATTTCTCTATATCTTCAGCCTCTTCAACCTCAGATTCTTCTAAACTATAACATTCCTGTGAAAGAAGATTCTTTTTTCTTAAAGAAATTTCTCTTGAACTATTTATTGCCTTTTACGTAGGCTGAATACTTCATCATGGGAATCTCATCTTCATCATCATCATATTATTGTAACTTATTAGGGAATATTGATGTAAGATAACCGACCTTTCCACACCTAAAGTAAGCAAGTGGAAGTTTCCCTTTGAACATTCATTTTCCCTCTTTGTATATTTGAAGAAAGGAATGACATAACCTTGTCTATATATTCTTCTTCCTGAGAATATTTAATGGTTAGCTTATTCATGGACTTGAATGTAACACCTTAAGATTTTCCATTTTCCACAACCTCATTAACATCATTTCTCATTTCATATGCTACAAGGGTACTGTGTAATTTATCTAATGTAAGCTCTTTTGGATCATTATCTTCCAATACTGAAACTTTTGGATTGAACCACGGAGGAAATTTCTTCAAGACACCCTTAAAAATATTTATATCTTAAACGAATTCTCCAAGACATTGCATGTCTTACACTAAAACATTTACCCTATCAAAGAATGCATCAACAGTCTCATTCAGGTTTCTTTCTCAGATCTTCATAATTGTTTCACAGAACTTGCAGCTTTGCCTCTCTGACCTTCGAATCTCCTTCATATATATTTAAAATATTTTCCCACATAGCATGTGATTTTTTATATGAAATCACCATCGTATAGATTTCATTGGATAGTGCTATTCCTAACACATTGATTCCCTAGGTTTTAGCATCCAATTACCTTATTTTAGCTTCTGATAAAACCCTACTATTGATATTAGCTGAAATACCATGCATCACTACTATAGACACATCTATTTCCAAAGATCATAAGTAGTGTTGAATCTAACTCTTCCATAACTCAAAGTTATTTCTATTTAACATCATAATTCTTTTGTGATTGATCACCTTCATTACTTATACTAAGAGAGAACTACTAACTTTGAACCTTTTGTTATGATACCAATTGTATGTCTCACAAGGCCAAATATTCTGGGGGTGAATTAATGTATAATATATTTAAACCTATTCCCTTTTCGATCTTGTTTTGGTGTTAAGAAAAACTCTTTTCTCTCTCTTTCCCATAGGAAATTATAAATATAAATTAAATCATGCGCACGACACAAAATTTTTTACTTGGTTCACCCTCACTAGGATACTTCTAAGGAGGAATCTCCAGCTATGTGCCGATGTACCAAATCCACTATAAGCACACTGTTTTTGAAAAAGTTCAGAGCAGAATCACTGTCTCTTCTGCTTTACAATGAATCACAATATGAAAGCTCACTACTCTCTCAAATGAAGTGTGATCACTACTTCTTTAGAAGACCCACTCATAGTTTAAAGACTTGTAGGTCCCTTAATTATAACTAATTAATTCATCCTCCACTATATGTAGATTCACTATTAAATTCCCACTTTCAACCACTGATGAATACCAATTTACCATAGAAATGAACTGGGTAACATCAAATTTTACCCGTAGCCCCTACCATGCATTGCGCTCAATTATCCTGCTTTATGTATAAAAACTCTCCTTTTGCGCACAATCCCTACTACATATTTCATGAAAAATTTAATTTTACAAGAAACCTCAACTTTTACTTGCAACCTCAAATTTTATACACTAACTACAATTTTACACACAATATTCAATTTTACACACAACTTCAAATTTTTCGTGCACATCCCTTTACACAAAAAATTCCCACACTTAAAAGCTAGGATTATCTCTAAGGTTTGAGTTTCTTCGAATGAGGGGGTTCACCTCTTATTTATAGGCATCACTGACCCCCATGTTAAAAAACCTACATGGAACACAAAATTCACTTCATATACATAAAACCTTGCATTCTTCATGCAATCATTTTCATATAAGAACCATTTTTCGTGCACATCATCACATTTTTCGCGAATATCATCCCTATTTTCACACACCACTCCAATTTTACGTGCACATTTCTTTGAAAAAAACACAAATCTAAAATTTTCTATTTCTAGTCCCAAATTTTTGGAAAACATTGGGAAATGGTGCCGCCAGATATTTGTTCTTTTTGGGTCGCCTCCATATCGTCCTTTCCTTTCTCAAGGTCCTTTTGTCGACATGGATTGCAAAAAAATCTCTTGAACTAGAAAAATTACCAAGGAATCCCCCTTTTTCAACAAACTGAACTTAGGAACCCAACTTGTCAAAAAAACAAAACATGGAGGTCTTCTTTGTTAATAAACACAACCAACCCAAAAATGCTTCAATGTTTCCTGTAGGAATTTTTTCCCAACAGAGATATAGAAGCATAAAAATGAGCATAAGGGTGTGAGAATATGATGACAACATTAGGAGATCATACCATACATATCAAATATCTTAAACATAATTCATTTCATTAATATTGATAGTTCATAAAACATGAATCATAAGGGAATTAAGAGCATGATCTATGAAAACATAACATAGGAATAAAACATGGAATTATGGTAGACAAATAAACATGTAATATCATTCACTATAATTCGGGGTTCACCTCCAAAACTTATAAAGGCACTTCACGGGGACTACACATACTGGGCAGGACACACCACCATTCCTAGTTATAGTCCTTTCATTTCTAGGGATCTAGTTTCCCCATCTCCCCATAGTGTATTGGGTTTCCTCATCTTTCCATAGTGGATTGGGTTTCCCCATATTCCCATAGTGGATCAGGTTTTCCTATCTTTCCATATTGAATCATGTTTCCCCATCTTCCACAGTAGATCAAGCCCTTCAACTTGAATCACATCATTATATCATGAGATATAAATATTTACCCAATGTATTGGAAGAAGATAAAGGTCCCACCAATATCAAAATGAAATCATGCACACTTGTTCCAAAAGATCATAAAAAAAATATCATGAACCATGAAATGAAATGGGTATCATAAAATTTTAATCATATCATAACATGTGGGAAAAGTGATAGGATTCATAATCAATTTATTTTAATAATAACCTGTTAAATTAATCGGGATTCATAGACATATAACCCATCAAGAATAAATGAGTTTCATAAAAAATGTAACCCATAAAATAGAAATGGGTTTCATAAACACCATGACATTAAAATATAAACCATTTAGAGAAATAATATGACTGGAATATTTGGATAATTTCTCTAGAAAGGAATAGGTAACAACAACAGATGTCATCACAGATGGAAAAAAATTTTTAAAATATATTTTAAAAACATTTATTGAAGAAAATATGATTTATTATTTGAAAATTTATTTTTAAAACATAAAAATTTTTGAATACCATTTTCTTTGAAAATAAATTCTAATATTTATAAATAAATCTTTAAAATGTTTTGGAAACCATTTTTTTAAAACAATTTGAAAACATATAAAGAAACCTTGAAAAAAAAATTTGAAAACCATTTCTTTGAAAACACTTTGAAAACTTGTAAAGGATTATTTGAAAACCAGAAAAAATTTAAGACCATTTTCCCCTGAAAATGAGTTTAAAATATCATCTTTAAAAACATTTTTGTAATTTTTTTTTGAATTTCATAGCATGTGTCTTCAAGAAGTAAAATTGAGACAAAACTACATTACTGATTTGGTAACTTTTGAAACATACACCCCATGATAGAGATATCATAAAATTGATATTTAAATACCCATATTATTAAGGATAATAATCTTATAATATATTCATGGGCAGTATATATACCAGACAAAAGAAATGAGTGGTGAATAAGGTATAAATCTCACAGAAATAAAAGTGAGATTTGAATTCCCCTTACCTTATGTCTTGAATCTCATCGTACTCATACAAAATTCCAATATAATAAATATAAGTATATTATAAATATTTTATATAACCATATCATTATATCTAATACCACATATATCTTTATATCACCAGATTATTTACACTTCCATGTTAAGGTTAAATTTTGGGTTATATGTACTCTGTTCTCCACATGTGTCTTAATTTGTTATATTTTTTGTCCTCATAATTATATTAGGATTTAAAGAATGTAATAAATGATATAAATATCATGTATATTCATTATATATTTATTTATAACGGTCTATTATTGATCAAAATATGAAATAGAATACACCTTTCATGGAGACAGTAGGTCATACGTATGCATGAACATTGTTTCCATTTAATTATTGTACTGAAAGAATGAAAGTAAATGACATATATGAATATATGTATACATAATAATTAAATAATAATTATTATGTAATATATATAATATAATTTCACTATACCTACACATAATATATTATATGTAGTGTGTGAATGAATCTCATCTCTTTGAGGAGGCGGTAGTCCACACTTCCCCAAATGAAATTATCGTTTTAATAAAAAATGGGAAGCATGAAGGTTTGTGTTATATACCTATTAATGAAGCATAAATATATCCTAAATATTATATATATAATATATTTTCCATCATAATTCCCAACCATGAGATGCGTTAAAGTAAAAATGTACAACATCATTACATGAGGTGATAGTTCGTCGTACACAAGAATGATAAGTTCATTACCCATTAGATGGAAGTGTTTGAAAGTGTAGGTATAAACCATAGAATTAAAAAATATAAGTATATTAAGGATATTGAGGTTATTATATAATAATAGAATAATAATATTTTAGGGGGTTGATAATGAAAATAAAACAAAATAGATTGAGGAAGTATGTTACCTCTTCTTTTTGTAACTCCTTTTACTTTTCACCAAAGGGATTCCTTGGATAGATTTATGCGCAAAGGGAGGATTATAGGATGATGGTAGGGATTTTGGGATGATATTTAGATATATTTTATACAATACAAAAATATTTAGAGGTGTGAATAAGTGGGAGGAGTGAGTTCCTTTTTTATAGTGGAGGAGGAGTGACATTCTTGTAAATTTTTGAAAAGGGAATTCCACCCATGTTTTTCCTATGAAAAGTGGATCAAATAATGGTCCCAATATAATAAAATGTAGCATAGGGTATAAAAATGGGCATAAATTTATTTTTTTACATAAAATTTGTTTTTAAAAAGTTTCTAGGTCATTTTGGGTCTTAAGTTTATGGTTTAGTCCTTTGACAAGGTAATTTTTCTCTCAATCACTATAATTGATTTTCCTAAATATTTCTGGTCAAAAATAAAGTTTAACTTATTATAAAATATAAATTATTCTTATTCCTAATATTCAATCCATTTTTAAAAATTCTAATCACACAAGTGGCATAAATTAATTTAAAATTAATGCTGCGGACGTGTCACTGCAATAGTTTTTTAGTAAAAAAGTTTAAATGTTTGGAAATTTTTATATCCAATTACATTTTAAAATTGGTTACAATGACTTAAATTGGATTAATTTATATAAAATTTATATCATTAAATTTTAAAACAAAATTTAAATATAATTTATCTATATAAATAAATTAGACGAAAATGCATTTTTGAATTAAAATTTAGTATTTTCACTATTCATCCAAAAATGAAGTTTTTCAGAAAAAAATATTAAATTCCCCCTAATCTAATTTCAAAATTCTAAATTCAAAAAATATTTTTTATTTTATCAAATTTAATTTCTAAAAGTTTCTATAATTAATTTTATCATTTTTCACATAAGGACATAAAAAACAGTTCATTTGAGAAAATAGTATTTTCAAACATATAATGACTTTACCAATATTACATGTTTTATTATCAATATATTTTATTTATATAAAACCATTATGAATAATATTTAAAAATTATTTATTACAATTAATATTACTATGTTTAACGTTTAGGTTACAACTATCTCGTTTAAATAATTATAACAATAAAATGATGTTTCTTAGAAACTCAATGTTATGTGTGACACAATCCAAGTTGGTGTTGCATGTATCATAATATTATATTGATGCAGCATATAATGAATTTTTGAATTAGTTTAGTATGAAATGCATGACATCAAATAAAATTAATTTATTCAAAAATATGGTTCAAAAAAAACTCGGGGTGTTACAAGAACAGAACAAGAATTACATGTGAATAGTGTGCATAGGAGAGAGTTGGGGTGTCGGTGGGCCCATGCGGGTCATCATGGGATCGTGTGGCATGTGTGAGTGAGTGTAGTGGGATCCTATCCCCATAGTAGTAGATCTGATTTGGGTATCATGGATCTTGTATTATAAAGAAGCATCCATTTATATGAATCTTCGATGTGGGATAATATGTTTGTCATGAAACTATTCATAATTTTACATTATGACATCATATCTCACTTGAACATGCATGCCTCCACCTCAAACACACCCATTATCATCTCATCGTTTCTATGCTTGACACCATCGAACTACTACTATTATCACAATATTCTACCATTACAACCATGGTCCATTATAAATATCATCGGCAAAAGCCACTACTGAAGATCTAAAGCACCATGGATAACCTCTAGAAGCTTGGATGACTCCCATGGAACCATATTGAAGGAAAAAAGAATCCCCCATATGATATGTTCAATTATACTGGTTGAATATACCATATTGAATATACACATGGATCAAAATAGATGTCCAAATCTGAAAAGACCATGGAAATGAATTTCTATGTCATGGTTTATCCCATGTTGGTGTCACTATAGATTCAATGTTATCACCACAACGTGTGAAATGAATTCATGGACAAATTATGTGATTGCATGTAAGGAAACAAGGAGGCCTATAATATAAAAAATAGGATAAACATGGGCTTGAAACGACCAAATAAATCTCCCAACACCATAGTGAATCTTTATCGTAGTGAACATGTAAGCTTGAAGTAAGAAATGACCATCAGAAAACCTTAAAATGCCATATCCAAGTCTATGGTTGATGTGCTTCCATTCTTGTAGAATCTCTAAAATGGTGAAGCCTATTCCCATAGAGGTTGAACCCATGGATAATAGGAAGTCTCGAAATGTAAAATGACTATTCCTATACCATGGTGAATCTATCTAAGTTGTGGTTAGAGAGTTTTAAAGTTCAAAATAAATGTATAAGCATTATCTGGGTACCCTCTCCCATGCATGTGATTCAAATATTTGGAAAGAGAGATATAGGGAGGATTATTTCAAGGATTTAAGTGGAAGATGATGCTAGTTAAAATAAAATATATCTATATACTAATGATTATAAGATATGAGATTCCATTTAAGAGAAATATACAAGTGATATTCCATGGTAATTTTCCTATAAATACAGTGAATAGATTCTATGAAGTCAAGATAATGTCAGTCAGGGTGTAGGCTATTGTTTTTAGTTTCCTTTATACTATAGTTTTATGTTTTATTTTTTCCATGTAATTCCATCTTTATATTTTTAATTCGAGTGTTTCATCACACTCTATCTCTCTCCCTCTCTCTCTCTTCAATGTGATCTCTTGTACTCTTTATTATGAGTAAATAACTTAAGGAATATCCTTGGGGATTAATCCAGTGTTTTAACCTAAGTCTATGTTTTATATTTTCATTATATTAATCTAAGAAATATTTATTGTGAGTTTAATCCTCACTATAGTTATCTAAGGGTTAACTTATTCTTCTATAACAATTATCCCTCTATTAAGGAGGTGGATGTGTGGTGTACTTAGTGATCATTAAGTGAACTGTATATATTCACAACTAGGGTAGAAAAAGGTTTTCACATATATGATGAATCATGTTCATTAAGTGAATATAGAAAAATACAATAAAGGTTCTCTTTGTATGACTCTCTTATGAGAATTTACTTTCTTATCTACCCTTAATTAATGATATCTCATTTCATTTTCATGTTTAGTTTTAGTTTTTCATTCACATTCTCAACCCATTTTTTTAGTTTTAATAAAATAATAAAAAAACAAAATAAAATAATAATAAGTAAATTAGTAATAATGTTTGATTGAATGAAAATATACTCAAGTGATATAACCATGATCATCCACTTTAATTTATTTGGAAAATAATTTTATCTTTTGTAGCACTCTATAAAAGTTTTTTTAAACCTCATTTCTATTCTGGGGAGCCTAAGAGTTCATCACTCACTATATATTTTCACATTCTGTAAATAATTTTCTTTGTTTTTATAAAAAATAAAAAATTTTGTCACTCACACTGAGTTATAAATTATGGTGTTTCTTTCTTTGATAAACATATTAGGAGTTCTCAAAGACTAATTTTCATAGAGGATAAATTTAAGGAGCTCATATAGGACCTTAAAGAGACCCTAAACTAACCATTATTGGAATTATTTTCCATAGAATCAACTAAACTCTCAGTGTGATTCCCATAAATTTATTATGTAATAGAGGAGGCACATCAAGTGTCTTCCTTGTTTTAACCCAATTTTTCTGAAGAAATAATACAGGTGCAACAAAACCAAGAAGGTCCTATTGAAGATAAGTTACAAAGACTTATAGAAGAAATATAAAAACTAGAGGGAAAAATAGAAGGGTTAAGTGAATATATCCTTTTATCTAATGAGAAACTACCAGACCAAGAACCTAAACTAGTGGAGGAAGGTTAATCCCCATTAATATTTTAAATAAAAGAACTTGAGGAGGACAAAAAGGAAGAACTTGAAGATCCATTCAACATCTCTTAACCACTTTTAGAGGAGATTCTTGAAGAATATTTTCCTACTGATGTATATATGGAGGATAAATAAGATTTGGATGAATTTTGGGATGAATATGTATATATGGAAATTCCATAATATTCCCCTATCTTTGAAAACAAATAATCAATACCCTTGTTTATCTCTCTAGCGATGGAAAAAGAAACCAATCAAGTGGTAGAGTTTGAAAAAATATTAGAGGAACCTGTATACCTACCTCTATCTACTACCACTCAACACCAATATTTTTTTATGATGAATAACATATTGAATCCAAAATAGCATAGGTAGATGAAATTATCTTCAAATTATTCTCATATAATTTTAATGAAAATAAATTGAGTATCACCTCTTGTTATTTGGAATTTTCATAATTGAAAAAATATAGTTTTTTCCTTGGATAAAGATGATGGAAAAGAAGTTACACTTGATGAGGAAAACATGAAGCTCCCTTGATATGTACAATATTTATTGGAGGGATTACATGATACATTATAAGTTTATTTTCATGAGGAAACAAAGACAAAAACTGGTTACATTAAAGGGGAATATTTTTAAATTGATTTTTCATGTTTTAATTTTTTTCAAATAGAATTACAATTGTAATTTACCATTTTTTATCCCATAGAAGTTACATAACTTAAGAAAGCATTGAAGAATGGATAATATTTTTTTATGATATAAATTAAATAGAGGAGAACCCATTCTTTGTCCTACCACCACCATGAAAGTTGTATCTCATTTATAGGGGGTGGATGTGGTCTACTCTATCCATTGAGTCCTCAACCAAAAAAGGAAGAAATACAAGATGAAAGAAAGAAGTTTATGTGGTTAAAATAAAATAATCTCCACCCACCATCATAATATAGATAACAACTGGTACTACCTTTATAGAGGCATTTAAAACTTAGAGCCCACTTGGGGGATCAAACCACGAATTATCCTTCTTTTATTTTTTTATTTTCTTTCTCAAAATTTATTTTTCAATTTATTTCATTGGAATTAGTTTTAGGAATTTATCAGGATGTAGCCAAATTCCCGTATCTTTTGGAGATTTAATGAAATAGAACTTATTTTTTTATGATTGATCTTATTTTATAGTCATGTGATGATGATGGAAGAAGGAAGTCTTTCAATAGGATTTAATATGAATCTATTTTTGATCATTAAAAGAGAATTCACATCAACACAATTAAACGTTTTTCTTTACTTGACTAATCTAGGAGACATGAATTTCTAAGGAATCCTATAATTTCTTGTTATAAATTTATCAGATAATGATATTGAATGAGTAAAATAGTGGATTTAATGATTAAAAATGAACATATAATGTTAGTTTAATGAATCATTATTTGAGTCAATTTATTGATTCATGTATATGAAATTTCCCTAAAATTTTCATACTTTGAATTTATGAAATTGACATGGATTGATTTTTTATTTTTATTTAAATCCAAGAGTGATTGTCAAATTTCATATATTTCAAATTCCTAAGAGTATTTATAGACCTAATTTTTCTAATTATATCTTGATCATATTTCTTGAGAGAACTTGGGGCATGAAAACTACTAGAACTTTTATTGTAACTTGTCAAAGATATGATCGTAAAAAACTATATTTAATATGATTAATTCATTTTTATTGATTTAGTCCTTATATTTTATACCACCTTTTACTTCAATCCTTTTTATCCCATAGAATCCTTGAATGACCTTTTTAGGAATGATC
This sequence comes from Viscum album, assembly GCA_963277665.1. Lineage (NCBI taxonomy): Eukaryota > Viridiplantae > Streptophyta > Magnoliopsida > Santalales > Viscaceae > Viscum > Viscum album. The sequence goes on along the minus strand of OY728155.1, from coordinate 14,963,125 downwards.
CAACTTACAAGACAATATTTCTCCTTCCTACCCTACATTTTTTTTCATGATATTTTAAAGTTAATTGTGGGATTTTATAAATTCATGGGGGGAGGGATGCATTAAATTTAAAGGAATAAGAGTGGTGTTACATTTTTTTTGTATTGGGAAAGGTTCATGTTCATTCATTTATTGTATTTCATTTCTACCCTCTTGAAAAAATAAGAAAAAAAGGGATGTGACTCATGAGAATAAAAAATCACCCTTAATAGACCAATGATTTTATCATATGGGGTTAGGTAGTAGATGTGAGATTTATCCCAAGAATAATTTTTAAAAAGGGAAAAAACTAAAAAATTAGTTTCAAAAAAGTAAAGGAAGAAAAATCATGAGGGTGTAAATCATTCATTGTATAATGAGATTTACTTTTCATTTTGGAGAAGAGGGAGTAGTCAATTTGAGAAGGAAAAAATTTCATTGAGATTTTAATTTTGAATATCATACATTATGATTTTTTGATAAACCTCCTTTTTATTCTTAATTTTTTTAATATTATACCTATAAACCTTAAGAATTTTAGTCTTATGATCCTTAATGAAAATTTCTAATGACTTCAAGTGATTTTTTTATTTACATATATGATAATGTAATTCCTTTACAACCTAATGGAAACGTAAATGTTTTCAAGGCATGATTAGAATTATAGATAAAAATGGTACCTTGAGATAAAATAATTCATTACGTGTTAAGTCACAACTTGGCATGTATAATAATAATGAATCAAGAAGCTTGAATTTTTAGGATGAGATGATCCACCAATTTCCCATGGGAGAAAGTAAAATAATTATGTTGATTATTTTCTTTGAAATATGTGAAGTGGAATTGATATTTTACATGGAACTTGATAATTTGATCTCCCCATTGATAATTGGTGGATTTTGTTACTTTTAAATTTAATTGGTGAATATTTTGTTCTTATTTAATTTTAAGTTGAGATTCCAATCTTGAGGTCATGATTGAGTTCAACTGTGGGGGTATTTGATGCCCTTATTTTTCATGTATTTTTTAAAATGCTGATAATGAATTTTAATGTTTTTAATTATTTTACCTAGATAATTAATTATTTTTTTAAAATGTCAGTAATTTTAGTTTTAGGAATAAATGTGGATGAAGAAAATAAATGAAAATATTAAATTGAAGTTTATTTTCACTTAGGAATATTTGGTTAAATTTTTAAAAAGTATTTAATATTTTATGAGGTTAAAAATGAGCCTTTCAACACTAAAATAAGGACAACCCACAAGATGATTTGAATCATAGCCATAAAACCCCAACAAAAGTTGGTGAACTAGATATCTTGGACTAGAACATGAATTTCATGCACAAAGCATGTGTAAGAGTGATTTTGGGTGACTGTGGGCTTGTGTGGGTCGACACGTGACCGTGTGGTGTGTGTGAGCGAGTGTAGTAGGATCCCATCACCATAGAAGGCAATCTAGGCTGGGAACCACATAACTTATATTATAAGGATGTAGCCATCCAAATGATTCTCCAATTTGGTATAATATGTTAATAAAGACATTGTTCATAACGTAATATCTCAACATCATATCATGCTCGAAAGCACTATCCTTCATCTCAGACACTCCCACTGCTGCCTTATCACTACCATGCTTGATATCATCGAAGAGAAGCTACTATCATTGGATTATACCATTAAAACCATGATATAATATCTATCTCACAGCCTATGGCCATTGAAGAAGCTCAAAAGTTCTAAGGATATCCTTTGGAAGCTAAGAAAGCTCCCATATAACCATGTTGAAGGAAGGAGAACCCCCCATAGGATATGTTCGATTCTACAAACCGACTAGGTTGTGTTGATGGTCATGTGACTCACAGTGGGCATCCAAAGATGAAAATTCCATGTACATGTCTTTCTATGTTTTGTTAGAGCTTATGTTGGGGCTACTATGGCTTTAGTGTTGTCACTACAATGTTTAGAACGCAGTTGTGATCAAACACACTATTTGCATGTAAGGAAACCAGGAGGCCTATATCATGTCTGAGTATACTATAGACAATAGTATAAATCCAAGCTTGAAACATCCATATAAATCCTACTACACCATAGTGAGGCTCAAACTTGGTGAACATGGAAGCTTGGAGTTTAAAACAACTGCTAAAATTCTTTATAAGACCATGTCAAAAGGATGTGGTCGATATGCTACCATGAATGGAGTAACCATTAAATGGTGAATCTTATTCCCATGAAAAAAAAATCCCTGGTTAATAGGAGGACCCCAAATGTACAATGTATATTCCAACACTATGTATAATCTATCTAATACATGGTCAGAGAGAGCACTCTCAGGAGCTTTCTGCTCTCAAGAGCACCCAAGGGTTTTTGGGACAATGTAATTGGTGCGTCTATAGGGTTCAAGATTTGTGGGATCAAGGAGAGGGTTGCTGGGGTGTGGGTTTTTAGTGGGCACAACAGGGGTATCAGGTAGCGGAGATGTAGTGCGGGTTGTGAGGGTGCAGCTTTGTCAACTTCAGATGCGGCTCGTCGATGATGTAGTTAAGTTTGTAAGGATTTCTCATATTATGGAGGCTTCCAAGGCTTCATTGACCATGAATCATGTGTAGTGGTGTCATTCATATAAGGATGGTAGAAGATCAGTCTTCATCTTTACAGTGGTGGAACGGGTTTCCCAACCATCTATTGTCCCTGGTCCGTTCTTCCCCCATTTTCAACACTTCTATACCCTGAATATTTCATCATTGAAGCTTCTGGTGGCTCTTTGAGTGGTTGTCCTATCCCTTTTGTCATTTCTCAGTGGTTTCAGTCACCCATCCATGCTCTGGCCTCTCTATTCTGCGATGGATTTCCCAGTCGGATCTACTGCGGTGGTTTCATTGAGGTTTTGGGAGGTGTGGACATGTATCTATCGTTGTACCAAAATATCCTGAGTCGGATGAGCTCTAGTTTGAAGGCTTTCTCCGAGTCTATTCTTTATTTTTTTCTGTAAAAAATTGAGTGATCTAATGCTTTTGAGATGATATGCGATTGGCATTTTGGTTTCTTTTTTGTTCTTCATTGATTTTGGAGGTGGTTGTCAGTGTTGTGGGGAAGTTGAGATGAGCTCCATAAAAGGAATTGGTCATTCTTTCCTATGCTATTACTCCAAGACTCTGGAACTCTCTCTAAGGAAGATCTAAGTGGTGGTCTTCATGGTGATTTGGGATGTGAGTGATAATGACCGCATGTAACTTGTGGTGGTTTCGTCTTTGTTGGATCCTGAAGGTTGACAACATCATGGATGTGATGTTCAATGATTGCTTCGAATTATTTTGATGTTTGAATGTTTTTTGGGTTGATTCTACCCATACATGGCTCTTCATGGTTTGTGACTACATGTTGGTTTTTGGGGTTATTTTTTTCTAGAATTTGAAAGAACCTAGACACTCTATAAGGAACAACTCTAGATTAGGATTAAAGGTAGGAATTATTCACCAAATCTTGGTCATTCAGATTTGTACGATTGAGGGTGTGTGGATTTTTCCATCGGTACCTGAACCGTGAAACCTTGCATGAGATAGCTAGTTGGGCGGTTCTGCGAAGGTGGAGTCTTGACATAATGATGTAGTCACTAGGGAGGATAAGTTCTTGTAGCTACCTGATAGATTAATTTTCTTTTAATTTTTTATTTGGTTAAAGTTGTTTGGTTTCACACTTACCCTTTAAAAATTTCATTTGAAAAAAAATGTATTTTGACCATGGTCGGTGAGTTCATAGGATTAAAGTAATATATAAGGGTCCGTGGGGTACCCTCACCCATGCATGTGATTTTAATATTTTGAAAGGTATATATGAGGATGATGGCTATAAGGTCTTAATTAGAGGGTGATTTTATTTATAATAAAAGATACTTATGGACTAAGGGTTAGGAGAGATGATAGACTTTCAAAGGGGAAGATACAAGTGATATCCCACATGAAGTTTCCTATAAATATTGGACATGAGTGATATATAAGGAGGATAATCTTGACCAGGGAGTAGAATTCAAATTTTAGTTTCTTTTCCATTAAATTTTTAGGTTTTATTTTTCTATGTAATTCTATATTTACATTTTAATTCAAGTTTTTCTTTATTCTTTCTATTTCTCTCCCCACACACTCTCTCTCTTTCTTCACCATGATCTCTTATACTCATTATTATGAGTAACTAACCCAAGGAATATCCTAGTGGAGTAATCTAGTGTTTGAACCAATTTTTATGTTTTATATTTTCTTTAGGTTAATCTAAGGATAATCTATAGTTGGTGCAATCCTTATGGAGATAAGTTAAGGGCTAACTTCTTCTTCTATAACCATTCTACCTCAACCAAGGATGTGGATGTGTGGTGTACTTGGAAACCATTGAGAGATTTTTATATTCACAATCTATGTAGAAAAACCTTTTCCCCCATATGATGGGGGTGTGTTCATTAAGTGAATATGGAATAATAAAATGAAGTTTCTCTTTGGATGACTCTCTCAAGAGAATTTCATTTCTTATCTAACCTACATTCATTCTATTGCATTACATAAACATGTTTAGTTTTAGTTTTTTATTCACATTCTCAACCCATATTTATTAGTTTTATTATTATAATAATGGAACAAAAAATATAATAAGTGAATTAAGAATAATGTGTGATCAACTATAAATCTCATTAAGTGAGATGACCCTAGTCATCCACTATGTTACACATGGAAAAATATTGTAGCTTTTTCACTGCTATATGATATGCATGTTAACTCCATACTGAGCATACATTTTTAAAATTACCCAATCATCATGCCAATGTCTTCTTACAGTTAACAGATTCATGAAACTCTAATAAGGTAATACCAGATCCATGAATAGAGTTCACAACCCTAACATGTACACCATGTAAATAGTTACACATTACACAACGTGTACACTGGATACACAGCATGTAATGGCTTTATGTATATCCCATGTTACACATTTAGGGACTCATTGTTTAATCCATTTGGGATTAAATTGTATTGTATGATGTATACGCAACCTACACACTGTGTATTTACAACTTGCACGTGTTTCTCGACTAACAATTAACACATGACATGTGTATTAAATACACAACACGTCTGTTGACCACATGACTTCAGCATCATATGGTATTGCATGACTTGTATGAATGTTACATTCCATGTGACCCTAAAATCAATGTTCCTCCCTATAATTCAATACAGATTGTAATTAATGTACAATTACACGTTGTGTAAATATCTCCCACATGATATGCCACAACTAGTGCAACCGTAGATGCATGTGGTTGACGAAGACTGCACGATGTGTATTTCGATACGAGATGTGTAGTATGGCCGAGCAAGAATAATCCCCAAAACTTCTTGATGGCATCTCCACACATTATTCACTCATTCCTGTCCCGTTCTTTGTCATATGACAGTGAATGAACATGTAATCACAACTTTATGGAATATGAATGATAAAGGAAAAGAAAAAACTAACAAAATAATCATGATAGTGATCAAAACGTAATTAAATGATTATAAATATTGAATATAACCACTCTGATACCACATGAAGGTTTTGGGCATAGCAAAAACTTATTGAGTCCATGACCAAATGATGTGTTTCATCAAATTTGATGGATAAACCATAAGAACATGACGATATATGACATGTACCATGATTATATCCAAACAAATATGAAGAAATAATCTAGGAACCAAATAGAGGATATTTCACATTAAACATATAATTAATTTAATAATAATAAAATACATTTTTCTTGAGATATTTCTTTGTTGAATATGTTGATCGTTAAAATGAAATTCATGTTGTATCATTATTTTTAAAGGAGGATCAAAATTAGAATCCCTCTAGTGGTGATCAACATGATCTCATAGAACTTAGAACATCACCAAAAGATCACTGGGTTCTAGTGAAGAGGTACTGATTGCCTTGAACCATTTTTATTAATCACAAAAATTGATCTTTTTATCATTCAAATCAAACATCTTGGTCTCTTGGTCTTGAGAGGGAGGAGGAATATGCAGAAAATCTCTTAGGCTAGAGAGAATAAACCCTAGGGCATTCTTCATTCTGGAATCAACTCTAAATGTTTTAATATATAGAGCCAGGGTTTAATATTTGATAATTTTACATAGGCCCTTAATCAAATAATAAACCTATTTTATTATTCATGCGAATAATAATAATAATTCATGGCATGCACTAACTTGCACATTGTTAAATACCATTTTATTAAATAAATAATTATTTATTTATTTAAATAATATTTAATGCATATATAATTCTTGATACTGAGTGCTTGACTTAGCTATAAGTTCCTCCACAACATTTATCAAATCTAAAATAATAGATAAATACTATTCAATGGATAAATAAATAAATATTTTATTCCTGATCTTATGAATAAATATTTATTTTAATATTCATGTGACTAAATAAATATTTTTTAAATAAACATTATTTATTACCTTATGAATAAAACATGTGATAAATAAATATTATATTCGATGATCTTCTGAATAAATAATAATTCAATTTTCATCTCACATATATATTTTGATTCAAATATAACTTGTGACTCGATATTGAGATTAGTAAAATATTGAATAAGTATTATTCCTCATGAAAAACCGAAATATTTTGTAATTTTTTAAAATTAATTTAATATTTTTGATATTTTACATTGCATATAACACTAATTTTGGATTTTTCAACATAAAACATCGATATTATCTTGCATTACACACAATACTCAATTTAAATGAATCATAGAATATTATTAAAATATTATTATTTAGTATGATAGTTATCACCTATCTATTTGAATGCCAGGTTTGAATTGGATTAACTAAATATTGAAAATATATTGTTTACTCAAGTATATAAAATTAATCCTTTGGTTACCAATTAATTAAAAATTAAAATAAAAACTTTATTAAAATAAATGATTTTTTTCTAAAAAACTATTATTATGCACACAAATGTCTTTTACCTTAATAAATTAAACAAATAACTTTTGGTGAGTGATTTTAAGTAAATAAATATATTATATATTCAATAAATTTTTTTACATTCATCTTATATTTTTTATATAAAATTTATAAGAATCAATCCAATTTGGCACACATATTTTAAATTAAACATTAAACATTCATCTTATATATTCAACTTTTGTTACCTTTAGTGCATTTATTTTAAAATTAATTTTAAAAACTTTTAAAAAATTTATTCAAAAAAATAAACTTAATTTTTGAAATTAGAATATAAAAATTATCTTAGTGTGAATTTTTTAGAATTTTATGAAAATATTATTTTTTTGATGAATAGTGATGAATAATGAATTTTAATTGAAGACTGTCATTTCACTTAAATTATTTATAAGGTAAAATTTTGTTTTGAACAGGTTTTAATGTAAAATTAGTTCAATTTTATATCAATTAATCAAATTTAGGTCATTTTAATAATTTTAATATTGAAATTTTATGTATAAACTTTGTAAACTTTTGAACATTTTCTCTTTAAAACCCAGATTTCTCAGACGTTTGCAGGATTAATTTTAAATTAAAAATTTCAAGTTTTATGAATTGAATTCTTAAAAGTTGAATACATATTTTGAATCATCATAATTTATAATTTATAATAATTTCAATTTAATTTTTGACCAAAATTAATGGTGAAAACAGTAAAAATTAATTATTGCGGTTAAGTTAAAAATTGGTTTACTAGGGGTTAAACTAAGAAGATAATGGTTCAAAATAACCTAAAAACTTTTCCAAAACTCATTTTATGTCCTTATTTTGACTTTATATATTCTAGGTTCGATAATGGCCCATTTTAGAGGCTCTTGGAATGATAAAAACGTGGGTATGATTGAATCTTTTCAAAAAATTACAGGTGTGCCACTCACTTTACTTATAAAAGGCCACCCCTATCTTCTCTTATTCAAACCATAATACACTTTTTGAGCCAATAACTACCCAAATAACTTACCAAATCCCCTCCTATAATCATGTAATCCTCATTTTTTTTGAAAAAATCCATCATAGAAAGGATTTTGGTGCAAACCTAAGGAGGATATCCGACGAAGAGGCAATGTTCTTCAATGAGGGTTTTTTATTTCACTTCATTATCCACCTCATTAAATTATTATTAAACCATTATTATATAATAACCATCAAATATTACTTATAATTTTATGTCTTTATAATAAGTTAATGACCTACAACTATCTCCACTTCCATCAAATGGGTCATGAAATCATCGTTTGGGAGTACGGTGGACAATCGCCTTGTGAACCAATGTCATTCAATTTTTCCATTATCACCTCTCGTGGTGGGGTATGATGATGGATATAAAGTAAATATATATTTTTATAACATAATTATTCATTTGGTGTTATTATATCATATATAAATGTTTTAGGTTTTGTTCTATAGGGGATAAGCTAACGTCACTCGTGTGTACGACAGACTACTACCTCATGAAGCGATGTGATTCGTTTTCACTAACGCTTTATATGGAAGATAATAAGGATAAATATATGTTATATACATGAAATAATTATGATATTAATTAAAATTTTAAAATTCTTAAAATTTAATATATCATTTTCTTTCTTACCTTTTTACTCACTGAAAGATGATAACATCGCTCGTGTATGTGTGGACTACCGCCTTCACGAAGTGATGCGACTCTCTCTTTTCATATTCAAACTATATGGATAATATATATAATTATATTTAAATAAATAATATGGTATTTAATATATTATTATCATTATGTAAATATAGGATATTTCTCACCTTCTTTCCATAATGATCATTGAAAAATGGAAACGTTACTCATATGTACGTTAGACCTACTGTCTCGATGATCGAAACATACTTCATTTCTCAAAACCATATTTAATGATAAGTATTAAAAGTAAAATTTATTTATAAATATGTTAATTATTTCATGATTATTGTTCTAGATATTATTAAACCATGATCAAAGTAAGAGGACCAAAAATAAAAATCAAATGATATACGAAAAACAAAGCAGTTATTACTCAAAAGATGACTTTAACATGGAATTGTTAATAAATGGGTAATAAAAGTTCATAAGTAAATAATATATGGTTTGATATATATAATTATTATTCCACAATATATTTATAATAAAATTATATTTATTATATAGGATTTTTGAATGTGTATGATGGAAGTCGAGACTAACGGTAAAGGATTTCCAGTCTCTCTTTAATTTTTTGGGAGATATATGCCATATTCAACACCCATTTCTTTTTTGTGTTGTATATAATAACAATTTTAAATGTTATATCATAAATAATATTATATTAATGATATTTAATGTTTAATTTTGTGGTATTCTCAATTGGGTATTATGTTTCCAAATATTACTAAAGCGATAATGAATTTCCGTCTCACTTTTTAAGACACATTCCATATTCACCACTAATTTATTTTATGTGGTATATATACTACCCATGGATTTATTTTTATGATTATTATCTTACAAATTATTGGATTTATACATCCATTTTAGTATATCTATTTTATAGCGTTTATAGTTCAAAAGTTACCAAAGCAGTACGATATTCTTGTCACAGTTTTCCTTCTTTGAGACATATGTTATGTTATGAACCTATATTATTTTATGAGGTGTACATACATACCCTTTGACTTTTAATATCAGTAATTTATTTATTATCATTATATTTTAAATTTCACTTAGTTTTATTCCTTTATGGGGATTATATTTCAAAGTTACTAAAGTGGTAAGAGTTTTATGTTACAATCTCATCGTTAATTGGGATTGTTTATTATTATGTTTCCAATGATGAAATATTATGATTTATATCTAATTAAACTTAGGAATCTCATTCAACTATGGTTATTTCAGGATAATACATGTTTTTCTTAAATTTCCTCTCTTTATGCACCCAAGAGTTCAAAAAGAACATTTTTATGAAAAATCGACTTTTCAGTCAAAAACCATTTTTCTTCCAAAACCATGGTTTCAAAAAAAAAATCAATCATATTTTATGTTTTAAAAAGTGTTTTTAAAAGAGAAAGTGAAATTTTAATCAATAAATGTTTTAAATTATTTTTAAAAAATCCTTTATAAATTTTAAAGTTTATTTTCAAAGAAAAGTATTTTGAAAATGTTTTATGTTTTAAAAAGCGATTTTAAAAGAATGGTTATTTTCATTAAGAAATGTTCCAAGTGACATTTCAATATATTTATCCTTATAATATGATAGCCTTTAATGTAAATTATGATTTTCTAGGGATATAAATCAAGGATAAAATTCCAATTCCTTATTTGAATTGTTTATCATGACAAGATGTTTATGAAACCCACTTCTCTACAATGGGTTATAACAAGATAAAATTTTTATGAAACCCTCTTATTTTTACAGGGGTTATACTATGATTTAATGATTATAAAACTTGTTTCTTTTCAAAAGGTTACACTAGGATGAATTTTTTATGAAACACATTTTATTTAATGGGTTATGATATGATGAGTGTTTATGAACCTGTGAAACAAATAAATATGGTTTTCATTATGAGATGAGTGTGACCTATACCTCTCTCCAACTCATTGAGTAAAGATGGATAACTCAAGATTAAATATGTTACAAGCAACTTGATTACATATTTACAATTTTATGTTTGAACATGATTACATGTTTAAAATGTCATGTGTAAATGTGATTACAAGTTGAAAATGTTATGTGTGATCTTGATTACATTTTCACAATGCTATGCATGAACCTAATTACATGTTCATAGTGTTATGCATGGATTTGTATTTTATGTTCAAAATTTTATGCGTGGAGTTGGTTGTATGTCTATAAGTTTATGTGAGGGCTTGATTTCATGTCCTAAACATAATTAGTGAACTTTTTTCTACCTACATATGTTCACAATGTTATAATATTTTATGTATTCAACAAATCTTTGTCTTATTCTAATGTTATGATTTCATGGCTCATGTTATTTTATTTCCCTTAGGATTCCTATCTTTTAAACTACCAATCTTTATTCCATTACTCAAGATTATTATCTTTGATATGTAGGGTGTTATTTTAAAAGTTTATGATCATGTTTTCATACCCTTATGTTCATGTTATGCTAACATATCTCCTTTGTTTACCCTTACTAAGAAACGAATCTCACCCTTTCCTATGTTTACTTTCACAATGTTATGAATAATGGTTTTTAAGTAGGATTATTAAAGGGGAGGATCTTTATGTGATACATTTAATATATTTCATGAATTAAGAATATTGTCTTCCTAGTTTCCAATGTCACTAAACTATTATGTTCATCAGGCGTGTGTTTGTGTAATGTAATGAATATTCATTTAAAAATATATAATATCCATGTACAAGAATCATGGGTTGCTACACCACTGTCTTTATAATATTATTTTTTCCAACTCTTAAACTCAAACAAAATTTTACTGAGATTGTGGATACACTTTATGTGTGACCTTCTAGGTCTCTTTCTTAGTGGAATTAGGTGGGCCTGTCTAAAGTTCAATATTAGTGTCTAGTAACATGTTAAGGTATACATAGAGAAATAAGTTATTGTCACAATGAAAAAACCACATACAAATGCTCACTATGTAATATAATCCCCTTTTTTGATATCTCTTAATCAAGAAGGTTTCATACTCACATCATCAACCTATTTTCTTGATTACTCTATCTTAGACTATCTGAAATAAAATCATTTGTACAACATGGCTATGAATTTCATTTTGATAGTTCCATTCCAATCATAGGGACTGAGATATATTATTTATGTATTATGAAGTAAAATCTTATCTTGATTTATTCATTAATGTAATATCACTTTTCACACACCTAATGTGTCCTACATCCCAGTGAACAGAGAGTGTCATGATTTTCATTGATATATCAAATTACATGGCTCATGATATATATTGGTAATAATATTAAATTATAAGTACCATTACACACATTCACATAAAATAATGTCAAATAAAAAACAAATATATGGAATTATTATTGGAGGTTCTATCCTCATAATCTCCCATATTAGAGATTTCTATGTGTGAACATCATGAGATAAAATCTCGTCTTCTTATGAGTACCAAGAATCTGAAAGTTAATATAACATGTGTCTCATCATACAATTTTACCATGACGATAAGGATATATTTAGGAATATTTTACAAGACTTCAAGGATCACATAAAAGTGAATAACAAATACATCCTTTCAAATAGAAAAATACCCCAAGGACATTATCACATTAATGTAACACAAAAGAAAAGTCATCATGTGATAAAATATTTTATTAATATTCATGTATTTGAATATATATAGGTAATATAAATTAAAATGTATTTGGTTCTAGAGAACCAACTCCAATACATAGAAAATATATTTAATAATATTTCCATATTACATCAATGTTCTCATCATAACAAAGAATTTACCTAGCCTATTGATTAAATGGATATTCTAAGTAAATGATAAAATTAATGTTACACATAAGAACACTCATCAAATTATAAAATTTTGATTAATATTCAAGTAATTTAATATATAGTGATTATAAATTACAAAGTAATTGGTTCTAGGGAACCAACTCTAATAGAATCCCACTTATACTGAAGACAACTACTAATGTTTTTCAATCTACTACCTCTCATATTATATCCATGCTTCTACTAAGAAAATTATTTATTCAATAATTCTTCCATGTTCTCCGACATGGAAACCTTAATTACTTTAACCTTACCCCTATGATAAAAATACCTCAAGAGGCAATACTTTTGAAGTATATATTTCATTTAATGATGCAACCATGGATCCTGATCACGGACCGTTCCTACAGTATTATCAAAATGAAATGTGATAAGGCCTTTACTGCAAGGAACCACATAAAGATCCTGGAAAAGGTTTCATATCAAAAATAACTATTTAGCTACATCAAAAGATGAAATATACTCTGAATCTACTATATAAGAAACATCCACTGGATTTTTTGAGTTCTTCTAGTACATAACTTCTCCATTAAAGTAGAAGTAATATCTCAACTATGATTTAAAATAATTCTAAACTATTTGAAAACTATCATTTGTAGATACCCTAAGGATTGGTTCCTCATCAATTCTATAAAATATAAATATATCCTTAGAACATCTTAGATACATTAGTATATTCTTCAAAACAGTCCAATGCTGGTCTCCTAAGTTTACTTGATATATGCTTACCATTTTCATGGAATAAGAAACATTAATCCCAATAAATTGCATGGAATACATTATAGAACCTATCATAAAATCATAATAGATTAAAATCAGTCTCTCTCTTTCCACTATTGTGTTTGAGGACACATTTTCTTACAGAGATGTATACCATGTGAAACTGAAAATAATTCCCTCTTGGATTCTTTGATACTGATTATATTTAGTTTTTTATCAAAGTATATACACCGACATAGTCCAGGAATACTATTATATCTATCAAGAATGATATAGATCCCTAGAATGTAGGGTTCTAAACCTGATCCCTTCATGAATATTTTTTCAACCATGTCTTAAATAACTATAAGAATAGTATCTCATTTCCTATCAGTAATATATCATCATTATTTACTACTTGGAAAATGACTGCACTCACACTAGACCTATTATAAACACAGGGATCACAATAATTATTTATGAATCCAAATTATTGGATGGATTCATAAACATAAATGTTCTAGGATTTTGATACTTGATTCAACCCATAAATAGATCTCTGAAACTTGAATACCTTATTAAAATCCTTAAAATTCACAAACGCTTCTGGTTGTGTCATATAAACATATTTTATAGGGTTCCCATTAAGGAAATATATTTTTATATTTATTTACCAAATCTCATAATCATGGTAATATTATATGGAAATCACAATTCTGATGGATTTTAGCATAGATACTAGTTAAAAGGATTCATCGTATCATATTAATTGATGTTTCTTAAACCCTTTATCCATCGGTCATGCTTCACAGGCAATGAATTTACCTTCCATGTATAGTTTCTTCTTGAATACCCATTTACACACAATAAGATTTACAATGACTGAAGGGTATACTATGATCCAAAATTGATTTCGGAATATAGAATTTATCTCATAATTCATGGATTCTAGTCCTCTTATGGATACTGATCTTCTTAGTGATTTCTTATAGGATAGAGGTTCATTATTATCAACTAATAATGCGACACTATCCTAGATATCTATAAAATCATATCACTATGGTTCTATAACCTCTTTCTTAATCATACACAATACCCATGTATTTGGAATATCCTCTTCCATGGGTTATTTTTGAAATTTTTTTCCTTTTCTAACTCCTATGTATCTTGAGCATCAAATTCATCAAAGTCAGTCTTTCTCCCACTATCACTTTTAGTGTTATACTCCTAGAAAGGAATATAGATTGTCTTTACACTATTACCTTATTCTATAAGGGTTCATATTGATAATATCCCACTATTTCCTTGGGTCATTATATAAATATTCCCTTCATAACTCAGGGTTCTAGTTAATTTCTAGAGATATTCTTAACAAATAATCTATATCCGCGTACATGTGTATGCAACAAAATAGATTTCTTCCCTTATAATAATTCACATGAAATTAAATTTGACGCTTCTATTGGAAATTAGTTTAGAATGTGTTCCATATCCTATAATGAATATCCCCATAAGGATAATGTATGGTCTTCATAAATCATCATTGAACTCACCACATCCAATAAGGTGTAGTTACTCATTTCATTGGCACTATTCCACTGTGGTCTATAAGGTGGTGTGAGTTGAGATAATATCCCAAAATCCCTCATATAGTTGATAAAATCTTGGTTAGGATAATATTTTCCATGACCTGAATGGAGTTTATTTATATTCTTACCAAAATTATTCTCTACTCAATTTTTAAACTCCTCAAATTCCATAAATCATTTATACTTATAACTCATTAACTAGACACAAGCATGTTTTCTAAATTCATCTTTAAAAGTTTTGAAGTAATAGTATCCACCTATAGATTCAACTATAAAAGTTCCACACACAAATGTATGATCTAATTCAAGAATATATATGGAACTTTCACCCTTTCCACCAAATGATTGTTTGGTTATTTTACCTTGTAAACAAACGTGACACTTAACAAACATTATTAGTTGAAAAGAATATAAATAAACTTCCTAATATATATATTTTAATCAATACCCCTTTATATGACCAATTCAGTTATTCCTTAACTAGGTGTGATATGATTCATATGAAGTTTATTCATTATCAATTTTCCAACACTTGGTTTTAGTATTCGAGCATATAAAGACCATTATTTTGATGTGCCATACTATAATAGATTCTTCATTTATACAAGTAGACAATGTTATTCCTAAACTTTAATAAAAATACATCCTCATATAAACTAGACACATATATAATATTTTTGGTGACACAAGAAACATAATAAAAATTCATCAAAACTAGAATCATTCCTTGTTGGCAAAGTAAGGTGGTAGTCTTCTATAGAAAATACAGCTAGTATTGCTCCATTGGAAGATAAAAGATATACCTCATCACCTATAACCTTCCTAAATCTAATTATTTCATGTATTTGGATATTAATGTGAGAACCACATACTATATCTAATGTTGTACTGGTAGAAATGGAAATCTTATATTTAATAACAAAACTCACCTAAAGCTTCCCAATTCTTCTTCATTGATGTGTAGTTATTCTACCAGTTTACCTTCTTGTCAATCCAAATAGCCCTTAATATTCCCATATTCTATAATTATAAATAAACTAATTAATTAAAATAAATTTATATATATCATGTACTAAATGTCACTATCGTGGGAACTCTCAAATGGTGTGTAAATTTTAGTTCTTAGGCACAACAGAGTGGAAGACTAAGGAAATTCTATAGGGAGGAGGTACTTAAAAAAATTAAAGGTATTTTGAAAACAAAATAAAAAAAACACACTATTCAAAATTATGGTATTTTTTCAAGGTTTATAATACAAGAATATGTATTCTAGAATAATATTGTATTTTTTGTTTTTGTTTTTTTTAAAGTTGATTGATAAAATACCATAAGAATATTTTTTAGAAAATGTTTCTTTGAAGTAATATTTTATCTAAATGTACCTATTAACTGAATTATTAATTGTAAAAGTTCAAATAAAGTCCAAATTAATTATTTTTTCCTTATTTTTTTAACTCTCTAACCCTACACGAGTTAACTTAACCACAAAGATGAAATCAATTAAACCCTAGGTTAGCTTTAGAAAATGCAATCATAACTACCTAATTGAATTGATGTTATAAGGATATCTTATGGTTTTTTGTAAATAAGGGAACATATCAATTGTATAAATGAGTATCAATTGAGTTTTGGGATTTCATTAGAACTTTACAAATTGATCCCATGTTGTTTTGTTTTACCAATTAAGATCACATTCTCACAATTCACACCTTACTCGACCTCACGTGTTTTGTGTTAATTTTTCAATTACCTGAATACATATATTAAATTAAAAAAATAAATTCATAGACAATATTATATTAATTTTAGTAATCTGTTTGATTCAAAACAAAAAAAATGAATAATGTTAGAGTTAGAACGATCACTAAGAAAAACTGCTCTTCTATGGGAGGTGTAGTTATCATTGAAACAATTTTCATTTAAATATTTATAGAAATAGTATAACAAAATCATGTTTATACTATTTATTTCCATCACAAATAATTGAATTAAATAAGAATAAAATTTAATAAAACATAATAATAGAATATAAATGTATATTTTATTACAAAAACACAAAAATTACAACACAAAGAAGAAAAAGAAAGATTCAATAAAGGGATACTTTCTTCAAGATATCTCCCTCTTGAAATGTTTAGAGATATAGAGTGAAACCACTTCCATCCTTCCCTAAATATTATAATGCAGAGAAAACCCATCCAAAGGAGAAACATACACATTTATAGAGGGGTGGGGAGGATATATTTACAAGTGGTTACAAGTGTAAATGGGAAAATTCTATAAAATATTTAATCCATAGTTAAATTACTTTTTGACCTTCAAAACACATGAAACAACTATCCTTATAGAATTTGATTTGTGAAAAATTGTTCCCTCTATCAACTTTTGAAATTCATGCTCAATAAAATTTTGAATGTAGAATATATGGCCCAAATAGTGAAGTGGTGTCCAATTTGATGAGTCTAGTACACCTTTAATTTATACCCCATATTCTTTGATAAAATTAAATATCCAACTTATATGGTCTAAATGAAAGCTTTATCCAATTCAGTTATGAATTATATTATAAAATTTAAAGTTCAAATAATTCATAGAAGAATATTTATGGCCAAAATACTATAGTGCGCTTTAAAGGATCAAAAATGTAATTTTCATCAAATTATAAAATGAATTATATAATCCTAAATATTCTATATTTAAAAAAATTTAATATAATTTGATTAAATCATGTCATTTATTATCAAAAAAAATATTCAATAAAAATTTGTTTTATCATCCTCCACAGTTACCCTTTAGAACTCCTAGGAAACGTCACATGTCATTTATTCCAGATAATTGTGACAATATATGCATATTGACATTTACCAATCCATAGTAGATATATAAGAAAAGGAATAATGTCATTAAGAATTAAATCTTAATAAATTTTAAATTCATTCTCTTGTAGATTTTATCAAAATAAAATCCAATGATATTAATGACACTAATCATAGAGAAACTAGTTATGGATCTACTATGCCATTAATTCCCCACATGTGTTTGTTCCAAACAATTCAAGGCCATATATCTATCCTTTATTCGTTATATTTAGGTCAATAAAAACATTTCTTATTACCTTGTTTAATTCCACCAAACTTGTTCTACAATCCTCTGTAATCAAATTTCAAGACCCACTCACTTAAGCATTCTTGAAAGTCAAACCTTAAGCTCATATCCTAAACATCCCCTTATGTTTTACATTTCATCACTCCCATATTTACTAAGATGATATAAATATTTTTGTTTTTTTTAATTTTTTGAGGTTGTATAACTACTGGATATCAGGTTCAAACATGTAGTTTAATTCAGTACAATAATTAAATTTATAAAATGATAAAAAAACATATGGATCAACCATTTATGTAAGCTAAACAAATACCTAAATTGACTATACCTTCAATTGAGTAGAAAAAATTCCAAAATTCATGGATTCATGTAAATTTATGTGGTGAAATCAATGACACAATTTACCATGAACAAATATCATATGGAATGGTATCAAAGTCTAAAAGTTTTTATAATGACATGACTAATCATATCATTGATGAATTCCATTTTAAAAAATAAACCATTAATGAAAAAATATTTCTTATGATTATCATTCTACAAATGAATTTTAAAAATTTAAACATGAATTTTCAATATGTTCCACATGTCAACGATCATGTTACATGATGTTTTTATTTTATTTTTTTGGTTGTATTTTTTGAAAATTATATTAAAATAAACACACAAAACACAAAAATAAAAAACTTAAATAAGCTACCCAAAAATGTTGTCTTGTAGCTCACACATAAAATATTACATTGTCCTCAGTGCGAACCTTATGAGATGATATATTCACATGAAGTATAGAATTTTAAATATGAAAAATAATATAAAAGTGAAAGGGTTATGGACAACCTAATGTTATCAAGTGATGATGGGGTGATGTAGTGCAACGAAATGAACCACATGTGTGGGAAGTCCCTCATTCTATTACTTCAAGCAATGGGAATTGACTATAAAGTTCCTTTATATGTCCTCTTATGTGATCTCCACAACAATATAAGGAAAAACATTATATACAACATAAGGACATAACCATATATAACACAATAATCTGGGAATCAAATTCAATCATGAACTTTTAAGAACTTGTTAACCATCATGAAAATCTCTTTTATGTGTCATATTATCATGGGTTAATTTTTCCACTCTTTTTATAACCTTGAGTTCTCATACGGTGATAATCAAATCTCCTTGATCTCTTAAATTTATGTCTTCCTTTGTTTTTATTCTTGTGATAAACCCATGTTTCAATTCTTTATCATTCAAAATTCCTGATTCTCGAGTTACATGAATCACTTTATACTTACAAAGATAGAATAAAAATTCAAATTGAAAAATTATGACCCTTGGTTTTTGAAAATAGACTTTATTATTCTAGACCTGAAAAAAGTTCACCCTAACAAAATCAACTAAAACATGAGGATTATCAGTCATTATGGCCTTAGAATCCACCCATTTTCTAATATAATAAATAAAAATAAGGATATATCAGAAACTAAATGAGATAGAAAATAGAAAAATAAAATTGATTCCCCATACATCAAAAGTATCACAGAATAATATACATTGTTGAGGCATCTCATGTCTCATATAAAGTTTATGAGTGTGTTGGAAATGTGATTGTGACTTACAAAGCATACATACATCATGGAAAAAACTAGTCCAATATAAACTAAAGTATAAGACCTTCCTAGATATCTGTTGGGGGATAGAGTTTCCTCCACAAGAAAGTTTATGGAAGAAATGTAGAAAATACTCAAGTTCATGATTATGAACACACCATCTAATAATTAACTTGTTCACTACACATGAACCATAGTTAGAGATCATACCAAATATAAATCCATGAATCTCTCAACAATTTTCAGACATTATGTTTCTTTAAATTAATAGTAATTTTAGAGGCTAGTAGTTAACTAAATCAATATACCAAGGATGTGTAACATAGAGTGTATAAATATTCTCATCATGAAATGTGTCCCAAAGCAGTACCTGGTCCATGGTGACATCCTATAATGTGTGAGCGATCCTACTAATGTGGTCTTCCACAAAGTTCTTTAAACCCTTATTTTCCTCTATCACAATATATAACTCCTGAACGAGTGCCCAATGGATAAGTCTTGTATTTAAATATGGAATAATAAAGAGGTACATCAGAGGTTCATGATAAAAAACAACTTTAGATCCTAATAAATAATAACGGAATTTTTCTAAAGAAAATACAATAATAAGAAATGCATTTTCAATGGTTGTGTAGTTTTCTTGGTCTGAATCTAAATTACATTAATGATTGGTGATCAAATAAAAACATCCCTCCACCCTATATGATAAGACTACTCCAATTTCAAAGTTGGAAGTATCAAACATAATCTCTAATGGAATATCTTACCATAGGGATGAATAATTTGTGGTGTGGTGAGAATTTTATTCAGCTCATAAAAGGAAGAAATAAAAAGCTAATCAAACATTGAATTAGAATCATTTTGAAACAATCTCAATAATGGAAGACAAATCTTACTAAAATCTTTTATGAATATTTGATAGAAACCTTCATGTATTAGGAAATATCTAACATCACACAAACATATAAGATATGGAAATGTATAAATAATGTCAACCTTATATTTATCAACCTCTATTCTATGTTTTTAGAGTACATGACCTAAGAAAATTACATTATCAACCATGAAATTACATTTTGAAAAAATTAAAACCATATTTATATTAATGTAATGATGAAACACATTACCCAAACTCAAGAGACTATCATAAAATTAGGAACCATATAGATAAAAATTCATCCATAAATACCTTCATAAATTTCTCAATTAAATCAGAAAATTTACCCACCATAAATCTATAGAAAGAACCATGGGAATTAAAAAGTCCAAATATCATACTTTGATAAGAAAATATACCAAATGGTAAGTTGAATGTTCTCTTCTCATGGTTCTCTTCTCAAATGAAAACCTGAATATAGCTAGAGAAACCATCCAAAAAACAATAATGCTTCCTCACTATAATTTTCTCAATAATATAGTCAATTAATAGAAGG
The DNA here is from genome assembly GCA_963277665.1 of Viscum album. NCBI lineage: Eukaryota > Viridiplantae > Streptophyta > Magnoliopsida > Santalales > Viscaceae > Viscum > Viscum album. The sequence continues at coordinate 14,942,113 of OY728155.1, read as the reverse complement.
AAATGGTCTTTATGAGTGGATTTATTTAGTATCTTATAATCTATGAAAACTTGCCAACTATTTTTCACTATCACATGAACCAAATAATCATTTTAATTTTTTTTAATAGTGAAACCAAGTTTATTTGATAAAACCTAGAAAGGTATGACCCACTGAGAGTTATAAATTGGGTAAATGATACCCACCATAAGCAACTTCCTCCTCTTTTTTCAGAACTTATAGAATTGTGGGGTTAAGTATCCTTTGAGGTTGCCTAATAAATTTATCCCCATCCTCTAGTATTATGCATAAAAATAGAAGAGATAAAATATGGTATATCTACTAAGGTCCAAATAATTGCCTTAATATTATCCATTAAAATATTTAGAAGACATGTTTCTTTGTCAGGAAGGAGGTTATTAACAATTATTATATGAAAATGTTCATCATTTGATAGGTATGAATATTTTATTTTTGAGGGAAATGGTTTGGGTTCTAGTTTGGGTGGGTTATATTTTGATGGTAATGATATGGGAACTCACATATGTGTATAATTAATGTTAGGGTATGAATATATATCATCAACATCAGTGAATAATATTTCAAATAAATCTATAAAATCAACATCCATATCATAATAAAAAATTAAATTCTATTAATTAAAAAATGAATCCGTAAAATAATCATAGATGAGTGTGGTTTGATAATGAGAAATATGTGTGAAAGTATTTTTCAATGTTAAACTATAACCAAACTTCACGACATCTTTAATAATTAAATTATCCCCATTTTTAATACATTGAAAATTAAAATTTGGAGATTCATCACATGATGGGACACAATGGTATGTGAGGAAGGTATAATGTTTCTATAAGGGGTACTTTATGTAGTCTAAAATATTAAATCATACGATCTCATATTCAAAGTTCATAGAAAATCACCCCTCAGGGAAATTAATTGTTTTATAGGTAGTTTTGAGTAAGGGAATACCAAGAATAATGGGTTCATGGTAACTTAATTGATATCCTCTATATTATACACATAAAAATATGATAGAAAGATTATATATCTCATTTTAATAAGGGAATCATCAGGGATTCCTAGTAAGTATGTTGTGGAACTTTTTTCCAATTACACCACCACCCTCATCATCTTTAAATCTCCAACCTTCAAGGAAGATAAAACAGAATGAGGAATTACATTTTTCGAAGATCCCAAATCATATAAATCATAAAAAAGTGAAACTACCATATTTTTCATGGAATGTTGAATGTTTTTGTGTCCATGAAATTTTGTGTCATATCTATGGTTAGTTTTATGAGTGAAGAAACATTAATTATAAGTTTAATCAACTTATTTCACTTTATCATTGTTCTATTTGGGCACAGTTCTTTAAAAATTTTGGCATACCTTGAAATTTTATTGATTTCTTCAAGTGGAGGGATGTCTATCTCAACACACCGAAATATATCCAAAACCTATTTTTTAATCACCCTTTCATCCATATTCTTGGTTGGTATAAATCTATTAACAAATTTAAGGGATTTAGTAGGAACATAATTAATATGTTTCATAACTTTTACTTTATCCATTGGTTTCTCATTGGTTCATTTTGAATAGGATTCTTCGAGGTTGAGGTAAATCCCAGTGGAATGATAGGTTAATATGTTTCAACTATTTACTTCTTAATTCTCAGTGTGATGGAACCAATGTTCCTCTTGGGTTTGGAGTAGGTTGGGATGGAATATTTTTGGATTTCTTTGATACCTTTTCCTAGAGGGCAGTGGAAATCTGTCTCATTTTCATCTTCAGCTCTCTCAACACTGAACCTTGAATGTTCTCATTCTATTGATTAAAAACAATATTTTTGAAAACATAATATGAATTAAAATATACCTTTGGATTATAATTACCTTATTCTTGTTGACTCATTGATGTTTGGGATTTTAATCTCTTCTGGGGTTATTGAAAACCTCATTGGTATGGCGAAGCCTGCAATAAATTTTGTTGAAAAAGAGGAATTTTTTATTTTCCAAATCCATATCTCATTCTTGAGTGACCTTTGTACCCTTGGTTTCATATTGATTCAAAGTAATCCAAGTTATTTTGGGGTTGTGTTTATTGTTCATACTAATACGACCTCCCAAGGAATATAGGTATACAATCCTCTACCTCTTGAAAATGGGGGAAACGGTCAGTAAGGTGGTCTATTTCAAGGAAAATTCCACCACGCCTCACATCAGTGGTTTGAGATGTCTTTTGATCCAAATAAATACGTCTCACATTAAAGATAAATTCATCTAACTTAGTATCAATTAAATAACTTTAAAGAGAAGGACTTACCTGATGTACTCCTCTAATAGGATGTGTACCTCAATCACTAAATAATTAGGATATTTGTTCCATTTGGTTAATCATTTCTCAGGAAGATGTTTGTTTTTTGTTGACCAATGCTCTAATTTATGCGACTTCAACCATGCTCCCCCAAAGGTGTGAGCCCTTTATAGAAGTAATGTATGAGTATTTTCTTGCTATTTTGTTGATGTGGACAGCTTGATCACAACTTCTTTAGTCACTCCCACTAATCATACATTGACTATTTTTTTTACTAGATCCATGAGATCTATTTTATAATGGAAGTGGTCCTTGAAACTATAAAAAATATTTCTAATAAGATTCATTTCAAATCAATCCAACAAGTTACACCTTTAGGTTATAAATAATAAATCCAATCCTTTCTAGTTCCATAAATTAAGAATGAGAATTATCTTAGTTTTATTTGATATTTAGAGACTTTTCTTGGTTCTATTGTTGAAGATACCACATTTAATTATTTAAGGTTTTTGTTTGCATCCTCATTGGACCAGCCATGAAATTTTGGTAGAAGTTGAATTAACTTAAATTTAAGTTCAATGTCTAATTTTAGAGCTGGTTATAAAATGCATGTTGGTTGATAATTAATATCAGTTTAAATAAACTCTCAAATGTTTCTATCAAGTTTTTTATAGTCATCTGAATCTATTATATTTGGTTTTATGATTTTTTTCAAATGTGATTCCAATTTTAAAATTCCAAGAGTGGTGGAATTCCCCAGTTGGGTGAATTTTTAAACTAACCGTATACTGAAACTATCTGATTCAATACATAAGGTTATGTTCAATATTATGGTTAGTATCAAATATATCCTTGGGATTATTTCATGTCATAAATTAAATCAAAAATAAATTAATAAAAGTGAACCATAATAAAAAGATAATAACTTTGAATTGATTGTCCCAAAAAAAAAAAGAAAAATAAAGAAAAGGGAAGAATATAGGAATGAAAATAGAATAATATAATTAAATAAAACTAAAAATATATCTATAATTAGTTAAAGAAAATACTTTACTCCCCCAAAATGGTTTATATTTTAAAAGCACTACCATGAGCTCTCTCAAATAATGTGTAAATTTTAGTGCTTAAGTGCATTAGAGTGACTGACCAAGGTTGTTCTATAAAGAGGAAGTAATAAAAACTACATATTAAAGGTATTTTTTTTAAAAAGAAAAAATATACTAATAATTATGGGGGTTTTGTTCAAGGTTTATAACATAAGAATATGTGTGTTTTAAGAATATTGTTTTTTTTTGTTTTTTACTTTTTGAAATTTGATTGATAAAACACAATGAGAATATTGTTTTAGAAATTTTTTATTGGTAGGAATAATCAATATAACTCTATCTATTCTCCTAATTATTATTCATTATCATTCAAATTAAAATCCACATAATTATGATCCCCTAATTTGTTAACCCTCGAACCCTACAAGAGTTAACTTAACCATAAATATGAAATGAATTAAACCCTTGGCTATTATTGAAATGTGAAATCATAAAATCATGAATTGATTTATTTTATAAGTATAGATTATGTTTAGTGGTAAATTATAGAAAATATAGATTCTATAATTTAGTATTAATTGAGTTTTAGGATTTAGTTGAACTCTAAAAATTGATCCCATGTTGTTTTTTTTACGGGTTAAAATTGTGCTCTCACAATTCACACATTACTCAACATCCCATGTTTTTTGTTAATTGTCCAATTGAATGAGGGAAAATTTTAAATTTAAACTAAATTAATGGATCGTATTAAATTAATTATATTAACCTCCTCGATTTAATATATAAATAATTTTAGAGGTAGATCGATTACTAAGAAAAACTACTTTTCCATGGGTGGTGTAGTCATCGCAAAAACGATTTGCATTTGCAAACTTATAGAAAGGATATAACCCAATAACACTTATAATATTGATTTAAAGAACATATAATTGAATCAAATAAGAATAAAGTTGAATAAAATTAAATAAATTGAAGATAAATGTTTATTTTACTACAAAAACACAAACATTACAATGTAAGGAAGAAGAATGCTTCAATGAAGCGATCCTTGCTTCAAGAGGAATCCATCTTTAAATTCTTGGAGTAATAGAGTGAAACTGCTTCCCATATTCCATAAAAATACTAGTACACATAAAAACCCCTCTAAAGGAGAAAAATACACATTTATAGAGGGGAGGGGAGGCTTTTACTACAAGTGGTTACAACTGTGATTGGGAAACTTTGTCCAAATATTTTAATAAAAATTATACTAACAATGTAAAATAAAAATTCATGAAATAGAAATACTTATATAATTAATATTTTTTCATAATCGGGTCCTCTATCAATAGTCCAAATTTTAGTCTAATCCAATCTCAGATGTAGAAGATATAGCCCAAATGGTGAAGTGGTGTCCAATTTGATGAGTCTATTCCAACATTAATTCATGGACCATTTACTATAATCAAATTCAAGATCTATATTAAATAGTTTAAAATAATTTTATATGCCATTTTTTTTAGAATTATCTTACAAAATTTTATGTTTAAATAGTTCATAGAAAAATATTTATGGCTGAAATACTACAATGCACTTTAAAGGTTCAAAATCAGAATTTTATTCAAATTTTATAATGATGGGTCTAATCCAAAAATATTACATATTTAAAAATATTTAACACAATTTTAGGAAATTACATCATTTATTATCAATAAAATAAAAATGTGGTTTATCATGTACTAACAAGGGACACGACATGTACCTTTTCCGTCAATATTAAATTTTGTCTAGAATTTAATAAACACAACATGTACTGGAGGCAACACAACATGTACCCATATGATCTAGATGGTGTGTACTCTAACTAAAATGGTTTGTGATTACACTGTGTATGGTAATTATCATGTAATTTGTAATTACATAGCATGTAGAATACATGGTGTGTCATGATATTACACAATGCATAGTTCTGTGTGTTATTCAACGTGTTCAACACATCATTTATGACTACAAAACACACCATTAATATACAATGTGTGTACCAAAGATAATTAATATAAAGTACAAAATGAATATGATGACTATACATGTCATATAGTTTGTAACTCCCCGACCCCATTTACCCAGAGTCGGTGTATTATTACATAACGTTGTCATGGTCACAAAAGATCAAGTCTTGAAAGACCGATTAGTTTAGTAGCCTTGAAAGCTCTTACATTACATGATAAAGTGAAAAACTACAACAACATAGTCTCCATAGTCCACACCCATAACCCCTCAAACTATCCCTGTAGGTCAGTCATAAAATACCTCCTCACATCCTGGGAAAAATAAAACATATAAAGCGGTGAGCTCAGATGCACAGTAAGGATAACAATATCACGGAAACTTTCAAAAACAATCATAAACATTTAAGGCAATGTATAACTAAAACAAAAGCCTTTTAAACATGAAATTCAGTATAATATGGAAAAAATAAAATGAAATAATTCCATTTACTTATTCACATGGATATTATACTAGTCTAATAATCACATGCAATATCAATAACCACTTTTATAATGATGGAATGCATAATGCCAGACTATCATAACCACATAGTCAAGGCCTTGTGCCAAGACTACAAATATTATTTTTTCAAGGACTTATTCCAAGACACTAGTTTGTCTCATGAGACCTACCAATGCATTGAGGAGATATAGTGGGCTCCACCCATCACTTACTAAGTCCAATGCATTCCTCATATGAACAAGTTTAAACATAACATAAACATTCATATTATAATTAGCATACGAAATGTCAATACTTTATCCATAAACCATGAATGGTATAAAAATATCACATCCATAGTCAAACATATCACAAAACCTTCAATACAATATGGATGTTTTGTATTATAATAAATCAACTTCAAATAAGCTTAAAATCCATCAAAGGATGTTGATATAGATGAAATCAAAACTATTTGAGAGAAATATATCTTTTTTGAAATCATTTAAAAGTCACATAATTATAAAATAAAACATTTAATTTGAAAATATTATTATAATATTGTAAGGTAATCTTCGAAGATTTTATAACAGCGGAAAATAGCCGCACCCGCCGTATAAGTTAAAAAATACATTCTTACCTTAATTTTGTCGAAATGGTTAAAAAGGTCCATGTTTGGAAAACGATGGAAAGATTCCCTTATAAAAATCTAATAAAAAGTTAAACAAGGTTATAAAAGACTTTAACCCATAGTCTATAAAATAGTAAGAATGTTTTAAAATGCATTTTTAAGAAACATGGATGTGGATGATAAAAAGGTCCCAGTAGATAATTACATATAAACAACCTCGGATAATTAAAAGATTGTGAAATTAACCATTACCTTGTACTTTTACTTGGTCAAGGGTAGGTTAACCTCCTGTATAATGGTGAAATAATTGTTATTAAATTATACAAGAATCATAAACATTAATATGATATCATATATGATCTTTTAACATTGCTTTGTTAATAATATCTTAGTATTATTGTTGTTTCTAGTGTTAACGGATTCGTTTTCCTTTATACTCATTGATATGTGAGTAATATTTGTTATGGATGGGATGTATCTTATTCATATCCAGAATGATATAAAGTATTTAAATATTATTTTTAATAATCTAATGAAAATTAGTCTTAAATGGATACGATGGGTAATGAATCTCATCGCGTTCGTGGAGACGGTAATCCATACGTACGCACGAGCGACAATATCATTCTTTTGATATTAAAATAATATATAATTAGATGTTATATAATATTTAAAGAATAATTATCATGTTATATTTATTATTTACATCAATTACACATCATTATTATACCCATCCAAATAATAATGTATTGAATAACAATTACACCACGACGTGGAGATGGTAAGCCGTACATACGCAGGTATGGTGACATGTCATTCAAATGATGGATAGAATAATGAATTTGGTTTTACAATATTTATAATAAAATCATATTATATAGAAGATACTGGATTTATTATTTTATAATGGAAACAACAAAGAAAAAGTAAGTGGAAGAAGAAAGGAACTTGAAAGAGGTGATGAAATATTTACCTCTTCTTTGGGTTCTTCCTTTTGATTTGATCAAAAGGGATCCTTAGGTTGGCTTTATGACTAAAGGAATTCCTCTAGGATGAAGGGGGTATAGTTGATATGGTATTTGGATAGAGGTTGGCCGATCTAAATGGCTTTGAAGGTGTGAATTAGAGAGAAGGGAGAGTGCCCTTTTATAGGGTGAGGGGCACCTTAGGAAAAGCTAGAAATATTATTTTATAATAAAATAAATTTCGGGTTTTAATGGCTCCAAATTGGATTATTTAAAGGCTAAGGTGGGGATGGTTCGAAAACCACTCAACCAATAGGTTTTAGATAGGTTTGGTTCACTATATTAACTTTATCTTTTAGATTTAACGCTTAGTTAAGTAGTTTGACATTTACCATGTTTCTTGGTATTTTTATATTATATGGTTAATAAACTTAATATATAATTCCTAGAGAACCCCAAATTTTAAATTAATGATACACCTATCATTATATAAGCCTTTTTGATGAAACTTAGATTTTTAAGAATAGAATATCAATTAATAATATAATATTTGTTTTAAAAACTCTTTTATTTCAATTTTGACACTATTTGGTATTTTGTTTTTTTTTCTAAATTCATAACAGCATTATTACTTCAAAAAAAATTCATCTAACCAACCCTTATATATCATATTAACCTAAGAGAATTATTAGAATTCATAAAAAGTCTCAAATTACATTTATTTGGATATTTATAATATCAATTAGTTTAATATTTCATTAATTAGGTAATTAATGCATCATCATTTTGTCATAAATAAATTAAATTATTTAATGTCTATAAAATATAAATAAAATACCATTATGTAGGAAATCTATTTATATTTCTAATGAATATTTATAGTTAAATTTATCTTATGGATAACACTATATTAAAAAAAATTAGTTATTAAACTTTGATTTTAACTCTTTTAACTCTTCTTTAAATAAAATAATAATTAGTGTCTTAATATAATCCAAGTGGACCAAAGAGGTTCATATTTTATCCCTAAATTTGTTTTTGTTCGAATTTTACTTATCCAATAGAATTAGGACATGTTTTAGGGAAATAATAATATCATTTTTACACTTAATTACCCTATTTACTTTTAACCGTGGTAAAAAAAGTAAAAAGATACTATTCAACAAAAATTATTTTTATCTTACTGAACCATATTTTACTCCTTGATATTAACTGTTTCTCTCAGATTTTCAAAATTACACTCACAGAAGCGGTAAAATTATGTTTTATGTGAATTTGCAAATTCTCCTAAGAGTTGGGTAAAAGACAGTGAAAAGTTCAATAACATTTTTATGTATCTAAAATTATTATAAATTGACTCCAATGAATTACATTGAACTTATATAGGTATTATGTATCTATTTTGACCTAAAATAAATTTAATTAAAATAAATAATTATTTAAATAAAAAATCGGTTTTAAACTATAACTCAGTGTTTTTCACTATTCATCAAAAAGTGAAAGTTTTCAAAAAATTACCAAAAATTCACCCTAAACTAATTTCGATATTTTGAATCCAAAAATGAAGTCCATTTTGAAAGACAAAATTTATAAAATTTAAAAAAAAAGGTATTACTATTTATAACGGCTAGTTTGATTGGTCGCGGTGTGTTAAAATCTCAAAGTTGCGTACAATGCAAGCTATTGCATTATTCAAATGGAAACGTATCATGGAAGCTTGGGATGTTACATTCTCCCCACCTTCAAAAAATTTCATCCTCAAAATTTCTAGAGTATTACTGCCTAAAAAGACTCGAGTGGTTCTTCATCATATGTTCCTCAGGTTCCCACGTTACCACTTCCATCTTATGGTTTCTCCATAGAACTTTTACCAGACAAGTCATTCAGTTTCTCAATACTTGTTCTCTCGTATCAAGAATCCCGACGGGCTCTTCGCAATAAGACCGATCAGTTTCAAGTTCTAATTCCTCATAGGTGAGTACATGCGTTGGGTCAGACATGTATTTTCTCAATAGTGATACGTGGAACACATCGTAAACTTTGGAGAGACTTGGCGGCATTTCCAACCGGTAAGCTATAGCCCCAATTCGTTCTAGAATTTCGAAAGGTAAGATGTACCTAGGACTCAATTTTACCTTCTTATCGAAGCGTATAACACCCTTCCATGGAGATACCTTCATGAAAACATGATCTCCTACCTGAAATTCCAAATCCTTCCTTCGGTTGTCAGCATAGCTCTTCTGCCTACTTTGAGCTGCTTTGATGTGGGTTTGGATTACTTTCACCTTTTCCATCATTTCCTCCGCAAGTTATGGGCCTATGCGTTTTCTTTCACCAACATCATCCCAACAAGTTGGTGTGTGACATCTCTTTCCATATAACGCTTCATATGGTGCCATCTAAATACTTTAATGGAAGCTATTATTATAGGAAAATTCGACCAAAGGTAAATATTAATCCTATATACCTTGAAATTCAAGTGAGGATGATCTCAACATGTCTTCTAAGCTTTGAATAGTCTGATCTGATTGTCCATCAGTTTGAGGGTGGTAGGCAGTGCTCAAACAAAGTTCAGTATCTAGGGCTTTATGAAGAATTTTCCAAAATCTTGATGTAAAATGTGGATCGCGATCATAAAAAATCGATAGTGGTACTCCATGAAGTCTCACAACTTCATTAATATATAGTATTTCTAGACATTCAAGTGGTAAATCTTCTCTCATAGAAAGAAAATGTGCTGACTTGGTAAGATGATCAATAATGACCCATATTGCATCGTTCTTTCTAGGAGTCTTTGGTAGTCCCATGACAAAGTCCATCGTAATATTATCCCATTTCCACTCAGGTATGGGAATAGGTTGCCTGACTCCTCCAAGCTGTTTCCTTCCAGCTTTCACTTGTTGACAAACCATACATCTTGACACAAAATCAGAAATCACCCACTTCATGTTGTCCCACCAAAAATGTTCCTTCAAATCTCTATACATTTTGGTGCTTTCAGAGTGTATAGAGAAATTGGAGCTTTGAGAATCATCCAAAAATTCTCTTTTTAGATCAGGTATATTGGGAACACAAAGTCTGTAATGACCTGAAATTTTGAATAAATCTTGTTTCTTAATTTTGTGTGTTATTTTATACTCAACAAAACTATTTCATTTGATAACATTAGTATAATTAAAATGAGATTGTTGGGTTTTGACTGTTATACGATCATTGGTCAATATGACCGCTGGAAACTAAACATTTCGATTACTGTCTCTAAATACAATTGATCTTGCTTAATTAATATAGAAAGATGATTTGATGGCCTCATCTAGTAGTCTCGGGCCAATCGAAGCCCATCTAATGGAACTTGGGAAGGAGGTAGCACCACTAGGCTTTGCTCTAGACCAAACCCAAGCTGAACTTCATCGTGTGAAGCTAGAATGGAATCACCTTTGCGAGAAGTTCAAACTGATAGAAATTACTACTCGTGAAATGTTGGCCGAGCCACCCCAAGATTCTATCACCCTAGCTCACCTTACTCTTAGGTCCTATGCTGGGGTTATAAGAAGGTATCTAAGGAGACCATAACTTCCTTTCGCAATCCTTTGTTTTAAATAAAAATTTTGATTTCTTCTTATGATGAAGTTTATGAATTTTTAAATGTCCGGATAAATATAGTATGCATATTTTTGGTGAATTTTAGAGAAAGCATATTTTAAAAAATGTTTATGTAAATCTTAAATAATTAAAAATGTGTAATGATTTTCAAAAAATGGTCTTCTACAATTATGTTCAGTACAAAATTTAGAGTCTACTAAGATCAACATAATTTTTGATGAATAGTAAATTATGAATAGTGATTTTATTCTTAGGATTAGTAATGTGACTAAATGGATTAGTAATCTCATTTAAATAAAGCATTAATATAATCTAGGCACCTTGATTAAGTAATGTGATTCAATAAAATGGTTAAATAACGGTTTCATAAATTATTAGTCAAGTATTAGTTTTTTTGGTGAATAGTGTATTTATTTAAAAATTAAATTAAAAATATTTAGAAAATTATTTTTATAAAATGGAGTTCATTTTTGAAATCAGATCATCGATATTTGGTTAAGGTAAAATTTTTGGTGTTTTCTGAGAAAGTTGAATTTTTGATGAATAGTGAAAATACAGTTTTTAAGTTACAGGTGTTTAATGACATCATTAAATGATGTATTAAGTATGTAATCAATATGGTAGACTTATGAATAGTAAGATAAGTTATGAGGTGTCCCAAGTGGCCAATACCATGGGAAAATACCATGGGCAAGCCCATGGTTTTACCAAAACCACTAATGAGGTGTCCATTGGCCATTAATGCCTTGTCCCCTCACTTTCCCTATAAATACCAAGCCATCCTCTCATCCATTCGACTCCCAAATCTCCCCAACGAAGCTCTGGTCTCATTACCTTCCAAGGATTCCTTCCAATGTGCCCCCAAGACCTCAAGGTCCCAACCTTTGAGTTTTAAGAGTTACGTTTTAATGTAAGGGATCTGACCTCTCTTTCTTTTCAAGTAATCTCTTTTAAGTCATTTATTTTATGCTCCACGTTCTTCTGTTGAAGGATGTTATTTTATATTAATATTACTGCCCTTTTCATGTTCATATGATGATATACCCCCTCTTTCTCTCATCATTTCATTTTTAGAATGTTAAAGTGGCGCCGTTAGGCTGCCGAATTTTGAAGGGATTCTTTCACCCTTCTCATTTTCAAGTTCTATTTTCATGTCAAGTCTTTCATGTTCATTTTTATTATGTTGGGTTATGATCTCTAAATCTATCATACTGATATTTTATGTTCATATGATGGGAGACCCTATTTGATCTCTTCAATTTATTTTTGTTGATGTTTAAGTGGCGCCGTTAGGCTGCCGAATTTTTAAGGGATTCGTTCACCTTTCTCATTTTTCAAAGTTCTACTTTCATGTCAAGTCTTTCAAGTTCCTTTTTATTATGTTGGGGTATGATATCTATATCTATCATACTGATCTTTTATGTTCATATAATGAGAGACCCTATTTTATCTCATCAATTCATTTTTTGAAATTTAAGTGACGTCGTTAGGCTGCCGAATTTTCATAAGAGAAATCTTATTTTTGGTCTTCCTTTCATGTTCTTCATTTAATATGGTATATCTTTCAAATTTCATTACCATGTTCATATATCCTTCATATTCTATCCCTCTACTATTTTATGGGTCATTTATGAATGGTTGAACCATGTCCCCTCTCTTTTCAATGTTTTCTGAAACCCCAAAACATAGTCGTTATCTTGCAGAATTTCCGTCTCAAAATGTCTCTCGCTCTTGTTCTAAAGTTATTTTATATTATTAAGTGAATACTCAAAGCTCTCTCTTCTATAGGGGTATTCACATATATACCAAAATGTTCTATTTTAAATTCTGGGATTTACATACATGAGACCCACCTTCCTTTTCTGTGGGTTTTAAAGCGACACAAAGATCATGTCTTTAAAGCAGTTTTTAAAACGTTATGATTATGAAATGAAACCCATTTATTTTATGCTATATGCGTTGTTTATGAAGTTATTGATTATGATATATTTGGCTCGCATGATGATAAAGACAAATTTAAGGGTGCACCCAGATAGCGCTCCAATGCATTGGGTAAAGACTTAATCTCTAGAGATGACCATTTAGACTGATACCTTGGTGAATAACCTTGGTAATTTTTATTGACACCTTGGGGATGGACCTTGGTGAAACGGAAATGATTTTCTTTGTTAAATGTTGTAGCCACATCTTCAAGTTATGAAATACGTTATTTTTATTATGATACGCCTCATGATTTATTTCTCATGCCTTAAAGTTTTTTTCATGACATTGTTGATGTATCTCAAGTTCGCATGTTAAATGTTTCCCCTTGTTTCCCTTACTGGGCCTTCTCCTCACCCTTTCTTTTGATGTATGTCCCCAGTTTATGAGATGCAGTAATGAACCTAGGATTAACATAAGAAGAAGCCTTTCAAGTTTTTAAGAATAATGTATCATGTTTTCATGTTTTAAGTTCCTGGTTTCCAAGACACTAAACCTTAAAGATCCTCAGTTTTGTACAATGTAATGAAAGTTTATGTGATAAAAAGGCGGGATTCTATTGTTGGTATCAATGTATGGTTTAGTTATTTGTGAAAATTAGGATATGAAAAAATTAGTAAGAAGCCTATAGAAAAGTTTAAATATAGGAAATTTTCCTGGTATTTTGGTGAGTATTGAGTAAGGGGTTTCCAAAAAAATACATCCCTGTCTGGATACGAGCATGTAGAGGTGGCTCTGGCACAGATGTACATAGGGGTAAAACCCGAAAACACCACTTTGATCTAGACTCGAACGGGAACTAGTACATGACAATGGGCCTTGCTGCACTCTTGGTTACGACACTCCCGGGGGATATGCTTTGGTAAATTCATAAGCTTAGTATGAACCATTATTAAAGGAACAAAGATATAATAAAATAAAGATTCACATAAGAATACATGATCATGGATAACCTAGTTTGGAACCAAGGGGATCACAAGTTAGGGTATAATTTTCCTCTATAAGTTATCCATCTATGCTTTAAGTTCCTTTTCATGATTATTGGCTAAGTATTTAATCCCCTAATTGTACTTTATTTTCTTAGTTAATGGTGGGAAATGGAAGAACATGTCCCAACAACCAATGTTATAGGAAATTTGAAAATTGTCGTATTAATATGACAAAGATGATTAGGGGATTAAAATATGATTATTAATTTGGAAGATGTTCACTATTTTGGGAACCCTATTTGATCGAGGTAAATAGATTACTACATTATTTTCTTTGAGGAGTAAAGGTTGACTTATATTTTGATGAATCGATGAATTTAAGGTGGACTTATAGTAATTTAGGTTACTTATGGAAATGATTAACCTATCTTGGGGAAAATATGTTTAGGTTAGCTACTTTTTATAAGATATTAGGAGTGGTTGATGTTGTTTGGAGATGAACGATGAAGTTTATTTTGGAATACTATGTTATCAAATCCTTCTTGTATTTGGGTTTCAATATTAGTTTGGTTTATTTTGAGGAATTTTAAGGACAGTTATTTATGGAATGGTCTATGATGAACTTTGGGTAGTACCGTGGAATTTTGAAGATTTAAAGAAGTTTCCCTTCCTATGGGATTCTTTCTTTTTGAAGAGTTGTTTTATCTCACCCTTTCTATTTTTGGGATAATAGAAGAAATAGAAAGTTAATATTTGGTGGATTATGTGATTATCTAGAAGAAGATTCTTGTGATTTTATGAGACCAAGTAGTTTTGAATGCTCATCATTTGGAGAAAGGATTAGTTTTGGTAGAAACTTATTAAAGGATGAAACCGTACTTGAAGGTAGGTATATTTCAATGTGTTTTATTCTATGTAGTAAATGAATTCCTCAAAATTATGAAAAGGAACGTAAAATAAAAACATTGTCTGTTAACGTTTCCTACTGGGTAATCAAAGACCATTTACACACATCATAAGTTTATGATTTTTTTATTGTTAACTTTCTCATAATCATGTTTTCTATCACTCTCCCTCAAAACATGACCCTTTGTTTTTTTCTTCCATATCCATATTTTTCTATATGGAATCCTAGTATGGGTTAACTCGGGTGACCTTTGTACTTCCATTTCTATCTTTTAAAGTAATAGTGTTACTGACTCTTTTTCCTATGTGGGACTTTCAATGAAATTTCAAAACCCAATTTTAAAAATTGAGAGGACGCAATTTCTTAAGGGGGAAAGATTGTAACGACCCTAAATTTTGAATAAATCTTGTTTCTTCATTTCGTGTGTTATTTTATACTCAACAAAAATGTTTCATTTGATAACATGAGTATAATTAAAATGAGAATGTTGGGGTTTGACTATTATATAATCATTGTTCAATATGACCGCTGGAATCTAAACGTTTCGATTACTATCTGTAAATACAAGTGATCTTGGTTAATTAATATAGAAAGAAGATTTGATGGTCTCATCTAGTAGTCTCGGGCCAATCGAAGCCCATCTAACTGAACTTGGGAACGAGGTAGCACCACTAGGCTTTTCTCTGGACCAAACCCAAGCCGAACTTCATCGTGTGAAGCTAGAATGGAATCGACTTCACGAGAAGTTCAAACTGATAGAAATTACTACTCGTGTAATGTCGGCTGAGCCACCCCAAGATTCTATCACCCTAGCACACCTTACTCTTAGGTCATATGCTGGGGTTATAAGGGGCTATGTAAGGAGACTGTAACTGCCTTGTGTAATCCTCTTTTTTAAATAAAATTTTTGATTTCTTCTTATGATGAAGTTTATGAATTTTCAAATGTCTGGAGAAATATAGTATGCATATTTTTGGTGAATTTTAGAGAAAGGATATTTTAAAAAATGTTTATGTAATCCTTAAATAATTAAAAATGTGTAATGATTTTCAAAAAATGGTCTTATACAATTATGTTCAGTATAAAATTTAGAGTCTAATAAGATCAACTTAATTTTTGATGAATAGTAAATTATGAATAGTGATTTTATTCTTAGGATTAGAAATGTGACAAAATGGATTAGTAATCTCACTTAAATAAATAATTAATATAATCTAGGCAGCTTGATTAAGTAATATGATTCAATAAAATGGTTAAATAATGTTTTCATAAATTATTGGTCAAGTATTAGGTTTTTCAGGTGAATAGTGTTTTTTAAATTAAAAATTTAATTAAAAATATTTATAAATTTTTTTTTAAAAAATGGATTTCATTTTTGAACTCAGAGCATCGATATTATGTTAAGGTAAAATTTTGGGATTTTTCTGAGAAAGTTGAATTTTTGATGAATAGTGAAAATACAGTTTTTAAGTTACAAGTGTTTAATGACATCATTAAATGATGTATTAAGTATGTAATCAATATGGTCGACTTATGAATAGTAATATAAGGTATGAGGTGTCCCAAGTGGCCAATACCATGGGAAAATACCATGGGCAAGCCCATGATTTTTCCAAAACCACTAATGAGGTGTCCCTTGGCCATTAATGCCTTGTCCCCTCACTTTCCCTATAAATACAAAGCCATCCTCTCATCCATTAGACTCCCAACTCCCCCAAAACAAATATATGGTCTCATTACCTCTCAAGGAGTCCTTCCAAGGTGCCCCCGATCCTTCAAGGTCCCAACCTTTGAGTTTTAAGAGTTATGTTTTAAGGTAAGGGATCCGACCTCTCTCTTTCTTTTCAAGTAATATCTTTTCTGTCATTTCTTTTATACTCCATGATCTTATGTTGAAGGATGTTATTTTATATTCCTCTTACTGCCCTTTTCATTTTAATATG
Source organism: Viscum album (assembly GCA_963277665.1). Lineage (NCBI taxonomy): Eukaryota > Viridiplantae > Streptophyta > Magnoliopsida > Santalales > Viscaceae > Viscum > Viscum album. Next base: position 14,925,327 of record OY728155.1, on the reverse strand, counting down.
ATTAGATACCCCCTCTTGCTCTCATCATTTCATTTTAAGAATGTTAAAGTGGCGCCGTTAGGCTACCGAATTTTTAAGGGATTCTTTCACCCTTCTCGTTTTCAAGATCTATTTTCATGTCAAGTCTTTCATGTTCCTTTTTATTATGTTGGGGTATGATATATAAATATATCATACTGATATTTTATGTTAATATGACGAGAGAACCTATTTTATCTCGTCAATTCATTTTTGTTGAAGTTTAAGTGGCGCCGTTAGGCTACCGAATTTTTAAGGGATTCATTCACTTTTCTCATTTTTCAAAGTTCTACTTTCATGTCAAGTCTTTCAAGTTCCTTTTTATTATGTTGGGGTATTATCTCTACATCTATCATACTGATCTTTTATTTTCATATTATGAGTGACCCTATTTCATCTCTTTAATTCATTTTTTGAAGTTTAAGTGACGTCATTAGGCTGCTGAATTTTCATAAGAGAAATCTTATTTTTGTCTTCCTTTCATGTTCTTTATTTCATATGGTATATCTTTAAAATTTCATTACTATGTTCATATATCCTTTATATTCTGTCCCTGTACTTTTTTTATGGGTCATTTATGAATGTTTTACCCATGTCCCCTCTCTTTTCAATGTTTTCTAAAACCCCGAAACATAGTCGTTATGCTGCAAAATTTCTGTCTCAAAATGTCTCTCGCTCTTGTTCTAAAGATCTTTTATTTTATTAAGTGAATACTCAAATCTCTATCTTCTATAGGGGTATTCACATATATACCAAAATTTTCTATTTTAAATTCTTGGATTTACATACCTGAGACCCACCTTCCTTTTCTGTGGGTTTTAAAGTGACACAAAGATCATGTCTTTAAAGCAGTTTTTAAAATGCTATGATTTTGAAATTAAACCCATTTATTTTATGCTATATGTGTTGTTTATGAAATTATTGATGATGATATATGTGGTTGACATGATGATAAAGAAAAATTTAAGGGTGCACCCTGATAGCGCTACAATGCATTGGGTAAAGACTTAATCTCTAGAGATGACCATTTAGACTGATACCTTGGTGAATAACCTTGGAAATTTTTATTGACACCTTGGGGATGGACCTTGGTGAAACAGAAATGATTGTATTTGTTAAATGTTGTAGCCACATCTTCAAGTTATGAAATACATTATTTTTATTATGATATGCCTCATGATTTCTTTACCATGCCTTAAAGTTCTTTTTCATGACATTGTTGATGTATCTCAAGTTCGCATGTTAAATGTTTCCCCTTGTTTCCCTTACTAGGCTTCTACTCACCCTTTCTTTTGATGTATGTCCCCAGGTTATGAGATGCAGTAATGAACCTAGGATGAACATAAGGAGAATCCTTTCATGTTTTTAATAAGAATGTATTATTTTTTCATGTTTTAAGTTCCTGGTTTCCAAGACACGAAACCTTAAAGATCCTCAGTTTTGTAAAATGTAATGAAAGTTTATGTGATAAAAAGGCGGGATGCTATAAAGTATCTTCCCAAATTTCAAAATTCCATCTTTATACAAAAATCACTCAATCTATCATCATTCACAGCTTTAATATTCTTTTGAAACTCTTCATCACTGGTCTGAGAACTCTTTATCCTTTCTAGTAAAGATGATTTGGAAACCATTTGAAAAAGTATTGATGTTTCACCTACCATGATTATTCCCATATCCATATTTACTAGATCCATGTATATAAGATCCTTTTCAACTCTCATATTGTTCAAAAATCCATGATCCTTTCTGCTCAAAGCATCTACCAACTTATTTTCCTTCCCCGGTTGGTAGTGTATGGTGCAATCATAATCTTTGAGTAGTTTAAGCCATCTCTTTTACCTCACGTTGAGTTCTTTCTATGAGAAAATATACTTCGAAATCTTGTGATCGGTATATATCTCACATTTTCACCATAGAGATAATTTCTCCATATCTTCAAATCAAAGATTATATTTGCTAACTCAAGATCATGAGTAGGATAGTTTTTCTCATGAATTTTTAGCTATCGTGATGCATAGGCAATAACCCTATCATTCTGTATAAGGACACAACCAAGTCCTTACTTTGAAGCATCACTATAAATAACAAACCCATCGTTCCCTGATGGTAGAGTCAAGATAAGAGCATTGAATAATCTTCTTTTCAGTTCTTTGAAACATTCTGTACACTCTTTTGTCCAAACAAATTTAACCCCTTTACGCGTGAGCTTCCTTAATGGGTTAGCCAATCAGAAAACATTCTTGAAGAAATGTCGATAATAACCTGCTAAACCAATAAAACTGCATACCTCAGTTATACTCGTCAGTGCTGGCCATTCTTGGATTGCTCTTTTCTTATAAGGATCAATGGAGATTCCATCCTTAGAGACAATATGTCCAAGAAAAGAAATATCCTGAAGCCAAAATTCACACTTTCTAAAATTCCTGTATAATTCATGTCATCTAAGAGTCTTTAGAATAATGTGAAAGTGATTTTTATGATCCTCGTAGCTTTTTGAGTATACCAAGATATCATCCATAAATACCACTACAAAGTCATCAAGATATTCCTTGAAAACTCTGATCATTAGATCCATGAAAATAGAGGGTGCATTAGTCAGCCCAAAAGGCATTACTGTAAACTCGTAATTTCCATACCTGGTTCAAAATGCTGTTTTCGGAATGTCTTCTTTCTTCACACACAACTGATGATATGAAGATCGAAGATCAATCTTTGAGAAGTATTGTGCTCCATGAATTTGGTGGAATAAATCATCAATGTGAGGTAGGGGATACTTGTTCTTTATTGTTATGGCATTGATCTCCCAGTAGTCAAATCACAAACTCATAGATCCATCTTTCTTTTTAACAAAATAGATAGGGGATCCCCATGGAGAAACACTAGGGTGAATAAATCCCTTATTACTCAATTCCTATAGTTTTTTCTTTAGTTCCATGAATTCCACAGTGGCCATTCTACAAGGTGTCTTATATATGGGCCTTTAACCAAGAATTAGGTCAATAGAAAACTCAATTTCTCATTCTGGAGTATGTCCAAGTAAATCCTCTGAAAAACATCAACATATTCTTTCACAATAGGTACATCCTCTATTCGAACAGTCCTTTCCTCACCCACAGTTATTTCATTCTCTTCCTCCCTAATAATTGAATTTATTTGAGCTACTGGGGTGGATCTAAATAAGAATTAGGTGGTGATGTTTCTTCTCTAAAGATAAGGTACTCCTTATCATCATAAAAAATTGTAACCTCCTTCTTATTACAATAAATTTTCGCATCATATGGTCCAAAATCCAATCCATAATAAGGATTATATAAAATTCTATCATGGGTATGGCGATAAGATCAGCAGATAAATAACGTTTATGTGCCTTAATGGGAACTGATTCACAAAACTTTGTTTCAATGATACTTACCTTAGGAGTTTTGACTGAAAACTCCCTTATTAAATCAAATTGTAAATATCTAATTTTCTTAGCAAACTGGGAAGATATGAAACAATGCGACGATCTAAAATCAAATAAAGAATTGGCTAAACTTGAGTAAACCATTAAATTACCTTCCACCACATCTCTTAGAGCTTCAACCTCAGTAGTAGTGATCACATAATCTTGGCATTGATCCCTTAGACTTTTTTGAGGTAAGTTTCCCTAACGCTTAGGACATTCATTTTCATAATTCCCCATCTCCCTAAAATTGTAGCATTGAACATTGGTAGCCTCTTTCTTCCCCTTGAAATCACTAGCTTGGTGGCCTTTTTAACCACACTTGTAACAGACTCTCATTCCTTTTAGGAAATTACCAGGGTGTTTCTTCCCACATTTACTACAGGATGGATATTCAACTTTTTCCTTCTTCTTCTTATTTCCATTTCCAGAGTGATCAATAAATCTCTTCTTCTATTGCTTTGCTTTAAAGTCATAAGACTTAGAGAATTATTTTTCTGTCTTGAAAGCACATGAGAAAATATCTTCGTACAATGAGAAGGATTTTTAGACTAATGCTCGATGGAGAAATGGTTTTAAACCATAAAAGAAATGATCAATCTTACTTCTCGGGTTACGTATATAATCTGTAGCATACCATGCTAACCTTGTAAAGTTAGACTCATACTTTGCAACATTCTTGTCCTCCTTTTTCCTCAGACTTAGAAATTGTCTTTCCATATCCACTTGATGGTCATGAGGAAAGTATTTTTCTAAGAAAATTTCTTTAAACTCCCTCCATTCCGTACTTGATACTTCTTCATCTTCCTTTGTGTTTTGTATCAATGACCTTCATTGATCAGCATCTCTAGTGAGGTGATAAACTGCCATGATAATTTTTTCCCTTTCACTACTCCCCAAAGCCTGAAATATTTTATCTAGGGAACTTATCCATTGCTCAGATACCAATGGATTTGTGATCCCATTGAATGTTGGTGGTTGTTTCCTCATGAAGCAATCTAACATTGATCCTCCATGCTATGGATCAGGGTGCTCCATATGGGTAAGGTTATTATTCATAACCTGTGTGAGTTGTTCCAGTATAGTGATAAGATGATCAACACCAGTTGTATCACCAGATCCACTATAATTATCTTGAGAAGGAGGGAAATATCTACATGGAGTGTGTGCATTGATACAGTTTCCATTCTTTCTACTAGGTGCCACTTCTAAACAATGGCATAAACTAGATCAGTTTATGAATCAAAATACATAATTCCAAACTTGTAAAAAACTTAAAATAAATTGAACAGTTTATGGATATAATCCATAATCATAAAAAATGTTTTATTTTAGGAAGTATATACTCATAAACCCTTCATAATGGTTTGTAAAGAAAATGAGAATTATCCTAAGCATATCCCTCAGGAGTGTCGTAACCAAGAGTGCAGCAAGGCCCGTTGTCATGCACTAGTTCCCGTTTGAGTCTAGCTCAAAGCGGTGTTTTCAGGATTTACCTTTAGGTACATTTGTGCCAGATATTCCTCTACCTACTCGTATCCAGATAGGGATGTATTGCTCAGAAAAATCACAAAATCACTACAATACCAAAATTCTAGGAAGTTATTCTATACTAATCCTCAAAGTCTATCTTAGGGCTATGTGCTATAATCAGAGTTTACCTAAATCCAGTTTCCAAGGTTTGTACTAAACATTCTCTGATACCAACTGTAACGCCCTGACCCCAATTACCCAGAGTTGGTGCATTATTACATAACATTGGAATGATCACAAAAGATCAAGTCTCGAAATATCGATTCGTTTAGTAGCCTTGGAAGCACTAGATACATTCATAAGTATTACATTAAATGATAAAGTGAAAAACTAAAAAAACAGAGTCTCCATAGTCCATACTCATATCCCCTCAGACTATCCATGCAGGTCAGTCATAAAATACTTCTTCACATCCTGGAAAAAATAAAACAAAGAAATGGGTGAGCTCAGATGCTCAGTAAGGATAACAATATAGCAGAAACTTTTATAAATAAGCATAAAAAATTAAGGTAATGTATAACTAAAACAAATGCCATTTAAACTTGAACTTCATCATAATATGGAAAAAATAAAATGAAATAATCCCATTTACTTATTCAAATGGATATTCTACTAGTTGAATAATCACATGCAATATCAATAACCACTTTCATAATGATGGAATTCATAATGCCAGACTATCATAACCACATAGTCAAGGCCTTTTGCCAAGACTACAAATAATATTTTGTCAGGGCCTTGTGCCAATACACTAGTTTGTCTCATGAGACCTACCTATGCATCAAGGAGCTATATTGGTCTCCACCCATCACTCACTAAGTCCAATGCATTCCTCATATGAACAAGTTTAAACATAACATAAACATTTGTATTAAAAATAGCATATGAAATTTCAATACTTTAACCATAAACCATGAATGGTATAAAAATAACAAATCCACAGTCAAACATACCAAAAAAACTTCAATACAATATGGAAGTTTTGTATCATAATAAATCAACTTCAAATAAGCTTAAAATCCATCAAAGGATGTTGATATAGATGAAATCAAAACTATTTGAGAGAAATATCTCTTTTTTGAAATCATTTAAAAGTCACATAATTATAAAATAAAACATTTACTTTTAAAATATTATTATAATCTTGTAAGGTAAGCTTCAATGATTTTATAACGGTGAAAAATATCCGCACCCGCTGTATAAGTTAAAAAAGACATTCTTACCTTAATTTTGTCGAAAAGGTTAAAAAAGACCTTGTTTGGAAAACGACGGAAATATTCCTTTATAAAAATCTTATAAAAAGTAAAAAAAGGGTATAAATGACTTTAACCCATAGTATATAAAATATTAATAATGTTTTTAAATACATTTTTAAGAAACATGGAGGTGGATGATAAAGAGCTCCCAGTAGATAAATACATATAAACAACCTCAGATAATGAAGAGATTGTGAAATTAACCCTTACCATGTACTTTTCCTTGGTCAAGGGTAGGTTAACCTCCTGTATAATGGTGAAATAATTGTTATTAAATTATACAAAAATTATATACATTAATATGATATCATATATTATCTTTTAACATTACTTTGTTAATAATATCTTAGTATTATCGTTGTTTTGGGTGTTAACAGATTCATTTTCCTTTATCTTATTTGATATGTGAGTCATATTTGTTATGGATGGGATGTATCTTATTAATATAAATAATTATATCAAGTCTTTAAACATTATTTTTAATCATCTAATGAAAATTAGTCTTAAATGGATACAATGGGGAATGAATCACATTATGTTCGTGGAGACGGTAATCCGTACGTACGCACGAGCGACAATATCATTCTTTTGATATTAAAATAATATATAATTGGATATTATATCATATATACAGAATGTTTATCATTTTATATTTATTATTTACATCAATTACACATCATTATTATACCCATCCAAATAATAATGTATTGAATAACAATTACACCACGACGTGGAGACGGTAAGCCGTACGTACGCACATATGGTGACATGTCATTCAAAGGATGGATAGAATAATGAATTTGGTTTTAAAATATTTATAATAACATAAAATTATATATAAGAAACTGGAGTTATTATTTTAGAATAGAAACAAAAAATAAAAAGGAAGTGGAAGAAGAAAGGAACTTGAAAGAGGTGATGAAATATTTACCTCTTCTTTGGGTTCTTCCTTTTGATTTGATCAAAAATTCCCCTTAGGTTGGCTTTATAACTAAATTAAGTCCTCTAGGATGAAGTAAGGATAGTTGAGAGGGTATTTGGGTAGAGTTTGGCCAATACAAATGGCTTTGAAGGTGTGAATTAGAGAGAAGGGTGAGTGCCCTTTTATTAGAGGGGTGAGGGGAACCTTAGGAAAAGATAGAAATAATATTTTATAATAAAATAAATTTAGATTTATAATGGCTCCAAAGTGGAATATGTAAAGTATAAGGTGGGTATGGGTCTATATCCACTCAACCAATAGGTTTTAGATAGGTTCGGTTCACTATATTAACTTTATCTTTTAGATTTAACTCTTAGTTAAATAGTTTGACATTTACCATGTCTCTTTGTATTTTTATATTATATGGTTAATAAACTTAGTATATACTTAAAAGATAATCCCAAATGGTTCTTTAATGATACACCTATCATTATATAAGTCTTTTGGCCGAACCATAGATTTTCTGGAATAGAATATTAATTAATAATATAATATTTGTTTTAAAAACTCTTTTATGTCAATTTTGACACTATTGGTATTTTGTTTTTGCTAAATTTATAACAGAATTATTACTTCTAAAAAATTCATCTAACCAACCCTAATATGTCATATTAACCTAAAATATTATTGGAATTCATAAAAAGTATCAAATTAGCTTTATTTGGATATTTATAATATCAATTATTTTAATATTTCATTAATTAGGTAATTACTCCATCATCATTTTGTCATAAATAAATTTAATTATTTAATGTCTAAAAATAAAAATAAACTACCATTATGTATGAAATATTTTTATCTTTCTAATGAATATTTATAGTCGAATTTATCTTATTAATAACCCTATATTAAAAATGTTTTAGTTATTAAACTTTGATTTTAACTCTTTTAACTCTTCTTTAAATAAAATAATAATAAGCATCCTAATCTAATACAAGTGGACAAAAGAGGTTCATATTTTATGCCTAAGGTTTTTTTGGTCTAATTATACTTATCCTATAGAATTAGGACATGAGTTAGGGTAATAATAATATCATTTTTACCCTTAATTACCCTATTTACTTTTAACCGTGGTAAATAAAAGTAAAAAGTTATTATTCACAAAAAAATATTTTTATCTTATTGAACCACATTTTACTCCTTGATATTAACCATGTCTCTATGATTTTTTAAATTCCACTCACAAAAAGCAGTAAAATTACGTTTTATGTGAATTTGCAAATTCTCCTAGGAGTTGGTTAAAAGACGGTGAAAAGTTCAATAAAATTTTTATATATCTAAAATTATTATAAACTGACTCCAATGAATTAAATTGAACATATATAGGTATTATGTATCTATTTCGACCTAAAATAAATTTAAATAAAATAAATAATTATTTAAATAAAAATTTGGTTTTAAAATATAACTCAGTGTTTTTCACTATTCATCAAAAACTGAAAGTTTTCAGAAAAATACCAAAAATTCACCCTAAGATAATTTTGATATTCCAAATCCAAAAATTAAGTCCATTTTGAAAGGAAAAATTTATAAAATTTCAAAAATTAGGTATTACTATTCATAACGGCTAGTTTGATTGGTCGCGGTGTGTTAGAATCTCGAAGTTGCATACAATGCAAGCTATTGCATTATTCAAAGGGAAACGTACCATGGAAGCTTGTGGTGTTACATAGTTAACATGAAAAATAATTAATTTAAGCATTGAATTCTATTTACATGACCTAGCCGGTGATGCTAAAATTACGTGTGATATGAGTCAAGTGAACTAGATTCATAATTGATTTCCAACACCTGATTTTAATTTTATAATACATAAATTCCATTTTTTAAATGTGCCAAACCATAACATAAACTCTATTTATAAAATAATCAACTTCAATTTCTAAATTTCAAAACAAAACCATCCATATCAATCTTGGATAGGGATATAATGTTTTTTGTTACATTTTGTACATAATAACAGTATTCAAGAACTATAATCAATCTCATTGGTAACATGAGTTTGTAGTATCAAATGGAAATCACAATAATTCATGCTCCATTGGTGGATCATTGATCCACTCACATTATGAAACGTTAATAAATCTACTAGGTTCCTATATTTGGATAGAAAATTAAGCATCACATGTTGTGTATAATATAAAATTAGTAAAAATATATAGATTGAATTTGATAACACATAAAACTAAAGATTCCCCTTAATTATTGGACAGGGAATAATTATTTTACTAGTGTACCTTCTTTTCACATGAAAAATATATAACATTATACTACCTTTTCCCCATTTATATTCCACTTCTTTGATGTTCATTGTGAAGTAGCTTTAGAATTAGAGTTAGTTTTAGAGGTCTTCACCCTGCCTTTACACTTATTCATAATAACAACTGAAGGATTTTCTTGATTCATATCCTTATTAATATATGGAATGAGGGTGATAATATTAGGTAAATTCTTATCTATTTTGTTCATAATAAAATTGAAAATAAATTCATATAATATTTTAGGTAATGAGGTGACCATTAGATCTATGCACAACACCTTAGACAGCTTGAAACCAAAGATATCAAGATTCTCAATGTAGATTATCATCTTGACTACAAGAAGTATCACCAGTGAACCCTCTTTGAGATTTCAAAATAATAGTGCCTTGGAAATCACATAACTCTCATATCTATCTTTCTCATTATAAATATCAGGAAGATGAGAGAACATTTCACATGAATTCATGTATTTGTGTTGATTCTAGAGCTCACTTGACATGAATGATAATATCAAGTACTAGAACTTTAAAGTTCCATCCACATTATTCTAGAATAGGTTATTATAATCCTCACTATCCTACTTAGTATGCTCATGAGGTATCAGGATTCCATCACATATAACTTTTTTTTCCAGGTGTAGTAAAATACAAAAACAACTATACCACTTATTAAAGCATGTACTGATGAGGATATTCTCTTAAAAACTAATCACATGGATATTTTGGTCAATGAGTTTTTTATTTTTATACAAAAAAAAATATATGTTAATTACTTTAGATTTTTACCAAAATATGTGACATATAATAAATTTTATAATCTTATTAGTCTCCCACTATTTTATCAAATCTCAACAAAACTCACCATTGGACTTACACTACAAGAACATTACTGCATAGTGGTGGTTTGTTTCCTATGGCAGCGGTTTAAACCACTACCATATGATTATGTGGCGGTTTCATAAAACTGTTGCTAAATTTTGTGTCGGAAACCAATACACGATGGTTTCCTCAAACAAATGTGGTTTTCATTAAGTGTCATAGAAACTTTATTAGCGGTGGTGTTTGTGCAGTTTTAGTGGTTGTTTCTAGGGAAAAAATTCTATTTTTTTAGCAGCGGTATTAACCACCCCTAAAACCCCAAAACTACCACTAAAATACATGCACTGTATAATTTAGTAGCAGTTTAGACTGCCTCCAATAATAGGATACCACATTTTAGCGGCGGTTTAGAACACTTATAGATTTGAACCACATATTTAGCAGTGGTTTAAACCACCACAAAATGTATATTTTTAAATGAAAAATTGTTTCTTGTTCTACAGACCTAGTACTAGTACCCTAAAAAAATCATGTGAAGAGTTTATATAATAGAATAATCTAATCTATCTAGAAGTATTCAGTAATCAACCACCTAAAATACTAATATACACATCCTAACATAACTAAAATGAAAATATGTTTGGTGACTACTATTCTACACATGATACATAAACAAAATATGTTTGGTGACTACTTTGTGCCATACATGATACATAAACAAACCAATTGTTTCCAAATTTGTCCAAAATTTCAACAAAACCATTAATCATTGTTCGATGATGAATACAAATCCTCACCCTCTCTACCTCCATCTCTACTTCTAGGTACCAGCACCTGTAAGATAATTATATTGAAAATTAAATTATGTTGTATATTTATATTTAAACTTAAAACCAATAAATGTTTGTAAACTAAGTGATTTTGATTTTTTTTTTGATTTACCTTCCCACAACCACCCGTCATCAATGCAATATCACTTGGGATAGATCTGGTCTTCTTATGATATAAATCAATCAATTCTTTTTTGCAAAGCAGATATCTGAATCCCCTGATCGTCAATTTTTTTTCCATTAAAACAAAATCTCTCTGAACATATCGGGAAAGAAAGTGACTACAACTAGTAGTGGATGAACAATCAATCCCCGATGGTATTACAGTGGCCTAAGATGGTATGGGTCCCATACCCACCCCGCACAATTGACTAGGATGCTCCTTCCCAAGCACTTTACCAACTAGGTCAGTCTTGGAGACCGAGTAGGACTGCACGAGATTTAAATCCCATAGTTCTTTAATTTTCACCTATAAATAAAATATCTGTCATATTATAAGAAATATATATTAACATAGTGACAAATTAAAATAAATTATTATCATGAAAAATGAATTTATACCCTAACTTATTTGGAAGACTCATTAACAAAACTTTAATTGTTTTTTTTATAAACATCCAACTGAAGTTCTGTTTAGGATACTGCGTTCCCTAAACTCTATGAATGCAATAAAAAAAGATAAATCAACAATTATAATATATTAAAATGATAATATTTTCTTATTAATATTTAAACTAATGAAATGATTATCATAGTCTATCAACTTATAGAAAAACTATTTGACCCCGTAGTGTGAGAGATGATTTGCTTAGACCGGCTCGATGCATTCTTCATTTAAAGATCTTGAAATAAATAAAATGCAATTTAATAGTAATTCATGAAATTTCATCTCATTTTGAAATACATGTATAAATGTAAAATGATATTAATATAATATTATATATTTAAATTCCATCTGCATCTCATCACTATGTCTGTCAACAAAAACTTTCCATTGCTCTTTGGGTACCCCATTGGGTACCTTGTCATACATCTGTTGGGAGCTCAAAGAAGTATTGTTGACATCACCCCACAATCTCCATTTAATTTTTTTCTATTTCTTGCCCATATTTTTCAATGTCCACTTTCGTGCTAGCACATCAGTAACTGTAAAGTGGAAAAACATCTATACATAGAAATTCATTTTGAAAATATTATAATTTAATAATACAATGACATTAAATTACACCATAATGTATTAAAATTACCGTTATTTGTGAATCTGATGTTATTAATTTTTTCATAACTTTTTATATACTCCCTTTACTGATTTTATATGAAATGTGCATAATTTGTGTGAAATATTAATGTTTAAATATTAAATATAATTTTTGAGCATTATTTGAATTCATCCAGATTCAAGTCATTTTGATGTTTTAATAATAACTATCACTATAATGATTCAAATTATGTGGTTCATGTTTTTTAGGATTCCTTATTTAATTTATCACATATCATTAGAAGGAATTATTGGCCAATTATTCCATTTGAAAAGCCATATGGAGCACACAAGAAGACCCACAAAATCTGTGAAGAAATTGGACCATCCATGAAGATTGAATTGCTGGGCTCAATCAGGTAGTCCAAATTACTTTAGTCTCCTCCAAAATTCTGGAAACAATTCAAGGAATCATGAATACAAATTTTCAGGCCCAAATACCAAAACAAAGGGCCCAAATTAATCTTTTAAGTCCATCCCACCATTTTGTATGGGAATTACAATTAAGTCATTATTCCTAAATTTTCCCTTGATTTAATCATCAAATCGGGCTGGGATTTTTTAGTGTGAAATCTAAGATATGGGCGACCAACTTGTTAGAATAAATTTTTATTTTATTTTAGGGAATCTTCCTATTCAAAAACCCATTCACATTTCAGCCTTTGAAAAAGTTTTGATAAAAATGGACTGATTCAAACTGTTTAGTAAAATAGTCATATCTTTGGCTCCAAAAGTCCAATGGCTGCCAAATTTTTTTGTATGATAGTAATCATCAATATTTATAACTTTTTAGAATATAATACCTCTAGATTCAGCTTTATGGATGTCCAAATAGGAGATTCAAGTGGAGGGACATGTTTGGAATGAAAATTGTCCACCTCCTTGGGCTATAAATACAACCCCCTCTTATCTTTGAATGGGTTTGGAATTTAAGAAGAGAGGAGAATATATTGGCATGAATAAATCCTTGAAAAATGATTTTTAGGACCTTCCATACTCATTTTTTCACTTGAGAGACCTTTCCTCCTCTCTTTGTTTTCATTTACTTTGGTGTTCTTCATTGTTGTAATCTTGTAAGTCTTTTTTTTTGTAATTCTGTTTTAATGAAAGTTTCTTATTATATATTTATTAATCTCATACACATTATATAGTTTAATATTAATGTTATTTAAATAGTTTAAATCATGTTAAAACCCATTCCATTATTTTTCTTTCTCATTTAATCTAAAGTCAGTACTTAATTCCCTTCACTGTTTGTGTGTGTGTGTTCGACGCAAAACTCTTTTCTTATCCCTTTATTTTTCTTCACTTATTAGTTAATCACCATAAAAATATATTACCAGATTAATAACTATATTAATTTATGAGTAAATATATCATTGGGGTGAGTCAAAATTTAGGGATGTTAAGTGATTGAGAGTATTTTCTCGATGGATATTCTTCAAATTAACATTGTTTATATTGGACTTAACATGTCATGGATTAATGACTTGTTTTGTTTAACGTGTGGTTTCGATGGATTATTGGAACCATAAATAAACTAACATCAACAAGATATAATTGATATTAGAACCCTAAGTTAATTTAAGTCTTGGATAAAATCCTTAACACCTAATCAATGTTATCTTGTGAAGTGGGTGTTAATTTAAATGAAATATAAAGAAAAGCTCAGGGATATCACAAGATTAACTCCCTAATAATGAACTCACCCCAATCTTTATCAAATTTTTAAATCAATCATCATCCATAAATTATTTCATAATGTTTGGAAACAAACCCCCCAATCAAAATACAATCAATTAAAAAAAGTCGACTATTAAAAAGTATCATCGCTGAGGATTTGACCCGAGTGCTGCTATACAAATTAGCAGAGCATCAAAACCTTGAACAGTCGATAGGTGAAAATAGGCCGTGCTTTCAAATGACATCATTTCCAAGGATGGTGATATTAATTACATGTTAGTTTCTGGTTATTATAAAAAAAAAACACAAAATTAAAAAAATTGAAAAAAACACAAAGAAAAACCCACATTCTCATAAAAATCATAAACAGAAGAAACCCAAAGAAAAATGCACCTTCCACTTTCTTCCAAAATCACTTTGAATTCCTCGCAGCCTCCCAAATGATCCCTCAGATTTGTTTGACCATAAAATTGAGTGAACACTTTTCCAAATTTGGAGGAACCTTAGGGATAATCAAATAATTCAGGAACCAGTCCTCATCCAACCAGTTGAATTAGTTATGGCTAATCCTAGAGAATAAAAACTTAAAGAACTTTCCGCCCCTGATACAAATTACCAAACTCTTGGTTTTCAATATCCAAACATATAGGATGACTTCTAACTCAAATCAGGTTTGATTCATCTTCTACCTCATTTCCACAGGCTAGCCTGTGAGGATCCACATCTTCATCTTAAAGAGTTCTAAGTGGTGTGCTCTACCATAAAGCCTCAAGGGGTTTTTGAGGAACAAATCAAACTTCGATCATTACCTTTCTCCCTTGATGACACTACTAAGTCATGGCTCTACTACCTTCCTCTTGGTTCCATAATCACATAGAATGACATGAAGTGACTCTTGTTAGATAAATTTTTGCTACTTCTCGTACTGCTTCTATCCGAAAAGAAAATAAGTGGTATTCGTCAATTCCCAAATGAATCACTTCATGAGTACTGGGAGAGGTTCAAAAATATTGTTGCAACCTTCCCACACCACCAAATCCTTGACCAAATATTGATCCAATACTTCTATGAGGGGTTATTGTCTATGGAGAGAACTCTCATTGATGCCACAAGTGGCAGTGCTCTTTTTGATAAAACTTTTATAGCTGCAAGAGATCTAATAAGTAACATGGGTGAAAACACACAAAAATTCCATACTCGAGCACATGCTCAAGTCAAAAAAGTCCAAGAGAATAAATCCATAGCGCCGAACAAGATGACATAGTGGATGAGTGATCTTATAGGTCTTGTAAGACAATTATTTGTGGCATCCAAATCCCCAACCTCATCTTCTCCACAATCTTTATTCCCTGGACCTATCAAGAACTGTGGAATTTGTATCTCCCCAACTCGTCTAACTGAAACATGTACAGAACTTCAAGAGGATCCATCTTAATCATCCAAACCAATAGAGATGAATGTAACATATGCTCAGCGGAACCCCAACCCTCAATAATCAGGTCAGTTTGTTAGAAACTTTAACCAACCCCATTATGATCCCTTCTCTTCTACATATTACCCTAACTTGAGGTATGATAATCCCATTTCTCATCCCCCTCAATTCCTTACTCAAAATCCAAACCAATTCTAATATGCTCAAGGTGGTGGTAACTCTAATCAACCTTATCCTTTTGTTCCTCATCCTCAAAAGAACAATCCTCCTCCTAGATTCCACTATCCTAGTGAGACTTACCAATTCCAAATACAATACAATCACTTTACCAGGAACCAAAATCAAGGAAATCCCAATTCAGGACAAGCCTCTTCTTCCAAGAAACCATGGGAAAGTGCAGTGTAAGATCTTTCCTCTTTCACTCGTTCCAGCCTTAAAAACATTGAAACCCAAATTGGTCAACTTGCATCCCACCTGAGCCAACAACACCAATCAAATTATTCCCAAATCCCAACTCAACCATTACCCAAATCTAAGGGTAATGTAAGTGCAATTGAACATAGATCGGGAAAAAAAGTTTCTATGCCTCACGATAAGTCCTCCAACCCCCCTTCAAATGTTTACCTAGAAAATAAAAAAAAAACTTGAAAAGTAATCTAAATCCATTACCTCACCTCCTTACATTCCACTTATTAATCCAATTCCTTTTCCTAAAGTTGTTTCTAAGACAAATAATACCTTTGAGCCAGATCCTGAAATGCTCGACATGTTTAGACATGTTGAAGTGAACATTCCCCTATTAGATTACATTAAACAAATTTATAATTATGATAAGTTTCTCAAGGAGTTGTGTACCCATAAGAGGAATCATAGGACCTTTGAAAATGTTTCAACCCAAGAGTCCATACCCATTAAGTTCAAAGATCCTGGGACCTTTACAGTTCCATTCCAAATAGAAATTTCAAAATTTGATGATGCACACATAGACTTAGGGTCCTCAATAAATTTCATGCCTAAATACATCTTCTCCAACCTTGTTCTAGGTCCCTTGCACCCAATGGGTGTTATCATTCAGTTGGCCAATCGAATCACTGCTAGTCCTGAGGGTATAATCGAGGATGTACTTGTTCGTGTGAATGATCTTATCTTCCCTAGTTATTTCTATGTCTTTGACATGGAAGGTGAGACTAACACTTCTCTATCTCCCTTAATTCTAGAAAGACCATTCCTAATGATAGCAAGAACCAAAACTAATGTCCATTCAAGCATCTTATCCATAGAATTTGGTGACCAACTGGTCAAGTTCAACATTTTTCAATCCATGCGATACCCATCTTAGAATCACTCTACATTCTTAATTCATACTTCTGAGGACACTTCTGAGAGTCAATTGAACCACATTCCATCATCTTTATCATTTTATAATGAGAGAGGATATTGTGAAGTATGCACCATGATTAACGAAGTCATAAATGGTGAAGTTGATGTGGACCTTTCATTCATAGATTCCATCAATCTAAAAGATCTAGAGAACTCTCTAGAATCCCACATCAACTCTAACATCTACTAATCTACCTTCGATAACATTAATGAAAATGAATCAAAATAAATTGAAATCCCTTCCTTTATTCCCAAGTTGTATAACCCACAAGTGAAAGATGTGACTGATCTGAAACCTCTTCCTGCACACCTAAAATTTTCATTTCTCTTCCATGATCACTCTTATCCTGCCATTGTCTCTGCTTCACTTACTGAAACTGAGTAGTCCAAACTTGGTCAAGTGTTAGAGGAAAACAAAAAGGCCTTAGGTTGGACCCTAGATGACATACCAAGAATCAAACCTACTCTTTTAATGCATCACATCCATCTTGAGGAATCATCCAAACCAATTAGACAACCACAAAGAAGACTCAATCCACTCATACTTGAGGTAGTTAGGGAAGCGATCACCAAGATTCTTCAAGATGGTATTATCTACCCAATTTTTGATAGTGAATGGGTTAGTACAATTCAAGTTATACCTAAGAAGGGTGGGATAACTGTTGTCACAAATGAACATGGGGAGGTAGTCATAACTTGGGTGAAGAACAAATGGTGTGTGTGCATCGACTACAAGAAATTGAATGTCGAAACAAGAAAATATCATTACCCTCTTCAATTCCTTGATCAAATGCTAGAACGATTAGCCATAAAGTAACATTATTGCTTTCTTCATGGATACATCTACTATTTATAAATCCCAATCGTACCTCAAGACCAAGAAAAAACTACTTTCACTTGACCCTTTGGAACATATGCATATAGAAGAATAAATTTTGGCCTTTAAAATGCTCCTGCAACATTCCAAAGGTGTATGATGAGTATCTTTTCTGAATTCATTGAACACTGCATGGAAGTCTTCATGGATTACTTTACAATTTATGGTGATTCATTTGAATCATGCTTGCATTCACTTTCTCTAGTCCTTCAAAAGTGTGTCAAGTGAAACCTTATGTTAAATTTTGAAAAATGTCACTTAATGATTTCAAATAGGATTATTCTAGGGAACATAGTTTCAAAAGAGGGCACTGAATTTGATCCTACCAAAATTAAAGTGATCTAATCACTTCCTGAACCCACTTCTGTTCGAGAAATCTGTTCATTCCTCGGTCATGCCAGTTTCTATTGGTGATTCATCAATAACTTTAATAGGATTTACCTCCCACTCACTCAGTTACTCCAAAATGATGTCACATTCCATTTCAATGAGGTTTTCAATAGATCCTTCGTTGACTCAAAACTACTATTACATCTACCCCGATAATCCATCCCCCAGATTGGTCCTTACCCTTTGAGTTGATGTGTGATTCTTCTGATAGATCCGTTGGTGCTGTTCTAGGTAAAAGAAGAGAAAAAATTTATCATGTCATCTATTATTCCTCAAAAACATTGGATGAAACACAATCTCACTATACTATGATGGAAAAAGAAATTTTAGCAGTGGTTTTAACCTTAGATAAATTCTGGACCTATCTCTTAGGTTCCAAATCATCATCTTCACAAACCATTTTTCTATAAAGTTCTTACTCTAGAAAAGTGATTCCAAACCGAGGATAATAAGATGGATCCTAATACTCCAAGAGTTTGACCCTGAAATCAAAGATAGACCTAGAAAATAAAACCTTGTGGCTGATCACTTGAGTTGAATTTTTAATTCTTCTCATTCTGAAATAATTTATTCATAATTTCCAACTTAGCACCATTCATCTCTCACTTCAAAAATACCATGGTATGCCCTAATTGTAAATTACTTGGTTTCTGGTGTTTTTTAGGAAAAGTTTTCAATAGAACAAAAAATGAAGTTGAAAACTGATTCAAATTACTATATTTTGTATGAAAATAAACATTATAAAATCAGGGAAAACGTGGTAATTAAGAGATTTGTTGATTAAAATTAACATTCTTCCATATTATAATTTTGTCACTCAATGCCTGGTGGTGGCCACTTTAGACCACAAAGGACCTCCCAAAAGGTCCTAGGCTCTAGATTATTATGGCCTTCACTATTAAAGGAATCACATGTGTTTTTTCAATCATGTGCCACTTGCCAATAGTTTGGAACAATTTGAAAGAGAATGAAATGCCCCAAAAGCCATTAATTTTCTGTGAGATCTTCGATGTTTGGGGAATTGATTTCATGGAACCATCCCCCCCTTCCAATTAATTCTCATACATTATTCTTATGGTAGATTATGTTTCCAGGTGGGTAGAGGCTAAACCCATAATAAAGGATGATTGACAAACTATTAGGGAGTTCCTAAAGACACACATAATCCACCGATTTGGCACACCACGTTCCTTGATAAGTGACTTAGAAACCCATTTTTGTAATAAAATCACGGAATCTATTTTTAAAAAGAATGGTGTTGTACATACAAATTCTACTGCATATCACCCCAAAACAAATGGAATGGCTGAAATTTTTAATAGAGAAGTGAAAAGAGTGCTTGAGAGAATTTTAAAACCCACCATAAAAGACTGGACTGAAAGACTTGGTTAAGCACTTCGGGCTTATCGAATTGCCTATAAAACACCCATTGGGATGTCTTCTTTTAGGCTAGTTTTTGGTAAAGCATTTCGTTTTCCAGTTGAAATCCAACATAAGCCTTTTTGGGCTGTGAAAACCTGTAATTTTGATTGTGAAAAATCTGGTGAAGAATGATTGTTGCAATTGTATGAACTGGAGGAGCTTAGACTTTATTCTTACGAGAATTATAATCTCTACAAAGAAAAATCCAAGGAACTCCATGACAAACACTTTCTAAGAAAGGTATTACATGAATATGAAAATGTAATGCTCTTCAATTTTTGATTTTAGCTTCACCCAGGTAAGCTTATTTCTCGTTGGGAAGATCCTTTTGTTATTACTAATGTTTACCCATTTGGTGCAGTGCAAGTCCAAGAACCCTCTTCAAAAAGGAAATTCACAATTAATGGACATCGGTTAAATCATCACCATGAGAGGACATCCAATCCTAGAACCACATCAACTTCTATCAAATCCCCAACTTCTATAGTTGACCCACCACTAGATGGATATGGAAACCCACCAAATCCAAACCAGGGGCACCTCTTTCCCTTTAAATCTCTCTCTCTATTCCTCTCTCTACCTCTTTATTCTTCTTGCACTCTCTTTAATTTTTTATCACTTTCTTCCTCAAACCCTTTATTTTTATCTTTCTCTTTTGTGTGGGTGTGTATTTTAAAAACACAAAAAAACTAATAAATAAATAAATGTAAAAAATCCAAAAGAGTCATATTTACTCACTATCCAGTTTTGAAAATTTGTACAACCATTTTGGGGAGTCAAAAAACATAGTTTCATCTCAAAAATGTTATGTTTTCGTCATATATTTTGATAAATAATATTGTTTCAAACCCAAATAATTTTTGAATGCTCAGTTTTTGATTTGGAAAATGATTTTCCCACCTGTGAGGAACAAGATTTTCTTTCATGACAAGGAATCTTATGGCCATATTTTCAAAATGTGTGTTTTTCACCCCCATTTGCGATTCTTGAGTTTGTGGAACTTCGAGCTGAATTTCCTACTTTAGTGTGCATTGATATGATAGAGAAATTTTCTAAACTCTTTGAGAATTATAATAGCCAAATAGCCTCCCATTAACCATACATTAATCCTCCTTTTGAAAGTCCCTTCGATCCTATAAAAACATTTTCTTTCATATCCACATTACAATCCCAATATATTATCCCACCCAATATCAACATGGATTTTCATTGTATATTTTTTTGAAATTTAAGTGTGGGGGGAATGTATTTCATTTTTTGGGTGCCCTTTTATTGATTGTCAGCGTGTTGTCATATGCTTGAGGGAAAGCATCCATTTTAGTGTGGGGGAGAGGTTGTCATTTAGTGAGTTTTGGGGAATGTATTTTCATTCATGTAATCTTGTAAATTTTATTTAAAAGTGTTAAAAAATCAAAAAAAAAAGAAAAAAAATCAAACAAAAAATCAAAAAAATGGGTTGTGTCTTGAGCAGGTAAACAATTACTCTTTATCAACCTTTTATCTTGTTATAAAAATTACAATTAGTGTCGGGAGGAGATCAAAATGGGTTGGGATATGAGTGTGATATTTGTTTCAAGATCAACTTTTGAAAAAATTAAGAAAAAAGAAGAAAAAAAAGAACACTTGCATTATATATTCTTATGTCATTGGGAGAAGGTTTGAATTTTGTAAATATTTCATCTTCTCATACCCTTAAAATTTTTTTCCTCTCTTATGTCTTTCTTCACACAATTATTACCTTGTAAATATGTGTTTCCATTTCCATTCATTCCACATTTTAAACAAAAATATTGTGCATTTATTTTTCCATGTTGGTGTTTTACCCCTCTTCATATCTCTCTTGGACATTAAATTCCTACCGTCCCATAGCCACAGAGAAACCCCTTAGAAAGACCTGTTGATTCTTGTGAACTTTAGGATAGGTAATGGAAGTTGATAACTCTTTCAAACTATAAGATTTTCACTTTTGGATGGTGAAAGAGTGGACCTCCATAAATGAATTTTATCATCTTGAGAGGTGTGATTTTTGAGTGTCCACATTTTCCATTTCTAAATTTGAGCATTAAAAAAGGGTTGTTTTTGAAACATTATTTCTATAACAATTTTAGGTGGAATTCAATATGGATGAGTGAAATAGTCTAAACCTCCCCTGATTGGGGAAAATAAAATTTTAATATTTTTTGGTGACTGAAAATGAATTTGTCATGTTTTTATATTTGTTTCACGTGGGGAAATGCACAAGAATAAGTGTGAGGGAGTTGATGTTATTAATATTTTCATAACTTTTTATATACTCCCTTTAATTATTTTATATGGAATGTGCGTAATTTTTGTAAAATATTAATGTTTAAATATTAAATTTAATTTTTTAGCATTATTTTAATTCCTCAAGATTCAAGTTATTTTAATGTTTTAATAATAACTATAATTATAATGATCCAAATTGAGTAGTTCTTGTTTTTTAGGATTTATTATTCAATTTTCCACATATCATTAGAAGGAATAATATCCCAATTCTTCCATTTTAAGGTCTATATGGACAACACAAGAAGAACCACAAAATCTGTGAAGAAATTGGACCATCCATGAAGATTGGATTGCTGGGCTCAATCAGGAAGTCCAAATTTATTTATTATCCTCGAAAATTTGGGTAAACATTCAGGGAGTCATGAATAAAAATTGAAAGTCCCAAATCCAAAAAAAGGCCCAAATGAAGCTTTGAAGTCCAACCCATCATTCTAGCTAGGAATTAAAATCAAGACAGTAGTCCTGAATTTTCTTTTGATTTAATCATCAAATCAGGTTGGTATTTTTCATTGTGAAATATAAGATATTGTAGGAAAACTTTTTAAAATAAATTATTTTTATTTTATATCATATTCCTATTAAAAAACCCATTCACATTTCAGACTTCGAAAAAGTTTTGATAAAAATGGACATGTTCAAACTATTTAGTAAAATAGCCATATCTTTGGATCCAAAATTAAAATGGCCTCCAACGTTTTAGGGACTAAATTAAATATATATATATACAAAATTTTAGAAGATAATATCTCGATATTCACCTATCTGGATGGACAAATTGGTGATGCAAGTGGAGGGGAAGATTTGAAATGAAAATAGTCCACCTCCTTGGTCTATAAACACAACCCCCTATTCTCCTTGCATGGGGTTGGAATTTCAGAATAGAATAGAATATATTGGAAATAATAAATCCTTGAAAAAGGCTTGGAAGGACCTTCCATACTCATGTTTTCACTTGAGAGACCTTTCCTCCTCTCTTTGTTTTCATTTACTTTTGTGTTCTTCATTGTTGTAATCTTGTAAGTATTTTTTTATAATTTTGTTTTAATGCATGTTTCTTCTTCAATATCTCTTACTCTCATCCACATTATTTATTTTAATATTAATTTTCTTAAAATTGTTTAAATAAAGTTAAAACCCCTTCTCTTATTTTTCTTTCTCATTCAATCTAAAGTCAGTATTTAATTCCCTTCACTGTTTGTGTGTGTGTGTTCGATGCAAAACTCTTTTCTTATCCCTTTATTTTTCTTTACTTATTGGTTCATCATAATTAACATATATTACTGGATTAATAACCATATTAATGGATGAGTAAATATATAATTTGAGTGAGTCAAAATTTAGGGATGTTAAGTGATTGATAGTATTTGCTCGATGAATATTCTTCAAATTAAAATTGTGTATGTTGTACTTAACATGTCATGGATTAATGACTAGTTTTGTTTAATGTGTGGTTTACATTGATTATTGGAACCATAAATACACTACCATAAACAAGATATTATTGATATTAGAACCCTACATTAATTTAAGGATTGGATTAAAGCCTTAACACTTAGGAATTCCAATCAATGTTATCTTGTGAAGTGTGTGTTAATTTAAATGCAATATAGAGAAAAGCTCAAAGATATCACTAGATTAACTACCTAATAATGAACCCACCCAAATATTTATCAATTTGTTAAATCAAAAAACATCTATAAATTATTTAATAATATCTTCAAACAAACCCCCCTTATAAAAATAAAATCAATTAAAAACAATCGACTATTAAAAAGTATCATCACCGAGGATTTTACCAGAGTGATTTTATACACATTGGCAGAGAATCGGAACCTTGAATGGTTGATAGGAGAAAATCGGCTACACTTTCATAATCAAAAACTTCATTTTCCATGTTTAAGGCATATTCCTCCAATCATCGTAAGTAATAGGAATGGAAACCCACTCCACGGCCAGCTGACCCAAAATTTTTCCAAGTATTCCTACGACATCATCTATAGGGACCCCATAGGAATAAAATGGGACAACAATCTTCTCTCCTCTCAGATTACACACATCTAAAATTTTCATATTTTTCTCCATACATGAATTGTTTCCGTAGTTTATGAAAAAAACATCTATTATAAAAAAGTGCAACAAATTTATTCATATTAAAATTTGTAGCTATAATCATCACCCTACAGTATCCCTGCAAATAACTAGAAGTGTCACCCCACTCTACACTGTTGAGGCTCCTGAAGGAGAAGGCATCACCTAAGCTATTGAAGGGATGCTCATAGAGGGTTTGAGAGATATTTCATGGGAGAAACCAGATGGTGTCTCACATGTTGTAGATATGGAGATAGATAGATCATCATCTATCGATGTGGTTGATGAAACAATGTGACACTTCCTCCTTGGAATTCCTGTCATTTAATCAAATAAAATTAAGTTGAGAACATATATTTCAAAAAAAAATTATATAGGAAAAAAAATAAAAAATGATAACAAATGCACAACACTAACAAACAAACTATACATGACAATGATAATGAATGACTGAAAAAATGACATAAGTTGTTGATAAATGAATGGATAACTGTACATACAATCATTTTCCCCTTCAATCATGTTGGTTTTCTGCTCCATTACTTCATCCACTTCATCCACCCTTGCAAGATTACTATTTTTAATATCATGATGGAAAAATAAGTCAGCTTCTTGCTGTTGATGAGACTCAATATCAGAGGTCAAATATTCCACTTCATCACCCATATCATACAAATCTATTTGTTTTACATGAGAAACTACACTCCACCATTCATCCAAAACATCTTCGACATAATATACCATTTTCACTTGTGGGGATAAAATATACGAATCATGTAGTTCATGGTCATAAACATCCATTAAGTGACAGAATTTCATAGTAGTAAATTGCAAGGAATATCTTTTAACACCTCTGATAATACCACACTAATTGAATTTTAATAAAACAACTAAAAAATGCCCATAGTAGTTTAATTAGATAATATCAGTCAACTTTTTATAGTATCCCACTTCAAAAAATGTAAATATACCACTATTATATGTTTTTAGACCCTCTTCTCGATTGATTGTATGAAATATGAAGCCATTCACATTATAAGAACTGAATTTTCTAGCCTGTTTTATAGGACCTCGTGCAAGAAGCTTCAAATCTTCTGACAACTCTACTCGAGTATAATTATTCATGATAAAAAAAATAAATATACATTATTAGATTTACAAAATATATGTGTCAACCTAATATCCGTATTTATTGCAATGTTTATGAACTTACACGTTGTGCAAACCATTATACAAGAACTTTATTGACATCTTCGGTTATATCTTTCTCATTTCTTGTTTGGCCTCTCATTCGTATCTTTGTTTTTATTATCAACTCTTATATAAATGGATGTTAAATTTTAATATTTAGTAGCACATATCTATGTGTTTATAATAATTCCATTTCAGTAAGTGTAAAATTTGAGGTCCTCCCAACTGATCGGCAAATAGGATGAAATATTTTTGATTTCCCGTGTATTTGAGATTCAGTTGATGTGTCATCAACTCGTTGAACTCAATTAAATATTGTCTTAATATCATCCAAGTATCTAAAAAATTTAATACACTCCTCTACCAAATATACTTTAGAAATATTGCCTTCTGATTGAGATTTATTTCTCATGTGTGATTTCAAATTCCCCAGATATCTGTGAAATAAAAAAAAATTATGTCTTTAATTAAGTTCCATGAATTGTTTAATTAACTAAAAAACATATAAATAAATTACCTCTCAATTAGATACATCTATTGATAATGTATGAATCCTCCTAATTTAGCTTCCTCAACCAAATACACAGGTAAATGCATCATGAATATAAAAAAATACGGAGGAAAGATCATCTAAATTGCACAAAGTTTCAATAAAAATCTATCCTAAAGGTTTTCAAGCTCAAATGGATATATATATTTCTCACATAATTGTCTGAAAAATGTGAAAAATTGAAGTAAAACAGTAGTAAAATTTTCAGGTAATAATGTATACAATTCCAATGGTAGTAACTATTGTAACAAAATATGTGAATCGTCACTTTTCAATCCATGTAACATACGATTCATTAAGTCAACACACCTTGATATGTTACTTGAATAACCATCAGATACCTTCACATGTTTTAAAATTTGAAGGAATTTATTTTTATCCATATTTTTCAATCAAAAAATTGCTGGAGTATACTTTTCATTCCCATATGGCTAGAGATCACGCTTTATGTTCATTGATTGTAAGTATTTCAAAGCATTGAGATGATCATTCGACTTTACATGCTATTTAATAAATGTGAAGATCAAATTGTCACAAAAATTATTCTCAATATCAATCACATCAAGATTATTCCCCAACAAATTAAATTCCCAATACAGAAGTTTGAATATTATGCTTTTTTTCTTCCATTGTTGTGTTTTGATTTCCCTTGATGATGCACTTTGAACTCATTTACCACTATCATTCAAATGATGCACCTTCCCAAATTCTTTTTCCACATTTCCATGTTTTTCCAATATTTCAAAACTAGTTAACAAATTAGGAGGTGGTCTATGATAAATGAAACCATTTAACTTTGACTTGTTTATCTGAAATCTATGAGATGGATCGAGAAATATTCGATGGTATAAGAAGTACTATTTTCTACTGTGAGGTAGCTGTTTGGTCTCAATATCAAAGTTACAAATAGGAAAAACCAAACCCATATAAGTGTTCCAACTAGATAAATTCCCATGTTTAGGGAATTCACTAATGGTTACATTAGAGGTGCTTGCATTTTGAGGATTATTTTAGAAGTAGCATCATATGTCTTAACACTGTTGCTCTATAACTCCTTTAATTATTCAATTAAAGGATTCAGGTATACATCAATATCATTTTTAGGCATTTTTTTCTAGGAATAATCATTGAAATGATAAATTATGTTTGTTTCATACACATCCATGTAGGCAAATTGTAAGGGAGAAAAACAACTATCCAAATTCTATAACTAGTACTCAAAGTCCCAAATGGGTTAAATCCATCAGTAGTCAATCCCAATCGAAAATTCCTAGGATAAGATGAGAAATCAGTATTAAATTAATCAAATGTATTCCACGATTGTGAATCACATGGTTTTCGTATTAACCCATCATTATTATTATCTACAGAATGTCACTTCATGTGTTCAGTGGGTTTTAATGACAAGAATAATCATTAAATCGAGACTTTAAAGGAAAGTAACGTAAAAACTTTGCAAGTTTGTTTCTTTTATTCTTCTTCATGGTAGTATGTGGATTCAGACATCCAACAACACCGATTGACTTCCATCTAAAAGAAGAACATTTTTTCAATCTTGTCTTCTTAAATCCTCTTGCTAATAAAGCATACAATCATTGGGACATGCATGTATTTTTTTATAATTCATGCCATGCCTATTAACAACTTTTTTCATATCATAAAAATATTTGGGGATGTTTTCTTTAGGAAATGCATCACACAACAATTCCAATATCATGGACATCGTCTTATTTGTAATTCCACATAGGCATTTGATATGGTATAACTTCGGCTGAAAATAAAATTTTGAATATTTAAAATGTCCACTATAAAACTCTTGATTTCCATAATCAACTAAACCATGAAACACTTTTTTCTCAGTGAAGTTTTGTCTTACATTAGTCTCTATAAAATCAAGAGGAGGATCCAATGATATGTTACAACGTTGATATGGTTGTCCTATAGTCTCCAAAACATCACTTGTCACATTTCTATTTGTAGCACCCTCAAATGGTTGTTCTGATATGTTTTTATGTTGATGTTGGTGTCTTTCAATGCTTAATGCATCATTTATAAGTTTTTTCATTTCATTTTCCATTGTTGATGAAGTTGGGAGTTCATTCTGTGGATTGACATCAGTGCTCAAATTTACTATAAAATTCTATTCTCCATGCCAAATCCAAAAAAAATATTGAGTAGGGAATTGATTAAATATAAAGTGTTTATAAACTTTATCTCTATTAAACCATCTTATAAATTTACATTTGGAACATGGACATCTTATTCTCCCATCAACAGATCAATTGGAAATTGAAAAATCTAAAAACTCTTCCAAACCCTTAGCATACTAAGGGTTGTTCCTCGGTAATGTGATCCAACTTTTATCCATATATATCACAATGTACCTATATATTATTAAAAAAATTGAAACAAATAACTATTACAAAATAATAAAATACATTCATATATACAGTTTAAAAAAATATGAATATATTAAATAAGGTTTTCCTATATAAATAAATAAATTCCATATATAAGCGGATGTATTGAAACCATATTTTCCGCATTTCATGATGAATGTAAAACTATATAGGATATTCCTATTATCTTTAGTATAAATATAAATTCTGGTATCTTTATGTCATACTCACAGTGTTGTATTTTAAGAGGATGTCATGACCATTGATTTGAAAAAGGAAAATGTGTAACAACATGTCCGTTAATTAATTTATGACAATATGGGACATCATGACCATTAATTATGAATATCATAGAGGACTGTCATGTATAGAGACTCCAAATAAATAATATAAAGTATCATTTTTGTTATTTACAATTATAAATAAAGAACATCATGTCTATATATTCCTAGTGAACGTTAATGAATGTCATGTCCTTAAATTAATAATAAAAATAATTAATTTCATGTACATTATAGATGTTATTAATGATGTAATCACATCCCTTCCAAACTACATTCAAGGATAAAAAATAACACTCAATCCATTATTCAATTAATTTAATCATTTAAGACATATAGTTTCTAAATAATATGACGGGACATTGTGTATAATATGTTCCACTAAATCATTTTATTAACTCAATTTACCAAAGCTCACTATCTAAATTGAATCCTAAAATGACTTAGTGGTTCTTCGGTCACAAAGGGAATGTAAGTCATTAAAGAATTTAGTGAAACTGACCCATGTGGTGGTTTGGTTGAGTTAATCAACCTTAAACTGGATATCAAGGTCTTCTATCATGTCTAGAATTGAATTACAACAATTAATTTTGGGGTTTATCTATTTCAGGAGAAACATAGGGAAAGTATGTAATATAGAACAAAAAACCAAATATAAAAACCCAAAAATTTTATGTAAAATTATGATACCACCAACCTTATACCGATAGATGAATATGTTAGACTGCATTTATTCACCTTTAAAAGGACTTTTCAATATTTAATTGAGGGATAACGACCATAGGATATGAACATTGGATATGAACATTGACCGAGGGTATATAATCTTAAATGGGAGTCGTTACTCTATTTATTGTAAATTAAAATTATCAAGAGATAAGATGATATTCTACTAGTAAAATCTATACATAAATAAAAATGAAATTCCAATTCATGTATTTAATGTCATACATAACTGAAACAGTTAAATTTTACCAAAATAAATCTTATACAATGACTAGGAACTCTAAAATATTTTTAAAATAATTGAATTTATATGTTCAATGCAACATGTTTCCACCAATAATGACCTATTTGAGTACTAGTATATGTGAATAGTTTTTTAAGAAATATAATTTCAAAAACCCTAGTGAAACTTAACCATGAGCATATAACTCCTACATGTGACTGATAATGCATAACCATTTGTATTAATAACATGTATTATATAACCAATATATGAAAAACATATATATATATGAATATAAATGTAACTCTGTGTGAAAGAGAAATTTTTTTACTCCACAAGGAAGTTCCAACAAACAATTTAAGTATTCAAAAATCATTCCAATTCAGAAAGAAGATTTTAATTTAATTATAAAATATCTCAATTTAATTATAACTAAACGAAAAACTAATCATTATTGATATAAAATATGGAAGTTTTATATAAAAAACAAAATTTTTTCTTTAAATGGAAAATAAATTATTTTATCTAGGTTAATACTATGAATAAACGAAAAGATAAACTATTATCAATATTTTTTTTCAATCCTCCAATCTAAAAAATCAACCAACAGTAATATGAAGTCATTGTCAAGAAAATCTAAAAATTGTTAATGAATTATACAAATTATATGAAGATGTGTCCAACCATTTTACAATAAATCATAATATTCTCACCCCTTTCTTTAGGAATACCTATCAATTACTATTTTTTAACATTGCCCCTTAATATTCTTCTATTATAAAAAAATCATCAAATAATTTCCTATTGAAAATTATACTCACCTAATCTTAAGAATAACTAAAAAATCATAATAAAAATAAAACTATAGTATGATCCTGATAAGAATTTGATAAGGATTCATGTCAAAAGAAGAAAAAAAAGAGTATCGCATCATACCTAGAAGATCGAGGTGAGGAGAGGGACTACAAGCCGAGGGGCGGTGAGGGTCAACGAGGAATGGAGAGGCAAGGTGAGGGTTGGTGATTGGTGGTGATGACGACAATGAGACTGTCATGATGATGACGAGGTTGGCACGATGGTGACGATGCTGGCATGATGATGCGAGGGAGTAGGGCTTCGGGGGAGTTGTGGGGTCTAGGGGTTAGCTGTGTCGAGGGAGGGGGAGAGTCGACTGTTAAAAAAATGTAATTATTTATTGGTGGTTTATAAAAATCTACCGTATATATATTTTTTAAAATATTAGTGGTGGTTTAATAAACATTCAATAATAAACCACCGCTAAATACTCAATTTTTTGTTGTGTTAGAATGTAATTCAATGTGGATATTCCTGTGGAAAGGATCAATATTTTTCATCTCATAATCCAAACAAGGGTTTTTATAATTACTCAAAATTATTTAGGTAGGCAGTCTTTCCAATTATTAACTTGTAGCTCCTTGATCTATTGAGTTGAATCCCAACTCCTAAAATCCTATCTTGGATTTATTTACAACCTTCCTCCAGGATTCATCAAGTATGGAAAGGTAAAATAATCTTGATGTCAACTTGTTTAAGTCAACCCAAAAATTTATTAATAAATCAGTGATGTATGTAAATGTCTTGATAAGGGTCGTACCAACACTTAGTTTTTTTGTTAACTTATTAATCAAGTAATGTAAGGTGTAAATGATTCAATATTTTCTTAAGGTGTTTTTGTTTTCTTTATATGTAAATTTATTTATTTTATCCCTTGCATGTATTTTTAATAATATATGGGTTTTACATAATTAATTAATCATGTCTTGATAAAATATTTATATATAATCCATTTATTTTATTTCATCTTGCATTCTCATTATCTTATTTTTTTAATATGATCGAATTCTAAGCATGAAAAATAACCACACATTTTGGAAAAAATAAATAAATAAAGTGAATTTGATCATTAGATTTATATTATTTAATTTATCAAGTTTATGATAAATCAATATTTAAACCTAGGATAAAAACTCATTGAGTCAATGTTTGCTTGAATTACAACATTCCACCATCCACACCAGAATATTCTTGGTAGGTTTCACCTAATATCAAGTTTTAAATCACCTCATATCCTTGGATATCCAACCTTAGTTTTACTACTAATATTTTTCTCAGATACCCCATGTTCTTTATTTGTTGGTCAAAAAAACTATTCATATATTTCTAATGATTTTGTTTTTAAGTGTGTTTATCATGTTATAATCTTATTTAGTTCAATTTTACTGTAATTGGATTTTTTTTTGAATTTTGATGAAATTAGACTAGTTCTAAAAAATCACCAACGTGTGGACTTTGAATATGTGGATTTGGGTTATGTTGAGCAATTAGATGTGTCGATCAGCTACATGAAAGAATCTTCTATGTGAAGTAGCTATGTGAGAATTCAATTATATAAATTGGATTCATGAAGTATTTTTATATGTGGTTCTAATTGGATACATCGATAAAGTCAGCTGCATGAGTTTCATCTATGTGAAGAATGTATACATGATTTGGCTAAGTTAAGAAATCAACTATATAAAGAACGACTATGTTGATCAATTTAGCTACCCGAATTCAGATACATGGATTTAGGCTATGTGGTGATATAGAATCCCTATGTCATTATGTAACTCTGATATTTGTTTTCATTGTAGTATTTCAATTAAAAATTAATTATTATTCCAGTTCATTAAACAATGGACTACCTCTTTTTGGAAAAATCAATTTTCAAAGGCTGAAGGAACTGAGAAAATAAAATATCAGAGATTATTTTATAACTCAATGATTTTTTCTAAGGTAATTTTTATAATAAGACATTTAGATTTTTACCCTAAAGACTGTTTTTATTGGATATATTGAAGTTTAATAGTTTTTTAGAAGAGTTTAAATATAATTAGAACAAGAATAAAAGAAATCTCTCTCTCTCTCTCTCTCTTGAATACTTCTATGATGATATTATTTTGTGATAAAAATAAGAAGAAGAATAGTCAAGTTCACTACAGTTGTGCTTTCATATTTTAATCCTTACATGTTTTGAAGACTCTCCTAAAGTTATAATTCATCCATGTTATCTCTCTTGAATATCAATTCTATTTTTTCAGTTTCAACTTGCAATTGTAGTCTACAACTTGTAATATATCATTGTTATTTTTTATTGCTGGAAGTGACCACTCCTTATACTTAGTTTTGAAGGACATTATTTTTTTAAAAGCTTATAGGATTAAGAAAAAATGTTGTTGATTTTTACTAAGTTATGAATACTTTCACTCAGTCAGGAATTCCTTATGAAAAGGACTGGTTCTAGTAAAATAACCAAAACCTAGGTGTTGAGTGTTGGTAGATTGGACTATGGGATCTCTATGCCTTAAACCAACATAACTCATTTAATTTATATTTTTTATTACTATTTTTTTTACTTATTTCTTGTGATAATATCAGATCAAAATCTATAATACCTTAAGATAAGATGGTTTTAAGTGATGTAATTTTTCAATAACTCAATTCACCCCCATCTTGAATCTTTGTGTAAAACTTATCTAACCAACAATTGGTATCAGAGGGAAATACTATTAAGTTCTCACCTCTAAAAGGTTTTAGTCTTAAATATAATCTTCAAATGGTTTTTAGGGATGTAAATAGAGAAGTTAGGTGTATGGTTAGAGAACCATATTTCAATGGGTAAAATTATGGATGTTAGAAGAAAAAAATGATTATTTATTTGAATAACATTGGTATAAAGGTTTACTTGAAAGGTGTTAAGCCATAAAAAATTCTATAAGGAGATCCAAAAAATGGGATATTACTATAGAATGTTAATATGATATACAATCCAAATCTATGAATGGTATTACATGTGGACTTAGCCTATATGAGTTAAAAAAAGTTTCTCAATGTGCTAGAAAACATGAGATCTGGAAAACTATATCAGTGGATTATATAGGTTTTGATAATGTGAGATTACTTAGGCATGACACTGCAAAGTTAAATTTTAACACATTTATAATGATTGATAGAGAAAACAGTACTTAGATAAATGGAAGGTTAATATAAATTTTGAATAATATTTCTTCTATAGGAGAACCAATTCCTGAATCAAATTAATATCTAAATTTTTTCAAAGTTATACAATCCAAATGGAGTAGATTTTTTGTTTCCATTAGGATATCCATTGATCTGAAACATTTCCAAATAAAAAATATCATTGCAACACTTATGATGTATGAGTAAGAAATGGATGCTATAGCTAATGAGAATAGAATGATTAAAAAGATAATTCTACTTTGAAAAGTTCTAATTCAAAGGATGATATGAAGACAGAAGATATAAAAACATCTAAATCATATTATGAGAATAATTCAAAGACTTTTTGATTCTGATTACGAGATTTCTCAATTTTCTAATAAGTTCCAAGTGTTCTACAATAAGAGAATAATATTCAATAAATACTTCAACAAGTACAAAAAAAATACGATGAATGTTCTGAATAAGTTAGGTGTTATGAGTGAATTAATCATAGATATATCAAACTATATTTAACACAACGTCATGAAAAATACAAAATCTAACAAGAAATATAAATAGAAACCGAAACTCAATAAAAACAGAAAAATGGATTTGAAGGACACATTGAGTACTTATTAGTATTGTAGTGATGTCACATATTCTAAATCATAAGTTTAAATATCATATAAAAATGCCAACATGTGCTTTGTGGAAAAACTATAATGAGGTACACTCATTTAATTCATTAGAGCAGTAATATGATTTTAAATAAAAAAATTACTCTCTTTAAGAACTGAATAAATATTTTACCATGATAAAAAATATATGAATTCTTGAAAAGGAATAAAAAATCCATAAAAAATTATTATGACGTTCTTTTAATTTAGAAAGGGGACTTAAACAAACAAATTTTAGCCTTGAATATTCATCTAGAAAATTAAATTTATTTTTTTTACTAAACATGCTAATAGAATTGAATGCTTGAAAAAAGATGTTCAATCCCATAAATATGCATATTGTGTTTTTTAAAAAGGGTTAAATCACCTAAAACAAATCCTTGGTAATAATAAAAACTAGACTGATAAGTTTGGAATATGAACTAAATTTGAAAAACCAAAGTAGTACAAAAACTATTTTGTGCCTAGTTCAAAGAATAAAAACATTTCTAAATTTATTTTTTACATTATAGAGATCCTTGAAATTATGATAATGGTTATAGTCAAATAAAACCTATTTTTTTGTGTTAATATATATTTTATTGCAAAAAATTAATCAAAGTTCAGTGTTTGAATTTCTAGATGGAATAATCAGATTTTGGATTTCCAAATCATTAATTTCTAATATTTCAAGACCTAAGAGAATATAGATACCAAAAAAACTATTTTATTTTTATTGTAGGAAAAAATTTACAGGAGTGTCAATTAAAAATGGTATATGGATAACGGATGCACATGTAATATGAGTGTAGATTTCTAAAATTTACATTCTTTATCTAAAATTGATGGAGGTTATGTCACATTTGGTGACATTGTTTGGGGAAAAATTATTATAGGTGGATACGTTGGAAATCCAAGATCAGTTCTCATCAACAAATTTATTTATGTGGAAGTATTGGAACACAACCTCATAAGTATCTCCCAACTTTGTGATCAAGGTTACTCTATCAATTTTTCAAATAATTCAAGTTATTTTTTTAAAGATAAGCTCCTTAAGTTTAAGAAACCTAGAACTGATAATGTCTATACTTTAGATCTTAATTATTTATGTAAAAAAATCGAAATATATAAATGATAAAAAATGGATCTTGGGTTTTTTATAGAAGACTTGTACATTTTAATGTTTACTCTCTGAAAAAATTTTCTAAGAAATATCTTATTTCAGATTTACCTAAACATAAATTGAATAAAGAGAAACTGTGTGATGCATTCCAAATGGGCATGAAAAGTAAGTCATCTTTTAAATTAATTAATTTGGGTTTACAACTAGGACTCTTGAACATAACCACATGTATTTTTTTACCATATAGAATAACAAAATTAAGACGAAAATATTTTGCTTATATATTAGTTGATAATTTCCCCATATTTAATTGGGTTTTATTTTTGAGTCTAAAAAATAAAGCTTGATATATTTTAATAGTTTTCTATAAATTGGTTCAAAAAGAGAAATATTCCAAAATTATGGCTCTGAGAAGTGACAATGGGTGAGAATTTGAAAACCCTGAGTTAAATTATTATTTTTCAAAACATTGTATCAAACATAGATTTTCTTCCCATAGGAAACCTCAATAGAATATTTTGTTGAAAAAAGTATTAAGATCTTGAATGAAATTGATGGGACTATGTTTTGAGAATATAACTTTCCTACTCACTTTTTGGGTTAAATATCTCAATATATCATGTTATTTCATTATCAAAGTTCTAATTATGCCTATTTTGAAGAATTCACCCTATGATCTATGGAGAACTAGAATGAAAATAGTATTATACTTTAAAGTGTTTGAATTCAAAGTTAAAATTTAGAACACCAAGTAAAATATTGGTTAATTTGATCCAAAGGATGATGAAAGAATCTTTATTGGTTATTATACTACTTCTAAGGATTAAAGAGTTTTTTAAAAAAAGTTTAATGATTTATAAAGAATCAACTCATGTAAATTTTGATAAAAGTGATCTGTTTGATCATAAAAAAGAATCAAGTAGATGAGATAATTGATTCTTTTTAAAATGCGAGAACTGATACTCTCTTAGAAGATAGAAAGGGTGATGACTTGGAACTTGAATTTTGTGAAACCAATCCTGAAAAGATAGATATTAGTGAACCTGAAAGTGTGTTTCTCATACATCCTAAAACCCTAAAAAATCAACCAATAGATATTGTAATAAGGATCTTAGATGAAATATTTTGTACTAGAATAAGTATATGAAGCATTGTAGAATTATATGCCTTTTTTATCTTAACAAGAACCTAAAACCTTAAAAGAATCATTGACTATTGAAAGTAGGGTTTTAGCTATGAAAGAAGAGTTAAACCAGTTCAAAAGGAACAAGTTATGAGAATTAGTTGATAGACTATCTGATTACCCTATTATAGGAAAAAAGTGTATTTCTATAAATAAACTGGATGATCATGGTGTGATCACTAGGAATAAGGCAAGATTAGTGTATAAAGTGTATAACCAAAAGGAATGAGTAGACCGTGAAGAAACCATTACAACTGTAGTT
The DNA here is from genome assembly GCA_963277665.1 of Viscum album. Taxonomy (NCBI): domain Eukaryota; kingdom Viridiplantae; phylum Streptophyta; class Magnoliopsida; order Santalales; family Viscaceae; genus Viscum; species Viscum album. The sequence continues at coordinate 14,888,751 of OY728155.1, read as the reverse complement.
AGATTAGAAGCTATTAGAATTATCTTAGCACACTATGCCAAAATTTGTATTTAGCAGCGTTTTTTTTCTTTTTGCTGCGGTTTAAACTGCCGCTAAATCATTCTATGAAGATTTTGGAAAATCACCACTAAATCGTGTGTCCAGAAATAATTAGCGGCAATTTTTTAAAACCATCACAGAATGATTTAGCGGTGGGTTTTTAGTGGTGGTTTAAACCGTCGCTAAATCATTTTTAATTTTTTTATAATTATTTTTAATTTTTTTAATTTCTTTATTTTTTTATATTAGTAATTTATTTTTTTATTTTTTATTTTTTTATTTTTGTTATTTATTTATTTATTTATTTATTACTACGCACATGTCAATCTCCATGCATAAGTCCATGTCCATGCACAAGTCCATTTCCATGTACATGCCCATGCCATATTTAGAAATTCTGCTTTGGGTGAGATTTGAACCCCTTACATCTTGCTTATTATCTAAAGACTTTACTACTCTAACAGGCTCTTCATGTGGTCAATAAATCGAATTTAATATACTTATACATATATATATATATATTAATTGAAAAATAAATAATACAAAACAAATAGATACACACTAAATAATTAATAATCGATAATTATTGATTAATAGTTGTTAATAAATAATGATTAATTAATAATAAATAATCCATAATTAGTAATTAATAATATATAATATATAATATATAACATATAATATATAAGGCATAATATATAATACATAATATATAATACATAATATATAATACATAATATAATATATATAATATATATAATATTTAATATTTAAAATTTAATATATAATATATAATATATAATATATAATATATAATATATAATATATAATAAATAATAAATAATACATAATCTATAATAGATAATATATAATATATAATATATAATAGGTAATATATATTATATAACATATAACATATAACATATAATATATAAGTAATGTATAAATAAAAAATCAATTAAATATTAATTTAATATATGATAAATAAATAACAAATTAATAAATTATAGATAAATAAAAAAATAATAAATAATAAATACTAAACAATAAATAATAACTAATAAATAATAAATAGTAAATAATAAATAATAAATAATAAATAATAAATAATAAATAATAAATAATTAATAATAACTAATAATTAATTATTGATCATTAAGAATTAAGAATTAAGAATTAATATTTAATATTTAAAAATTTATAAAAAATTAATAAATTGTTAATAAATAATTAATAAAAAATGAATATTGAATAAATAAATAAATAAATAATGAATGAATAATAAACTAATAATAAATTAATATTTAGTAAATTAAAAATAAATTAATAATTAATAAATAATAAATAAATAATTAATTAATTACCTAAATAAATAGATAAATAAATTAATAAATAAATAATAAATTAATAAATAATAAATAATAATAACAAATAATTAATATTTAATATTTAAATTTTAATATTTAATATGCAATATCCAAAAGACCCAGGATCAAATCCGGGCAGGGGCGAATTTCCAGGGGTACTGTAGTAGGGCACTACAGTAGTACTATAGCGGCGGTAGCTATAACAGTGGTGACATTGTAGCGGCAGAGGGACTATAGCGGCGGCGGTACTGTAGCAGCTACTGTAGCAGTGCGGTACTGGAGCAGTAATGTTCACCGAGGGGTCCTTTAGGCCAAAAAATGGGCTTTCAACCTTTGTATTCAGGCCACTTGGCCTTGGGCCTTCGTGCTATGTAATGAGTTTCCCTCTACCCAGTTTAAAGAGGTCTTTGCTTTAATAATAAATTGACGCTTCGACCCCAACCTTTTAAAAAATAAAGAATAAATAATAAAGAATAAAGAATAAATAATGAATAATAAATAAATAAATATGTAATTAAATAAATAGATAAATAAATAATAAATAATAAAAAATAAAAAATTAATAATAAATAATAAGTAATAATTAATAATTAATTAATTAATAATAAACTAATAATTAATAATTAATTAATTAATTAATTAATTAAAAATTAATTAGTAATTAATGGTACATAATAACTAAATAATAAATAAATAAATAAATATTAAATATTAAATAAATAAATAATAATAAATATTAATTAATAAATATTAATTAATTAATTAATAATATAAATTAATTAATAATAAACAAATAAATAAATAATAAATAAATAAATAATAAAAAATGAAATGAATTATAAAAAAGTTAAGAACCTCTGAAAACCCTAAAAACACTGAAATGCCCATAAAATATGATATGAGACTCCTTTTTCAGTGCCATAACTAGTCAAATCGAAGATCATAAAATGAGATTTGATATGATATGTGGTACATGCCAAACAGACACCTCGATCGAAAGTTATAACCGTTTGAATTTTAAGAAATCGGTATCTATAACTAAAACCTCTGTTTCGGAGGCCTTATGGGCCTTTATGGTGGAATAAAAAATGGTAAAATACCTAGAGAGTTGGTACCAAACCTAAGAGGCATAGAGCTCGTCGCAGGCTTTGATTTGATATGTGGTAGAGCCCAAATGGACACTCGGATTAAAAGTTATGGTCGTTTGAAGTTTGAGTTCAATTTTTGAATTTTGAATTTTGAATATATATTTTTCCTTTGATTATCACATGACTTAAATATCACTTAGTTTTTTCTCATTTGATAAACTTTTATTTGACTGGTTGTGGAGCTAAAATGGACTCTCGGATTAGATGTTATGGTCATTTGATGTCAAAGTCTATTCTTCTACTTATTGAAGATTTTTTTTTCAGTTTAAAAATATTATTAACTAATAATTATAAATATTAATTAATTCAAACTTTATAAATATATAAAATTATCAATAATAAACTATATTTGATTATAAATTATAAAATAATAAATAATAAATAATAAATAATAATTTTTTAAAAAAATTTCTTAAATTTTGCGGCGGTTTTCCAAAAAATGCCCCTATTTCGCGGTGGGGTTTTTTTAAACTGCCATTAAAAAATGATTTTTCTAGAATAGATTTTTTTAAAAAAATAAAAAAATATTAATAAAAATTAGCGGTGGTTTTAAAAACTTCCGCTAAAACACTGTTTTCTTATAGTGGCATATGCATCTAATATGAATTTCAAATTATATCAGATGTATGTTAGATATAAATCTCTAAAAGTTTTTCTTATAGAGGAATTCTATATTGAACAACCTACTAGTTTTGAAAATAATCCCTTTCTGAATTATGTTTTCAAACATACTAAAGCTCTTTATGGTCTTAAAATGCACCTAGAGCTTGGTATGAGCATTTGATTTGTTTTGTCAAATGAATTTTCAATAGGATTGGTGAATCCTATAATTTTCAAGAAAACACCATCTTTAGATATTTTTTTAGTTGAAATAAATTTCTATGATGTAATTTTTGGTTTTATATATAAAAGATCATGCAATTAATTTTTAAAACTCCTGAAAAATGAATTTTAAATGATTATGATGGGAGAGTTAAATTTCGTTCAAGGATTGAAAATATATTAAAAAGATTTTGGGAATGTTCTGAATCAAATAAAATGCATAATTGACATAATTAATATGTTTGGACTTAAATATTGTAAATTAAATTCTACCCCTATGAGTTATAATGAAAAAAATGATTTGGATGAAGTTGGGAAAATAGTTGACAACAAGTTTTATAAAGGAATAATTGGGAGTCTACGGTATTTGACTACTAGCATGCCATAAATTAGGTTTGTGATATTCTTATGTGCTATATTTTGAGAAAATCCCAAAAAATCATATTTGAAAGCTAACAAAATAATTTTAAATCTCATAAAAGGAAATATTTATCTTTCTTTACTTTTTCCAAAAACCTATAATTTTAATTTGACTTCATATTTAGATACCTACTTCAGCAGGTGTAGACTAGATAGAAAGAGTACCTTAGGAACATATCACTTTCTAGGTAATTATCTAGTATAATGGTCTTGTAAGAAACAACACTCAGTTTCATTATCTACAAATAAAGTAGAGGTCATAGATACTGGTTGCTGGTTTGCACAAGTGTTGTGGATGAAACACACCCTGATAGATTTTGGATTCAATTTTAATTAAGTGTTAATCAACTGTGATAACACTAGTTCTATCAACATTTACAAGAATCAAATAAATCATTTAATAATAAAACATATAGATCTAAAAATTATTTCTTGGTGGTCATACTTAGAAAGGTGATATATCTCTTGAATTTATCTCTACAGAAAATAAATTAGCTAATATTTAAACTAATCCCCTTTCTCATGAGTATTTTGATTTTATTAAGTAGTAAATGGGGTTATTGGAATTCAAATGATTTTATCTTATTTTATTTATCTTTATTTTAATTATATTTCCATTTCAACCTTTATTGTTAATTTCTTAATATTTTAATGCATTATTAAATATAAATGATTTTTTTTAATTTTTCTCAAAATCGATTTTACTTTTATATTCTCTTTGAAAAATAATTTTTACTTATATAAAAATATGCTTATTATGTTATTTTATTTTATTTCTTATTTTTTGTTAGATTTCTCCCTAAAAATCATTTGGCTATGTATCCATCTCCCAAATCAGGTATGTGACTTAACCCTAAAATTGACCCTCTCCTCTTAGGCCATTAGAATATTACCTTTCTCCTCTGAAACCGAATTGTCACCCCATTAACTCTCTTGACCTTCAACCTATAGGTTCTGGGTGCAGCGAAAGAGCATTGGAGGGTGTTCCCAACATTAATTTTATCATTAAAAATGATCGATCTTGGATCCATCACGATAATAAAATGTCGGATCTTCATAATAGAACGAAGAACAAAAAAGGAAGAGGGGAGTCCCGGAACCATAAATAGGATCATCATATGTTGGTTATAATTAATTTAATTAATTGACAAGAAATAACTTGATGGAATTCTTTCTTCATTGTTGTTTCTAGTCACGATCTGATGTGATCCATCGTTTCTTCTTAGAATCCAAGTGTAGGATTCCTCTAGCGATGATCCCCATTTTCTCTACATATCTCTAGACATAACCGAAGGGATCTGAGGGTGCTAGCGCAGAAGAGCCTTCGCTTGCGATGTCTTCCTTCGATCGCCTTAATCTGGTCGAGGTGGATCTATCTCTCTTGTAGCATGAGAGCGTTCTTGGTGGAATAGGAATTCTCTCTTGGCTTGAGAGATTTTCTAAATACATTGTGTACAACCACCAAAAAATGGCTAGTCTAATGGGAAAAATATAATTTGTATTTTTAATTACATAGAATAATAAAATGAAATAATTACCTGAAAGAATTTATTCATTTCATTTAAGTCTTAGTAATACCCCATGTCTATTAATAACAGTTGAATATTATTATTACTTGTCATGTGCCCAGCGAATTACACCTAATATTATTTAATTAAATAAACAATATTATTTCTCATAAATTCTTAGAAAAAAATAATTGGCCTGTATATTTAATATACACGACATGTACTTTTATTTTTCCATTTTTCTTTATTTCTTCCACCACATATATTAGACCTTGAATAATGGCTATTTATTTCTCAAATAAATATCAATGCATTACTCACTAATAAATATATTATTTTGCCCACAATATATTTTCTCGAATAACTAGTGTCAAAATAAATGCGATCAGACATCCTTAAATAATTATTAAACCAAAATCGGGAATAATATTTATTTAACTTGTTAAATTAATATTTGACTCAGATACTAGGACACACTTAGTGCATGACCCTCTAGTCCTCTTTCTCACTGTCATTAGGCGAAGCCTACCTAAAGTCTATGGTTAGAGTCTAGCAACACGCCAAGGCACTGATAGATAAATAATTTAACACTGCAATGATGTGTCACCTCATACGAATGCTAAATGTGTAATATAATCCATTTGTCTCGATATCTCGAATCAAGCAGGTTGCATGCTAGTTCCATCAACCCATGTGCTTGATTATTCTTTCTTTGACTTTCTGGAATTGAACTCACCCATTCCTTACCATGGACAAGGATTTACTTTGGCGATATCAATTCCATCAAAGGGTCTGAGATATCTACTTCTGTTATGGAACATAAGGGACACATCATTTCTCGTATTATCAATTAATGTATTATCACTTGTGACACACCCAACATATCCTACCTCACTGCGAACAGTGTGTCGTTACAGTTTTCATCAATACATCTAAGTGCACGAGTTGTAATACCCATTAATAATAATCTTAAAGTCTAAGGACCAATACACACGTCCATAGATAGGAACATCCAATGACACTATGAAATGTGGATTTCCTACTCGTGGGTCCCGTTCTCATAATATCCTCTTGGATATTACCAAGGGTTCACACCATGAGAAGGTGCCTCAAATTTTTATGATTCCTCACCCCTAATGGCCTATATTATTTGTGTCCCTCATATAACATCATTTGGCCATATAACATATATTTAACAACAATTTTATGGCACTTTCGGGTTCTCATCATACAAGGGATCCGCTATGAACCTTTAATGCAATAGCTATCATTAGGAAATTATCACATGCATTGTCACGTAGAAGAATAATAAATACGTGACAAGGTATTTATTAATGAATAAAGTACAAAGTAGTTGGTTCTAGGCTAGTGTATCTTGAGCATCAACTTCGTCGAATTAAATCTTTCTCCCACTATCGTTTTTGAGGATGTTCTCCCTCTCAAAAAAGATGGATTTTCTGGCGATAGTCACTTTCTTGTCTGAAGGGTTATATAGGTAATATCCTTTCATTTCCTTGGGATATCTTATAAAGATACACCTCGTGCCCTGGGGTGATATTTTGTTCCCTGAGAAGGCCTTAACAAACACCTCGCATCCCCATACATGTGTGTGAGACAAAATGGGTTTCTTTCCATTCCATAACTCATAGGGAATTCCATTTGTCACCTTAGTTGGTACTTGGTTTAATGTTTATGCTTTAGTTTGTAATGCCTATCCCCAAAAGGATAATGGAAGATCTACATGACTAATCATTAACCACACCATGTCCAACAAGGTGCGGTTCCTCCTTTCACTAACACCATTCCACTGTGGTGTATAAGGAGGAGTGAGCTGATATAGAATCACATACTCCCATAGAATATCGATGAACTCTTGGTTCATATATTCTCCACCTCGATCCGATCGAAGTTTCTTTATCTTCTTACCAAGCTGATTATCTACTTCATTCTTGAATTCCTTAAATTTCTCTAAGGCTTCTAACTTATACCTCATTAAGTAGACATAACCATATCTACTCAAATCATCAGTAAAAATAATGAAGTAAGAATGTCCACATCTAGATTCTACTAGAAATGGTCCACACACATCCATGTGCACCAATCCTAGAAGCTATGTGGCCCTTTCACCCTATCCACCGAAAGGCGGCTTGGTCATTTTTCCTTGTAAACAAGCATGGCATCTATCAAGTGGTTTTAGCTCAGTAGAGTCCAAATAGCCATATTGGAAGAGATTTGTCAAATGATTCTCATTTAAATGACCGAGACGATGATGCCACAACTGGGTGATGTATGAGTCATGTGAGTATGATTCATTATTGATTGCCAACAATTGGTTTTCGTAATTTAATACATACAAACCATTATTTAAATGCACCATACCATAACGTATGTTGTTCTTATAAAAGAGACAACCCTTATTTCAAAATTTGAAAATAAATTCATCCATATCCAAACAAGATACCTAAATTATGTTCTTGGTAACACTAGGCACATAATAACAGTTATGTAAAACCAAAATCATCCCAATTGGCAATGATAGATGGTAATCGCCAATGGCCAACGCAACCAACCTTGTGTTATTAGCATCTCGAAGATCCACCTCTCATCTGGTAATCTTTCTAAATATACTTGGTTTATGCATTTGAATATAGATGTGATCCTCACAAGCTATATCTAATACCCAATGTGTAGAAATGGAAAGATTATACCCGATAGCGAATTCAACTTTAGCTTCCCCACGCTTTTGGGTGAAATTCCTCTTCCAGTGGCCTTTCTTTCCACATGAAAAACATACCGCCTCTCATTCCTTGCCCTGCCTTTGGATCTTCCCCTTCTTGGAGGGACAATACTCGGGGGATTCATACTGTTTATAAGTCTTTGGCCCCTTTTCCTTGTCCTTACTTTTCTTATTCACCATAATGACTTTGAGTTTTTCATGCCCCATGTTATTATCTACCTGGTGAAATAATGTCAGAAGTTCTGATAGACTCTTCTCATCATTGCTCATGTTATAATTGACAATAAAGCAAGATAAGGTCGTGGGTAGTGATGATAGGATGAGATTTGTACGCAACTCATCTGGGAACTTAATCCCTAAGATGTACAGGCATTCAATGTAGCCAATGAGCTTGACTACATGAGGCCCAGCTGGCACAGAATCTCCAAGCTTAGTTGTAAACAAAGCATTGGAGATCTCATATCTCTCCAGTCTCTCCTTCTCTTGATAGAGATCCTTAAGGTGAGACATCATGCTATACACATCCATATTTTCATGTTTCTTCAAGAGCTCATTAGACAAGGGAAACAAAATGAAACACTGAACATCTGTGGCATCATCCATGTGTTTCATATAGAGAGATAGTTCCTCAACACTGGCCTCTTTTCCAGGCGCAACTAGAACATGCTCTTCCAGCACATACAATTTCCTCTTGTGGTGAAGGATGACGTGTAAACGCCTCTGCCACTCTTGGAAATTAGTGTCGGTGAGAAGGTTTTCCTTCTCGATAATGGTTCTCAATGATATTTTTGAAGTTATTTTTCTTGCCATTTCTACAAATTAAGATGACCAAAGTCTTAGTACTTTATTATGATAAAAATTCAGACAAATAAATAAATTAATACTTATTAGTCTCCTACTATTTTATCGAAATCCAATAGCCCTCACCATTAACTTCAGAATATTCTGTTTCCTAAATATTCTAGTGGAAAGGATCCATATTGCCCTTCACATTACCCCAACTAGGGTTGGTCAAGTAAATATAAGGGTTTTAGGTAGGCATTCCATATGCCAACCGCAATATCTCGCAGCTCCTTGATCTGCTGAGTGGACTCCTTAATCCTGAAATCCTTTTATTTTGGATTTCCTCAACCTTTACCTCTTGGTCACACCAAGTCCTGCTGTAGAAGTCAACCCTTGATGTGAACGAAGTCAAGTCAACCTAAAAACAAGAATTATAATTCCTCAATAATTGAAAGCACCCCAACTAGGGTTGGTCAAGGACTTTTAACTATGGTTCAATTCTAACCAAGATTATGGAAGGCTATACTGACTTAATATTTCTTTGAGAGATTTTATCCTTATACGTAAATTTCAATTTTATTATCTTTGATTACAAGATTTTTAATATGAAGTGGGATATACTTAAGGGATTAAACATGTCTAATATAATATTTTACGTATAAGCCGGTCTTTCTTTTAGTTCTATATTGCATGCTTGTTTAATTCATTAATTGTGTTATTGTGACAACACACCCAAAATAAATAAAAAATGAAAATGACATAAATAAAATAAATGGTACGATAATGGGATTGTTCTATTGGTTAGTTTATATATTGGTTGATAAACTAACACAATAACTAGGGGAGAACACCTTGAACCTTTTGGGTTCGTGTTTACAGCTTTCCACCTTTCCACCTTTGTATCTCCTTGGATTGGTTTCACCTTGGCTCCTGACTTGAGCTGCCTCCACTAGCTTGGGAGCTCCATCCATTACATATGCATTTATCTCACATACAGGTGAGGGGTAAAAAGGGGTTTTACATAAAAGAAACCTTGGACGTGAAGGACCTACATATTAATGAGGAGAAGGCTCGCAGGACAAAAAATTTAATTTAAATAAATTAATTAAAAGAAACCATTCACATACAATGGCCTTTGTCTAGCTCATGATCATCCATACATGAAAAGATATTTACGAATAAATAGAACTATCATTCAATTCTTTAATCGTTCTTGTTTAAGATAATTCAAGCTCAAATCAATTAATTATCTTTAATTAATCAATCCTTTTATCTTAAATCCTTTTTATGAATTTCCTTGAGATTCTCATCCATCATAATTTTAAACAAATAAATTCATTTATAATTATCTTTATACCTTACTTGTACCTTGGAGGTAACCCGGTTAATTCTCATTCATAAATACCCAATGAGTAGAAATGAACATTACACAGATGTAAAATTAAACACATATATATAAAACACCTATCACGTGTTGTGCCTCAGCTTTACACTTGCACTATTGTACACATCTCAAGGGTTTGTATAATATAATAATAAATTTTAATAAATCTGCGTAATTTGGATGAGTTCAAGGTGTGTAGTTCCAACTACATGGTGTGTACTTTTGTTCACCGTCCATCCGAAGTACACGCCTGGGGACATGTCATGTAGATGTACTTCGGAAAGTTTCAGAGTACGTGGCATGTTCAGTGGGACACATGCCGTGTAGTATCCGTGTTACACAGTTTCCAGCCAGGAAAGCTAGGTACGGGGTACACGGTCCAACCCTAACCCGAAGGGACTACACGACGTGTGTAGTGTATCACATGGCGTGTAATTCTATAAATTTGTGCCACCTATTCCTGGTCACCACATGGTGTCATCTATGACTTAGGAATACTCCAACACATGACTTGATTTGGCAGACCAGTCCGATGTATTGAACCTAGACTACACGGCGTGTACTTCCGAATACACGCCGTTTTTTTGGTGTTGTATGTCCAGGAACGTTTGGCACCTCCAGATAAGATCATCTATTTTATTTTAATCAAAATTAAAAGAAAAATTCGTTTTTGTAAGGTGAATGAGAAACGAGAGAGGAGGAATAGATCTCGAGATTCATATTTAAAATAATGATTAACTTGAATTGAAACAACTAAATTATTAAATGCGTAAATCACCAATGAAAAACTAAATAATTATAATCAACGATATGACCCCTCTAATACCACTTTTAGGTTCTGGGCGTAGTGGAAGCACTTTGGAGGGTGTTCCCAACCTTAATTTTAGCGTTAACAATGATCAATCCGAGATTCGTCACGATTATAAAACGTCAGATCTTCTGAATAGAACAAAGAATGAAAAAGTATGAGGGGAGTCCTAGAACCATAGATATGATCATTATATATTGGTTATAATTAATTTAATTAATTTACAAGAATTACCTTGATGGAATTCTTTCATCGTTGATGTTTCCGGTCACGATCCGATGTGACATGTTGTTGTGTCGTAGAATCCAATTATAGGATTCCTCTAGTGGTGATCCACACGTGATCCACATATCTTTGGATGTCGTCGAAGGGATCTCAGGGTGCTAGGGTAGAAGATCCTTCACTTGCGATGTCCTCCTTCGATCGTCTTGATCTGGTGGAGGTGGATATCTCTCTCATAGCTTGAGAGCATTCTTGGTGGAAAAGAAATTCTCTCTTGGCTTGAGAGCTTTTCCAAATCCGTTGTGCACAACCACCAAAAATGTCTTGGATAATGAGAAATATATAATTGGGATTTTTAATTACATAGAATAATAAAATTAATTAATCACCCAAAAGTATTTATTTATTTCATTTAAGTATTAGTAATACCCCATGTCTAATAATAACAGTTGACTATTATTATAACTTGACATGCGCCCAACGAATAACACCTAATATTATTTAATTAAATAAATAATATTGTTTCCCATAAATTCCTAGAAAAAAATACACGGTGTGTATATTTAATATACCTGGCGTGTAATTTTATTTTTCCTTTTTTTTATTTCGTCCACCACATTTATTGGACCTTTAATAATGGTTATTTATTTCTCAAATAAATATCACTACATTACTCACTAATAAATATATTATTTCACCCACAATATATTCTCTTGAATAACTATTGTCAAAATAAATTAAATCAGGCATCCTTAAATAATCATTAAACCACAATCGGGAATAATACTTATTTAACTTGTTAAATTAATATTTAACTGAGATACTTGGACACACTTAGTGTGTGACCCTCTAGGCCTCTTTCTCAATGCCATTAGGCGAAGCATGCCTAAAGTCCATGGTTGGCGTCTAGCAACACGCCAAGGCACCCATAGATAAATAATTTAACGCTACAATGACGTGTCACCTCCTACGAACGCTTACCATGTAATATAATCTCTTTGTCTTGATATCTCGAATTAATCGGGTTGCATGCTAGTTCCATCAACCCATGTGCTCGATTATTCTTTCTTTGACTTTCCGGAATTGAACTCGCCCATTCCTTACCATGTACATGGATTTACTTAGGCTATATCAATTCCATAAAAGGGCCTGGGATATTTACTTATGTTATGGAATAGAAGGGACAAATCCATTCTCACATTATCTATTAATGCAGTATCACTCGTGATGCACCCAACATATCCTACCTCACTGTGAATAGTGCGTCGTCACAGTTTTCGTCAATACATCTAATTGCAAAAGTTGTAATAATTATTAATAATACTCTTAAAGTCTAATGACCAATACACACGTCCATAGATAGGAACATCCAATGACACTATGAAATGTGGATTTCATACTGGCAGGTCTTGTTCTCATAATATCCTCCTGAATATTACCAAGTTCGCACACCATGAGAAGGTGACTCAAAGTTTTATGAGTCCTCAACCCTAATGACTTGTATTATTTGTGTCCCTCAAATAACATCATCCGACTATAGAACATATATTCAAGAATAGTGTTATGGCACTTCCGAGTTCTCATCATAGTAGGGATCCGCTATGACCCTTTAATGTAACAGCTATCCTTAGGACATTATCACATGCATTTTCACGCGGAAGAACAATCAAGATGTGATAAGGTTTTTATTAATGAATAAAGTACAAAGTAGTTGGTTCTATGCCACCAACTCTAACACAACCGACCTCTTCAAGATAGAGAAGATGAATTAGGAAGATGATAGAATACTGGATCTTTGAGAAAATTTAAGTATGGAAGTATACTGTGCTAAGTTCTTATAGGGAAGGATGTGGATATATTATGGATGAATGGAATAGAGATATTGTTGAGGAAGGTATTCCAGTTCTATGGTTGAGATTTTATTTTTTATGAGAAAAATACAGGATTCTTGTTTGAAGTGGAGTTAAATGGTTTTCTATGGAATTCAGAGTTTTAGTTTAGAGAAAGAGAGGATGTACTATCGATGAACGTAAATGGGAATGTTTTTTCTGTCTCTTATGTGGAGATGATAGATATCATGCACTTCCCTCATGAAGGCGAGTATATTTTCAGTCAAACCGTAGTTATAACATGCTCAGTGTGACCCTATAATGTCTTTATGTTTCATTTTGGGTCATTTTCTTTTAATAGTAAAGTAATGGAGGATTTAGAAGCTGAGTGGAAGGTAATGTGAAAATTCATTTAGATTACAATTTCTTATCAAACATGAGAAATAGAGAAGGTATTGTTTTAGTGCACATATCTCCTATATGACATAATAAACAATTTGAATCATAATCTTCCATGGTACATGGTTTAGATCACGCAACATTGATTCCATGTAAAGGGGAAGCTCAGTTATTACCCTATGGAAGGTTTATTTCCTTATTTTTGAAGTAGAAGGAAGTAGACCTAAAAGAAAGTGTAGTTATGTGCCACAAGAGAAAGACATCATATAATATTTTTATAAATACATTTGGATACAAATGGGATGTCACCTCCAACTCCTTGAGGCTTGTTAGACATGATAGTGATGCTCAAGTGGTTTTACCACCTCCTACACCAACTCTGGGGGATTATTTTAGGACCAACATCCTAAGGATTCAACAACTTCTAAGATGGTGTCTACTGGGGAAGTATAGTATATAATTGTTACTAGATCTGAGATTATAGTGAAAGAAGTCATACCTATAGTGGAATATTGTCAAGGTTTGGAAGATTTAATTACTGGTGTTTTTGAGTCTATTCAACAAGAGGTTTTTTAAAGGTGTTGTCTTGGGAACTCTCAAACAATGTGTAAATTTTTAGTACTTAGGTGCAATAGAGTGGTTGACGAAGGTCATTCATTAAGGAGGAAATATTTAAAACAACCTAGTAGATTTAATTTTGAAACGAGATAAAATAGACAAACTAATACAATGGATGTATATTTTTTTAGTTTTATATCAAAAAAAGATTGTGTTTTTTATTATTTTTTTAAAATTTTATTTACAAAACATAGTGAGAAGTTTTTTAGAAAATAATTTTCACTAAGAATAATAAATCTAACTCCACCTCTAAAATTATTTATTATTAATTATATTTCAAATTAAAATACACTAAATTATGATCCCCTAATTTTTTGACCCCCAAATTCCATTATAATTTACTTAACCACAAAGATGAAATTAATTAAAACCTAGTCTAGCTTTAGAATGTGAAATCGTAACACCCTTCTTTTATTGATGTTTTAAGGATAGATTATGGTTAGTGGTAAATTATATCATATACCCATTATATAAATGAGTATTAATTTAGTTTTTTATTTTATTTTAACCCTATAAATTGATCTTATTTTTTTTGTTTTACCGATTAAGATCAAGCTCTCACAATGCACACATTACTCGAACTAACACATTTTAGGTTAGTTGTTTAATTGCGTACTTTTTTTATTTCAATTTAGGAAATCAATTCATATATCATATTAATTAAATTAAATTATATCATTTATTCAAAATAAATAAGTGAAGTTAGTATGAATTAGATTGATTACTAAGAAAATATACTCTTCTATGGATGGTGTAGTCATCATAGAAACGTTTTTCATGTGTAAAATGTTCTAGAAAGGGTCTAACCCAATCTCATTTATACACATTATTTCCATCATAAATAATTGAACTAAAAAAATTAAATAAAACAAAATAAATTTAATAGGAACTAATAATTTTATTATGATAACACAAACATTACAATGCGAAGAAGTAGAAGGCTTCGATGAAAGGATCCTTGATTTAAGAGATCTTTGTCTTGAAATTGTTGGATAAATAGAGTGAAACCACTTATCCTCTACCCTAAATATTTTAATTCATATAAACCCCCTCCAAAGAATAAAAATACACATTGATAGTGTGGATGTTGGGATAGGGTTATAAGAGGTTACAAGCGTGAATGGAAACATTCATCTAAATATTTTATTCCAATTTTCACCAACTGTTTGGCTTCAAAATGTTTGAACCATATATTTCTTCAAAAGGATTATTTTTGAATAATTGGTTCCTCTATCTACTTTTAAAATTTAATCTCAATCCAGGAATGAATTTTGAAAGTATGGCCCCAATGGTAAAGTGTTGTCTAATTTGATGTGTCCAGTCCAGTTTTGAATTCACATCCCATTTACTCTATTAAAATTAAAATTTTAGATCATATGGCCTAAATGAAAGTTATATCTTGTTGAGTGAAGAATTATGTTATGAAATTTTAAATTTAAAAAAAGATACGAAATAATATTAATGACCAAAATACTACTATGAACTTTAAAGGGTCAAAAGTAATTTCTTTATCAAATTTTAAAGTGAATGATCTAACCCCAAATATTCCCTAAAAACATATTTAACACAATTTAAATAAATTATATAATTTATTATCATTAAAATATTCAATAATTTTTTAAAAACTCCCCCACTTACCCTTTATAACTCCGAGGTAAAGTCACATGTCATGTATTATAGAGAATTGTGACAAGATATGCATGTTGGTATTTCCCAATCCATAGTGGTAATATTATAAAAGTAATAATATTATAAAGAATTCAATGTCAATAAATTTCAAAATCATTGTCTCATAAATTATATCAAAACAAAATACAGTGATATTAATGACACTAAGAAGAGTGAAATAAGTTATGGGTCAATTATGCCTTTAATTCTCCACGTGTGTGTGATAACCATTTCAAACTTATATCTCTACCCATTATCCAATAGATTATGGTCATGGAAAACATATCTTATTTCATATTTTAATTCTACTAGACCTATTCTACATTCCTTTGTAATCATGTTTCAAAACCCACTCATTTAAGTATTCCTGAATGTCAAACCTTAAGCTCCTGAACAAGATATCCCCAAATACTGTACATTTCATCACTCCCCTATTAATTAAGATAATATATAAATATATATATATATATTTTTTTTCATTTTTGATTTTTTGTGGGTGTACAACTAACATATGTCAGGTACACATGCATAGGTCAATTCTATGTAGTAAGGAAATTGATCAGAAGTGATATGAATTTATAGATCAACCATTGATGTTAGAAGAAAACACATACCTAACTTGGTTATACCTTCAATTGAGTAGGAAAAATTTCAAATTTCTTGATTTCATGTATTGTTATGTGGAGAAATTAATTACACAATTTAATAAGAAAAAATATCACAAATAATGGTGTCAGAATCTAAAAGGTTTTATAATGACACAACCAATCATATCATCGACGACTTATATTTTTATAAAAATCAACTATTAATGATGAAATCTTGATCACTTTTATCATAATACCAACTAATTTTGAAAAATTAAACAAGCATTTTACATTTTTTCCTCATGTAATTTAGAATGTTAAATGATGTGTTTTATTTGTTTTTTAAAATAAAACAAAATAGACACAAAAATGGAAATCCTAAAGAAGATACCCCAAAATATTATACCCTCCCCACACGTAAAATATTACATTTTACTCAATTTGAACCTATGAGATGATATATTAAAATGAAATATATAATATTAAATATGAAAAATAATATAAAAGTGAAAGGTTTAAGGAAAACATGATGATCTCATGGGATTATTTTGTCAGACAGTGTGGTGAAATGAACTTCATGTATGGGAATTTTTACAATATATTGCTTTAACTGTTGACCATTGACTATAAATATCTATCTTATTTCCTCTTGTGTGATCTCCAATACAACATTAGGAAAAAATTATAAAAAACATAAGGATATAAGCAAATGGATCATCTTATCATGGGATTATTTTTATCACTCTCTATATAGAATTGAGTTCTTTTATAATGATAATAATATATTCTAAAGTTCTTTAATTTATAGATTCTTTTGATCTATTTCTAGGGCTAAATCCTAGTTTCACTTATTTATCACCCAAAATGTCTGATACTAAACTTATATAGGGAGATGAAAGGATTTCCAAAAAATAATCCAGAATTGGGAAATTCTAATGGGAGACTTTTATTCAATCCTGTAATCCCAAATAACATCATCCAAGAACATTATCCTATCCCTTATATTTAGTTTCATAGTTTTCTCCAAAATTTGTTTCAACTCCAAGTTTGAAACCTTAGTCGGGCCATTTTTTTGGGAGGTACATAATAGAAGTTTTGAGCATCAACCTATAATTTAGAATTAGTGAATCCAAATTTAAATTGAAATTTTTTACCCTTGTTAACTATTTATAGCATTCAACATTGAAAACCTACAAGAAATATTTTCCCTTATAAAATAAAATAAAACATGAGAATCATCGGTCTTGGTGGCCTTGGAAACCAACCAATTGATAACATAATTAATAGAAATAAGGATATAAAAGAAACCAAATGATCTAGGAAAATAACTCATAAAACTGATTCCTCATAAATCAAAAATTTTAGAGAATAATATGGGCTATTGAGGCATCTCGTGTCTCCTAGAAATGTTACTAGTGTGTTTCAAATGTGATAATGACTTTAAAAACATATGGGAATCATGGAATAAACTATAACAATATAAAAATGTCAATAATAAATTCTTAGATGTTTTTTGGGGTCTAAAGTGTCCACCACATGCAAGTGTATGAAAAATATGTATAAAAAACTCAAACTTAAGATCATGAACACACCTAATAATAACCTGGACACTGCACATACTCTAGAGGTAGGGATCATTCCACACATAAAACCTAGATTCACTCTTCAATTTTTGGATATGATGATTATTTAAATTTATAGGAATATTAGTGGAAGAAATTAGTTAACTAAATCAGAATACCAAGTATGTGTACCTAATAATGCATCAAGATGCTCATCGAGAAATGTGTCTTGAAGTGGTACTTTGTCCAAGGTGACATCATATAGTGTATATGTGATCCTAATCATGTGGTATGACACTATATTTTCAGAACCATTAGATTCCTTTATCTCAAAATAGAACTATTTAGGAAGGATCATCCAATGGATAAGTCTGGGATTCACAAATGGCTTCTTCAAGAGGTGCCTTATAGCTACATGATCATAAAATCCCACTATAGAGACCAATAAATATGGTCATAATTTATCAAAATAAAATGTGATAGTAAGAAACTCATTTTCCATGTTTGAGTAGTTCTCTTGGTCTGAATCCAATTTCCTTGAAGAATAGATGATCACATGCGAACCTTCATCCACCATCAATGATAAAACCACTCAAACTACAAAGTTTGGAGCATCACACATAAGCTCAAATGGAAGCTCCCACTATGAGGAATGTATGGTATATGGAGTGGTCAAACACTTATTTATCTCTTAAAATGAAACCCTTCATTAATAATAAAAAATAAGTTAATATATTTTTTAATTAATCTAGATAAGGGTTGAGTGATCTTACTAAAATCTCTAATGAAGTGTCAATAAACACTAGCATGTCTGAGGAATGATAGAACATCACACACACATGTTAGATATGGTAAGGATGAAATAATATCTACCTTATATCTATCAATATCAATACTATTCTATGAAATTACATGACATTGTACAATTCCTTTCAGTACCATGAAATGACATTTCTCAAAATTTAAAACCATATTTTTCTCAATGCAACGATGTAACACATTACCCAAACTCAAGAAACACACATTAAATGAGGAACCATAAATAGTAAAATCATGCATAAATACCTCCATCAAATTCTTAAGAAAATTAGAAAATATACTTACCATACATCTTTGGAAGGTACTTGGGGCATTACAAAGTCCAAATGGCATTTGTTGATAAGAAAATGTGGCAAAAAGGCGGGTGCATGATGTCCTCTCTTAACCCTCTAATACAATTGGAACCTAAAAATAACAAAAGAAACCATACATGAAGAAATATTTTGTCCCACATACAAGTATCAAAAAAATTTGGTCAATTAATAAAAGGTTAAAATGGTCCATATCATTAGATTGATTTAGTTTCCCATAATCTATGCACAGTCTCCAATTATTTTGCACACCCACATGAACTAAATAATCATTTTATTTTTTTTATAATAGTAAACCTAGTTTACTTTAGTACTACTTTGATAGGGATAACCCACTAAGAGATAGAAATGGGGTAAATGATACCTACATTTATCAAAATTTCCACTAATTTCTTTACAACTTCTAATAATGTGGGTTTAAGTATGCTTTGTGGTTGCCTAACCAGTTTAACCCCATCATCTAAAAGAATCATATGCATACAAATGGAGGGGATAATACCTGGAATGTCTACTAAGATCCAAAAAAATTTCATAATATTATTCTTTAAATATTTTGAAGATGTTTTTATTGTTCTGGTGGGAGATTATTTGTAACTATTACAAGAAATTATTCATCATTCAATAGGTTTGAATATTTTTTATTTGGTGGAAATGGTTCGAGTTCCAGTTTGGGTGGGTTATTTATTGATGGATTGAAATTGGAATTTATACACGGGAACAATTTATGTTGGGTTATGAGTATACATGATCAAAATTAGTGAATAATGTATCAAATCCATTTGAAAAATCAATAACCATGTTATAATCTGAAAGTATATACCCAGAATCAGAATAAGAATCTACATCAAAATCTAAACAAAGAGAGGATTTCTTATAAAAAATGTAAAAATGTTTTGAGACATCATGCTAGACCCAATATTCTAAATCCCCTTATGCATAGAATGATCCAAGATTGAAAAATAATGAAAATAAATATTTATAGAATCATCACAAGATGGGTATGAATGGGAGACAAAGGGAGAAGAATGGACCTCTAAGGGGTACTTCATGGAGTCTAAAATGTTAAATCTTTCAATATAATATCTAAAATCCATATAAAGTGACCCTAAGAGACATTTTTGACTTTATTATAAGTTTTTAGGAAGTTTATTCAATGAATGATGGGAGCATGAAAAATTACCTGACAATCCTTCATATTCAACACATGGAAATTGGCAGGAAAGATCATATCCCTAACCCATACAAGTACATATTCAAGAACTATCACTGGATATATTATAGCTCTATTTTCCAATTGCACCACTACTCTTGTCGGCTTTAACTCACCAATATATAAATAAAAGAAAACATATTAAGGCATTACATATATGAAAGCTCTCGATAACATAAAGCATAAAAAAGTGAAAATCAATTATACTATAAGGAATTTTGAATGTCTTGGGGTAATTTCAATTTGTTAGGAATCTCCAAGGTTGGTGTAATGAGCACATTGAAATTCCTCCTAAGGTTGATCCACTCATTTCCACTTAGTTGTATCCTATTTGTACATAGTTCTTTCAAAAACATGTCATACCCTGTAATTTTCTTGATTACTTCAAGTAAAGGGATGTTGATCTAAACACACTTTAATGTATCCAAAACCATTTTTTATTTGTTTTTTTTTGAAAAATTACAGAAAAAAGACACACAAAACACAAAAGTAAAAATCCTAAAGAAGTTTCCTTAGAATGCTTTCCCTCTACCACAGTTAAAATATTACATTTTACTAAATTTTATTTTTTTGAGATTATATATACACATTAAATATAGAATTTTAAATATAAAAAATAAGATAAAATTGATTTTTTTTGGGATAGCTAGATGTTCTCAAGTGATGATGGGGTCCTACAGTGTGATGAAATAAACTGCATGTGTGGGAATTCCCAAAATGTATTACTTTAACTGCTTCCCATTTACTATAAAGATATTCCTTGTTTCCTCTTGTGTGATCTCCATGTCTCCATAAGGACAAAAATTATATACAATATAAGGACTAAACCATCTAGAACACAACTTAGTGAGCATCAACTTCAATTGCGAACTGTAAAAAAGATCTTTATCGCACTCATGAAACTCCCTTTTCTAGATCATCTTGTCATGGGTTTCTTTTTATCACTATTTATAGAGCCTTGAGTTCTCATATGATAATAATTAGATCTTTCCAATCTCTTGAAGTTATATTTTCCTTTTATCTCATACTTATTCTAAATTAATGTTTCACTTCTTTATCTCTCAAAATGATTGATGCTCAACATCCATGGGAAGATTATAGGATTTCCCAAAAAAAATGATAATGGTTACATAAAAATGGGAGTATTTTACACCATCCTATAATCCCTAAGTGTTTCATCCAAGAACTTTCTCCAATCCTTTCTATTTGGCTACAAAGTTTTCTCCAAATTTGTTTTCAAATTCGGGTTTGAAACATTGGTCTGGCCATTTTTTGGGGGGTGGTATGGAGTATAAGTTTTGTTTTCCACCCCATAATTCCATATGAGGGAAGATAAATTATGATTGAAAAAGTGTGACCCTTTTTCACTGATGATATAATTTAGTATTCCAATCCTACAAAAAAACCATTCCCAAAAAAATTGACTACAACAATAGAATTATAAGTCTTTGTGGCATTAGTCTCCTCCTATTTTATAACATAATAAATATTAATAAGGATATATAATAGAGAAAATGAGCTAATAATTATACCCATAAAATCGTTTCAACATACATAAACAATCTCACAGAATAATATGGGTTAGTGAGGCATCTCATGTCTCCTAGAAATGTTACCAATGTGTTGGTAATGTGGGCACGACTTACAAAATATATGGGCATCATGGAACAAACTAGAAAAATATAAACCCATGTATAACACCTTATATATTTCTATTGGTGTCCAAAGTTTCCATCATATGAAAGCGTATGAAAAAATATTTAATAGACACAAACTTAATATCAGGAACATACCACCTAATAACTTAGTCAGTACGCATACATTGTAGTTAGGGATAACACGACACATAAAACCTCAACTATCTTCAGTTTTTGAATTGATGTTTATTTAAATTTTTAGGAATTTAAAAGGTAAAAATTTAGTTATCTAAATCAAAAAACCAAGGATGTGTAACTAAGAGTGAATAAATATTCTCATCAAGAAATGTGTCTTGTAGTGGTACTTAGTCGAAGGTTTTATCCTGCAGTGTTTGAGTGATCCTACTCATGTGGTTTTACACCAAGTTATCCAAACCCTTCATGTAATTTATCTCAATATCTAACTCTTGAAGAATGAATATCCAATAGATATATCTAGGTTTTGAATCTGGCTTCTTCAAGCGGTACCTTTGAGCTGCATGTTAAACAAATAACAGCTTTAAATCCCAATAAATTAGACTGGAATTTATCTAAAGTAAATATTATATCAAAAAATAATTTTACATGGTTGTTTAGTTTTCTTAGTATTAATCCAATATACTTTAAGCATGGATGATCACATGACAAAATACCTACACCCTCTGTGATAAGACTTCTCCAACTACGAAGTTGGAAGAGTTGCAGATAAGCTCCAATGGAAGCTCCAATCATGGGGCATATATGATCAGTGGAGTGGTTATACACATCTATATCTCACCAAATTATAACATACATGAATAATCAAAAAATAATTCAATATATATTTAAAGTAATCAAAATAATGGTATAGTGATCTTACTGAAATATCAGATAAATCATCGATAAAAACCAGTGTGTCGAAGGAATAATGGAACATCACATAAACATGTAGGATATGGAATGGATGAAATTATTTCAAACTTAGACATATCAATATCAATACCATTTTTTTTCACTTCATGGCCTAGTAAAATTCCCTTCTCTACCATGAAATGACATATCTCAAAATTTTAAACCAGATTATTCTCAATGCAATGATGCAACACATTACCCAAACTCAAGAGACACTCATCAAATGAGGAACCATACATATCAAAATAATCAATAAATACATCCATTAAAGTCTCATAAAAATCAAAAAAGATACTTACCATGCATCTCTATAAGGTACCTTTGGAATTACAAAGTCCAAATAGAATCCTTCGGTAAGAAAATGTATTGAACATATAGGTGAGTGTCATAATCTCTTGCTCCTCTACTGCATTGGGAACCAAATAATAGTCAGAGAAACCATCAAATATGTATTAGTGTGTCTTACATAAAAGTATTTAAAGCATATGGTCAATGTATGGAAGGGTAAAATGGAACTTACAAGTGGATTTATCTAGTTTTGTTTAATCTGTTCACACTCACCAACTATTTTTCACTCTCATAAGAACTAGGTCATCATTTTAATTTTTTATAACAGTGAACCTATTTTTCTTTGGTATTATCTAGACAAGGATAACCCGCTAGGAGTTATAAATGGGGTAAATGACACTCACCTCAAGAAATTTTCCACCTCTTTCTTTTCAACTTTATAATATGGAGTTAAGTCTCATTTGTGGTTGCCTAACCAGTTTAGACCCATCCCTCCAAAGAATCCTATACATATAAATTGAGGTTATAATACTTGGTATTTTTTCTAAGGTCCACCCAATTTCCCTACAATTATACTTTATAAATTATTTAATAGTTATTTTTATTGTTCAGATAATATATTACTAGCAATTAGTATAGGAAATGTTTCATAATTCAATAGGTATAAATATTTTATGTTTTGTTTCAATGGTTTGAGTTATTGTTGGGGTGGGTTTTGTATTGATATAAATGAAATTAGAAGTGATATATGGGCCCAATGTATGTTGGTGTTTGAATTTACAACATATTCATCAGCGAATAATGCATTAAATCCATCAAAAAAAGAAAAATCAATGTTATAATCATAAATTATACACCCAGAATCAGAATAAGAATCTATATAAAAATTAGAACCAAGAGAGGTGTTATCATGAAATAAATGTCTGGAAATGTTCTAAGGAATCAATCTAGCCCCAATACTCAAAATATAATTAATATAAAAATGATATCCATTTGATAAAAGATTCAAATTCAGTTTTTGGAGAATCATCACAAGATGGTTCAAAATGGGCGATGAAGAGAGCGGTACTATAGTAGGTAATGTAGCACCACTGTAGCAGTACATGTATTGGAGAAGGTACTATAGTGGGGTACTATAGAAGCAATACAATTCGTCCAAAATGGTATTTTAGGCCACAAAAATGGTCATATAGTATATGGGGTCGTCGATCCATTAAGTATTCAGGTTAGACCACATGGGAGAATTCTCCAGAAAAGGAATTAGAGCAACTAGCAGCCACTAGAAGAGAAAATCGGATTGGAAGAACGAGAGGGTATGGAAACTACCATCAGTACCAAGCACTGTAAAACTTTTAATGTGGCAATGCTACACAATCAACCATGTGGGGTGGGGATCTAGGAATCATAAACAAAGCAGACACTGGGGAGGGGCATCTCAAGTGTAGTTTTCTCTTTAGGTTGTTGGGTCATGTATTGTTCCTTATGAGTCTAGGATTATAGGTCATGAAAATGTCCCTTATCAACCCAATTAAAAGGAGTATTATCCAAAATAAATAAAAATATAAGGACCTTTAGGCCATTTAGATCAAGAGATAAGAATGGTATTCTAAGCTGTACTTCATTGAGTCTAAAATTTTAAATCTTATGATATCATATTTGAATTCCATAAAAAGTGTACCCCCATAGAAATTTAGAATTTCTTTGGTAGTTTAAAGGATTTTTCCTTCAAGAATGATGGTAAAATGAGAACTTATATGATCATCCTCTATACTTACCATGCAAACACCTATAGGAAAGATAATGTACCTTACCTACACAAGTACATCATTGAGTACTCTTTCCATATATGTTGTATTTCTATTTTTTAATTATACAACTACTCTTGTTGTCTTTAGTTCACCAATCTATAAATAAGAGAAAATAAAGTGAGAAATTACATTTACTGAAGCTCCCAAATCACAGAAATCATTAGAAAAGTGAAACTCACCTATATTTCATGGAATGGTAAATGTTCTGAGTTCATTTAAATTTTTAGGCAACACCATTTTTGGTGTGATGAGTGTAGAGATATTCCTCCCAAGATTGATCAACTCATTTACCTTTATCCCTCTTTTATTTGTATATAGTTCATTCAAAAACATGGATACCTTGTAATTTTACTTATTGATTAAAGTAAAGGGATGTTGATCTCAACACACTTAAATGTGTCCAAAACATATTTATTCCACCCATTCATCCATAATCTTGGTTGGTAAAAATATATTCATTAATGGAAGGGGTTTAGGTGAAACATTGATAGCCCTTCAGGTGTCATTAATTCCTAGAGGGTTACAGAATTTAGAATTTAAAAAACAAATCTAAAATATCACTAAACTATAGGGTAGTATAAAAAGTGAAAGTCTAAGGTCGAACCCATAGATATTGGGTTGGTGAAAATACTAGTTTAATAATAAAGGCATAAAATATTTTATGAATGAAATATAATCTAATTTATTTGAAAAAAGAGATAATAGTTATATTAGAGTCAATAAAAAGAAAACATTCTTGGAAATTGAAATTAATGGTTCATGATTAATTATGGAATAGTATAATGAATTAGCTAACATGTGGTGTCAGAACCAAATCATGAAACATCCAATGGTTATGAAAGAAAAAATTTGAATCTCCAAATTTCCCTTTCACAGTGGTCATGTTACTTTTGTTCTTTCAGTTAATTGGTAATTCATACCATATTTAAAAACATCAAACAATGCACCCAATGGTCATGGTTAAGATCATTCACTAGTTAATGTGTTAAAATTATCACTCCCTCACTGATCACATAATGGTCATGCATGACTAAAGTGAAGAATAGAATTGAGAAATTTTGGCATGAAGTAAGAGAACCAAATGAATTGGATTAAAAAATAAAATACCTTATTACAATCTATCATGTTCATTGCAATCACTTTTCACAAGGTATACCCCATCATGCTAGTCATGAGGGGGTAGGAGAATAAAAATACTATCATTGTCATAGTGGGAATTTGATCCTCTCATCAATCCTGGGATTAATGTTATCCCCTTTACCTCATTTATCTGTGACAGCTTGTATAAATATATAATATTTTTCATCACAAAACCTCAGATCGGTGCATCAATGTTTCAGCCTTTTTAGTGGGTTAATTTTATAAATGGGGAGTTTATGGTGTAAATGGTGTGGCCCTATTTATCTAAGTATTCTCCTTTAATGTCATTATGATGTAACGTATTTTTTTACAACATAAATTTTTCATCCTCCAAAAAACATACACTATAAATAGATTACAAGGCGTAAAACAATCTTCTATCCCGCAATATTTACATCATGAAATGAGATTTTTATTTTATGTAGTTGTTTATTTCTACTAATTCTAAATTCTACATATGTTATGTCTTTAAAATTATGGTGTTGTAACACTTTGTTTCATGTTGTGGCATGAACTATATTCAGGTTCCTAAATTTATCTCATTTTATTCTTTTTTTCCAAATATGTTATATAATACGAAAAATAACAGAACTAATCAAAAGTTCAAATATTAGAAATAATATTAATTAAATTATAGATATCGGTCTATTAAAATACAATAAAATATATTCATGTAATGTATGTATCAAACATCATCAATATTTTTCTAAATTTTTTCATTTTCCTTTAGATGCTCATCAATTCATCTTGAATGATGCTTATCTGGGGTTAAGGTGAATCCAATGGGATAAATAAGAGTATATGTATCAAATGTTTTCTTCCTAATTATCAGTTTTATTTATCTAGCATTCTCCTTAGGATTTAGAGTAGGTTGCAAAAGGATATTTATAGAGTTCTTTATTACCACTTCATGGAGGGAAGTGGAAATTTGGCACATTTATGTTTTCAACTCCCTCAAATTCAAATATTGACTCTTCATCTCATTCAGTTTATTATAAACAATTTTCTTCCGAAGTTCATCAATATTAGAATCTAATTTTTTTGAGAATTCACTTATTTTTGTTGGATCGTTGATGCTTTGGATTCAAATAACTTATGTGGTTGTTGAAAACCTTGTTGGTAAGGTGGTGGATATTAGAAATTTTGTTGAAAATAGGTATTTTTTTGTTATCTAAATCCATAACTCATGTTCAAGTGATCTTTATACCCTTGGATGTATGTTGGTGTGCAGGAATCATATTTATTTTGGGGATTTGGTTATTGTTGTTGCATATATGGAATCCTAGGGAATATGTCTTTACAATCCTCTATATATTATAATTAGGGGAGATAGTCGATGGGGTGGTTTGTTTTAGTGAAAATTATCCAAGGAAATGAAGGAGTGGGTTAGAATGTCTTTTGATCTAAGTCTATCTATCTGGATATAGTTGTAAATTCATCCAACTTATTATCAATTAAATAATTTTAAAGGGAATATGGAATTACCTAATGTAATCCTCTAACATTTTGTGTACCTTGATCAAAAAATGGTTAAGATTTTTGTTCCATATTTTCAATCAAATCCAGTGCAGGTGCTGGTGTTTTTTCAACCAATTTACCTCTAGCTGTAGCATCCACCATGCTTCTATCCATAGGTGTGAGGCCTTTATAGATGTATGGGATGAGGAGTTTCTCATTGATTTTTTAATACATGCATCTTTCACTCAACTTCTTGAATTTCTCATAGTACTCATACATTGACTCACCTTGTGCTTTATTGATCTATGATATCTACTTTTGAATACAAGTTATCCTTAATAATAGAAAAAATATGTAAAATAATAGACATTTCAAATTGTTCCAACATGTTACATATTAAGTTTGTAAATAATACATCCAATTATTTATAGTTCCATCAAGTGTGAATGTGAATTATCTTATTTTTATTTTATCTTCCAATACATTTCTTGGTTTCATTATTGAGAGTACCACATTAAATTATTTAATGTGTTTTTTATCATCATCAGATCAACCAAGAAATTTTGGGATGAGGTTAATTAACCCAGATCCTAGTTTGAAGTCCAATTCAAGAGTTTGATATGCAATGCTTGTTGGTTGATAATTAATATAAGGCGAAGCCAACTCTTGAATGGTTCTATCAAGTTTTTACTATGATTTATAGTTATTATATATCTGACAGAAAATTATTATTTTTATTAAAGACCCGCTTTTGAAGGGTTAGGGGGAACCAAACATGACATCATGACTTAAAAAACAACCAAGCTTCCACAGTTAGTTCAAGGACAAAAACAACTCATTAAAAACTAAAAAGAAAGGTTCCTACCCAGCATCATAACCATGAAGAGCAGCTTCCACCTACCCATCACCGCTCAAAAAGTTGTCTTGTGCATGATTGCATGGACCTGGAACCAATGGAATATCCATACCCTCTCAAACATCCAAATCCAAATAACAATGTCAGGTGAAAACCTATACTACGAACCTCCTATGGAGAACCCCTTGTAGTTGAATGGGTTACAAATTCCCTTAAAATGAAAACTATAGGACCAAACTAAAAAACCTTCCACAAACAGCAACCCACTATGCAAAAACATCACTCAAAAGCCTTCGCAAAACCAATTCAAAGCCGGTCCTCCACATTCACCACTCAAAGGCAACAATAATACAAACATTTAGAGATACAAATCAAACCACAAACCATCAAGAATGTTTCCCACCATTGTCAAAATCTTAAAAAACCCCAACCAGAAAACACCTTCGACGCTGAAACATGTATTCACTACAAAGCCAGAGATATCAACCGCAAACCAAAAAACAAAATCCAAAAAATGAACCAAAACATAACAAAAATGTGCTGAAAAAGCACAAAAAACATAAAAAAAACATCACCTAAAATCATCAGCCTGACACCAGACTAAATTGGAAGGAGAACACAATGATTGTTTCCACCTTCCAGCATATACAAAGATAAGATCTTCCCAATGTACCCACATCTAATGCAAAAAAGTGACAACAACCTTCATCGCAGTATCCGGAAACTCTAACAATGGACCCTCACCAGACCCTCACCACACCTGCATGTGAGCCCTGTCAGAAGGGCATGTAAAAGGCCAGTAAACAAAAGATTCTCCAAGAATTAGAGACCATGGAGCCACAAAATGCTACCATAGAAGAGATGTCGCACTCCATAAGATCACTGGGCTAAAGCATTGAGAAGAGTCAGATCTGCAATGGGGGAGGAAGGCGGTAGTGGGAGGAGGAAACCCTAAATCAGATCCCCTTACGGGTCCATCATAGTTATTATATATCTTATTTTATGTTAGTTTCCTATGTTCTTCCTATTTCACAATTTTCTAAATGGTGGAATTCTCAAATTTAGGGAATGTTAAAACTTTTCATAGGGTGGGATTGTCTGACTCAATCTATAAGGATTCATAAATTTTTAAATTCAATATGAAAATAATATTTTTGATTAATTTGTTTCATAAATAAAATAATAATAAA
Source organism: Viscum album (assembly GCA_963277665.1). Classification (NCBI taxonomy): domain Eukaryota; kingdom Viridiplantae; phylum Streptophyta; class Magnoliopsida; order Santalales; family Viscaceae; genus Viscum; species Viscum album. The sequence goes on along the minus strand of OY728155.1, from coordinate 14,859,203 downwards.
ATGACGAAAAATGGACCACAATAAAAATATAAGAAGCTTGAATTTTTGGTCTCAAGAAAAGAAAAATAGAAAAAGGGGAAAGATGGAAGAATAAAAATAGAAGAATAGAATGAAATAAGAGTAAAAAAATAACTCTAATTATTGGAATAAAATACTTTCATCCCAAAAAATGGTGTCAATTTAAATGAAGTAGTCATGGGTGCTCTTAAATGATGTGTAATGTTTTTGTACTTAGGTGCAGTAGAGTGGATGACTAATTTCATTCTTTAAGGAGGAACAATTTCAAACAACATAGTAAAGTAATTTTTGAAATAATATAAAATAAACAAACTAATAAAAAAATGGAGTGTTTTTTTGAAATTTATATCACAAGAATATATATGTTGAAAGAAGATTTTTTTCTTTTTAAAATTTGATTTATTAAACATAATGAGAATATTTTTTATAAAATATTTTTAAATGTATAATCGATCTAACTCTACCTCTTCAATTATTTATTAGTCATTATATTTCAAATTGAAATCCACTTAATTATTATACCCTAATTTTATAACCCCTGAACCTTAAGAGAATTAACTTAACCACTAATATGAAATGAATTAAACCCTATACTCTATTCAAAACATGAAATCATAGAACGCTTATTTGATTTATGTTATAAGTATAGATATGTTCAGTGGTAAATATTGTAACATATCCACTCTATAAATGAGGATGAATTGAGTTTTTATATTTTATTGTAACTCTATAAATTGATTCCTCGTGGTTTTATTTTACTGATTAAGATTATGCTCTCACAATACACACATTAATCAACCTAATGTGTTTTATGTTAATTGTTTAATTTCTTTCTTGATTCCTTTTAAGTTAAAAACTAAATTCATAGATCATAATCATTGAATTAAAGTATCTCATTAATTCAAATCAAATAAGTGAGTTTGGTGATAATTATATTGATAACTAAGAAAAATACTCTTTCATTGGTGGTGTTGGCATCATAGAATCATTTTTCATGTGCAATGTAATATAAAGGGTATAACCAAATATCATTTATAAAATATATTTCTAGACCAAATAAGTGAATCAAAGAAGTGTAAATTTTAAAAATAAAATATATTTAATAAAAACTAAGTAGTTTATTATAAAAACTAAAACATTACACAGAGAAGAAGAATAAGAAGGATTCTATGAAGGGATCCTTTCTTTAAGAGCTATGACTCCTAAAATGATTGGATAAATAGAGTGAAGACACATATCATCTGAAATAAATATTAAAATTCATGTAAAAACTCATCTAAAGGATAAAAATAAACATTTATAGAGGGGAGGGGAGGCTAGGGTTATAGGGGGTTACAAGTTTAAATGTAAAAATTCATCCAAATATTTTAATCTGATTTTTAATAACTATTTGACCTCAAAAATAAATGAACAAGACATTATTCCAAATTTATTATTTGTTCTGAGTTGGCTTCTCTATCTACTATACAAATTTTTTCTCAATTAAATATAAGATACAGAATATATGGCCCAAATGGAGAAGTGGTTTCCAATTTGAAGCGTCCACTCCAGTTTTGAATTCATAGCCCATTTAATCCAATAAAAATCAAGATCTAGCTCAGATGGTCTAAATCAAAGTTGTATCTCATTGAGTGTTTAATCAGATTAAAAGAAATTAAGTCCAAATAAGTTACAAAAAAATTATTACTAAAATACTACAGTAAACTTTAAAGGCTCAAAACTGTATTTTTTATAAAATTTTAAGGTGAATGATCTAATCCAAAATATTCCATAAATAAACATATTTAAAAAAAATATGAGGAAATTATGTTATTTATTATCAATAAAATATTCAATAAAAATGTGTTTTATCAATTCTTTTTATTGAGACAACTACTTGAGCTCAAGTGGAAGGCCATATGAGACTGTGCTTAGTGTATCTGCTATTGGGGATAGAGTGGAGTATGAGGCTAAGGAAAAATTATTTGACCCACTCCCTAGATGGACTATACTAGTAGATATGAAAGTGGGAATATGATCATGGAGGAATCTAATAATTCACATACCCAAAACCCCTTTCGATATCCTCCTCATGTGAAACAGTATGCACCCTCGGTGAGAAAATGTTTTGAAGGATCTGATATTAAGAAACATGTGTCGCCTTTTGCATCAATAGTTATGGAAAATATTTCTTTTATAAAAGGATAATTTGGTGATATAAAGAATGATTTTTTCTCTTACATGGATGATATTAGATATTTAATGTAAAAAAAAGTTTCTAGAGATGAACTTGATAATTTAGTTCGGATGATGGATTCCCAGACCTACATGATAAAAACTTCCAATGTGTGCAATCAGTTTCTTCTAGTCATAATGATAAGGACTTTTTGGCTATAAGAGAATAGGTGAGTAAACATAAAGGAGTGTGTTCCACCAAGTATAAAGTGAACAAACATGGATTTATTATGTAATCACATACATAAATTAATCAAACATTTTAGTGGTCCAATATGACCTTTATGAGGCCTCCCCTAATGAAATTCAGAGTTTTAAATAACATATAAATGATATCTTGCATACTTTTTGATGTACAGTGCTGAGAAAACATGAATTCATTAGATTATTTCAAAAAACAATTCCAACACTAATTATTAAACTTCATTGGTTCTTGATCTCAAGACACTCTTCAACCAACTCTCTTCATATTTTAATTTAGTTTCATCCTAGATATATTCACTCCAATGTTTCATGTTAACTTTGGTGATTTTTAGGATTTCTAGAAGGATTTTTTAATATAGTTTAAAGATACCAAATAGTTTATTCAAAGTCCAGGTCTTAGTATTAATTTTTCCTTGAATGAAATAGTTATATTTGTTAAGAAATATGTTCCTTCAATCAATTCTAAGCTATATGAAACTCGGGAGGTATCCAAGATAATCAGGTATATGGTTTCATGTTCTATTAGAAAAATCATAAAAAAATAATCAGAACTTTTAAATTATGATGGAAAAGATCTATGAAGGAAAAGAGGCATGTTAATGGAATTGTTCTTACTTAATTGTTTTTGAAAATGGAAGTTACGACTGAAATAATTTTTAAATAATTAATAGATTGTGATAGCTAAAACCTTAGGTCACCCATATTTACAATCTATGATAAATGTATAGGTTAATTCAAGATGGTAACAAAACCTATTTTTTAATAAAGATAAATGTGTGGAGGTGAGTGATCCTATTTTATTGTGAGGGTTGGATGCCTTGGTCATTAGGTCCCAAATTTCCCATTGACTCTATTTTTTTATATGATACCTTGTTTATTTGTCTAATGTGATCCTTTCTATGTGACATTATGTGAGTCTTGGATAGATAATGGTTGAAGATATATGGGAGGGAGGCCTAGGTTTGTGGATACAATTGACATCTTTGATAGAGGGATGCATGGTGGAGTCCATAATGAGAAAGGGAAATATGAAATGGGTTAAAGATGGAGTTTCCCTTTATTGTGGTGAAATATGAAATTATTTCATATAAATAAATCTACATAAGTGATGGATATCCACGTTGATTGGTTCTTCATTACATTCCACATTACTTGAGGTAGCTGATTGTGGTTGGTTATCCATCCCTTATATGGTATATTAGGATGATTTCTAAAGTAAATGGAATTATGGAATGATAATGATTAATAAATGTTTTAACCCATTGGTTTGGTGCTTGAATTGAATGAAAGTATTGAAAATTTTATCGAACTGTGGAATTGGTTGGATTATGCCTGGCGGTAATGGACTTCACTTGGTTGTTAATGAAATGTGAGTGGAATGTTGTTAATTATTTTCTAGTGAATTAACTAAAATAAAGTGAAATTTTAAAAGTAATGAATGAATTAAATAAATATCTTTCAATTCTTGTGTTCTTATAGGATATCTAGTTCTTAACAGTGGAAGTTGAGTGTCTAAGAGATGATAGATGTAGTTGTTCCTAATACTAGGTTAATGGACATAGTGTTAATTTGAGCTATATTATATCCTGTATGTTATGTTTTTTATAATATACCACACCCATTTCATTAGGTCACCTGAAACCTAGTGGACTCTAGGAGGGTATTTTCCCCAATATCTTGGTTGACGGGGAATAGATGGCTGACTACCCCATCTGACCCTCCTCTCTTATCCTGGTAGTATTATGTACTATTATGAATGGTGGTTACCTTTATCATATATGTATATTTAGGTATGAAATGGATTATAGTTATTTCACACACATGTATCTCTATAAATAATATTGTATGGATTTTTATAAGCATGACATGTATGATCTTTAATGGCTTGAGGTATAATGCATGAGGTATGAGTTATGTTGCCTCCCAGTAACTATTATGTTTCTATTTGTAGTTGTGGTACGTGATAAGGATATGTTTTAATTCATATATTTCATGATATGATACTTTTTCCCAGGTGTATTTGACATATCTTACTTTTGGAGAGGGATGGAACATGATGTGAAATGTTGGGGGAGAGCTGAAAACTAGTGGGGAAGTGGTTACGAGGTACCTTCTTTTGATATTATGTTATTTGTTCACTTGTATGTCATAATTGGTGAGAGATAGTCATGGTGAGGATGGGAAATTAGTATACCTATTTAGGTGATGATTTAGCTTTACTTTTGGTTCTCTAGGATTTATTTTTCATTCTTTATCATTTTCTAGAGATTCTTAATGGAGGATCCAAGTGGGTATACCTATTACAGTCACCCTACGAATATATAAACTATTTTTAGGTCTAAAAGAGCTACTTAGTGATTGGTTTGGACATTAGTATATAGTGAATGTTATGTAGGAGTTGTATGGGATTAATGGTAACTTTGGGGGATGTATATGTGAACTTGTAGTTTTCTTTTGTGGGATTTTAGTTTCATGACATTTAATGCCTATATTTGAGGATATTTTACTTTTATTTTTGATAAATATTTGTTTTTCATGTCTATATTATCTCTATATTCTATTTTTTAGAGGGTAATTCATCCCATATGTGTGTATGATTTACCCTTGGTGCTTGTAGAGAACATGTAGTCTATTGAAGGTGGGGTTCTTACGTCATTATCTTCCCATTCTTTTTCCCTTCCTAGGAGTTATACCTTTAGGGGAGGGGTTTATGACAACACATACATCCTTTTAAAAGGTTTACATGATACCAATTTAGATATTATATCATGAATGAATTTTTTATCATGATATTTAAAGTTTCTTTGAATTTCTATCTTTCATGAGAGATTAATTCAAATTTTATAAAAATTGCAAGGGTTTCTATGGTTTCAATTTCAATTCTTTGAGATATAATTCACATTATGAACCATGATTTATTTTATATTGTGTACATAATTCCCTATGATTTTGTCTTAACATATTATTTCATTTAAATTATAGGTTTTATAGAATCATGTTATGTTACTTCATTCAGTTTCTTTTTTATTCAAGCATTACCCAATTTGTAAGAGTTCCTCATCTCAAACTTCCTTCTTTGAAACATGTTTTTATTGGTACACCTATATTTATTTATATGGTGTATACATTAAATCATGACATATAATATCATGCATCCTTTTATACTCATGATATTTTAATTTCAATCTTATGTTCATTCTTTTAAATGTTTTTTGGGTTTAAATGGTTGTAATTGGTTTTTAATTAAAAATGTCATTTTATTATTTTTAAATACTTTTAACTGAAATATTACTCCATTATGTTGATATTATTTCTAGAATGTTCCTTTCATAAACATAAATGATTGCCTAAAGTTATTTTCCATGATAATTTAACTTCTTTTCAATGTTTTTAGAAGGAAATATCTTAATCTTTTCTTCATGGGTCACTTTTGACACTCTTCACAAAATTTTTAGTTTTTAGAGGCATAAAAAGAAAAAGGTATTTTGCCTTATTTTCATAGAAATGTTTTAAATGTTCATATAAATATATTGTTGTCTATTTAAACACCCTTTAATGGTTTTTCTACATTACTATTAGTATGATCTTATGATACCATCCATATTATTTATCTAGATGGATTATGATGATTGTTTTGAAGAGATTACCAGGAAATCCATTTCCGTTTTAGGGGTAAATCATGTTATAAAGGAATGGAGCTTATTTTTAGAATTATTATGAAGTATATTCAAGATTACATATGTTTTATTCATATATGGTACTTAGAAATTATTAATGATGATTTGGAGAGCCTGATATAGCTCATGATAATGGGTGATCCCCATATAGCTCTCTCATTCATTAAGCAGCGTTCCTTACCTTTAAAGGCAACAAGGAGGGAGTAAACTGAGGAGGTTTCTATTGTGGACTTAATTGGGCTCTAGTTATTTCTGACATGAGGGAACACAGGTAATTATCATCATGTTCCAATATACCAACAAATATTCTCTATGATTTCTATGCAGTTTTAATGGTCTCTTTTATCATGATTGACATTATACAGCTCATTACTATTGATTCTTAAGAATTTTTCATTTGTTAAAGATTTATGACATGTACCATGTTTAATGACCCATGTTTTTATAGGTTTGGATTATATTATTTAATGTTAATTAAATTTGAATATATTTTAATACCATTATTCTCATATTTTCCCATAGAATATATTCAATTTTTAATTCTAATGTTTATCCTTATTAAGAATTTGAGCTCCCCATTATTATGTTTTTCCCTATGTTATAAGGAAATATTTTATATAAGATATATCTAAAATGAGTTCAAGTGGGAGATGATGAATATATAATATGGAATATGAGAATATAGGTATATTAGAAAACAATTTCACTTAAATACATGGGTATTGTTATGAAAGAGTTTTCTTAATTCTCTAAAACTATAATTTTAAAAATTCATTGAGTATGAAAGTGATCGAATAATTTTTTTTTGATATTGTCTGTTTTAGAAGGTTAAAGTTGGGTCATTTTTATTTCTATAAAATCTACAAATATAAATATTAATACGTTTTCATGTGATATTAATTTAAGAGTTATGGATACAATCATGGGTTTATAAGTTTAAGGTTGATCATAATTTAAAAGGAATAGAAACCCCTTTTGAGGTTCTAAGTGATTATATTTTAATGTGATTAATGATATTTTGGTAGGTGTTTTGTTTTTTGAGGAATATTTAACTATTAGGTTTAAAATGAAGGATTATTTGGGAATAATACTATTATATTTTTAGGTATGTAATATGAAATGTATGAGATAACATTTGAGGTAAAAAAATTATTTAATGTTCAGGTTATTAATATAAATTGGGATATGAATTATTTATTTATATATGGATATATGTTGACCCTTTGGTTTTATTGTTTAAATTTGGAGTTAAATGTTTTATTTATTCATATAAATGTTTTTTCATTTTGGGTATTATCTTACCTTTTGTTAACATTTTTGAATTTGGTAAATACTAGAGTATTATCGGTTTATCCCTTTCTAAAACCTATCATGTGTTAAAATTTTATGGTTTAGTCACAATAAAGATTCATCATGGATAATCATAATATGAAAAATGGGATTAGATAAAGATTTAAACTTACTGAAACATTCTACCAAATGATTAAATTGCATTTATGGATTTGATGAAATCATGTATATATATTTTCTCATGTTCTCTATCTTAATGGTAAAAGGTTCTCTCACCTTTATATAAAAGATCATGAATTTTTTTTCCTATTTCTTATAATCATTTCGGAGGAATATATGGTCTTTTATCTCTCTATTATTAATTCATGATTTTGATTTTGTAGAATTTCTCATGAACATTTATTTTTTTGTGATCAATCTTCTCTAACACTCTGCATTATTATTTAGACAATATATTTCTCCTACATGTTTATAATTTCGCTAAAAATTAATGTTATTCTATTTGGGAACCTATTTATGTGTCATTATAGATGACTGTTATATTTATATTTCCCACTTTTAGAATGGATGTTTTACTAACTCTTTTTACAATGTGGGTTTAAAAAAAGATATTTTCAAATGATAAACCCATGATTACTAAGATAAAAATAAAAAATTGAGGAAAAAAAATTTATGTGGGGTAGAATTTAATACACTAAGATTTTAATAGAACACTTTTTTCAATAGTGCACATGACATGCAACATCAAGCTTTAATGATTATGAAATATTGTTATTTAAATATGACTATTATAACCGAGCTGTTGAAATAGTTGGTATGAATAGAAGTAACTATATTATGATATATATATATATAAAGTCCCTGCTCAATTAAAATTTATTTATTAATTTTTGGTAAATAAGAACTCGATTATTAGTAAAGTCATTTTTTACTTCAAAAATAGGTTTTCTTCTGACTGAAAATTCATTTTCTATTATTGAAACCCTTTTAAATAAAAAGTGAGAAACAAAAGATTACTATTTTGTGAATAGTGAAAAAATATGATTTTATAGAAAACTGAATTTTCCATTCAAGTATTTATAAATCCCCTTTTTCTGAAAAATGAGGTCTTGTACATAGGAAAATCCTCCTAAAACAGATAAAAAAAGGTTACATCAGTTTAAAAGAAGGCAGTTTACATTTATCCTTTTGGAAATGTGGTAACAACTCATCAGGAATCGTGTTGGAGAATAAAAAATCATCAAAACTCACCCCTTTATTTTCCAGACCATCGGAAAGTGAGTTAGCTTCATGATAAACATGAGTGATAAGACAATTGAGGGAGTAGAGAATGTTATGGAAATTGATCCATTTCCCAGTCACTCTTCCTGAAAGATGAATGTTACCTATTCTAATAGAATGAAAAATTGTGGAATCATCATTTATAAATTTTTTTCAACAAGTTAACTTTATTTTTTTCGTAAGTAATAGTAACCTTTGTAAACAAGTTGTCACCATGTTATGGGTAAAACACATAGAACAAGGATAGAACTATAGAAAAAGAATTGAAAATCATCAATATACTTTCCTATATTTCATTTTGTGATTTAACTTCAGCCACTCCATTGAAAAATTCTAAAATATAGAATTTTTGTGTGATTAATCTTTGAGAGTGTACTTTATATTATTTTATGTATAGGAAAATTCCAAAATGTATTTTTTAATATCAATTATATTTTCTAAGAGGGATAAGAAATTATGAAAAGTTTTGAAAAATTATTATTAATATTTAATAAATATTTAATGATGGTAATTTATTTTTTATTTTTGGTGGTGAAATGAATACCTTAAATTCTTACGGAATGTTGAAACACTTCTTGTGCAAGGAGTAAAGAAATCAAGTAAATGATTTTAAAAACATTGAAAGTAATATTTTTTTCAGTGAGTTATGGTATTTCACAAAATTTAAAAATATATATTATGTATTATTAATATTTTAAAAGTTCATATTTTAACTTCATTACTATCTTGATATTTATTTAATGTCAAATTATGTAAATAGTCCCAAAAATGAATTTAATCATATTTTAAGTTAAATAATATTATATTAGTTGATTTAAATTTCATAAAATCTGATATTACACCAAGTGAATGATATATTATCTAAAACATAAAAAACAATTCATTTATGAGTCAGTTTTCGTTATATTGTAACTTTATTTATCCCTAAATAGTAAAAAACATTGATATCCTGATAATCTTCAAAAGTGTTAATGGGAAGTTAAAACTTAGAGATACGGGTTAAAACACCAATAAAATTTGTGTAAATTATATTATATGATATGATTTAAACTCATACTTATAATCCTACTATCTTATAAATATGTGAATTCTGTTCCACTAGAATATGAAAATTAATTTATTTTAATTTAATACTTTAAATAATTCCAAGTATTCCCTTACCCTCACTTATAAAAGCAAACCACACATCCTCTCTTCATTACACTTAATGAGAAACTTAGCTCAAACAAACCCTAAAATTACTCTTCATGAATTACTCATATTCATTCTAGTGTTTTTGGTATTCTTAAAATTTCATTCCAAGGGCCCTTCAGAAGAGATCCAAGGGAGGTTCTTCAAAGTTGATTTAATCGTGTTAACCGAGCGTTTTCGTATTAATTATTTTTTCAACACCTTAAATTATATCCTAACCATTTTAATATAATTAAATCAGTATCAACCATATAATTATATGTTGTTGTTTTTATTTCATAACCTTATTCGTCTCTTTTTTCATCAAATGGGAAATTAAACCGTCGTTTGTGTGTACATGCAAAATACCACCTCACGAATCGATGTATTTTGTTTCTCATCACCGCCTTTTATGGATAGTTGTTATGGTGTATTTCATGTATATATATGATATTAATTAAATAATTATGATTTTATAAATATAATATATCATCTACCTTCATACCATTATAATCAATATAGATGTAATTATTGCATGTGCACACATACGGGCTACCATCTCCACATAGCAAGGTAATGTTTTTAAAAAATAGCTTTTAATGGATAATAATTAGGATGGATTTAATGACGTTATTTGATTTTTATAACATGATAATTATTATTTAATGATAATAATTTATTTTCTTTCTTTATTATACATCAAATGAAAATTAAAAATATATTTTGTGTGTACGTGCAGACAAATACCTAGCAAGACGATATTTTTTTCATGACCAATTTTCAAGATAGACTATAAAATTGTATTTAATCTATAAAAATAATAATTATTTCATTATTATAATTATTTAGATTCAAGAACAATGACCCAGTTGACCATGTTCAAGCTACCAAGTCATTTTTCACTTATGAACCGAACATCCTCAAAACACCTGACATGGACTTAACTGATCATATAGTCAGATATGTTATCAAAATAAATAAAATAAATGGTTTAATAATATGTGAATAATACTATAAAATTAATTAAATAAGAAAATAATTAATTTATGTTTATTATATAGTTGTTATCTGATAGATATAAAAGGTAAGGACACATGATAACGAGTTTCTTAACTTAATTTTCATTCATTGGGTTATACTTCTACTTCATTGACTCTATTATTCCAAGGTTATATATGAAATGACCATTGATTTTTTTTGTATTTAGAATTGTTTTTTTAAATGTTTACACATAATAACATAATTGATTTAATTATAACATCAATGGTATAATCTTTGTAAGGGTTATTCATCTCAAAATTATTTTTTAGACATATCTTTTATTATGTGCTTATATCCTATTATATGGTGTATATGATGACTTTTGAGATATTATTTCATGAATAACTCACTGATCATGATATTTAAATTTCCTTTTAAATTATATCTTTCATGAGATATTGAATCAACTATTATAAAAGTTATAATGTTTTTTATAATCTCAATTTCACTTTTTTATGACATAATTCATATTAGGCACCATGATATATTTTATGTGGTGTAATTACTACCCGATGAATTTTTATTAAGATATTAATTCATATAAATTATAGTTTTTATATAATCAGGTTATGCCCCTTCATTCAATGGGTTTTGTTTCAAGCATTACCCATGTTTCAAGTTTTTCTCATCCCAAACATCCTTCTTTGAGACATACTTTGATTGATGCACCTATATTAATTTATATGGTGTATACATTGAAAATTGACATATAATATCATGAATCTTTTTATACTCATGGTATTTAATTTTCATTCTTATGTTTTCTATTTCAAATGGTTTTTGGTTTCAAATGTACCGAATGAGTTTTTCTTAAAACACATTGTTTTAATGTTTTTAATGTCATTTAACCAAACTCTTCTTCTGTGTTCAGTATATAATTTTAATAATATTTTTTAAACATATAAGATTTCATAAAGTTATTTTTCATTATATTTGAACTTATTTTAAATGTTTTTAAAAGTAAATTTCTTATTTTTTTGACATAGGTCACTTTTGACTCTCTTTACAAAAGTTTGAAAATAATATTTTTTTAACCTTCATGACAAGGATACATTTTCCCGCCATCATAACTATTATTTTATTTTAATATTACTTTAAAATTTTCCATGGTTATTTTCAATGAAAAATGATTTTATCATCATTTTTTGAATTTTATGTTTCTAAGGGAACTGAAAGAAAATGGTATTTTCCCCTATTTTTAATGAAATGTTTTAAATATTCTTTAAAGGTATTTTTATCTATGTTAACAAACTATAATGATTCCAATGATTTACTATGAATATTATATTATAATAAAATCTATATTCATTATAGTAACCCAAATATTTCTTACATGACTACTATATAAATTTTAAGATAAACAACACAATAATGATATAATCCAGGATCCAAATGTTTTGTATCTTGGAAAAATTAGAACCACACATCACTTATTCATAATAAAATATAAAAATTATTTAAATAATTATTATTTATAATTATAAAATATATCACATTCTCCTTAGTATATATAATCACTTGAATCTATACATCAATGAAAGGGGAGATCTAAAATCCTAGTAAGGGGATAAATATCAAGGGTGGAATAAGGGACATGAATCAATAGTACATGGGTGAGAATAATAAAGATAATCATATCATAAGAATATGACCATCCTCATAATAATGAGGGAAACATTTTATAAATTAATGGAATGTGGAATATGAATAATAATGAAAATTCCTAACATAGTGGACAAATACCACACATAGTTAAGCATAAATTTTTCATCATGTCCACATATAACATATGTGTACAAATCATAAAATCATAATCTTAAACAAAGATAGAATCATGTTCATGCATAGTATATATAATATTATGAGATATATAACATTAATTAATGCATTGGAAGATATATAATTCAAATCCCACCTGAAAAATATTAAAATTCTTACAATCATGCATGCCACATGGAAAGATAACATATACAAATCATAGTCATGAAATAAACCCATGGAAAGTAATGGGTTTCATAAATTATTTTTAAATAATAATTTCATGAATAAAATTTGGGGTTTTATAATGAATAATGGAAATCATACTCTGGAATAAAACATCTACAATATTTAGTTGATAAGAAATAAACCAAGAGGAGTCAATGTGATGTTTTGGACATTAAAGTATTTTTTTTAAAATATTTATAAATGGATTAGAAAATATTTCGAAAGGGTATAAACAAGTATAAACCAAAAAATATAATTATATAATAGTAGAAGTACATTTTAGAAAATTTTAATAACATCCATAAAAAATATGGAGGAAATAACAAAAAAAATAAGGGGTTTGGTTCAAGAGTCCCCTTACCTTAAATCCATCTTTATTTCATTGCTTTCCCACCTCCTGAATAATAAAAATAGTTTTATTAAAAAATGTAACCAAAATTTAAATATGTCAGTTTTTCACTCTTGATAAATTATAATAATTGGATCTTATTCATTAACTCTCTTTGTTAAAGATGAAATGCTTTGATATCATATTTTCCTTAAAAATATCTTATTTTGTCTCGATTTCACTATTTTTTTCAAGGTAAATTAAACATAAGTAAAATTAATTCAATTATATTATAATAAATATATTTACGCCTTTATATATCATAAATAACTTATTATAACCACCCATAAGGGTGGTGATAGTAAAAGAGTTTGAAACATCCTCATTAGTGGTAAACTAACCATTAATAGGACATTGTCCCATGAAGAAGAAAGAGAAGTATGAAATATGAATACATAATAAATATAATTATCACTATAGGTAAACATAATTATTATAATTTTAACACACCAATTAATTAATATAAAAATAATTTTTTTAAATCAATAGAGAATAAAAGTAATGGAATTTAAAATTGAGAAGATAAGTTGATGAAAACTTACTCTGTTCTCTATGTTATATATTTTCTACAGACCTAAAATCCATTGATTCTTAGATTTGGTTTACTCCAAAATGTTCCTAAGGATTATATGGGGCTTAATATATGGGATTTGGGTAGAAATTAAAATGTTTTAAGTGGAATTAAATTGGTTTTCCAAGGGAGGTTTGAGGAACTATTTAAACTTTATGAGTGAGGTAGTTTGAGTCATAATATTGAATAAAATATTATATCCATATTAAACCTTTAAATATTAATATTTTTCACATTAAAATATATATTTTTATTAAATAAAATTATTTTTATACTTTAAAACACTTTATAATATGATTTTATTATTTCAATAAAAAGGAAATGTGGAAAAATGAAAATATTTTTTTTAATGGATTACATTAGACTTTAGACTTTGTAAATTACTTTTTAGGTTTGGAAAACAAGATTATTTTTTATAAGTTAATAATTTATCAAATTAAATATATTTTTTGAATTATTCAAAATTTATATAATTTATTACATCATTGTTACATCATGAATGATGTAATTTAAAATATACCAGCCGCAAAAAAACTATATTTTAAATAATACCTAAAAATAGAAGTATTTCATAAAAATACCCAAAAATCACCCATGGGGAATTTTGATGTGATGATTCTAGAAATGAAAATAATTTTATCAAAAAAATTTAAAATATATCTAATATTTATTTTTAATTTAAAAAATAGTGATTTTTATGTAATACATTAAAATATAGTTTATTAAAAATATGCTTATATTTTCCCTGATCTTTTAATCTTGATAACTTTTATTGAACAATAATACTTATATTTTCTAAAATTAACCTATATTAAAATAATTTATATTCAAATTTATTATTTTTATGTTAAATTACTATTGTAGCTGTCATGTTACTATTTTCTATGGCCAAGTTACTATTCCTAACTGTTTAGTTACTATTTTAACAGCCACATTACTATTGTAATAGTCATATTAAAACATATTAATACTAATTAATTCATTCATTGAATAATTACTATAATTCCTCCTATGGTTATATATTTTTATTTTCAAATATATCAATTGGTTTACTAAAATTATATTTCTTTGTCAAAGATTTATTCATGACGGTGATGATTTTAACATATTGGATGGATCCAAATTGCATCGTTGTGCTTTTATTATTTTTATTTTTTGTCCCATTGTAATGTTTTTCATTTTCATGGGTTTAGTTTCTGACTAATGTAATGATCTCTATTAATGAAATAATGTTTTTTTAGATTCTCTATGTGTTGTATGTGTATAATTATATATAATTTACACACATTTATTCAAAAAAAATCATTTATAATTCCATGGTTATTACATTCATCCCCTTTATAAATTTCTTCCTTGAAATTTCAACATATATTCTCAATTGAGAATAGATGAGGGTAATTTTGTTTCAACATTTCCTCTAGTTCCCACATAACCTCTTCATATTTATGGTTCTACCACAACAATTTTCCATTTTGAGTTGTCTTATTATATAGAACATTATCCCTACTGTTTATGATCTTCACTGACTTCTCCTCATAAGATATTTCATTCTCTAGTTATAGTAACTCTAGATTCAGTACATGTGAGGGATCATGTATGTACTTCCTCGATAGAGATAAATGGAACACACCATAAATAGGGTCCAAGTTTTTTAAAAGTTCTAGATGATATACCACAGCTCTTACAGGATCTAGGATCTAAAATGGGACAATGTACGTATGACTATGATTTCCTTTATTTCTAAATAGCATGCAATTCTTCTACGGTGATATTCAAATGAAATATTTTTAGCTAACATCAAACTCCATGTCCCTATGATGGTTGTTTTTATAACTCTTATTTGAATTTGAATAGATTTTTTATATTTTTGGATATCTTAAACCTTTTCTACAATCTATTATACAGTATTAGGTCGAAGTATCTTTCATACACCAAATTCATCCCAACAAGTAGGAGCTCTATATCATTTCCCATACTGAGCTTCTTAGGGGGGAATTTGAATACTTGAGTGGAAAATATTGTCATATGATAACTAAACTAATGGAAGATATCTATCCCATCCACCTTAAAATTCCATTAATAAATCTCTCAGCATATCATTGTGTGTCTGAATGGTCTTTTTAGTTACCAATCAGTTTGGGGGTGATAATCCATACTAAAATTCAATTCATTGTTCATAGAATGTTAAATATTTGTCTATAATTTAAAACAAACCTTGGATAATGGTTGAATATGATCAAAAGTTGTTCCCTATGTATCCCCACTAAATCCTTTACATATAAAATAACCAGTTGTTCAATTGATAAATATACCAAAATAGAAATGAGGAGGGAGGTCTTGGTGAGTCGATCCACCACAACTCATATCTCATCACATCCTTTGAATGTATTTGGGATACTGGTGAAAAATAACTTGGTGTTTTTCTCCCATTTCCATATGGGTATGGGAAATAGTTTTATCATACCCTTAGACATCTTTCACTCTTCTTTAACTTGATGAC
Source organism: Viscum album (assembly GCA_963277665.1). NCBI lineage: Eukaryota > Viridiplantae > Streptophyta > Magnoliopsida > Santalales > Viscaceae > Viscum > Viscum album. Next base: position 14,842,863 of record OY728155.1, on the reverse strand, counting down.
ATATCAATAACATTTTTGGTTTACTCGAAGATATCCTTATTCATGTTGTCCCACAAAAAAGTGATCTTGAAGATCACACATTACAACAAATCTAGTCCTTAATAGCGCTATAAATGGTCTTTATCAGCTCTAGAAAAGTGTTGACTAAAAGCCCTGGTATTTTATCAGTGCTAAAAAGGAGTTGATAAAGGGGTCCTTTATCAGTGCTAAAAAAAGAACTGATAAATGGGACCTTTATCAGTGCTTTAATTTAGCGATGCGAAAGGAAAAAATTACCAGCTCTTATAAAATAATGAATGAAGTTTCATTCATCAATGCTTATAGAAGCTCTGATAAAGGACTATTTATCAGGACTTTTATGAGGGCTGATAAAATATACCTTTATTAGCGATTTTAAAAGTGTTTATAAAGGGCCATACTGTAGTGTGTTGTAACCACACATTGCTACACCACTACAGTGTGTGGAAACATCACACCACACCACAAGAAACACACCACATACAAACAAAAACAAGTCCCAATACAAGATTTAAATAAAATTAAATTTATAAAAAAAACAATATTTTATAGAAATTTCAATCTTTGGTTCATACAATTACATAAATACAAATTATTAGATACATTCAAAAACATAGATGTTCCTTCAACTTTTAATCCTTTCCCAACTAAAGATATTTCTTAACAAAACACCCCTACTCAAGAAAAATAATTCACCCATATAATAAAAAAATTATTATGTTAGTAATAATATAAAGAAATAAATTAACATAAAGTGTTAATGTTACTAAAATTGACATCAAATTTAAATAAAAAGACACACTTGGAATCATACTGGTCACACTGTGCATCAGATTGAGGTGTGACTGATTCCTAAACATAAAAAATGTCTTATAAAATCATTTTCCTAAACTATTTAGACAATTTGAATGTGTTTTCTTGGTTTTTAGTAGGTCAATTGGCATTTTTACTAAAATTGATGTCAATTTTAAATAAAAACACACACTTGGAGTCAAATTGGCCACACCGTGTATTAGATTGAGGTGTGACTGATTCATACACGTCTCAAATCACTTGTGGATCATTTTCCTAAAGTATCAAAACAATCTAAATGTGTTTGTTAAATTTTGAATAGGTCGGTATATTTTTTTACTAAAACTGATATCAATTTTAAATAAATATTCACTTAGAGTTATACTGGTCACACCATGTATCAGATTGAGGTGTGGCTTATTTCTACATGTTCCAAATCACTTATGGATTGTTTTCCAAGAGTATCAAAACAATCTGAATGTGTTTTCTCAATTTTGAGTATGTCACTTATATTTTTTACTAAAATGTAATTTTAAACTTGAAACACACACTTTGACTCATACATATCACATCATGTATCAGTTTGACTTGAGATCGATTCTTATACATTACAAATAATTTATGAATCATTTCTATGAATTATCAAGAAAACCCAAGAGCGATCACTTGGTTTTCTATGAGTGAATATTTTTAAAGTAAAATGTTAATTTTAAACTCATAACGGACACATTGAGTCAGCATTATTTTTTACTAAAATTAATGTGAGTTTAAAATATAAAGAAGTAATTAGAGTCATATCGGTCACATCGTGTGTCAGATTGATGTGCGGTTGATTAGTACATGTCCCAAAGTCTCAAAACAATCCTAAATATCAATGTTACCATGATTATTATTGACTTTATTTGTCGAACTGCCAACACTGCATGAGAAGCTTCAGACAAACCACATCAACTCGAAAAAAAATAATACACCTATATAAGAAAACAATTATTACGAGTAATACTATAAATAAATAAATTAAAAATAAATATTAATTAATACATTAATTCTATAGAAAATTGTTTTACTATAAAAATATTAATATTACCTCTCTGATTGAGAAGTAGAGGGAACTTGAAGGAAAGTGATAAATGTCAACACTGTAGGGGTGAAAGGTTCTTACGGAGAAGAAGTATATAGAAGTGTGGGTGTAGAAAGGGATGAAATATGGATAGATCACCCCCACTCGAACAAAAGTATCCACCTATATAAGAAAAAAATATTTTGTGATTAATACTAAAAATGAATAAATTAAAAATAAATATAAAAAATACATTAATTCTATGGAAAATGATTTTACTATGAAAATATCATGATTAATTCTATAATTAAGAGGAGGCATCGTCATTTCTCTTCCTATAAAGGTAGTGGAGAGAACTTAAAATAAAGTAATAATGCAACATTGTAGGGGTGAAAAGGTTTTGAGGGAGAAGAAACATGAAAGCTGGATAGATCACCCCAACTTGAACAAAATAATCCACCTATATAAGAAAAAACGTATTCTGTGAGTAATAATAAAAAGAAATAAATTAAACATAAATATGAAACAATACATTAATTCTATGTACAATGATTTTAATATAAAAATATCAATATTACCTTAGTAATTTGGAAGAGGTAGCATCATTTCTCTCCTTTTATATGCATTGGAGGTAACTTAAAAGAAAGTGATTAATGCACCACTGCAGGGGTGAAATGATTTTAAGGTAGAAGAAGTATGAAATTTGGACAGAGCACCCCAAATCGAACAATATAATCTACCTCTATAATAAAAAAATTATTATGTGAGTAATATTAAAATGAAATAAATTAAACATAAATATAAATCAATACATTAATTCTATGGACAATGTTTTTACTGTATAAACAACAATATTACCTCTGTAATTGGGTAGAGGGTACTTTGTTTCTCTTCTTGCAAAGGGAGTGGATGTAACTTGAAATAAAGTCATAAATGCACCACTATAGGGGTGAAATGGTTTTAAGGGAGAAGAATAAACAATGGTGGGCAGAGTACCCCAACTAGAACAAAATAATCCACTTATATAAGAAAAAAATTATTATGTGAGAAATACTAAAAATAAATAAATTAAACATAAATATGAAACAATGCATTAATTCTATAAACAATGATTTTACTGTAAGAACATCATGATTCCCTCTATGTTTGAGCTGAGGTAGCATCATTTCTCTCCCTACAAAGGCATGACACGTGGACATAAATAATCTAAAATAAAAGAAATCTGCAAAAATAATGAAAATTAAATCAATGTTTCATTACATAATTTTTTGGATAAGTATAGAAAGTATATCATAACATTACCTTTACATATTTACAAAGAGTTTCCTTCATTACAGTTTGTTCTTCCATCATGTGCAGAAGACGTTGTATGTATGATTATTTAAAAATTTAATTTATATTATGTTAATGTAGTAGAGAACATATAATATTATGAGGAAAAACATAATATATATAAAAAACACTTTTACCTCCTCATTGAACCATGTTTATTTTTTAAAAGGTTTCAAGGATTTTGTTCCACTATTGATTATCCAAATCCCCTCTATGTGGTCTCCTGTAATGTAAAATACATTGTCTACATTGGGACTGACATGGACTGATTGTGATGACACATTTAAAGAGTCATCCTTGGTTGATTTTTCATCTCACTCAACATTTGTTTTAGTCTCCTGTAGTATAATCAAAAAATTCTTGTTTGTTGGATAAGAGACATAAAATACCTGCACTTCTTGTGATTCAATTATGAATAGATCTTCTTTTTACCCTACCAAACTGAAATTCAACTTCAAAAATACCATTTCATCAACTTTCACTCAATTGATATTGTTAACCCATTTGAAATGGAAAATTAGAACTTGAAATGTTGTATAATTAGAATCATATATATGTTAGATAATGTCAAAATATAACTTTTTTGTATAAATTGGATTTGTATCCTTGGTACTAGATATGTGCATCACTTCAGCCACAAGCGTAACACAAAGTTTTTGCATCATACTGAAGTCATTGTGTTCTTTTGTATGAAACATATAACCATTGATTACAAAACCAATGTAGGATATAACATTTTCATTCAGTCCTCTGGATATCCATTGAAGTCATTCAACAATTGAATATGTATTTTCATATAACTCCTTATAAATTTTATCTTTGAACCATCTTATAAATTTTTGATTATGTGTATTTGATATCCATCCTTCAGCTCTGGATGGATTAAAATATCTAAGAATTTATTTGTGGGATTCAATGTATGTATCAATATCTTCACTATTATGTAATTTGTAAATATATACTTCCTCCTACTTTGTCAAGGTAATTTTAACAGTATATCTTCTAGAAATACCTTATCCTATAAAGAATTTATTGTGACGATACTTTGTGAGACTGATTCTTTCAACATTTGTTAGGTAATCAGTGCAGAATTCAATATCTTTTTCTAGAATATATCATTATACAATACAACCTTCTGGCTGACTTTGATTCTTTACATACCCTTTCAAAATCTTCATATATCGTTAAATGGGGTACATCCATCTATAATGGATATGGCCACATAGTTGAACCTCTCTTAAAAAGTAAACCATTGGGTAGACCATTATATCAAAGAATGATAGTTGTAAGAACATCTCTAATTCACATAATATGACTACAATCTTCTTATTCATAATGGAAAGCTTCACGAGGTTTACAAATTTAATGCATATTGATTTTAAAAATAAGTAGATCTTGGTTAATGTATGTCATACATTTTGAGAAAGAATTCAATAGAAAGCAACATGCATTAAATATCAAATCAAAACATGAAATTCATGTGATTTTAGTCATTATAACTTCAAATTATTCATTGAAACAACATTCTTGATATTGGATGAATGACCCTATGGATCTTTTACACTAATAAGGAAAAGGAAAAATTGTAATTTTTCCTATCTAGATAGAGTGTAAGCTGGTCGAGGAAGAAAATTCCTCCTTTTACCTTTCACTATTGCCAACTCTTCCCTTATCCCTATTTCAATCAAGTCCAACCTAGACTTGATACCATCTTTATTTTTGATAGAAACATTTAGTAACATGACTATAACACTATAAAATACATTTTTCTTTTACAGGAATGACATCAAGAAAATGTATGACATTCCAAAAATTCTAACACAGAAATTAAAAGAAAATTGATCTCTTCTTCCAACCTAATTTTGTAAAGTTTTTTGAAAAATGGTATACATAAAACAATGTCATACTTTTTTAATTTTTTGTAATGATTTCCTGTTACTAGAGACTATGTTGTACCTTGTTCGATATTCCCATCGAATGTTGTCATATAGTATCATTATTTATGTCATTGAGGGACATATTTCTGATGTCGTAAATACACAGTCTTAGAGTAATGTTTCAACCTAACTGAGTATGTGTGTTTTCCCCAAATGGGACACCCTGACATTCCTTTAATTCTATAGCCTAATAAATTTCCATAAGCGGGGAAGTCATTTATCATTCCATAAAATATGACCCTCAATGTTAATTATTCACTTCTTTGAGCATCATACATTGTAATACCTATATCCTATAGAAATTTCAGATATTTGATCAATGGATCCAAATAGAAATCAATATCATTATTGGGTTTCTTTGGTCCATATATAATTAGAGAGAATATAATTTATTTATGCTTCATGAATAACCATGGTAGAAATTTATAATTTACTGACATGATGGACAAGTACTGTGGGTACTAATCTGTACACAAAAAGGATTTATTACATCTGTAGATAATGAAATATGAAATTTTCTCATCTCATATCCAAATTTAAGAAACTCGTAATAAATTATCTTCCATTAAGGATAATCTACTACATAAGGTAGGTTCCTATATTTAACTCTTATATCTTCATGCTATGTTAATTTTCTCAAGGTTTCCTAACATCTATATAGTCTTCTAAACCATGGAATTATAGGAAAGTACCATACAGATTTCTAAGGACTTGATTCATTTTTATTGGATTGATTTTCACCACACTTAGGGTATTTTATGAGTGATTCATGGTCCTTGAGAAACAATATGAAATCATTTGGACAAGAATGTATTTTTTTTAGAGATCATTCCCATTGAACGTACCATTCATTTATTGTCATGTGTTCGACATGGTAGTTCATTTTCTTCTGGTAGAATATCTTTCAGAAGACCAAGAATTTTTGTAAAGATGGTGTCACTCCATCTGCTGCCATCTTTCAAATTATATAACTTCAATACAACTGACAATGTTGTATATTTAGTACAACTATCATACAATGGTTTCTGTTAACATCTATTTAACTCCTAAAATAACTTCAAACAATCACGAAGTTCATCTTTAATTTCCATTAAAATTTCTTCTACACGATCTCCATCATCTTTTACTAAGGTATTCATATCAAATGATTCATAAACCATAGTATCATCCCAATCGATGTACACATTTAGTTATTCTACATGTTTAATCCAAAATTTATAGATTTTATCTATTATGTTACAAATCAAATGTTCTTCAAACAATTTTAGACATTTTTTTATTGAATAAAAACAATGTAAACATGGATAGAGGACTTTAGAAGGGTTTTCTTGATGCTCTCTTGAAAACTTGATGAAATATTTAACTTCTTATTAATATTTTTTTGTCAAATGATTGTAATGAATCCATTTTTGGTTCATATACATCCTATTGGGTTCATAAAAGATTAATTTTATACAATATATAAATAAATTCACATAAGATATTCATTATCAAAAGTGAATGTTATAGACAATTCTAATAAGGGAAACTCAATATTTGAGTGTTTCAAAGAATTTTAGTATATTGAAGAAAATGGGTAATTGAATTTAAGATAATAATTAATCCACATAAAATATTTCTTAAATACTCTAAACAAATGAAAATATAATACAGGCAATTAAGGAGTAATAAGAAACTCAAATATGATAAACAAGAATAATAAACTCTCATTCAATCAACTAGAAGATATAAAAATGTATTAGAACAAGTGATATAGCAACCTAAGGAATTATTACATTTATAATTAGAGGTATATAAATATTTGAAAACATTTCAAGACTCTTGGGATGTCATATCACCACATAGACCCATACTAATAAAATTTAAGGTACTTCAACTGGATGTAAAATTAGAATTTACTAATTGATTACATGAATATAAAGTTTACATCGAAAAAACTGATAGTTTTCTCATTATTTAATATGAGAATAATGTTTTTTAAATTGAACAGTAGATGTATGAATTGAAACAAGAACTAAGATCTTGGTATTGAAGGTTAGATGAATTATTAAAGAAACTTTAATTTAAAAAATGAGGAATTCATCATAATCATTACATAAAAAATAATTTTATGGATAGATTGAAAGTGTTTATCAATGTGGATGACATGATATTTAGAGGTCCAAGAGATTAATGATGATAATCATTTTCTATATTAAAAATTACCAATGTTTAAATGTTGATGATTAGTGAATTTATATTTTCCTTAGTTTATAGGTGACTCATGGAATTCATGGGATATTTATTTCCCAATCCATGTATGTGAGGGAAGTGTTTTATAGATTTCAAAGTGAATTTTGAAAACCTATGTTTATACCCATTGTAAATTGAATAAAATTTTCAAATGTTGTGGATGTAATGTTAATATATATCATGGAGTGTGGGAGATTAGCTATATACCATTTTTTTATAGTAAAAAGGTTTGACACAATATTTTTCTACATGTCATATATTTAGGAATCAAAGTTATTCCATGTAAATCCACTTGTTATTAGTTAAATAAATTCTCAGAAGTGGTTGAAATTATTAAAAATCTACATTCTTGAGAATGAAATTATAATGTCTTACAGTGGAATATAGGTCTCAAAAAAGTGGTATAACAAGAAAGGGGTAATCTCAAAATGATATATTTTTTTGTAAATTATTGATAAAGGGGTAGTAGGATGATGAAGAAAAATTATAATGTAGTTATGAAATAGTATATAGCATCAAGGTATAATATTTCATATATTATTATTATTATTATTAGGATTTAAAAATAATTTTGGATTAATCTAAAGAGGGAGAAAAATAAAGTAGATTTTTTTTAAAAGTGTAGAGACACAGGAAGTTGGATTATTGAGAAAAGGTACAACACATAAATAGTAGATATAGTTTCCAAAACAAACCCAAGACAACCATATATTAAACACCTGAGATGGCCCATGATAGTGTCCAAGGGACATTCTCGATCCCCCTTGGGCTAGGAACAAGCACTAGGGAATGGAATAAAACATATTGGGAATCATTTGGCCTAAAAAATAAATAAAAATAATGGAATGAAAATTTAAATAAAAATTGACATGATGAATCCATACATTGGATTTCCACACCATCCTAGATAAGTAGAAAAAATAATATATGAATCAGTATAATGTAAAAAAATCCCTTAACCTACCTTCAACTCCCTCACACACAAAATCCCCAGTTTCAATTTCTAAAATTTCACATGCATAAAATACCAATGATAAAATAAATAATGAATAGTATGTATGATAGATTTGGGTGATCAATTTGTGAAATATAAACAAAATAAAAAACCAACTAAACTCCATGTGACTCCATGTGTCATTGTTGAGTCCAGAAACAATAAACTCTCCACGAGCAATCAAGAGTTGAATCAAAATTGGAAACTAAGAAAATAGAATAGCCTACCTCACTAGTACACAATCACCGGACCACAAATAATGAAATCATTGAAGAAAAAATAAAAAATACCAAAAATACACAAAGAAAATTGGAAGGCCTATGTCACTAGGTTGAATAAAATATAAAACCCTCTTCAAAAACCCGAACTTCAATCAAACACTAGATGTTGGGCGAGATGTTTGAGAGGCAATCGAGTGGTGTGATTCAAGGTTCGATTCACCAAGGAGGAGTTCCAGCAACAATTGGATTCTGTGGAAAAGCTTAGGATATCGTGAAGGATTCGAAAATGGTTAGGGTTTTTAATTAGATCGATACACTTTTGTCTTGTCTTAAAAATAATCACTTATAAAGAGTCCTTTTATCAGCGCTTATTAGTTAAGCGATGATAAAAGGAATCTTTATATGTGATTTTTTAGCACTGATAAAGGCAGGACTTTATCAGCTCTAAAAAAGTGCTGAAAAATAAATCTTTATCAATGCTAAAATTATAGCGCTGATAAATGTTAATTTTATCACCAGTCTTTTTAGCGTAAATAAAGCCTCATCTTTATCAGTGTGAAAAAACCACTAATAAACATGCTTTTATCAGTGCTTATTACCTAAGCACTGATAAAGGATTTATAATTGTAAATATAATAATTGTAAATATTTATATGTACTTAATAAATATATATAAATATAAATATAGTAAATATATTCCTTTTAAAATATATTTATTATAATTATATAAATATATAAATATTTAAAAAAATAATATTTATATCATTAAATATATTTATATAACTATACATGTATATTTCTAATAAATATATATAAATATATAAAATATATTTATTATTTAAGTAAATTTATTATAAATTTAATAATTTTTTAAATATATATATTTATTAATTTATAATTATATAAATCCTGTAAAAAAATATTTATTTATTTATAATTATAAATATATAATTGTATAAATATAGTGAATGTGCATTTATAAATATATTTGTTTATAAATATTTTTTTATAAATATTTTTTTAACATTATTAATGAATATTTAATTTTAAGTGCATGCATATATGTTAAAAATGATTGAAATTGAATAAATTAATAATAATTAAACTTTAAAAATATTGAAAAAATGGATAAGTTTTATGTGTGTGCATTGTATATAAGAATGCATTAATTACGTATATTTTAAATCAATATAACACATATTTGATCTATGCAAAATTGAAAAATCAAACGACATTCAATTATATGTTGAGTAGCATGCAATTAGTCAATATTTATAATTCATATTAATTTTTAATTATAAACCATTATTCAATAAATATATGACTATTTAATGTAAGGTGCATAAATATTTTGTAATATATAAATCATATTTATATACAATAATATATATGTATATATTTAATATATAATTTAATAACATTAATTATCATAATTATCTAATTTATAAAATGTTTAATATTTAATAATGTATAATCAATCTATTCATTTTTATCAATAATTATTTATTTAATACTATTTGTAATATTTTTTTAATAAACACATTTTTTATTTTTTATTTATTTCATTATTTAATTTTATTTATTCAGACCATTATCCATGCGAAAAAATCACTGACGAAATAAATACTTATCAACAATAAAAAAAGAGCTGATAAAGGGTACCCTTTATTATCACTAAAAATAAAGCACAGATAAAGGATACCATTTATCAATGCTAAAAATAAAGCACTGATAAAAGGTTAAATTTATCTATGTTTTCCTTAGCGTTGAAAAATATTCCATTTATCGGTGTTTTTTTTCTAGCGTTGATAAATACCATCATAGTTAAATGTGAGTTTTGTGGTAGTGATGGTACATCTTGGTACTTCTAGCATAGATAGAGAAATATGAGTTATCACCAGAAAAAATGACTTACACAAAAAAGAATTTACCGACAGATAATATATCTGATGGTAAAGATGAGAAATTCAAACATATAATAAATTTTATTGGTATTGATTTTATGTGTCAACACTTTTTTAAAATATATATATATATATATATATATATATATATGTTGGTATTGATCATTTAACACCAAAAAAATATTTTACCAACAATTAAATCTATTGCTTTAACATATCAATACTAAATGTGTTTTACCAAAAATGAATATATTAATAGTAATTATTATTACCAATAGATTTCATACCATTATAAAAATCATATAATCATATGTTTCAATCTACCTCATCCCACCCTTGAAACCCTAGTCACTCACACATCTGTAATAGAGGATCACCTAACCTCTCACCTCCTTACTCCCACTCCTCCTGCCACCCCTTAAAATAGGTTGTCTCATACCTCTAGCCAACACCATCTCCTCCTACTGTTTTCTAGTTTCTACCTCACCTCACCTCCCTTAAACTTTATACTTTCATATCCCTTTCTTACACCACAGATGGTGGGTTCCCAATCTGTGGGTCTCATACCCTTTTCCTAGCTACTGGTTCAATCTAATCCCCTCTCCACCATTAGTCTCATCCCTTGTCGGCTCATCTGGCCCGATCCCCTATATTGCTTCCCTCATCTCCCCCACCTGTGAGTATTTTTTTTATTTTTATAACCAATTTTATTTATTATTATTGGTGATATTTTTTTATTAATAATGTCTTATAAATATTTCAGAAATAACCTGAATCATCTCCTTATCCTTTTAGATAAGTTTCTGAATGAGTGGATCTAATTATTTTTAAATCTTATGAGTGTTATGTTTTTTTGTATTTATCTTTCTCTATATTTTCATTTCTTGTCTAAAGTTTTTTATTTTTTCCCAGGTTTTCTATTTTTGTTTCACATTTAGATGTATAAATTTTTCCAGATTTTTTATCATGTTTATTAACAAATAAGTGTTCATTTACTCTCTACCTCATTGATTTTTTTAAGGCATGTTGATTAGTTTTTGATTCCATGATGTTGGGGTGGTGGGGGAACAATATTTTAAAATTATTTCTTAGATGTATTCCCTATCAATACTCTTTTGTGGTACCTGGTTAATGCCATGGGAGTTCAAGGTGATGAGTTGATATCATTATTTGATTAACACTATTATAAGTCTGTTGGCTTTGATGAGGTTGAGCAATTGACATTTCATGATCTTTATCTTGGAATGACAACAAGATTCGAAAAAGAACTAAAATAATAGTGTTATTAACTTGTGAGTTCATGTATATTGGTGTTGTTTTTTCTGTTCTTCCCATTAATACATATGTACATATAGGAAAATAAATATAAATCTAATGGTAGAAGATTCAAATATTGATTAATGTGAATTTGATATAAGGCTCCCATTTATTTGTCCAAACATGAAATAATTTTCAATTTTTATATCCAAATCTAACATTTTTGTTATTTTTATGGATACCAGCATAGAATAATGAAGATTCCTATAGGTTTTGGAAAAAATATCTTGTATTTAATCTTATAAAAAAATTCACTCTCTATTTCTAATGGATTTTTTTTACTTAAATTGATTTTTTATAGAAATCCATCAATTTTTAATTTAAATTGTTTGAATTGTTTTATGCCTAGAATAATTTGATTATTTATGGTTTTTTGTTTGAGGTTCCCATTGAGAGTGAATTTATTTGAAAGAACTGAGTAATATTTTTTAGGGTTTTTAGATTTTAATATATTCCTTTTCTTTTCACTTACACATAGTGAATGTGCTCTATGATTTTGTCTTCTTTCAGTCTTCCATTGGTAGTGACATCCCACTATTTAGATTTGTCCCCCAAAAATGAATGGCTATTTGATTCTAGTAGAGTTTCCTTGTTTACAAAGATGTTCCATTTTTGACATTGTAAGGTTTATAGATATACTTCAACACTTTAATTCATATGTTGATCTGAGGATTTTGAAAATCCAGTGCTGTAATTTTTTTGATGTAGGTTTCTTCCGATTCACTCTTCATAAAGGACTGTAGGGTCCTGAAAATTATTCCAAGGGAAGAAAATGCTCCCACAATCACTTCTCAGAAGGAAGTGAGTACCCCTACAAGTCTAGAAAGGTGAATGGACTCAAATTGAGTTACAAATTTTAGAAGAAACTTGAAGGAATTCAAGTTTTTAAAAAAATTCAAATGTCCCGCATACCATCACCAGGAAAGGTTTGCAGACCACTTAGATCACGAATCACCGGTACATGGAATGATTCATGAGGCACTAGCCCGCAGAGCGATGGCCAACGAACATGGTGGACCATGAACTGTATTGCCAAAGGAATAGTACGTGTGAAGGCCATCATTGTACCGTCTCGCGGACATAAATGGTTCGTGAATGAAGGAAACATGTAGGGTTCCATGAACCATGATCGCGAACAACAGCCTCCAAAAACCCCGGTTGACTGAGTCTTCCACAGGTCATGATATCTCTTCATGGGCCTCCACAAATGGTGTTGCATGCCCATAGATACGATTTCTACAATACTCTATAAAAGGAGCACAGAATGATGAAAAAGAGGGAGGATGATGAAAGATTGAAGGGAATCTAAAAGTTGGAAAAAAGAACTCCGAGAAGATTCTGAATTTAGTCTTGAAGAATTGGTGAATCCCGAATCATGAACCTCACTCCCCACAAGGTACCACCAGCCATGAACCGTAAAACAAGGTAATTTAATATTAATAATAGAACCGGGGACTTAATCGAGGAAACTGAGAACCACATAATTCTCGAGAATGAACTCCCTGTGAATGATAATCCCTTGGACCCTCCTTTAAAAAGGTGTTCCACATAGTGTATCGCTATGTGTATTTAACTAGGCGATGCATACTGCACCAATACGAGGTTAGAACCCAAGGTGGCATGACAAACCATGTCTAGGACCATGTACCACCATGGTGCACGGTGGTCCAAACCCATACTCGCATACCGTATTGGTATGCAGATGACCCCTATGCCCACATACCCCTGTGGTATGTGGATCTTCCCCCATCCCACACAAGAAATCAGTATGCGGAATGAGTTGTTTTTGGGTATTATTTCCTCCAGTTCCAATCTCACTCCTTAGATATCATCCGGTCCTCCATAATCCCTCTGTGAACCAGTTGCTGTAATAATACAAAATTCTCCTCCAAAGCCACCAGACCAGTATGATCAGACCATCAGGTGCATCAGCGCACCCCCTTGAGTCTATATACCCATGGTAAGCGGAGTCACGAAGTATCTCCCCACAACGGTTCAGAAATCAGAAATGTTTGTGGGTCTACATTCACATGGTAACCTAGAGTCCAACCTTGGGATGTCGACGTGAACCTCCCCATTATAGGGATTAAGGGTGGTCACCTACTTTTCCGTTCAATAAAGAATGGTGATCTTTCAAAGGGGTTAGGTTCACTTTTCCTTTTGACAAGGATGACACTCCTCCCCTTCCCAAAACACATTCTGGGGTACTCCCATTAAGGTAAGTCCCCAATCTTCTGAGGTTAAGCTGCATTACCTTTAATTTCATTTCATATTAAAAGGTCCATCGGTCCATACCCTCACCAATGGTCACCCTTGCCTCGTCCACCATAGGCTCTCCCTCTCCCACCAGTATGAGAGGAAGCATGTGGTTGGGTGGATCTCTCACATCCTATTATTTCTCACACCGAGCATGACTCATATGAGATTAGAGGTTTGTGATGATTAAAACATCCACACAAATCTAAACTATGAGAACTCTGATTCATGATCAAATCAGGATACATAGGACGCCTACTCGAAGTCTCGAGCTCACAAGGGCTCTCTCCCATAAGGTATCACCCAATCATGTCCACTTAAATAGGAATATTCTATGCGTAAGCCCCAACAATTTCAAAATACGTGGGTTCTAATTCCTCTCATGAGGATATGTAGGAAACCCATCTTATGGGTCTGATACCAACATCAAGTTACCTTATGTTTCCCCTGGATGATGATAAACTCCAAAGCACCTTGTTGTATAGCTAAGTCAACATTACCTCCATAACATCAAATCTATATATGCTTATGAAGATCTTGTAAACCAGGGGTATCTTGTGAGCACACTCTCTGGGAATGAATTAAGGAATTGTAAACATATTAACATGACTTAAATATATAAGAGAGTACTAAAATAGCCAATAATCCTCTCCCAAAAGGGTACAGTGAGCCTAACATCCCATACTCTCAACCAATGGAGTCCTTAAGTGTCGTTGACTGAATCATTGTCCAACGAGCGCCTTCATTTAGAAATAAGGTCCATGAATCATGGATACTGAGGTCGTTGGGTGATTCTAGCTCCATGAATAAACCCGTTGGAGACCATCTGATGAAGTTATATATGAGGAGGACCGATTGTACAAGTACTTGACCCAATGAAATCGCCCGTTGGGACCACCTGACTGTGGAATTTATTTCACAATACAGAAAGGATAAATTACCCAGACTCAATGGGGTTAATCCAACCTTTAAAGGATAATGATGTAGAATGGGTCAAAACAACAGAAATGGTGAACTTGATGATAACCTGTCTCTATAAAAAAAGAGGCGGGTGATGATTCTTGTTGGTTCATTTCATCATCACCTGAAATGTGCCACCTTAGAGTCGAAACAAAAATGGTGAACCTGACATGAATCCTTAACCTAGGTATTGGATCTACCCCAATTATAATAGAAAAAAGGATATTGCACATCTGACTCTTATTTCACCTCTATACATGCGAAACACGCCACTGCAGAGGTGGAACGAAAATGGTGAACCTGATGTGAATCCCTAACCAAGGTGGCGGTTCTACCCTAATGATAATAGACAAAAGGATATCACATGTCAGAATATTTTTTATCCCCTGTACATGCGAAATGGGCCACCTCATAAGTAGAAAAAAATGGTGAACCCGACGTGAATCCTTAACCAAGGTGGTGGTTCTACCCCAATGATAATATAAAAAATGATATAGCATGACAGACCATTTGTTTTTCCCTTGTATGCATGCAACAAGACACCTTGGAGGCGGAACAAAAATGGTGAATATGACATGAATCCTTAACCAAGGTGGTGGTCTTACCCCACTCAAGCCACTTCACCCCCACAATAAAAAAAGGGGAGGGGACAAGCTGAATCGTTAGATATGCATATGTACAAAAGAATGCTACTTTGATGAGGTATGTGGTTTTTATGTCATATTTGTATGTTTCATGTTCCCATAGAGCGAACTTCGATCCAAATGACATCCCAACGACCAATGCAGACATGTGAATCAGCAATCCCACAGGCGGTCGAGGTCCCAATGAAGAGAAGGACCCCCTCTCCTACCCAGCATCTTCAACACTAGGTATCCAACATGCTGATCAGGTAGTACCACCAAAATGGTACTCTCCCCAAAGTGGAGGCCGTGAGACAGGCCTTCCAGTCTGAAATGGTTCGCCCACCACCTCCTCATCTGCAGCCGGAACTCCATCACAAGGTGACCCCAGTGTTTGTCTCAAACTTTTTCGGGAGCCTGTCTCTAGAAAATGACAATGAGTACCTCCCTTATCTTATATAGGTAGATGATGTCGATACCGAAAACTTCATCTCAACTGAACAGGGGTCCTACTCCCGGGCCCCTGCCAGAGAGCGTCACTACCGATACTGGGTGACCATGCCTCCTCTCACCAAAGAGGTCCTTATGTCGAGGGAACCTACTAAAGTCCCAGAGACCTAGGCCCCTCAAGCATCCCACCAAGGGTGGATAATATATAATCAAGAACACACTATCACCCCAATTCCTAAGGAGAAACTCTACCATACTGATGTAGTGGCATTCAACGAGCAGGCATACAACTCTGCCCCCTCCACTCAATCCCACCACGAAAATAGGGTGGCACAATACAAGCACATGCACGTTCTTGCTAGTGCTCTTTGGTCCCACCGTGCAGATAGAGTAGCAAAATATAGGCAGATATAGATATCTTCCAATGCACAAAAAGCCCATCAACCAAATAGGGTGGAAACCATCTACACGTAGGAACAAATACCTATTAACTCATTTCAATCCCTTCAACCAAATAGGGAGGAAACCTGCTACACAGAGGCACAAATACCTACAGATTCATATCAAGCCTGACATCCAAATAGGGTTGAAAAAATAAATGAGTAGAGTCAAATTCTTGTGGATTCATACAAATCCCATTAGATAAATACAGTGGAAAGCAAGCGGATGAAAATCCATGCTTGTGAATATGGAGTCCACCAGTCAAATACGGTGGAAACCAGAGAAGAAAATCAGTGGTAGACTCGTTCCTCTATCCTAGAACAAGAGAACTACCAGTATATACTTAAAACTCATGGAGGATCAGAGCAAGCACAAACTTCGGCTCTGATATCGGAATGGGGATTCATACTCGTTCTAGCCAAAGACGTATCTCAGTGCATCCTAGAAATGATGGAAAATCATACGTCGATCCCAGACCATATCATCAAAACATGCCAATCCATTATTGCATCAGTGACAAAGG
Source organism: Viscum album (assembly GCA_963277665.1). NCBI lineage: Eukaryota > Viridiplantae > Streptophyta > Magnoliopsida > Santalales > Viscaceae > Viscum > Viscum album. The sequence continues at coordinate 14,825,803 of OY728155.1, read as the reverse complement.
TGAGAAACTGGGCCCGCGACCTGATTTCCTCGAACAGAATGACTCTGTCAAAAAATGAGTCAGTCACTCCGGAGCAATTATGTATCCCTGCTATAGTCCAGGAGGGTCGATGGAAATACCCCATGATACACGGACAACTGGATTGGGAACAAATACTCATTCCAATTGGGGGACGCCAGTCCAATGTGGTGGCCACTCTAGGGAAGGCATATATCCCTGCCAAAATTAAAGATGTCTATCGACATACCCTCATGACATCACGGTACCAAACAAGATAGGGACTCATATATGATAGTTTTTACCAACAACAAATGGCCCTGGTTACCTACAAAAGAGTGCTCAAAAATGAAACGCACCAAAGAATCCAGAAAATGAAGAGCACATACATGATCATGCTCTGCAGGAATTTGTAGTTCTTGACACCCACAAATATATATCAATAAAGGATCAAGACCCTATCATTCCATTACCAATTTATGGAAGTGGTAGTAGCAGTTGCGAAGGCTCTCCCCGCAATGTCGCTACCAGCAGCTCTAGATTTCCTCCCTAGAGCACCCACTGGGGTTCACTCCATGGTCCAAGAATGATCAATCATGAGAGGCTATATCCTGATGCGTTTTAGGGTAGCCCACCCCTCGACCTGAAGATCTGATATCAAGAAGGTCCTCCCCTCACTATCGTCTTCCTTGATGGTCCTCACCAGGGTATACACTACATATATGCTACTCCCTGGGGTCGGACATCAAGTCATGATGGTAGTCATCGCCATGATGACAGTCAATGAGAAGGCCCTCCCCACAATGGCAGTTGCTATGATGGCCCTCCCCACAGTATCATCAAGCAATAATAAGGTCCTCCCCTCGTTTCAGTACATATTGAAGGTCCTCCCTAGGAGGTGCACTGTAGAAATTCTCTCTGCAGCCAGGTATAAAGCCATGATATTATTCCTTTACATCACAGCAGTCATCGAGAAGGTCCTCCCCTCAGTGAAATCAAGCAACGAGGAGGTACTCCTTTCATTGTAGTACATCCTAAAGGCCCTCCCCTAGATGTGCACTACAAAAATTCTCCTTACAGCCAGGTATCAATGTAACACCCCGAGATTTTATGAAAATATTCTTTTAATTTCATTGATGTATTATGTTGTAAGCTACAATAATACTGCCTTGCGCTATACGCAACACCGTATGAGCATGCAGTATACACAACACTATTCTTGGATCATGTTACACAAAATTTTGATAGTAGTTATTCTACGAAACATTGAGTGTAGATATATATATTCAATGTATAAATGAAATATTTTTGGATTTTGTTATACGAAACAACGGAGGAGTCTTTCACAACACACAACCCTGACTTGGCTTGCATTACTCGCAATCGCGACCTTCCTCGATAGCGTGTGTTGTACGCAATACTAGGTTTTACTAAACAACGATATATTGTTATAATATTATTATGGAATAGCCATTATGAATATTATTAACTAAATTTTGAATTTTATAACATTATTATTCATCTTACACATTTTCTAGAATATGGTATGAGAACGAAATAAATTTTTTGTGTAAAATATGTATTTTTCAAAAATTGCAGTTTTACCGCCTTTTGATGACACACCCACCTTAAATCTTTTTTTTGACATTTCTATAAGTTCAATTTGACAAAATAAAATTATTATTTGGAATCAGGATATAAAAAATTACTTTGGATAATTTTTTCATATTATTCTGAGAACTTTCATATTATAATAAATAGTAAAAACCCGCTATATTTTAATTAAAAACAACTTTTTTCATCGCAATAATTTATATGATTATATTATCTTTTTAATTGGTTTTAAAGTGTAATTATAATATATTTTTACCATTTAATCTAATGTTGTTCATTGGAATTAATTTCACTTTGAAATTGGATATAAACAAGTATCAATCTTTTGATTGTTTTTTTTTCTTAAAAACACGCTATTTGTTTTGATAATGGGAATTAAATTTAAAATTAATTAATTCCACTTATATGTTATGAATTTGTAAAAATAGACACCAATTTTGAATTCGGAATATCAAATAATGCTTAGGTTGAATTTTTGGTATTTTTCTGAAAAACTTCAATTTTCAATGAATAGTGCAACCACTTAGTGGTAGTTAAAAAACTGGCTTTTTTTAATTTAAACTTAATTTTACCACTTATGTGAGTGGAATTTAGAAAATCAAAGACACACGGTTAATATCAAGGACTAAAATTTGGTTCAATGAGATGAAAATAATTTTTTTGTGAATAGTAACTTTTTACTTTTTTTACCACGGTTAAAAGTAAATACGGTAATTAAGGGTAAAATTGATATTATTATTACCCTAACACATGTCCTAATTCTATTTGAAAAGTTTAATTCGACCAAAAACAAACTTAGTAATAACATATGACCATTTAGGCCCAGTTGGATTAGATTAGGACATTTAATATTAATTTATTTAAAGAAGGGTTAAAATAGGTAAAATCAAAGTTTAATAAGTAAATTATTTTTAATAAAGGGTTATAAATAAGATAAATTCGACTATAAATATTCATTAGAAATATAAAAGGATTTCATACATAATGGTATTTTATTTATAATTTTTAGACATTAAATAATATAATTTATTTATGACACAAAGATGATGCGGTAATTATCTTATTAATGAAATATTGACATAATTGATGTTATAAATACCCAAATAAATGTAATTTGAGACTTTTTATGAATTAAACTAATTTTATAGGTAAATATGACATATTAGTATTGATTTAATTAATGTTTTTTGAACTAATCATTCTGTTATGAGTTTCACACAAATCAATTACCAAATAGTGTCAAAATTGACATAAAATAGTTTGCAAAACAAATATTATATTATTAATTGTTATTTTATTCTTAAAAATCAATGGTTCGGCCAAATGAATTAGATAAGGTTATATATATTAATAATAAACCACTTGGGGTTCTTTTGGCTTGTTATATTATGTTTATTAACCTTATAGTGTAAGAAAACAAGAAGACACGGTAAAAGTAAAATTATTTAACTTAAGGTTAAATCTAAATGATAAGGTAAAAATAGAAACCTAAACTTGTATAAATTATATTGGATGAGAGGATGTCGACCCAGCCCCACATTATCTTCTAAATAAATCAATTTAGAGCTATTAAAAACTGAATATGACTTTATAATATAATAATATTTTTAGTTTTTTCAAAGGTGCCCCTCTCTTCCCTTATAAAAGGGCACCTCCTCCCTCTCTTACTCACACCACATTGAGCCTTCATGCTTGACCAACCCCTGCCAATTTATTTTATCCACTTCCCTAGATACATCCTAGAGGTTCTTGTCTTCTTCAAATACCAATTTTAGTGCCCTAAGTGGAGGTCTCAAAGAGGCGCTTCAAAGAAAAGGTAATGTCCGTTACCGATTCTTTCAACTTTATTTCTTCTTCCACTTCTTCTTCTTTAGTTGTTTTATTATGAAGTAATAAAATAAGTATAACTCATATACTGATATGTTATTATACGTATGAAACAATCCTATTTCACCATCTATCCATCCTACGGAAAATGAAATCACCACGCGTGCGTACGTACGGAATACCGTCTCCACGCCGTGGTGAAATTTGTTTTTCCACCAACACCTTACATGGATGGGTATAATGGTATAAATAATAACTATATATGGTTATTATAAAATTATACTGATTCTGATATATTATATCATCCACTCCAACTCTATTCAATAATTATGGGAATGATATCATCGCTCGTGCGTACGTACGGACTACCGTCTCCACGACGCGATGAGATTCATTCTCCATGTTAACCGTACAGGAATGATCATAATGTTTATATAATGAATAATAATGAAATATATGAAATAATAATGCTACTGAATTTATGTATATATATATATATATGTGTGTGTATTTCATCTATTTAGTTTCATTCAATTCAATAAGGAAATGAAAACAGCGTTCATGTGTACGTACGGCCTACCGTCTCCATGAATGGTGTATTTCATTCCTTTTATAGATCTATAATATATATATATGTATATGATGAATATATATTATATATAAATCATGTTTTACATTCTGGAATTATGTAAATCAGTATATAAGTAATAATATTAAGAACGACAAGTCGAAACACATACGATAAATGAAATGATTTTACCCAAAACGCTGCTTTAACATTGAATTTACAAAAGAACGGGTAATATAAAGTCATAAGTGAAAAATATATGATATAATTACAATGAATATGATTCTTTAATAAGTCAATCACATTATTTAAATCATTATACAGGAGGTTCAGATACGTACGTAGCATATCGGACCTAAGGTAAGGGATAATTGTGCAAATCTCATTTTTATTCGAGATTGCTTATTCATAAGTATTTACTGGGGTTATTGCTATCATCCATGTCCATGTTTTATAAAAGTGTATTAACGTATGTTTAAAGTCCTTTTTAACCATTTTACTTTTACCCCTTGGTATGGAAGGAATATTTCTTTTATTTACCCTACAAGGTACTTTTTGACTTTTCCGACAAAAGTACGAGAATAATGTTTTTTTAACGTATAAGGCATGAAAGGATTTTTACGGTTTTATAAAGCCTTATCTTCATGAAGATTCCTCCAAAATATTTCATGACTATTTTCAACAAAATCCCTTTCTTTTAAAGATGTATGACATTTTGTGAAAAGAAAATGATTTTGAAGAGAAAAAGATATTTTCCTCAAGAATTAATTTCAAGTGTTTTATCAAAACCATTTTCATCTAAGATTACATTATTTCACATGTGTATGTTTCAAGTCTCTATGATTTACATGGTTTCACTTTTCTAATGATGAAATGATAATTTTTTTGTATGGATTAAGTTATGATGGAATGATATTTATGAAACCCATTTTATTCTTGGGTTATGATGAATGATTTATGTTTATATTGTGGAACATGAAAGAAAGATTTCAATATGAGATGGGTGGGACCTATATCTCCCTCAAATGCATTGGGTAAATATTTATATCTCATGAGATAGACATGGCTATAATGGTTAGTTAATCCTGTTCAGTGTTACAGGACTGAAATGAGGAGTGAACTCGATTCAGAAAGGGACTTTGTCCACTAAGATGGTCTTGGCAGCAATGCCTTGGATACTATGGAAATAATATCATGTGCTTAATGGTTGCCACAATTACATGTTTTATTCCCATGATAATTTATCATGATTAATGTTTCTTCATGATCTATGCCTTACATACTACCATGTTTTATGTCATTTCTCAAGATTTTGATGTTTAGATTTTATGCTCATGTTTTTTTACATTCAACTGTCTGAGGAATGTTTTATGTTTTCTATGCTTACCCTTACTGAGCATTTGATCTCACCCATTTTATGTTTTCTTTTACCCAGGATATAAATAAAGGTTTTAGTAAGAAGGGAACATCTTTATGGGAGATGTTGAAGATCTTTTACCACTATTAGAAGATTATATTCAGAGTTTCCAAAGACACTAAACTATTACGGTCCTTGTGTGTCTGTTTTTGTTATGTAATAATTATTCTGCAAAAGTAATGTAATGTCCATGTACGTCAAGCTTTGGGTCTCTACAATTGGTATCGGAGGAAAGGTTTAGTCAACCTTTGGAAACTAGGATGCAAAAACGTTAGTGAGATCCCTAGAGATATTTCTAAGGTATGTCTAGGGATGTACCTAAGGATAAGTATACGTATATGATATAGTCCTAGAATTACGGTAATGATCTTAGAATTAAACCTAATATGTTAGATATTGAAGGTAATCCCCATTTATTATGTTGTTTTCCCTAGATTGATTTTTGCCTCTCACACTATTCTTTTTGGGTTTTAGGCGATGGCTGGAACCCGAAGGAATCGTGTTGATCAATGCAATGGGAAATGCAATGATTGTCCTCCTGAACAAACAAATGTTATGGGAGATGGAGTGAAAAATATTATTGCTATACTTACACAAGCTATGAATCATTCTGGACTTCCAAATGAGCAGAAAAGGGAACAATATTCTATTGAGTCCTTCATTAGGCAACATCCACCTTCTTTCAGTGGGTCTTCTGATCCACTTGTTGCTGAACAATGAATCAGTACCACTGAAAAGATATTTTCAGTTCTTCAATGTTCTAAACATGATAAAGTCATCTTAGCAGTATATCTTTTGGAAGGTGAAGCTGATAAATGGTGGAATCTTATCAAGAATACGAGGCCAAGAGATGAAATTTATTCCATAGAATGGGACGAGTTCAAGAACTTATTTTTCAATAAGTACTTCCCTCGTATTCTTCGAACAAAGATGGAGAAGGAGTTTCTTGAACTAAAGCAGAAGGATGATGAATCTGTTGGTGTATACGAAGCAAATTTTACAAGGCTTGCAAGGTATGCATCTGGATTTATCATCCAACCTGAAATTAAAGTTGATTGATTCTTCAGTGGCTTAAAACCAAATCTTAGAAGGGAATTAACTATAAGAGACTTCATTAGCTATGAAGAAATTGTGCGTTGTGCTATCAAGGTAGAAATGGAAGTTGGTGTTATTTATCCATCTCATAGTTTTTACAAGAAATGAAAGATGGAGTTCAAGAAGAAATCTCAGAATAATGGTGAAAAGAAGATGAATGTTTCTTTAAGCTCAAAGTGTGGAAAGAAGCATGGTGGAAATTGTCTTGAAGGGACTAGAAAATGTTTTAAGTGTGGAAAAGAAGTTCATCGAGCAGCTGAGTGTCGAAGTAATGGAAAAAGGGTTGCTAATGATGTGAATAAAGAAAAGACTGCAGAGAACGCACCACCAACACTTCAATGCTTCATGAGAAAGGAAATGGGTCATTATGCTAATAAATGCCCTAATCCAAGGGTTAGTGATGATCAACATGAGAAACCACTTAAGGAAAAAGACAAAGGGAAGTCACATGCGATCACTATTGGCGATGTTGAATATAGCAACGATGTGGTGGAATGATTAAGTGTTTATGTAATGGGATTCCAAAATAATGTTGTATATAGTATCGTGGAATATTGGAATATTTATGTATTGGTCTATTGGGGTTTTCAATAATTTTATGGTACTGGTAACCATGGAAAGTTATTGAGCTATTTTTGGAATGAATATGATATGCGCATAATGAATGGATAAGGAGAAAATGAAATGTTTGACTGTATTCATGAGCTCATGATTGATATAAGGACTAAGTGATATCATGGTTTGAGTATATAGAATTTTGGGGTTTTGGAATGTGGAAAGAGTTAACTTTTGACAGCACTCATGTTTTCACTAAGATTCAATGGGTATTCATTTTTCAAGAGAATACATGATTAAGGCCTTCGAATGATTGGAATGTGACCAACAAGACATATCTTATCATATATGGGGGTCAAAGATGGTATTAACATGCTTGTTATATGAAATCTCTGGTAATCGTTTTCACTATAATATGAGAGTGGACTGCAGTATTATGAATAATCCAAAAGTTTGGAATGGATTATGTTGGACATAAGTTAGTATTGTTTAAGGATATAAGTTTTTTCGATATTATTGATGGGATGTTATAGTAATGTAGTTTTAGAAAAAGGACAACCTGCAGGATGGGCGACAGCCCATCGCATCGGAAAAGGTTGTGGGAATCAAACCCACAACCGAAGTGCGACTGGCCTTTATCGCCTACCACTGGCCTACAAGAAGTCCCTGGTTAGTAGAAACTAGTTTTATTTTATGAAGCGGTATGATATATGTAGTATAAGTTCATTTTTGGAATCGTATATGATTAACATCATCATAGATGGACTTATGTATATTTGATAACTTTTTCTAACCTTTTGTTTGAAACAGATGGAATGACCCAACATTTTATCACATGATCTGTTAACACTCCATGAATAACAAATTCAACTTTATTTCTTTAAGAGATGAAGTTGAAATTGTTCAAAGCAAAAAAAAAAGTGAGATTGTACCAAAATCAAGCAAGTATTTCTTCTAATTCAAAATTTTCATCTTTCGGGAAATGATATTGAAAACCAAAAAAGTTGTCCTAGTGCTCTTATATCCGATGAATCAGATGGTACCTTAGATCATCAAAAAGTTGTGGCTTTCTGATTGATGGCTTTTTCATAGCCATGTTCTCTACCACTCTCCATCAGAACATGATGGTTCGATTTTTCTTCCATATCCATATTTTTACCTATGTTCTCCTATATGGAAATCCAGTGATGAGTTTCTTTGGGTAATCATTACATTTCATACTTTATTTTGTAAAATTAAGTTTTAGTATTCCTTTTTACGATGTCGGTTTCTATAAATAGTAAATGATTTATAACCCCGACGAATTTCGAGGGAGAAATTCATTTTAAGGGGGGTAGAATGTAACACCCCGAGATTTTATGAATTTTTTTTAATTTCATTGATGTCTTGTGTTGTAAGCTACAACAAGATTTCCTTGCGCTATACGCAACACCATATGAGCTTGCAGTATACACAACACTATTCTTGGATCATGTTACACACAATTTTGATAGTAGTTATTCTAAGAAACATTCAGTGTATATATATATATATATTCAATGTATAAATGAAATATTGTTGGATTCTGTTATATGAAACAACGGAGGAGTCTTTCACAACACGCAACCCTCACTTGGCTTGCATTACACGCATTCGCGACCTTCCTCGATAGCGTGTGTTGTACGAAATACCAGGTTTTACTAAACAACGATATATTGTTATAATATTATTATGGACTAGCTGTTATGAATAGTATTAACTACATTTTGAATTTTATAACATTATTATTCATCTTACACATTTTCTAGAATATGGTATGAGAACGAAATAAATTTTTCGTGTGAAAGATGTATTTTTCAAAAATTGCAGTTTTCCCGCCTTTTGATGACGCACCCACCTTAAATCTTTTTTTTGACATGTCTATAAGTTCAAATTGACAAAATAAAATTCTTCTTTGGAATCAGGATATAAAAATTTACTTTGGATAAATTTTTCATATTATTCTGATAACTTTCATATTTAAATGAATAGTAAAAACCCGTTATATTTTAATTAAAAACAACTCTTTTCATCGCAGTAATTTATATGGTTAGATTATCTTTTTAATTGGTTTTAAAGTGTAATTAGAATATTTTTTTAATATTTAATCCAATTTTGTTCATTGGAATTAATTTCGCTTTGAAATTGGATATAAACAAGTATCAATCTTTTGATTGTTTTTGTTTCTTAAAAACACGCTATTTGTTTTGATAATGGGAATTAAATTTAAAATTAATTAACGCCACTTATATGTTATGAATTTGGAAAAATAGATATCAATTTTGAATTCAGAATATCAAATAATTCTTAGGCTAAATTTTTGGTATTTTTCTGAAAAACTTCAATTTTCGATGAATAGTGCAACCACTTAGTGGTAGTTAAAAAACTGACTTTTTTTAATTTAAACATAATTTTACCGCTTCTGTGAGGGAAATTTTGAAAATCCAAGAGACACGGTTAATATAAAGGACTAAAATGTGGTTTAATGAGATGAAAATAATTTTTGGTGAATAGTAACTTTTTACTTTCTTTTTACCACAGTTAAAAGTAAATAGGGTAATTAAGGGTAAAATGGATATTATTATTACCCTAAAACATGTCCTAATTCTATTGGATAAGTTTAATTTGACCCAAAACAACCTTAGGAATAACATATGACCATTTAGGCCCACTTGGATTAGATTAGGACATTTAATATTAATTTATTTAAAGAAGGGTTAAAATAGGTAAAATCAAAGTTTAATAAGTAAATTATTTTTAATAAAGGGTTATACATAAGATAAATTCGACTATAAATATTCATTAGAAAGATAAAAGGATTTCATACATAATGGTATTTTATTTATAATTTTTAGACATTAAATAATTTAATTTATTTATGACACAAAGATAATGTGGTAATTATCTTATTAATGAAATATTGACATAATTGATGTTATAAATACCCAAATAAATGTAATTTGAGACTTTTTATGAATTACAATAATTTTATAGGTTAATATGACATATTAGTATTGATGTAATTAATGTTTTTTGAACTAATCATTCTGTTATGAGTTTCACACAAATCAATTACCAAATAGTGTCAAAATTGACATAAAATAGTTTTTAAAAGAAATATTATATTATTAATTGTTATTTTTTTCCTAAAAATCAATGGTTCAGCCAAAGGACTTTGATAAGGTTATATATATTAATAATAAACCTCTTGGGGTTCGTTTGTCTTTTTATAGTATGTTTATTAACCTTATAGTGTAAGAAACCAAGAAGACACGGTAAACGTAAAATTATTTAACTTAAGGTTAAATCTAAATGATAAGGTTAAAATAGAAACCTAAACTTGTATAAATTATATTGGATGAGAGGCTGTCGACCCAGCCCCACATTATCTTCGAAATAAATGAATTTGGAGCTATTAAAAACTGAATATGACTTTATAATATAATAATATTTTTAGTTTTTTCAAAGGTGCCTCTCTCTTCCCTTATAAAAGGGCACCTCCTCTCTCTCTTACTCACACCACATTGAGCCTTCATGCTCGACCAACCCCTGCCAATTTCTTTTCTCCACTTCCCTAGATACATCCTAGAGGTTCTGTTCTTCTTCAAAGACCAATTTTAGTGCCCTAAGTGGAGGTCTCAAAGAGGCGCTTCAAAGAAAAGGTAATGTCCGTTACCGATTCTTTCAACTTTATTTCTTCTTCCACTTATTCTTCCTCAGTTGTTTCATTATGAAGTAATAACATCAGTATAACTCATATACTGATATGTTATTATACGTATGAAACAATCCTATTTCACCATCTATCCATCCTATAGAAAATGAAATCACCACGCGTGCGTACGTACAGAATACCGTCTCCACACCATGGTGAAATTTGTTTTTCCACCAACACCTTACATGGATGGGTATAATGGTATAAATAATAACTATACATGGTTATTATAAAATTATACTGATTCTGATATATTATACCATCCACTCCAACTCTATTCAATAGTTATGGGAATGATATCATCGCTCGTGCGTACGTACGGACTACCGTCTCCACGACGCGATGAGATTCATTCTCCATGTTAACCGTACAGGAATGATCATAATGTTTATATAATGAATAATAATGAAATATATGAAATAATAATGCTACTGAATTTATGTATATATATATATGTATTTCATCTATTTAGTTTCATTCAATTCAATAAGGAAACGAAAACAGCGTTCATGTGTACGTACGGCCTACCGTCTCTATGAATGGTGTATTTCATTCCTTTTATAGATCTATAATATATTTATGTATATGATGAATATATATTATATATAAATCATGTTTTACATTCTGGAATTATGTAAATCAGGATATAAGTAATAATATCAAGAACGACAAGTCGAAACACATACGATAAATGAAATGATTTTACCCAAAACGCTGATTTAACATTGAATTTACAAAAGAACGGGTAATATAAAGTCATAAGTGAAAAATATATGATATAATTACAATGAATATGATTCTTTAATAAGTCAATAATATTATTTAAATCATTATACAGGAGGTTCGGATACGTACGTAGCATATCGGACCTAAGGTAAGGGATAATTGTGCAAATCTCATTTTTATTCGAGATTGCTTATTCATAAGTATTTACTGGGGTTATTTCTATCATCCATGTCCATGTTTTATAAAAGTGTATTCATGTATGTTTAAAGTCCTTTTTAACCATTTGACTTTTACCCCTTGGTATGGAAGGAATCTTTCTTTTATTTACCCTACAAGGTACTTTTTGACTTTTCCGACAAAAGTACGAAAATAGTGTTTTTTAACGTATAAGGTATGAAAGGATTTTTACGGTTTTATAAAGCCTTATTTTCATGAAGATTACTCCAAAATATTTCATGACTATTTTCAACAAAATCCTTTTCTTTTAAAGATGTATGACATTTTGTGAAAAGAAAATGATTTTGAAGAGAAAAAGTTATTTTCCTCAAGAATTAATTTCAAGTTTTTTTATCAAAACCATTTTCATCTAAGATGACATTATTTCAAATGTGTATGTTTCAAGTCTCTATGATTTACATGGTTTCACTTTTCTAATGATGAAATGATAATTTTTTTGTATGGACTAAGTTATGATGGAATGATGTTTATGAAACCCATTTTATTCTTGGGTTATGATGAATGATTTATGCTTATATTGTGGAACATGAAAGAAAGATTTCAATATGAGGTGGGTGGGACCTATATCTCCCTCAAATTCATTGGGTAAAGATTTATATCTCATGAGATAGACATGGCTATAACGGTAAGTTAATCCGGTTCAGTGTTACAGGACTGAAATGAGGAGTGAACTCGATTCAGAAAGGGACTTTGTCCACTAAGATGGTCTTGGCAGCAATGCCTTGGATACTATGGAAATCATATCATGTGCTTAATGGTTGCCACAATTACATGTTTTATTCCTATGATAATTTATCATGATTAATGTTTCTTCATGATCTATGCCTTACGTACTACCATGTTTTATGTCATTGCTCAAGATTTTGATGTTTAGATTTTATGCTCATGTTTTTTTTTACATTCAACTGTCTAAGTAATGTTTTATGTTTTCTATGATTACCATTACTGAGCATTTGAGCTCACCCCTTTTATGTTTTATTTTCCCCAGGATATAAAGAAAGGTTTTAGTAAGAAAAAAAAGGGAAGATCTTTATGGGAGATGTTGAAGATCTTTTACCACTATTAGAAGATTATATTCCGAGTTTCCAAAGACACTAAACTATTACGATCCTTGTGTGTCTGTTTTTGTTATGTAATAATTATTCTGCAAAAGTAATGTAATGTCCATGTACGTCAAGATTTGGGTATCTACAGTTGGTATCAGAGGAAAGGTTTAGTCAACCTTTGGAAATTAGGATGCGAAAACATTAGTGAGATCCCTAGAGATATTTCTAAGGTATGTCTAGGGATGTCACTAAGGATAAGTATACGTATAGGATATAGTCCTAGAATTACGGTAATGATCTTAGAATTAAACCTAAGATGTTAGATATTGAAGGTACTCCCCATTTATTATGTTGTTTTCCCTAGAGTGATTTTTGCCTCTCACACTATTCTTTTTGGGTTTTAGAAGATGGCTAGAACCCGAAGGAATCGTGTTGATCAATACAATGGGAAATTCAATGATTGTCCTCCTGAACAAACAAATGTTATAGGAGATGGAGTGAAAAATCTTATTGTTATACTTACACAAGCTATGAATCATTCTAGACTTCCAAATGAGCAGAAAAGGGAACAATATTCTATTGAGTCCTTCATGAGGCAACATCCACCTTCTTTCAGTGGGTCTTCTGATCCACTTGTTGCTGAACAATGAATCAGTACCACTGAAAAGATATTTTCAGTTCTTCAATGTTCTGAACATGATAAAGTCATCTTAGCAGTATATCGTTTGGAGGGTGAAGCTGATCAATGGTGGAATCTTATCAAGAATACGAGGCCAAGAGATGAAATTGAGTCCATAGAATGGGACGAGTTCAAGAACTTATTTTCCAATAAGTACTTCCCTCGTATTCTTCAAACAAAGATGGAGAAGGAGTTTCTTGAACTAAAGCAAAAGGATGATGAATCTGTTGGTGTATACGAAGCAAATTTTACAAGGCTTGCAAGGTATGCATCTGGCTTTATCATCCAACCTGAAATTAAAGTTGATTGATTCTTCAGTGGCTTAAAACCAAATCTTAGAAGGGCATTAGCTATAAGAGACTTCAGTAGCAATGAAGAAATTGTGCGTTGTGCTATCAAGGTAGAAATGGAAGTTGGTGTTATTTATCCATCTCATAGTTTTGACAAGAAACGAAAGATGGAGTTCAAGAAGAAATCTCAGAATAATGGTGAAAAGAAGATTAATGTTTCCTTATGCTCAAAGTGTGGAAAGAAGCATGGTGGAGATTGTCTTGAAGGGACTAGAAAATGTTTTATGTGTGGAAAAGAAGTTCATCGAGCAGCTGAGTGTCGAAGTAATGGAAAAAGGGTTGCTAATGATTTAAATAAAGAAAAGACTGTAGAGAACGCACTAACAACACTTCAATGCTTCAAGTGCAAGGAAATGGGTCATTATGCTAATAAATGACCTAATCCAAGGGTTAGTGATGATGAACATGAGAAACCACTTAAAGAAAAAGACAAAGGGAAGTCACGTGCGATCACTATTGCCGATGTTGAATATAACAACGATGTGGTGGAATGATTAAGTGTTTATGTAATGGGATTCCAAAATAATGTTGTATATAGTATCGTGGAATATTGGAATATTTATGTATTGGTCTATTGGGGTTTTCAATAATTTTATGGTACCAGTAACCATGGAAAGTTATTGAGATATTTTTGGAATGAAGATGATATGCGCATAATGAATGGATAAGGAGAAAATGAAATGTTTGACAGTATTCATGAGCTCATGATTGATATAAGGACTAATTGATATCATGGTTTGAGTATATAGAATTTTGGGGTTTTGGAATGTGGAAAGAGTTATCTTTTGACAGCATTCATGTTTTCACTAAGATTCAATGGGTATTAATTTTTCAAGAGAATACATGATTAAGGCCTTAGAATGATTGTAATGTGACCAACAAGACATATCTTATGATATATGGGGATCAAAGATGGTATTAACATGCTTGTTATATGAAATCTCTGGTAATCGTTTTCACTATAATATGAGAGTGGACTGCAGTATTATGGATAAGCCAAAAAATTAGAATGGATTATGTTGGACATAAGTTAGTATTGTTTAAGGATAGTAGTTTTTTCGATATTATTGATGGGATGTTATAGTAATGTAGTTTTAGAAAAAGGACAACCTGCAGGATGGGCGACAACCCATCGTATCGGACAAGGTTGTGGGAATCGAACCCACAACCGAAGTGCGACTAGCCTTTATCACCTACCACTGGCCTACAAGAAGTCCCTGGTTAGTAGAAACTAGTTTTATTTTATGAAGCGGTATGATATATGTAGTATAATTTCATTTTTGGAATCGTATATGATTAACCTCACCATAGATGGACTTATGTATATTTGATAACTTTTGCTAACCTTTTGTTTGAAACAGATGGAATGACCCAACATTCTATCAAATGATCTGTTAACACTTCATGAATAACAAATTCAACTTTATTTCTTTAAGAGATGAAGTTGAAATTGTTCAAAGCACGAACAATAGTGAGATTGTACCAAAATCAAGCAAGTATTTCTTCTATTTCAAAATTTTCAACTTTAGGGAAATGATATTGAAAACCAAAAAAGTTGTCTTAGTGCTCTTATATCCGATGAATCAGATGGTACCTTAGATCATCAAAAATTTGTGGCTTTCTGATTGATGGCTTTTTCATAGCCATGTTCTCTACCACTCTCCATCAGAACATGATGGTTCAATTTTTCTTCCATATCCATATTTTTACCTATGTTCTCCTATATGGAAATCCAGTGATGAGTTTCTTTGGGTAATCATTACATTTCATACTTTATTTTGTAAAACTAAGTTTTAGTATTCCTTTTTACGATGCCGGTTTCTATAAATAGTAAATGATTTATAACCCCGACGAATTTCGAGGTTGAAATTCATTTTAAGGGGGGTAGAATGTAACGCCCCGAGATTTTATGATTTTTTTTAATTTCATTGATGTCTTGTGTTGTAAGCTACAACAAGATTTCCTTGCGCTATACGCAACACCATATGATCTTGCAGTATACACAACACTATTCTTGGATCATGTTACACACAATTTTGATAGTAGTTATTGTAAGAAACATTGAGTGTATATATATATATATATTAAATGTATAAATGAAATATTGTTGGTTTCTGTTATACGAAACAACAGAGGAGTCTTTCACAACACGCAACCCTGACTTGGCTTGGATTACACGCATTCATGACCTTCCTCGATAGCGTGTGTTGTACGCAATACCAGGTTTTACTAAACAACGATATATTGTTATAATATTATGATGGACTAGCCGTTATGAATAGTATTAACTACATTTTCAAGTTTATAACATTATTATTCATCTTACACATTTTCTAGAATATGGTATGAGAACGAAATAAATTTTTCGTGTAAAAGATGTATTTTTCAAAAATTGCAGTTTTCCCGCCTTTTGATGACGCACCCACCTTAAATCTTGTTTTTGACATGTCTATAAGTTCAAATTGACAAAATAAAATTCTTCTTTGGAATCAGGATATAAAAATTTACTTTGGATAAATTTTTCATATTATTCTGATAACTTTCATATTTAAATGAATAGTAAAAACCCGTTATATTTTAATTAAAAACAACTCTTTTCATCGCAAAAATTTATATGGTTAGATTATCTTTTTAATTGGTTTTAAAGTGTAATTAGAATATATTTTTACTATTTAATCCAATTTTGTTCATTGGAATTAATTTCACTTTGAAATTGGATATAAACAAGTATCAATCTTTTGATTGTTTTTGTTTCTTAAAAACACGCTATTTGTTTTGATAATGGGAATTAAATTTAAAATTAATTAACGCCACTTATATGTTATGAATTTGGAAAAATAGAAATCAATTTTGAATTCGGAATATCAAATAATGCTTTGGCTGAATTTTTGGTATTTTTCTGAAAAACTTCAATTTTCGATGAATAGTGCAACCACTTAGTGGTAGTTAAAAAACTGACTTTTTTTAATTTAAACTTAATTTTACCACTTCTGTGAGAGAAATTTTGAAAATCCAAGAGACACGGTTAATATCAAGGACTAAAATGTGGTTCAATGAGATGAAAATAATTTTTGGTGAATAGTAACTTTTTACTTTCTTTTTACCACAGTTAAAAGTAAAAAGGGTAATTAAGGGTAAAATGGATATTATTATTACCCTAAAACATGTCCTAATTCTGTTGGATAAGTTTAATTTGACCCTAAACAACCTTAGAAATAACATATGACCATTTAGGCCCACTTGGATTAGATTAGGACATTTAATATTAATTTATTTAAAGAAGGGTTAAAATAGTTAAAATCAAAGTTTAATAAGTAAATTATTTTTAATAAAGGGTTATACATAAGATAAATTCGACTATAAATATTCATTAGAAAGATAAAAGGATTTCATACATAATGGTATTTTATTTATAATTTTTAGACATTAAATAATTTAATTTATTTATGACTCAAAGATTATGCGGTAATTATCTTATTAATGAAATATTGATATAATTGATGTTATAAATACCCAAATAAATGTAATTTGAGGCTTTTTATGAATTACACTAATTTTATAGGTTAATATGACATATTAGTATTGATGTAATTAATGTTTTTTGAACTTATTATTCAGTTATCAGTTTCACACAAATCCATTACCAAATAGTGTCAAAATTGACATAAAATAGTTTTTAAAACAAATATTATATTATTAATTGTTATTTTATTCCTAAAAATCAATGGTTCGGCCAAATGACTTAGATAAGGTTATATATATTAATAATAAACAACTTGGGGTTCGTTAGGCTTGTTATAGTATGTTTATTAACCTTATAGTGTAAGAAAACAAGAAGACACGGTAAAAGTAAAATTATTTAACTTAAGGTTAAATCTAAATTATAAGGTTAAAATAGAAACCTAAACTTGTCTAAATTCTATTGGATGAGATTATTTCGACCCATCCCCACATTAGCTTCGAAATAAATCAATTTTGAGCTATTAAAAACCGAATATGACTTTATAATAAAATAATATTTTTTGTTTTTCCAAAGGTGCCCCTCTCCTCCCTTATAAAAGGGTACCTCCTCCCTCTCTTCCTCACACAACTTTGATCCTTCAAGATCGGCCAAACCCTATCCATTTCTCTTCTCCACTTCCCTAGATACATCCTAGAGGTTCTGGTCTTCTTCAATGACCAATTTTAGTGCCCTAAGAGGAGGTCTCAAAGAGGCGCTTCAAAGAAGAGGTAATGTCCGTTACCGATTCTTTCAACTTTATTTCTTCTTCCACTTCTTCTTATTTAGTTGTTTAATTATGAAGTAATAACATAAGTATAAATCATATACTGATATGTTATTATAAGTATGAAACAACCCTATTTCACCATCTATCCATCCTACGGAAAACGAAATCACCACGCGTGCGTACGTACGGAATACCGTCTCCACGCCATGGTGAAATCTGTTTTTCCACCAACAACTTAAATGGATGGGTATAATGGTGTAAATAATAACTATATATGGTTATTATAACATCATATGGATTTTGATATATTATACCATCCACTCCAATTCTATTCAATAATTATGGGAACGATATCATCCCTCGTGACCGTCTCCACGACGTGATGAGATTCATTCTCCATGTTAACAGTACATGAATGATCATAAAGTTTATATAATGAATAATAATGAAATATATGAAATAATAATGCTACTGTATTTATGTATATATATATTTATATTTATGTCATCTATTTAGTTTCATTCATTTCAATAAGGAAACGAAAACAACGTTCATGCGTACGTACGGCCTACCGTCTTCATGAACGGTGTATTTCATTCCTTTTATCGATCTATAATATATATATGTATATGATGAATATATATTATATATAAATAATTTTTTAAATTATGGAATTATTTAAATCAGGATATAAGTAATAATATCAAGAACAACAAGTCGAAACACATACGATAAATGAAATGATTTTACCCAAAACGCTGCTTTAACATGCAATTTACAAAAGAACGGGTAATATAATGTCTTCATTGAAACATATATGATATCACAACAATGAATATGATTCTTTAATAAGTAAATGAAATTATTTAAATCATTATACAGGAGTTTCGGATACGTACGAAGCATATCGGACCTAAGGTAAGGGATAATTGTGCAAATCTCATTTTTATCCGAGATTGCTTATTCATAAGTATTTACTGGGGTTATTGCTATCATCCATATCCATGTTTTATAAAAGTGTATTCATGTATGTTTAAATTCCTTTTTACCCATTTGACTTTTACCCCATGGTATGGAAGGAATCTTTCTTTTAATTACCCCACAAGGTACTTTTTGACTTTTCTGACAAAAGTACGAGAATAATGTTTTTTTAACGTATACGGCATGAAAGGATTTTTACGGTTTTATAAAGCCTTATTTTCATGAAGCTTCCTCCAAAATATTTCATGACTATTTTCAAAAAAATCCTTTTCTTTTAAAGTTGCATGACATTTTGTGAAAAGAAAATGATTTTGAAGAGAAAAGGATATTTTCCTCAAGAATTAATTTCAAGTGTTTTATCAAAACCATTTTCATCTAAGATGACATTATTTCACATGTGTATGTTTCAGGTATCTATGATTTACATGGTTTCACTTTTCTAATGATGAAATTATATCCATTTTTTTGTATGGATTACGTTATGATGGAATGATGTTTATGAAACCCATTTTATTCTTGGGTTATGATGAATGATTTATGTTTATATTGTGGCACACGAAAGAATGATTTAAATATGAGATGGGTGGGACCTATATCTCCCTCAAATGAATTGGGTAAAGATTTATATCTCATGAGATAGACATGTCTGGAATGGTAAGTTAATCCGGTTATGTGTTAGAGGACTGAAACGAGGAGTGAACTCAATTCAGAAAGGGACTTTGTCCACTAAGATGGTCTTGGTAGCAATGCCTTGGCTACTATAGAAATCATATCATGTGATTAATGGTTGCCACAATTACATGTTTTATTCCCATGATAATTTATCACGATTAATGTTTCTTCATGATCTATGCCTTACGTACTGTCATGTTTTATGTCATTGCTCAAGATTTTGATGTTTCGATTTTATGCTCATGTTTTTTTTACATTCAAATATCTAAGGATTTTTTTATGTTCTCTATGCTTACCCTTACTGAGAATTTGAGCTCACCCATTTTATGTTTTCTTTTCCCCAGGATATAAAGAAAGGTTTTAGGTAAGAAAAAAAAGGAAGATCTTTATGGGAGATGTTGAAGATCTTTCACCATGATTAGAAGATTATATTCCGAGTTTCCAAAGACACTAAACTATTACGGTCCTTGTGTGTCTGTTTTCGTTATGTAATAATTATTCTGCAAAAGTAATGTAATGTCCATGTACGTCAATCTTTGGGTCTCTACAATCAATTCATGTTGGTAGTCCTCTCCATAATGACAATCATTGCAAAGGCCCTCCCTGAAATGGCAGTTGCTGTGAAGGTCCTACACATTGTAACATCGAGAAATGAGAAGGTCCTACCCTTGCTGTATCCCACCTTTAAGGTCCTCCCTAGGGTATACACCATAAAGACATTTCCCGCAGTTGGGCATCAAGTTGCAATAGTTGCCCTCGCCATTGCAGCACCAACTGTGAAGGTCCTCCCCGCAAACAAAATTCATATTAGCAAGAATGTCCTCCCCTTGACAGAACAAATGTGATAAGGACATCATATGCCAAGGAGATCATAAATATGGAGTCAGAAACATTGGACACTCCATCTAAAATGAGTGATATTGTTTCTCAACCATATGATGGCCCAGGGCCACACTCATCTTCTGATCCACCCTCGCGTCGTCCACCAATCAATAAGGCTCCCACCATTCCATTTTTCTAGAAATAAATTATTAAGAAGCATTCAAGATGGGAATATCAAGTAGAGGAGCCCCCAGAAGAACAACGATATGATATGTTGCTTGTGAGAAGACATCTTGCTAAGGATAATATACCGGTGATGTATTAGCCTACATCCACTTCTCACTTCGACATACCAGGAGAGTTGTATGGGGAATGTATACAAGACATTCACCTCAATATATGGACAACTCTTCTTCAGATGAAGGAAAAATTCCTACCCATGCGAAGGGTATGCGGACCATGTCAACATGTTAGGGGAACTTCGCAGTCTAATGGACTTGGAAGCCCTCCTGTCTGCACAACATCCAAAATCAGAAAGGAGAAAGAAAAACCTTGAGCTGTCTTGCCTCCATGCACTGTATAAGTTGTGTTACCTCATTGGAGATGCCCCAACTGGAGTTCACATTTAGGGATAGTGATAACATTGAGCTCTACACTTCACCCCTATTCTCATCTAGAAAACCTAATTGGAAATGACATCCTACAATGTCGTCGCCCATAGGCAGTAATCAGATGAAACTCCTACTCCGGAAAGATGCGATACTCGACAAAAACCTAGCCAGAGTAAGTCTCAAAAGCATCAGGACTGAAGAGATCAAGCCATCGAAAATCTTCTGAGTTAAGAAAACAAGAACATCTAGTAGGATTTCCGCCTAAGGTAAACTAACCAGTAAGAAATGATCATGTCTTAAAAAGACCATAAACTTCATACAGGCCCAATGCCATACTCGATTCACACCCGTGCAGAAGTACGTGGGGTTGAAAAGGAATCAATAGCAGTGGCTACCGCCCTGATGCGGGAACAACCCCATCCCATAGGTCTGGGGGAATTTTCAAATCAAAGCACCCCCATAACACCAAAAAATCTTGGCCATAGCATATTAAAAAAAGAATGAGAACAACCCCAACCTTCAGGGTTGGGGGAATTTTTACCTCAAGTCCCCACACAGTGGACATCTGTCTTATCCCTTCTAGGAAGAACGATGGACATAGGAGTCACCTATTCCACCCCTTCTCGTGGTTTACACCCTCTGAGAAAATGACACATTACTAGGCCAGATCAGGGATCCCTTCGGATCAATCTTCACTAAGAAACCCGAATAATACCACAAAATGGAAGGAGAAAGTCCAACAAAGGATGCATAAATCCTTTCTACCATTCGACTCCGGGTACACCACCCCTAATGCGGTATGCCTCAGTGAACTTGGTAAACTTCAAACCCATGGATCTCACAGGAAATGGTGTAGAGGGAAAGGAATCAAGGGAATATGGTTCCCTCCCAGATGCATCCCACACCGAGCCTGATGGTGTGCATACTTGGAACTAGAGAGTGGTCCTAAATTTGGGAACCTCCTTAGTTAATTCAACAATATATCCCTCACGAAACCCCAACAAGGAGAAGAATAAATCCAATTTTGTATATGACCCACCTCCTCCAACCATGAGAATGTGTCCCTCACCCTCGAGGAATGGTTCGCCAAGAAGGATAAAGAAATGAAAGAGGTTGAGTGAATTAATGTTGAGTTGCATTGAGGGAGCTACCTCGCTGGATGTGTTCCCCTTCCAGAACGTCAGCTAGTGCTCCCAGAAGAGGTGACCTTGCCACATGCACTCATCCCAGTGAATGAATCCATGATCATAGGCACGTCCAATCTAGCATCGGGATCATCATACTACTTAAACTTGGCCCCAGAAGGACATCAAGACTTCTCCCTACTGGGAAGACAACCAGAATATTTTCAGGGAAACCCACAAAGGATACCCCTGGCTGGATATCCACCCAAAATTACAAGAGTGTCTGCATGCCCAGTTTTGGCCATTGTTGCACCATTCCCAGTTCAAGCCTGACAGGATATACATCCAGGGCTCTTGAACACTGTTGAGTAATTAAAAGCTCGACTAGAATCTATGGAGGGGTAGCGTGCTCCGATACAACCAGAGTACAAACCCTACCTCGATTGGATGAGCAATGTTCGACCACTACTAAATTTATGAAACCATGTATTCCTAGTATTTAATGTCTTAGAAGACCTTAAACAGCATCTAATTCACTAAACCTCTTATTGTGACCCCATGATGGGCACTTTGGACCAGCAAGAAGTAGTAAAACTCAAGTGCTTCATACGAACCCTTCAGGGGTCGACTTTCATATGGTATACTAGCTTGCCGACCAATTCAATCATAGTCTGGGAGGACCTCTGGTGATAGTTTATCTTTCAGTTCAATTCCACTCTACCTAAGACGACGGTCAGTGATATCATAAACTGAAAGCAGTGAGAGAAGCAATGAGTCTCAGACTTCATTTATAGATGGAAAGGCCTGAATTATTCCCTAAATCGGCCTTTTCCTGAGGATGAAAAGATCTCCATGTGCATCGACAACCTCTATGATGAATTTCGAACACCGCTCATCCCGGTGAAGTACACAAGTGGGTTTAGAGATTTCGTTGCCATTTCCCAAAGGATAGAAGGCTCCTTGCAACAGACCAAACTCATGTCCCAAGTGGCCCCATCATCCCTAAGAAAAAGAGCATGAAAAGTTGAAGTAGCTTCTGTCATGCTTAAGCCACCCCTGAAACTATCTCTAGTTGTGAGGCCCCCAAAAAACAATACAGGACCCCCTGGATGCCAACCTCCACCACCACCTCGGCAAGATGAGGGACAAGGTGCTAAAAGAGATCAGTTTGAATAATGTATACTCATTCCAAGATGACCAAGACTGCAGCTATTTCATAGCTGCTATGAATTGAAATTTTCTCTGAATACCAGAGACGAGGTGAGCTTATGAAGTGGGTCTTGATGACCATCAAAATTATTGTCCCTATCACCAAATACTAGGAAACACAATCCAGGAATGATTCATTTTCAACAATCTCCTATAAAAGATGGTGGATTAGGGGCAAGTAAAGTTGGGACCACCACCATCACAAGTAGCGTATGTTTCCACCTCAGACTCAAGAGAGGAATAGGAATGACAAACATTCGTTAGTAATAAGGAGAAAAAATTTGATAATTGGATGACCTGGAAAATAGTCAACTGAGTCCATGGCAGCCTCTTGGCGTAGTTGAAACAACCAACTATGCCCCCAAAATTTCCTGATACAATACAACCGTCCTCCTTGGCCTCGAATCCCTCTAAAGGCGAGTATGGCAGAAAGTAGGAGGAAGAAGATGGGCTGTCAACAAAGCTGAATTTTGTGTTGACACTTTCATACTTAATGCCAAAAGAATTGGCACAATGGGAACTACCCCGCCAAATGGTGCAACCGGCACTACCCATCCAAATGGTACAACGTGCACCACCCCACCAAATGGTGCAACGAGCACCACCCCACCAAATGAAACCATCAAATTACTGGCCACACCATAAGTCATACTATTAACATCGCAAAAACTCATAGAAGGATCCTCCATCAGACACAACAAAAATTGGAATACTCCTGTTCCCCTATCGAAAGAAATCCAAGCCCAATTATCTTGGAATATCCATCAGGGGAATAAAAAATATCAAATCCCCCAAGGCATGCAGGTGGACCAGTTCAGCCAAACTCGGAAAAGACCACATCACCACTGGCCCCGGTCACAGAGGCCGAACCATCTATGTCCAAATACCAAGCCCATAAAGTGTCTATGAAAGAGAAACCCTGAGCCAGGAAGCACCGACCTTTAGATAAAAAATATGATATTCTAAAGAAGATGTCTTTAGTACCAGCAAAACTATAAATCCTAGATGCATTAATCATGTCTGCAGATATTAGAGATGCACTCATCGAAGCCTTACTAAGTCCCAAGTAGTTCGAGGCTGAAGCAGCAGCAGCTGAAGTCTATCAGACAGAGACCAATCCCAAATAATTTGACACCATCATCTCCTTAATAGATAGGTATGAAGACACAATCATGAAAGGGCACATAAAAACCTTGTATTTGTCTGGAAAGATAATCAGAATTGATGTCAAGAGTATTTTCATCGACAATAGCTCTGGATTCAACTTCCCCCCATTGGGAATGCTTTGTCGACTGAGCTATAATGAAGAGAACTTGATACCCTACACCATAACTCTAAAGGGATATGAGAAAAGCAATCATAATACACTGGGAAGAATCAAGATTAAAACTTAGCTTCGAGACCTCATGTCAGATTCTGAGTTCCTAGTAGTGCAAAAAAGTACAACCTTCAACGTCCTGTTATGGAGGCCTTGGATGCATCAGCATGCTGAAATTCCATCATCATACCATTAGTGAATCAAATATTTCACTAATGGTAAAAATGGGACATTTAACACTGATAAATCCCCATTTGAGTCCTCGGAGTCGCATTATATTGATGCAGAGTTCTATGAATCAAAACAAAAAACATTCTTCAACTGATGACGTTGATTGGATTACTGCCTTGAATGGATTAGAAACAGCTCTTGTCGACCCCCTCCAGCAACTTGGGGAAGATTATGTTTTACCCATTAACCAAGTTGAATGCATAAGTGCAAGTCAAGATGTAGACTTAATTGCTTGCATGGTCTCTATTATGGCTTCCAAGTTCAAAGAAACGAAAGAGCAGGATCACTCCCATGATGTCCAGAAAAGCCTTAGCAGAGATGCTCTCGGCCCATCCACGGGACCCCTAATTGTCCTTGCCTTAATCACTATGTAAAAAAGATGATTTCTATCCCAGCGTTGGAGAGTTAATCTGAAGAATCCTCTCTCCATCATAAGAGTAAGAAGAGGAATAAGACGAAGAAGAAGGAGAAGAAGAAGAAGAAGAAGAAGAAGACCTTAGAGATTCCCCTCCCACGTTCAAAGAAGGTGTCTCCACCATAATCGATGAACTTAAAGAGATAAACCTAGGCACTGAAGATGACCTGTGGCCCACTCTAATCTGTGTGGATACGCCTTTCAAGGAGAAGGATGAATATACCTCCTTCCTAAAGAAAAATAAAGATTGTTTTGCCTTGAACTACACAGAAATGTCATGCCTTGATCCTGAAGCTTCCACTTATAATCTAGGCTTACTGGAAGACCACCAGAGCTATAATCAAGAA